>CM020215.1:173221542-174585438 GCA_009819775.1 Phoenicopterus ruber ruber
GGGCTCCGCCGGCCCCCGGCAGACACTCGGCACCGCCGCGGGTGCTGGGGCGGGAAACGTGCCCCCTTCCTGGCTGGGAGACACCCAGGGACTTTGACCTCATGCCAAAAACCTGCCGGAGCATGGTATTCTGGTCAGCTGTTGTCCTTGTTGTCCCAAATGCCCCCCCGCTCTGTGCCCCAGTCCCAACCCTCTCAGCGGTCCGGGCTGGGAATGGGGCAGAGGTGTGCGGCTGGAAGTGGCCAGGCTCTGAAGGTCGCCTGGAAACAGGTGCTGTCCCAGGGATGAAAGAAAGAAATGCAATAGATAAATGCGCAGTGGATTTGTTGCTTTCCTCCTTTTGCCCAAGGAACGGAGAGGAGGCACGGAAGACCCTCTCCTGTGGGGTGGGTACCACTCGGTCCCTCCTGCACAGCTGGGGCAGGCTTACTTACGGTACTTCACATGGGTCCGTAGCTGGGGCAGGCTTACTTACGGTACTTCACATGGGTCCGTGCAGTCTCTGGTGGCATGGGGGCTTTTTTTCTGGAGGAACCAAGCTCATTCAGCTGAGCGATTTGCATTAGTTTATACATCCAGTGGTTGTGAGGCACGATGCTCTTCCTGAGCTGTGAACCCTTTCGCCAGTGTTGCAGCATGGGCAGCCGAGAGGGAGTGAGCCACACCTGCTGCTCTTGCACCTTCTTTGCTCTTTGATGTGATAGGACTTGCCACGGAAGGAGTACACCTCTGTCTCTTCTACCCAGCTTGTGCAGCCTATTTGTCCTTAGGAATTCGATGGGCAGTTGAATCGGCCTCTAGTTAACGATCAGCTCTCTTGGGAGGGATGCTGGAAATAAGAAGGCAGCTTCTGCCTTGAAAGTTTACAGTCTGGGTCCCTGAGCACCCATCAGTTACTGCATAAGCGACCATGAAAGCCTTCATCTATTCCTTCTCCTCACTTCCGATGCGTGGTTTTAACTCGGGGGTTTGTACTTTTAGCTTTGGAAACCATTTTCAAGGGATGGGTTTGATTTAGTCTTCTGTATCCGTAGTGTTTATCCCAGAAGCTGTTGAAACGGGAGAATGCTGTATCTTTATCCTTTTAAAGTACTGAAGTATTATAAAGCGGGGAACTTGGAACTATCGCTAACTGTTGTTAAATTCATGAACCAGATTTACATGGGAGTTCTTTGATTTGAAGTTTTGGTATTTTCCATATGATACGTTTATTTGTAGTTCTTGTGAGAGCTGTGTACTCTTCTGAGTGAGACTCGAATTTATGAAACAAAATACTTAAAAGTAGGCTGTTTTGAAAAAAATGTATTTTTGTAAAAAGATACTGAACAAAAAGATTTTTTTTATCTGTTCTCAGAAAAATAAAAAAGATTAAATCAATAACAGCTGCTCAGTACAAGACTTTGCAATCTCAATGACACTATTTCAAATTAAATTAATGATAACATGCAATAATACACCGCAGTCCTTATCTTGATGGAATGTCATCAAGTATATCATTATAAGTAGGTTAGAGTGGGAGGAATAAAGGCCAGATTGCAAACCGATAAATATTATATTAGCTGCAAATCCAGGATTTTTATGGTGCTGTTGATAATGCTAGGAGCTAAGCAATAGCTCTCAGGTGCTAAATCTCCCACGCTGCTACTCATCTTAATGAAGAGCCCATAATAAATGTATACGATCCCTTACAATAGTGAGTGAAATATTGCTGGTTTAAAACAGGACTTTTGAATAAATGTAAGTTAAAAAACCCACAAACATTACCTATCGTGTTTATTTAATCAAAATTAAGAGTTTGAGTGCGATTGAGTTGATGATAACTTTTTATCAGCTCTACATCCTGTTTAATTCCACCAGCAGAGCAGCCTTCTGAGGGACAATACAGTTATGCAATGAAAGCTGGCTGTAATCACCCATCAGTATGGGAAAAACAAAGGCTAGCAAAGGCTTAGTTTGTAAATCAAGTATAGTTAACAGTTGTAACTTGCAATTGTGAAATAATTTAAAACTGGATGAAGCAGATCTTCAGAATTGCTACCAGATCCTCAGTTAGACAGCTGCATGAAAAAGTGTGAGAGAATTTCTCATGTTAATAAAATGCCAGCAGTTTACTCAACAGCACTTGCAGTAGAAAGTGTGAAAGAGTCTGTGAACACTTCCCAGACAGACCCATAAGAGAGAACTCAGAATTTGCACTAGGAGCAGCAGTTTATTAGGTATTAAAAGTGATAACTGCAAAAGATGTCCCCTGTGGCTTTTAAGTTAAGTGAGTATTTAAGTAGGTGAAAAAATACACAAATGAAAATTGACATCACTTAGTTGAGGGTATCTGAAGAAAACCAGGTGTTCTTTGTATTGTGAGACAAATGCAGTCCAATGTGTAAAGATGCTATTCAGTCCATTGCACTTCCTAAATTTGAGTGTCGGTCAGTACATTCAGTAGAAAAGGGAAAGTACTGGAACTTGTCACACAGTCAGGAAACTGGGTATGAAGTGAGGGCTTGAGGGACGTTCAGTTCCAGCGTGCAGAACCTGAAAGACCTTTTTGACGTTCAAGGTCCTGGTAAACAATCTGGCTTTGGCCGTACCCCCAGAACTGCAGAATGGGAAGTAAAGTCTGAGACAATCATTGCGCAGGACGTAATGTTGTGGCGGTGTAGATAGTTTGCAAAATTGCTCCTAACTGGATGTGAAGGTGGTCCTATGCCCGGTCAACTGCTTCACTAAACAGACTAAGTAAGCATGTCTTTGTTAATTTGGGGCCACAAACAGCAGTTAAAGGTGTGAACGTAAGGAGCAGAAACATAGAATAGGCGATCGGTGAGCTTTTATGTCCTTCTTTGCACTTATTTTTGGAAGACAGACAGTGGCAGCTTGTACGCCTGCCAATACAGGTCTGCAGTTCTGGAAGGCTTCTGCTCGGTTTCCCAAATCGATAAAGTTGGTAACTCCCATGTGTAAGACACCGAAACAACATCAGGATTGGAAATTCCAAACTTACATTAGCTCTGCCTCTCATGCATATATGTGTAATGAGATAGGAACATAGACTTTAAAAGCCTAATCAAATAATATAATAACAGGCTTTCTCTTCCGACAACATCTCTCTCTCTCTCTCTCTCATTTTGTGATATTTATTCTCTTATATTAAATCCAATTTATTGTCATGTTCCAATGGATTTTTAACAGGGGGACCAGCCTATCTGCACACTCTTGTGTGACTTTCTGAACTCTATCAATTTGCGATGACACAATGACTGAGGAAGAATATCCACCCTGGAAATACTGTTACAGGTTCCTTATCTCAGAGCACAATGGAATTGTGGAGAAAAAATTTCCAGGGAAGGAACAAAAACCTGGTCTTATCCAAGCCAATGATCAAAGGCCACAGTTAGCTTTGTAGGCAATGATTTTTTTCAGTAATGTATTTTAGGGATTACATAAAAAAATATAGTTAACATTATATAGCATTGTCAAGCACTGGAAAGATAAGAAAGACTAGATTAGGGACTGCATATCCCATGCAGACGCAAACTGGCCCCTTTGTTAATCCAGCTGTGCTCTGAAAAAGGCAGGGTTTCCATGGAAATGTCTTTGTGATGACCTTACTAACTCTTGTCATGCAAGTACCTGTAGGGCACGCATCATGATAAAGCCAATCTTTTCCTAACTTTCAAAAAAAGTCAAGGTGCTTGTCTTTAGAAAACATTGTTACTATTCCATATTACAACTCTTGGCCACTGGTCCTTCTGATGTTAAAGATATCAGCCATTTTATTGGGAGAAATGTATTATTGCCTTTCTTTCAACATCTGAACCAATTACTTGAGAGCTTGCAAAGTTCATCTCAGAATTCTTACACAAAGTTTATTGATCTCTGACCATATCAAGTTAGAAGTCTAGTTTGCTTAGGAACCCTTTATGGTCAACAAATGCAGCTTATAGGCACTTAGGAAAAATCTGAATCCTCCAGTGGAGGAACCCATCTAGACTGTACAGGCAATGGGGGGGTAACTTTGTTCTGTAGTTAGATGGGAACAATCTACTCTGAAGTCCAGTATATGGGGTAGTGGAAATGTCTATATGTTGTTGAAAGTACACATACGTAGTTTTCGTGATGGGTCTCCAAACTGAAATATGTTAGATGATGTCAGTATAGATTTGTAAATTTTAGAGTAGTTTTTTTATTATGTATACATTATACGTATACATTCACTCAAAAGATGCACTGACAAATTTCAAAACAAGTTTTCATCTTCTCATTTGTTTTTTTGCTTCTGCCCTTGTGTTTATCCTTCCCAGTCTGACAGCAGCACGGCTTTCTTAACAGTTAATTTTGACTCAGTCTTTTCACTGGAATTGTGAGATTGCAGAAACTTTTGACTTTGACAAGACAAGGTTTCTGTCATTTCAAGATATCTGTATGGTATTACTTCATCATAATTCAATATTTTTTTAAAAATGAAGCTTTCTGAGCAGCAAGTTACTAATAAAGACACAGGAAAAGAGACTAATTGTGCGCATCATTAAGTTTTATGCTGTTTATTGGATAGATCAACAAAACATCTTAACTAGGAAGAGGGAATTATATTTTCTTGTCTAGAGGGAAGATCCCCGCCCTGACCTCATAATTATTGTTAACTGTTAGTAAGTTTTGTAATGTTGTCTGACTTATCCCTGACCATAAGCTTAATTTTCCTGGAAAATTTCCTGTTTTGAAAAATGCTTGCTCCTATGAAATACTGGAAAATACTTTATCTGCATGACCTCTCCGTCTCGAAAACTATCATCAGGAGAAAATCTGCCAGTCATTCGCAGCTGTATTGAAAAAATGTTGCTTGTGAATTAGGTGTACAGTTGCATGTCTGATTTCCCGTGTAGCTCTGCAATTCGTAACTATGAAAATCGAGTGCTGTCTTTCCTGTGAGCTAGAACTGCTGTGAAACGCACAGCTAGGAGGAAGTATGAATTCCTGCTCTGCGTTTCCGTGCGCACTCATTGCTGGGGACTAGGACACTGACATAAATAAGCGCACGCTTTCCTACTTCTTTGTGCCCGACTGCAGAAAGTCAACAGCAGCGGGCTGGAGCCGTGGCATCAGCCTTCTGGCTGTGGCCAGCAGCATCTGAGACATTCGAGAGCAGCCTATGGTGCTCGCATGCTGGCGGATTCCAGCAGCAGATTACGAACATCTTTCTGCTCCTACACAACCGAGAGGCAGCAGGGCAGGAATGCAATTCACAGGTGTGTCTCTGAGGCACAACATCTCCTGGGGGTACTTTCATAGCTGTGCAGCTTTCACATCGGTTTAGGCTCAAGAGCCGTGTCTGGTCTGAGAAGGTGTGGCTAGGAGTGCATCAGATGCATTGGTTCTTTTAAGTATGATTTCACTTCATTCTGCAATGTGTTCCCTTTCCTGTCGTTCTGTTTCATTTCATCTTCAACGCATTTCCGTGGCTTAGCAGTTAAAACTTTGCCCGTGTAAAATAAGTGACTATAAAACATTGGAAAAGGTCAGTCGGAATACAGCCAGTGGTGGACTTTGCATGGCATTTTACTACTGAAAATGCAACATTATTTTTCTCTTTGCTGCCACTTGGCAGTATCTCATGGCTCTAAGTCGTTTGTCCTTTGTAAAATGGGGCTCTTTGTACAGATACCCTGTTATGAATCATAAGAAAATAGGTTTACCAATACAAAATTGGATTAGACTACATCTATACTTCACTAAGAATAATCTTTGCTCTTGTCCACAAATATGATGCTCCTGAATACTTTACGGTGAATTTTCACTGTACTTTAAGGCAGTGTTTTGAGGAGATGGCAATACAGAGGACAAACAGAAACAACAAGGAAGCATAGTTCAGCAATTAAAACATTCTACTTTTTCCCTTTTACTTTCTTAATGTTTTCAAGCTTTTGCTGCAAAGCATATCATTAACCACTTGCAATACCATGATAGAGAAGCTTATGACTCATGCATTAAAATGCTCAAATTTCACAATACATCAGCTGCAAGAGATAAAGGACGTGTTTTTCCAATCCAGTGCAGACAGCTGTGTGTCCATTCTGCCCCTGATTGAAGCTGGCTGCATGCAAGTAATATTTTGATGTTATGCTAAACCCAAGCTAATGCACCCTTTCTCTCAGTAGACCACATTCACTCGTGTGCAGCCCCACTATAATCCAGCCATATGGCTCCCAAACTGGAGCTGGCTCAAATCCAGTCAGCTTGGAGCACAGGTGTGACTGTCTGCACCTGAGAGATGAGCATGAGTTCAGGGAAATCTCCGATGTGTGGCTGAACCGTTGTGATTTTAGGGACGAGAGACAGGGAGTTTCTTGCACATACACCAGCTAGTTGTAGCTAAAAGTCTTCAACAGAATCTGCCAACAGAAGTTTGATCGAAAGTTCTGAATTCCAGTTCAACAAAGAACAAAATTTTTAATTTTGAAGTGCTTTTTTTAATGAGTCATCTCTGGTTTAATATATGCACATGTACAATAGACAATAGATACTATAAACATGTATACAGTGTGCTTGCTACCCAGCCCTTGATTCCTATAGCAACTAGGTGTGGGCAGGCTGGAGGTCCACTGCCTGATTGATATAAATTAAATTAGTCCAGTGTCACGGGATTCTGTAGAGTGTACATTTAGAACACCTGTAATTATTCACATTGCAGTTTTAACAGTAGTTTCTTACTATCAACCCCTTAAAGCAATTCAAAGGAAGTCTCAGGGAGAGGCTTACTGAAAATACTTTAATTACAGACTGAATTATTTTCCCACATCACATAAGTAAAAGATACTGTATGGTTATTACAGCCTCATCCCTACTTTCTCTGCTTTATTACTTTCATAAAATTCAAGAAACATAAGTCCTTAGAATTTACTTTTCTGCTTAATTTGTGCAGAAGCATTATACTCTTTGTCTCACTTAAGCAGATCATTTAAGAAATAGATCAAAGCTGGCCTATGTTACAGTTTTTCCTACTGCTCTTCTTTCAAAGGTCCTGTTTCAGCACAGGACTAAAGCTGATTTCTGAAGGTATTCTGGTATTGGAAAATACTGGTGGGCAATTCACAGGGATTTCCAAAAGCACATCGTCATGAAATGTACATAAATTCCTTTGTGTTAAAATAAACGATACTAAATGATATCAGGGCTTTTCAAAAACCGTCTTGGACCTTGTAACTTTTTATCCATAGATGCACATGTATGTGTAATTAAGGACTTTGCTGAATCAAACCAATATGTGAGCAGGCAGCTCTGTGGCTATTTTAAATCATTTTGGTCCCCAGCAGAATCTATACAGTACGATGATCTATTTCTTCTTTTCTTACATCCCCGTTAAATGAGATGTCTGAGGAGACCTGAGCCAAGGGAAAGATTTTGCAGTCTCTTTTGGGTAGTTACTGTCTTTCTTTTCCTCTACTTTTACATTTTGTTGCCCTCTATCTGCAACAGATCCAAAAGCCCTCATTTGAAGAAAGTTATGGAAAGCAGAGATGGGCTTAGATAAACATAACTAATTACAGAAACTCAGAAAGTTTACTTTTGTATATAACGATTGCGACTATTTCTTGGCGTAACCTCTGTTTTTGTAGAGTCTTGTTTTTATGAGGAACTGGAAGATTTGGGCTGCTGCTGTGTGTATTTGAGCCTTAGAGCAGCTTACAGCAGGGTACAAAGATTAAATGTTTTCTAAACTAAAGCTACGGCGAACAGTTCATAGCATCAGCTGTGAGGAAGGTGCTTTCTGTGTCCAGTAAGTCTTGTCCCCTAAATCAGCTAAAAGGTACCACTGGAGACGTGGCAGAAGAATTCCGTTAAAGCGTACAACCCAAAGTGCAATTGAACCAACCTAAAATTCATTATGCTGTTTTCTTACCCCCGTAGCACTTGTAGGTATGCCGAATGTGCAGATAGTCCTTTCAGTATTGTAATACAGAATTACTGGAAAACAGGTCAATAAAGATCTTCAGTGCAGGATTCATCTGATCCGTCTTTACCTGCTGCAAAAAATTTAGTTCAAACTAGCTGTTTAGGCTCCCTCAGTGTCCAGTGCCTGCTCTAGGTGACCCTGCTCTGGCAGGGGGGTTGGACTAGATGATCTCCAGAGGTCCCTTCCAACCCCTACCATTCTGTCATTCTGTCATTCTGTCATTCTTCTTTCGTTATCAGATGGTCAGCTAAACGCTATGGGGTACATTGCTCTCCAGTGTTGCCTGACTTCGTAGCTGAGGTAGCCTAGACACCAAGCTTCAAATAAACTCCACCCCAGATGTGCACTTGTTGGCTTTGTCCCTATTCTCATCAGCTTCAAGTAATTTTCTGTATTTCTAGCAAACAGAGGGTTACTTGCAACATATAAGAAAAGCAATGAACACTCAAGACAGACAAAGCCAATGCAAGGGGGAAATCCTCACCTGCTCAGTTATTTTTCACCATAAACTCTGGCGTGGTGAAGCTAGAAGCAAAATGAGTGGAGTTTGCAGGGCTTGAGAAGTCAGGACTAACCAACCCTTGATGCATATGTCCTTACCCAGGCAGGGAGTGACTGGGATGCTACTGCCTAGTTTTTAGGACACACACCTTGGAGACTCCCTTGTGAAAAGGTTCTTGACTAAATTTTGCATGGTGGGAAGGAAAAACTATTAAAGAGAAAAGCCTATGATGCATCTGTGGGAATTATTTTTAAAAAATGATTAATTTCTATTTGTTGTTTTCTTTTCATAGCTGCTTGCAGAGGACTGGCCCTTTGGTGTCGAAATGTGCAAGTTAGTACCCTTCATTCAAAAGGCGTCAGTGGGCATCACAGTGTTGAGTTTGTGTGCCCTCAGTATAGATAGGTGAGACCCATTTTGTCTTCAAACTCTATAATTTCTTTAAATACGGGCATTGGCTCTAATTTCACCTTTCCACTCAGTTGACATAATATGAATAAACTGAGTTTAAGCCAGTTAATCCGGGTGGGTTTTCTTGTGTTTTTAATTTGCAAACGTGTGCTGTTGCTTCAGGTACCGAGCAGTTGCTTCTTGGAGTCGCATTAAAGGAATTGGAGTGCCAAAGTGGACTGCTGTTGAAATTGTACTGATCTGGGTTATATCAGTGATACTGGCTGTTCCAGAAGCTATCGCATTGACATGATTACGATGGAGTACAGAGGAAAGGATCTCAGAATCTGCCTGCTTCACCCCACGCAGAAAACATCCTTTATGATGGTAAGACGCTGACGTTTATAAAATCACAGCTCTCCGGAACAGTTCCTTGGACCTTCTCAGTGTTGTGTGGATTGTAATATGCATAAGTGTATGTGACATGTAGGTGAATATAATGTTCAAATGAAACAAAGACAAATTTCTAAAGAATATCAGTTAAAAGAAGAGCAGCAAGAAACTTTTGTCTTTTTGTGGACTTTGGACGTATTACTGTCTTGTCCTGTTCTCTCATCTGTAATGTACACCTTATAGAGATGCTTTTCAGGATAGACTGACCAAGTAGTTATAGCATACTTTCCAAAATGCTCAACATTCAACTCCTAACAATGTTTTTGCTTTTGTTTTCCTTCTAGTTTTACAAACAAGCTAAAGACTGGTGGCTGTTCAGCTTTTACTTCTGTTTGCCACTGGCTATCACAGCATTTTTCTATACTCTCATGACCTGTGAGATGTTACGAAAGAAAAGTGGGATGCAGATTGCTTTAAATGACCACTTAAAGCAGGTAAAAATTTAACCCTGACAACTCTGCTGACTGTAGAGAGGATAACAATAATACCTTTACTGACTTTACCACATCATTATTCTGTTCTTGTATGACAACTTCAAGACTACTACTAAGGAGAAGTTTCGTAACAGTGGTGCTGCTGAACTCGTATCTATATCTATATATCTATATCTATATCTAATCTCTCTCTCTCCCTCTCTCTCTCTCAGATCCCTCTGAAACCTAAGATTTTCACTCGCAATCACAAAACTTCTTTTTTTTTTCTTGTTTAGTGTTTATCATTCAGGTTTTATAGTTTTTATTTTTTCTTTAAAATAATGACAGCTGGATATTTTGTAATGAAAACTGAGGTCGTGCTGTAATCTAGAAGCTGGTGCTGTAAAATTGTTAATTATTTTGAAGCAATTCCATGCTGAACTGTAGTGAGGTTAGCAGTATATCTGAACAAAACACATTCCAAAATACATTCCAAGTTAGTAGTGCACCAGATACAAACATCATACGTCACTAAAATTAAACTACATTAGTACTATAAAGTATATTTGTGTTCCTTTCTTCTTACCTCGATAAAGCTGTAATTGAAATCTCTTGGGGCATTTAAAATAAGACCTGAGATCAAAGCATAAGAATATACAATTGAAAAGAAGCTGGTATTTGAAAGTGATTGGGGAGACAAATATGTTCTTAATTTAATTTAATGATTGCTTTTATGACGTCCTTGATTTTTCATATTATTACTCACACTTTTTAAAATTAGAGATACAGACAATCAGTGCAAGACATCTAAAAAGATTAAGTACATATTCCAAGAAAATTAGCTATTCTGATGTTCTCTGAACTCCTATTTTGGTAGGGGTTTATTTTGTTTATTAAACATTTGGATGTTGGAAGACAACAACAATTGAGAGAGAGACAGACACTATAACACTGTTCTCTGTCCAATTTTCTTTTTCAGAGACGTGAGGTGGCCAAAACCGTGTTCTGTCTGGTACTTGTTTTTGCCTTGTGTTGGCTCCCACTTCACTTAAGCAGAATATTGAAGCTCACTATTTATGATCAGAAGGACCCCAACAGATGTGAACTTTTAAGGTGAGACTGCAAAAATGAAATGCCTGTGTGCTGCTGACGTTCTCCATAAGCATGTTTGGATTTCCTAATGAGGTTGCTTCATCTGTGTGTCTGAAGTTCTCCTTGCTTGTTCGTCCAGGACACTCTGGTTTTACTCCAGTGGTGGAGTCACAAAATTATGAGGAATCCCATGAACACAGGGCTTCTCTCCTGTTTGCCCTGTCTTCCTCCTGATCCCTTTTGGGACTGTCCTACTGGCTTGTGACATTACGAGGGCAGAGGGGGAATTTCTGTCCCCGTTTTTCCTTTCAACAGAACAGCTAGGATTAAATCTGTGAAGAAAACCTCATGAATATTTCCTCCCACAGGTTAAGGTGGTTGGATCTTCTGAAATTGAGCGCAATTGTTACATCCATTTAATCCTGTCAGTATAACCCCTTTTACTATCGTGTTTAATAGTCTTGGTTGAGTGAAGCTGAGTCCAATTTATATAGTTGTAAACCTCTACTAAGCCTTTTCAGAAAAAATAAGAAGTGTCTCGCTTTAATTTCCACACAGCTTTTTTCTTGTGATGGACTACATTGGTATTAACATGGCTTCACTGAATTCCTGCATCAATCCGATAGCTCTGTATTTGGTGAGCAAAAGATTCCAAAAACTGCTTTAAGGTAAGAGGCTGCTGGCAGCTGCTTTTCTGGTTAAAAGATGATGTCAGCAGTGAAGTCATCCCATAACACGCACAAAGTGTTTTAAATGGTCGTTACATTTTATTTTAGATTTTAACTGGGTTACGGTAGGTGTTCTTCCCTCTCCTGCTGAAGCTACGTAGAAAGGAATTAAGGATTCACGGGGACAAAAAGAGAAAGCAAAAGAGAGGAGCGTACAATAAACCCTCTCGGCACCCTGCTAATCGGTGCTACCTCACTTCCTGACTGGAGCTGGCACCCGGCCACCTCGAGAGCACTGACAAAGCAGACTCGGACTGTGCTGCAGAGATTCACGTAGCCATATCCTCTGCAGCCCGACGGGGAGGGCACTGACCCCGCGTTCCCCCCGTCCTGACCGAGCACTGAAATCAGTAGGCAGTTACGTAAGGCAGAGCGTGCAAATATCCACTCGTGCCTTTCCAATGCCAGCGTTTTATGGAAAAGACCTGTTCGTAGCTTTGCCTTCGTTTGAGCGAATAGTCCTGGGCACTAATTCTCCATTTGAGGCTCTGCATCACATGTGGATTGCAGCCCATCGGTCCTTCAGCCTTCATGTTTGCTCGGAAAATGTCCAGACTGGGCTTTTTTGTGGTCCCTTACTGTCTTCAGACACTGTATCAGAGTTCTTACATTGCCTATCACAAACTCTTGTGTTTTTCTGTTGTTGCCAAGCATTTAACCGTTGGCCACTGCTAGGCTTATTGCCTGGCTGTGTAAATTCCTTACTGGCTATATCTTTCCATCAGAAGCCGGTCGGCTCTACATCTAGTAGTGTCAGGGTATGTCCCTCATAATTGTGACAGCATATGCTGCAGATGGTTTATTGTCAGCCTTGAATTCCCTGTCTACATTGCCAGCTCCCTGAAAGAGTCACTGGAGCTGAGAGCATGTAAGAGATCTGTAGCATCCTGAGTGTGGAAACAAGTGGCCGTGCGGGATCCCAGATGCACTTCCAGCACCCAAAGGCCAGTCAATAGCATCAGCAAAAGGTCTGCAGTACATCTAGTAAATGTATCAACTGTGTGTAGGTTTTCACTGTTCTCCTACTTGGTTCTCTTTTTTCCTCTCAAAAAAATCAACTAAATAGCAGCATCTTGCTTAGAAAGTATAGCTCATTATGCAGACATTTTTTCCAAGAAAGATTATCAGAGAAAGGACAACCAGGAGTCTAATTTTATTTTCAGATGCATTTAGAATTGCAGACCAGACTCAAAGTGATAGATGTGTGTGGCCATTATTATATGTAACTCAATATAACTCTTCCTGCCCTCCAGCACTCAGGTTGGTCGCTAATGGGGCATCCCAGTAGTTAGTGGTCATTTAAGCAACGCAGAACTTAACCTTATTTCTTTGCTTACGCTGTAATGGCAAAATGGCAGCTTGCACACCTGACGTTTCTTACTGTACCACTGAAGAAGCACAACGTTTCAGTGTGTTTTGCCACATGTGCAAAACAAAATGATGTAACATGTTTATTCCTTTTATTTTAACAGTCATGCTTGTGTTGCTGGTGCCAGTCCAAAGATCTGCTGTCCCTGGAGGAAAGGCAGTCCTGTTTAAAGTTCAAAGCTAATGATCACGGATATGATAATTTCCGCTCCAGTAACAAGTACAGCTCTTCATAAAACAAGCATAAAAGGTATATTCTTGTACATTAATGCTGGTGCCTTTTTAAGTAAAAGTGGCAATTACTTTTAACGCGATGGTAACGTTTAGAAACATCTAGTTTTGTGTTCGCACAAAAAAAAGAACATAAAAAAAAAATAATTGCCCTGAAACTGTGTCATGTTGAAAATCACGGACATCTGTAAAGTCATCATTTATGGAACATGAAGAAAAGCATAGAAAGAACAAGTCATTGTTAGCACTTGAATACTTCTGAATCAGCACTTCCAAATAATCCCCACTTCCTGTACATTAAACGGTCAGTTGTGTTCGCTGTAACAGTTGTAGGAACTGAAGTCACAGTAATTACTAAGCAGTATAATATAACGTTAATTGGATCAAAGCCATTATTATATATAACTCAACGTATTATCTTTTATAAAGCAGATTAATCACCATCACTATTGTGTTTTTTTTTTTTCTAAATAAAACATGAAATACTTTGTAATAGAAGTTTAACTGTAAAAAAGTAGAATTTTTATCAGGGGTATTGTAGAGGTAGCTAATGAAAATATTAAAGGATGCAGTCAAGTCAAAAGTGCATTTCACTCTGACGATTGTTTTTACCTGTTAGAAGGAACTTCCCAAGGCCTCTATAAACACCATTCTGTAACCACTTTGCGTGTTCAGTGCATTCGGCAGCACTTTGGGTATGATCCATTTCATTGTTTCCACGTTATCTGTGTTTAATGACAACAGAGGAGAGAAAAACACACCAAAAGCAAAAATTAACGCTACTAGAACCATACAAACAACGGCTAGTATTGGAAACCAACTATTTTTAACTGAAAACAAATTGATTGTATCCCATGTAAACAGTGGGCATTCAAGAGCCTGACGGTTCTTTACCCGCGATACTTTTGCAACAATTTACAACTGGTTTTGCAATCCAAACACTGTCTTGGGGAACAATCCTTTAGAAATAGCAGGTGAAAAAAAAGTAACCAAGGAAAACAGAGGGAGAATTTGAACTTCTATTTTCATTTAGATTTAAATCTTCATAAAAAAAATGATTCACAAACTGTACTTCTAGAGAACAGTACTATGTAGCACACTCGTTTTCATGCTGTTTTAAAATATGTTCTACTTCTGTAGCTCCGTATTTATGGGCTTAAGAAGATAGATGATTAGTTTCTACTTCTGTAAATAGTTTAGTGAAGCATAATTAATTATAAAGTATTAAAATATGGGCAGGACCCTGTGAGAAAACAGAAAGATAAAGATGCCTGTAGTAAACATGATGTGTGTTGCCGGGAGCAATGCATGTTTTGTACATACATGACAGGTCATTCTTTGGCTTTTCATTTCCTATTAATTTGTTACAGATGTCCCCAAAAACTTATTAACATATTTCGTGCACTACAGCATGAGTTTTTCAAGAAAAAATGTCATATAACATGCTTTTATAAAAAACATGTTTTCAATAGGCGTGGTATTTTATTATAATAAAAATATTTATCAAAACTCAGGAATTTTTTTTTTTAAATTTCCAAATTTCACATGTGAGGATTTTAACCTTCTTTTCCAGTCTTGATTGACTTCAGATTTTTTAATAAAAAGTGCCTTAAATATGCTCAGGATGAAAACAGTTTTCATTGAAATGTTCAGCTGATGTTACCTTAGATGAGTTGCATCTCATCTGACTTTAGGTAGCTACAGCTACCTTGCAGACAGCTACAACCAGGAGAGGTGAACCCCGTTCATGGTGTTTCCCCCATCAAAAGCTAGTAAGTGTATGCTTGTATAATCAAGCTGAGGACCTATGCACATGCATTTGAGCATGGGCACGTGTGTGTTTGTGTGTGTGAGTGTGTGTGTGTGCAAGTGTGTACTTTGTCTACCATTAGGTTGCTGTTACCATCTTTCTGCAGCACATGCACCCAACTGCTATAGTGCTGAACTTTTATAAATAGAAATCTATTTAAAGTTTTGTTATTTACATTTTTACCTTCACTTTCATGGCGACTTTCTCACGGTAAGCCGTGAATATCACTTCACTTCACCCTGCCTGCATCTGTTTCTGTGAAATGCGTTTTGTCTGTTAAGGATGGATAGTCAGTTAAATCCTAAGTTTGATACTGATCAGTGTTCTTTTCATCAAGTTATATCATTACAATATTGTACATGTATATTATTGTTATTTTTATTTAAAATATAGCTGTTGTATTGGCAAATGTGTAACATATTTTTCATTTTTTTCCTGGACTAATTCTTTGTTAAGACAAGTCTTGCTAAGTCAGACATTTAGGTTTTGCAAATAAAGACCATATATACTGCCCACTTTTTGGAGTTACTATATACGTATTAGTACACTTTTTGTCTTTTTTGCAGTATTTCTCAAAGCAGTATTTTTACTGAAGCTCTCATTTCCTGTAATAAATTTTTTCCAAACTTCTGCTCTCATACAGTTAAAAGAATACACAGGAGAGCTCCAGGGCATTTGTGTTCTAGCTAAGATTAAATCTCTTAATACTGAAACCAGGCATTTTCTAAAGTCCTCAGTACAGGTCTATTCCTCCATCCACTGAAATCAATGAATGTTTAACCATTCAGTTCAGTTGGAGCAGAATTAGGGCACAACAATAGCTCATAAAAAAAACCCCAGCTGACGTTTGCTACCTTCAATTTAAAAAAAAGCTAAATACTTTTTTTTTTTTTTCAACAAAGTTGTTGTTTAGAAAAGTTAGGAGAAGAGGATAAAATCAGCTCATGGGGTAAAACAGCCAGTCTAAGGCTCTCTAAGCCTCGAACAGGGGGTCACAGGTAGCAGAACAACTGCAGAGAGGCACGTGCATCTTTATAGGAGTTCGATGTGCTTGCCCAGGGTAAGAGTCGTCTGTCCCAGTGGCCTGAAGAGTTGACACAGAACGGCTCGAGATGAAAAAAAATACACTTGTAAGAAACTACATCACATCTCTGCGTTTTGGCCTTCAGGTAGTGGTTAGATTTTACTTCCCCGGCTGCTCTGAATCCTGCCTGCGCACAGCTCTCTCGGAGTTACGGGAGGGCATTTCAGAGTGGGTGGACTGAACTGATACACTGGTACTACACCTCAGAGAATCAAAAGCAAAATGTGATGGTTATGGAGCATCTGCTATGAGCTGTGGCATTTCAGTGTCCCAAACAGCTCTTAATCAACACACAGCTGGCTTAGCAAGAGAATGTTGTATGTACTGAAATAATGTTAAAAGGATTTTTTTTTTATTGTTCTGTATAGCTGTGTAAAATAATTCTATATTTCATTTTCTGTGGTCACTTAAAATAGCAACTTCTGTGGTTCAGACAGTGTAAACATACTAAATTACCAATAAAATATTTGTAATTTTGATTCATTACAAAAAGACGTCTGACCTTTTTTCTTCTAGAGGGTCCCATTTAATTGTCAAACAGTGGAATAGCTTTATATAGCTGAAAACTAGAGACAGTTCAGACTTGCATACACATTGCAAAATTGTCTGATGTTTGTTGGAACAATCAGTCATGCCTATCTCTGCTCTGTTTGTTTTTGCTCAAAATGTCAGTTGCAATCTCTTCTCTACACACCCATATATAGTCACAAATCCTCCTGTGTTAGGGACACCACAAATAAAAGACATGAAACTTTTAGTTCATTAATTTAGAAGTGCATGCACTCAATGCTGGAATATGCCTCATGAAAACCATCATCCCTTTGTGTGCTGATGCTGTGATTTCGTGCGTATTTCAATTTACCTTTCTTAAAGCAGAGGAAAACTGTATCAGACTAAATATGCTGTAACTGGTCAAATATGTAACTTTATATGTTTGCAGTATCTGTACATCCCAAAATGTGTTTGCTGCTACTGCTGTTTTATTCCAAATAGTTAGGTTTCCTTCTGCTTAGTTGGTGGTCTGCTGCATCCATGTAGATCTGTCTTTTTTCATGGTCCCAGGACCTTTAGCACATAGTTTGAAGTTACCTGTGCCTGGAACAGAAGCACCTGCAGAGATGAGATCCCTCGTAAGTAAATGTTCTTCTTAATATCTCTCATGGCTTCTTCACTTCCTTTCCCTTCATCTTATGCTATGGTCCAAAGTCTTCCCCACCCACTCATTACAAAGAAGCATTTTTGCGTATTTCTTTTGAGATCCTACAGCTTTCTACAGGTAGGCCATAGTCTTCATGGCCCAGCGAACTAACTCCCTTGCCACAATTCCCTTTTCTAACTGTTGGTCTCATCCACAGTTTTATCTACTGCAGTCTTGGCTCTTTCATTGAGGGGATTAACTGCAGCTTGTTGTCAGTTGTCTGAACACACTAGAACTTACATAGCAACATGGATATACATATAGCTTCCGTTCTTCAAACACTGACTCACAGTAAACGTTCTGAGAAGGGTAGGTTTGGCACTCTGGTGTTGGTGGAGCAGGATGACTTAGCTGGCAGCCTGAGGCTGGGTCTGGTCCATAGAGTGGTTCACTTTTTACTGCACCTTCCTACAGCCTGCTGCTCAGACCGTCATGTTCTTGTAGTCTGCTCAAGAAGGCCCAAGAGTTCTTCATGTGCATGCTGTGCACTTCTGTTCAGATTTCTAATCCAAGTTGCTGGACGAGTGTCCAAATCAGGAGATCAAGAGACAAAAGGATTCAAAATGAGTCTTCTGTGTTCTGCTGGGTCACCTTTCTTCTCAGTCAGCAGTGGTAAGGTTACTGTATTACATAGCACCAACAGTCAGATGGTTTATTGGCTTGCAATTGCTAACTTAAAAGTATGATCATTACAACCTGGCATCCATTTGGTCTTGTCAGTCTTTCTAAGTACTCTCATTTATCTGAAGGACATCCCAAAGCTCACCTTCACCACTGAAACGGCACACCCCCCTCAGTCCTCTTTCCTTCTCTTGAACAAGGAAACTACCACTTGGAAAGAAAACTCTGCTGTAATTAAAGTAAAACCTTCAGAAATTGATATTTTACCTTGGTAATCAGTATCTGAAATCTCCATGAATTCTCTGTGACAAGCCAAAGATGTCCTGATTGTGGGAGGCAGTATCTGGAAGGAATTTTACTGTAGCGATGCGGTAACTAGTGAGATCATGCAGCTCATCAGGGAGCCACGTATGTTAGGGGATGAGAAGCAGCATCAAAATTTTCAGAACAGTAATGTGGAAAATACCGCATTAAATACCTAGATGACGAAATACTGACAAATCATGCACTACTCACTGAATGACAAAATTATGAAATGTAATGAAAATAGGTATAAGCATTTATTAAATGGTGCTCATAACGAAACCCTGAAGTTCCAAAGAGAAATTGTTATGAAATAATTTTATAATTTTGTTACTTTAAAAATGGTAATTTAAATATTCCATAACTTTTAATTTTGTAATTTTAATGACCATTTTATGATAACAGAGACGCTGCATTTTTTCCCCAAAATTTTAGAACTTCGTATTTTGATAGGAGATGGAAACAGACTGTAAAATGTGGAATGAACCATGAAACTGATACCCTTTTTCAACTACTTCCATAGGTTATGAAGATACTTCCTGTAGGACTAACTACTAAAATTCTCTTGTTAAATTTGTTTACCCAAATTTCATGTTAAAGAACAAACAGACAAAGAATATGGCGAAGTCCTTAATATTCGCAACTCAGTATCTTGGAAGCATTTGATCTTGTTATACAAGTGTTCATACTTAAGCTGAGGTATTTCATTTACAAATGTCGTCATAGGAAAACCAGTATGTGTCACAAATAGGTGAGGTCATTTGATATTTGTTTGCATAGGTATGTAATTTATGCAAGAGAATGTAACAAATTATTTGGTTAACTAGAAAAGAATAAATTTATATTTTAATACTTAACATACAAGTCAAATACATTTAAAATACTATTTATAAACCTATCTATTCATATATGTGTTTTTATCTGTATGTGTACATACATACACAAATATACGACATAAGCAAAAATGTTGGTCACAGTAAAAGAAGCAGAAAAAACTAGAGAAGGTATAGTTGGGAGTAAAAATAGCAGAAATTGCTAGTATGTGTGATTTACTCAGACTTCCACTGTGCTTTTACCTACTTGGGAGCTTACAGCTTTCATAGAAATAACCAAGTTTTCCAACTATTCAAGGTCTGACCATGATTACTCAAGTCTTTCCAATGAGTTTTAAAACCTGGAGCACAATCATGTTTCATGGCACTCTTACAAACGAGCAGGATTGCCAATGGTGGGCTCTTGCCCAAATGCCAATTTAAATAATTACAATCTGCTTCCTCTGTCCCTCTCTCTTCCCATCAACTGCAGCGTGGCTTTGAAGAGCGTACTGCCCTGTTCTGCAGTTTCGCACTTCTCACGGAGACATCTGCTATGTCTCACGCTGGAGATCATTGCATTTTAATGCCAGAAAATGGGAACCTTCCAAATCCTTTCTCAGTTTGCAGAGTATTTGGGGGTGTTTCAGAATGAAAAGCAGAATTTAAATGTAAAATCAGTATCTTAACACTCATTCAGTATATGTCAACTCAATGTTGAGTGGATCTAAATCACTCCTTTTTTTTACTGACTCTGTTAAGGAGTTTTATAAACATGTTTTAAAAGGCTTTTAAATTTTTGTGTATCTTTTATTTGTATAGTTAGAAAGATTTATTATGATCTGGAATCCATTAAATAGTACTCAAGTACTTTGGATAGGCATTAAGCATGTCTACAAGGTTGAGTGTAGAAAGCCAGGAGCTGCAGAGCTCAGTGTGCACCGAGCTCAGGCTAAGGTAGTTGCATCGCTTCCAGAGCAGACCAGGGTAACTTCTATTCAACTCAAATTTTGGGTAGAGTGAGCTAGTGTCAGCCTGCTTCCATCCATGCAGGTGGATCCTAAGTGATGTGTAACTACTTACTAAGGCAAGACTAAGTGTTTGAACCATTAGACTGTACGAATATAACAAGATCATCACCATTTATTGGCTTTATTTAAAAAAAAAATAGGCTTATTGTTTGCTTATATTCAGAAATTTCAGAATTCCCAATGGAAAACAAAGTATGATGTCTGTGAAGTAAAAGATGGCTTGGAAATAAACTGGTTTTGATTGTATTTGTTTGATAGAATCAGTGGAGAACTGGCAATATTGGTTTTAAGGTATTTCATTACTTAAATGCACTTTTGGAGCATCTGACAGATAAGGAGAGGTTGAGAGAGCTGGGACTGCTTAGCCTGGAGAAGGGAAGGCTCAGGGAGGTTCTCATCGATGTGTATAAATACCTGATGGGGAGGAGTAAAGAAAACAGAGCCAGACGCCTCTCAGTGGTGCCTGGTGAACAGACAAGAGGCAGTGGGCACAAATTGAAACACAGGAAATTTCATTTGTAAGAAAAACATTATTTAGTGGAAAACTGGAGCATGTTGCCCCGAGAGGCCGTGGAGCCTCTATCCTTTGAGATACCTAAAACCTGACAGGGTACAGCCCTGAGCACCCTTCTCTGTAGGTGACCCTGCTTGGAGTGGGACATTGGAGCAGGTGATCTCCAAAGGTCTCTGCCAACTTCAACAATTCTGTGGTTCAAACGTAATCTATTCTATCATGTATGTAATTCCTATCTGAACCTGGAAAAGCTGCCACTATTGGAGAATGGGATCAGGTTACTGCATTAGAAAAAAGTGGAGATCCCATTTTTGCCCTTACCTGTTCCTATTTCAGGGCTGGTCAAGTCTTGTCATTAGTCACTTTTCTTTGACTAAAAATATACTGGGAGATTATAGATGAAGAACTGATATTTTGATATGTAGCATTGAGTAAGAATAGATGTACTTACGACAACAAGAGTCAGTGCACATTTTGAAAAGCTTGTCTTACAGTGCACCAAAACTGACTTCCTTGTGGGACAGCTGGACAGCTGAAGTCAATGGAAGTTTGCCAGGCAAAGATGTGTTGATATGTAAGAGAACTGACAGGACTTTCTTAGAAAAGGCCCTTCGGGGCTGTAATTTTTTTAAGGGTACCATGGGAGAGCTATGCTGTAGTTGACATGTTGATTTTATGAGAGAGAAGCAAGTTGAATACCACTGAGTGATTTATTTTATTTTATTTTATTTTATTTTATTTTATTTTATTTTATTGTGGGCAAATCCATGTCAGGTATAGTGCTAATAATACTAGGTAGGTATGTTTACTTTTTAGTTTAAAATAAATATTCAACATCTGGATGTCTTCTTTCTGTAGACTCTAGCATATCTGGGGTTTGACTACCCTTTAATACCCTTCAACAGGGATTAAGTTATGATTGTGTCTCTCATTGCATTAACTCATGGTATAGTAAATATGAAGCCATGATCTCTCAAGATTTTCTTTTTTTGGAATAATTTTTTTCTATAACCTGATTAAATAAGATGAACCTAGTGCATCTTTTGGAGGGTGCGAAGCAAAAGAATATCTTATTTGTAAGGTGACAGTAGTGATAATGTATACACTTTCCTCCGTTTTGTGCCGTTAACAATTGCATGCATCTACACTGACCTTGAAGAAGTAATTCTGTTGTTCAGAAACCTTTGATTTTGCTGGGCTTCTTGAAAAGCAGGAAGGAAGTTGTGAAACACACATCATATATATACAGATGTCAAGTACAGTTAATGAAGATAAGCAGATGCATTCCTTAATAGTCATTAAACAAGAGGAGGGAACACATTGTCCACTTCGATTAAGAATTTTCTCTTCAAGGCTCCCTACCTGACAAGGCATGTCAGTTCCTTCATCTCGTTTATACCAATATGCTTTTTAAATTATTCCTTAAAATATACACCACATTAAAAACAACACCAGACTTTATGTAATACAGGATTATAGATGTGCAGCTGCAACTGCACTGTAAGTACTTAAGATTATGACTTATTTAGCTGTAACAGGCACACAATAGACACTGATAATCTACTACACAATATTTGAAAGAAATTAAAATCAAATTTATCTCACACTGGAACACTACAAAATATTTATTGTATATATGACTGTCCTTTTAATATGTCCCAGAATGAGATTTTTCTCATTTTACAATGGTAAAAACGTTAAATAGAATCATAGAATCATAGAATAGTTTGGGTTGGAAGGGACCTTTTAAAGGTCATCTAGTCCAACCCCCCTGCAATAAGCAGGGACATCCTCAACTAGATCAGGTTGCCCAGAGCCCCATCCAGCCTGACCTTGAATGTTTCCAGGGATGGGGCTTCTATCGCGTCTCTGGGCAACCTGTGCCAGTGTTTCACCACCCTCATTGTGAAAAACTTCTTTCTGATTTCCAGCCTGTATCTCCTCTCCTTTAGTTTAAAACCATTACCCCTTGTCCTATCACAACAGGCCCTGCTAAAAAGTCTGTCCCCATCTTTCATGTAAGCCCCCTTTAAGTACTGAAAGGCTGCAATAAGATCTCTCCAGAGCCTTCTCTTCTCCAGGCTGAACAAGCCCAACTCTCTCAGCCTGTCTTCGTAGGACAGGTGCTCCAGCCCTCTGATCATTTTTGTGGCCCTCGTCTGGATCCGCTCCAGCAGATCCATGTCCTTCTTGTGTTGGGGTGCTCCAGAGCTGGACGCAGGACTCCAGGTGGGCTCTCACCAGAGTGGAGTAGAGGGGCAGAATCCCCTCCCTCAACCTGCTGGCCACGCTTCTTCTGATGCAGCCCAGGATACGGTTGGCCTTCTGGGCTGCGAGCGCACATTGCTGGCTCATGTCCAGCTTTTCATCCACCAGTACCCCCAAGTCCTTCTCAGCAGGGCTGCTCTTGATCCCTTCATCCCCCAGCCTGTATTGATACCGGGGGTTGCTCCGACCCAGGTGCAGGACCTTTCACTTGTCCTTGTTGCACTTCAGGAGGTTCGCCCAGGCCCACCCCTCGAGCTTGTCCAGCTAAATAATCTTTACACATTGTTCTGTTACCACCCCCTGATCTTTCCAGCTTGTAGCAGTGTACAGTAGCCTTTACAAAGTTTCACACTGTTGACTGCAGACCACCTTACTGGTCTCTGATTCATCAAGATAGTTTTGAACTCTAATACCATCTTCCAGTGTGCTTCCATATTCTGTTTCATATGCAATTCATTAAGTGTACACTATCTATAATCAAGCCAAGTCAACTATAAAAGTACTGAACAGAACCATGTCCACAGATGCAAGGTCTTACTTGGAACGATCTACGAACTTGACAGAGATAGATAGCTCCTATTAAGGGTGGTTTTAAAACCATGTAAGTTTAGAATAACCTTACAGTGATTACTTTTTAGATAAATCTTCTTCAGGGTGTTCATTAGAATCTGTGTGAGACAAGGTCAAAAGTCTCAGAAAAGCTGAAGTCTAACCTCTAAGCTAGTCAGTCCTTATTTCTATCATCTCATGTAAATCAAACATGTAGCTGTCCCAATCACCCTTGCATATACAAAGTCTCTTGCACAGAGCCTTCTTTCCGTTCTTGTTCATGCTGTTTCCAAGTGATACTGTGGTGCCTTCTGCTGAAATTACCTTCCCTCTCTGAGTTTGGACAACATGAATTGTGAGACACAACAGGGGAGGAATAGAAACTTGATCCTATGGCTGCAGTGACTATCCCAGCAGGACACCTCTTTTAAAAAGAGCTGTCCTCTGTGATCTCCCATTCTCAGAAGCAGAAGACAAGCAGAACGGGTGTCCTTGTCATGGCTACTGCTTTGAGCACAGTCGACTGGAGGTTCTAGGCCTGAAGAAATAGCTTCTTGTTTGTGTGCAAGGGACAGGATCCACAGTGCTGAACTGAATAGCATTCAAAGGAGCTGTGTTCAGGGAGGAGAAGGGCATCACATAACAAGGTTTTAGTATAAAAACCTTGGAAATATATTCTCGGGGCTGCCACATGGGCAGCTCACTCAGTTGCTGAAACTACAGCAGAAAAACTATTGAACAAAGAAGAGAGAGAGAACCGTTTCTGATGCAGCTAGCTGCTATGATGTAGACTACCTCCTGCAGCTCATGGTCCTCAGGCTTTAAAAGGCACAGCAGCCCTTGCGGTCACAGCACATGGCCCTTAATATAGCATAAGAACCACTTCAGAGTGCCACAGGATCTCTCAGTGGCATTCAACTGCCACATGTCTGTTAGATATGCACTGGGCACTATATGGTGGTGTGGACTCCAGAGGTTCACACACTAATATCCCCATCAGACGTTGGAGGACATTTCAAATGGAGATGGATTTAGTTTCCTCCAAAGCAAATCTACTTTGAAGCCGCTGAAATTGATCTGAGAACCAAACCAAACCCCAGCAAGTGAAGAAAATCAAGGGGTTTATTTCGAAACTCACCCTACTGCTCTGAATCAGACTGCTGTAGACACAGAAGCACTTTAGCAAGACTGATTCAAGAGGTACCTAAAATTTAGATACAGATTACTCCCTTAGCTGATCTTGATTTAACCTACATGTGCTTTCACTGGTTTTATACTTATCCTCAGCTTTCTCTCCTCTCTATTTTTTGTGTAATTCCTTTTTATTTTTCAGATTATTAAAGTGTTTCTACACTTGCATTTAGTGAGAGAGCTGTGATTTTAATTCTGAGTTTTCATTGCATATTTATGTATTGGGGTTATTTATTTGGGGAAAGCTTTTTAGAAAGATGTTGTAAAGTTCCAAGTGACTATAATATCTGTTTAAGGCAGAATATATAATATATGTCCCTAGCCCACACAGATATCATGGAATCAGAGAACGTGTCTGGAAAATTCCAGGGATGAGATCCAGTAATGCAAATAATTACTTGCATGTTGCAAATATTTATTTGGAGTAAATAAAGAGTGAGAGAGGTTCTGGTACAATGACTCACCTACTGACTGAGATGATAAACAACTACAAACAACTGTGAAAAGGTTTCCATTAGATTTTTGTTATTTCACAGTTTTTCACAGAAGAGTTATCCATTTTCTTGTCATCTATTTCCTCTTCTCAGTATAAATAACGTCACAATAAACCCTCTGTTCAATGTTTCTCATTAAATGATACAAGTAGGAACATCACAGACATTAGAGCCAAAAAACAGCCGAGAAAACCAGGAATAGTGTGTCATAGTGTGGCTAGCATGTTAAGGGAACCAGACACCCTGTAATGTCTCAGCTATCAGTGGTGTCCGGATACATAAAACAGTTTAAAATACCACAATGCAACTCACAGTAATGACTTCACCTTCATTAAAGAGAGAAGCACTTTATTGCAACCGTTTTTTTAGTACATGAAAACGAACTTGTTTAGGGTCTATATTGAACTCTACATACATCAAACAGCTGCACAACCCTGGTTAGCATAGAGCCAGCTCCACAAAGGGAAGCAGCATAGTCACATTACCACAGATGATTGATTGGCCCTTGTGCATGACATGGTTGATTAGCCTGAGCTCATCGCCAGGACAACACTGCTGTCCTGCTTATCAGATCTAAGGTAGTATCATTCCTATGTCATGCCATATAGATACAGATACCAGCGCGCTCAGAGCATGGTGAAGAATGAACATATCCATACTGTCATAGATAAAGGGCAGAAGGGCTCAAATATCCTTATCCAGTCTGATCCCATCAATGACAGAGTCCGTAGAGTTTCACAGGGTTATTTCTGCTTCAGGATAAGTAGTCCCCTTGAAAATTAAAACTTGTATTTAGAGAAATGTCCAGTTTAGATTTAAAAACTACCAGTGATGCCACACTTCTTCAGTGAGTGACTTTAGCCACTAATTTAATTAACTGTTAAGAAAAACGAAGTGCTTTATTTTTTGTTTGAATTTTTAGCTTCAGCTTTTTGACAGAGGAGCTTGTCAGACCTCTGACTGCTGGACTGAACAACCCTTTGCTATTTGTCCTGCTTTTCTGTACCATGACTAGTTATCCTTGAGTCATCACGTTGATAAACTAAGTAGATTGAACTCCTGGAGACTTTCCAGGTCTTTAATATTCCCATGGCTTTTCTTTGACCCTTCTCCAAATTATTCACATCCATCATGAATTCTGAGCACTAGAACTGGACACACTATTCCAGTAGCAATTGCTTCTCTGCCAAATGCAGCAATGACTTAACCTTCTGCTCCTGTCCAGTAGATACACCTAAGGACAGCATTTGCCTTTTTTTGTCCATGCGGTCTCAAAAAAGGGTTATAACATGCCCTCTTCAGAATCATTACTTCACAGGAAAGTCCTCTCTCCCATTTTTATGGCTTACATTTTTGTTTCTAGATGTTAGACCTTCTATTTGCCTGTACAGAAATGTCATTTGTTTGTTTATTCTTGCTTACCCAGTGTCCCTGGACACTCTTTATTGCTGATCCATTTCTTCTTAATTTTTCACTCTCGTTATCTTTGTGTCATCACCAATTTTTATCAACAAAATGTTATGTTCCTTTCCCCAGTCATTGGTAAAAATGCTCAATGATGTAGAGCCAAAACTAGTCCCTCTGGCGTCTCATGGAAAACATAGTTAATCAAACAAGGCATAGATATACTCTTATTCACAATTACGTATGGAGATAAAGTTTTTCATCAAGGTAATGTGTGCTATGTTGACCTGTTTTTCTGTAGTGTGTTAATGAAGACGTCATGCGGTGCCAAGTCAAACCTCTACCAGAAATTTCTCAGTTCACCAACCAAAGTTGGATCTTCGTTCAAAATATTCAGTAACTTTGCAAAGATCTATTTCTCGTGATTTCATTGATTGAAATTAATGGTATTAACCTTTCTTAATATTTATTAATTAGTGTATGCAAACTCATCCGTTATTTGGCCTAATACTGTGGCCTGGCTGCCAGGCCTGCATTATCCAGGTCTGGTTTTTTATCCATTTTCTGTTTCAAAATAATGGCACAATGTTAGCTTCTCTCCAGTTGTCTGGAAAATCCAACACTTCTTGAAAATCAACACCAGAGGCTCTTTATACTAATCTCAACACTAATCTTGACAAGGGTTTGGTTGCAAGATTATTGGAACTGCTAACTTAAAATCATGCGATGTCTTGCACCTGCTAGCTATCCTTAGTATCACTAGAGGATATTAAATCTCCGTCACCCAACAGGAAGACATCACTTATTTTTCTCCCCAGTCCCTAATACAGAACTGAAACACTTACTGAATGCTTCTGCCTTTTCTGTGTCATCCATTGCAATTCTGTTGGGGTCATCTAGCCTTTATTATTGTTAGTATGGGTTTTGTTTGGATCTACTCAGAAAATACTTTATCTTTAACCCAGACAGTTACAGGCTTCCTCTTCCATTCCTTAATCTTCTTTCATTAATTTTCTTTATGTGCTGCCTTCTATGCTGTTCACTGATATCACTCATAAATATGTCTTCTTTTTTATTATTTGTTCTGCCCTGATTTGTCTTACATCCAGACTGCCTCTTAGATACAATTCTCTGTCTTCTTTGGAGAACTAGCTTTTTCAACATCTAGTAAAATATTTCTTAGCAGGTCCTAATTATCATTCATATTTCTTTTCATATTATTTCTTCTAACTGCATATACATATCATATTGAATGATAAGGTACAGTAATGTGCAGACAACTAAGAGATGCGGACTGAATGGCAAAGACTGTCACCCTCAGATGAGTTGGGCATCCTGCCACTTCAACCATCTAGCAACGGACCAGGTTTAATGGGAGCAAAGAAGCTCAAAAGGATCTACTTATCATTGCTTTGTACAGAAAGCAGTGAAAGCATCCCCATCACCACACAGTAGTACCACCATCATGTAAGCAGACAAAGACATATGGGAATGTTGTGCTATGACTGAGGAATTAAACTCACAAATCCATGGTATTCAACAGCTACATCTTCATAACAGCCTACGCAAGACCAGTATCAGACATGAAAGCAATTTTTATTTCTATTAGAAGGTAGTTGCGGTCCTTGGTAGTCTTTTTAATAAAATGTACTGTTTGTGCATGCCTAAAGCATGTTTTCACCTCTGTAAGAAAAAAATGGCAACTTTGTTATTTAGATTTGTTGCCTGCTTTGCAGCAATGAGAGGAAGCAACAGAAAAGAAAGAAAAATCTCTCATACAGTATTGGTTTTGGTTTTATTCTGGTTGTGGTAAGAAGATGCTTTTAGTGTGAACATTTGGACACATATCCGGAGGCTACAACTTACCTTGCTGTCTGATCCCAGGAAAGGGCTCAGTTTCATTCCGTTCTTTTTCTTGGTTCCACATATCTGGACTGCCAGCACGTATGTTTCCTGTAGCACCTCTGCAAACATAATTTCCAGGGTTAAAAATCCCAGTTGTCCTTTTGATGTGTGACACTAGTGTTCTTCCAGTTAGCCCTTCGTGCCAGCTTGTTTTCTCAGCATTGGCTTCATGGCAGACCAGCATGGTGCTAGCGGCATCAGGTGGAATTCATCTCCGCTAACTTTAGATGCCTGGAGTACAGATATACCTACATTTTGGACAGTCATACTAGGTTTGCTTTTTAGTCAGTGGAGAGAAAGAGGCACCCTCAGGTTGAGGTCTATTTTACCTGCTTTGGGGGTCCATATTAGAACACTACAGGAGGCCTACTATTCTCCAACAATAACGTTTAGCAAGGAAGGGAGTTTAAGGGGAGTAGCTCAGATGTAGATGTTTATATTTGGTTCAAGGAATATCACTGATGAGGTCTTACAGCTGCTCTATAGGTAGACAAATGATTTGCTTAATATCAACAGTGCTGTGAGCCTTATCTCTCATTCTCCCAGTGTTTCAACATCTTACCTAACACTGCACCTGAGCTTTTGTGTGGAGCTTGAATTTTACATTGAAGAGGAACGCAAAATACAATAGTCTTATTTATAGGGGCAAAATATGTTTGTTTTTTTTTTTACGTGGGTGTAAGCTTAAAATCACACAAAAATGACAAAACTAAAATCAGACTCTGCACTACGATTTTAAAATGTAATGTTTTCTGAAACATGTCTGTATTTTCCTTCTCACTGAGAGCTATAGTGAGGTATGCATGGAATTTGCAGCTTCAGCAGTTAAAGTACTAAAACCATAGTTTTTGTTAAACCTGGAATGCTTTATTTCAAAAAAAGGATGTGCATATACAGAAACTCTGAAATACTTAGAACAGAATGCCTATAGTGATAACTGTTACTAACTACTAGGATGATTTGGCAACTAGCTGGTAAGAAAAATGGAGAATAAACTGAAACATAAGCATTTACTCATCTCCAAATAACAAATTTAGCAAACTAAAAATCCTCATCTTTTCTGATACATGAAATCTGCCAATAAAATAATGTATTTTAAAAAAAGCATTAATAAGTTTTAGAAAATTTATATGATATGTATTTCTTTTGTGGTTTTATATGCCTCTTCTCTACATGCCAGTACCTCCAGAGATCCCTTCCTCTTTTTTCAGAACTGTCAGAAGCCCATTGCTCTCCCTTTGTCCATACAGCTGGTCATTTTGTCACAGAAGGCAACCAGGCTTGGACAGGCATGATTAACCCTTGGTAAATCCCATTCTTGTCCTCCATGTGCCTGGAAATGGTCTCTGGGAGGATTTGCTCCATAACTTTCCCACAGACCGAGGTGAGACTGGCTGGCCTGTAGTCTCCCAGATCCTCTTTCTTGCACTTTCTGAAGATGTACATGACATTTGTCTTTTTCATGTCTTCAGGAACCTCCTGCACTCTCTACCACCTTTCAAAGATGATGCTGAGGAGCGCCACAATGACATAAACCAGCTCCTTAGCAATCTTTGATGCATCCTGTCCAGTCCCATGGTCTTGTATACGTCCAATTTGCTTAAGTGGTCTCTAATTCCAGCCCCCTCTACCATGAGTAACACTTCGCTCCTCCAGACTCTGCCAGAGAGACTTGGGAAGCCTGAAAGCAGACCTTGCCAGTAAGAACCAAGGCAAAACAGACACTGAGTCAGTCTGTCTTTTCTACATCCTTTCGAGTCATCTGTCCCATTCAGCAGTGGATCTGCATTTTCATTGGTCTTCCTTTTGCTCACGATGTAACTACAGAAGTTCTTCATGTTGCCTTTCCCATCACTCATCAGTTTAAACTCCAGCCAGGCTTTGGCTTTCTTAACATCATCCCTTCATGCTTAAGCAATGCTTTCCATACTCCTTCTTAGCCCATCCCTGCTTCCACTTTCTGTGTACTTCCATTTTGTGTTTGAGCTCAGTCAGGAGTTCCCTGTTGAGCCAAGCTGGCCGCCTGCCACACCTGCTGTTTCCTACGCATCCGGATGGTCCTCTCGTGCTTTGAGAAGTTATCCCTGGAGACCATTGTCCTGCCCTGCGCCTTTGAGTGAGGGCTTGCTACAGAAGGCACTGCCAAAGATTTTAACATTTCTACATTTCTGCTAGAAGGACAGTTTATATTAGCGTTTCCTAATCTACTTCAGACCAAGCAAGCCAGGTAAACTGCTTAAACTAAAGAAATCGGTCCAAGCAATTTTTCCTGAAATGAGTTAGGGAGTACTCACAAATCACTTTACAGGCTGGATACAGGGCAGTAAGTGGCATAAAGGTGGTAACAAACAGCTGGAGAGAAACAGACCACTGAAACTCAATGAATGTATGTCTTCAGCCCAAGCTCAAATTGGCAATACTTAGAGCAAAATTAGGAAAGGTTGATCTGGTGCCAATCAAAGTGAACATTTTTCAAGTTATATCCCAGAACCACCACCCCCAACACACAAATTTATATGCATATATATATATGTGCAATAGTTGAACAAATAATTTTAAATCCATTTTGATATTTTAAATGCCTTATGTACCTCTAGGTAACTGGGGTATTCTGACACTTTCCCTCAATGTCTCTTTTTGATACTGTTTCATTTTCTATTAAATACTTAAATATTAATTCACCTGGGAGAACAAAAGATTATGACAATAATTCCAAACATAGATTTTAGGCCAGATGAGTGGCAGCAGTTGAGATCATCTCAGACAAGGGTAATATATTGAAGTTACATCTTCATGGTCTGGATTATGGGATAAACCCTCAACTTTTTCAGAAAAAAAGTAGAATTACTTCTTCCTTTCTTGTTGTGTGGATACAGTTCTGAAAACATCTGCAAACTGAAAATGACTCTTATAGTTACTAACTGGTCTTGAACCAGTTGTGTCCCTTCCTGACGGTCCCACTGGGTATCCATACTGCTGGGCCTAAGTGCACAACCGCTCCAGCAGTGATTGTGGAAACCTCTGGTTGTCCTCACCCTGCCAGCGGGCTTGGAAGGTTTGAAGAATAGTAAAGCTGGAAGAAATTCTCTGCAGTTACAGGTGGGCTTTGGCATTGTGCAAAATCACAGTTCCTGGCCTTCCTTTAACGTGCCATTGCCCTATCGCTAAAAATGTGTCGCTAAGTGGTGTGTCCTATTGACCATCACTGTCAATTTTGTGGTTGAGATCCACTTGGGAAATGGCTTTTCCCATATCCTTACCAGACATGACGTAGAGTCTTTATCAACTCCTTGTCAGTGCATCTTCTCCATGAGTGGTCTTGGTCTCAGTTTATTAGGACTATGAGCGCTGTCACGGTAGGCAAAGGTTGGGGGAGACTTATTCACTGGTCCCCCTGGGTTTCGTTCTGTGACACATCAATCAGAAGCCACCTCAACTCATGGGTCCTGTGAGGTACCTCTGCGAAAATCTCACATGAGATGGCCAGGGTCCTAATCTATCTGTTGTCAACTAAACAACAACCAAGCAAATTTTGTTTTTGCAAATATAAATTAAATTTCCAGTTAATTTCGATCACATTTCTGGCAAATAACCAAACCGATAGGGGAAAATAATATTCAGTTCCAGCCTTATATTTATTGTAACAGCTTTTATAAAATTCAGCCACAAATAAATTATAATCATCAGCGCCTTGGAAAACAGTTACAAGCAGCAATTTTCCTCTTTATTTCAGATATGTACACTTTTTTTCCCAGTTATTCCCTGGCTAAAAATTCTAATGTTCTCTCCACTGTTTATTTTTTCATAATGATTTTCCCATTGTTAAGTCTCCTCCCCTTTACTGGAAATAACATTTCATTTTTCCCTCTCTTCAAACATCCTAGTCTGCAGATGAGCAGGATACAGAAAAAGGCACACCTACTTACTGAATCTAAACATGCCCGAGTTATCATGACATCTTCAAAGTGCTCCTCTTCCTTCCACTCTGCCCCCCACCCTTGTTGCCACATACATATTACAATTGCTTTTGATGTCAATGTGTCTGGATTCCTGGTTCTAGTGTCAACTATCATCTAGGATACTTAAAAGAAAAATCGAAAGAGGAAGAACAAGTCAGACTAGGCCTATGTTTTGTTGCAGGAAGCCTTGAGAACATGAATCATTTTAGACATAGGAATAATCGGATTAAAATCAGGGTTTTTTAAACCATTTGTCTTAAGCAGCTGTGAAAATACCTTACAAGACCAAGGACTAAGAGCCAAATCTAGATCCATATTTTTGTACACATAACATAACTTGGTACTTTGAGCTATGCTAGAAATCAGGAACAAAATAGATACATTAATGGGTACTCTAATCAGGTAATCAGCCCAAGTGGTGGTTTTCAGTTGCCTAAACACAGGTCACTAGAATAATTTGAGATGTCCTACACTCTGCCTGCTCTCCCCAGTGTCTGTTTTTATGTGCCATAGTTGATGTGCTCAGTGTGGTGGGTGGTGAGAAACCTCCCTGAGGTCTCTGGGTCATCTTCCACAAATCTCCCCCCCAACACTTATTGACCAACCTAACAAGTCTACATTTGTAGGGACATTTTGGATACAGTCCCACATCTGTACCAGTGAATCTCCTGTGACAGTCTGCTTCTAAGCACGCACAGGATTGCTGCTATTTTGGCACAGATGAGCAGCTCAGCACGTCTCGTGTTTATACATAAGTAGGGTTTTAAATTCCGCCTATTTTCCAAGAAGGGTGGTTTGGCAGGTAGACTCTGTGAACACATAACACACTTCTAAGGCATAAACTCCATGAAGAATACAGCTGTCTTGACCATCTTCCTTCTAAAATGCAAAACCAGGGTATTTGCTATGCAAAAAAGGGTATTTACTATTCAAAAAAGGTTATTCACCGTCTTACTCCCTTCCAGCCCTTAATGACTAACTCAACAGATATAGTACCTTCTAAAAAGGACAGGGACGACTGCTTTCAAATGTCAGTTTGCCTTTTATCACCTCTAAAAAGTGTACTAGACATCAGGCTGCAGGCTGCTGGTGTCAAGAAGCAAAGACTATTCATCCCTGCTGTTCATCTGTGCCGCTATACAAAAATTAAAAATGCAGCCAAGACTGATTAGTCTGGAGAACAAGCAGAAAACTGATTACTCTTCTCCAGCAATTAGGACACTCACTCACAAATTCCTACTCCACAGTCTGCATTTGACATGAAGCAGTCACCAGCTAGCATGAGCACTGACTGCATTCATGATTTCCTTTTCTTGCTAAATTATGCAAAGCCCTGAATGTAAAGAAAAAAACCCAATGAAATCTATCTTTCTTCACCAGAAAGAGAATACCTCATCAACACATTACAAAAGTCATCACGAAAAAGCTGGGTTTGCTTTCTGTGGCTAAATAGTATCTATTCAAGACTTTATTTAGGACAAGGAGGGTAAGGTCACTGCAAGTCAATTGTCAGAAGTATTTAACTCAGAAATCAAATTATTTTGGATTGCTATTTGTATTTCTTGCTATATATGAAAAAGATCCACTGAGCTGCAACTTGTGAGGCAGGCTAGGAATTAGTTCTAAATTAAGATTTTTAGTGTGGCATAGACAGCAAAGATGCATCAGTGCTAACATTGGCTCACAAATCTAAGATTGCTGATGGACAAAGCCTTTTACTTTTCTTCAAACAAACTGTGAATAAGACTAAGTCTACCTGAATGCCATGTGAAAGGTTGCCTTGCAACTCCAGGATTTCTGTCTTTGTGCTCATGTCTATTTGTTTTTCTACACTTAGAAGATTTTCTAAAATTTGTCTGGGGGTTTTAATATCTTGGGCCTCTACAAAAATATTTCAATTCAATTTAATTTCCAGTACCATATATTCTCTTTTTCCAACTCTAAACCAAAATGAACAATAAAGCATGTCTTAAATGCCAAACCTAGAGTTGCACATGTGGGTTCTTTTTCTTTAAGTAAACTTATTTAAAATTTTTAAAATTTTAACATTTGGAGGGCTGTGGAGAGCATCCTGCCTGCTTGGTATGCTGGTTCTTTGGGCTCTTTTAAATAGAATAATTAACTTAATTTGACAGTATGGCATAATGGGTATTTTCAGTCCCAAATCCCAAACGTAGTGAATACATATATTGTATGCACAACTTTCCAGAGCACCATGTGAAACCTCTGGGAAAACCTAGCCCCTCCGACCAAAGGAAACTTCACTCTTATCATTACATTGGTAAAGCCAGCAATGCCCTGTCTATACAGGCATCTGGTCTCTCAATAAGGTCGCAGAGCAGTCCACAGGCAGCAGCCAGCATTCCTACTCCAAGGCAGAGGACCATTAGCTCCCAGGCTATACATTACACACAGCTTTTGCCTGGTCCGGGCAGCCAGCAGAAGTATGCTGGATTTTTACTGTTCCTCAGAATTCCTGAAAATATACGTAGTTGTCATTGGCCATGTTGCTTCCACACGGCTTCATTTTCTGCCTGGAAATTTGATTATGGGAGATTTAAGAGAGTTTTGAATATTCATCCAAGATTCAATGTGGAAATCCTAAATGATATCCTGATCTCCTGTCTACGCAACCTGGATTTGATTGCAGCTTGACTAGAGATCAACTGCACAGGAAGGTCACTGAGAACATGTCCCATATGCAGCATGTTTCATGTTTACTTTCACACTAATGGAATAGCACAGAAAGAATAGGAGGTATTCATTGTCTTCTCGAAGCGTGGAACTAAAATCCATACAATACTCAGTAGGTATAAATTTTTAAATTATTAGTAGGTCCCATTACAGTTTTGGCCCATGCAAATCAGGATTCTTCCAAACACTTACTAGATGTTAGCATGCGTCAGGGACCGCTCCACAGAGATGTAGTGTAGCCACACTAGTTGAGGGCCAAGGGAATTCAGCTCTATGGATGCAGGCCACTCCATGCTAGTGAATGCTTACAACCACATTTAGTTTTGTGCTTAAAGGTAGCATATGGGTACATCTATACTGCTAAGTAGAAAGAAACAGAGAGTGGGGTCAAATACCAGACCCCTCAATGATAGCCTTTTATTACTGCCTATTTATTAGCTTTCCTGGACATGTTTTAGGTTGCTCATACTAGCTCTCTTCAAGACAAATCTCTAGAGATGGGCCAACTCTAAGCAGTTTGGATGCTGGACCATCTCTGCCATTAGTCTTCAGAACTAGGAAATAACCCATGGTCCAATTTAACTAACTAAGGTATAACCTTAACAGATCAGGGACATCAGCATCCTGCAGGTATGATGGAGGTACTGATAATACCTAATAGCACAGTACAAATCAGTCCCAGAAAAGTCAGTGAGGTACTCTTCAAATGCAGCATAACAGAGGAAGTTAATTTGAAGTATCTTAGCCTGAGAGGACAGAGACAAAATGAGCGATCCCCCACTTCCCAACAGACCATAACATAGAGAAGACCACAAGATTCATGCAGCCAGAGAAAGTACAAGAAAGAAAACATCTTGTTCAGTAGATCAGGGACACAAGGGCTCCCCAGGGGAGTTTGTGTTGTGGTCCATGCATCAAGCACCGGTGTAATCCCATAGTTTATTAATAAAAAGTGGTTGAGCAGTCCTAGCAGAGCAGAGCTGGAGCCAGGATGCCCTCCTTCCACAAATTTCTCTTCTCACAAGGATTCAGAATCAGGGACCTGGTTGACACCCCATTACCCCACAGACTTTGTCTTTCATCACAGAATCACAGAATGATTGAGGTTGAAAGGGACTCTAGAGGTCATATGGTCCACCACCCCTGCTCAAGCAAGACCACCTACAAGCAAGGCCACCTACAGCCAGTTGCCCAGGACCATGACCAGATGGCTTTTAAATACTTCCAGTGGGGGAGACTCCACAGCCTCTGTGGGCAACCTGTTCCAGTGCTCAGTCACCCTCCTGATGTTTCCTGATGTTTCAGTTTGTGCCATTGCCTCTTGCCTTCATCCCTACACAGTGATTCAGCTTTAACAGCAAATGAAGACTGTCCCTGCATCTTTACTTTGGCAGTGATTATATCAAATAACAACTATGGATTCAAAGCTCTTTATAAAAAGAAGGACTCGAAAACCAAAGCTCCAACTTCCTAAGTATTTCATGAGAGCGTGTCCTGCCTCCAGCCACATAATGAACTGAACCCTATGTTGTCCATATGCTCAGTGGAGCATAGGCGCCCATCAACTCCAACTGTGTTTCTCTTCATTTTGTGCAGGTATCTAAGGACTTTCCACCTATATAGGTGCTTACAGTCCACAGAAGTCACTTAGATATCACAACTGGTAGGCTTAATATAGCCCTACATGTTTTCATTGGCCTGTAAGTTGATCAAAGGACACATCAATAGAAGACAGACATTCCTTGGCAGTATCAGATGGCAAAAAGTACCTTATAAAATAAATTGTTAATAGTATCTAGTAAACACATCATGTCTTAAACACTATCTTACTTTATTGGAATGTAACAAAGATTAGAAGATATGAAGACAACCAGCAGTTATATTAATAATCTTGTTTATTGCTCACTGTGTTACTTCAGTCATCCTGAATGAGACTGAATGACCAGTTTGGCAAGTCTCTCTGAAGAATGGGTACTTAACATTTAACAGAAGCATTATTAGTTTGCCCTTTAATACCCCCGTACTTCAAACCTGACAGCAGTTCAGCATTCAGCCTCCTCTGCACTCAATCTAAATCCCATTAAAGTCAATGCAAGTCTCTCCCATGTTAATGGGATTTAAATCAAGCCTTTAATCCTCAGTGTCTGTGTCACTGAGAGAGAAAATTATGAATGCGGGTTTGTGATGTAGATACTGCTGCAATAGGAGGTGAATGGTAGCAATCAGTGCAAGTTACTATGAAAAAATATATCTTTGCATATCTTCCTTATTGATGAGAGCATAAGATCTTGTATCCTTTAAGAAAATCTAAAGCAAAGTAAATATTTAAGATGTAAAATCTTGAAGCCGTTCACTCTGCCAAATCTACACCTCTGAGAGGACTCATCTGCCTTAATGAACTTGCCTAAAAATTGGAAGCTCATCCTTCAGATTCCCATCACAGTAAAAGGAGAAGAGTCACCTCCAGAGGGCAATTCATCTGATCTTAGATGCATATTTTCAGCTGAGATGAGCAGTCTTCTTCTGATGCTTATTTCTTGACATTGATCATATCGGGAAGCTTGAATGGATAACTCAGACTTAGTTGTCTAATTTTTACCCATCTATCATTAAGGCAGATATATCTTACTCCTTACTGGATTTTTTGAAAACTGTGAGAGATGATACTCTTTAGGTCTGGAAAGTAGGTAGTTCACCTCTACTCTGCTGGTGTTCGGTTCCATTTCTAAGGCTAGATGCAAGGAGCATAACACGCTGGTTTGACTTGCATAAGAAGGGTTGTTTTGGTTTGTTTTTTTTTTTTTTTTTTTTTTTTTTTAAACTAGAATACATATTTTAGGTAAAAACAACTGCTCTTATATACATATATTGAATTATAGAGATATCAATCTTATAAATGGTTATAAATATCTTAAGGGTGGGTGTCAAGAAGATGGGGCCAGAGTCTTTTCAGTGGTGCCCAGCAACAGGACAAGGGGCAACAGGCACAAACTACAACATGGGAAGTTCCGCCTGGACATGAGGAAAAAATTCTTTCCTGTGAGGGTGACAGAGCCCTGGCACAGGCTGCCCAAGGGAGGGTGTGGAGTCTCCTTCTCTGGAGATATTCAAACCCCGCCTGGATGCAGTCCTGTGCGACCTGCTCTACGTGAACCTGCTCTAGCAGGTGGGTTGGACTAGATGATCTCCGGAGGTCCCTTCCAACCCCTGCCATTCTGTGATTCTGTGATCACATCCCTTGTTAGGTTATTGCTATGATTAATCATCCTTACTATTAAACATATTATCCCAGCTCTGGTAGAACTGCATGATTTCTTTAGTGTCTGATGCAAGTCCTCTCTAATTTTGTAGTTCACAGTCCATATGTTCAAGGCTTGCATTAGCCCTTTTAATCACAGCCGTATGTAAGGAGCTCATAGATAATTTGGTGTTCACTGGAAGTCCTCAGTGCTTTTAGGCATATTGCTTTTCAAGGCACATATCCTTGAATAGTAATGTAGTCTATATTCACTTTTCCTACAGTGAATGCTTCATAATTAGCTGTATCATAAACCTGTTTCTCTCCACTAAAGAGATTCTGCAAATTTGCTCTGCTGGCAGAGCTATTTTAGCAAAACAAGATACTAAAGGAGTTTTTCCACCAGTGTATCTACCACACCTATTTTAATGACTCTAGCTAAGCCAAGATTAGAGCTGCATTTTGTGTGGACAGAGATATGAGTTTAGGGTGTGTGGTGTGTGATATTTTCCCCAGCTCAGCTGAGACATCATACTAACAGAAAAACCTTCTATCATAGACCAGGTCCATACTTAAAACTTTGCCCACAGAGCCTTACTGATATAGTTATGCGAGGGAAAAAAACCCAACCAAACAAAAAGAAATCTTAATGTACACATAGCTTTCAGCAAAAAGTATTTTTGGGGATACAACTTGGCAAGCTCTGCTACAAAACACACTCTTATTCCCCTGTTGCATGTTTACACACTTCTATACTACCTCATTTCTAAGTCTTTTGTTGTTGTAGAAATGCCACTGCCCAAAGTCAGACCCTTGTTGCTATCATAGTGCTGAAAAAAAAGTGTGTAACACCTGTTTGAGTCTAGTTTGCAATATGAGCTGCATGAATGATCTTGAATAGGCATAAATGATATTTAGCTGTTAATTCTCAGTGTTATTGCCAAAATATGACTACTATAAGAAATTACTATTATGGGAGTTCAATTGTGGACTATGTGATGAGGTTGCTTTGTTATATATGATGTAATTATCAAACCATGAACTTTTTTTGTTTTTTTCTGCCTCATATTTGAGAAATAAACCCACAAAATAATAAAGTTACAATTGCATAGAAGGAGGTCAGATTTTTTTGTGGATTTTTCTGAAAGTATAAAAAATACGTGACTAGGACTAAATTCCCACTTGTAAACTACATACTGGAAAACACGTCAAAGCACAGGAAATGACATAAACGTTTGAGTCACATAGAAAATTTATAGCTGTCTTTAAGCAAGAGTATTCTTCAAGCCACTGTTTTACATATAGCATATATATTAATGGGTATGGTTTGAGCTAAGGAAAGAGTTATGGTGACATAAAAACCTAAGGATCTTGAAAAAGTGAATGACTTGATCAGTATGAAAAAGATTTTTATATAACTCAGGAAAAAAAATAGTTGTATGTGATTGAAAGGCTCTAAGACCTTTATAGTAAAATCATGATCAATCAAGCTACCCTTGGGAAAAAAAGAAAAGAAACAAGCAGGAAGAGTGAAGTAAGGAAGATTCAGAATCAGGAGGCAGTTTTTGTTTGTGGGACCACTCTACAGCTCACAGCTACCCAACTGGCAGATGTAACCACAGCACTAGCACTAGGTCGCTTGTGCCTTGTCATTACAATGCTTCCTTTTGTCTGCTGGCTGCAAATGTTTGACAGTCATTAGAAAGTCATCCAAGGAAATACTTCCTTTCCATGTACAAGATCCTTGTCGTGGATTTTTAACACTGAGCTTTCTCAGTGATTCAGCTACCATTAGCAAAAGAATAGTTTCTTACAGCCTGCCTCTGCCCTTAAGGGTCTTTTATAAAGAGGACAGAAGCTCTTTGTTGTCACTCCTTCACACGTTATTAACAGAGGTTTAACAGAAAGAAGAGGGGCTTGTTACATGCCCGGTGCAATTTGTCTTTTTTTTCAGTTCATTCAAATCTTCATCATGTTCAACCAGAAGATGGATTAACCCAGATCCAGGGTGACTGTTTCCATACTAAATAGAAAATGAATTTAAAAAACGCAGACCGAATAATCTCTCCCTGCAAAGAACCAAACCAGCTAACGAGACAGTGAATATTCCTGCATGCCAAACAACATTTTTATAAAACAAACTGTTGTTCAACAACAATTGAAAGTAAACCTCAGTAATGTGCAGATATATTATCTTGATAATTTGATATGACCATCGTTTTGCCTAGTTGATGTTTTTACTTTTTGTCTCCGCTGCCTAATTCTTTCCATGCTGCCTATGCACATCCCTTGCTGAGCCCACCAATTGTCCCGCACAAAGTAGTAACTTAGTGATTGCTTCTAATCCTGTTGCATTTGGGTTTGCAATCTGATATCTGTGATGAGGCTGTCAGCTGGTGTAAAATAGGATTGCTCTCCTGATGACAGCAAAGCCAAGCTGACCCAAGACTAGCTGAGCCTCAGCTTCCTCAGTTTTGCTTTTGGCAGGGTCCGCGCACCCACAATGACTTGTCACTTTTTACAATTCTAACAATACTTCTGATGAATTTGGGACCACGTCCAGTATGAATCATAGCCAACTATCCAGCACTGCTGCTCAGGGTGGGAAGTTGTAGATCTTTCCATTACAGCCCAATGAGTCACTTTTAGCTTTCTGTGAAAATTTCTGTTGGTTCAGAATTTCATAAAGGGATGATGAAAACCAAAGAGACACATACATAAAAAAGGCAGTTTGCAACATGGGAGCCTGTGCCACACATCATGTTGATGTACTAAAATCCTCGCTGACTTCTGGAAAGTCAAGGAAGAAATTTTGAGAGTGTCTGAATGCTAATGCTTAAAGTTAACATTACTTAAACCATCTTGTCCAGGAAATGGTATCTAACCTATCTTTTTGTTAGAGTGCCAGTTACATGTTCCATTTTATTTGGTAACAAAATTAATTCCTGAAAAGTTTCATCCCCTTCTGTCACTTGTTTCCACTCCCCATTGTAGTTCTCCACCCTAAGCTGTGCTCAGAAAACATCACAGGGTTGCACCAGATCTCTACAATGATCTAGGTTAAAAAAAAAAACAAACACACAAAAAAACCCCAAACCTACCCTTATCCCCTACCAAACATAGCTACTGTGGCTTTGGGAAAAGTTGAAGTGGAGGAGCAAGCAGCTGTGGGTGCACAGGAACCTTTCAAGACAATTTCAGCACTGAAGAATGAAATCTGTAATGAGTAACTACGACCTTATAAAAAAACCAACCCAAAATCTAGCATATGGGAAGCATTTAAATCTTTTATATCAAGAACAGCATAGTGCAGGTCTACTACTGGTCTAGTTCACAGGGGAGAAGTAGTTAATTAGTTACCAGGCAGAGGGGACGCTCTCTCCTTACAGATAAAGTTCTTCCAGATACCTGATCTGTTTGGGCAGCCTCCTCAATCCAAGGAGTGTAGCAGTCTCAGCTGGCACAAGTTGGGTCATGCGTGTGCAGCTCAGGATGTTCGGAAACAGCCTGGCAAAGAGAGGTAACAGTGCGGTGGTGAAGCCTGGGGACGATACGAAGACATTCAAGGTAGTGTAAGCAAAGGCAAAGTGTAAAGAACCACAGAAGCACCTTAAGCGACTGAACAGTAAAACTGGCAGGTGGAATGCAACGTAGATAAATGCGAAGTCATGGTGGGGAAAACCATTTGGAAAAACAGATCTAGTATCACATGTAAAAAGGTGATTACATATAAAATAATCTGATTGTTATATTCTGGGGAAAGATCTTGGGGTTAGGCTAGATAGTGCTGTGAAAGTACCAACTCAGTGCTCAAAAAACAGGTAGAATATTAGGAAATGTTAGGAAAGGAATACAAAACAGAACAGAAAATATCTTTATGTCATTGTTTAAATACATGGTTGACACACACCTTGAATACTGTGTAAAGCTCTGATACCTTCATCATAGAAAGGATATTAGGAACTGGCAATGACTTGTCCTGGTTTTTTCCCTTCTCTCCATGTCCACATACAGACACTCCTAGGGCAGGATACTGTGCTAGAGAGAATTTTTGTCTGAGCCATTCCTATGCCCTTACATGCATGTGGGGATTATTTTATAGAATCATAGAATCATAGAAATGTTTAGTTTGGAAAAGATCTTTAAGACCATCAAGTCCAACCGTTAACCTAGCACTGCCAAGTCCACCACTAAACCATGTCCCTAAGCACCACATCTACACGTATTTTAAATACCTCCAGGCTCATTGCAGGGGGGTTGGACTAGATGGCCTTTAAAGGTCCCTTCCAACCCAAACTATTCTATGATTCTATGATTCTATGGTGACTCAACCACTTCCCTGGGCAGCCTGTTCCAATGCCCAACAACCCTTTCGGTGAAGAAATTCTTCCTAATATCCAATCTAAACCTCCCCTGGTGCAACTTGAGGCCATTTCCTCTTGTCCTGTCACTTGTTACTTGGGAAAAGAGACCGACACCCACCTGGCTCCAACTTCCTTTCAGGTAGTTGTAGAGAGCGATAAGGTCTCCCCTGAGCCTCCTTTTCTCCAGGCTAAACAATGCCAGTTCCCTCAGCTGCTCCTTATAGGACTTGGGCTCTAGACCCTTCACCAGCTTCGCTGCCCTTCCTTGGACTCACTCCAGCACCTCAATGTCTTTGTTGTAGTGAGGGGCCCAAAACTGAACACAGTACTCAAGGTGCAGCCCCACCAGTGCCGAGTACAGGGGGACGATCACTTCCCTACTTCTGCTGGCCACACTAGTTCTGATACAAGCCAGGATGCTATTGGCCTTCTTGGCCACCTGGGCACACTGTTTTTTACCCAGCGAAGACTATGCCCATCCAAGGCATGAGCAGGCAGTTTCTCCAGGAGTATGCTGTGGAAAATGGTGTCAAAAGCTTTACCGAAGTCTAGAGTAGACAACATCCACAGCTTTTCCCTCATCCACTAGGACGGTCACCTTTCATAGAAGGAGATCAGGTTAGTCAAGCAGGACCTGCCTTTCATAAACCCATGCTGCCTGGGCCTGATCACCTGGTTGTCCTGTACGTGCCGTGTGGTGGCACTCAAGATGATCTGCTCCATAACCTTCCCCAGCACTGAGGTCAGACTGACAGGCCTATAGTTCCCTAGATCCTCTTTCCGGCCTTTCTTGTAGATGGCACTCCTTTCTTGCCTATCCCTTCTGAAGAGTTTATAGTCGTCCATTGCAGCACTGCAGTTGTGCAAATCATCCCACCATGTTTCCATGATGGCAACTATATCATAGCTTTCCTGCTGCACAATGGCTTCCAGCTCCTCCTGTTTGTTGCCCATGCTGCGTGCATTGGTGTAGATGCACTTCAGCTGGGCTATTGATCCCGCCACCTTTTTGATGGGAGAAGCTCTAATTCCTGTGTGACCATTCTCAGGCGCTTCCATGGCTTCTAACACATTAGTAATCCTTGTGTCTTTGCTGCCACATGGATCTCCATCCCCTGCCTCCACTGAGACGGCAGACTGAAGGACCTTGCTAGCACACCATCCCTCAAATATTGGCATGCCGCCCCCAGGCTTATCTCTAGCGAGCCTGGTTTTATCCCTTACCCCCTTCAAATCTAGTTTACAGCTCTTTCAATGTGCCCTGCTAACTCCTGTGCAAAGATCCTTTTCCCCCTTTGAGACAGGTATACCCTATCTGTTGCCAGCAGGCCTGGTGTTGTGTAAACCGACACCCAAAACCCCCAAATTCTGCTGGTGACACCAGGGTCGGAGCCAGGTACTGATCTGCTGGCTCTTCCTGTTTCTTCCCTCATCATTCCCTGAAACTGGAAGGACAGAGGAGAACACTACTTGTGCTTCTGATCCCTTGACCAGTCGTCCCAAGGCCCTGAAGTCTCTCTTGATTGCCCTCAGACTTCTTGTTGTAACTTCATCGCTACCTACCTGAAAAATCAACAAGGGATAGTAATCTGAGGGCCATACCAGGGTAGGAAGCTTTCTCTTCACATCTTTAACCCAAGTCCCAGGGAGGCACCAGAATTCCCTAAGAAGTGGGTCGGGTCTGCATATTGGGCCTTCTATTCCCTTCGGAAGGGCATCTCCTATGACAACGACCCATCTTTTTTTCTTTACGGAAGCAGTTTTGACACAGGGCGTAGGCTGACTTAACTTCGGTGACACCTCCAAGCTAGATGAAGCATTGTCCTCGTCATTGTTCAGTTCTACTTGCAGACCCTTGTACCTGTGATGCAAGGGCACCCGGGAAGGTGGGGTAGTCATGGAGGAGATGCGCCTGCTGCGCTGGGCAGGAACCTGTGGCCATTGCCCCCTGTCCCTTAAGTCACCGTGTTCAGCCAGGCGGAGAGAGGATGGGGAATCCTCTTTATCGTGCATCCTGTCTGCCTGTCGGGCCTGTCCCAGGGAAGGAAGGGTGCGATGCCAGTAGTCTGTCTCTCTCTCTCACTCCCTGATACTCCTCAACGTCCTCACCTCCTCCCAGAGCTCTGTCACTAAGCGGAGGAGTTCCTCTCCCTGGGCGCACCCCCCACAGGCAGCTCACTGCTGTCACCCGGTACCGGTGTAAGAGCAGGGCTCACCCTGCAGCCTGGCACCTGGGTGCCAGCGTGTTCCCACCACAGCTCGGTCTGGGGAGCTGCGTCAGTCGTGGTGGGTGCAGAGCTTAGAGAGGCCATGGCTTTCTGCCGGGTGGATGCCATTGCTCCCTGGTCGAGCTGTCAGAGCTTCAGCGCCCTTCCTGCACACCCTTCCATGCGAACTGATGTGCCATGCCCTGGTCGCTGGCGCTCCCTAAGGGCTTCTTTCTTAGGTGTGGGGGGCTTGGCCACCATTGCTCCTGGCCCCGCTCAGGTCTCGTCAGCCACTGCTGCCCAAGCTGCCGGCTCCTGGCGGGTCTCTCAGCTCCCCTGAGGTTCCCCCAGATCAGGAACCCCCCTGTGCACCGCACTAGGGCACTCCGGATCGTGCCGGCACTGGAGCTGCTCACCTTGGCGACAGAGCTACTGCTAGCAGTTCTGAGAAGTGAGTGTTGGCAGCCAGTTCCAGCTGAAAAAAGTAATTTGGCAAAGGTTTGCCTGTTGTATACTCAACACTGTACTTCCATGTGAGGATAGAGGGGACGAAGACTTGATTACAAAAAGAGCATTTGAAACACTATGCATATGAGATCACCTCAAGTATAAACAGCAATCAGCCTGAGCAACTTGCCATCCCACCTATACAGATACCAAGTTGAATGTTTATGCGTATGGAAGTAATGCTATATGATGCAATAACTGCTGAGTACTGTGATCAGGGTTAAAATATGGCTCAGACACAGCTTCAGTGTCTGTGACCAAACCATGGCAGGTATGGACACAGGTTACAATTGTCTAAAGCAGGGCTCTAAGTGGGTTATAAAATAGCTTAAGGCTGCTACACAGACAGGGCTTTTGACACCATTCTCCCATGCCCAGTTCAAGCCCACCCCAGCTTTCCCACAGCTGCACACAATGCCAGCAGCGCACCACCAATGCTGGAAAGCTCACAAGCAGATTTATTTGAATGCTCAACTATTAACAGTTGCAAATCCCACAAGAAGCTAGTTATTTCCTCTTTGTATCAGCAATATTTACTATGTGGGAAAGTACAAGCAATTCAAATGATGTATTTCTGCTGCTGAAAATAAAATGTCGTTTTCAGATCTCTGAAAATATCACAGACTCCGGTAACATCAACAGTACCCTATTGTTGATAACAGTCGCAAGTAACACACATGCCATTCACTCGACTGCTCGAACACTAAGGGACGTATTCTCCTCCTCATTCTGCTCCCCTCCACTCAGCTGCTAAAATGACAAAAGGAGGCCAGCTGAACACTACGGGCATTTTTATGGAGTATAAAGCTAATGCCTTCACATGGTCTTAGGAAAACAGTAGTGCAGACACACGCAGCTGCTTCAGAGCAACTGAGCAACATGGAGATACCACTTGGACTAAGAGAGATCAGCATCAACTCACATGAGCACTGTGTCTCCACTGCTTCCTCACCATGAAAACAAATGGAACCAAAGACCTAGATACTGCTGACAACTTCTTCCTCAAATACTTTTCTTGGATTTCCTTCTCTGCTCACAAGCAGTTTGAGTAGCTGGTCACCCCAAGTACTGATATTTTGGGTGTTGGCTGGGAAAAACAGGTTCAAAGTTAAGCAGGACCCTGACCAAAGCAGTGATGAGTTCTGGTGGAAGAAGGTCTAACTGATGGTCAGCATCCCTCAGCAGGGAGAACAGTTTTTCTAAAATGGGACCTGTGTAAAGTATTTCTTTCAGAAACAAGGAGTGTACACAATATAGTCGTTGTGGCAGTAACCATGAAATACCCTTAGGTATATATTAAAAAAATGGCCTACTGTTAACCAAAAGCAACATTCATAGTGCAATGGATGTCAAAAATAAAGCATCTTCTCCAGAATAACAGTAGAAGAGATAAGGACAGTTACCTCTGTAGCATCATTCACTATATAGGGATCTTAGACAATCTGAGACCCTGAGCAATGAGCGTGTAGCTAATAAGAAAGCCACAGCATTGGTTCATCCCTGGACTGGTGTCTAACCCAAGATTGCACGGTGAAGGGAGAGGAAGCTTCCTGAAGCTCAAGAAGCTGGGAGTAGTGCCAGGAACAGAGGACCCAAATCCCAGCAGCTCTTCAGCCTCAAAGAGTCTTTAAGCAGTGTTACCACCTTCTTCTTCATGTGTTGTGAAGTGAAATTAGTGCTCTCCAAGTGTGTTAACCAGTCTGATCACTGTAAATCAGACCTGATCAGAGGAAATTGCTGGAGTTCAGGTTCCCCCAGGTCTAGAGTGGGAAACTTCTGAGGATACGTGGGATCCTGCGTTTTCAGTGCTCAGGGTGCACTGCAAGCCTAATAAAATTAGATGATTTCAAGGGCTGTCAGCTATAGATTGTAGACATCTTTAATTTCTCTTTTGAACCTTGGCATCAAAACTCAACCTAAATCCAGCTGGATACATCTCAAATCCCAGTGTGAACATTGTTATTTGACATTGAGAGTGCCTTTCTGCACCTGAGCATAATCCCAAATTATATCCGTTCTCAAAATGCATTAAGCAAAATTGCACAAATGCATTGCTGTTGCAGAAAAGGTGATACACGTAAGAACCTCAGGCATGCTGGTGCTTTTCTCTCTTCCAGGATGATAGAGTTTAGAGAAACCCTCCCTTAAATTATGTGATTTGACTAGGTGTCTGAATCTATGTGAAATAAATCCAGAACACATGGCCTGGACAAAAGTCTGTTCACAGTGAACAATATCTAGCTGAGACTCCATTTAAATATCTTAGTGAAGTCAACCAGGTAATCATGGTATTCATATACAGTATGTATGGGGGAAGCAGAAACATTCTTTCTATGGAAGAAAAATCTCATTAAAAACCCTGCTGCATTTCTTCTAAAAGCAGAAGCAGGTCATCTCATACCAAGGCAGAGTGTTCAAGTCTGAACTCAGAAGCAAAAGCAGGAAAAAGAGGGAAAAACAACAGCAATGACCTCCCTCTAATACTTTAGGAAATGCTTGTTTGGAAGAGTTGCATGAGAACATACAGACTTAATGTTTTTGGTTTCTTATCAGGCTGGACCAAGCTCAAACCAGTGACCTCAAGGTTAAAAGCCCTACATGTCTTTTCCATGTTCCTAAACAACCCAACCCTTCCTACTAATAAAATACCTTATTCGGAAGTCCATACCACTGAATTACATATAGCTTGTAAAAACAATTAAGTCTAGACAACCAACCGACAATCAGACCATCAAGTCTGTATTCTGTCAAACAGAGGACATGAAGAAAAGGAGTCTGATGCTCAGCTGCTCTAAAGTGCTCCGTCTGAGGTAGTGAAGTGGTACCTGTCAAGAGCAGATAAGGGCCTGGTATTTGGTGCTTCAGAGTTTGCATGTTTTAAGGACAGATCATTTATTAGGTATATACATGGGAGATGTTCCAGAGTATCTATTCCTGAATGAGCTGTGAACCTCTTAGATTACCACGTCATTTAACTTCTTAGTATTTCAGTTTTTACTCTGGGTAATGGAAATGAAACTCATCTTCACCACAGAAGTGTTGAAAGTTTCATCAGTGCCAAACAGAGACTATTTCGTAGGTGTGTTTCCTACAGCGCTATTCTATTTTTGGTGAATAATACTCTTCTTGTTTGTATATATGTTTTCCTTCCTATATTTACCACTGACGTTTGTCTGATATATGAAACATTAAATTCTGAGCTGGATAAGTTACTTGCCTGTAAGTAGAGTTCACCAAGCTCTGTTAGTCAAAAGTCTCTTCCCCCTGGGTACACAAACCCGTCAAATGCTTGAGCTCAAACAATTTTTCTCTCCAGCAGTCCCAGCACTGTGCGTGCATCTTCTCCTGTGTCCCATGCAGACAGTATAGAGAGGTGGGCATTTTCTGCTCCCCACTTTCCTTGCAACCACAGGATCCCAGAGTCTGAGGGACTCGGAGGAAGAAGACAAAAGAAGGCAGTTATAAAATGTGCGTGCGTACAGCGCCATTCACCGGTAAGTCCCATCTCCGGGTGTTTGTTCATTCCACTTTGGGTGACTCCAGTGCCTACAGGTAGGTCTGAGGTCTGTGAGAGCAGGGAATTGCTTTGCCAAGGAAAAGTGTGTGCGTGTGTGTGAATGCAAGAGCAGAGCTAGGCCAAAACCCATCCTGGGAAGGTATAGTGGGCATAACTGGCAAGGTTTGGGTAGCAGAGGGCTGCAGGAGTGACCTGTGTGGGAGGAGGCAATGAACCATCCTGTGGCATCACAGCCAGTTTCAGTCAACTCAACAACCAACCCAACCTGTGCCAAAACCTCAGCCGGTCAGAGGGGCACACAGTGCCTCTGCTCAGACATATGTAAGAAAGGGCAATAGTGCTGGGGGCAGGAGGCCCAAAGGGAGGCATATGAGGAGACACAAAAGGAGACACAGGAGGAGACATTTGAAGGCACACTAAAGATACAGGATGAGGCACACAGAAGGGGACATTGTGGGTCACATGGATGGAGATGCATTCTTGAAGGAGACCCTACTTGCCAGAGGACTGCAGCCCATGGATAAGCCCATGCTGGAGCAGGTACACCCCTGAAGGGACTGCAGGCTGTGGAGGAACCCAGACCAGCGCAGAGGAAAAGAGCAAGAACCAGGAGCAGCAGAAAGAAACCACTAAGCACTGATCCCAACCTCCTGTGCCACCTGTTGCCTCACAGAAGGGACTGAGAGCTGTCTTGACTGACTTTGAGCCTGGAGAAAGGGGTGGGAAGGTGTTTTCCCTGTGTTTGTTTAATTGGTTTTTTTCTTTGTTTCTCAATACTCAAATCTGTAATTAAAAGTTTATTGGCTGTAAATTCAATCAAGTTAAATTCACAGAGGCAAGACTGTTTTGCCTGCAACAGGACAGGAGAAGCTGTCTTCAGCTGAGGTTCTGGAAGGGAACAGAGGAGGTGACAGCACCTCCACAAGTCCTTTATACCCTTAGCACTAGGGCGGAGAAGCATCTGTTTCTGATCCCATTCATGATATCAATGTGGGCCTTTCCATAAGCCAGCAGTGGAGTGAGAACTTATTTTACCTGGATAATGTCATGGTGCCTTCTTCCTTCAACTCTCTGCTTATATAGGAAACATACTCAGATTCACTCTTTCTGGAAGGAAGAAGAAAGAAGATGGTGGAAAGGCTGTACAGAAAGAACCGGCATTGTGGCATGGCAAGGAAACCAAGTGCTGGCAACAGCACTTCTTTCTAGAAAGGTTTATATTCAGATGAATTCTTGTCACAAAGCTAGCATTCCTGTCTCTGCAATATGAGAACTCACTGACAGTTCAGAAGTTTGACAGAAAGGATGTTTCTCTCTTTATTTCCATTTAGGAGCCCGTTGAGGCTGTTATTTTATTTCTGAGCAGGATACAAAACAAGCATTTCTTTTTTTCCCTTTTCTTTTTCCTAGAGGTCAGCAATTGTGTGAGAAAGAAGGATGAAACAGATGAGACAACAAAAAACATATGGCATACAGCCTGGATGTATATTTCCATCCACATGTCTTTCTTTGCATTTGTTTCAAATTTCTGAGAATCTGGCATTTTTAGGCTCAAAAAAAAAAAAAGAGAGAGAGAGAGAGAGGTGAGGGACTGTTAGGAGAAACCTGGCCTGGGTCAGTTGGTGGTATTTCATTAAAGTCCTAAGTGTGATCCAGCTGATAGACAAACAGTCTGTTCTCTGTAGGTGTAATTTAGACAGAGAGTGTAAAGAGGCGAGTTACTATTGTCCACAGTAACTCACAGATCCAACTCAGTCTGGATGAGTCCAAAAGACTCAACTTCACTGTAGCACAAAAAAGTACATCAAAGAATAACTACGCCTCCTAACAATGTAGGCATTTCTGAAACAGGCACTTAAAAAAGGTTAAAAGATAAATTGTCTTTTTACGACTCTTTTCCATGTAGCCACACCAAAAAGTCAGACCATTTTGTTACGTCAGTTAGCTTGACAACTCTGCTGGGTAAATTATGAAACAAGTCATCTTTGCATTATTTTCTGCATACCTGAATTCATCCTACAATAGAGTCGCTCATTAAAGCATATACTGCATCTGAAAATTTCAGTATTTCTAGCTTAGTGAGATTTTTGTTTTACTAATTCAGTTCTCTGTGTTTGGCTGTAAACACTGCATATATTAATACTGAATATAGTTTAGATCAAAATGCTGTTTAATTACCTAAAATGTTACTTTATTACAAAGAAAGGTAGTCCAATATATAGGAAAATGAATGTGTAATTAGTAAGATGTTACAATGACGAATGAGTTGAGGGAATGACACTAATATTACAGGGACACATTCCAAAAGACACTAGTTGAAAGAGCTTTGTGTCATTAACTCTATTGGGAGCCCTTCCAAAAGACTCAAGTTGAAAGAACTCATGCCATTAATATTATTGGGAGTCATTCCAGAAAAACAGTAGTTGAAAGAGCTTCTTGTAGGATGGTTTATTTGTTGGTTTAAGCAGATAAGGTAACTTTTTTGGTATTAGATGCTGGATTTCGACAGTAATTCACTGCACTAATGGCTCTTATAAAGGGAGCTGGGGTATCCTGGACTAATATTCACTAAATGTTGAAGTTAACCACTTGAAATCAGGAAAGTGTTTTTCAGTCTTCTCCAAGCCCCTTTAAATAATTTTTTATGTTCTTTTTTCATGACATGAACACAAACATTTATTTTTCTGGTCCTTCACAGCTCAGTCCTCTATTCCCTCTGTCTTGTATTTACCACTGACACGTGTTGTTACTATTACTTTTTCATCTGAAGTGCTCTTTTTCTGCCAGGACAGATCATGCCCCTGCAGACAAGTTCTCAAAATTTTTAATTTGTTGGCCAGTGCTTCTGCACTGATAGTAGCTTGAAATGCTCACTTGTCTTCTTCCAAAAACGTCTCTGCATGACTGTCTTACACAGGACGCTCTCGGTGTACTGCTCTGTGAATCCAATACCTGGAAATGTTCCTCAGTCTCTTACCTGATGAGGGAGATGATAGCTTGCAAGTTTATTGTGCTGGATAATACTGTGTCACAGTTCCGTTCTATTTCCACATCTTTTCATACCTCTCTCTCAGCTCTTGTCTCACATAATTTTGGGACAGGGTCTGTGTTTTCTGTGCTTGTTAGAAGAGCACTGAATACAGAGGAGTCCTGTCCATTGTAGAATTCCAAATAGTGTCATAGCTATACTGTCGCATTGCTATGTCCCAAGTTTCACACTCAGGTCTTAGTCTTTCGATCTTCCCGGCTACATACATGTTAGTTATCACCCAAGATCCCATTGTGAGGTGATGTTGGAAGGGCAGGAGCCTAAACAGCTGCCTTGTGAAAAAAAAAATTGCAAGTATGAACTGTAAAACACTGCACGCCAGGGTTTTGTTCCTATATAAAAATTAATCCTGGCACATCTGTCTCCTTCAGCCTGCAGGCTTCATGGCGTTGCTTGCCCTTCCTGATTCTCATGCTATAGACCAAAACAACATGCCTTAGCCTTGGCAACATGTTACAAAACATTCCTGTGTTAGATTGTGAGGCAGCTGTCTTGTTTGTGTCCTTTGCTGAACAGAATGGTGCTAAACAGCATTTAAAGAAGTGCCAACTGGGATCAAGAGGAGATCGACACTCATGGTTTCACCAGTTCAAATTCAGAAAACATCATCTGAGGCTAAAGAAAGAAGCTGGAATTTGAGGGAAGTTTCCGTGTTTCCAAAATATGCACAACAGCTTGGATGGAGAAGTAACTATCCAATATGCCCATGATCCCATGTGCTCAGGCCAAGTCCTATACAGAGTGCCAGAGTCCAAGAGATAGGTCTGTGTCTCAGCATCTCCAGACACCCCAGGGCCCAGCTGTGCAACATCCCACAGGAGCAGCCTCCAGATGGTGGTAACCATGGTGGTGAGGGACCAAGGAAGAAGTGGACAAGCACACGGTCATGCCATTCATGAATATCCTCACGGTTCAGCAATGCTCTGCAGGATCAGGGAGTGATGCCTCTACCAATTCACACAACTGTAGGTCCTAGTACTGGAAAATCTAGGGGAAAGTGTCCCTTTAGTGTCTTACATGCACAGTAGGAAGATGCACTTACTGCTTCAGAGAGGCCAAGAGCACAGCAATGCATGGACATGGACAGCTGGCAGAAGGATCTTGCTTACCTTTCCTCTGAGTTACCTGGCAGGGAACTTTCTCTCTCCAAACTGGCTTGGGTTGGACAGCCCCCTAAGGCCACTTCTTGTCCATGTCAGAAAGGTGCTGATAATGGCATGTTGCTGCTGCAGGGCAGGAATGAGCTCCCCACAAAGAACTTCATATGTTCCCATACCTACCTTAAAGTTGTGGAGGCACTTTGAGCATCCCAAGTCTAGAACATAATCTGCCATCAGAAAGTGCCCCCCTCATCAAAACTGCCACTCAGCAACAAAGACTGTGGCTGCCTCCCTGACAAAGCGAGATAAAGGGTAATGTCCCAGTCAAAACAGCCTTGTCTGAGGTCCGTCTTGCCAGAGTCTACTCATCCTGTGCTAGACATCTTTGCTCTAAGGTGACCCTGCTTCAAGCAGAGAGTAGTATGAAAGGACATCAAGAGGTCTCTTCCAACTTAAATTACTCTTTGATTCCGTTGATTCTAACACATATCTATGCTGGAATATCATCACACTCAAATGTAGGAGAAAAACAGTCATCTGACTTAAAAGACCAATGTGGAGTCCAAATGAAATCGTTGCTAGCGACTGTGATGGTACAATGTAAAGCTTGAAAGTTCTTCAAAGGCTGAATATACGTTCTTTCTCTCTGACTTTGTTACGTATGTGATAAATAGAATATATATAACAGACAGCATGGACTAACTTTCAAATTACTTTTTATGTACAGTACTCTTCCTTGTGGTAAATCGTTCACTATACAAGACACATTGTGACAAATAATATACGTAGCATGAGACTACAATCTTTTAATGACAGTCTACACTTTGGACTAATTTTCAAAGGAGGATGCAGATATCTGTAGACTTAAACATGAAATCCTGTTCTGTAGTCTGTCTCTCAAGGCCAAAGTATATTTGCAGCTGCATTCAAATAGTGATAGTGATAGTCTTAAGTGTAACCATGTATATCCAAACATAAGAAACAATATCAAAGAAACAATATCAAAGAAACAACTTTCTGGTGTCCAACACACAGCAAAGTGCTGCTTCCGCCTTGTCATCACAATCTCTGACTCTGTTCTTTCTCCCTTGAAGTTGGATGTTGATATGCGTATATTTGGTATGCATGTACTATGCAGACCTAATAGAAGCTCACATTGTGCCATGAGAACCGTTAAGAAACATGGAATTTACCTCAATTGTATAAATATACAATCAGAGAAAGTCTCAGGACCACAGAACTCAGAAAATACATACACAAGACAGACAAGGGGTAGAGGAAAGGAAGAACATACGAGCACAGCAAACAATGTGGTAGTAACAAATATTAGCTCTGGTAGTATTGTTATTATTGGCTTTACTTGTTGCTTAAACATTTTCAATGGAGTTCTGAGAGGAATTAGGTAAGTGGAAAAACAAAAGGATAGGAGTAAATCTGTGAGAGCAAATGGCAAATCTGTATGGACAATTGGCAAAGGAAGGAAGACGTCTTAGCTCTGTCCAATTTACCATCTGGATCGGCAGTAATGTACTCCCAGATGTCCACATCACAATGTGTTTAAGCACAGTACCTTCTATTCAGCCCTCATTCCTAGCTTTCATTTCAATGAAAACTGGGAAAGCTGTGCATCTTCATCACCTCAGTCCTACATGCTCTTCTAGCCCTGGTCATCTAGACATAGCCCTAGCGATTCCTAGTCCATACTTTTGGGGTTGGGAAGTTATACAGCTTTGCAAGGATCTTTAAGCATCAATTGCCTATGCAGCGTATGAACAAAAAGGATGAGTACTAGCTAAGGATAAGACTTTTAAAAAATAACAACAGTAATTAGCAGAGGGTGGCCCCACCAGCCAGTTCAAGAGGGACTCTCAAACCCAGATGGAATTTTGGTTTAAGGACAGAAAAAATGTCATTCTTGCACTCTTGCTTTTATAAAAAAAGACCATACAGGTCATTTAAGGATTGAAAAACCTAAGAAGAGAACCAGAAATGCTTTATATTGGCTCAGCTGAACAGAGATATTGAGGAAACTTTCAAGATTTGTTGTATATGCCAGAAGAACAAGCCAAGTCAAGCAAAAGATCCCCTACTGGCGGTACAGGAAAAACTCTTCCCCTGGAGCAAAATAGGCTTAGATTTGTTTAGATTGGCCAAGAAAATAAATGTACTTTTTTTCTGGACTAAGTTTGCTTAGAAGCAGTATTTTGTGAAGTTTGGGTACAGACAAGTTACTGCTAGTGTGCCCTTAGTCATAATCCAACAGTGACTTTGAAAATGTTTACCACAATTAAATTACAGGGTATAACAACTAAATACAGATTGCCACGGGTAGGTATTTGTTTTACAAGACAGGGAGAATTATAATGCTTTTACTGATGATAGAAGTTGATGCCAGAGTTTTGTGGAAGTATAAATACAGCTATATGCAATATGATCTGATGGTCATGGAGTTCTCAACAATCCCTTGACTTGAAGCACCTTATATGCACATGATGGAAATCAATGATCAGAAAACAAAGGAGACAGAGGAAGCACAAAGTCCAATTAAAAGTGTCTCATGTCATACATTCCAATCATATGACAATTGACCAAATTTACCCAACTTCCCACCTTTTCATATTCATACTGTGGCTAGACCCAGCCCTGTAAACCTCAAATGGGCTCTGATATGGCTGTCCCACGTGCTTATGAGATTGGCATTGATAGACAAATACCGATATCTCCAGTTTCAGGAGAGGAGGTAAGAGTCATTCAGCTTGACATTTTTTTCTTTGACATAGTCATGATGAGGCAGTGGTTACAACAGATAAAACAGCTAAATCCCAGGTCCTTAATACTATAAAAACCAATCACTTGCAATTTTCTGTTAACAGCAGTTTTGATATTTCAAGAGAGACCTGCAAGTAAAAGGCACCTCAGAGACTAGTCGAAAACAGTTATTAACCTCAGCACATGATAACCAGTTTACATAGCAGGTTGACTGTAAATATTTGGAAGTAAGCCCCATACATGTTGCTTAAGGATTGGTATTTTAAGTGATTTGGTCAGGAGGCTGAGGGAAGAAGATCAGCCCCTCTAAGAGAGCTCTGTGTGCATGGAAGCTCTCTTAGATTACGCCCCTTTGGTGGCACAGAGGCGAAAGAGGGGAAGCTGGAGGAATGAACCAATGAACATATTTATATATGTTTTATGTTCATTTCATGTTGTATATTTATCTAAAAATTCATACGAACAATAATATTATGTAACTGCAATTCTAGTAAAAGGCATCCTAATCCTTCATCCTAAACTAGAAGATATAATAGAGCCCCAGACTTGGCACCTGGATGGTCCAGTGGTGAGTGAGATATAACCAAAGGTAAGAAACAAGTAGCCAGAGCTCTAAATCTCTTGCTAGAAAGGGAAGGACCCAAACTAGTAGCTGTGTACTGCAGGGAAGGAGCAGTACATTGGTTCTGCTTCTTTGCTTCCCATCCCTCCCTTCCTCCTTCCCTCCTTTCCACAAAGCATTATTTAATTAATGTGTTCATTTGTTTTCTTCATCACACACAGTTGCAGAAGTATTCATCCAGACAAACTAGGCTTATTTTCCCACGTTTCTAGGTGAATATTCAAATCTGTTTTAGTAAAGAGACCTCTAGAAGCCTTTTATTGCTGCCAATAAGGCCTGACAAAAAGATTACAGTTATTGTGTTTTATCTGGGAAAATAAGATGTGGTGTATGAAATCATTCCTTTAAGTGGTTTGTTTTGGGAAGTGTGTCACTGATCAAAAAAGGACCTCACACCATTATCACAGATTCTGAGGTTACGTCTAAATTGCTCAACAAAGTGTGCCACCTTGGCTGGCCTGAATGCCAGGTGGCACCAGCTTGCTTACCGCAAACTGGTTTAGGATGAATCTCCTAGAGATTTGTCTTGGAGATGGCTAGTTGAAGCAGTCCAAAACAGCCAGGGAATGAACTAGGAATTAAGTGATGTAGATCATCTTGGGTACAGTGCCTGAGCTCCTTCCCCAACCCTCTTCGGTTCAGCAGTGATGACTGAGCCCTACCCTCACCTTTCAACATCTACCGTGGAAGTGAGATGGCATCAACATACAACTAATGAGTGCCTGCACCCTTTAGGAGCAGACTCAGGAAAAGGTGGGTACTAGGTCTTACCACCTGCCAGGGGGATTGAGCAGGGTTCGAGCCATATGGTTTCATTTTGTGCTGCAGGACAGAAAAGCAAAGAGAGCAGGGAGAGCACAGCTAAGTGCTGTACTTGAGGTGCTAACCAGAAACCTGAGCAAATCCAGCAGGGAAGTCTGGAGTGTTTTGAATACAAGAGAGGCCAGAGTCTGTCGAAGCAATATGGAAAGGTGCTGAGGTCATACCACTTTCAGGCATCAATGACAATTGCAAAGAGCTGCAGTAATGCAGCTCAAGAAAGGAGATGAAGTCACCCAAAGTAGGACAGAATAGAGGAGATATAGCTCTGCTAGCTGTTTTGGATTGCTCCTAAAAAAGCTTTGGTTATTCCAAGCTATTACCTGTGCAGAGATCCTAGTACGTGGCTTTTAACTAAGGCTGCCAGACCACAGCCTTACACCATAGTTTCTCCTCTGTGTGTAGTGTGCTGCACCATTCACAGGACATATAGCAAAGTCCCAGAGAGTGTCCTGCAAGTATTTCTGCAGAAGCTGACACTGATACAAAAGTCCCTGAGTCTAGGTGTTAGCAGGGATGGCACTGACAGGTCTTTGAAAGGGTCTTATGACTAGTGTTCTCAAGACTGTCAGCCATCCTGCCCTGAGCTGGCTTGGAACGATCCCACTGCATTTGTCTTTCCAGTTTGCCTTTTGATGGATGGTTTGTTTATCCAGATAATCTCTCTATGAGAGTAACTCTTCTGCCAAGAGAGAGTTATTATGTCAAAGCCTGGGCTCTTTTACTTCAATGCAGATTTAAAAAAAATGCTCCAGGCACTACAGAGCATCCAAAGGACTTCTGGTCTGTGACAGAACACATTTCTGGACTAAAAGCTGCTAGAGGTATTATGTTACATAAATGGTCAGCTGTAAGTTTGTATCCTGTGGTATTTTCTTATGGACATGGGAAAATAGCCATTTAAAAAAAAAACCCAAACCCTCTACTGTGCTGGTGATACGTCTTACAGATGTTATTAATTGCCCTCTGTGACAGAAAAATATTTTTCCTCATGCAAAAGTCTCTTACCAACATGATCTGGAGACTTTTTTAAATAGCATTTTTATCACACCTTCAGGCATTACCTTTCTACAACATTTTGGCAAGTAGGAGGTGTACTGTCATGTCACAGAATACCATCTGACTAGCAGTAAAAATAAACCGGTGTACGGAGTACCTCTGTCCTGCAGAGCCGCTTAAGGCACTGCATAGCTTAATATAAACATTCTAAAATATATAAACATGTTCTGATTAAAATCTACCACTTAAAATTCAAACAAATGAGAATAAAATGAGCATGAAAAAAAGGCTTTACAAGCTAAATAAACCCCAAATCACTGTTGTTTAGAATTAACATATTCAAGTTCATCTAACTGGTGGTAAGTCAATTACTTTAATGCAAAGTCCAGGTCTGGCATCTGTACACAGGTTGGAAAAGTTTTCTTAATAAATTTTAGTCTCTCAAATGAGACTAATCACTAAAACACTCCTCCATATGCCTGCTAATAGAAGAATTTGGCTTCCACAAGTCAGGTCAAAACCCATTATAATCATCAATCTTGTTTTCTGAAAAAGTTCTGTTAAATTACATCCTAGCTCTCCAGACACCACCGACAGTAATAATTAAATATGCTTTGATTATAACGGGAGCTTAGACATGCGGTTCATTTGCAAGCATTACATTCAGGCATCTATAGTCTGGTACTAAATCCCACTCCTAAATGGCCTAAGTGGTGAAAACTTGAGCATTTAGGACTCCATTCAATAGCGTAAATTCAACAGGGCATCACTCTGGGCCTCCTGCCTTCCATTAGGGAAGATCACAGGTCTCCCACAAGTCCTGTACTTTACCAGCCTCATGTGGACGGCTCAAGACACCCTACGGCAACAAGCAACTGTATTTAAACAACTGAATTGGCTCCTACATGTCAACCTTTAGATGAGATGAACAATATCACGGAACTGCCTGCTTCTCTCTTCTGAGTGTAGAGAAAGACCAGCTGGTAGCTCAGGTATCAAAACTGAGCAGAAGAATCCCACTGCAGATGATTTGTGTAAGGGTGGTGGTGACTCAGCAGTAGCTGGAGGATCAACTTTTCCCGTTTGAAAAATCCTAAAGTGGAGCTAGGTAAGTAAAGTTCACCACAGTCTTTGTGTGGATCCGGAGGCAGATACCTTGTCTTGAAGGTGCATCAAGGGTATCTCCTTGAAAGGCAAACAAGGAGAGCACCAATGTCACTGTTCTTAACACCAAGCTTACAGTTTCCAGCTGCATTTCAGTGTTTCCATGTGTCAGTAGCCATGAATTACCTACTCATACAAAAGCCCCTGTATTGCTGTTTGCCCTTCATGTTTTCCGTGGTCTAACAGGTGCAGGTACTCTCCAGGTGTAACCTCACCCCAAGGAACTCGGCCTTGGACCCGGGCAGACTGCAGTTTCCAAACATCAAGTCTAACAATGAAGAGCATGTATTTCAGAAGAGCTCTGAGGAATGAATGTTAAAACTTAAAATAAAAACTCCAAAACCACCAAACAGCAAGAAATTACATCAGCCATAGGGAATTTCAAAATAGAAATGTAGCAAGGAACTCATACAGCCATGTAAGGAACTCATTCTTAACACGATAGGTTTTGTGGTGTGTTTTATAAGAAAGGAGAGGTTAACAAGGATGGGGAAATCATGTATGTTTGTATACACTGAAAGTAGCTAAAAGCTTCCTCACCTTCATGGAAAAGCACGATGTAAACCAAGGTAAGAGGGTTGGAAAAATGTGGCTTTCACAGTAAAAATCATAGTTAAAAAAATCATAGCAAAAATCACTCTTTCATTTGATAATTAACATCATTTGTTAATCTCCAGGAAAGTTGATGTTTGACCTTCCTTTTATATCTTGACACCTTTTTCAGATTAAGTTTTTTGAATTTGTTTTCACAAGTGTCAAGAGTTTCCATTTTCTATAGTCAGTCTTTTCAAGAAGAGTTAAAATTCCAGCACTGTCTTTTCTCTAAAAATCACTCAGCCCTCATTCTCTCCTACTATGCTGGAAAATCTATTGTTTTTCATTACTCCAAGTTGAATCTCAGGGGCCATCCTCCTACCCTGGAGCTATTCTGTGACGGAAAATTTGTCTTGATTTTGCTTCTCTGCATCCTAAAAATTATTCTGTTTTCTCAGAGTCTTTTAATCAATGACTCTTTCATCTGTAGCAACATTATGGATAATGTAAAGTATTTCTGCAAGCTCTCTCTTTCCCAAGCCCTATCTGCTGTTGGTTGCTTTGAATTCTCCAAGTTTTCAAAGTATATGATAGCCGCTAGACTTTCCATTTTCTCATCTGGACGTGCTTTGTCTACATTAGATCCAGCACTTTGTCAGAATGTGTCCCATAACATAAAATCTGAATGTACAATAATAGAGCCAAGATTCATCACCCCTAGTTATTAATACCTAGGTGAGGAAACTGAGGCAGGAATGTAAATATCTGATGCTTATCTATAGTCAGTGGAGAGAAGTAAGCACTTCAGAAAGACTGAATTACCTTCCTGATACGTACTTCCTTCTACATAAGGAGACGACAGTCATATTTTAGATACTGTAGTTAGATGCCTGACTTTCATGGGAATACATCCAAGAAGAAAAAAGAATTATACTTTTAACATAAATTAAAACAGTCAAGTTAAAGACAGGAACCTCTTGTGGATATACCTCTATTTATTTTGCATATATTATAGTGAAAATAAAGTGATTGTACTGCTGTCAAGCTGAGGTAGCTAGTGTGATTAATGTCAAGCCTTGAATTTCAAGGTAAGATCTTAAAATCTTTTAAAAAACTCTCTATATAAAAACCAGAAAAATAAGTCTTGCATGATTTCCTAGGAGTATTACTAACTTCAATACAAAATTTAGACCTCTTATTGTCTGGCTCTCCCTCTTATGAAATTCTGAAATAGATAGTTTATATTTTTTGTGTATTGAATTCTGGTAAAAACAAAAACTCAATTCCCAGAAAACTTTTTTTGTAATAAGGACAAAAGACAGACAACCTGATTTTTTTCTCTGTTATCTGTTAAGAGAGTACTGCTTCTTGTACATAGCTGTTACTTTGTAAAGCCACTGCGCATCAACGTAAGATGTGTCCGATTTATATCTGTTTAGGAATATAGGAAGAGTGAGTGACTTTAACTGCTGGGGAAACAAGTGGTACATACAACTCCAGGAGTCAGAGGTAACCAATTTGTGAGCAGAAACCATGGAGGTGTGTACTTGTGCAGTAGAGAGGAACAGCAGTAAGTGATGACAAATTGACATTTAAGGATAATAGTCATAATTTGGCAGAGCGTTGAAACCAAGAACATGATGAAATTAAAAAACTGAGGACAAATGTGTTACTGCTACTTAATTAGTATGATGAGTGCCCCCTCTGTTGCCTATCAGTGCCTTATTTCTGCACAAATTCCAGTGGTTACTTGATTAGCTACAGTCCGTCATATTTGCTTTCGTCTGTCTAGAGTAACTTAGCAATCGTGGTGCTTCAGACATAAAATGTTTACTATACAAGCAGTATAAATATTATATGTGAGTATGTGTACAAAGAAGACAGAGAAAGTTTATCTTCCAGTGTCATTTAAGTATTTCCAAAGGTGCCCATGGGCACATATCAAACAACATTGAATCACTTACATTAAATGTATAAAACCACCTTCCATAGTTGTCACGAGGAACACATTTGGATGAAATGCACCTTAATTTTCACAACAAGAGAGTCTTTTAATTCACTTAATATAAAAGCTAATGTTCCGCTGGCAGGAATCTTGAGAGCTTGGGTAGCAGCCTTTGCAACCATCCCAGAAGCCCTAAGAAATGACAGGTTAGGCTGGGGGCTGGATTCCTCTCCCCCAGAAGTCTGATCTAGTTGCCTCGGTCTTCTCTGCTTTAATGGAGAGACACTGATATGTCCACAGGGAACCTGATCTGAATAAAGGTCTCAGTAAAAGAGAAAAATTGCTCTAAAGAGAAGTTTCTCTTTCTTCATTGAATATAGGGAAATCCTGTATGACTACCTTGGAGGAGATACCTAACTTTTGGATGGCTAAAGTTAGCTTAAAAAAATCCTACCTTTAGAAATGATATTTTGGGAAGAAATACTTTTTTAATTTCAGAAACAGTGAAGAAAGACGACAGAGAAACATTGACCCACCTGTAATGACACTGAAGGAGCGGGGAAGGAAATGGACTCAGCGGGAGCAAGCAGTGTGTATGACATGCTTGTTCCTATCAGTTGCTCCACTTGCCAGTTTTTCTCTCCCCTTAGATTAAGAAATCAAATACCCAAACCACTTTTCTTGCTTTATTACTTGTTGCCATGTTTTAGGCTTTTACTGGTGCCGAACTGTGAATACATGAAAGCAATGTAAGAGCAGACATATACAGTAGGCAAACATTACAAATCAAACAAAAGAGAAAGGCTCCTTTCGTATTAGAACTACATCCCACGAGCAAATTTCATTTCAATACAGCAAGATACGCTGCTGGAAATCCCTTCCCATACTGACTAGACAGTTTGTGCCCTAGTGCAGTTCAGAGGTTAGCACTGACAACCGCTAAAACTAGTTTGCATTTCCACCAGCAAGTTGATCAACTTGACAAATTTAGATCAAATTGTTGAGGTAGAGGTTCACACCTGGTCTAGAGATCTGAACGGGCTAAGAAGTACAGATGAAAACTTGCACTGTTTCTAAACTAAGGGTCTAGTTTTGTCAGTGCTATTGCAGTTTGCTCGCTGTATTAGCAGTCATGCAGAAAATGCTACCTTCTCAAAGCTGGAAGGGTTTTTCTTTCTACCCTTTACGTTTTAAACCTAAATTTGGCCAACTGCCTTTGTTGGCTTTTGAGTTTGCTTTGTATAATTTAGCCGCTATTTGATATAAAATACTTAAAACTAATAAAAACAAATATTACTCAAGAAACCTTAGAAGACATGGGAGCAATGACAATAAGCACTAAGTTATGTCCACCAATGAATTTCCTATCTTCCTGTGTCTGTCTTGTAAACTCTAGGCTACCCACATCCAACAGTGCTTTGCAATGTATATAGAAGACACTGCAAATGCAGAACACATTGCTTGTGTTAAACCAAAAATAGCCCGTTATGGTACTGCAGACCTGTAGGTCCTCTGATTCCTTCATGTTTCTATCATCACAAGCACAGGACCCAGATCCATCAGTGAGTCTCCCTAGCCCAAATCCTATGCCCAGAACAGGTAGAGCAGTTTAAGCATTTTGAAGAGTGCCCACCGAGAGCAGGCAGCAGCCCATCCAAAAGACACCCCAGATTCCCAAGGTCACTCTTGTAAACCGCCCTCTTCTTCACCTGCGACCAAACTTGAAAGAATTGCACCTAAGCAGAGCTGTGAGCGCCGTGCTTCGGCCAGGCGTTAGGTCCTCCCTTACAGAATCCCTATTCAGCAAACCAAGTGGCTGCGTTTTGCTTTAGCTGAATTTCCCAGGTGGTCTTTCCAGTGCATCCCCACTGAGAGAGCTTTCCAGGGCCACAGCCCAACAGAACAAAAAAAGGCATTGCTGCGGCTAGATCATTCCTCCAGGTTTAAACAAACTGGCAATCCCCCTGAAAACAGAGTATCATCTCCTTTGATTTTGTGGGCATCAGATTAGACCTGAGGCACAAAGGTAAAAAACATTTCCACAACAACTTGCTGTTGTTTCACAGTCTTTCAAGGGCAAATGAGACCAAATAAAACCCTTAGTAAGCCAATGTGAATAATAAATGACCATTTAATTTACATAACTTTTTCCGACTGACTGGGTTCTCTTCCTCAACCAACAAGCAACACACCCATCCATACCTGAATTAAGGATCGCACCTGAATATGGATTTCCTCAACCTGAAGCTCAGTAGTCAGTACAGAGAAATGCTTGTCAGGAAAGGATGTAACAAGAAACAGCATGAATGCAGGGACATGAAATGTTTTATGAATTTTAAAGGAGTTTGCAACAGGTTTTGCGCTAAATTATTTAATGTTCAGGCAGGAGGCTGTGGAAAGTGAGGCGGTGGAAGCATGGGGCAGCAACGGAGCCAGAGTTCAGGAAAGAGGAGCACAGACCTGACACAGGCACCTGCACTCCCCCTTGCTGCACCGTGCTACAGCTTCTCTCCAGCTTCGGAAGAGCTGGAGAGCTGTGGTGGTGCTCCGGTGCTCCAAATCGAAGTCACCTGCACAAGACAAGAGGAAAGAAAAGTGGGATTAAGAAGAAAAGAGGAATGCATAAGACATTTTCTAAGTAAATCTCTTTGAGAAAGAAAGGGAAGAAAGTGCACCGAATGCACTAGCGGAGTGTTTTGTGGTAACACAAAAAAAGTAAGGATGCAAGAGAACTTGTACCCAAACAACCCTAGAGTCACTGAAAAATCATTTGTGACAGCCAGTAAATGGGAAAGATACAGCTGGAATTAAAAAATGAGTTCCCTTTAACAGAGTAAAGAAAACACCCTTCAAAACGAGTTGACAAGGAGGGCAAACAAGATTTATTAAAGATTAAAAAAATAATAAAACAAAGCAAGTCACTTTTCCTGTAGTTTTGACAGGAGTACTCCTTAAACTGGGAATAAGGAATCACATACCACAGTGTTTCTGCTTTTGGATGTCCCTTGGTGGCATTCACTATTGAGAAGCTTTTGTTAGGTCCCCTAAAAGATGTGTATACTTTGACTATTACTGCTCAGGACTAAATGTGCTTCATTATAGGCAATTGGATACCATTTGAGTATATATTATTTTAGGAAGAATATAGTTCATTCTGCTCAGATGTTTTACAAGCTACTCCCTTTCCTAAAGGAAATGTGATTTATTTCACCGAGTATGAAAGATCTGCAGACATACATTGAGGCAAATTTCACCATTTGCAGAACCACTTGAGGTTGGGGGAATACCACAACCCTACAAACCCTATAGCTTTTATTTTCCCTACACTAGGAGTTTACTTACCCAAAGAGGAAGGAGATACATATTTTAAGCGTTAGGTGGTAAAGTATGCTATTATCTCAGAATCAAAACCTTCAAACTTGTGAGTGTTTATTCTCCCTCCCATCCTCTCGGCAAACAAAATGCAGTGCAGTTTACCAGTGCTCTGGGGAGTGTGTGTCATTCACGAAGCTTTAAAAGTTCCTGTTTATTCTGAGTGGACATTTGAGATCCTGGGACACAGGATCATAAAACTAGGTCTTTTCTCTTTTATACTCTGCCAACAGCAGAATGCTCACTCTTCTGTGGTAGCATATATAACTATATATCAGCTTTTGGATCATTTGAAAGGCCACATAAATGTAAGTTATAAAGAAGGTAATGAAATTTGAGAGTCTTATATAGCTTGTCTGACTGTATGTATAGCTTGTCTGACTGTAAATGATGACAGCCACCTACTTAAGGGGTAAGACTGTAAAGATCTCTTATGAGCAAAGATGTCTTATGAGCAAATCAATTTTAATTAAAGCATCCAGAGATAGCCACTTATATTTAAAAAAAACCCCACCAAAACAATTATCCTGTGTAGCACTAGTAGTCCTAGTCCTAGTAAAAAAACCCCCAAACCCAACAAAGCTTTGCAATATTACTGAGTCATATGTTAGTGTGACGACTCCTGTTTATCTTAACTTTCTGCAGCTTTAAACATGAAATCTAAGAGGGAGGAAGCAGGAAGACAATTTAACGGTCAAGAATAGCTGGTGTGAAAGGAAGGGAGGGAGCTTTCCCCTTGAGCTGTGAAAAGATAACTTGCAAAGTCTTGCTCTTTCTTTCAAAATGCACTTAAAATCTGGGATGGTGAGTTACTGAATATCTAGGTTCTGGTACTTAAATAATTTATGCCAATATTTTTTTTTCCTCTTTAAAAAAAAAATAATCTGCTTTTGGTCCAGAAGTTTTTTTCTTAGAAACAGGTTCCATAAAATGAAAAAGAAGATTATATGTGACCTGTGCATGCATTCAGAGTACATAATTATTTTTTTGTGGTATATTTTCTACAGTGATTTTGAAAGCTAGTTTCTATAGCTCACAATAGCATAAAAAGATAAGTTCAAACCTCTTGATATTCAAGGAAAAAAAAAGTTTTGTTTCCCGTTCTGGGTTTTACAATGGTTTTAGAACTTATCTTTTTATATATTTATATTTGTATTTCGTTCAGGGAAGGGGGAAGATATTCCAGTATTTTAGATAGCAGTGCAAATGTCCCCATTTGGTTCGGGGTTTTTTTGTGTGTGTGTGTGTTCAGTAAGAGTAACCAGGAGCAAAACAGACCCAGCTGTGCTGGGTTGTACATGCACAGTGATGCATTTTCTCCCCATCACGTAACTAGCAACATATACTGCACAAAGTGGAGCTAGCGTGAGACAAAAACGCGGAGGTGCTACAGCCCTTCTCATCTTTGCATGATTATGCGGACCTAGCTCGTATAAATCTGCAATCTTGCCACCAAGTGGAATGAAGATTTAGAGCCATGTGCATTCACATACACAGAAGCCACAGGAGCCGCCTGTGGCATCCTTTTTTCCATTACAGTAATGATGTTACACACTGTTGTAGCACTTCCACTCAAAAATTCATTTTTGTAGCTCAAAACGAAGCCAGCATGTGATGAAGCAAACTGATATTTGCAAAAGAAAATTTGAGACTGCTAGAAAAACGCTCTACAGTTATTTTCAGTGCTGAAAAAGCCATACGCTAGTACAGCATGCATGCCAGAGGCAGCTGAACTTCTCTTGAGCATTGGTTTTTGATTTACTAGAGGCTCACAGGTAGGCATCGTGTGATTGTTTGACGGCGACCTCTGATGTGAATGCAGCTTTTCCAGAAGGCAGAGCACTTGGCACAAGCCCGAAAGTCATGAGACTTGCATGAGACTTGGACATTACCATCTGTACCTCTGACCTCTTTTGTGAAATGGCAAGAACCGCCACTGTTCTCCCTTGAATGGCTGCTGAAAAGCTTAACTAATCACTGTTAATAAAGTACACTGAAGCTCTCTCACAGCATGTGTACTTGGTTCTCTGGGACAGAAAAACATAGAAAAAGAGGTATCCTAATGCAGAGTCCCAATTCCATCTTAGAAAATGAAATTTTATTTTAGGACTACTAAGACACTCAGAATGAGATCCTCAGAACAGCAGCTCCATTGAAGTCTGCTGAACTAACTGGATGTCTCTCTGTAAAAGATACGGTCCTCAGTTCTTAAGAAGTAGCATTTTTTAAACATTTGAGAACTGAAAATTAACACATGAGCTCTTCAGTTTGGCCCAGATTCAGAACAGTCCATCCAGAGAATGCAATTAAGTGCTTCTTAATTAAATATACATTGTGCTTAATGTTAGGCACCTATTTTCATGCTTTCCTGAATAGGAGCAATACCAGGATTGTTTAAGAGCTTTCTCAGTCAGATTCCAGCTGCACTTATTATTAAAAGAACCAGATAGGTAAGGGCCATTTCTGAGGCTTCAAAACAGAATTTCATGACCCCTGTGTGTAGTGAAACAATATCTATTCAATGTTCATCTCACAGAGTACAAGCGCTCTAAACTATTTTTGCAACTGTTGTTTTTTTACAGCGTTCATTTCCCTGGCATCTGGAGCGATTAAAGAACCTTGCTGATCTGCAGCAAAAGCAATAATGTTTCTGCCAGTATCTAAGAATGAAAGCTGAAACAGCATTCAAAATATATCTTGAATAACTGTTCAAAAACCTGTCCTCAGGGTAGTTTCCCATGTTACTGGCAAATGCAGTTTGCGTGCGCCTGATATAATGGTTTGAACTACAGAAGTTTAATACTGCAAAGAATGTTTCATGATGCTGGGACATGCCATATAACAAACTCAGAGCAACTCACGATGCTCCTAGTTTACCAGTTCTTGCCACTGAGAATATCTAGTCAACTCTATCGAGCTGGACACCCATTTTCTTCATCTTTCTAGTGACTGGCATTTGCAGTCAATTTCCAAACGTTTGCTTCCTATCTTTCTTGGAAAGCCTGATGATTTTTATTAACTTGTCTTTATTGCTAACATGAGATATAAAACTCCTTGAACTATTTTTCTTAAATGATCAAGATAGTGGTCAATGACTTTTACGGTACTGAAATGAGAAGCAAGGTATATATTTTTACAAGTGAAGAGGGCTGTTAGCAAAAGAAAACTTTACTAGGGAAGTATTTTTATTTCTTTCTCTCTCCTGAGCACTTCAAATCATGACTAGATGACTTCCCAGAGATTCAGCTAAACACAGAGGTCAATGGTGAGGTAAGTGGGTAAACTTGTAGAAAACAGGAAAGATTTTAATCAGCATGGAGCCATTAAAGCAAAGCAAAGCAAACCAAGCCAAATGAACAAAACTAGAGTAGTACTCATGCTTTAAACAAGCTTAAACCCATTTTGAATGCTATCAGGTGAACAGGAGGACTCTGTCGTCAGAGGTGCCCTTCCACAACCACCTCTGTAATTGTCACTCCAGTGATGTTGTGCGGTATGTCAAGTCCTGCCCAGGAGGGAAGAGACTGAGCTGGTTATGAAAGATACCCCGGGCACCGGAGGCTCTAGGATGGTGGGCAATGCAGATACAGTTTCTGTTTATTTAATTCTAATAGGAATTCCCTAGAAACTGAGGAATGACATTGCACAGCATACCGTTTTAAGTTGCAACATTCATTCCATGTTCTTCTACTTGTGAAACTTCCAGTTTTCAGAAACAGAAAGTTTCCTGATGTCCTAACAGTGCCTACTGCTGGTGGTGTCAGAACCACGGAGAATAAACAAAAACCGTTTCAGTTCCCTTATTCTTTCTGCTGTTGAAACATTTAACTGGTACTTTGGCTGACACACCGTTCTGTTCAGGAGAGATAACCGGGATCATGCTAGATAACAAACCAGTGACCAGCAACAGCTCTATTGCACTAGGCCTGATTTGGATACAGAGGGGACTCTGCATCATTTCAGGTAGTAAAATGCTCCCCGATTTCTTCCAGGACAAAGAAACTGCAGATATTTTTTTTTCTGGAAACTCTTCAAAACCAACGCGCACTGAAAATCTCTGAAAACTGAGCACAACCTTTTTAAAGAAGTACTCCATAAAAGTATTTGCAAAATATTTGTAGGTGAATGTATTTGCCCTTGGCTATTACATTCCAGTTTTCATCTGCAGAGCAATAGAAAGGAAAATGTTCAGTTGGCCTATGGCTTTAAGTATAGCAACAAAACATGGAGGTAATTAATACTAGGGTTTAAGACTGTTAAATTTCCCTTCTGTAATCTTCCCGCTTCTGGTCACATTTTGAAAGAATAATTACAACTTTTGTAAGCTATGTCCAGAAAAAAACCCCGGACAGAAACCACAGGTTCTGTCTGCTGATGTTAGTTACTAACATCTGCATAAAGGTTTACTATGCTGAGTACCTCTAACAGCTGCAGCCGCTTCCAGGAAAGTAGCGGTCAAAAAGGCTGTTACAACAGATGCTTTTCAGATCCTCCTGCAGAACATGATCCTTTCTGTGATAATACACACAGCCTGCATCTACATCTTGTATACATCTTGTACCTACATTTGTCATGACTGCTTTACAGTAGCCTATTTGGTGGTTTTTCCAAGCTTATTTTTTTGGAGATAGAGCCAATAAAAGGAACTGTAGGCATTTAAACGACATGGCAATTCCTGTATTTAAGAACCATTTAATCTAAAGCAGGGAAATAGTCCAAGGAGAAAGACAAACAAACAAAACCAAACTAACACAGTGTTTCCTTTCCCTTAACCACTAGTATTCAAAGTTACACAGCAACTTATGTTCTCTCTCTGGCCTGAAATTTCTGGTAGGTCTCTTCTGTCCAGTTTAACAGGAGAGGTTGAGGGAACCTCATGGCAGTGGCACTCCTTTGGGACACGAGCTGTGACATCCTAGAACCCAGGTCTACTGCTCCTTCAGGAAGCATTACCACCGTTGACAGCTATATAGAGGGTTGCTATCTTGGAGGCTATCTTTTAAGGCTGATAGTCCTGCCCGCTTCTTACAAAGCACATCTTTACTGCTAAATAAGAGAGCCAGGAATTTAGGTTAAGCAGCAAGCCCGCAAGTCATCCACAGTATTTAAATGTTAGTTCACACCCTGGCTCCTTGGACTGCTTCAGGTAACTCTCTCCAAGATAAATTTTGTTCCAGAGGGAGCTACCCCTCAGCTGCATACCCATGAGCTAGTTTGTGCCATTTGGCTTTGAGGTCAGGGATTGGCTCAGGGCCCCTTTTTAATTAGCAGCATAAACACAGCTTCAAAGAACGTACGTGGATGTCAAACCTCATTAGAGGATTTGTGGTTGTGAATCCCAAGCGAGCAGAGTCATCCCTGTTGCAGCCTTAATTCAAGCACCTACGATCTAGAAAAGGGAAGGATTTAATTAGCATTTTTTATGAGTTAGCCCTAATGGGAGCACTCCTCTGAGGTGTTTCTCTCTCCTTCAGCAATTAGGATGCTTCCTTATTTCACTCAGGAGTTTGGACTACCTCCTAGGGGGACAGGAATGTCAAAGGTAGGCACCACATTTTGTACTGTCTAGGTACCCACCTCCACTATCAGATCTGCCCCTACGCTCCTTCATGGTGAGTTTTTCTTTTATGGATTTTCACCAGGCTTAGAATTATTCTCTGCTGATGCAAATTGAGACGAAGACCAGAAGCTTCCTGGTTGGAACTGCTTAGAAGTGGTTAAGAGCCCAGGCTAGACAGAAGCTCGCACACTGGGGAAAAAAGCATGTCACAAGATTTTAAAACATCAAATAACAGCATCATATTCCTTTTCCTTTGCTGTTTTTCAAGTTATGGTAGATGCTATCACTCCTGACCTTTCTTCCCTTTTTGAGGGGTCAACGCCAGCTCAGGGATGACCACAGTCGTGTGGTCACTGACTCTCGCAGTCCCTGTTCTCAGAACTAATCCTTTAAGGTCAGCTTCTGTGGTAAATCCAAAAAAAGAGGATGTCAAAGAAAGTTGCCAGAGACATTTCCCTTTCAAGTACACACAATCTAAACCATATCTGAACTGCTCTATAAAAGTACACACAATTCGTTTTCTTTAGTATTATGTTGGTTTTTTCCTTGCTTTTCAGATTCTTAAGCTCTTGAACAAGGGACTTGTTCTTGTTTTGATCCAGTTTTACCTCCTTACCAATGCCATGTGCACAGCAGCTGAACAACAGGCCTGATTCTGCAGTGACACTGCACTGAACATCAGAAAACAGAACGGTAATTTTGTTTACAGTCATTGGAAGACCACACACAAAAATTCTAAAGTGTTTGGTTTGTGATGGAAACGAAAGTGCATGCATAACCAGTATATACCATCAGAACATTAAGTGTCCTAACCCAAACGCTCCGGCTCACTATTACACTTGTGAACCACCTTAATATAATGTAATATAATAATAAATATGGGTGACCCATAATTCTCTCAGTTTTCTATCATCCTCTCTCCTCCCCTCCATCTTGACAGCTGGATTAGCAGCTGGCACATATAACAGTGGACACTAAAGGACACTATTTTTTTCTCATTTTAGACAAAAAAAACCATCTACTACCTGAATTCTGGTCATACCTATATCGTCTTGACTGTGGAACATCCTGGAAAAGTCCACTGTCCTTTAGGATAAGAATCAGTATGTGCAAGATAAGGATGAGATATATAGTACCATTTATAGTGCTTTTAAGGTCTCTGGAGATCTCTTAAAATAGCTCTCTGTTTACAGCTCAAAGGAAAGAGCATAGGGCCAATAAACTGGCTTACAGTTGTCACTTTTCTATTAGATTTTGAACTAACAAAATGAAAAAGCTAAGCCAGCCCAAAATACAGCTTGTGAGGTAAAAAAATATCAAGTTCTGGTTCTCACTGTTCAGGGAATAGTGACAGGGAAAATGTTGACTTTTCTCCCTGTATAAAACTACTTTAGCAGCTATATAGTTACTACGGAACATTGAAAAGCCATTTCTTCTCAGAAACATGCACTTAACCCAACAGTATAAAAACATAAGGGGCCTGGAAAGGGGAGAGAACAAACAGAGGGGTTGCTTTAAACACCCTTTCTTGTGCTGGGATTTGAAGCTGGTGAGCAGAACGCAGACTGTTGGTGCACGTGACAGATCAGTACCTGCTACGGAAGCCCCCTTGTCTGCAAACGAGCACTATTCCCATCAGTTAGCTTTATTTCTGATTTTCTTTCTCCTCTTTCCTTCCACTTGTGTTTGTCCTATTTTGTTCCATGACATGAAGATACGAAACCTTCATCAGCCTACAGAATAAAGAACAAAACTTAACAAGCTGTATATAGTTATCTCCTTACGGGTACCTAAACTTGCTACAGAGCCTTTGCTCATTAACTAAGTGCATCAATAACACAAAATAATCCCATCTCCACAGTATCTGTTTGTACAGGAATTTGTTTTCAAATTTGAATTAGAAAGTTCTATTATTCCACCGCTTTTCTTCATTGCTAAATAGTTACCTGTGTTCAATAGCATCAGAAATTATTTGCTTCACCATAGTTCCCTTAAAACCTAAACAATAACTACGTTATGCTAGGCTCTATGAGTACATGGTAAGTTTGTCAAAGCAAGGGCTGTTTAAGCAGAGGCTCAATTAGGAAAGAACATAAACATGATGAGCCCTACAGAAAACGTCTGGGGAAGATAACCCAAGTTTTCTGATTTCCAGTTCACTGTCCTGACTGTCTGCTTCTGTCTCAGAATCAGTTCTGCAATTCTCTTGCAGCTGGAAGAGCTTTATTCATACGACGAGGTGCACAAACAGAGCTCGGGCAATGCCCTCACCTACGCTGCCAGCTGCTTCGGACAAGGCTTTTTGGTTTTATTGCATAAAGTCCAACTTGCTTCCAGCCCACAGACACTACCAGGGCACAAACATTTAATCTTGTTACACAAGTGCAGGCACGTAAGGCTGGTTTTCTGGTGGTACTGAGGTTTTCATAAAAAGCGTTCATTTTCACTGCTTTGTGAGTTTGTCAGCAGGCTAACACATGCCATGAGACGGTTTTTCCTGTGTCTATCTTCTTTCTCCCAGAGGAAAAGGAAAAAAAAAAGCTATTTCACAACAAACTTATCTGCTCTGTGGAGCTAAGGAAAAGTTTCAAAACGGAGGGCAAAACTGCGGTTTACTGCTTTACAAAGGATTAAAGGAATATACAGGAGACGTACTTTATAAGTTCTCTTCAAGGAGATGACCTGCTTTTACGTAAACTGCCTTTCATCTTATCATATATTGTTCACAGTGAGGATATAAAGTAGACAGGATATTGAGTGAGGCTACAAAACGATGTAGAAGGAAACAAAGCTCTTTTCAGCAGTTCATGTTCCGAAACGCTGCTGAAATGCTCCAAGATTTCCACATCTCCATTTCTTTCTTGGAAGTATACTTGTGCTTATGTAAACCCGACAAGCACCTGTGATTTATATTTTGAAACAAGACATGAATTTCTTGAGCAAACTGTTGGTTTAGTCTATACGGAGGCGGTAAGCCTCCTCTTGGGGATAGTGCTAAAACTTACCACGATGGAGTCTTCCGTTACATAAATGCCCCTTGGGTGTAGTTTTTGCTGCGCTGCATTATATAGTTAACTGGGACTTTTATGAATATCTAAGACTTTTCAACAAATATTAGCATTTTCACTCAATTCTGTATAAAGCAACTGGGTGCCAGGGAAAATTATCATTCCAATTGTCTGGAATAGCTTGTCAAATAAACAGCACTTTTCTTCCTGTTTCCTTTGGAAAATGTATCATCAACCACGCAAAACAATCTAAAACATTATTTTTAACAGAATGTTCTGTGCACTGAGTTTGGAATTCCACAAAAATACAGAATATCCAGAATTCACTGTCCAGACAGTGAATTTTATTCCAAGCCATTTTCACTCAATGCCGTTGTATAAACTGCTTTCTGAAACAGACTGTAAGATACTGTTCTGTGAAAATACAATAATGAAACCCCATTTTAAATGGGATAAGAGAATATCAGGAAGAGAAAATTTGCCCAGTGTCTAATTTCAGAGGTGTTAAAAGTCTTACCATTTGAGCTGGATGCAGCGCTCAGTACTTCAGATAAACATGCCCGTATTATAAGACTGTGCATAATTACATTTGGCTCTTCATCAAAGAGTAGTTCGCTTACAAACCGTGGGGCCGGATAACAAAGCCACGGATTTGTTATCAGCTGTCAACTACCAGGCTGATAGTACTGGACTAGGTAAGGCAGATGCACGATCTCCTTCCACCCAACCGCAGATCTCCATCTGCATGAGGTTGTATCCAAAGTAGCAAGATATCTTGAGGCGCAAGATAAGCTCCACTAACGCTCGGCATAGCTTCTGGGGCAGACTTCACTTACATCAGCCAGATGAGAGCGTACCTAAAAGGACTCGAGCCCATCTGCGCCCACCCAAGTGGCTGCATCTGCAAATCAAGTGGGATGGGGCCCATTTTACCACATCAATGCTAGTCCCCATTGATTGAAAAGATCAGGTGCTGAAAGTGTTCCTTTTTTGGAGGCAGAAGTAGGCTATTGACCGTGAATTCTGATCCAGTGAATAGTAAACCGTCAAAACAGCAACACCATTTTGTCTGATGCTTTTTTTCCTTCTCTCATATATAGAAAAATCCTTCCTGTTGTATATGTATATATAATCAGAGTTGCATAATTCAGTGCAGTCAGTGACTGCCTAGAAAAATATGTATTAAATCAAAACACATTTTCATGATTTTCTTTGGCTTCAAAAAACCCCACTTTTTCTAAATTGATTTTTTCTTCTGAGTTCTTGAAGTTTTACTGCAACTATTTACATTTGAAAGGAACTGAATGGGGTATTAGCAGCATTATGTAAAGAAAATGGATTATACCCTGATGCTGGCATTGGAATACCTCAGTTTTAGAACCAGTAGAAGTCTCCTGAAGAGGTCAGTAGTTACTAAACATTTTGCTAAAAATGAATTCAACACATTTTTATTGGCTCAGTGAAATTCATAATTAGAAAGTAAAAAGCATTTATCAAGGCTATCCAAAAATGAAGCTATTATAACCTCCTGTAGAAAAGGGTTGAAAAGCAAAGTCATGGAAACACATCGGTATCTTTTCTATTTTCTATTATTGAAAAAAAAATGGTTCCAAATAGTCCAATTTAGCTGTATTGCAGTTGACATCCACATCATGTTTTCTGCTGCTTCTACTATGGAAAAGTTCAATCTTGGATACAGATGACGTACCTTGTTTAGTAACATCTGTGTGCAGACTGCAAATTATGAAGATTGGCTGGATTGCTAGAGCTCAGTTTGGGAATTTGACTGCAGGCTCTTTCTTTCTATAGGTCTGGCCACAAGGACAAAGGAATTATATTTTATTTTTCTAGGGGAACAACATAAATCTCAGGGGCAAGGAGTAAGTGAAGCGAACAGAAACAAAGAAGAAATATTATTTTCATTTTTTAACAAAGAAGAAGTATTATTCTCATTCTTTTAACTCAAAAAATAGTCACAATAAAAAAATACAATACTAAAGGCATGAGCATAGGGAAAGAGCTCTACAGAGCGGAAAAATTGTGTCCGAAAAGGCAAAATATTATCTTTTGGCTATGCTCACAGAACAAAACCAACATGTTTGAGTATCATCATCTAGTTGGACTCTGCCCCAGTAATTAGCCTTTTTTAAGCACTCCGCCTTAGCAAGCAAAGGAACGGTCCACTCTCTGGTACCTCCGCGGAGGGTAGCGGACATCTGGGTGCCAGCGCGTCTGGGTACCACGTGTGCGGCAGGCGCTGTGCTCCTGGGAAGCAACGGGGCTGCCGCAGAGCGGTGGATCTGCGCTGCAGTTCCACACCGCGTGGCCAAATCTACTCTGTGCGTAAGAGCCACGAGGGTTTTTTTCTGCCCAGCCACAAGAACAATTTAGGTGGCTCAATCAGTTTCAGATGTCCGACCCCTCTATGTTAAGAGGGCTGAATTCGATAGTGCAGCACCAAATAGCTAATGAGGGAGTGACGGCAGTGACAGAGCTGCCTTCATTTTGTGTGTTTGTCACAGTTTTCTTCAAGTAAGAGTCCCTTTATGGTCTGTGAATGCTATCTATTGCCTATCTACCTGTAGTTCCATGCAATTTTGACAGCTGCATCTGGGAATTGTGCATGTCGTTTGACTGTTAGATACCAAGCTTCTCTCCACCTCTAAAAAGTCAAGATGGTTTGTCAATAGCAGAGATTAACTTTTTAAGTATTTCTCTACGGAAAGTTTGAAGTTTGACCACCATTCATTGTCCAAACTTCTTATCATGATTCAGAGCGCCCAATCTATATGTCTATCCATTTTTCACATGAACCAGTGGAAAACAAGATGACCAGTTGCTTTTGTATGTATGTATCTATGCCTGCTATCATTTCATACTCTGCTCAAGGTAATGCACCGATTAAGAAATGTGTTTAGCACTTCCTTAAAAAAAAAGAAAAAAAGTAAGAATGCACCATTCACCTCTCCAGATCTAGGTTAGTATGTTCTTTGTCACCGTACCTATCAATCTCAGAAAAAATACTAAAGTCTCTTCCAAACTGTCTCAGCTATTTGTAGGCATGAACATCACTGCACTAGCCCAGATTCTTTTATTGAGGAATAAAAGTTGCTAAAGTCAGGGTCACACTCAAAAATGCACTTGCACTCACTCAGTGGGAGCACTATAATGCTCACAGTACAAGGTGAGATAGCCACAAGCATGTGCCTCTACATGAATGGTTGAGGACAGATTTTTCCCTGGTAAAGTAAACAAGAGTTAAATCTGACACAGAAACCATATAATAGTTTTCAGCTAATGTTATGCTCCAAATACTCTGTTCTGCCTCTTACTATGCCCAGATTATTAAAACCTCCCATGTAGCATGGAATACACGCAAAGAAATTGGCACTTATTTACTCATACTGTCAAATGGATTGGGAACCCACATGAGCTAGTCATGACCAAAAAGTGTGGGATCTGCAAAAATATATCATAATGACATTTCAAACATGTACAGAGCTACTGTTCAGAAAATGGCAGCTACAACAGGTTGTATACCAAGACTCCTAAACTTCTGACCTTCTGCCTCTCCCCTTTCCCCTTATGGGCTCAGGATGCTTAAAATATGGTACTGCAATGAGTGCCGCACTGCTACGTGAACAGCTTGGTACTGCCAAACCTTCAGCAGTGCAATCACAAATATGCCATAAGGATTATGTCAAAATTGGCATTTAGGCACCAAAGGACTCCCCATACCTATTTTTATTTTGTTTTGTTTTTTGTTTGTGGGCAAGAGCTTTGTAATGCCAAAACCACCTAAATGCTTGGCTTATAAAAGAGGAATGAGGTTTCAAGAACGAACCTATCTAATCTCTCACTTCCCTCCTTCCATGAGATGCTTTGTAAAAAGTGTTGTTGAACTGCACATGTAGAAAGATAATCTCTCAGGCCTCTTTCGGTCAAAGCCAGCCCCTTGAATTGCACTTGGAACTAACAGGCAGTCTGGTCGGATCAGAGAGTAATGGTGTGACCCTGCTGAGGGATCACCAACTCTGGCATTAATTACCACCCTATCAGACCTATTAGCATCTCTTCATGCCTTAAGCTTCCCTTCCATTGTCATTAATTCAGATTAAGTGTAACTGCTTACCTTGCCAGGTGACAGCTGAAAGCACCAACGATGGAGACAGGAGATGCAGCGAGGACCTGCTCCCCAGGCTGGTGAGTGAGCAGAATAGCTGAATGGGTGTATTGGGTTTGCATGGCAAGGTTTTGGTAGCGAGGGGGCTACAGGAGTGGCTTCTGTGAGAAGCTGCTAGAAGCTTCCCCTATGTCTGACAGAGCCAATGCCAGCCGGCTCCAAGATGGACCCGCTGCTGGCCAAGGCTGAGCCCATCAGTGACAGTGGTAGCGCCTCTGGGATAACAGATCTAAGATGGGAAAAAACTGCTGCGCAACAGCAATTGCAGCTGGAGAGAGGAGTGAGAATATGTGAGAGCAACAACTCTGCAGACACCAAGGTCAAGTGAAGAAGGAGGGGGAGGAGGTGCTCCAGGCACTGGAGCCGAGATTGCCCTGAAGCCCGTGGTGAAGACCATGGTGAGGCAGGCTGTTCCCCTGCAGCCCATGGAGGTCCACGGTGGAGCAGATATCCACCTGCAGCCCGTGGAGGTTAACGGTGGAGCAGATGTCCACCTGCAGCCCATGAAGGACCCCACACTGGAGCGGGTGGATGCCCAAAGGAGGCTGTGACCCCATGGGAAGCATGTGCTGGAGCAGGCTCCTGGCAAGACCTGTGGCCCCATGGAGAGAGGAGCCCACGCTGGAGCAGGTTTGGTGGCAGGACTTGGGACCCACGCTGGAGCAATCTGTTCCTGAAGGACTGTAGCCTGTGGGAAGGACCCACATTGGAAAAGTTTGTGGAGGACTGTCTCCCGTGGGAGGGACTCCGCGCTGGAGTGGGGGAAGAGTGTGAGGAGTCCTCCCTCTGAGGAGGAAGGAGTGGCAGAAACAACGTGTGATGAACTGACCGCAACCCCCATTCCCCGTCCCCCTGCGCCTCTCGGGGGGAGGAGGTAGAGAAATTAGGAGTGAAGTTGAGCCCAGGAAGAAGGGAGGGGTGAGGGGAAGGTGTTGTAATATTTTTTTTTTTATTATTTCTCATTATCCTACTCTGATTTGATTGATAATAAATTAAATTAATTTTCCCCAAGTCGAGTCTGTTTTGCCTGCGACGGTAATTGGTGAGTGATCTCCCTGTCCTTATCTCGACCCACAAGCCTTTCGTTATATTTTCCCTCCCTTGTCCAAAGGAGGAGGGGAGTGATAGAGCGGCTTCAGTGGGCACCTGGCATCCAGCCAGGGTCCACCCACCACAGTGGGATCTGCAGGTGGATGGTCAGGAACCACCCCAGCCACAAGAGCACACGTAACCACTGACAGAGGTGACAAGAAAGCCAGGAATCTGGCGAGAGCAAGAGTTGGAAGTAGAAACGAAAGGAAAAAAAGACAGGTGAGCAGATGGGCTGCAGGTGGTATTACAAATGGAACATGACTCTGATGGGCTGGGAAAAAGCAAATTAAACCAGACCAGCCAGGACATACCTTTTTCACCACAATGGTGACAGGGAAAGTCAGCTGGGCTTAGTCATTTCCTTTTATATCCAGAATTTCTGAATTGCCAAGTCATGCCTCAGGATTAAACACCACAAATCTGTTTTTAAGAGACAGTGTGTGTTATTCCCCAATTATTTTTAATTTTGAAGCCTTACCCATCGTTCATAGTGGATGTTTAAATAGTGTTTTCCATAGGAAGATGCTAATTTTTAGTATTTGTTAGCATACCGGCATTGTAATGTTGGGCCCGAGATCCTGAGCTTCATGCTGTACAAACATAAAGGGAAAAGACAGGCGTCCATGGCTCCAACAACTTGTGATTTAGGTATAGCAAAAAACACCAATCAGAGAAAAAAAAAAATGATGAGGCAGCATTTGTTAGCGGGCTCAAGAGCAGTCAGAAGACACTGGCAGTTTAACTGTAGTCCTGCTTTTCGTTGTACTGCACCAAAGAAAAAGCCTTTAAGGAAGGATTTGAGGGTGAATAAAAATTGAATCCCTTATGTTTATGGGGGATTCCCTCCACAGTGAGGGACAACACGGAAAGGAGCTAGGAGGTGCGTTGCTTGCAGCAGGCACAGCACAGGCTGGCATCACGGACTTAGATACGGGAATCCACTTCAACGCTCAGTGAGAAACTAGTAGCAGGATGGAACAGTATCTGTGGCTTTGTAAAAGAGTACAAGTAGCTTATAACTCTTTTTAACTATATTCTACCAAGAGGAGGAAATCAGTAGCCATACACAGAAGTGGTCAAAGCAGTGACATGGTCAAAGAGGGAAGACAGGAAAACAATCTTATTTAGTTTGGACAGATCTCACAAGCTGAAGGCACTACAAGGCCAAAGATTACTTCAGGTGAGGAGATCATGGATGAATGCATTATCTATAGGGATGAAAAAGTAAATGTGTATCTTCAATTTATTATGCAAAGTATGCAAGACTTTGACTTAACCAGAATATTAGGTTGTAGAAAAGTCAAAGACAGTGCCCAGATTACGGGGCTGAATGACTGGACATGTAGAGGTTTTATCCCCAGTGACAAAAAGGGAGGGGAAAAAACCTTAGAGAAAAAGATTGAGAGTCACAACTTGGCCACCAGCTCAAGAGCTGAGCCCCAGACGATGGTTTGGACAGAAGGAGGTAGGTCATTTTTGGGATGCAACAAGGAGACAGAAGTGGGATTTGCATTCATGGACCAAAAGAGAAGAATCAAAGAGGGTCAAAAACACAGTTCTCAAATACTCCCTTATACTTAGAAATTAAATTTTGGTTGTGAAAAATAAGTTTGAGTCTTTATTTTTTAAAGATAACTACATGGCCTTGCTGTTTCCCATCGCCCCAGAGGAGATTCGGCCTCTCACAAAATTGAGCATGACAGAAGTGCTTTTGTGTTGTGTATTCCACCTGTTTTGCTCCCAGTGAGACCGTGCTGAAGTACGTGACACTTGGCGCATTGTGCAGTAGGATCTGGTTCGTGGATGCTAATCCCAGGGGAGACAACCAGCTCCCCCACCTACAGGCAAACAGCAGCGGTACCACAGCCCATGGCCAAAGCGAGTGTGATTCTGTTGACTCTTCGAGTGTAGAAGAGATCAAGCTGCTCACACCTTGGGTTTCCTCCTCAAGTTTGACGGCATCCAATGTGACAGATACTTGACAAAAACACTTAAAACAGCAAAGCTATAAGGTTACCGAATCCTGACATGATGAAAAAATGTATTGCAAAGGAACAGAACAATTAAAAACGGAAAAACAACTGCATCTTCTCAAAGAGCTCATTATATCCCAAATGCTTGAGACTCCAGTTCACGACATTTTGTAGTGTGAAATTTAAAAATGCAAATCACAAACAGTTGGGCACCTTCCTTTAACATGTTGTCATCATACATAAGCAACACTGGAAAGAAACATATGCACTGGGTTCAAACCAAGAGCCTGGAAAACGGAAGAGCTTTAGCTACTAAAAAGAACATTTCCAAAGTATATACTGCCCTCCAGTGTACAACTTAGTATTACCTCCAACAGTTGCAACCTATTTCAAAAATTCAGAATAATGTGGGGCTGTGGTGTCCCAGATAATGGTGGAACAGGGATAAAATCCCGGCCCTAGGGAACAGAGTGAAGCGACAGCTCAGACCAGGGCTGGTATGGCCAGCAATGAGCAGAAGCTCATCATTGCCACTGGTCTCCAGCCATCTTTTATGAAAAGATCACGCTAGTTCCCTAGCACCAGAAACCAAGAGAACTTATTAATTTGGGAGGTTCTGCAGCCCTCCTTGTCACAGGCAAGTAGCAAAGCACCCCCTGAGCTGGCTCTGCACCCCCACCACAATCAGTCTGTAAGCAAGATAAACCATTCAAGACAACAGGTTGTCCACAAATGACTGATTGCTTTAACCAGCAATAATTTCTTCCAATTAAAGTTTCTTACGAACAAGATGAGTTCCACGCACTCCTGCCGAAATACTTACCTGTGCAGAGATAACTTCCTTGCTGGAATATTTCTTGATACCCTCTTCAACGGTTCTGCTTTTTTTTGGAAAAAGAAATGGATTTTAACTGGATTAAAAGAACTAAAGTGTGAAAAACGAATTGTTTATCTCTGTTAAACAGTATTATGCTGTGCAGAGATACCACTGCACTACTATCAATCACTTCTCACGGCAATAAAGGTTTTACTCACCACTAAATGCTTCTCCTTTGTTTTTTATTTTAGTTTGCCCTTTTAAGAAAAACAGGTCCTTGAGCAAATTCAGAGCAAAATTCAGAGTGAATTCAGAGCCACGGTGAAAGACTCACTTGGTACACAATCTCTATTTCCCATTGCAAGTCACATTTGCTCTTGCAGAATCCGAACATTAAATTGAAAAAAAAAATAAGATAATAATAAGATTGATTTAAAAATACTTATCTGTCTTCTGTGCATACTATGGCTTCATAACACAAATTTATAAGATTTTAAAAAATTTTCAGATGCTTGCAAAAATCCAGCATAATCTAAATGCTAAGTAATAAAAACTTCAGGAGTTAAGTAGATGTCAGTTGCTAAATTCTGACAATGTTTACATTGCACACTCAAGAACAGCATTATTGCTGAAATAGATTCTTTATTTCTGAAACATTCCAAAACAGCAGTATACACAGTTGTAATCAAATATTAAGTCATATGCCATTATAAGAAAGCATTGATTAGTGCAATTGGATTTTGTAAAAGATCTATCAAAAAGATTTATTCGCATTAAAACTCATTTTCCATAAGCAACTGTTAATAAAACATTACCATTTTATTCTTTGTAATAAAGTACTGAAAACCAACTGTAGTTTTAGAGATCACTGTATCTTTGTAAGTGCAACGTGACTTATGCTGCCATTTTAAATACAAAACACTACGACAATAAATTAACAATTGAACAAATGGTGAAAGAGCAACAAAACCATGCTGACCCAGCTGGATGGCAATTTCCAGTGAATGCTACTTTTTTTGTGCTTCTGCAACATAAATATACTGCTTTGTATTGCCAATGGTACGATTTTGTAAGATATGTTCCTAGCGCTAAAAAAGTACATTACCCCAAAAATATTATTTATGGCACAGAAAAGTTAAATTATCTCTCTGTTGTTCAAGGTTCAGGCAAGTTTAAATGAACTTAAGTATACAAAATAAAATGTACTGGAAACACTAGAAAAAAATTCAAGCACATACGTAAGTCCCCCCAAATTCAAAGTAAAATGCATGATGCCTTTACACTGAGTAAATTATCTTAGAATTTCAGTACGGCAAAGCTGCCTGGAAAGCATTATCTCCTAGCTCTTCCCAAGGAAATAGTCTGGTACTTTGCACATATATACTACTTTCTTCAGTTCCAAATGCCAACACTGCCATTGTTAGTCTGGTAACAACGCAGCTGTTCAGGTAACTGATTAAGTGCAATATTTAGTATTTGAGAAGATGTTCATTTTTTAAAAATGACATTGCATTATGGATGGTTACATATTAAAATCCTGGGGGAAATAATACTGTATGACCCTCCTTTCCCAAATCATTGTTACCCAGCCAGCTGGGTAATGAAATCCGCATTATTTATCTTCCACTGTTGATGGGCGTCCTTCATCAATAGCAGCCGTCTCTCCAGTTCCCATCCCGCATCGCGCTGAGCGACGAAAGTGGCTTTGGAGGCTGAAGAAAACTGTATTGAATGAATGACCAAAAAAAAAAAACCAAACAAAAAACACAACAAAGGAAGTCATATTTCATGTGAAAGATCAAGGTAACAAACATCATTTACTTCTGTAGCGGCACTGGCTTGGAGACATCACTCTGGAATGTTTCTGGCTCCATGCTAACAAAAAAGTGAAATTAAGGCCACTTTCAATGAGACCTCGTTACCGTTACTGGTCTTAACAGGATGAAAGGTTGGTAGAAAGGAATTTGGTGAATAATTCTCATGATGCATGAGACCCCTCTAAATAGGAAGATTTGGTTCTTCAGGACCGAAGGCAATAAAACCCTATTCTTGTCACTATGGACAGCAGAGATCTAACGGGAAATATTCGCTAAAAAGCTGTTTTGCTCAGACCCGTGACACCGTGTTTCCATCCCACAGCCGACGTCAGAGAGCCACCCGTCCCAGCACCAACCCCCTGCAGGGCACTCGCCGTCCTCCGGGCCCCCAGCCTCACACCCGGGCTGCATCTCTCACTAATGAATGACCACTTAGTAAAAAATGCTTGTCGACCATCTTCCAAACCCTCCAGGTACTACCGAGTTAGCTGTTTCAGAAAAGATTAAAAAAAGGAAAAACAACCATCAGATTTGATCTGACTGTCAACCCACTGGTGACGAGACGGGCTATCCCTAATTTGCTGCAACTGTATTTTAGTTACGCCACAATTTGCTGAAAATAAAGTGTCCCAATTCTGTGAAACTGTTTCATATAAAACCAGGTCTTAAAGCCTTGTTCTCACACTTCTCTGCTTTTTCTGTGAGTTACTGATGCCTCCTCTCCCTTCCAAATGCCCTTGGCTGGAAAAAGGCAGAGGTATGTTGTAAGGCAGGCAGAGTCCATAAGTTAAAAGCAATCACCAGAGCAGCTTCTCGCCTCTCTGCCACAACTGCTTTTTTAGTGGCAAAAAAATTGCCCCCGAGTAAAAAAAGGTGGTTAAACTTAGGTTCAGCCAAGCTGCTTTTGTGCAACTCCACTTTGTTGCAGTATCACTTATCTTGAGTTACTTGAGGCACAAAACATGACCTGCCTCTGCCGTTTTTTGCAACTGCTGCTTTAATTTCTTTTTTTTCCAGAAATAAAAAAATGGAAGTATGTTTAACAATCTTCAAGAAAAAAAATGGAGAGGACAGAAGTAAAGAAAAATTAACTAGGTTGAACATAAATGTAAGAATACTGGTACGTATCTAGAGTCGAATCTCTGCTACAGGGCAGCGAACAGGAAAACGTGCCAGCGTTGAAAACCGTTTCAAACAAGCACAAGCTGTCAGGATGATGTTATGTGGTTCGAGATAACAGAGTTTTGGAGGGTCTGTAGTCCCTTTCTACTTGCCCATCGTCAGCTGGATCGCAGTGACTGGTTCCAGCACAAGGAACAAGCAAGCCTCCCACCTCGGCTCCGGAGCTGCGCTTACGTTGCTGCCAGGCCTGTGCCTGGTACCTGGGATGACCCAGACCCTGACCTGCTGATTGACTTCTTGGCTTTAGCTGGGACCTGCCTTGTCACCGTGGACTTGTCTGGAGACCGGGACTGTTGGCTGACCCTGCTCACCACCAGCGCTGCCCTTGGTTGGGCACTGCGGGGCAGCCTGGCCGTCCCACTCGGCGCCCGGCTCACCTCGCCTTACTGGAAGCTGCCCCTGCTGCCTCTCGCGTCGTGCTCCCGGGTAAGGATAGAAAGTGGAGGACTGGCAGGTAGGGGATGGGAGGTGAGAAGGCAGGTCTGCCAGAAGGCCCGAGCATGGAGCGGGAAAGCGCTGGAGGTTGCGTGGATCCATTCAACAGGAATAACAAAAAAAAAGTGCTGCCTCTCTTGTAAGGCTAAGTAGAGACGGACTGCACTGTTAAAACTTCTTTACACTGCTTTTGGATGCATGAATCTCTGATGGCAAGGAGAAAAGCAGTTAATATTTAGCCAAGTTGGTTATCTTTTTATTTTACAAATTATCAAAAGCACTCCCTCATGTACTTGATCCTATGCAGTAAATACTGAAGTTCCCTAATGCAGGTCCTATATAAAGTGTCTAACAACCTATGTGTCTAAAATACCAATAACTTGGCTACCTAACAGTCTGGCCACAGGCGTGAAGACACAGCTTTGCTCTGAATGTGCACTTCTCCCTGAACATCTGATTGATTTTAAAAAAGAAAAAAAAAAACCTAAAAGATCTTTTCTACTTTTAATCAAGTTATGACTAAAACCACTTTAATTTTCAGTATACTAACAGAAGCTAAACTCTTAAACTGATAATCAGAAATACCATTCCTTAGAAACGACCACAGTGACAAAAATCAACAGTGAGAAAATCTGCTGCGGATGGCTGCTTTCCAAGAAAATTCCATGTGAACTGCAACCGCCCATATTTTCCACACGAATAAATAAAATGAAACAAGGGTCTTAAGGAACTGTAGGCTGAGCCTCAATCTGCCTGTGCCTTTAGAGTCCTATAAACTTGTCACTCTCACAGTGCAAAGACCATCTGTCTTCAAGGATCATTGGTCTGTCTCTACGGCAACATACGATGCTGCTAAGATACACTTGAAGGTGAGAAGACAGAAGCCCAGACTTTCTGGACTATAAATAGCTTTGTTATTGATCTGAATCAGTTTCTAATAAACACAGTGTTGAGAGTACAGTGTCTCACCCTCCCACTGAAACCTCTTAATTTTGTTTTTCTTTAATATTGTCTGTTGTATGAAAAGTTACAAAATAGCAAGGGACTGGTCTTCACAGCCCAGAAAGTCTCTGTCTTTCTCACATGTTGCTATGAAAGATTTAAGAGCTCTGCAGAAGAACATGAAGTTGAGGAAAGGAAAAAGAAAAAAAGAAAACCCTCTGCTATAAAGTACTCTAACAGACAGAGTTCCAGCAGAGAGCAAAGCAGGTTATAATAGAAATCTCCTGGTACAGTCTTAATCAAAGAAGAAACCTGACAGCTCTTTATCAAAGTTTCACCGCAGTTGGTCAAAATCTGTTGTCAGTCACACTGGTGTAATCCCCAAGTAACTCAACCAAAGAGAGAATGTGAGCAATTGAACTTATTCTGGATCTAGCCAGTATCTAGTGAAAAGCATAAAAATGGTGAGAGCTAAACAGTGACAGTTCATCCAACAGAAAACCAGGCGGTCACGCAGCAGGCCCCCACGAGAGGAGGGATGCCTGCGATGGGAAGAAATCGGAAGAGTTGACACAAGCTGATAGAAGTTTCTCTTTGAGAAACTTCATCACCTATTAATCACGGAACATACAGCTAAAAGTATAACTCCCAGCTGTGATAAGGTGATTAAATCACAGTCTCTTTCCTCAAGGTTATTTTATTGCTTGCCCTAAAAAAAAAAAAAAAATCATTTGGAGATGAAATTCTCTTGGAAAAATGCATTTGCTGAACAGTATAGCTCATTGCAAGTATGTGATATTCAGGATTCCCTGTTTGCCTATTGTCTCCCAGCTAGAATTGAAAAGATGCTGGTTTAACCCAAGACCGTACTACCCAGGATATTTCCTTTCTCACAATGCCATAACATCACAAGTTGCATTTTTACAGTCTACTGCCTTTTACAACAACAGGGATGCAACTCTTTCTATCTGAGTACTCTAAGATTTGCTGTGACATTGAAATAGCAGTTGGCACAAGTCTGGAAGAAGGTAAACCACATATGTTAATGATATGACGTTTCCATTTGTTTTGATTTCTTATTGATGGGCAGCAATCCATTCTTATCTATATGATTACATTCTATCAATTATTATAGTATACTAGGAATTACCAGCAAGCATTGCCCATCACTATTTCTGGAAAGAAATCTTCACCCCTTCAGTGACTCAGCATTTGGAGCTAGAAACTCTTCTGTTTTATAGCCCAGGTTCATACTCAGGAGACAAAACCCCCACAATCTAAGCCAAAGCCACCCACACAGGGAAGGAGGCCTGTTTAACTCTTACCTTCGAACTGGCTGTGCAATTTTACTTCTGGGTATGCCACTCCCGTTGATGGCCAGCGATGGTCTTGGAAGAGCACTGCGCCCTACAATCCCTTGACTGGCAGTCTTGTTTGGCATCGGGATCCCGGTATTAGAATATAACTGCAAGTTGTTGGACACTGGAATACTGCTGCTACTACTACTACTACTACTACCTTGTACGGTTGGGCTTACGTAGGCAGTAGCTTTGAGAGGCTGTCTGACAGACACTGGAAAATGTCCCACACTGTGAACTCTGTGTTGAAGTTGTCCTGGTGATGGAACTGCAAAGAGCGGTAGAAAAGGAAGTACCAAGGTCAGTATGCAACAGATGAGGCCAGGCAGTAACGCTCATTTCTAGATAGGTCTGAATAGGGATAAACACATCATTATGCAATTTACTTGCTAATTGCATTAGCAATTTCCAGCATTGCTGGAAAACTCCTCAGATCCAATGCTGTATTCAGTAACACTACACTGAACTAAAATATCCTGTTCCATCCTTATCCTGAACAAAAACCCCACCCCATATTCATCCTTCTTTTTCCCTTCAAAGAGGTTTCATTAGCCATTACAAGCAAACCAATTCTACCTCTGCAATTAGAGCTTTAAACAGGAGACATTGCTGAAGCCATAAATTAATTACTGTTAGATCATTCAGATTTTTGTAAGGCTGCTTGCAATAACCACATCTTGTTTGATGAGCATTGCATTAAAGCATTATAAAACATCACAGAAGTCTAAGCTTTATGTACAAAAACAATAAAAAGGCTATAAAAAGGTCTTGAATATAGCAGCATATTCCAAGGCTGATGTTATGTAAACTATCATTTAAAATCAATGCTAAGGGTTCCAGAAGCTTTATATATAGATTTCCTACACAATCCTGCCCTCTGGTGTACATCAGACACGCATCTGCTTCAGAGTCCACATATCAAAAGCAAACTGTCAAAAGCCTGAAGCACATAAACTAACATACCGCACACAGGCCAATTCTTTTGCAAGTCTTTGAAAAAGGACATCTTAAATCCATTTAAAGACACAGGAGAAAATACAGATTCAATTAAAGAATACGGGCAATATATTGCTATGGAAATCTTATCATAACAGTTATTTAATAAATACATCTTTATTATTAGTTGATAATAATAAAATGTAAATAAAAACAAATCAAATATTTAATTTTAATATTTAAGTATAAAGTTTAAATTATTTAATTTAATTAAAATGAAAATTTAAGCAATTTATTAATTTCGAAGACATTTGTAAACTTTGCTCAAATTTGAAAGAAAACACCCACAGGAAAAGGGTTTTTTCTCCCTCCAAAATATCACAGGACACGACAGATGTAGGTTCAATCCTTTCTCCTGCCTGTGTCAAATGAAATCCACTTTTTCCATTTCCTCTCAGAGTACCTTAACCACTGTGCTAGAAAAAAAGGGCTTGGATCTTGATCTATCATTCTAAATTAACAATTCAACATCCACTAGATCAATACTCCCCCTCAATCAAGAAGTCACCTAAATTAAACTAATTACAGAGTAATTCTAATTCCCCTACTCAACAGATATATTATACTTGAGGACATAACCCTCTGTTTACCACATTTGCTCAGATCAAAGTGGCTCAACTTCAATGGGAGAGAGGTCGTGTACTTTAAGACTGTATTATACAATGAACTGTAAAACCAGCGTTGTATAAATTACCAAGAAAAGCAGTTTTCAATTCTAGTATCAAAACTAAAAATGTAAGCTTGTATGAATTAATTGCATTATTGGTGCTTCTATAATACTATCACTACTAATAATAATTATTATAATTTTAAAGTTGGTACAAAATGAATAGGCAAAGAAAAAACAAGGAGGTGATGAAACTCGCAGTACTGAATAACAAGATCGGCCAGAATTTGCTTTCCAAAATAGAAACTTTGAAAATCCTGAGCTATATTAAAATCCAGTGCAAAAGGAACACCGCCTGCTTTTAATTTTTCATAAAGCCGAGGATCAGTGAATGGGACATGTACTTTACCACTCTATCCATTCCTAGCACGCAGCCAAAGAACACGGGTACTTACTACACGACTGCATCCTTGAAATCCCGTTACTCGCTCCATGCAAATTGGAGTCAAAGCTCTGACTGTTCCTCACAGTGACTGGAGAACTAGCAAAGCCAGCATTACCATTAATGGTGGGGGTACTTGGCATCCGAGTGAGGTTAGGCATGCTTCTTCGAAGTTTATCTGAAGTGAAAGAAGACAATACCCATAGTCATGTCAGAATTTCCCACAAACACAAGCAGCCTCTGAATAACTTCTGTAGAAAATCAAAATTAAAACCAAATTACTTCAACACAAAGGAAGGTTTTGCTCCGCAGGAAGAGTATCGACCTTATTGACAGCTTACTAATTGAAAACCCTTCTGAATATTGTAATAGCACAATTATTCACAAATCACTTTAAAAATATGAATAGGCAGTACATTTTCGGTGTCACAAGGATTTAAACACTGAAGTGTCATAATAAGGATGAGTTTCAGATAAACGTGTAAAGTAGATCAGATGAATCATGTCCTAAATGTGTCTGTTTCTTTGCAGTGAATACAAAGCAAGGCTGCAGTGACAAAGTCAGACACAGGTATCTACACTGTGGATGTCTCAAGACAGGTGAGATGAGTCCATCCTAAGTGACGAAGTCTTGCTTTCAGGTGCCAATGGGATGCAAAAAAATTCCATTTGGTACCTAACCTTATTAACATGTGAAGTTTCTGCAGGTGGCCATGCACAAAACATGCTAATTCTTGATGTTGTTCAGTTGCTTGAAGACCTGGGTTGACATCAGGATTTTCAGCTCTGGTGGTTCTCCCTCCTACCTGACTTGTGGTACCTGATTTGGTGGGCATTTTCAGAGCAGGCCTGTAGGGCCTTTCACAAAAAGAAAGCTGGAAATGCCCCAAATGTTTTGGGGCAGGGTGAACAGCTAAGACAAGTGTCTAAGAGGTCAGAAGATGTCTGCAACCCCACTCATGCTACCTGATTTGGAGAGAGAAGCCAGTCTGACATCTCAAGATGACTTCCAACCACAACAGCATTAGGTAATCTAAGCTGAAGCTCTTTCGCTCTTTTCTGCTGTGGGGCCAAAGGGAGATGACTCAGTCCTGTATAATCGGAAGAGACTGGCAGGGGCAGAAAGGCACACACCGAATGACCTGCTCTGAATTGCCTCCTGCGACGTGACAGACTTCAGTAAAGCACCACTGTGGGGAAATAATGGGTCATGCGTTAAATTGTCATTGACAACGCCGCTAATGCTGGCCTCTCAGCCAGGTTCAGGAGCACAAGCGCTGTGCCCCGCTGATGTGGCTACGTTTCTCCTGGTACCGTGGTCAGCGTGGAGGCCACCAGCTCCTGTCCCTGCCACAGGTGTCCAGCCCCTGGCAGACAGCTGCCTCCAGTTCTTACACTACAAACAGAAAGCGGGGACATGCTTGTCTTCTAATAGGCAGCTACGACTGCTCTCTCCAACGGCAAGCAGGGCATTTCAAGATTGATGTTTTGGATTCATGCACAGGAACGACACTTACATCACACACGGCTTGCAATTGCTGTTTTGGGTCGGCCACTTAGCTCACACAGGGCAAGTTCAGTCCACAGAAACAAGGAATTGACTTAGGAGTCTCTGTTTATCAGTCCACATAAATATATAACCTATTTAGCACCATCATGAGCTCCTCTAATCCTTAAAGCTGCTAACAATTGATGAGTAATAAGAAGTGACAGTACAGTTCTAGCTATACAATGTATTAGTAGTCACTAGCAGTAACTTCAATATATGTGATGCCTATGTAACTCCAGTGAACTAAGTCACAGCAAAGCTACAACTCCAGCTGTTTATGACTGGTCCTCATGATAAGAACTGGTACAGAATCCTGCAAAAAGTCAAAAACATCCTTGTACTTCAAAGGTCCAGCATTTCTAATATCCTCATGTCCCAAATCCCAATTACTAGCGCCTACCTGCCCTTGACACTGTATCATGCACACTTGTCCTGTAATGATGAGACATTCTTCCCTTCCATCCCAACTAAGGTTGACTTTCAGTTACCACAGATGGTCTGACACAGAAAACCACTGCTGTCTAGGAAGTAGCTTAAATATTCCCATGAATGAAATACACTACATTTTCATATTTTTGAAATCAGACAGTAGGTATGGGAGGTGAGACAGGGAGGAGTTCAGTGCAAGAAAAGGAAATGCAAGGTTTGAGTTCCCAGAAACTAGAGTACAGCCTAATCCTAATAAAGAACCAGTTTAAGGGTAATCCTTCATCAAAGAGTTAGAGGTGGTGTGCTTCAGTGACTCATCACTGACGCTGGCAAGCTGAAACCGTCAGTGGTACAGCAATGAACATTAGCAAAGGGATTACTGCTGTGGTTCAGTCAGGTGGTAAGTATTAATATCACGGATATAACAATGATACAACAGTTATCAGGCTTCCAAAACTGTCCTGGAGATGCGAACAATGGCATCCATACGGCTACTATATGTCCCTTTTTCTGAAACATTCATGATTTTGCAAACTGGAAAGGGAACTGTCTTCCTATGATGCAAATCTTCTCGGCCCAGAGTGGCAGAAAATTCATGAATATGGGATGTCTGTAGCTACTGTTCATTTTGGAGCCCTAGCCAACCCTTTAAAATCCTAGGTCCTGAAATCCTAGGTTAACATTACAGCACTTGGCAAAAAGGGTCTGAGCAGCAGGATGGTGGTAGGGAAGATGGCACTGCATAAAATAGCTTTTTGTCTAATACTATCCACATATCACGCTATATAAGCAGAATTCCTTGGACTCTACATGCTCTTCCAATCAGGGACTGCATCAGCCACCACAGGCATGATCTAAGCCTTGAATTGTCCAATGGATGCAGCTACAATAGCAGGAAAAATGGGTACAGAAGTAGCTTGGATTTCCTCCATGTCATGGGTGGCCGCGTCTTTTGCCTCCTGTTCATTAGTCCCTTCTCGTTCCAGCAGTTTGCTCTGCTGCTGATTCAGTCCTCAGGCAGCAGACTCCTGCTGCACCTGCAAATTCTCATCCATCGAATATCTGTGTTACTTCTTTGATGGGTCCTTGTGTCTGCTGAGATAAATGGCCCTGAAAAGCAATGAAAATAGCAGGTCAGTTTTGTGTTTGGGGAGAACCCAGAAACGTTGTCTTGATGGCATTTTGCAGCTTTCATCTCCTTGGATGATGCATCCTCTTTCATCTCTTTCTTGAAGTTTGTTCTGTCACCTGTTCCCCTCCTAAGAACAGTGGAAAGAGTCTTACAGATGCTTTGTTTGTAAATGAAATGCTGGCTCTTGTGAGCTTGATATATGGAAGCAGAAGGGGGGAGTTATGTGATTTTCATATTATTCCAGGCTGCTGCGATGTGACTAGATACAAAATTGCTGCAAGTATATGAGAAGAAAACAAAAATATTTTTCCAAGTCGCTAGTAGCAAACCTTCCCTTTTTAGAGCTCTTTGCTCTCCTAAGACTGATGAGAAAATTAAAGGAGAGGAGGAGTAGAGCTGAGATGTATTCTCAGGTGAGAAGTAATTTGCCTGTTTATGATGAATGCTGAAATTTGCTACAGTTTCTGCTACCTCTTCTGCACTGATCTGGTTCAGTGGCAAGCCTAAAAAATCATCGGTTGTTTACAGTTCGTTCTGTTAGGAAGGTGTGGATATTAACACTAGTGAGGAACTCCAAAGGACCTGCACCTTCTACAGCACCCAAAGTTACTGTGATGCACCACTGAGTCTCAACTATAATCTAGGTGGAAACAAGTATGATGTTTAAGTAGGATGCAGTCATATAAAGCGTCACAGATGTATCTTCGCCTTTCCCAGCCTTCTTTGAGATGTAACAGCATGACCTACAGACATTGTATTATTGAGATATTTGAAAGTGTGAAGAAAGCGCAAGGATAGGTTATGCAAGGGAGTTAATAATCAGCTCTTGGTTATTACCACCTTCTCAGAATAGTTCATGCATACACACACATGCTTGTCTCTTCATGAGCGTTCTTTAGGTGGTTGCCCTTGTTTCACACATCTGCGGCAGAATGATACACCAAAAATCGCCTACTGCATGTTTTCACTTTTTCCCCCATGCGGCATCCATGCTGAACTGCCTGTTGCCTACAGCACAGGAAAAACCAGGAATTGTGAAATACGGGGTTCTCTGCCCTCAACTGAAAACGTGCATGAAAAGACCACCCTACAGCAGAGATCATATTCGCTACTGGTGAGAAACGGGTCAAAAAGCAGGCAAAAATGTTCCTTATTTTGTCAAATATTCTACAAAATTACAGTAAAGACAGCAGTTTGCCTCTTACCCAGCTGCTTCAGTACTGATTTTTTCCAGGAAGTTCTTCCCCTGATGCTGTTTCTTCTCTGAAGTCAGCCTGGGATCGGTGGCCCAGCTTCTTTCTGGCAGGACACCAGAACAGGCAGGACCTGCCTTCTGTCTTCTGGTCCCAGCACCGCTGGTGGCTGCCCTTGTTCCACCACTTTTTTTTTTTTCCTTCCCTGACCTAATACTATCACCAGCCAAAGATTAACGTCTGTGTAGCACGCAAACAGACCTTGCCCTCGGAGCAAAGCCGCCCCAGAAGAGGTGCGCTCTTGGTCAGCTGCCAGGCTGGGACTTCTGTAGCGGTTCTTGTTAAGTATCTTCTTCTCTCTGCCAAGATACCTCATCCAGTGAGGCTCTCCTTGCAAGGAGAGCTTAAGCTGACTCTACAGTGAAGTGTCTTAAAACACATTTATTCATTCATTGTTATTCTCTGCAAGCGTTGTCAATGTTTTATTTCAACAAAAGGACTCGCAAGCCTCGCCAAAAGTGCACTGTGATTAAGGAATGCGATACCATGAACCATAATTATTAGTGTCTCAGAGAAATCTGTATCACCGTTTAAGCTACATTAGCAGTTTCTTAGACATATTCAAATCCTTCACGCAAACCCTGCACGTTCAGCTCTGCCATATCTGTACTGTAATGCACAAACAAGTTGGGGAAAAACCATAAGGAAAAAATCTGTGCTTTTCTATTTGAAATACTATGTTCTGTATTACGTAGATATTCAGAGTTTGTTCTGAAATCCTTAACAAACTTGTAGACTCAATTACAACTTCACTTTAAGGGATTAATTTCTCTTCCTCATCTTTGAAGACCTCAGTTTGGTATCTGCATTACATTTGCTATGGTTGTAACATTTATGACATCCCAAATACACCAGGGTCTAATTAAAGGTCTGTGGAATTGTCAGTTGATACAACAGGGACATCAGTGTGTAAAAATACAAATACAGATTAAGAACTAAAAACAAGTCTTTCAGTTAAGCGAGAGACACCATTCTTCATAATTACCAATACTTACATTTTACTAATATTGAACACTTCCATTTTATTTAGAATTCTTCTTTCACCTCACCCTGGCTTTACAGGCATATGTCTCCCTCCACAGATAGTTACAGCAAATTAAAGATTTTTCCATTATCCTTCCATGACTTCTCCCCACCGATTACTATTCTCAATAAAACTTCAACGTTGACTAAGTAAGATTTTTTTCTCCTTTTCTTTAATAAAGGACCTGCAACAATTTCCTACAGTGAATTCTCCCTTCCTTACTGAACAAGAGAGGTTACGAGCAGAAAAACACTCTGTAAATCAGTAAATCAGTAAGAACAGACCTTTTCCCACCTCTCCAAACACACCAGTGTTAGTCTATACTGAACTGATACCTAAATACAGACCTACTGCCCCTGAACCGCTGCTCTTCTATATCTGCCTGGAGTTTGCTTAAAAAAACCAACAAACCAACAACAAAAACATCTGCAGCTTTCCAAATGAGGCAAGGGTGTTGCAACAGCTGATGATGATCACAGTATTTTGCCTGAGAAAAAGCTCTTCCCCAGAAGTGCATGCAATGAAGTAACTCGTAACTAGTAATTTCTGGAAAATAAAAGCAACATTTTTCAAGTGAATGGTATCCGTGATCTGTTTATGAAGGTATCAACCAAGCTAAAAAGTTAAAAATCAACATGAAAAGGTAATGGAAAATATAAATTAAAATTAACCAAATTGCATGCACTACCACTCAATGAAGGACGTATTTTTCACCTGCCCCTTCTTACTGCGTTATAATAAATGCCGTCTTTAGCTGGAATAATTTGTCCAAAGTGCAAAGTTTCCAAGTTTCAGGTATTATACCAATGGTCATTTTAAAATGCGCATGAAATAAGAGGTGTCAGTATAAAAGTTTATGAGTAAGCTTATCTAAAGATCTTGAAAGTGGACCTGAACACAAGAAGATCAATCCCATTTCAGTCTGTTGTCTATCCTGGATTTTGACTACTCTGGATGTTTGCACAGCACTATAGTTCCACTACTTCTCATTTCAGAAAGTCAGAACTAATAAAGGGCATAAAAATTAACACCTATTAAAAAAAAAAGTGACCACATAGAAATAAAAAATATTTTTAAAAAAGTTAAAATGAGATTACTTGTGTGTCACAGTAAAAAAACCAAAACACGTGTATATTTATGGACAACATGAAGCAGAAAACAGCTTTTTTTTAATGAAATATGGAGATATTTCTTATATGAAAATGACTAAAATATTTTTGTTATTGATAGAGTTAGCAACATTTTAAGTTGTTAACCATGAACTTCTTCAAAAAGGAAGGGGAGAGAGGTATAAACATAAATCTTTCCATTGCCAACATATTAAAAGCTTTGTTAAATTATAAAACGCACACTAACTAGATGGACTCATTTTAGCTAATTACAACAGATCCTTAAAAGCTATTCACCTCCTGCCTCTCTCAGATCTTCTTTAAATGATCTATTTCTGACCCACTAACTGATTACAAAATCCCTGAAAACCAGAATGCCTTCAAAAGCTCATAGATGAATTTTTCTGACGTAACTCATCATTACAGACAATTCAGCTGATTTAGGGAGAGGGTGTAATTAAATAAGGAAAAAAAAAAAGCAGACTTCATGCAAAGCTTTTCTATTAGTGTATTCTTGCCAGAACTGGAAAGAAAACTTATTAAAAAGCAAAGGTAGCAAAGATACACACACTACAGGCGATGGCTGCAAATTTACGAGGTAACAACAGGTATGCCTACTGCCTATGCTACAAGTAGCCCCAAACATACCTTAAACCACATATCTCACATCCTACCATATACACCTTTGCACACATCTGCCGCTCCATGCTAGCATTTTCCAGGAGCCTTTCACTACAGCAAGCTGTTGGGGACTGGCAGTAAGCAGGACTGGTACCATTCACACAATGTACTGGTGGGATAAGGTGAGAGAAAGAACCTGGGCCTGAGAGTGGGAGCTAGATGGTGTGGTATTTTAAAACAGATGTATGGTATTTTATTTTAAAATAGATGTACAGCAATTTAAAACAGGGCAGTGTCAAAATTACACAAAGGGGCAGCGCTTTGCTAAAGTAAGTTGGCAAGAACAATGTGCAAATTCAAAATTATGGCCTCAAACACAGCTGGAAAACATCTGTGAGAGTATTCTCACCCCAAGCACAGGCAGAAGATTACCAGGGCACCAGAAACACCAGATAGACAATCTCTCTGCCGCCTGAAATGTAATCCTGTGAATGGAGAACAAGCAAACCATTGGCTTTAGTGAGAGACTAGACACCTAGCGCACAAGTCCGCGCCTACGTACAGATACTTCATGCCATTTGAGAGACCCTGGATTGTCTACGGCATCTAAACAGCACTGACACACGGCGATGGTGAAGCCACGCAGCGTGCATCGGAGTACCTCATACAGCACTAAGTGCCTGTATGTGGGCAGCTGAATTGGGCCCTTCATACACACGTGGGCACCCACACCTCAGCACCTAAATGTAAGCGCTCCTCAGCAAGCAACCAATATTACACTCTTAAAAGAATTATTAAAGTTTTCCAAGTTTATCACACCTTCAGCATATTTGTTACAGTAAAGGTAGTTAAAGTTAGAATAAGTACCTCAACTAGCATACCATACCAAACAAACTTCGCTAAAAGCAGGTAGGACAGCATCCCTCATACCATTTGTTCCTAAAGGCAAAAAATTGTACTTGGGCTAAACACATACACTAGTTTTGGGGAGACATTGTGTCAAAGCTAAACACTGTTTCTTCACCCCAGACTGAGTGCCAAAATTCAGCGTTTGCTTGCCACTTACTGTTCTTTTATGGAGAGCTCTGTGAGTGACCAGACGAACCAGTGGCCAGACTGTTGAGTGCACATACAACACCACAAGTGATCTCTTCGGAGCAAAAGAAGAGGAAGAGAGATTTGGGAAGACTGTTGGAATGACCGAGTGCAGCACAGCACGTGACATGTGTGATTTTGATTAATTACGGACGATGCTTTCCACATATATTGAAAGCCGTAACTAAACAGTTTAGCCGCTCCATCTATCACATCCCTCTTTCTCATTTGCCTTCGATAACTCTAACAGTGTGAACACAAACTGTCCATCATATTGACCTTCAGATAAATTCTTATTCTACAGTCTGCCTCCATTTCAACGTGTAGGAGTTCCTGAAAGACAATGGAATTGTTGCCAAGATGATCAGAAGTGCCAATGAGGAGACGTTGTCGTAACACTACTCAGACATACTCAATACAGTGAACACCTGACTGCTCGTCTGTCAACAGAACACAGCCAAAGTAAAACATTTCTCACCATTAGTATTTGCCACTTACGTGGATCAGTGCTGCATGAGTCAGAGGCTGAAGGTGCAGAAGCTGAAGAGCTAATTCCCCTCTGAAGATAGTGCTACTGGCTATTATAGGACTGTCTGCCACCCCAGCAAACAGGTAACTCAAGTCACGTGTGTCCATCTTCTGAGCAACACCAAACAGATTATCCAACACGAAGTTCTTGAGAAAAAAGGTAACCAGGTGGTAAAGTTGGTGGCCTTTTACATTTATATGCTTTCTAGTTAATAAACTAGGAGTCTAGTATTTTTAGTGCCCTGTAAGTACTTTCTGAGGTTTCCATGTGGGAATCCAATGCTTAAGTTCCGCCAACATGGAACATGAAAAAATAATTGAAAAAGCATTTTGGGACCATATAAAAAGATCGCAGCACCACATTCTGCCCTTATTCCTGAACCAAAAATGTCCCCTAACCTTCCTTTCTATCTCCCCAACATTTCTGCAAGCCCATCAGTGCTATCCCATTCTTCTACCTCACCGGCAAGAAAAATAACATTGAAATTAATATGGCACATATGCTGTACCAACAAACACCCATGTCGCTCTACCCTCTGTTAATCTCAGCTTTCTTTATATACTGCCACTTGTCAATTATACTTCCACACCATGTCTTACTTTGAATGCAAGTGCTTTTGGCACCAACCTGTCATGTCTTATTTGTCAGGAAAGCAACATGCATACCTGTAGCGCTCTATAAATAGCAACTGTTTTGAACAACACATTTATTTTCTTGCCCAAGGGTGAGCTGTAACCTGTAATGTTACAAACAAGGCCCTGACTGAAAACTGACTGTTTTGAATTAGCTTGGGGAAGAGACTGAAGGAATAGGAAAGCAAGACGCAGCAGGAGGAAGAAAATTGTGATCATAATAAGGAATGAAAGGAAGGTAACAGCAACAATGGAGGGAAACTTAAGTCTTGAGTAAGCACAGAGAGACAAATCTTCCAGAGACTCTGAAATATGGGGCCCCTCACTACAAGAAAGATATTGAGGTGCTGGAGCGTGTCCAGAGAAGGGCAACGAAGCTGGTGAAGGGTCTAGAGCACAAGTCCTATGAGGAGCGGCTGAGGGAACTGGCATTGTTTAGGCTGGAGAAAAGGAGGCTGAGGGGAGACCTTATTGCTCTCTACAACTACCTGAAAGGAGGTTGTAGTGAGGTGGGTGTCAGTCTCTTCTCCCAAGTAAGAAGTGATAGGACAAGAGGAAATGGCCTCAAGTTGTGCCAGGGGAGGTTTAGATTGGATATTAGGAAGAATTTCTTCACTGAAAGGGTTGTTGGGGATTGGAACAGGCTGCCCAGGGAAGTGGCTGAGGCACCATCCCTGGAGGTATTTAAAAGACGTGTAGATGTGGTGCTCCAGGACATGGTTTAGTGGTGGACTTGGCAGTGCTGTGTTTACGGTTGGACTCAATGGTCTTAAAGGTCTTTTCCAACCTAAATGATTCTATGATTCTATGAATACATCTCAAATGCAGTGCAAAAAGCAGCAATGGCTCAGGATAGTTTGGGAGTGACATTATCTCCCACTACTTTAACAGTCTGCCCTAGCAGACCTGGAACAGGAGCAGAGCGTTGACCCCTGCCGCAAGAACTCATCATAGATTCACAGCATAGCTGCACTAACAGCAAAGTCAGCAATAAGAAAGGGAATGAACATCTGAAAACCCTATTTTGTATTTTACTGTATCCACAATGGACATACACAGGCCAAGCTTGAAAGCCCGATCAGGTCTTCTAACCAACTATTAGCCTGCTAAAAGATGCTCTTCCCTCCTTTTTCTTCTTTCTTCACTTGTGGTCATCCTTGCAGCATTTTAAAACAGACTAAAGCAACAACTTTCATGACCAGGTCACAGATTACATTTTGTAGTAAATTACTTAACAGTAACACCTCAATCATTTGCACAGGCTTAAATCGCTTGTCACAATTCATGGACTGATCTAGCCGTCATACACTAAATGCACTTCACTCTGTTGACACAACTTGAGCTTTAAAATCGCACTGGCACTTTTCACAGAGAAAAGACGACTTCTCAGAAAAGCATGCAACCCACCTCCATTAATCCTATTTGGTTGCTGCTCTGGAGTTTGGGCTTGAGGAGAGTAGTAGGGCTGCTGATAAGCGTTTGAAGGGAAGTGCGGGGAGGTAGGGCTCCTCCTGCAGTCCCGGATACTGGAGAAAGTCTGTGAGTGAGGAATCCCCCTCTGGAAGGGGGAGCAGCGAGTCAGCCGCGGCTGTGGAGGCGGGAGGTGGTCAAACTCTTCCTCGTCCTCAAGACTATAGCGATCGTATTCCTGGTCACCGCACGTCCCCTTCTTTCCCGCATGTAGAGAGATGCTTGAACTGTGCCTTGACACAGATGCTGAAGTTGAAGCATAATCTTGCCTGAGGCCTGTAAATTCCAAGAAGAGGATGATTCAGCTTCTGTTAAGTGATTAACTTTTAACATACACTTCAATCTTGAAAACTAAGCAGGTGAGCAGACATAATTTTACAACAAGAATTGGATTTACAATGTCACCAGGCTGAAGATCTGAGGTAGGATTCTAACTTTCAGTGTCTACCTTTCAGGCATCTAAACCTGAATTATTTCCCTCGAGATCCCTTTTTCATAAAAAATAAAAAAAGAATACAGGCATCTCCAAAATGCAGTACCTGTGAGATGTCTTAGATGTCTCTCTTAATGTAAGATGAATTGCCTTCAGGAGGCACCTATTTCTCTGCCCATAGAAAGACTACATGAGTATTAAGTACTTAACTTTTAAACACTCTTTAATTAGAGGAATTAACACTTACTCTATTGGTTTTCCAAGTTAATGCTATTAAACTTTTATATTCATGCCATGAAAAAGCTGACAATGACATTTCCTAAACTTAAAACCCATGTAAATATTCTGGCTCTCCAGCCTCCCTGAACTAGAATTAGTTCCTGCTGGCAGCCAGTCTCATGGAAAGGGCTTAGTGGTAACACAGCTGTGTTTTAGACAGGTACGCATCCTACCACCCCCTTCTCAGAACACCTGGGTTTGAAAATTGTCCCACTATTAGCACTGCCCCAGAAGAGCACGTTTGCTCCAGGTCAAGCGAGAGGGAAACATCCACAGCCCTTGTACATCCCCCTTTTCCCGACTGCACAGCCGCCAGGGAAAAAGGGGACGTACATCATATTTCCAAGAGCTGAGTAATTCCGCCAATAGCTGTGGATAACAACTTTCCCAGATTTACAAAAAGACCCTCAGCTTTGACAGATGACTTTTTCCTTCGCAGTGGAAACTTCTTGATATGCTCTCCCCCTCTGCCCCTTGAGTGGGAGTTCCTGTTCGTGGCCGTGCACGTGTAATACTACCACTTTCCACAGGATTAAGTGGACAACAACCGTCATGTGCTCAAAAATTCTGTGGCAGCTGCTACTACAAGGATGAGATACAACCATTACACCTGACATAGATTAGAAGAAAAACAGTGTTTTTCCTTCCAGTTTACCAATGACCGGATTCCTTAAAGAGCTAAGTACCTGAAGTCTTTTTTAAACCTCACTCTGAAGGAGATGACAACAGCTGTCATTTAAGTAATGCAATCCTTTGTATCTTTGATAGTCATATTTTTTTTTTTAAATTATTATAACTTTCACATATTAGAAACTTTCCGAGCTGTGACCACACACATTTGCCAGCTGAGAATTCAGCTATCTTGGAAAGTCTCACACTTGCTAATTTCTCTGCTGAACATAACAAGTGCTACCAGATGCTCAGCAAGTTCAACTGCAGACAGGTGATCACGCCGACCTGCTCAGTCTGGTTGCTGCAGCCAGATCGCAGCTCTAATTTTTTCTTCACATTTTATTTTTATTTTATTTAATCACTTATTACTTGGCATTTTCTTTCAGTCACCATCTCTGAATTTCTCTTGTTTCTCATCTCATCATTTCCTCCTTGATGTCTCACTTGGCACTAATAGGAAGTGAGAAAGATACTGCACTGTCTGAGTGACTTCGAAGTCAAATGCCCTTTATTTATGAAAGACATTTTCCAAAAATTACTGTCAAGCCAAACTATAATCTATGTCAAACAAGCTTTTGGGCTCAGATTTGTGCATAATCACTAGTCTCAAACCAAAATGTTAAATTTAAATGCCCCAATTCAGGACTTAAAGGGGATGTAATTTCAAAATTCATCTGACAATTAAGAAAATCAAAGTAGAGGTGAAGAAATACATGGGAGCTGCTTATTTTTACCTTTCTCATGAAACATATGCATGAGAAAAATGCTTTAGCATCTTCCCTCCCCAGAAATAAAATTATTTTAGTTAATGTGGTAAGGCATTATAATATCTTCTAAATCTAAATGTACTCAAAGAGTGTGGAGCTACCCAGTTGGTATTCAGAAACATATAAGCATCAAGTTTTGAAAGACCCAGTGCCATTAACCTGAACCCAACAATGTGCGCACCTTGTCCATGCAGGTGAAGAGTTTTTCCACCTACCACTCAAGAGGCGACATCATTTAGGAAAGATCCACTTGACTGAGACCAGATTGGAGCAGTTTTGACTGTTAAGGGAAATCTTCCTCAGACTATTTTGAAAAATGAAAAAAAAGCCACCTACTCTCCTCCTGTAGACGAGCCATGATCTGAACATCGGTGAGGTCCTGCAGCTTGTATCCCATGGAGATGGAATCATCCTCCAGCTCCGAGGTGCTCAGTTCACTGTCTATTGATGACTGTGGGCTCAAAGGGGAACTCCTAGAAATGTAACCTATGTAAGAAAACATAACCTTTAGTCTGTGAATACGTCTGGCCATCTTTCATTCACAACTATCTGCCCTTTATGTTACAGTAGCTTAAAATATTTTCTGTATAACTGATAAAAACCTTCAGAATTGTGGTGCAACCCACTAACAATTAGCAAAGGGCTTTGATACTCGTGAGAAGTAGCAAGTGTAGTAATGGATCATGAATTCCTCTGCTTATTCCCAAAATAGCATCACATAGCCCAGACAATGAATAATTTACCCACTACAGTTCTGACACAGCTCAGATCAGTTAGCGTAGTCTAAACACATCTGCATTTGAATCCTTCTTATGGGACTGTGGTTCTCCCTATTCAGTTCTGAAAACCAAGTGTGTATGTGTCACCAACTTCTGCTCAGTACTCAGATGCCACATCAGAGCCATTTATCTAAATTTTACTGGTTAATTTTTTATAATCATCAGATAAATCAATGATTATAACAATTAAGACTGAGCATTATGCAACAACAGAGAAAGCATTGCCTCCTTCACTGAGCTACCTTTTGGAGAGGGCTCTGGATTCTACTTTTTCCCTGCATGATAGTAAAATATAAACTAAATTGCAATTAGTTGTATGAGCTAGTTGTTGCCCAACTTTAAAAGAAAAATTCTTCAAATAAAACAGTAAATCACTTTCAAATATCCTCTGGACCACCAGAGGCCCACAGCCTGCAGGGCGAGAACCGCTGTGACGACAGCTCACCGGCTGTGCTTCTATCACTCGTACCTAGCACTGCTCAAAGCAGCCACCTAAAATTCATCCTAAATTCAGCTGTTCTATAATAATACCTCCAACAGAAAAAGGACACACAGGGGATTACTTTGCTTTGGAAGGATTGTAAGGAGTAAACGTGTTTGCTTTTTTAAATTTGCAAGTTACAATGGTCCTCGAGGTTTTGCAGAGGTAGTAACAGCCGTGCCCTTTTGGAGCAGCAGCGGGAAGCCAGACAAGATACCTGAGGGTATCTCAAATAGCACGAGAAGCCTTCATTTAGGGACTGAACTATATCCCATCGAATAGGGAGGCTTAGACATCTCGCTCACGCGGATGCCTACACCCAGGCGTTCAGTCTGGAGCCGTATCTCACCCGCAGTGCCCGTATCCTTAACAGGGCTTTCTGCATTGATTTCACGTGGTGTAAAGAAAATTGCGCACAGATCAGCGTGACACTGATGCTAACTTCCTTAGACCACACCTGCTCCCGCCAACAATAAAATGTTAACGCCTCTTCCCCAGAAGATTATTTTCTCCACTGTCACTGCACCTTAAGAGAAGTCACAGATGTAAATTGACTCCTGATACCTGTAGTGAAGAAGGAAAAATGTAACTTTTGCAATGTAACTTGCAATTTACAGCCCATAGAAAGTTTGTACTTTTCCTAAAACTCCTATATCCCCTGAAAATCAGTGACAAACATAAAATAAATCTTGGATAGTAGCAACAATGCCAGCTTGAAAACAGCCATGATTCTGCTGGCTATTTTTATAATAGGTAAGTTCTCCCTGCAGCTTCATCAGACAGCGGCACAAATGTTTCTGTAGACACAAGGAAGGGGCACAGTGGGGCAGAAATGAGCAGTGAAGGGCAGAAAAAGCTGGAGACTGTTTGAGCTGACACAGTCGCAATTATACGCTCAGGTAAACCATTACTGAGAAATAGGCTTTGTTTACTGGCATCACTTTCCTGTAACATGCTGTGTGACACAGAAGATAACCTACACTACCAGTTAGTTGCCAAATTTTAGGCCATTTAAAAAAAAAAATCTCCCTCTGGGATGAGGGTCTATGTACAATCATCCAACCAGTGTATTGCTGTTAAATGCTAGCAAAATTAGATTAAATCAAGCAATTTCGTAAGCACCGTAAATCAATAAAAAGATAAGCATTACCTGTCCGTTCAGGTGTTAGTATTGCTTTACTGGAGGTTTTAGAGAAGCTGGGACTATTAAAGCCATTGGTATATGGGGTGAGTCTCGCAACAGGACTATAGGGAAAAGCCAAGGAGACAGGTGTAGAGAAGAGGTTCCGCCATCGGCTAGCTGTTACAGATGCGAGGGAGGAGGGGGAGAAAAAGGATTCACAGTTATAAATAAAATAGTGTTGTTAGAGAGAAAAATCATCTCATCTTAATCTGTTCATTATACGTTTTTTACTTATGGCAAAAGGAAAATAATGGTCAAAGTTCAGCAGCAAAACAGAGGATCAGCACAGCCTTCTACTTCTAAAAGCATGCTCAAAAAGGTTTTCTAGCAATATGTCTTGTTTACCATTTTCGATGTGTACACCATTTTGGTATATATTTATCACATACATCACTGGGTGCCAACACACAAAGTAACAGAGGAAGTAAAAACCACTACGGCTAACAGAGAAACACAAATGAAATTTGTAGTGCTCTTCAAGGAATTGCTCATGGCGATCAATCACCACACAATTGAATTAGCAGTTAAATTATCCGTTAGGAGAGTTCAGAGACACAGCAGTAAAAGACGCTTAACCATCAAGTGCTAAAAACAACTGTAATCCCATAGCAAGCTTTTAAGATACCGTATTTTTCCTTCTCTTTTTACAGCATCAAATTCCTGATTACATAAGCATGAAATTGTTTTCATAGTTTTTGAGGATCAACCAAATAATAGAACAGGGCACCTCCTTTTCTACATATTGCTTACAACAAGCTTGCAGGGCATCTGGTCCGCTCAGTAACATCACAAAGAGCTCAGAGTGGGCAAAAAAGCTAAAGGCTTATTTAATTTACATTTTCTTAGCTCATCCAGTAAAATATGAATATAACTGTCCTTTGGTTTGCCTATTTTTAACATGTGTTCAAAAGGTAAAATAAACAATATCCACACGCTCTTCAAAAAATAAGTAAATATTAGAGATAAAGTTATTTTAAGTAGAAGGAAAACGCAAAATGTTAAAAATGTAAATTTCAGAGAACCCATTCAGATACCAGCAAAGTTTGTACAGATGAAAACCAAATGACACTATTGCATATTTATTTGTGACAGAACCTATTTTGTCCTGACAGATGTTACGTACAGTGATGCATGGGAGGTAGCTAGGAACATACCTATACCTAGCTTAGAAATCAATGGCATAACCTCAATGCTTAGCAGGTGTACTTTGCTGTGTCAGATGCTGCAAACTGGTTTTCGAGACTAGAAGGGCCCAAAAACCCTCAAAAGTTACCCTCCGTCGCATGGCTAGTTAATACCACAAATCTGCCGTGTTATTTGGACCTGTTGATCCAGCCATTTTAAACACTCACAGACATCACAGAATCATTTAGATTGGAAAAGACTTTTAAGATCATCAAGTCCAACCGTTAAAACATTCAGGCCCTCTCTATTTTAAAACCTCACTGTCGCCAAAATGATTCAGCAGGACATACAGACTTTATTCTTCCTTCTTGCTAACATCAACAACGAGCGGCCGTGGGAACAGCAGGGAAGCGTATCTCACTGGCGGGCTGTCAATCTCATCCTTGCAACCTTTTGGACTCATGGGTTTGTCATCAGTCCAAAAGATGCTATTTCCCCCCTATTCCTTTTGCTTTGACTCACTCAAAGGTACTCCTGGGTTTGTAAGGAATAAGCAGCCTTTTCTACTCAGTGCTACCAAGCTTGGAGCAAAGGCAACCGCCTGGTTCCAGCACCGGCGCAAAGCAGCCTGCCGGGCACGGGGAGTACCTGCAAGGCTCAGCCTCGCTGGGAGGGAGCTAAACTACAGAGTGGTAAGACATAAAAACGAAAATTGTGACCTTTGCTGTCCCCTCATCACAGAATTATTGCAATTCCCTCATTTTTCATTATTCTAGTTCCTTTGAGCTTGAAGAAATCGGAAGGTCTGAGGTCTAAATTAGGAGCAGCATCAGCACCACTTCTAGGAAACCGCTTGATGCCAAGCAACACGCCGCTGACTTCCAGGCTGGGCTATTTGTCCTTAACATACACTAACGTGGTCAGCTCAAAAGTCAAGTCCGCAAGTGTTCCAGGACAAAAAGGAGAGCAAACACAGATGCATACCACTCTACAAACTAGCAATTAACACAGATTGCTGGGGAGGAGATTAACTCACAAAGAGTTAATAACCGCAAATTGATTTGAGGCATTCATTGAAAGAAATGCACGCGACAGAGTAGATCTCAATATCCTATCCACAGCTAATGTTTGTCACCTCCACTAGAAACCATCAGTAAGGAGCAAGGGATGACAGTTCCTTGCGATTTTATTTTTCTGCCTAACACAAGATCCTGTTTTGTAGCAGCCTGATCATTTGCCAGGCCAATTAGCTGCCAGCGTGTTCTCACCCCCAGATGTGGTCAACCGTACAGCACAAATAAACATCATTCATTACTCTCTACAATAACTGCTGTGAGCTGGCCCACCAAGCACAAAGCGACAGTTATCGCGACTATGAAAGCAAGAACCCACATGAAGAATATAATTAGTATTTATGGCAAACCAGATTCCAAACTCCTCTTTCAAACAGTATGTGTTCTCAAGGAAAGACGGACGAAGAAGCCAGGAAACGCTATCTACGCTAATCTCTCTATATACTAAATCTCTAGATGTACCAATCTAAAATATCCCCATTTCTAGAACTTTTGCCACCATGCCTAAAATAAAACTTCATAGCATTTAATTGTCAGCAAAGGATTGACACTTTTTAGGCGTATGATTAACTCTATTGTTTCGGATCAAATACAGAAAAATGTTTTCCTTAGGTTTCAAATGGAAGTAACAAAGTACATATTCAGTACTTCTGTAGTATTAACAAACACAGCAAAAGTAGACTTACTGAAGTCTTGTGCTAATGCCAAAAACGTAAAAAGGCATGTAGGAAGCAAGTGCTACAGACATCTAGGTAAACACATAAATTAATGTAAAATCTGTAAAATCCCCAAATTGTGCAATGGATAGTCATATTAGGGTAGTTATTTTGCTCCAAGCTGATTGTGAGACTGCCCTGGTTAGCATGGTAGAACACCACTATGGTATGCACGGATTTGCTCTTCATTACCCGTTCCCAGTAGGCTGTTTGCAGAGAATGAGATAATGTTGTTAAGACCTTTATTTTAAATGTAAAAGCCCAGCTGTTAAGCTCTGAATTTTACGATATTTGTAGTTTTTTCTTAAAGCCCCAATGCTGGTTGCCCACAGATGAAATAAGAAACTCCTTTTAAAAAACAAAGGAAGTTTCTAACCCTTGCAGTTGAACAGAAACATGAATAATCCTGCTCCGAGTACCTTATACTGAAGAAGCACTGAAGGAAGAAATGTACCAACCATGGAAAGGAAAGAAGGGGCATGTAAAGTACCATCAAGAGAAAAGAAGCCAAAAAATCCATTTGATTTACTGATGGCAAAGAGTTAAATGCATTAACAATTTGACTTCTTGAAGCATGAAACCCTTGGCCTTTCACACCAACAGAAGAACTAATATTCTCTAATACAAGAAGTACAAATTGTCCCAGTCATCAAAGTCTACAGTTAGATTGGAAGTGCCCAACTTTTCGTCTATGATTTCCTTGGGTTTGATCAATTCTTAGTAACTGGACTGCTGATAACACACTGCATTACACAATGTATACTGTAATATTTTAAAAAAGGACTTGTCAAAATTAATGCATAATCAATCAAACAAAACCTTTCCTTTAAAAAATAAAATCAGCAACAAGTGAGCCTGTTCATAACTAAAATATTTACTAACACAACTGAAGGTTTAAAAACTAATTAAGACCTTATTTTTATAACTCCCCTGGAGATACCAAAATGTTAAAATAGGTGAGAATAGTAACTCACATAGCAAAATATGAGCAACTACATAAACACAAATACTCGCCATACTGACTCCTGTGAATAATCAGCATTTGATAAGAACTGATGGAAAATTTCACATGAAAATCTGGACAAGTAAACATCTACAGAATTGCATGGCTCAAAAGGAACAGAGCACCCTGCAAAACCAGAGCATGCTGTACCGTATCTAAAGCAATTCCTTTACTAAAAGCAATTTCTCATTTAAGCTGCATAAGGTACACAATTTCTAAACATGTTTTTGTTTAGAAAGCATGTTTTTGAAAGTGAAGACGAAATTTGCTATTCAAATCAATGGGAATGTTCATAAGCTGGGACATGAGGTGTAAACAACATAGATTCTCATTATGTTGTTTTGATTTTGTGGGGTTACACTGATGTAAACAGAGACAGATCAAGTCCAGGTCCTGGACTTGATGAATCAGATATACCTAGGACATTACGTTAACTAAGGATATCAGGGTTTCCAAGAAACCAAAAGAAGTACATGCTCATTTTAAACACTTTCAATTTTCGTAACTCCATTATGAAACTCCGTGAACTCTGTTTGACAGAACAATAACTTCCTTTCACTCTAAGTGACACAAATAAAAAATACTTCTTTGCTAGAAAGACAAAAACCAATAAAGCCATAAGTAACTGTGTTGTACTACTGACTAATCATACTAAATTATATCTGAGGTGCTATCTAGCTTCTTTATTCACTCAATTAGCTTTATACAGGCCTTCAGGCCAGAGTCGAGAATACTTTTTAAGCTCAAGCTAACAATAAATTAAATTGAACACACGCAGATGTTTGAATATGGGGACTAATTACACAGCCTGAACAAAAACACTCTTTTGAGCCAGCAACTGGAGGAATATTTACAGCATGGTCAATCCAGTAACTGCAAGTTTTGAACACGCGGCACTTTCCTGCTGACATGTGTTCCTCAGAGCAGGGAACCCCAACCACTTCCCTGGTGCATCCTGCATATGCACGGTGGCACAGCAGCCACGCTTAAAAGCAAAATATCTCTCTCAGGAGTAAAATGCACAGTCCTGCATAGGAAACAGAAGTATTTTGTTAATCACTGGAGAAATTCAAGAGTGCTAGAAGGGAATTCAAAACCCTCTCCTTACTGTAGACAAGAATATCTAAACCAGCTAAGAGGTATCACCTCAGTGAGGTGTATCTAGTATCTCCCTCACAAAGACAGGTATTTAACCTTTGCTTTCGGTTCCTGTAAAACCGTGATTCAGAGTCTGAAAACTCCTCTGGCAGGTAGACGTATGTCTGGGAACAGACAAGTGGCTAATGTTTTGTCCAATTTATTCATCAATGACCTGGATGAAGGGACAGAGTGTGCCCTCAGCAAGTTTGTCGATGACACAAAACTGGGAGGACTGGCTGATACACCGGAAGGCTGTGCTGCCATTCAGCAAGACCTGGACAGGCTGGAGCACTGGGCAGAGAGGAACCTCAGGAGGTTCAACATGGGCAAATGCAGGGTCCTGCACCTGGGGAGGAACAACCCCATGCACCGGTACAGGTTGGGGGGTGATCTCCTGGAAAGCAGCTCTGCAGAGAAGGACCTGGGAGTCCTGGTAGACAACAAATTCACCATGAGCCAGCAACGTGCCCTTGCGGCCAGGAAGGCCAACGGCATCCTGGGGTGCATTAAGAAGAGTGTGGCCAGCAGGTGGAGGGAGGTTATCCTCCCCCTCTACTCTGCCCTAGTGAGGCCCCGTCTGGAGTGCTGTGTCCAGTTCTGGGCTCCCCAGTTCAAGAAAGACGAGGAACTACTGAAGAGAGTCCAGCAGAGGGCTACAAAGATGATGAGGGGAGTGGAGCATCTCTCCTATGGGGAAAGGCTGAGGGAGCTGGGGCTCTTCAGCCTGAGGAAGAGAAGACTGAGAGGGGACCTCATCAACGCTTATAAATATCTCAAGGGCAGGTGTCAAGAGGATGGGACCAGACTCTTTTCAGTGGTGCCCAGCGACAAGACAAGGGGCAATGGGCACAAACTACAACATGGGAAGTTCCACCTGAACATGAGGAAAAACTTCTTTCCTGTGAGGGTGACAGAGCCCTGGAACAGGCTGCCCAGGGAGGCTGTGGGGTCTCCTTCTCTGGAGATATTCAAAACCCGCCTAGATGTGGTCCTGTGCGACCTGCTCTAGGTGACCCTGCTCTAGCAGGTGGGTTGGACTAGATGATCTCCAGAGGTCCCTTCCAACCCCTGCCATTCTGTGATTCTTTGAAAAGACAGAGGAAGAGGAGATCAAGGCAGTCCCACTCCTCACTCAACAGTGCTGTTGTTGGGACACTTGCTCAAGAAGCAGGAAATGTGGGTCCTAATACTCACCAGCCTGAAGAGATTTACTCAGGTCCCTGGAAAACCCAGAGCTCCTGTAAGAACCTGAAGCAGTCTGAGGTAGAAGAGAGGTGCTAGATACTCAACTCCAACTAACACTGTGGTGCCACCATGTAGGAACAGATCTTCAGGTAGCTAAGTTTTCAAAGCAAAGCCTAAGTAGATACTGTCTTTCAAGTACCTCAGTAGCTCTCAAACACATGAACCTTAGAAGTACGTACAATCCTTAGGTCTACGTCACAGGGTGAGGGGTTCAGCTTCTGTGCTCAGAAGAGAAGGACTGTAACATCTTCCAGGGTTTACTTGAACTCAGTACTTCAAAGCTTTCCTTTGCAATTACAAGTCCTAAAAATTTACTTTTTTGAAAAATTTGAGTTTTTATTAGTTACAAGAGTATGAGTTCTGGGCCCAAGACAGCAATGTTTTCAGCTCTAGTAACTGCAAGTATTGAGTTGTACCTGTAAAACTGGAAGTCAGTCTGGGGCAGGTACATATTTCCATCTTGCTGAATGCTATTGTACAGTGAACATCTCGGACTTTTCAAGCAGCACACTCCTCATCCCAGTCTCCCACAGCCATCTGCCGTGGTCATCTTAACAGCTTGTTCAGCACGAACAGTTTCCTAACCATAGCCGTAGCTCCTTCAGCCATCCAGGCAGTGGTAGAAACTTTGCCATCAGCACAGAGCTACACTTCCTATATTTAGTGCACATTTTCAGTCACATTGAATCTGCTATTGCCTGAAACCATTTCCCTGTACTGCCATACCCAGCTCACAAAATGCTCTTGGGACTCGTTTGCTGTTTCTGTCCCTTGATTTCTTGGTCAAGAGAGGCAAAGCACGCCCTCTTCCCCAGCTGCAATGGTAACAGAGAGAAACCCCCGAAGTGTAGCCTGCACAAGGGGACTCCTTTCAAGAGTCAGTAAACAGGGGTCTCCAAAATACAATTTAGTGCACATCCTTACCCTTGAACCTCCATAATTAGACTACAACAACTGAACAAATACATGCCCACATTCTTCTTTTGTTTTGGTTTTCTACACTACATCCTACGGCTTCTCAAGCTCTTAACATAGGTCAGCTAGTGAGAACCTACATAGCAATGAAATGTCTTCATTTGGTTGCCTTTTGCAAGAACGTAATTTCTCTACAAAATTCTAAGTTTTCACAATGGTTTTAATAGCCAATCTACAGGATTGCTGTGTACAGTAAAGAGATAAAATACTCATCTCGTGCTACTTTAAAATAATAAAAAGCAATCAAGCTCAGCTTCAAATGTCTAATGAAAACAACTGCCATTATAGGTTGGACACACAGTGATAGATTAGGAGGAGCTGAGAAAATTAGTAAAGATTGCCCACTTTCCTCTAAGCCTAGGAAAACTGAAAGATGGTGTTAGTTTTAAGAGTATGTAGGAGCTTCAGTTTTAAGAGTATGTGAGAACTGGTAGTAACTGAAAAACTTTGTTTCCCAATTCACTCACATAAAGCAAGTCCTTTTTGAAACATTATATAAAAGGATCTAATATTAGTGTAGAATGAGAAAGCAGTTCAGTTGGTATGTATTGGTATACAACTGCTTGGTATATATAACTGTAATAATTCATATACCTCAAGAGCTGCCCAAGCAAAAATAGCACAGACCTCTTTTAAAGGTACAGTCGGAAAGTCTATCTAAATTGCAGTAGTTTCTAGGACTTTCAGCTAGCACGGCAAAGCAATGCAATCAGCAGGGGTGTGTGGCATAGTGCAACTGGTGACAAAAATGTAAATCTAAGTAAGATTCAGGAATGATGCACTTTGCCTGACATACTCCAGTTGTGCCAACGATTCCCTATCGGTGTCAGCAGAGAAGATTTATATATTTTTCAAGACAGATGCACAACTACTCTATTTCAACGTAATTCAGTGAAAGGCTGACCTGAAAATTGTCTTTGGACACATTTCATACTGGAAAAATGACCACACTGCTTTCCAACTGCAGTGTGCTGAAGGGCAGAGAGACTCTAACCACCATTCTCTGACCTAACTTTGTCATAAAAATGATTTTATGACATCAAAGTATTCAAAAGACTAGAAAGGAAATGGAATTGAGAGGTATGAGCTCCTCCTACAAAACTCCTACAAAAAAGGATACTTAGGTGTGTGCTTTGGAGGGTTGAGGTTTTTGTTGGGTTTGTTTGTTTGTTTGTTTGTTTAACTTGCCTCTTTTTTTTAAGGCAAACTTTTAACCCCACAAGCTATATAAACAGACAAGCACAGAGGCTTTGTGAAAAATGTAATTGTCTCAGCATTCATTTTCCTTCTGTGTGCTCAACTCTCCCTGCACGCACAGGTCCAAAAGCAAATCTTGAGCAGAGGTAATAGTCAAACTTGGCTTCCCAGCTTCCCTTTTTTGAGAAACCGGCCAAATATTATGCTGAAGTTATTAAGCCCTAGGCATGACCTAGGGCCCAAATGACTGTTCCCTCCCCAGCTCCCATGCTCAGCAAGTGCTATTTTCTATAAACTGCCAGTCTAATGCATTTTCATTCCGTTCGGTGGATTCTTAACCAGAACCCATGAGCAGAAGACTCATTCTCGTGTATTACTACATAAGGTAACCTAGAACAAAATATATAGCCCCAGATTCTTCTGCCAAACTATTAGCATTTCATTCATTAAGGAGAGTGTTTACCCCCCTGAATTTTAGGATCCTTCAAATAAGGAATTAGGAGCCTTCCAAAACAAGGAATTCTTACCAAAGGACACTGTGAATGGAAAAATTTACATGGGGAGACTACACAAATTCACAGAAAAGGAATCCACCAAAGGTTAATAAACCACATCTAAATCAGAGTTCACATCTGGTTCGGTCAGTCTCTGAACTGGAAATACAGCTGGGAGGGTGTCGGGGCAGGCACGTATGCTATTTCCCCGTATTCTCACTCTTCTCCAGTATCTATTTATGGTGCTTTTGGACGCAGTATCCTGTGTCACACAGACACAATAAAGATGCTCTTATGTATAGACAGTGATGGCTGACCTAGTCACCACGGGATGCAATATACTCCAAAGAGAAAGGACAGGGCACAATTCACCTCCACTTCAAAAGGACATGAGCTGCGCTTGTTTGTCTGCACTGCCTACAAAGGCAGCCCGCTGCGACTGGCTCGGATACAGATCTCTGCATATATTCAAGCGAAACTCACTCTGACAGCATTCATTACAGGGAACAATAAACAGAGCTTAAAAACACATTTCAGAGACCGCATTCAGTTTTCCCTTTTTCGAAGCAATTGAAAAAGACAACTCTTTTGCGGCGCTAGAGCATTGCAATGCTTGCATCCGTCCTACTGAAACAGCCGTAGATATCCAATTAAAGTTGCTGAACATCTTTCTCGGCAGCAGTTCCAGCTGAAAGGGGAACCCTTGCTACCTTCCTACAGGCTAATGCTTTACCCCAGTCCTCCCCATGCCATCCTCTCGGCTGTACCGGTACACTGTACCAAGTACAACCGTCCTGGCAAGACTGCATGCTAAATCAGATCAATTATCCACTCTGTATTAACAAGACTTTTTTGTTAATTTATTTTTTTAAACAAGGAAGAGTTCCTCAATCCCCTTTACCAGGAAGATGGAAGCCAGTTGTACCAGGGCATTTAAGGGAGAGATGGAGAAGCAGAAAACAGCAGCAGGAAGGTGGGGCTGCCGAAGCCAACGTTGCCTCCAAAAGAAACACTTGTCAGAGAACAGCCTCTACGATTTGTCTGAAGGCGGGCGAGATGAGCTCAATGTCTGACGCTGAATGTTTGCTTACATATACAATGCAGAGCAAAACAACAGCACTTTCATCGTATTTTAACAATTAGCAACAAAAAAGGGAACAAAATGGTAACCACCTTACAATGTCACTCAAAGGGTAAAGATCTATCACCACGATGCGCAGACAATGCACAGAAGGCTACAGAAGCATCTTCCTCCAACTCTTGCCGTGCCAGCAGGAGGGACCTCCTGCCTACGCCTGTTCTGGCTGTAAATTATCAGGTCTCTGGTTAAGCTCATCCAACATGTGCTGACTGAAATGGGCAAGGAAACCACCATCTAATCATCTCAGCTAGTAAATCTGAAGGGGTAGCAATTCCTGCAGGCACAAATGAAGTTAGAACAGGTCGTGTATCCCTGCCAAAGAGAAAGTGGGTTACATTCCCGTGTAAAGGGATGAGAGGAAGACTCAACCGCAGCAATCTAAGACCATCTTATTCCAAATCCAGTGGATCCACAAAAGACTTTGGGGTTTGTTCATACCATACAGCAGCGCAGAGTGGTCATGAGCCCTGAAGAAGCTCTAAGGAGGCTGGTGCACCTACTTCGAGAAAGGTAGGACTGTGGCAAGAAAGTAACGTCGCTTCCACAATCAGCACAGCTTCACTAGCAGCTAGCTGCACCCAACCTGGTGGCTATAACTAATCTGGTCTCAAATAGTTCAAATAACCTTGCAGAAAGCTCCACACCATACTAACTTATGACTGGTGGCCTCACTCCGCTAAGGTGAAACAGGTGCCTTCACACAGACATTGCTATTACAGCCTGCAGCATGGAAAAGCGTTAGATTTAAGCAGAGCTGTGTCAGAAGTCATGACACACGTGCCACTTCTAACATCATTTGACCATCATGATCAGCGTGAATTACATTTTACTCACTACCTGCTTAACATTGCCTGCTAATCCAAAGGGAAAACATTTTGGTTGGCACGGTTTGTGACATAGTTTACATTTTCCTTTGTAAATCACAGGTCTATCACTGATTACATGCACTCGAACGTTATCGTTGTGAAAAAGACATTCATATTCTGTAATGTCACCATAAGCAAAATCAGAAACCTCATGCTTATTGCATAAGCATTCTGAAACTCATCGCAATCTTATTTTCCTTCTTGAACTCATTACCTTTGGTAACTGCTTTGTCTATATTTCAGTGACAGCGTGACACAGCAAAATCCCAGAGAGTACTGCAGAAAGCATATTTTGCAATCATTCAACGCTGGTTTAAAGGCTCCGTTTGTCCCAATAATTCAAAAATAGCAAAACCAACTAAATTTTGAATGGAAACACATCTTTTTGTCTTTTTCTTTAAATGCTGGCTCTCAGGTCTGCCAGGTCTGAGAAACAGCGTGCCTACAGTGTGTGTGTCTCAGGACAACTCTTCATTGCCTGCTGCTTGCAGAGCCCTGACAACCTTTGTCCGCCGTATAACTCATACTGTTTCAATCCAGCGGACATTTGCCCCGCAGAGCAGCGTGGCATGTTCTCTCTAGGTCTGAAGGCGTTGGGGAAATGTCTGCAGATAAGCAGCAGCAAGGAGCATGCAGCTGCAAGAGTCACCTCTAACAGCCTCCTTAATTCAACACTTGCAGCATCCTCATCGGAGATACTTGCCCAGGATGGAGCTCTCGCACAGTAAAGCGTTGGTGACCAGCAGCTTGATAACTACCGCGCTAGACTATTAACGCCTCAGTTCTGTGGAGCACAGCATTACCAAAAATAGGAGGAGGACCTAAATCTGTTTTCTCTGACTCAAAACTGCCATACTGTCATCATCTCTCAGAGATGCGCCTTTAACTAAAACGGGATCAACGACATATGGTGGTGGAGGGGGAAGGAGGTGCAGTCTTGGCAACCCCACCTGAAATCAGGTTGTTTGTAGGGTTTGTATTTTACGTGTTGTCCCCATGCAAAGGTTATATACAGCTACAGAGTGCTGACCAGAATATACGCAGTTAATATTGCCTATTTCTGTATAAAATGTGTCATTATGCCACTAAGTTTCCGGTCTGTTGTAAAGAAGAAAAGAAAGTTTAAAGACTAGAGCCAGGCCCATGATCTAATCAAGATATTCAACACAAATGCTAATTAAACTGCCTTAACCAAGAGAGGAGGCAGGAATTCCTTGTGCCCCAGAAGCAGCACTTGCTGTCCCAGCACCAGATCACAAGGATTGGTTATTCCACGTTGAGACGGAGAGTAGTTACCAGAGTTCCTATTTTGGGAGACTCTGCAATCCACTTTACAGAAAGGAGGTGAGGAGCTGCAGCTGTACAAACCTTCCTGGGCATGTCCCTCGGGGCATGCTGAGCCCTCTAACTCACCACCCTCGCTAGCCAAGATTCTGGATCAATGAAGAGAGTAACCTAGTATCATATAGGAGCTTAATAATGCATGTTGGCGGGGTGGGGTGGTTTGCTTGTAATATGGGCCCATGATCATAAATCTGTGCACTTAAGTAAGCACTTCATCATCCTAAAAAGTATCTGGTGGTAAAGTTGACTTAAGAGAAATCTGGCCTTATAACAGATAAGACACAGTTATCTATTATTCAGGAGCAGGCTTTCAAGCTACTAATCCATCTGGTACACATACTGGGTACGTGACTCTTGTTACAGGTCGTCCTTTTCCCCAGCCACACAGCTCTGTCCCCTGAGCCTACCCTTATCTGTGGGGTTTGCCTCAGCATCCAAGGGGAAGGAGCAGCAGTTTCATGTCCCCTGTTCACACGGGGGATGCAGCCACCCTTGTACAAGTCACGTAGCTGCAGCGACAATCTCTTTCAGTTGCAGAAAAAGCTGGTAAACAAATCATTTTTGGACAGTTCTGTGTCAGATTACTTCTTGAACTACTACTTAGGATAACTTTCTTGGGCATCTCTCTTGCAGCTCAAAGATACTTGTCTCCCCAAACCAGTGTACTCCACACATCCACTTGATTCTTTGAATTACTTAATAAAGACCAAGTAAGCCTGTTGGTGCAGGGGTATCTTGCCAATGTTAGGACCTGTAATGACTCTTACACTGCTGAGGAAAGTTGTTCTTTATGTCAACACTCTACAAGCATTGCCATGAACTAAACAAGTTATATCAATACACGGAAAATTTTCCAGAACAGCCATATGTATATACCAAGGACTTCTGCCAACGCAGGACATGCATTCACATCTTTGCACGTTCTCGACGAACTAAACTATGCTACATTCAAGTCTCCAGAGCAGACCTGACCTTCCTGACACTTGTACAATGGCAAGGATACCAGTGTAGCTCTGTAATGTGTGTCAGAAGAACCCTGGGGTGTCAAAGCAAGCTTTGTAAAATCTTCCTCAAGCAAAATCTCCGACTATGGGGAATCAAGCTCCAGAGTTTTAAACAGTTTGTACTGATCGCTGCCAGCCAAATCCAGAGCATGAACTTACTGTATTTTCAGTCATGTGGGAACCAATAAATACTGAATCTCAGCTTATCATATTTTTAACCCCAAATATAAAGCAGAAGACTCCTCTCAAAGTTATTCGACATTCATCCCAAAAAGCATACAATTAGTAGGTGAAATACCTTAAGGAGCTAACATAAGGACAATGCATAAACCATGAGAAAGTAATTTAAAGACTTCCAGTGATTTCAATAGTTTTTGGATCAACATGAATTTTTTCCTACTACATTTCTACTACTATAAGTTTTCTATTATCTATCCAGTACGTGGGTTGTAATTACAAAAGGTTATCATAACACCATGTTTTTAAATACTATTTATTTAATTACCTCCCCTCCTACCATAAGACTGTACACACTTCACCTGATTCTTGTCTCAGGTTAATTTTATAGCGGTAAAACGTCTGCTTTCAACAGAATTAATTCCAGTTTACCACAGTGTAAGTAAAGGCTGGAAATTCATTTTGTTGGATGACTAAAAATTCTTACAAAAGCTATGGTATGGAAGCCAATTTGAATTTTAGCCACATAGGAGGGGAGAGGTGGAGGAAGAATGTTTTGCAAAATGCAGCACCTCCTCAGTCTTTAATAAACTGTGGTCTGTATTCACCTCAACTAATTTTCAGTGTTCAAATTTGACCTCCAGTCCTACCAAACCAACTATGCTCTTCTCTGTCCCTCCCTGTCACTGCAGGAAGGCAGATCTCATGCTCTGGAGATGTCTCTGTTTTTGAACTAGTCCCTGGTTTCAAGCCTGAAGTTTATGATGGCTTAAACAAAGGGGTATGAAGCTTATCTTGAAAGCATTTATAGCATGTTTAACATACAGAAACAGAGACATATATGGTAGCTAGAGAAGATGTGACCTGAAAGTTGAAATACGAGGAGTATCATGACATTCATTCAAGTTGGATCCAAGTGACAGCTATACTGACGTATACCATCCACGTGGCATTGCACTGCAGTGTGCGGATGTATTGGAGCTAGGCTGTTTGATGTGCTCTGCATGGTGTAGGCAGGTTGTATGCATTGACAGGATCAACTCTTAGGGTCTACTTATGTTTTGATAACACAAGGAGAGGTGAGGTCTTCTGTGTGCCTGTACGTGCTCCATATACAAGCATACCCGTCAAGGCTACTAAGAACATGAGAAGCTTTCGTCTTGTCAGCAAGCTGCTTTTTACATAGCAAAAAAGTACAGGTCTTGTGTATTTTCTTAACTTCAGTCTGAGAAGGAGGTCTGTTTTCAAAACCAGTTAACCTAATAGGGCTTTTTTGTGCAGAAATAAATCTCCCTAATCTCTTGCAACTGTACATTAGACGTCTCCAGTTTAATCAGCCAAAAGCAGTTTTAAAACCCCAATGATAGCAGTGCGTCCACTCTTGGAAATGTTTTCATCCGTTTGAGAACAACAGCTGCTTTGTGATCCCTTGAGTCTTTGTACTGGTAGGTCTAAGACCGTCAGTGCCATCGTATTTATCTTTCTGTGCATTCAGTGCAGGAGCTGAGTCATTGCAACCACAACAGTCGCACACAACTCTGCTGGACAGGCTCCCTTTCTGCAGCTTTGGTCTCAGGAGGTGGATAAAAGACTGAAGGAGACAGTAGTAAAAGTGCCATTCCAGAAAAACAAAACAAAACAAAACAATAAAATCGCATCAACTAAAACTCTTCACAAATATGTAATAACTGGGGCAAACATTCAACCACAGTGTAAACAATTTTTTTTTTTTTTTCAACAAAACATGTTGAAAGGATTATTTTAGGGAATAAAACAGGGGTTTTTTTTATATCTATAGATTTCAAGAAGGGCTCAGCTGCCATTCACAAAATGGAGGAAGGATGAAGGGCACCTTTGTCCTTTCACTCTGTAAGTCCACGCTTACGGGATTCCTCTAGGATGAGGAGCAAGGCCACTTATCCCTTCTCTGCTCGATTTAAAGAACAGGTATTAGTTCAGCTCCCCTTGCAGATCAGAGCTCAGCTACTACACAAGGTGCTCTCATGTTCTTCTGCTGAAGATGCCCTATTCCTTTAGTCTATTAATTTGACTAGAGGAAAACCAAAAAAGACTGTTATCCAGTGGTTAGTACACTACTACAGAAAAGGTAGCTAGGTTTTGCTCCAGTTATTAAGAGAACTTCACTTCCACATGCCACACAGGATATACAACAGTTCTCCTAAGTGGACATGTACTATGTTGCTGAACAGATACGCTAGCAACAATTCAAATCAAAGATGTAATTTTTTGCTCAGGAAAACAGGTGGCTGCAGGAAAAATATAGCTAATTACATTTCCCAAATTCAAAATTTCTGGTAGCATAGATAATTCATTTTTCTTTTGTATATTACCATCTGCAAGGGAGGTAAGCATAACAGGTAAGGAACCTGTTCTGTAAATAACACTCATAGAAGGACAATTTCCATCCTTCTCTTAACAGTATAGGATAATAATTACATACCAGGTGGAATCCAAATGTATGTGCCTGTTGGGATATAACTTTCTTGATCATTTATCATAACTCCAAAAAAAGTAAGTCAAACGTTAACCCTAAACTGCATTTTTTCTAACCTTACTGGTTAGTCCTGCATTTCCCCTACATTCAAGAAACACCCTTAAACACTTTATCATTTCCCCTATGACTGGGTCTACCTGCCATCTTCATTCACAGGTTAAACTCCTGGCAAGAGGGTTTTGCAAGGAAGCTTCTCTGTCTACAGTTTCCAACTCTGACACCCTCTTCCAAGATGCCACAATCCTTTTTCTTTGCACAAGTACATCTGCTGCCTATATTGAATCAGACTGGAAAAGCTAAAAGTTAGGCTGGAATTGAGGTCAAAAGCAGCATTTACCCTTCAGGACCCCTGTGGCCTTTTGGATAAATATAGCAGGTGTCACAGTTACATGCTTATTATGAGAAAGTGTTTACACTATTTCCCAAAGCAGAGAAAAGATACAAACCCCTTCAAAAATAAAAGATACTGTAAAATAGGTTTTTCATACTTCTAAAATGCCAAACAGGGGAAAAACCATAAAAGTTTAGGATTAAGAAAAGTTCTGATAGAGGTTTAAGTGACTGCCAAATATAATAAAGTATTCAGAATCTACATCCTCATGCAGAATTAAGGTTCAACACCAACCTAGAGTCACATGAAGAAGCACTAACCCGGTAGTTATTTCTAGAAAAATGGGTAAAATGACATATAGATGTTTGATAGAGATACCGTTACCATTATCATTACTGTCATGGTGGTCAGGGCTTCTGCAATGACAGTTTTTAGCCTAGAGAGACTAGTCTCTTCAGACTCCCTAGGGAAAGACTGACTCCTCCTGGCACTAACTCAGAGCACATTCCTAAATGCAAGCTCCTCTGGGGTGATTTCAGACATCTCGAGAGAGACTCCCTAAGTAAACTTTGCCTTGTGAGCACCTCCCAAAGGTACCTGCACTGCAGCGAGAACTACACAAGCATTTAACAAAGAGGCGATCCTTGCTCCTCGCAAGCAAGTCACATAGGTATATGCCGACAGATAAGGAGAGGGGAGTGTAACATTATCAGCCAAGAGAACAGTACAACAGGGAAAGCATGAGAATAGCATAAAGGACAAGAGTCAAAGCACAAAAGTTGCAGAAGCACCATCAATACAATTATTACACTGCTGCAACATCCTTCTGCTCAAGTCTTACTTTTTAGGATAAAAGGCAATCTACAATATCTTCTAAGCATTTCCACCACCAGAACCAGTCAGGTCCACAGTAAGCAGAAATGGGCTTGGACAACAAAGTTTGAGAGGTTTCCTGAAGCTATTCCTTAAAAACCATTTATTTCTTCCAAGTAATTATGTCAGATTTATCACCACCCACATAGGTCAAAAATAACAAAATCTTTTTTGGACTAAGTCCAACACAACAAGAACATATGTGCCTGCTTACAACTGAAATTTATTTTTTTATTTATAAATAGAGATCCATTTGTGTTTACAGTGAAATATTTCACACTCAGCGTTTCAAAAGGCGTTAAGAAACAACTTTGAGCCACTCTTAACGTTGGCTACACGACCACAACACACGAAGCAGAAATGGCAAAAAGAAAACAGATGACACCACAGAGGAACAGGCTGAAGCAATGATTCCCTCCTTCACTCCATCCCGCCACCTTTCATGCTTGCCTACAAATCACTCTCTCCCCTGCCTTTCCTACGGGTTGGGAAGGAGGAACAAAGAACATTGAGAAGGTTTGCTACTGCTTCACAGAGCTACTTGAGGGACATGGTGGACTTCTAGGAAGAAAGGACCTTAAAGTATTAGGATGCTGAGCCCAGTCCTCTGTATTTGCAGGCAACAACACAACAGATGATAAGTTGCTATCACCCACACACTACAGGCCACAAAATCCTTCCCTGCACCCATAAAAGACTTAAGACATGTTAGGAAGAAAAAATTGCCTGAAGCCAAAAATGACAAATACACCAAGTGCCAAATAACTCTAAAATTAAAAAAGATATGCTACCAGTCAGTTGCAAGTTCTTAAGACTTAATATTCAATCCTACTCTTTTACTAACGCTATACCGTGGTAGTACCTTGAGCCCAATGAAATTGGAATTACACCGTATGAGCCACTCCTGAAGGATAAAACAAATGCCAGCCCCTAGCCCTAACAGCTTGCTTTCATTTCTGACACAAATCTTTACATGGCTTTCAAGTGACTTTAAAGGAAGTGGTAGGCAGTTAATGCTACTTAAAAGTCTGTTCACATGCTAAAAATATGCAAGTTATCTGGCATGACTTATTTTCTTGTGTTCTTGACTTTTCAATGACATAAGAGCATCGATATAAAGCACATACTGAATTTCTTCATATGTAAAAAGCAGTTCTAAACAGAAAAGACAAAATAATGAATACATACTGCTGTATGACGCATGAAAAACCTTGGGAGCCATATGCCAACAGGCTAATAATTTAAAAGCTATAGCCTGAAGCTACATCCGGAATTAATTAGAAAAGAATTACAAATTTTCCTTCCAAAACTCTTAAAGTACTTCCATCAAATTAGCAGGTTAAATCATAGAATCATAGAATAGTTTGGGTTGGAAGGGACCTTTAAAGGCCATCTAGTCCAACCCCCCTGCAATAAGCAGGGACAACCTCACTAGATCAGGTTGCTCGGAGCCCCGTCCAGCCTGACCTTGAATGTTTCCAGGGATGGGGCTTCTACTACCCCTCTGGGCAACCTGTTCCAGTGCTTCACAACCCTCATTGTGAAAAACTTCTTTCTGATTTCCAGCCTAAATATTAAAGTCACTTGCAATGTTAATACATGTATTGTTGAAGAGATTAATTTTGTTATCAATAAAAACAATGTTTATTAAAAAAATTAACACACTAACACATATATCCCTAAGTAGAAAAAGAAATCAATCTTCTCTCATAGGATTATTTCAGGCATTCGCCGCTGTATCACAGAACTTTCCTCCGAGTGTCTACAAAGTCCACGAGTAAGTTTTGCATCTAAGCTCTAAATACAGCCAATGGAGATCTACAGCTCAATTCAGCTGCCTACATTTAAGCATCTCATGCCATTTAGACTATTGGTCAGGGCATTTCAAAGGCATCAGTGCCACGCATACGAACAACCAAACCTAGCCCTGTCTTTCTACTGGCTAATGGGAATTTAAATGCTGCTGGTGTGAAGGTATGCCAGGAGATGGCTTGTCCTCCTTGGCCGGAGGTGAAGGTAGCTGGACACAACATGAAGAACTACAGGACCGGACACGAGACGTTGCTCAACATGACAAGGAACAGGCTGTGAAGCTGCCAAAAGTGACCGATAGCATCACAAGGGACGGTCGGGTCTCACAGGGGGCTGAGGGGGGGCGCTACATGAGAAACAGCTGAACATCACAGGCAGCTGAAGGGGAGCATCAGGGACCTCTGGGGGCAGAGTCCTGCAAGGTCAGCAGTGCCTCAGTAACCCCATCCATAACACCACATAAAGCTGAGAGGACTTAGGTAAAAGCTGAGAGGACTTAGGTAATGGCACCAGAAATACCAAATCTGCATACAGCTGTCGCAAAACCAGGAACAATGGGCAAAAGGTATTAAGGACAGGTCAATTATTCATGAGGAGGCAAGGACAAAGAAAGGGGGGAATCACAATGAATGGGTAAGGAATATGCATGGGAAATGAAGAGAAGGGGGATGAGAGGGGCTGGCCATGTGGAAACAAGCTGCTGGTCAGCCCACTGGTCTGAGCCAGCCCTGTGCCTGATCAGCCTCTTTCTACTTCTTATTGAATTCTTCTCCTAACTATTTTTCTGTGCAAAGGGTGTCCTCTGTGCCACACGTATGAGAGAGATTCCAGCAAACCTCAAACCACATTACCCAGTGAGAGGGACACAAGGTCTGGGAATCTGCTGTCAAGCAACTACAGGTCCACAGGCTTGACACCGGAGGGACTTTCGGTCTAGGACAAATAACGGAGGGGTCGATAGGAGTATGCAGGTGAGATGCCAGCAAACATGAAGTCAGACTAGCCAGTGGATAGGACTGCAGGTTTGGAGGCTGGATACCATAGGGACAACAGGTCTAGGGGGCAGCTACCAGAGAGTGGAGGTCTGAGGTCTGACACTTGAGGAAACAAAGGTCTGGGCAGGTACATGGGGTGTGCACCTACAAGTGTGGGTGTGAAAGGCTCAGCCTTACAACTGGCTGGACCTGGGAACAGGGAGGTGCAGCAGCCTCACATCTAGTGGACCAGAGAGGAGCCATCTCCTGGGTCTGAGACTCCAACAACTTCAGCTCTGGAGAAACGGATCGGTGCACTCCTTTGCGTCTTGAAGTCCATCGGATTTGGCCACTGTAAACATACATACCTCATATGTTTAGACAGCTTCATTTAAATACCTAGAGTCTGGAGCAGAGCCCACTCTTCAGCACAAAACAGCAGGGGCATGATTCAGTTGTCTAAAACCAGAATGTAATGACATTTGAGGTGCTCCAGCCGGTCCAGATGAGTGAGGCTGTTGTACAGCTCCTGTATCATACCCATCTGCCCCATCTGGGTATCTCAAGGACCCAAGAGCATGTCAAATTACTCTTGGCATCTTTGTTAAGATAAATCACGGTCAAAGTGATTGTGCTGTTAAATTAGGTATATCAGACACATGCCTAAAAATAGGCAGAAAAAATGTGGGCCATATCATGTTCTATGAATTCACATAATAAATGCCTGAGACCAAAAGACAAGGTACTTACAGTCAGATACAACAGAAGCAGCTCCATGTGTGGCTCTGGTAACTGAGACACAAGTAGTCTTTCCAGGAGAGATTCAATCACCCAGATTTTCCTCTGGGATTCAGATGCAACACAAAGCAATACCCCATGTATCTCAGTTAAGATCAGCAGACACATACTATAGTATTTACATCAACTACTTGACCAGTGTATGGACTCTGGCACAAAATTGTTGTGCCTAACTATCACAGAAAGATTCAGGTCAGCTACTAGTATGTGAAAACACACACACAAAACCCGCAAGTGTCCTGATTGTCCCCATTTTGGCGAATTAACTTAAGTGTCTAAGCAAATGATTACCAGCAAGGTCTGAAGTGCCACGACTGAAGAACTAGGAGACAATGAGAAACCATCTCTGATTGAAAGGCATCAGCGCTGCTCTTGCAAAACGTAGAGGATATTCAAGACTTGTTAAAATTATAAAGGAATATTGTCATCTAATTCCTTCCAATGTTAAGTACTACCCAAGTTTTTTTCTAACTAGTAGAAATTAGTATCTCCAGACTCAGTTCAGACAATTGCTTAAGATTGAGTAAGACAGGTTGGATGAATTGCCCCTTTGGCTTCTTCAGAGTCAACAGACTACTAGTTTTTTTCTAGGCATCTAACTATAATTACTAATTTAGATTAAATTAATCATAACTTTTAGTACCAACAATTACAAGAGCTCTCTAGTTACTAATGCTTACCATACTTAGTCAGAAACAATCTGCCCTCCAGCAGCTGCAGATAAAACTAAGCGAGAAGAGAAATTAACTGATCTTCTCTCCTATGCAGCAGAGGATACAACTCACCAACTCTTACAGTGGAATTTAGCTGACTGCATGAGAACGTCTTCACCAAAGCTTGCCACCTTGACCTCTATGTGTAACCATTTTAGAAACGTGCGCTTCAAGGTACCAGTCATCTCACCCTGAATTAATAGCCCATAGGTAGCAAGATCAACATCTGTACTACATAATGAAGCCAAGTGAATACAAGACAAGCTGTTTTCCTTTCCAAAGGTGGGAAAAGTTACTTGTTCCAAGCCAGAATGCATTTGCAATGCCTCTCTGCAGCAGGGGGGCACACGGGGTTGCGTATGTTCAGCCATCAGCTGTACTTCCGTGCTTCGGCTTTCAAGAAAAAGCTACCCCAAAACGGTGTTATCTTACAGATTTCTCTGGTGTTACAAGGTGGGTGCAATCTCAGCTCAGCTAGATGGGTAGACTCAGTTTACAGGTATTTTACATTGTAGAAGTGGGAATGGTGGTCCAAATTCACCACTGAATGTGATCCAGTACCTCTTGTATCCTGGTTTACATGACTTTTTAATTGTGGTAACACAACAAACTAAATAAAATAATAAAACAACAACAACAAAAAAAAAGAAATAATGTCTAAGCTATCAGCTCAATGTCACTTTAAAATCAGTCATTACCCCATACCAGTTTTCCATAACATCTCATAGCCAAATACTTCAGTCATGAAATAAAATATTCAAGAACATGTTGAAGTATATTTTGCGGCTTATTTTCTTATGATTCTTTAAAATTAGTAAAAATGTAATCTTTAAATTGCTGCAAATGCTTTTCAAAACAAGAATTACCTAAGTTTCAGCTTTTCTTTGCTGAGAAAAGCAATTTTTAGTCTTGCAGGCAGAGTTACACTACTTTTCTCTCTCAGTCTTCTCAGAAGTGTGATGCTTTTAATTAAGCATTCAATTACAGTGTTTGATCAAGCCACATTCAAAGACTTTAAGAATGGCTTAGTGACCCCCACCCCAAGCGAATATTCCACAAGAAAACACCTTCTGTAATTATAAATTTTACAAATATATCCCATTCTAGAAGTAAAATAAAGAAAATCCTATTTTAGGGGAGGTTCATGAAAGCAAATTATATAATCCCATATATAAAATTATATAATTGGAAATTTGATTTTTATAAACTTCTATGTCTCTATCATTTGTACTCAATTATCCTGTGTCTTGCAACATGAAAAAGATCAAGTAAATCTGTCAACGCCCATGCCTCAAGTATTCAGACTTGAGCTTACTGACTACATTTCATTATCAGGTAGAGCCAAAAAGTTTCATTTTACTACAAGAACTTTTGCATGATCCCTAGGTAAAAGCAAATTACTGGTGTAAGTATTGTATTTCCACGAAATATGAATAGAGATATGCTGGATGTGGAACATTTGGTAAAGCAAGTGCAGATGATCGACTTCTTTCTAATATATTAAACTGCGAGGTCAGCTGCCAAGGAGAAAGACTGCATGGCGTATTTACAAGACTGTGGACTATATCCCAGAAGTATCCAACCAAAAGATAGTTAGGGGTCATGGCGTAAACCAGTCTGAACAAAAGCCTCCCAAAAGGTGCAGTGCTATGAAGACAAGAACCAAAATGCTCCCTGAAAGTGAAAATACAGAAATAAACATTTTGGCAAAGCAGCAGTGCTACCTCCATATACCACATGGGGGAGGCTCGTCTACATTCCAGAATGTTATTCCCAGCTCTCTTCTGCAGACATCAAAAATAGGCAGCGAAAGAAAGTCAGAATGTAAGACAAAAGCCGTAACAACAATTTGAGGGCCAGCAAACAATGAGCAAGACAAACAGACTATCAGGATCAAAAATGAAACGACAGCTTCCAGAACAGCCCAGCTTTGAAAAGATCCTCTTTTCCATAGAAAAATAGCTTCAGAGGGTAAAGCTTTCAAGTGCCCCCGGGTCCATTAATAAAACCTAGGTTTCTTTTTAATTTCGATCCAGGAAAGTAGTGGCATACTTTGGAAACAAATTCAGTGATTAGTATTCTGCTGGATAACACTAATTGTGCCTGTATTTTTAGCGTAACTGTCAAGGCTGATGCTGCTACTATTGCTTTTAGACATATGCTGCATTACAGACTTTGAGCCTAGATTGCAAGCGTAAATTATTCTTATTTTAAATAAGCCTGCCCAAATCCTCACGTAAAATTTGACAGTGTTTCTAGCTATTTAACCACTCTTGATGAGTTGATAATGCCAGCTCAGTAGCTAGCATGGATTAATAGAACACTTATATTCTAAAACGGGCTGGGTAACTTCTCAACTGAGATAAGATCCAACACCACCTCTCCACCAACCTTTACAGACTTCAGAATTCAGCATCTTCTTGTAATTATGACAACCAGAAATCAATTCTACGAAAATATTTAATTATGAGCTGCACAACAATCTTCAAATATGAAATAAAATTCATAAATAGTATGCATATTATAATTTAATAAGAAGTAGAAGTCATATCTAAGAGCCATATTAAAAAGGCAAAGGATATATGTGAAATGAATAAAAAGTGAAGTGTCTGATCTTCTATGCATTTGTTGCCATAAGGGTTTTCAACCAAACACTTCTATCTTGAAGTGTACTTGCAGAGTAGAAATGTTCCGGTGGTAGAGAGAAATATTCTGTTTGAAATGCAAGCGCACACTTCTAAATAGAATATCAAAATCGACTGTTTCCCAGTTGAAATATACAAATCATCCTCAGCAGCTGTGTTAGAAAATCTAGCGCTATCAGCATTCGCAAAACCTCTAAGAACCGTTTGGAATTATGCAGCTGTTACAACAGGTTACATCAAATAAACTAAGTCTAATAGGCAATAACTCCTGTGCGTGTCTACGTGCGGTCGGAGCACCGAGCTTGTGCCGCAGCAGCCGGGAGCTATGCATCCCGTCCTCTGAGATGCCGCATTCCCCGAAAAGTGCTCAGACGCTGACAGCAGTTACAGTTGCTCATCACCTTTTACGATCAGAAACATACACAAAAAGAAATCAAATCAGTCGTGCCACTTCTTTCATTCCTTGTACCGCTTTAGAAATTTTATTATTTATGACGGAAACAACAATCCAATCCTCCGCAAGCTTCAGCACGTTATCATTTGCTACCCCGAAAGCATTTTACATAAAACTTTAATCTCCATTACATATGAAAAATAAGGATGAGAAAGCTGTATTAAATCTTATTAATCCAGTCCTGAGTGCTAGAACATACATCTCTGATGCATCAATGGACGGCAAATAAACTTAAATCTATTTCAGAATAATAACAAAATCCCACCCTGCACTGGGTGCAGCACTGGATCCAGCTCAAGCATACAAAATAAAAGTTTTCGTCCATTTACAGTATTTTCTGTTTGCTTCTGCTGTTAACAGACTACAGTGTAAAAGTTCCCTATGACAGCAATTCTTAGTTGATGAAATGTATTTTGTATCATAAAGACTCCAAATTAAATGACTTCCCTATGAACCCCTGGGAAGGGGAAGCGAATTAGGAGAATGGGGCAGAACCTGGCCTCTCTCTGTGTAAGCAGCAAGTTTCACATCCAGGTAAAAACCTTCTGCCTGGGGCCCTACCAGCTGTAAGATTTTTTTTTTTTTAAAGGATATAGTACTGTCAAATTAAATCTTCCCCCCCACCTCCCAGTTTTTCTTCCGGATATGTTATATGTTTGGATATCAAACGTAACTGACATGTGACACTGGGATCCAGCACAATAAAAGCTACAATGTCACTGATGATACTCTTGGGTTTTGTGAAATCACGAGCAATTGGAGAGAAACTACAATGGGTCTGTTTCACAACATACCTTATCATGCACAGATGACATAACAGCATCCATCCTGAAGCACATTACTCATTTTAAGAAACGAAGCAGAGTTTAATCTTAAGACTATAAATTACTGCAGCCAACTGCAAAGCCTACAGACTTCTGTCGCCTACTCTTTTTAAACATCTGAAGCAGCATTTCTGAGTAAGAACTCATCTAAGCCAAACTCTGAATCTAGCCAATACTTCATATTCTCCAAGAAAGTGGAGTTTTCTGTCTGGAAGGCTGAACTGGATGAGATATGCTTTGAAGCCCTGCATAAAAGCTGAGCTCTTACAGACCGACTCCTTGCTAAGCCTCTTAACTCCTCCATTTATCCACCCGCCCGCTCCACAGCGCTTTACAGAAGTGAAGCTATATAAGGTTATTTTCAGCCAGGGTGTCGATCAACACCATCTCATCGATTTCAGAGGAGATATACCCATCTGCACCAGCAAGGAAGTTTACACATCGCATCTCTCTGCTCGTTGGGCTTAATACTGACGTGTCCCAACATCTCCAAGTCCTACCAAGAAAATACAGAAGGTCCACCACTCTGTTAAGACTGTGATGTGGCCCTGTTGATTTGGATGAATCTAAAGAAATAAAATAGACAGCAAGATTAAAAAATGAAGGGAAAGGGAACTGACCCTACAGTAGATAGAGAACTGCCGTAAACAAAACAAACGAGAAAGGTTTCAAACAAAAGATGATTGAAGAAGAGTAAAAAAGAAAGAAGTGATCCAGGTCAGGCCACAGAGGGAAAAAACAAAACAAAACAAACCACAAATAAATATTACCTCAACACTAGAATTGCTCATGGAAAACAGGAACAATTCCAAGCAAAGATCTTATCATAGGAGGTTACATTTAACTTTCATCTTCCTTAAAGCTAGCATACTTAATGCACAGAAACAGAGCTTGTAATAAGCCTAGTTCATTATAGACTAGATACAAGCTTTACCTACTTAGTGGTAGACCAGAGGAATGTTGAGAAGCTCGTCCAAGTTCTCAGTGGTTCACAGAACCACCACCTGCTGGAGACCAATGCTGCGCTTATACCCTTAAAGATTTATGCCAAGATGAAATCTTACTTTCACCATGAAATACTCAAACCAGACCTTTTCACTAGAAAAGAAACAGGCTGGTGAGCACAAAATGAAAAGTAAACTAGCATCATTTGAGTGACTCTCCAGCCTGAAAGACCAAGTAGTCATTGCGTTATTTCATCGCCGAGAATTGCTTTGGCAGAAGTCTCTCGCAAGACCTTTAGCCTTGTTACAAGATATCCTAATGCTGGGATATTTCCAACAACAAATGAATATTTTTATGAAAATAAGGATATAATGTAATAAGAAAAATTACAAGAGCAGGAATAAATAAGCACAGATTTAAAAATCATAGAAGAGAGCAGGAATGAGTTAAAACTCAGAAAAACAGCCTGACAAAATTTTACTTCTTTTGGCTCACAGCTCTTCCCTCTGTGTGCACTCATTCAGACATGCTGACTTTGCAGACAAAAATCAATTTTTACTGCTTTTTATTTCTATGCGCACTACAGTGCCTAAAGAGCTATGACAATCTAAACTGGATTAATTTTTGGCTAATGCCCATGGACAAAATTACTAAACGAATTCTACCTGTAAGCCATTTCAGAAATCACAGAGTGGTACATTATAAATGTTTTTTGACTACACATTTAATAATTCTCAAGTACATCAGTGTTACCATTGACTCGCTGCCAAACAGAAAAGGTACGACTAGATTTCAGAATCCCTCTAAAGTGCACTTTCAAAGCATATGGCTAAAGGGGGAAGATGATGTTCAACTTACAAGTTTGAAACTTTAATACCAGAAATGAGAATGCCATTCTTACTGAGTCACTTTTAAAATTAGGATAAAATTATGTGTATGTATTTATTTATACACATATACTTACTGATACAGTGGACTACAAAACAAAACTCAGGAAAGTCAGATTACAGAAAGTCTGTTGTACTTTAAAACAGAGTTATTAGATTCTTACAAAAATCTCACATCTGGTTTCAAAACTAAGAAATAAATATTGTGAAACCAACCTCTAACAAAGTTAGATTATGACATTAGAATATGACATTTGCTTATTACATATTATTTGTAAAGGTATAGGTGATAAAATCTTCAGAAATATGAGTTAATCAAGTCTAACTGAATTAATTAAAACAATTTTAGCATAGAATTGCTGCAGTAGAAACATGAGTCCATTCCCTCCTTGAACATACTGCTCCCATAATGGGCTTTATACATGGCATATAATTTCTCAGAAACTTTCTATAGAGCCCACAAATTCATGAACCCATCATCACGAGTAGAACAAAGCAACTCATTGTCACTCCCTGTGACTTCTGCACAGAGAGAGACTGAACCGATAACCATGCAGTGATTTAAATTTGAAACAATATATTTGCCTTTCTAATGTCTTTATTGCCTATTAAATTTAAACAATACCTTGTAAGGGAAAAATAGGTCACACACTCCTCTTGCTTGTTTCCACATTCACACTATGGGCTTGATTCAGTTGCCCATACTGAGATGCGCTGGCCCATCTGAGAGGCCCTTGGGAGGCCAAGATCATCAAAGGAATGGCAGATAAGGCACAGGACCTATGGAAGGTCTGTACCCACCCCGAGGGGATGCTGGAAGTCAGCCAGGATAACCGAGCCCATCTCAAATGGCACTAAATGTCTGTGTGGGACAATCTACATGGACCTTCTACACTGGGATTCAGCTCCAGACTGGGACGCCCTACACCACACAGACCTACCTTCAGGTGACCAGATGGGATCTGAGTGCCAAGCACCCATTACTGTCAGTGCACTCAAGTGAGCTATTGACTTCATCCTAAGGCCAACACCTACACCTCATCACCTCAGCAGCTCCCCACATTCCTCTGGCTCTATGGACAAAACTCCCATTGAGTGCCAAGCACGGACACCCAGCTCACACTACAGACGCCTCAACTCAGGTGTCCAAATTCTACCCTAAAGCGAGGTGGGATGATGACCAACATAGGAACCACAGTTTGGCCCACCTAACTTTAGGCAAATGAGCTCGACTAAATATTGCCAGGACAATAATCATTGTAGGATCTTTTACAGTCAATGCAAAGAAACAGATGCCTCCAGAGACTGATTCAGTTAAATGCCTGATTTTGGATAAGACTAATCCACAGCTGCCCATATCCTCCAAAGCATATAGGAGCATGCTCAATCTCTCTTAATGATGGCTGTAGCTAGCTTATACAACCATATGCTCATATTGTCATTAGCTTTATTTCCTTCTCCTGTCGTCTTCCTTGATCATTTGCTGCTTCTTTCCTAGTGAGTTATAAACCATAAGATAATGTCCTACCTTAATCACTTTCTTCAACAACACTTACTATAATCTTAATGGGACCCTAGATGGTAAAAAAGTAAAAATAATGCTGGCTGATATTCATTTAGAACAAAATTCAGCACGCCCAGATATAACTGTACAAGTTCACTGGCACCAAACAGCCATCAGATTGATCCCAGTACGTGAGACTACCGAGAGCCCAACAAAGCAGTGCTAGCAATCAAGTTATAGCTCTTCTTCGTCTGTCCAACACTTAAAGTCCCGATACTACATTAGATGTGGACAAATATGCGTTTAAAAATCTGTAGTACCATGATAACTTTGTCTTTACAAAAAACCAGAAGCACTGTTTTTCAAATCTCAATAGAGATACCAATAGTAAAGTTAGCATCAAAGTTTTTTTGCTAAGAGGTCCACTGTTTTAAGCAATGGATGAAAACTGCCAAGTTTAAAAATCACAAGCTATGCAGGGGAAGAAAAGGATAACAAAGAAGGAGAACATGTTAAAAAATGTATGATCAGAAAAAAAAAATGCCAACAATTGTTAGCATTTAAATAGTGGAGGAAGACTTGCGTACATAAGAAAAACCTGCATGTCTGCCATTTGTAAAGCTTGCTAAACTGTGAAAAACACCAACCAGGAGTGAAATGCCAGACCAAAAACGCCAAGTTACTAGTAAAGAAATTCAAAGAATAAGATTACCTTGTTCCAATCTAAAGCATAGGGAACGTTTTGCAGCCTCTATCTCAGGACTTGGATGATCCAGAACACGCCTGCACCACTGCAGAGGGCTCAGTGATTTCTCTTGAGGAGTGAGAGTCTTGGTAGGCAAGACGTACAACCTTAACCGAAATACACACAAATATCAGCAAGATATGCAATACTTAGAAGTTTACTTTCATATTCTCACTTTCCTGCCCACTAATAATTTATAACAGTGCAAAGCTCTGCAATATGATATTCTAATAACAAAAGATATTCCAAAGTACGAGAGTTTACACCAGTTTTCTTCTTCCTTCCTCAGAAAAGTAGGTGGCAAAATATGAACTCTACAGGTCTGGCATGTCAAAACAAAGTTGAAGTGGATTTCTCATAAAAACCTTCCATCTCATCATTACCACTGTCAGCAGTGCCCAAGGTTCACATGCATTAGGTGCTGCACACACAGCAAAAATACGATCACTTTTCCCTTTCATATTTATCTTTACTGGAGATTAGATAATTTCGGTATTTGATTTTACATTTAAACCACAATTTCATTGTTACCTATTTCACTCTTTTACCTATAACAATTAAACAAGTTGTCGGAGTGCTGATTATCATTTAATTTTCATACACAGTATCTTCTCCCAGATGAACCAAATGTTGCACAAGTCAGATTTTTAAAGATTAGAAAACATTTGCTGAGAAACAATGAAAATCCAATTTCAACATTCAATTCCAGCAGAAAAAAAAACAATGCAAGAAAAGATAGTGTATATGTGTTATTCTCGGGCAAGAGTAGGCAACCAATGACATGGTCAAGTACGTTAGGCAGCCAGGTATCAAAGCAGATTTCACGGGGAAATTCTTGAAGCTGGGATCTGCGCTGCTGCTGCTGCTGCCCTCGCGGACGGGCGGACACAAGCAGCCACACGGGTTCACCTGGGGGAGGGCAGATCTCCCGGGAAGGGAACGGTTCTTGGCCGCCGGAGACGGCTCGCAGCTCCTTGGCCTGACCGCTCCTGATCGACGGGGCTGCAGACAGTCAGAGGCGGATTCTCAGGCACCAGAAAAACACTCCACGGGCTGCACAGGAATCTGGCCTGCACGCAGCGGGTGCAAAAGGCAAGAATGAAAATAAAAGGGACTGAGCTCCTCAGGGGACCACTAACAGGTAGCACCCCCCCTTTCACCTCTAGGGTTTTGGCTCAACAGCTACTCAAGTGCCCCGAGCGCGGCTGTTCTCCAGTGTCTGCTCAATGGGTTTTTTCCCTGTGAAGTCAATCAGCACTCTCTATCCAGCTCACAAGGAATAAATATCCTCACGGTGATTGCTGTCTCTCTTGGCAATCCCAGCAGAGATCAACTATTGAATTTCTCTGAAGAGAGGACTCGGTTCCCCTGACTTCCTGCAGTGCCTGGCTATACATTTAAAAAATGATACTGAGAAAAACGAAAAGAAAAAAAAAAAATAAAAGAAGCACTTTCAGCTTTCCTGTTAACCTGCAGAAGGGCTTCAAAAGCTAAACATCTGACTGACAAATTCTCAGTGATCAGACATTTGTTTAAAAAGCTGAACAGCAAAAAAAGGTTTTGACTTGTCTGCAACGATGCCAATTCTACGTTTTTTGTAACTGGAGTTAAAAACAAAAACAAAAGCAAAGGTATTTAGGGCCTAAAATTACTAATCAACAACTAGGTTGCTGGTCCCTGCCTTTCCAGATAGCAGTTTGCTTTAAAGACTGACATTACAAAAAAGCCCCAGGCAGCTGGCATCACACAGCTGACCTTTCATGGACAACGACAGAGATTCAGCCTTGAACTAAAAACGTTCAACAGCTAAAACAACTCACTCTTAGTGGAATAAATTTGTTAACAAATCCCTGTTACCAAATTCTTCCTGTGGACACGTATGTGTGTGACACGAAGGTAAGTTCTGGCCCCCAAAAAGAATGTAGGATTGCTTCCAGGGGGCAAATCAAATAGGAAACTCTACCAAGGCACATCAAATAACGCTGACTTTGGATTGCCCTGAAATCTAAACAGGGAAAACATTTTGTTTAACAGGACAGGATCAAACAAATTCTATATTCCTTAATGTGAAGGAAAGTTAGAGGTTAGGATTGAGGTAAGATTCGATTCAAGTCAGGCTCAAGAACCCCAGACCAGCCTGCACAGACTAACGGTACACACAATGAAACAACACTGACAAAGATTCCCATACAGTTTGTTAATGATTCTCAAAAGCAATTTTCTGCAACCGCAGCATGGTATTATTTGTACCACGAAGTACACGCAACCATCGTTCAGGAAATATTTATGATATTTGGATTAATTTCTAAATCCTTTCTTCTGCTACCAAAAATAAGGATGTTTAGATGCATCTCAGCTGCATTATACCGTATTTTATTCTCAGCTGACGTAACCTTCCGCTCGATTTAAAACTACGTTGAAGCTTTGACAGATACTTAAAACAGTTATTTAAATACAGGTAATACATATTAATGACACTTTAAAACGATTAAGCATCAATTACGTTTAACATACATTACGCAGCCAATGATTTCCATAGTATTCCAGCAGTGTTTGTCCCTACGATGTTTGTCCACGTTGCTGAGACAAGTTTTGAGGCACCAGGCTTACTTATTTATTTATATCTCTAGTCTATAATTTCCCATTCTATTTGTTTTCAAGTGAGCACTATCATTCCTCTAGGTCGATTTTATTTTCCGCTATATACATTCGCTATTCATTTCTGCTTGTATTCGATTTCCTAGCACCCAGCCCTGCCTTTTGGAGCTCCGTGGGCGCTTAAGATACACAACCAACCATTTAGATCAATGTCTAAAAGACAAAAGCCCTCCCAAATCCCTGAAGATGGGAGACAATTGGGCAGAGATTTTCGGATGGGGAGGCAGAACTGCTCAGATAAAGGCTTTCCCGGAACAATTCCGCTATTTTTAATTCCTTATGTAAACAGGAGGCTGAAACTAGGCTGAGACCTGAAATTAAAGAGAGACGATCTTCCTCAAAGGGGAAAACGAGCACAAATCCCCCGCCGAGGGCGCGACCCCCTGGGCGAGACCGGGGGGGGGGCGTAAGGCCCCCACCTGAACCCCGTCCTGGACACGGCCCCCTTCCTTCGGCAGGGTTAACCGCACTGACGACACGTTTTAGGAAAGAAAAAAAGGCAGATTTAAGTTTAAGCAGAGCGAGATCAGGCGGATTTGGGGGCTAACGCTAACCGGAGCCCGGGGAGCAGCAGCGGGCGAGCGCTGCGGGGGGCGGCGGGCGCCGCCAGCCCGGCCGGGGACCGAGGGGCGACGGACACCTGGGTCCGGGGGCACAGCCGGGGCGGGGCGGGGCAGGGCCGAGCCGCATGTACCATGTATCCTCGTCCTGTCCGCAGCAGCCGTCCTCCAGCTCCAGCACCGCAACCTCGTCCAGCACCGTGGCCGCCGCCCCCGGACCGCCGCCGCTTTCCTGCCCGCTGCTGCCGCCGGCCGCCGGCAGGCCGGGCGAGGGCTTGAAATAGGCGAGGGGCTCCGGCGGGCCCAGCGCGGCGGCGCACAGCAGGGTGGGCACCGGGCTGGGCATGCACGGCGCGGCCCCACCGCCCGCCACGGAGGGGGGGCTGGCGGGGCGCAGCCCGCCGGGGGCCGGCGGCGGGGCCAGCAGCAGGTGCGGGCTGGGCGGGCCGGTGGCGACCGCGGCGGCGGCAGCGCGGCTCCGGAGCTGCTCGTTTTGCTTCTCCAGCTTCCGCACCAGCTCCTGCAGCTTCTTCACTTCCAGCTCGGCGCTGACGGCGGAGCCGCCGCCGCTGCCTTTCACCTCCGCCATCATCGCCGGCTTCAGCAAGGCAGCCTCCATCCTGCCGGCCCGCCGCCGCCGCCGGCACCTGCTCCGCCGCGCCGCCGGAGGGCAGCGCCCGGCCCCCGCGGGCGGCGGGGAGGCGGGAGCACCGGGGAGCGCCGCTCGCCGCGCTGGGGGCGCGGCCCGGCCCGGCCCTGCGCTGCGCTGCGCTGCCCGCCCCCGCTCCTGCGCCTCCCGTCAGCGGCGACGGGGACGCGGGTGGGATCCCCTCCCACTCCGGCAGCCGGAGCGCAGCGCACACGCACACGGCGGGAACAAAGAGCCGCCCGGCTCCCCCGCCATCAGCCCAGGGGAAGGGCGGCGGGGGCCGCCGCGGCGGGGACCTCCGCGGGTAGCCCCGGGGGCAGCGGGGCCGCCTCAGCGCGGGTCTTTAAACAAAGGTGCCTTCCCCCCACCCCACCCCACCCCACCCCACCCCACCCGCGAGTTGGATCTGGCCCAGGACGCCGCTCCTCTCGTGAGCCGTGTAATTAGAGCCTGGTGGTGTCAGGGTTATAATTATGCAGATTGAAAGTGTGATGGGAATGGGAATCACAAATAGAGGCTTTGTTGGGCTTGAAAGGAGCGAATTCAGCCAAAAGCAGGCGTTTGTGGCTTTGAAACGTGCTGATTCTAGGGGTTTTGATTCATAGCAAGGAAGGCAACGTATTTTGGAAGATGCGTTGCTTGTGAAGCGAGAAGACTGAACCAAGCATAGTAGAAAACTACATAACTACATAAGTGTTTATGTATCGGAGAACCCTTGAGATGAAAGATGCCCTCGTATTGAAATGACTTCCTTTAACGCAGTCCAGATAGATACATAGTTGGGTTTGTAACGTTCAAGTCTTTGCTTGAGGGAGAGGTGAGTAACGTTCACTCATGGTAGTGTTTTTACATTGTCCTTCATTGCCTAGTGTTGAAAGAAACCATTGCTTGTGTCCCTTCCTCCCACCTAGCAGGTGAGCAGAGATTCAGTGTTGCCCGAGGCAGCTCAGCCATCACACAGCCCTCGCTGGGTTCGTTTCCCCTAGCTACAATTACAGGGGACAGCCTCCTAAGCTACCGTCCTGAGGTTACCTAAAGCTCCGATAGGAAATAGGGAGCAAATCTCCAGGAAGCATGTAAGTTGCTCGGCCAGCCACTATTGATAGCTATCAGTCGGTCGCTACCCAATTCTCGAGCATCAGCTTTAGGCAGAGTAGTAGCAATGGCAGCCACCGTTGCCTTCACGGTGCTTCGTCACCCTCCCAGGTTTCTTACGGAAGGAGGAACAGACACTAATTCTCTGTTCAGGGCACGAGTCAACTTTGAAATCATCCAGCCTGTCACAGTTTTCTCTATTTTGTTTATCGTCTGGAAACTTTCCTCTGCACACGCATAGGACAACGGCACTATTGTTTGTCAGTCTTTTAAGCACTCCTACAGGGCAAATAGTAACAACTGGTACTACAAGAATGGCTGGAAAGGAAGGTACAGCATGGCACAAAGCATTGACTTTCAGATAACGTAACTTTTATCACTGAAGAGAATAAATGTAGCCCTCAGTGTACTAGATTTCAACCAGATAGCGTTTAATCAGAAACTTTTGTTTGGTCTCCTCTGCCTCTTTGGAAGAAAGAAGTGGAAAAATGCTGAGAGTGTAAAAACCATCTGGCTCCAATCCTGCCATGCGTCATCAGAGTGAGTAACGTAATCCAGTTTTCACTGCTACAGATACCTGTAATCTTTATTTCCATAAGTAAAAGAAGAATTGAGTTTCTACATGTTTAGCCCCGAGCAAAAGGCATATATCTCAGGTTGTTATCGCTAGTAATGGTACTAGCCTTAGTCCTTAGAAATGCGTATGCTAATCCAGTAAGATTGCAAAGTGGTAAAAAAGATAAGTAGCAGTGTATGCAGTACAGAGTTTATTAGACATCAGTAATATACAATGAAAAAAAGCCAAGAAGAAGTTTATGATAATGTCAGGGCTGGGTGATGCAATAAGGCAGAGGAAATACTCAGATGCAAAAAGGAGGAATTACTTTTTCTCTTTGAACCAGGGAAGCAAAGTTCTTTAGTGGACCAACAAAAAAACAGGAAATGGGTATCTGATTTTTTCAGTTGCCAGAACAGGAACATGACGCTGTGGCCAAGATATTTCATCAATAAAAAAAATGTAATGTAGACACCAGTTTGGAGATACATCAGGAGACACTTTTGGAGGCACACTACAGCATGTGGCATCATGGCACAGGATCTGTCAAAGAGTCACCATGGAAATGCTTGTTCTCAGTTATGAGTAAAAGTAGTTGCAAATTTGCAACTGCCTTCTACTGTTTGTGCTGCCTACGCGAATGTTGCCTGCAGACACTTGTTTGGGCTGGGTTCCCAAGGAGAAAAAGCTTAGGACTGAGCATAGTGCCTTAGCACGGGTACAAAAGCTTTTCCAGGCAGTTCAGGTCAATTGATCACAGGCAGGATCAGGCTCGTTACATCTCGTCCCCCCCCACAAAATGGTCCAGAAGGTTGGCTCTTCCTTGAGTGGGACTGCTTTGAGCCTAATTTCCATCCTGCAATATGGTAGAAAACAGCTGAAACTTGTGCATGCTTCAGCTACCATGCTCGCAGTCAGTGTGCGAGACCCTGGCGTTTCCTGGGCGGGTTGATCTAGTAAAGGGTAAAAATCCATTTCACTGCGTTGCATTTGTTGCTCTATTTTAAATGTACGTGTAATTTCACTAACGATGTAGCTTCCCGTAGAGATGCTGGCAGATACAATGTGTGTTCTCCAACACGCTATCTCATGGTCTTCATACTGGCCTGCTAGTCTTCTGCAAAGACAGTTTGAACATCTTAATCATTAAAATATTTGACCTAATTGTTTGGGTTTTTAAACACGAATTATCCTCCTCCCAATATTGAAATTACTGATAAATTGTTAATGAGCTCCATTCAGTATCCCAACACTAGCTGATGAGTTTGGTCAACCCAGAACTTCATAAGCTCTTTACAAACCACAATGAAGACTTGTTGGTTCCATTCCTTTTTTTAAGGCATTGATAAAAATTGTTTAGCACCAACCCCAACTATCCTAACGTGCCCGTGAAACCTGTTATTCCTGGACCTGAGAAATTATATGCCATAAATCAGTAGAGATCTGCTATAGGATGCTACTTACATGGTATCCTATAGTAGAAATTTCTGAATCAGCGTAGTTAGTTACTAATAGACTCCCAATGCGGAGAACAAAGAAGCAGAAAGTCTACAAATCCCATCTGCTCTTCTCTGTTAATAAGCCTGTTGCTTTATGCTGCAATAGCTGCAGGCTGGACCTGCCTTTCAGGCAAGCCCGTAAAGAATTAATTGCGGTAATCCAGTCTGGGCTATACAAAAGATCTGTTACAATAAGGTCAGAGCACGGACAGTAAACTCCAAGTCTGGCGAGATTATTTTAAAGTGCAGTTCCAGTCTGAAAAATGACCGTGAAAGTAGTTTTATGAAAATAGAGCCCCTACCATGCCAGCAGAATTCCGTCTAATCCAGTATTCTGTCTTTAACAAAGGCTGATAGTAGCTTCGTAAGGAAAATATCTCAGAAACAAGGCAAATATTGAGGGATTTTCTCCAGCTTTCACAAGTCGCCGAATAGAGACATCTGGACCGTTTATTTTTGATAGCCACCAATGTGTAATAATATTACATTTGCTGAGCCCCATTTTTAAACCATTTAAACATTAGGACTCTACAACACCCTGTGGCAATTAGCACTGCAATTTAATTACGTATTGTAAGAAAAACTACTTCCTATTATCTACTTTAAATCTGCTGCCTCGTAATTTAATTGGGTGTCCCTCAGTTCTGGTTTTCTTAGAAAGACAGAATGATTAATCATTCCCTATTCAGCTTCTCTTTGTCATTCATGACTTCATAAAACTCAGTTACTTCTCTTCCAAGCTGACAAGCCCTAATTTATGTAGCCGTGCCCCCACAGAAGTCGGGCTGAACCTCCCATTGTTTCCTGTCTCCCTCCGTAATGAAAACTGAATTTTCTAACCCATTGTTTCCTTTCTATTAATACTCCATGTTTTCTTGTGTCGTGATATCTTAGGGCAAGACTGTGACAAAAAATTCTTGTAAATCCAAATATACTCAGTTAAAGAAATCAGCTTAACCAAGAGCATATTGGCTCCTTCAGAAACACTCATATATTCATGAGCATACCTTGCTTCAAAAAAGCTGTATAGACTCTCCTCCAATATATCATACATAACCAGATGCCTCTATATTCTGTTATTTATTGTAATTTGTACTTGATACAAATTATATTTTCTATCAAATTGGCTTGACAGAAAATCAGACTAACTGAAATGTAGTTTCCCCAGAGCAGCTTTCATATTTTTTCAAGACTGATGTCCCAGCTGATGTTTCCAATTCGTTGGCACCAAGCCTGCTTTGAATGATGGGGTAAACGCCTGTGAGAAGTTCAACAATGTCACACTTCAGCTGCTGTAGAGTTTTTACATAGATACTACCTGGTCCTAACAATTTGTTGTTGTTAGAGTTATAAATTTGTTCTAAAATATTTGAGTAATTAAACATTTTCCTGGAGTTCCAGCATAGATTCTTCATTCTCAATGTCTTTTGCAAACGTTTTTACTTCCTAGCTGTTGCTAATTTCCTGCTAATTGGCTTTCTCCTTTTTATACAATTTCCTTTTTTTAAACTACTATGATTCCTTCTGTCTTTTTCCTTATTGAATTAATATTAAATTGAAGTACATTGTAATCACTGCTAGAATGGATTTTCTGTAGAATCAAATCCAAAATTTCATCATTTTCTGTGAGCCCCACTTGCTCCAGAAAATCACTGTTTATGGTATCCAAAGATATTGTCTATGCATTAAGCTTAGGGACTCTTAGTCTGTAGATCCATCTAGACAGAACTATACAGGACAGTTCTAATTTAATGGATTGTTATTTTATTTTTACTCATCAATTCCGTATCAAATCACTGTGGCTTTCAAATGCATTAATCCCTTCCTTTCCCTTGCCTTGCCTTGCCTTGCCTTGCCTTGCCTTCCCTTGCCTTGCCTTGCCTTCCCTTCCCTTCCCTTCCCCTTCCCTCCCTTCCCTTCCCTATAGACAGAAAGCATCAAGGCCGAATCTTACAAATCAGGATGGGTTGTTTCTTTCTAATGAGTCTTCATCGAGAACAAAGACTAATTATGCTTTCAAAGAAGCTTGAACATTTGCGTTGTCTCCAGCATACATGTATACTGGAGAATATAATTTGGTCACAGAACCGTACCTCTGACGAATAAGAAGGAGAAGGTAGAGGGGGAGATGTGGAGTTCAAGATTGTTAATAAATGAGCTGATAATGTTAGGGTAAAGGTTTTGAAACAGCAGATAGGCTGTTTGAGCGTCAAATGCCGAAGAGCATAATGACAGAAGTACAGCTACTCTCCAGGAGGCTAAAAATCCATGACACACATTTTGCCAAGAATCCCCATTTCAGCTTGATTTGTCTTCAGGGAACAGCGGCCATTGACACAGGAAAAACGCCTTATTTCATGATGACATGAATATACTGAAGGGTTCAACTAATTCTGATCATTTTTTTTTCCTTTTTTTGTTTTTCATCTTCTGTCATCTTTGTCTAGCTGCATATAGTTGGAGAAGCAGATTCAAGAAATTCAGCAGCTTTGCAGTAAAGTGGAAAAAAAATTACTGTCCACATTAGCAACTCCATCATATGGATAACTAATTGATTTTTACAGTTTGCAAAATTTTAGTAAGTAGAGGCCAACAGACTGAATGCTTTATGATACTGTAAAATGGTTTAGAAGTTACCATGTTAAAAATCTAAACAGCAAAATGCTTAGCATTGGTTATGTGACATGTCTAGGAAAAATTAAATATTACAAAAACCCCTCAGTCCAGCAGTAAATATGTTTTTTGAGAAGACACATCTGAACGGCACTGATACCATGGCTGAATGAATGTCAAAAGAACATGGAAAGTTTGCAGTTGCTTGGAAGGTTTTTCTTGTGTCAAAGCGAGTGTGTTAAATTTTCACATAGGGAATGGTTTCAAAAAATAAGTACCTGAACTTTCATCCAAGTTCAGTTTGATCAAGCAAAAATCTTTGCTGAATATCCAGAAATGCCCATGTGATTTCTTTATTTCCCATCAGATGGGATCTAAAAAAAGCCTAGCATGCAAAAACCTGTCCTTGCACTGTCTGCAAGCCACTCAATCACAAAAGATCCAATAAAGGTACCTAGAAGATTTAGGTATGGTTAGAAAACCTAAATGCAAACTTGTTTTCCAGACCCTCTCTTCCATGTACTATATACCTTGCAGACTACTTGACATCTTTCCTGCAACAGATCATTAGACCAGCATAAAAACCTTTGCCGTTCCTCCTGCCGGGCCAGGTCTCCTGGGTCCGGGTAGCGATGGGGCTATCAATCTTTCTGGCTCTGGGTCCCTTTTGTCCGCTCTGCGGGTGTGCGGTCAGTGTCAGACACACCTCCAAGGCTGGAGGAGACCTGCTCTATAACAGCCCTTGCTGGGACAATCTGGAAATAGAAGAAATGTGGTGCAGCAAAGGCATTTCTTGAGTGCACTCACTGGAGTGACGAAGGGTGTATGAATTGTGGCATTACAAAAAGAGCATATTCTTCTTAGCTAGATCTTTTCCTTGTGTTTGTTCCAATTTCATGATGAGAAGCAAAGTCCCTGCTACATCCACCCCCCTTTATGTTCCTACTGAGGAGATCCTGATTCTGAATTAGAAGGCAGGGGAGTTTTTCAACAGTCCTGGTGATCTCCGAGTTAAAAACCAGAAACTGGAGTTCTCAAAGCACATGCTCTCCTCTGACTGAGTGTCTGGGATGCCTCGCACTAGAGTGGAAGAGGCAGAAAAAATACCGCTCCTTCCCCGCTTTCCTCCTTCAGGTTTCCACAGGTGTCCTTCATGTCAAAACTGCTACACTGGCTCCCATGGAGAATTTTGTTGTGAGAAAACTGGTATTTTGCTACAAAGGCTTTACTGTTACTTTTACTTGCCTGTTACTTTGGCAAACGGATAAAAGCAATGTTCAAATGCGTTGTCAATTGTATAAACAGATAAAAACAGTGTTCAAATGCATTATCAATCATATACTTATGTAGATTTTCCAAATATTAGTATTTTAAATATTTGGCTGTTTGAGATTATAATGCTACAAGTACAGTTAGCTGGATTCTCATTCTTAATTCCAAGATTTGAACTACATACGGGGATAACATAATTCAAAGTTCCATGGGTGGAAACTCCCTAGAGGAACCAGAAGATAGGAAGACAAGACCAGCGTTTTCAGGAATAGTCATCTTACAGTCAAGTTTGACTATTGATTCAAACAGCATCATTATTTATGGCAACACTGTTGCTTCTTAAATTCCTATCCCCAGTTTTCAAAATCACTGATTCTACTTGTCCTTAATTGGCTTCTTTGCATAATGCTTTCATCTTTTTCTTAATCTTTTCTCCTTTCTCTGCTTCTTTTGGGTATTTTGACATGAGAACACTATTTTTTTCTTCCCCATTAGGAAAAATGGGTTGAATGCCAGAAAAACATTGCATTTTCTTTCCAGAAATGATTCTGTTTCTTTTTTTTTTTCCTGAGTAGGTAGTTTTAAAATGTTGGCTGCACATTGTTTTGACCACAATAGCTGTCTAAGCTCCCTAAACAGATGTCTGATAACTGCACAGCAATGCCAAGACTCAGACAAGTGCTTTTGGCATGATTATACTCAGATATTGACTCTAATAGGACAAAACCAACCGGTTTTAAGTCTTGGCACTGGCTATGAGACTCGCTGTCAATTTATAACTCACACAGTTATGAAAAACTCCATGAAAAATAGTCAATTTACAAGTAGCTTGCTTGGAAAGGGAGGTGAAATCTGGATTTTTCTTGAGCCACTTACACAGGTGCAGCAGTACCACCCAGAGGCCGCTGCTGTGCTGGGCACTGCACTGCACAGGAGTTAGTCCCTGTCTAAAAGCACTTAGAGCATAGAAGGGCAAAGAAGATGCTAAGGTTTAGAAGAGATCATCGTATGAAGACATTTCTAGTACTCTCAGATAAAAACCCCCAAACTTCCACTCCCTCACCACCCTGCTCCAGCCAAACCTGAGTGCAGACGACTCCTCTAATGCTGCTAGAAAGGAACATGGCATTCACAGAGATAAACAGAGAATCATTCAGGCTGCTTTTAATTATGAATTAGACCACTCGGATGAGATGGAGAAATACTAGGGTCTGGTCTTTGCTCCCAGGACTGTTTCTATATTTTCTATTCAGCAGTCGTTCCTGAGGGGTCAGTAGGCACAGACAGTGAATGTGCAGGCGGCGCAGCTACCTTGCGGTCCGTGGGCCATGCGGAGCTACCCTGCACAGGTCAGGGAACATGGCAAAAACGTTAATGGGGACATCTGTTTTATTCCACCCACCAGAGTCTGTTCCACTGTGTTACACAACTTGGTTAAAACATAGGTGCATTGGGGGAGAAATTGAACATGGCCCTCCCGCTTTCTGGGCCAGTGATCTGTTCAAAGAGGAGAACACCACCTCCGTGATTTCAAAAGGCGGTAGTTATCAGGAGATTTTTGAGGGGGTCTGATCTTAGTAGTGTGCGACAAACATGTTTTGAGAATATCTGCAGATTTTTCTTCCTGGAAAGCAAGGAATGTTTCTAATTCCCAGTTTTACTGATGCAGGAGATGAGAGCTGGGTTGCTCAGAGCAGACAAAGCACAAAGCAGGACAGTAGGCCTTTGAAGTCAAAGAAGGAAATGTGAGTTTAAGACCTCAGTGATTCTTCATCCTTTAAGCAGCTAAACAGACCTATTTTGGTCAATGATTTCAGACTCCGGCACATCAAACCTACCTAAGTATTAAGTGTCTTTATCTTTTGTCTTTATGGAATGAAGGGTGTCTCTGTTGTTATGCTGCTGTGAAGAAAAAAGAGGTGTTTTGGTGCAGCGGAAGGGAGAAAAAGAGGCTACATTTCTCCCTTGTAGTCTGATACCAACTTGACTGGACGCTAAAACCACCTCCTGGTGTAACAGAGTAGCTACAGTGACCAACATGCAAGTATGATCAGAAAGAAAAACCACCCAGGAAAGTGGATACTTTTAGTTCTAAACAACAGGCTTATGTTAAAATACCAAGGAAGGCAAGAGGGGTAGCAGAGTTCTGACCTAGATACATTCAAAGTAAACTGAACACGTGAAACTATCCCGACACGACGCACATCTCCGTACCAAGGAGGAAGGAACAGAGTTGACCTGCTGAATAGAAGCAAGGCCCCTCTGATCTTGACCAGTTCTTTACAAGCCTAGCTAGGGAGGCTCTACGAAGTAACGGAGAGCGTGTCCTGCCAAACTCACAGAGATGTTTATTACAAGAGGAAGAGGATGAGAGGACAGTGTTACAGGTGTTTGTCACCATGCGTTAAGCACTGCTAGGGAGGGGATGCTCAGGCCGAGCGTTCTGTAAGAACCTACACAGGATACAACAGCATATATTAATACAGCAAAACAGTTCTTGTGACATTCCTTGTTCTTGTAAATATCCGTAGCTTTGAAGCCATCTACGTATTTAAATGCATCAATATGTATTTATATGCATTATTTCACTCCTTTCCTCTTATTGCTTGATTCTCCCCCCTGTAGAGCTATGCCCCAGCTTTGTAAAATAAAGTATCCATTACACACTAAGAAAATGGCCCTGATGAATCACAAAACCCCACATAATTTAGTACATCATCTCTCAATACAGCTTTTCAGTCTAATTTAATACATTATTGAAGATAATGCGTTCATTAAAACAGCTGCCAGCAAACTGTTCGTTTGGATTGTTTCATGGAAGCACTAGTCAAAGAGAAATAAAACACCACATGCTAATGATATGCAAAAAGGACAAAAAACAATTAAGTTTTGATATATTGGTATTGAGATGTTAATATGATTTTTTTTTAATGAGTACTGCCATCCAGGCTTTTATATGGTAAACATCAAGTATCACAAGACCATTGTTTCTTTTCAGCAAACTTACAACATATAATAAAAAATAACAAAAAAACACATGGCAAAATTACCAGGGCTGTTCAGCAAGGATGAATTAATGAGCACAGAATTATTATTTATTGTTTCTTATTGCTAGTTCTCTGTCAGTGAGCATTTAAGTAGCAGATATTTGGATCCAGAGTTTGCTCCTGGTCTCTAGTGGAGTAAACTAAAATCTCACATCCCCTCAAACACTAGGAAGTCCTGGATTCTAATGTGCTGGCTCAAATGAATATCTAACATCTTCCATTGGAACTGAGCCTTAGCAATAACTGTTGGCCTCTGAACAGGACCAAATTTGTGACCCCAACATTAAAACTTCACCACTATTCTCCACCTGCTGTGCAAGTCTCATATTGTTTCCTGGTGAAGCACAGGGTAATATTGAGTATAGTTTAGCTAGAATATGTCATCAACAAAAGACGCACATCAGAAAACAATATTTACAGTAACACGTTTATTAAAGCTACTGCCATTAATTCGTAAGAAATTTTCATAAAAATAATGAAAAAAACTATATCTACTGTTTCATGGCTCTGTTGCGTATCAGTCTGAACATCCTTTAAGCCAGGCAGGACAGATTACATCATTATTCAGCTGCGGGTCCAATGGTTTAAATTACACAGACATCCATACCTCCTGTCTCCCCTACAGAATGTGCAGACGAGGAGAGAAAGTTTGGCTGGGACAGCCATTCAACAGTCTAATATTTATCTGTGGCTTTGGCACTTTTCACCCTTCTAAGCTCTTGCTCAAGTCCAGCAGCCTCCGAGCACTCTAACTCTGTCATGGTCATATATGAGAGGTCCTTTTCAGATGAGAGGTGGGGGAGAAAAATCAGTTCTGAGTAACCGTGATCTAAAAGATCTCATGGCTGAGACTAGTAGTCAACACCTTTGTTTGTCCAGTAAACCACTGAACTGTTCATTATTTTAGGCAAATAAGGCAGGTAACTATTGAGTGTTGCAGAAACGTATTATAACAAAGCATGAACTCTTCTTTCAGTTTCTATGCTTTAATACACATACATTGTCCAAAAGGAAAAAACCCATGCTTTCGCTGTAGTCTCAAAGGAAGGAGTTTATCTGGCCTAAATGTAGATGTCTAGAAATCTGACCTATTCACTCCAGGTTCTTTTGCAAACCATGGAAAGTAAGACGTATGTTCAGAGCATGGTTAACATCACGGTAAAATAGCTGTTTGCAATCTGACCTATTGAATCACTTCCTAAAAATGTCTGCTTCTCTATATGACTATAAAGACAGAATAGGTCAAGTAACTTAAAAGTAGATGTCTACACTGTTGATGTTTAAATTTAGGTGAGATGAATCCATCCAAGGTGTTTAGATAGTCAGCTTAATAAAGTAGGAAAGATAAATACAACAACATAATGTCATGCAAAGTATGTATATCATGATTTCATGGCAACTATTAAGTGTGCACTTCTTAAAAAAAAAAAGGTAATAGCAGAATTACAAACATGGAGTGGGATACTTCTAATTAAAACCCTCTAACAATTTCTGTCTAGAATCCCTCTGCAGTAATAGAGATGCATTTTCCAAAGATGATTTGTTCCGTCTTAAAGTTATCATTTAAGTTAATTGAGAAGAATCTTCCTCTGGAGATTGATGTCTCTCCTCAAAGGTACAGAGTGAGCCCACCTCACTCTATATGAAAACAGTAGTTTAAACTGAATAACTGACTTTTAAATGACTAATCTTTGATGAGATTAGTCCCATTCATGCTATATAAAGATAACGGATCTTTATATCTGAGGACATGTGTTTTCAGTAAAGAGAATACAGCCTCTTCAAAACATATGTGTAGGTATGTCCTGCTGTTCAGAAAATTTCAATAAATTATTGTTAGTTTTACATACAGTTTAGCAGTTTCACAGATCTGATGAAGGTACTGAACAATATCCTGTTTTGCTTCCTGGAATGTGTGTATGAAAAGGCATCTGAATTCTCATGAAATTCATTCATTTGGGAACCGTGCAGTAGGACTGCATTTAGAGTATTTGTTCCTAGCGATAGAAAATAATCATTTTCCATAGTGGTTTGAATTAACAGGCCAATACACTTAACTAAACACTAGTGGAACTTCTTTATCATGCTTTCTGTATGTCAAAATTAGTAGATCCATTTTTCTGCAAGAGAGAAAAGATTGATCAGAAATGCCAAGGAAATCAGTATTCTCTAAATGTCACACAAGGCAACTTTAGATTGATTTTTTTTTTAGAAAATCTAGTGACGTCTGACTGTCACATCTTGTCATTTGCTGAAATAGGATATGTCAATTTATAATGTTTAATATACAGATCCTTGGTATGTCTTTCTACAGTTTTATAACTGTCACAATGCCTTATTAATTTTATAATCTGATTAATTGTAAAATTCACTCTTCCCATCAAATTTTGCAATGGCATAATAACACAAAGTATTTTAACAAAACAAATTGATTCATATAATTTTAGATAACATGATCTTATCTCAGAAGAAGTACATAGGTGAACACCAGCTTATTGGAGCATTTCATCTAGGTTTCCATTTGTCTTTATTTGGTACAGAGGTACTGATTTGTAGTATCATGAATTAATAATTGCCTTGAACAGAGAAGACTTAAAATCTAGCAACTTCTAGAAAAATTAATAAAACAAAAGCTTCATTCTTCACTACCTTGCACATTTGTTTACTCACTATACTCCTCACAAAGATAAGAATGGTACTCAGTATAATATTTTCATTATGATTTAATAGATTTTGTATCTTTATTGGTCAGAATGACGACATTAGGCGAAAATACCTTGGAACCCTGGCTTGTTCATTTCAATAAAACAACCTGATTCTCAGATGGCCTTGCAATTTATTCTTGTGACTTTCAGGGCAAGATGCTGTTGCCTCACTGTAGGTGTCTCCATTGACTGCACAGGTAGGACTCTACAGATTACAATGAGACTTTAAGAGATCTCCCTCACAGGTACAGAGTAATTATTGTGTCTAGAGCCTGGGGTTGGATATCATCCTAAGCAACCTGGCCTTACTGAATGAAATACTTCTTTGAAAAAGGTTTAAGTACACAGATATGAGCAAAAGCAATAGCTGTGTTGTAATACATTGAAGTTATTTGAATGAAGTTCTCTACATTTTTTTTTCTTATGTTCAGTATAATACATCTTGCATCTTACCTTTAACTTTGGAATAGCAAGGCTCACAATGCACGGTTTGTCTGTAAATCCAAATGCTGTCTCCTGCTTTCAGATCTTCCAGTGGTCTTTTACATACTTCACACTTCAACACACAAGTGAAAGTAACACGAAAAATTAAAATGAAACTCTTCTCTAATATTCATTCCCAGCATGCTGTCTTTTAGGGATTAAGCAACCCCAGACCAGAATAGGGGTTATGAGTACTGCAATAGCACCAAATCTGAACTCTGAAAGAGTAATTTTCATGAAAAGTGAATTAGACATCTGAATATCTAACCTTTAGATATCTAAAAATCAGATACCTAAGTCTTAACTGGTTCCCTAGGTTCTCATTACACTCACCAACCCCTTCCTTCTCCCAGACATTTCCAAAGGGTAATTTATCTGTCTTAGCTTAGAAACTTATTCTAAAATAAGATGAATCACCCATTTGAGATCCTTTTGTTTCTTCATGGAGTAAAGGAAGCATGATCAGACCTAATCACCCGACTCAGAGTGTATCATCTTAAAGAATCTAAACCTGCTTATTTCAAAATATTTTATGATACTTTATCTTAACCATTAAATATGTCTGCCATTATTGCAGAATCTGGACACTGATTCCACAAATTTCTCAAAACGCTAACTTTTGAGATAGAGAAGCATTGCCCATGTTTCACATATGAAAATACACAGATACACACAGAGGCTGACTTCCCAAGGTCCCAAGGAAAGCCTACAATGGATCAAAGAGCAAAGTAATTTGATCTATAAACCAGAATCTTGACACCCAGATCATCCTTTTTTTTGCAACCTAATAAAAGAATGGTAAATTCTGTTTTCTTTGGATATTTTATCCTCTGATAAGTGAAAATCAGCATTACTTTTACAGTGAAAGTCAGTAACCAAATTGCCAGCCATCCCAGAAGGGCTGTAAGCCTTTCCATAATTTTCACGATGGCTGTCTATTCAGCTAAATTTGAACTGAAAATCTTTATTAAAATAAAAAATTAACAGTCTTACCCAGAACATCCCTTTGCAGCTAAATGAATAAAGACATTGTGTGATGTCAACACCATGGACTTAAAGGCAGCAGGAATGATTAGATCCAGGATCCAGACACTATGCAATTGCCTTATGTTACACATTCTCACTAGGGCTAGTATGAAATTGAAACTGAGCACTCAGTATTGATTAGTATAACATGTTAGAGTGCTAGAGATTTTTTTTTTCCAGTTTTACAGAACTATGTTTCTTCTATATCTTTTCTACATAAGTTGTTAGTATTAAGGTACTATTAAAACAGTCTGTTCTCTTCACTCATTTTATGTTTCCTTGTATAAATCAGCAAAAGGATGGGTATGTTTTCAAAGCTTTGATCGCCAAGATTAACTACCATTTTTACACAGAGCAAAACCCCTACAATTTGGATTATTTACTCACTGAACTTTTGGTATATACCTTTACAAGGAAACAAAGACCTTATACTGCTGTCAGCTACATGGAAATCTCTAATGGATACAGGGTATTTGTAAGGAGCTAAATGAATATTAATGATGAGAAATTGCACTGCTTAGCTAAACACATAACTACAAGCATGAACCACAGACTTACATTAGTTGTTTAATTTTTTGCCAATGCTTTCATAATTGTGTAGTTACACAAAACTTAAGCTGAATTTTGCTGGCCAGACAGGTCCCCACTTGGGAATAGGTAGCAAAAAGAATATAATTTTAAAAATAAGCTTAAATATTTAACAGATAATTCAGACAATACCAACATGTTAGTATTCCTAACTGCATAAAAAGCCCATTCCTCTTTATGTGGGTTGATCCATCTAAAAAGAATGGAAGCAAACCAGAGCTAGTATTTTCTTGCAATAATAGGTTTGAGGAAGTATTACGTAGTGATTTCCATGGAAGAAATTGCATTTCTAGTGCTCACAGAGCTCAGAAAGTCCACATGAGACAAAAAGCATATATAACTTCATATATGTTAAGTACAACCTTACTGCTGTATTCTGGTTTGGGTTACTTTTCATGCAATAACTAGGTAAGAGAACTGCTGTCAGAAGCAGAAGCAAAAGCTATGCAAGACTGGGCAGAAAAATGAGCTATGCTAATGCGGTGATTTTGCCGAGTATTGTTTGTTAGAACAACAAACTCTGTGTGGAGATGCAAGCAGAATTAAGACAAATGAGGCAGAAAGAAAACAGATTACAGGGCTGACCACTTGTAGGTGTACCCTGAGAAAAGTTTAAGAGTGAATTTTAGGCTGAGGCTTAGGCTTTGGAATGACGAGCAAAAAAAATTGTTCTGTGCTTTCATTCTTAGTGGAAACAGGAAAAAAGACTTTTACATAATTTTTAATAAATAAAACTGAGGTAAGACATATCCAATTTCAACACTGTTTTATCCCACAGCAGAAACTATCCATAGGACCCAAACTTTAACCAATTCTTTGACCCAAATGAGTAAAATGATTTCATCTCTATTGCTTGAATACCTCTTACTAATGCCTTTGAGTGTGGCTTCTCCACAAGCCATGATTTTAGATGTCACTTAACCAAGAACATCTACAAAACTTCATAAAAAACAAGTAGAGCAAAATTTTACAATATGAAGAAAGTGTAAGTAGGATATAATTCACTATGTCAGACTGGAAGCATCTATAACTGAAGGCTTAGAAATGCGTAGGACAGTCAGGATATGTTCCACTGCACCCTTTATCCTCCTCCTGGTTGCAAGAGAAGAGAGAGAAGGAGAGGCAGGGAGAGGGAGAGTAAAGGAAGAGGGATAGGTGTAAAAAAGAAGAAGGGATTGCATAGGGGAGGGAGATACTAGTATTTCCTATGTTAATCCTCTCCTCCAGTGTGCAAGCCTTTCTCTTCTCCCAGGTGCAGAAGGCCTAAGGCCTAAATATTCTCTTATCATATGTGTAATATAATGCAGGTATTACATTCAAATTATATTTCTGAGTAGCAGGTGAGATGTTCTTACCTTGAAGCAAGTTGAATGACAGCAAATTTGCAAGGCATCTAAGATCATTTTGGCATCTATGCCCAAGGGCTTCCTGCAGTATGTACATATATCTTTTCCAATTATACTCCTGTGTATATAATATAACATCAGCTGTCAGAAAAAGAGCTGCCATTGAAATCTCAAGGAGAAAATTGATAAGAGCTTGGTTTACTGTGTGGGAAAGACATTAGTATACTGTACAATGGCCATAAATGGGAAAATGCCATGTGTGTATTCCCTCCATTCTAGTTGACAGGCGTAATACACATGCTCCGGTGATGGGCAAATTGCTGAGCATAATTGTCAAGTAGCAAAACTACCTGGATAGAAAGAATGGTCTTCTTTGGTGAACTGAATGATTGCAAAGAGTAATGAGACTGTATTAAGCTGGTGAATGTCTGGGAGCATGTACACTAAATGGGGATGAAGTGGAGGGTAATGATTTTAACGTTTTAACCACAAAAGTAAATTGGTAGCTGAATTTAAATGGCCATCATTTGATCAGTCTGATAGAGAATTCTCCTGTATGTTGCGCAAGTGCCTGAAAACATTTTTAATTTTCTGCACTGCAGACAGAAATCCTACTTCCATGGCAGTTATAGTGAACACATGTATAGAACAGCCTATCTGGTATTCATAACAATAACATTTTTTTAAAATTTTCTCAGTTCTTTTTTCCATTCTTATGTGACATCAATCTGTGCTTTCTCTAGATATGACTGTTAGTGTTGGTTTTGCACTATAAAATTAACTAGTCTTGCTCCTTTCCACTCAATGATAAACCATTGCGCTATTTTTTTCATCATTCCTGGAGTTCTTTATATTTACATTGGAAAGGACTTTATGATTTGATATTTCCAAGTAATGGGGATGTCCAAATTATCTGAACTGAAAATAGTGGGCACATTTAATTTTTTTTTTTTTTCCCAAAGAGGTGAGATATTACTGATTGAGCAAATATCCTTCATATATTTGGGAATATATCTTAGCTGGTGTGAAAACACAGAGTTTTTAACAGCATTGTCATGTGAATCTATTCCTCCACATCTGTACATAAAGTTGGTCATTACAGACACTGTTCTCGCAAAGGAAGGAAATTTTGCAGAGTAAGCAGCTGCCTGAGGTAGAAACCTACAGAAGCACAAAGCCAACTCTATCACTTAAGGCATTGGCTATTGTTTCTATAGATATTTTAAAATGTCAGCTGTGACAAGCCTAACATAATATTAGGCTGCTGAACTGTGGTAATGATTTGATGGCAAGATCCCACTGAAAGGGAGCTCTGTATGAAAAGCTGTCTGACGAGCCTAATGGTGACTTCCACTGCTCTCTTTTGTCTGAACACTGGAACGCTTATGCAAAATATCTGTATCCATTGATACTGTACAATGTTATTAACGTGTACTTACCGATCAGCAGTAGAGTAAACAGTTTTGATAGTATTTCCAGTTATATTTTCTTCATAGACACCATACGATGATTTGCTGTGAAACAGTGAGTACATAGCAATCACTAAACAGTACTTCTTATTTGTAAAGGTTTCACTGCACTGATGATAATATGAAAATTAAACTAATGTAACATGCTTGTAAAAAATCGTCATACCTTGTGATGGGTTCTTTTTTTTATATTTTCACAACCATCAAGAAAAATATATCAAATAAAAAAGCATAAATTAGAAATATAATGTCCTTAGCCTGTGTTCTGTTGCTGAATGATTCTTCAACATTTCGAAATTAAATCCACAAGCCTATTGAGCAAAATCTGCATGATAATATTGGGTTTGCCTGTGCTGATGTCCCAGCCTAAATGATACATATCAGCAAATGGTGACACGCTGCATTTTTTCCTTTTTCCCCCCTTCTTTCACTAGTCCTCAAAGAGCTGTCAAACAGCCAAACAAAATTACAACATGTCCCTATAAGTAGAGTGAGGGTCTGTCTTTATAATACAGGTTGTTCAATGTGTGATTTGTGCTCACTACAGTAACTGTATTGTTCCTTGTACCAGAGTAGGAAGGAATATGCTGAATTTAACTGTTAGGGAAGTTAGATCTTCCTTTTTTAATAGTCCCAGTTCTAGTTGCTTAACTGTCAGTTTTGTTTGCATGGAAGGGATGAGCATGTATGTGACAGCTGAAGAAGTCATCATGCCATACATGTTTTGAACATTTCTGAACTGATTTAATTATCCAATTCTTCCAGAAATTCAGAAGGTATTTGGTAATTATTACATGTTTCATATCACTATTGAATAATATTTAGCAATGTTAGGAACAACTTTTTTATAATCGTGTATTTGCAGAACATGCCTTTTTTCAGGGAAAGTGTAACAGACTGGTAACATGCATATGATGTACGGTGTTACACAGCCCAGATAAACTTTAATGCATACCTGTCTTTTGTAATGTGTATATGTCTTCTTTGATTTCCATTCAACACCAGAAATGTATTAAAATTGCACAGTTACTGAGAAATTTAAATGGCAAATATTTTATTTCTGTTTCATAGAACATAACAATATGCTTGTTATTTAATAGTAACGTAGCAAACCTGGGTTTGCTCACCACAGTGAAAGTATCTCCTCAAATGAAACCCCAGTGCTTCATTTACATTGCAGGCAAGATGAAAGTAGGCTTACTAAGTAGGAAGGCAAACTGAAGCTAAATGATTGCCTTTTAAAAGAGTTTTTCTGGCTATTTTTGCCCCTAACAAGCTAGACACGTGCACAACACATGTCACAGGGTGGAGTATATTGATGGTGAAAGTGTCTACACTGTGAAAAGTGGCATAGGAATATCATCTCTCTATTCCTATAAGTATAGGCCTGTCTTGTGCTTCTTTTTGTTGTTAAGCTTATTTTTCCCAAATCTTTTCTTTAACTCACTGTATTTAGCTGCAGAATCTAGTTCTGAGCCATGTTGACATTTCAAATCATCTAGTTAAATCAGGGTTGAGATCAGGGAAAAGTGAGTCCTGTGCATTTCACACTCAACGTAATATGGGTATTTGGATGCAGCATGCCTGAAAATAACACTGTTTATCTTATAAAAAGTTGTATAGAGAAAAATACTTTCCTCAAGTGTGCTAGTGTAAAGAACAGTGTCCCTTGGATTTTAGTAACTGGCTAGAGTATTATGCTTGAAATACACAAAAATATATATAACCACATCTTAAAAAAAAATAATTGTAGTGTATAGAGCAAAAAACTATGAAGCTACAGCAAAAATACTTCCAAAGCATCAGTTTCTAGTCTTGCCAACTGAAAGTGTGAGAAAACACAGAACCTTTTCAAATAAATGCATAGTCTAACAACTTGACAAGACGCTAAGTTAAAACTGAGCCACAATGCAGCCTGAGAACTGTGTATCTGATCAAGTCCCTTCTTTCGGTCCATATCACTCACTCCTTTACTTGCTACGGTGTGACTTGTTTATACAGCAAACTACTCGACAATAAATACTCTGTAGAACCTATTGCATAAGCCCTGAAAGAATAGCCTGCAAAGACTATTCATTTAGTAAGCTTTCATGAATTAAATTGAGATTACAGCTTCAGGTAGGAGGTATACATTTTGTCAAGTGTAAGGTAACACTGCATATTGAAGCGCATTCTTTGCCCTACCATTCTTGTATCATTGTCCTCTATTTTAATTTTCAAAGATAATCAGAATATTACACCTCAGAAGCTGCACATCTGCAAAATGCTGCAAAATGCTAATTAATTATTGTGTTGACTATTCATTTTGAGTCTTAAAATTGTAGGCTGTTTGGCTTTTATTTAATTCTCAGCCAATTTATAGGCTTGGCCTTCAAGGCCATGCAGAAGTTTCAGAATACACAAAGCTCAACCTTACTCCAGCCTCCTACAGCAAATGTGAGAAAATGAGAGATCAAAGACCCTGTGCCCAGTCATACCCACACCGAGACTCAAATGTGCATGAGCATAAGGATTGGGACATTGGCCATAGTTCCGATAAAGTACCAGACTGTCATTGCTATTTTCCCTATTAATAAGGGTCAGTAGAAGATTTCTTCTCTCCCTTCCAAGTCATCAGCTTTGACTCTGGCAATTCACGACACTACACAGCAATACAACACCTTACATGTAGGACTATGTCTTTAAACAGTCCTGTTTACATTAATACTTAAATCCACATAGATGTGTGGGTTAGTACTTAAGAGAGATTTTCCTAATCAAACAAAGTCTTTCATTCAAGAATTATATATTATAATTTTTGTTGTCATATTTCATGAAAATACATGTTGACTGTGAAGAAAAATATATTGTTTCCTTTATTTCAATGATTTCCTGTTACCAACAGACTTGGTTTAGTCAGTTCTATTAAATACCCCTCCATCGCATTTTCCACTCAGATTTGCAATATGTGTGCTTGTATGGACAGAGTCCAGCTAAAGCAAGAGTGTTGCAAGAGAAATGGTTTTAAAAATAGTTTGTACTTGGTCAAAAAGTCAGAAACCCATGTTACAGTTTCAGTGTTTGGGATAAGAGATGATACATGGGTTCAGATTCATCCCATATAGTTTTAGGAACTTAACAAGGCACTTGAGTGAAGAGCATAATATTTTCCTTACGGCCTCGGAAAGAAAGAAGCTGCCTGAGAGCATGGTGTATCTAACACGCAGGAAATGCCTTTCCTCTATTGATTATATAAGAATTCTGGCTTAACTTCTCCTAAATTTCATGCCTCAGCTACATCTCTAGAGCTACGCAGGGTATGTCTTGTGCTCCCCTCTCTGTGCACTAGAGCTATGCTTTGTGGGCTTCTGTGCGTGGGATCCTGGAAGCAGAATTTGGAAGGGGTTGGCATGATTCCAGAGACCAGTGTGAGGTTTCTAAACATCCCTGAAATTTCTTGCATAAAGATGGTTTCTCTTATTTTTCTTGCAAGAAATGGCACTTTAGAAGTTATGGTTCTCAATTAATTGTCCACAGTACCTGGGCTTTCTTTCACTGTCACTGAGGTAGTTGGTTTCTGGGAGATTATTTGGAGCCCTTGAAGGATTTTCATATGCTTGCTCAGTTATCCTAAAAAAAACCCACAATAAGAAAACAAACACTTTCTAGAAATCATTTTCAGCTACACAGCTTTCAGTTACACTTACAGTCATAAATGGAGAAGCTCAGGCTAGAAACAGTATGTAAAAGAAAATTATCTTTTTCTTACTGTTGTTAAATTGTTGCTTGTGAAAAGTAACGGAATCCCTGACCTATAATTTTAAGTCATGTAGTTTCTGCTGGTAGATATATTCACATCAGAAACTTTAATTGAACTCTAGTTTCCTCAAAGTGTCCACTGAGGTTTTTCAACTGTGCAATAATGTCTCAGTGGTTGGTAGCATTCTGCATTTACTTGGCAATATTCTATAACTATAATGTTTTATTCTTGTTTTTACTACATTTTACTTCCAAATTTTATTTTTTTTGGATATACTACAGTTATGTTTTTATTAGAAATGACCAGCTAAACAGACACAGACTCTTATTTCAAAAAGTAGGATTACAATTCAAGCAAAAGAAACCTTGTTTCCTGCAGTTTTCCCTGCCACAAACATGACATACAACCGAACATAAAAATAAACCTTGTCAGACAAATTATAGGATTTAAGGAGTAAGTGCTAATAATGTTTTTGATGATTTTACAAAGCAGCTCAGATAAAGACCGCTCTTGTTTGGTTCTGCCAAAAGTTATGTTCTGAAACAACTTGATGATTATAAGCCTTAACTCTGGATGTTTGGTCTGCAGCTTGATTTGTTTCAATGAGCTTGCCAAGGTCTGAAGCTTTGCTAAATGAACCTTGCTCAGTGCTGGTCACTGTTTTATATGCATAGCATGCTGCATGAAGCAGCACCCTCTATTGTGCTTGATTCCTAATCTGGCAGGCCCCCTTTCAGAACTAAAAGAGAAACTCATTCACCGTACATATTCACTATATGCTTCTCTGGTCAGACTGTCAAGTGAGAATGCTAAGATAAAAATATTTTATATTAAAAAAATAGCAGAAGTATTTGTGTACACAGATAGCTAAGTTCTTCCTCTTCATTTAGATATACAACTAAATGGAAGAGTCAAAAAGACACCATCAGAATGGTACCTGAAAACATAATAATAACTTCACTTTAATTGACCAAAATGGATCTTAGTTTTTCCAAATAATGAAACCTAGTAGCTGTGAATCTTTTAAACTATGAATGCATTTACTTATATTTCTTTGAGATGCTAACGGCTGAGTTCACAAAACACCTAGATAAGCACAAAAATAGTTATGAGGATCTTGTCACCAGGCATTTTCATTCACTACAAGAGATTATAGGTTTGAGTCATTATTTACTATCTAAATACATGCAGCTATATTGTTATATTTGGTTTATCAGGCACATTTTAGAAATAATACAGATATCTTACTCAAGTTATGCAAATTCTGCTTGCTTGTGTTAGGAATTCACATTTTCTGGTACCACACTAAACAACTACAACTCTTGATATTAGCTCTTTAAATTTTATAGAGAATTGTGAATTGAGTCTCACCGCTTTTTACTTTGGTCATCAGCAGACTTTACTTCAGTGTGATCACCAAGGTCCTCATCTCTGTGAAAGACAGAAAGACTTCAGAATTAATCAAATGATTTGATTCAACCTAAACATATTAAATGGGTTGAATTATTTATGTTGAAGAAGAAAAAAATTATATGCATTTCACAAGGAAGACTCCTGACTACACTGAGTATGTATCACAATTGTTTCATAAGTGTTTAGTTAGTTATGAAGTAAGAATTATCAATTCAAACCTCAATATTTTTCAGTTTCTCTCCAGTGTAACACTGCAAAATGAGAAAACTACTCAAAAATGCTAAGTTCATTATAGTATTTTAGGATAATTCAGGTTGGCATTCAGGGATCTTGGGAGGTCTCTTGTCCAACCTCCTGCTCAAAGCAGGGGCAGCACTGAGATCAGACCAGGCTGCTCAGGACTTTTTCTAGTTGGGTCTTGAAAACGTCCAAGGACAGAGATGGCACAACTCTCCAGGCAACCTGCTGCACTGCTGTACAGTCCTCCTTATATCCACTCTGAATCTCTCTTGTTTCAATTTATCACCGCTGTGTTGAATTGTGTTGCCATGCTACAGGCATGCCTACATCTTCTAAACTGACTATGGCTCTATCATTTTAACTTTTGGTAACATAATTTCTTTCAGTACAGGCACCAGCACCGTAAGCTATGGAAATGTCTGCCAAAAAGTGTGTTATTGGCTTTGTTGTTATATCCAGCCCAGATTCCTCTTATAACTGCTGTTATCTAGGGTTGTATACAATCTCTAAGGACCATATGACCACATTTATACTAGTAACTTGTAAATCACTGTCTGTGAAAAAGCTGATTTCATATAATAAATTTCATATATTAACATATGCCTATATAATATATTAATATAATTTTACATTAATATTTTAATTAATTGGTCTGTAATTAAAAATAATAATGTATTCCATTGAAGAATTGTTTAAGATATTAAAAAAGGCCACACTGGTTCTCATTTGAAAATGAATAATGATATTAAGAAAAAAGAGGATTTCTAAAATTTATTTATGATACTCCTCTTGTGTATTTAAAGGACAATTTCTAGTTTGATGAAACATTTCACATTAATTTAAGGAACTTTGATGGTCATGCACTGACTATTTAGAGTTCCAATAAGATAAAGTCAAGTACTACCTGCCTTTCTTCCACACTGATTTATTTATATTTACTAGCCTGTATTTAATGAGGAATTTTAAAAAGTTAAAATTCTATGGTTTAAATCAAATAAAAATATTAATTTTGACTCCTCTAATGATTTTTGCAGAACAGAACCTATTAATACTAACATCCAACCAACCACAAACATTTTATAAGAATATAAAGGAAAGATTATGACAGCCTTGCCTCTTATTTTTCTGACCAGCAGTATTTATTTCAGTAAAATCCTCAAGGTCTTTTCCTCTGAAACAACAAAAAAATACAACTGTTAAAACATTCCCCCTATCTGTGAAGAGGTAAAGTGTAGTAAAAGAGAGAAATATATTTATGCATGCATTTAAATGGAAAAAAGTAAATTGTTAGTTAAGTTCAAAATTTACAAACTCTTATGTTATTGACCATAATAAGAAAACAAGTTTACAATTTTCCACTAGCAAGCTAATGTTCTGTATAATTAATTAAGAAATATTATCTAGTACAGCCAAGAAAGTAAAAAGGCTTTGTTTAATCATATCAAAGCCATAGTTTAAAATTGTTCTTTGCCAGTGAACATAGTGAAGGAGAAACATGAACTTTCAAAGAACTTAGTGTTAACTTACAGGATCCAAGCAGCTTAATCCTTGTTTGCATCATTAATTTGCAAAAAAAAAGGTTTTTATTTAAACTAAGAAACTTCTACTTCTTAAGATGACACCTAAAAATATATCCAAATGTTCACATATTTTTGCTTTTGGAATGACAAGAAATTACCTCTGTGTGTCATCATAGTTAACAATTAAAGCATTGATTATGTCTGCACTTATACTGAAAATGTAAGCATCCAAAGACTCACAAAGCTTACATATGAGAAAGCATTTTTTTTGATTTCATAAATACAATTAAACTAGTGGCTAGTTTTTCCTCTGGATTTTTTTAAAATTATTTTAAAATAGGTCAGTGAATTAGAGAATGGAATGACCTATGAAAAGCACACTAACTAATGTAAAAATCCGTGGTTCTCTTTAGGTAGAAGTAGGGAGCAAAAGCCAAAGGCTACGTTAGCTCTGTGAAGCTGGTAACTTGGTCACTTCAATCCATAATAGACTTACTAATCTTAAAACTTTGGATGCCTTCTAAAATTCTGTAGTGTCTCAAAGTCTTAGACTCGATCCTAATAAATTCTCTGTGAATTAAAATTTGCAAAAAATACATACTCAACTTACAGGTTAGTGCTAAGTGTACATGTATATATGTATGTATGTATGCATATATGTGAGATTGTCTACTGTAAAATAGATGATCACATGTTGGCAACATTTATGTGCTGCTACTGTTTAGAACATCATTCTTGAAGTTATCTGTAGAATTTTGTTGTTAGGTGTGACAAATATTACACAGCTCTTTCTTACTAGCACAGTACCCTGGCAGTTCTTCCCTTTCCGTATGCTGAAGGGCTGCTTAGTGACCACAAGAAACTTGGCCTGAAACACACTGAACTGATGTGCTGTTCAAAAATGTAAGTTCAAGCTGTTCTTTATGGATCACTGCCCTTGCTGACTGAAATGCTTTGTTACACCCTGTTGGGACAACACTTATCATCCATGAGTTCTACAATATTTTGTTTAATGCCCCTTCTCTAACTATATTAAAATATTTCTTCAATAGTTTTATTGAAGAATGTTCAAGAGGACGGGGCCAGACTCTTTTCAGTGGTGCCCAACAACAGGACAAGGGGCAACGGGCACAAACTGGAACACAGGAAGTTCCATCTAAACATGCGGAAAAACTTCTTCACTGTGAGGGTGACAGAGCCCTGGCACAGGCTGCCCAGGGAGGTTGTGGAGTCTCCTTCTCTGGAGACATTCAAACCCCGCCTGGACACAGTCCTGTGCAGCCTGCTCTGGGTGACCCTGCTCTGGCAGGGGGGTTGGACTAGATGATCTCCAGAGGTCCCTTCCAGCCCCTACCATTCTGTGATTCTGTGATTCTGTGATATTCCTCATTCTGTATAAGGAATGCTACTTATTAATCTATAAACATTTTACAGATTTGCAACATTACCTTTCCTGACATTCTCATAATTACAAACTACTCACTGCCTTAGAAAAGCAGGGCCTGAGAAGCTTTGAAGACTTACTCCTTGTCACTTGTGAAAGAACTTGGATTCACTTTGATGAGGTTATCAAGATCTTGGTTCCTTTAGAGACAGAACAAAAACCAGATCAAATCACAATTAGTATAGCCAGCTGTCAATTAGCCAAATTAAATGCTTACTTAAAAAGAAATTACAATTGGCACATTCTTTATGAAAGACAAAATTAAACTGATGAAAAGTTCAAAGCATACATCATTTTAGTAATTGAAAGATATTCATAGACACAGCCATATGCCCCCCATATGCACATAAGCACACACTCTTCCTGGAATAAGAGGACCAAATTATGTTTTGGAAACAAAAAGTTATACTTAATACTTATGGCAAAAAGGACAATTCCTGCTGAACATGCATCACAGACAACTTCAAAGAGTGCCTGACCTCTAACATGCTATGGTATAATAAGAATCTTTACCAGGTAATACAATCAGCGAAGTATTCCTGGTATGTGAGTGAACAATTTCTTGCCTAAAAAGTAATTATGGACTAAGTTTTTCTGGCTAAATCAGTCAAAAAGTCCATTAGTGTATTTGGTAGGCTATCTAGACCAGCTTCTTCACAATTAAACTCTCCCTTCTCACAAGAAATTTCATGTTTAAACTGAGGGATGCTGAGAACTAGTTACATCTACTGATTCTTGAACTGCCATAAAAGAGATAGGATGTGATTTACTATTATTATCTGATGTATGGAAAAAAAGTCTTCCTTGAATTAGATCTTGTTGGTTAATTAATTTTATTTTTTCAATATACTGACATTAAACATATAATAAATATTAATGTAACATAACTATTAGAAATGTAAATCAATGTCTTTTATACTCTTTGAATGGAACATTTAATAGTATCAGGTCAGAACATGGGGTGTTGCTTTGCCTGCCTTTATTTCCCTTCAAAGGATTGCACTGGAGTTAATGTTTCTATAAAACACTTCATTTCTGTGAAAATGCATTTTCCAACTTCAAACTCCTCTACTGAAAAACTTTCAGCATCTTTACCTAAACCGTTACCATCTAGTAACCTTAGCTCACTAGAAAAAAATGGAAAAATCGACTCCTAAAAAGAAAGCAATGGGAAAAGAGTGATGCCCATGACGGTATGACAGTGGCCCCGCTGTAGAACCTGTTCAATAACCTGGTAGTCAACAATGTTCCATACATCTCATTACCAACATTTCATTCTGAACAGTTCTGTCATGAAAAAACATCTCAGTGAAAGATTAAGACAGCCTTTTCAGATTTCTTCTTGGTTTGTCAGCTTTGGGGCTCCCTTTGATGAGATTATCAAGATCTCTCTTCGTTTAGGAATGAAACAAAACCAGTGCAATGTAAGGAGAGTCTACTGCCATTTAGCTAGAATTCCATACTAGTCATTAATAAATCTAAATATTAGCATATATACTTTTGCAAATTCTCTTTATATTATCACAGATTTCACAGTTTTCAGAGTTTGCCTCCAGAACCTGGAGTCTTGCAGTTATCCAAAAGTGTCCTTTCTTTTATGAACTGGATGTCAAATTGCTTCCTCAGTACTTGGAGGCAACAACACTAAAATGATAATAAATCTAATAAGACCTCAGGTAGTTACTTTGTTAACTTATATTTTTTCAATTTTTATTAAGAAAAAACCTCCAGCTGTGCATGTGTCTGGCTTGAGTAAAATATACATTATTATTCTTATCTCCTGCATCCTCCATTCCTTTATGTTCTTAGAGGTATTTAAAATATGCATCTCAAGTCTTCTATAAAGCCTACTGAAGCTTTGCAATTGCAGCTGTCTCAATTATGATCTTCATGTGCTATGCAACCCTCACATATATAACAGCCTCTCTGTTGCATACTCACCCAAAACACAGAAAGCAGATTTGGGACTCCTGTTCATTCTGGCTGCAATCATGGGATTATATGCAGTTTACTCAGCAGGGTTAGCAGTAGCCTTTCTGCTTACTTCTGCCGACTTTCACAGCGTGGAGCAACAGAAAGGCTGTGACAGTAGCAAAGCTGTGCCCTGCAGGCCAGTACGCTCCTATGTATGATTTTCAAAGGGATATAAGCATTTGGAGAACCAAATTCCAATATGCTTTTTATGAGACTTAGCTCAGTAAAACAGATACATTTGAAATTTTTACTCACAGTATAGATATAAAATATTGTATTCACTTTTTTACAATTTTCAATTTCATATTTTTTAATAATTCCTGGAGGTTCTTCTTTCAGAATCAGATAAACTAATTGAGGACATCTTCCTATAAAAATAATCAAATACTATGCAGATAAAATATGCTCCCGCCACAAGGTCCAAATACTAGAACTTTTTGTTTTAATCTTTGTAAGAAATGTTAAAATATCTTAGTGTTTTTATATCAAATGCTACACAATTGAATCAATAATACTATAGAAATTGATTGTAGAACACTGGGAAGTTATATCACTTATATACTTGTTCTTGTTGTAGTAACATTTTTCTGTCAACAGGGAAGGAAGAAACTCCCTCAAGATCAGCAGGAAAGATTCTGGCTTTAAATCATGATCCTTTTAAGTTTTCAAATATATTTTACCACTCTTCCCAGATAACTTCAGATTTGCTTTACTTTAAATTGCTCTGTTCACTTTGCACAGAGTTTTCTAACAAAAAAAGAGGAGTTCTTTAAAATAGTTCAACCTTGACCTACTGCCTTTTTGGAAATCATGAAAAAAAGAAATAGATTTACAAACTTCCGATAATTTAAGAATCATTCTTTCAGAAATGTGTTTACTGGCCCATATTAATCCTTGGTGCAACTCGAGGGATAGATGAGTTAGTTCCTTTCTGTAGACTTTAAATCATCATGACTTTGCAGCCAACAGCATTCTTTTTACTTCCTCATACATTATTTTCAGTGCTTTGAGTATCACAGCACACCGACTGGCTCGCGAGGAAGATTTTACTTGCTGTCCAAAGGGATAGTAACAACAGTAATAAAAACATAGGCTGCATGTGCGCACCTTGTCAACTAGCAGCCTGATTTATAGAATGCTAACACTGAAGAGTCCTGGTAAGTGAACAGAAACAGTGGTAGCTGCAGATTGCAGCACAAAAATACATGCTGGCTGATCTGTTCAGCTACACTTTATGGTTCCTATGGAACAAAATGTCTGTAAAACATAACCCTTGGAAGATACTAATTTATTGCACTGGTAACACTTCTCAAACTTTCACCTTCATGAAACATCTGCTCGACGTGACTGCAACAAGGCATTAGGGCTGATGTCTTGCAAGTTCTTTGCCTTGAGGCGGCTGGTTAATGCAAATGAGAGGTCATAGGATATGCAACTTCAAGTTGCTGGTTCAAGCATAGTTCAGGTTATTAGCAACTAAAGTTAAAGTCTGAGAGCTGTTACTTATAAAAGGATAAAATGTGAAGTAGGGCAAGCTGCAGGACATAGTGGATAAGTCAGAATTTGTCTGATTAGGTACAGGGCATACTTTTGCTGATTTTTTAAAATCTCTTTCATTGTTAGCAAAGCTATGTTTACTTTAGCAATAGCACAGAGTAGGCGCCAGTGTTGATATCACCACATAATCCAGTCGCACATTTAAAATTAGAGTGGATGTGCAATACAGAGCCTAAAGAGAATTTCAGTTTAGGTTTCATTTGAGAGTTGTTAGCATGCTAAAAATCAGCAAAATAATTTATACCTTTTCTGATACTTCTAAAAGAGATGTCAAGTATTTAAGTGGCAAAGAGACTAACCTATGTATTCATACATTAAAGAAGCTCCTTGAATATCAGAATATCACATGCAGTGAAAAACTGTTGTGGAGAAGTCTTTCCAGTTGCGAGTATAACTGTCATTTAAAAAAATAAGCTATCTTAGTGTCCAAGGCTGGCTGAATTGAATTCATACTTCTTAAATTTGTCACCATTTTTTTTAAATATAGATGATGATGGAAAACAGCGGCATAAAACTTCTACACAAAGCAGTTTAGACAAACTTGGGGAAATATCTTTCAAATATGGTCGGTGGCTTGTAATAGATGCTGACATTTTTCATAGGTCATTCCAAAGGATGCCACCTCCAAGCACAGTATTTTCAGAGACAGCCATTACATCACTGTGAACATTCTGCCTAGGGTGAGTATTTTTTGAAATGGATGAGAATGAGGTAGGTCAGACAGCCTGCCAGGAAGAGAATATATTGTTTGCTCGTAAATTCAAGAAGATTAAATATTTTAATACAGCCTCAGGGCATGACTGGAAGTTTTTAGGAGCACCTAACTCAGGATAACAAATATATATTTTTGTATTCTGTATAAAAATACTTGGAACAGCAGTACAGAGGATTTTGTATCACATTTTGTACACAAGGATGAAGTACTGACAAAATTAATGTAGTTATTATAAAATAAAAACATTAAGACTTAGATTAAGACCTAGATGTGCTTGTTATCATCATTGAAGTATGGAAGACAATTCTATCGATTCATTTACTTTTCCCTTTGTAAGTGACCACCTTCAGAAAAAAGGTCTATTCTGCCTTTAACATCCCCTTGCAGAAAAATGCTTAAAATAGCACTATGAATCTACAAGAGAGACCCATTCTGAAGGGCAGAAAAACCTATGTGCAACTGGGCCACTGCGGGCCTCATGGTATAAACTTGTTAACCATGAATTTTGCTGCTGCTGCTGCCTGCTATTTTGCTGCTAGCTGCTTGTGTAAAATAGGGTTAGAAATTTGACAACTAATGAAGAGAGTCTAGCAGAATAAAAGGCTAGCAAAGAATATAAGTAAAGTAGGTTTAGAAAAAGCTGTCAAGGCAGGCTGCATGCAAAATTTATGGCTTAGTTTAACCAGACACTCCTATTCTGCCATATCTTGGACCTCTATGCCTCTCAGACACAAACAAAAAGGGAAATTATTTAGGGCTTGTGTGACAAGCTGTCCAGAAATTAGCTAAATTTCCAAAGCTTAATATCTCTGACCCTGAATCAATATCAGCAAAAGTTCCTTCATTTACAAAAAAATTCTCTTTTGGGTTATCTCATTTTATTAATGTTAGGTATCTAACGTCTTCCTTGATTTAATGCATAAAAGACCTACAGACATATTCAGTAAGTAATCTTTAAAGGTATAAAAAAGAATGTGTGATGTAATCACAAAGCATGATTTTTTCCTTTTGTGCTCTGTATTAAAAACTTAGAGAAATTGAATTGTCTACATTTTGCTTTGACTTTCAGTCAGCATTTGATTTCTAACTCAGTTCACTTGAGATAACGCTCTAATACATACTTTTCAGTCCTTCTGCTCTGTCAGATATGTTTATGAATCTCACTTATTTTGGTGGATAATAGTTCTGTAATTCTGGTTTAACTGGTGACAAGTCAGATCACCATCAAAAAGGAAAACACAAATGAATCCCATCCGGACATTCAAGCACAACTAATAGTTTGGGGGTTTTTGTCTTGAAAATATTCCGATAAAGTTTCAAATGGCATGGAAACAGGAAACGTGAACCACACCTACAAAAGAGTTTTAGTGATGTCATTGGTTGTTTGATGAAAGCAATGAAAACCTTTCTAATGTTTGTATTTGGAATTCTGAAGGCAATGAAGAAAACAATCACCAAAAACAGATTTTAAAAAGTTTGATCACATTATTCTGACTGTCCTTATGCTGAGGCCAAATTGAAGTTGATTCTGGGCATGTATGGGAAAGAGAGTGAGAAGAGAAATTTTAAACAGACCCCAGCCATGCTCTTGAACTTTGAGTGTAAGGCAGTGACCACAGTATGTGACCACAACTCCCTAGTCATTCAGTGAATGCTTACTCAGCCTGTAAAAAACTTGCTGAGCCCACTTCTAGTTTCAGATGTCCCTTAATTCCTGAAGGCATTCTTGCCTTGTTACCTAGAATTTCATCATCCTCTTTGCTGATACACAAACAGTTCACATAATACCCAAGCACCAATATTGTAGGTGTTGTTTTATGGACCAGAAAACTGAAGGACCACACAAATTTCAGAAGACTTGCTGCAATGTCTCTAATCAGTGGGACACTTCACGTCAAATCCCAGGAGGTTTCACATCTACTCACTCTGTCATCATCAGCATCATCAGCATCAATCCAGAGGCAGATCTATTAAAGGAGTCATGCACAGTATTTTTAATAGATCTCCATCGGTTTTGTGATTAAAAGCCCTGAGCAGGATTATAAAAACTACTGAGATGACCCCCTATTTCTAATAGATGTTATAAGATATATATAGTATTTCTAAATGTGATACCAAACAAGTTGCACCTGTTGTCCTTTCTTCAGTGATCTCTCCCTGTTGACCTCCTACAAAGTATTCTGATCAACAGCTTCTTCATCTGACATGATTGAATATGCAAACACCACACTAACCAAGTGTCTGGCTAAAACCTTAAGGGCATTTAAGGGCCACAAAAATGACCAGGGGGATGGAGCATCTCTCCTATGAAGACAGGCTGAGAGAGTTGGGCTTGTTCAGCCTGGAGAAGAGAAGGCTCTGGGGAGACCTGATTGCAGCCTTTCAGTTCTTAAAGGGGGCTTTTATAAGAAAGATGAGGAAAAACTTTTTAGCAGGGCCAGTTGTGATAGGACAAGGGGGAATGGTTTTAAACTAAAGGAGGGGAGATATAGACTAGACATAAGGAAGAAGTTTTTCACAATGAGGGTGGTGAGGCACTGGTACCGGTTGCCCAGAGAGGTGGTAGATGCCCCATCCCTGGAAACATTCAAGGTCAGGCTGGATGGGGCTCTGGGCAACCTGATCTAGTTGAGGATGTCCCTGCTCACTGCAGGGGGGTTGGACTAGATGACCTTTAAAAGGTCCCTTCCATCCCAAACTATGCTATAATTCTATGATTTCTGACATAGTCATGCTAGCACAGAAGAAGAAAAAAACAATCAATTGCCAACTGGCCCTTCCAAATCTGAACTAAAAAAGTTGGCCTAGAATATATTCAGTACGTCAGGCATCTCACTGGATAAAGCTTATCATGGGCCCGTCTGAATTTTGATTTCCCATCCATGGCTGCTTTACTGTCCTTATATCAGACTATATTCATCATGTATAACTGAGAATGAATAAAGAAGTTCTTTGAGAAAAGAGTGGCATTTGTTCTGAAGCAGGGTGCATTTCCTTCCACACTGCTGTGCTCACTAGTCAGTGCCAGGAGCCCTCATTCAGACCTTTCATCAATAATAGCTGAGGATGAGGGAACAGAAGAGCTCTGCAGTCAACTGTGAAAGCCAATTTATACTGTGCCAAAACCAGTGTAATGCTTAGCGCAGAGGATTTTGGAGTTAAATACAGGGGAAGAAGCTGTTAATCAGAATGTTTTATAGGAGATGGACTGGGAAAGGTCACTGAAGAAGGGACAACAACTTACTCACTTTTGCTTGGAGGATATGTATGACCCTGTAAACACTGTATTAACTTTTCAGTTAGGAATAATGGGCTTGGATCTCTTCACATAAGCTCTGCAACAGCAAATCTTTTTGTGGATTCTCCAACATTGCACACTTTTAAGAGAGGATGCTGGGCCATCTTATCTAGACTGTGCTTTTGCCAAGAAAGGTTGGACCAGATGATCCTTGAGGATGTTTCCAACCTGGTGTTCTATGATTCCATGATTTATATCAACATGCTGAAAAGCTGTAAACCAGCATTCCACTGAATGCCAAATCTGTCAGAATTGGGAGGCAGAAGGTCCCTGTCACTAGAAAGTAAATTAGTATTTTTGTCTTCTGCTGAAATGCAAAAATGTATCATCAAAAATGACTGTATTAATTTGTACTATCAAAAGCAATTTAGAAAGTTTAAAGCCACTTCACTTTACCATAGAGAAAATATTGTCATTTTAGCCAAAGCAAGATCTGGCTGCAGTTATGACTACTGAATTATGGGTATGCTTACATGAGTTCTGGTTTAGTATCCTTGCTTCCAACATTTTTTGAGTGACACAAGTGTCCTCCAGAACATTTTAGAGGTCTGCTAAAGCATTATATAGTCTATAAAAAGCGAAAGCAAATAAAAAAGACATGACAATGGAAAAGTCACACAGGAATACCTGGTCTGGGAGTCATGCCTTCTAATTTTGGTCATCTAACCTTTAGTCCAACCCAAGGGAAATCTCTAGGATGTTTCTAGTGGCTGTTTGGAAGTGCTCGTCTCTCTCCATAGACCAGATTTCTCTTTTTCATGTAATGGGAAGACATCATTGGCCAGTGCCTCAAAACGCACCTAAATGTTCTCTCAGGTTTGTGCTCTTTGCAGCTCTATAACAATACAAGTTTTATCACTAAATGTTCATTTAGGAGATGTGACATGATGGTCTTAATCCTATTGGTTTGGAAAATTCCAAGCCAATACCAATTTACTCATATTTTTAAAATAATTTGAAAAAAATCTGCATCTTATTTTTTCCACTCTTCAAAGTTGCCAGAAGTTGGCAGACACAGAAAAATGTGTCCTTGCTACAAGAGATAGTTTAAACACAGGCAGTTAATGTGTTGTTCTTCCATGATCTTTTAAAATGAAAACTGGCAACACATCTCAGGTCAAATAGGAATATCATTAAAAAGGAACATAATACAAACATATTTACAGCATTGTCTAAATTTACTACTAACTGACAGGAGTAATTATAGTGAATTATCCTGTACAGTATAGGAAAACCCTGTACAGAACTAATATTCAGTGTACTGTACTTTATAGAAAATAAAACGCTGAAGAGCCAAGAATATAGTATCTGCTTAATTATGTCAGAAAGATATTCTGGTTCCCTGTTTCCGTTCCCTAGAAATCGCCTGTGTCACCCACATACATACAAATACACAGCTGAGACATTTTCTTCAACCTAACTCTGCTGTAGATGGCATGCCAAAAAGACATGCTTATGTAAAAGTTTCTACAACGTGCCGTGCCCCTACAGACTAACAGGCTTTCACTGGTAGCAGACAATCTCACTATGGATGCTTTAAGACCTGAGTGAGATCTCTCTCTAAGTTCTTATACAGCCCCTGTTACTATCACCTCAAAAGCTTCTCCTCAAGTGTGTCCAACACAAATTCTGATATATCTATGCAAAATAAAAGATAAATTCATTACTTCTACAATTTATGAACTCTTGAAAATATGGCTTTTTGATTATTTTGCATCTTTTTGGTGGTAATACCTTTGTTACTGCACTGGTAAATGTGGCCCACTGTGCCAAATATTGTTACTTACTGCATAGATCATATGCAAAGAAGCAGCATAGTTCAAGTGAACCCCATATAAAAGTATTTTGTAGAAATACACATTTTTGCTTCCTAACTGTAATCATCAATGAAAGATTGACTAAAACTGTGTTAAACACCCTCGGGATGTTTGGAGTGGTTTAAAAAGATTGCCCACAGAACATGGTTCTTTAAAAAATGCAGTTTTTTAAACACCTGCATTTAACGGTTGCTACAATTCTGTAATGGAAAAATGCAGAGTGAGAATCTTGGATCTCCTCTGAAATGGAAATAAAATGCAAAACGAACTTGATAAGCAGTGAATAAAAGACCCATTGAGTAAATCAGAAAAATGTCTCTGTATGTACCCAGTGCAGTGCTCATACGCTGCTGCATTTGTAACATACCAAGAAACCTGATTTGAGGACAACCTCTGAAAAACACACAATTATTAGACTGTGGTTATCTTTACTTTTTCTGGATCCTAGCCTACTTACGTTGTCTAGGATACCTGTAGATGCCCTAACTAATCATGAGATGTCTATTCCATTCAGTTAATCGTCTTCAAAAGGTGGAGGTCTGTATGTCTGTGCCTCCAGATGTGCTATATATATTATCGTATATTCTATGTTTTAAGATGGATGCCGCATCTAATTGTTGTACTTGAAAACAATGCAAAAATTACTTTTTATGTTAACAGAATCAGTGTTAGGCCTTGCATGGAACAGTACACAGTGAAACTTACACTTTTAGCCAAAAGAGATAGTATCTGACATTCTTTTTGGGTAAATCCCTTCCAAAAGGTTTTCCTTGTATCACTGACCAGTTTGATAGAAAACCAATTTCCATTTTCCACTTATTTTATACTGAAATTAATTCATTATTCTTTTAACATCCCTATCAGAATCCTAAGCGAAAGATAAATAATCAATTAACTATGACTTTAAAAAGCGTGACCTGAAAATCTTTCCATTCTAAGTAAAAATGTAGGAAATTAAATGATGTAAGATAAAATATTATTCTAATAAATGTCAGTGTTACTAGAAATATTTTTTGTGTAGCTGTTTACTTCCCTCGTGTGGCACAATTATTTTTGCCAAAAGTGTAGTATTTATATGACATCTTTAACAGAAAAAAGGCACTTCTGCTGACTGCTGCTTAATGCATTTTTGGTTAGCGTAAATTTAACAAAAATCTGTAGCTTTATGAAGCTGACACATCAGCAGCAGATGGATGACATCTGAAGCACCAGCCAAATGTAAAGGAATTATAGCAGGAGTAGAGAGGGTTGAATTTTGCCCAGTAAGATTACAGGCTACTTATAGTTTATATACTGACACAAATAGCAGTAGCAGCGCAATGTTACCATAGCAACTTGTAGACCAGTAAAATATTCCTCCAGCTCTCCACCAATGGAGGGATGGGAATACAAAGCTTGATATGGTAATGAGAGCCACCGGGGGTTGATGAATGTGAGCTGATTGAGGGTGGGGATTAAGTAAGACCTTACAAGCCTTTAGGAGTAAAGAATGGCTGTGACTTCCCTAGTTAATACAGAGGCGTATTTAATTCTCTAAGATCTCCCACATTTGTTGACAGGAAAATGTTTCACTGAAACATTGCTTTTTTCCTAGGGATTACACTGTCAGACATCTTTTGGATGTTTTTCTTAATTATTTTGTACTGGTTTTACATACTAGGGGCTTTGGGGGAGGGGGGCACGATTCAAAATAATATAGACTGTGGCTTCAGACCTCAGAAAACTGTACTTTATGAATCAAATCCAATAAAATTAGCTAATCTAAACTGATTTTAGTGTCTGCACCATTTAATATTTCCAGATAAAAACTGCAAAATGAGCTACTGTAATTCTCAGTGCATATCTAGAAACCTGTTTCTAAAAGTCACTCACTTTTTAATTGCATATTCAGGCATTTTATTCTGGTCAAGGTCATAGAGTCAAATTTTTTGCATGGTTAATGCTGATTGTTTTGGAAAATGTAACATCTCCATCAGTAGAGAACCTTACAATTTGCTGGAATTTCAGTTAAAAAAAAAAAAATTATGTCTTTTCCACCAATAGTTTTCATGGTATTCTGTACACTTTCCAAGATACATTAGTACATATGCCATCTAACTCATACCACAAGAACAAGTCCATCTGTTGAAATGTACTAATTTTGTCACACTAGATGGTGTATGTTGGGTTTTTACTATTTAAAATGTTAACACTACAATGCACAAGTTTTCTGTATACATAGTAGTGTGTAGACATTACCTCTCCCACAATTTATTGAAGACCAAAGAAAATATACTATATAATCCATACTACTGTAGTTCATCTGTTTCCAATCATTTGCAGCAACTATCTGTATGCTGCTCTTTAAGATGCAGGCTAGACAGACTGAAAGAATAAAAAATGAAACATCTGAGATAACTTAGCAAGTCAATGAGATAGAACTTAAAGTTTGTACTTCTAGACCAATTGTTAGGACTACATAAATGCTGCATTTATCACACACCGTGTCCAAATGAGCTATCAAATGTGGCAATCAAACAAATTGAGTACTTGATATCACATTTATCAATGTTTATCAAAACATTGTTTTGATTATGTCTGCTTATGTTACCTTGCTGTAGCTTGGTCATCCACATCAGTCTTTGATTTCTGCGGGGTCACCTGTTCTGATGAAAAGGCAGCCCTGCAATATGAAAGGTGAAAACATACTTGATGCACAAGAAGATATTGGAAACACATTATATCATTTAAATGGGTTATCATGGTAGATATTATATTTCTTACAAGTGTAACCACAGTGATTTTGGATTTTGAAAAACTTTTTTCTGTTTTTTTTCTTTACAGATATACAAAACATATAAATATATATAAAATATATATAAAAATAATTCTATATAAAATATATAAAGAATATATATATAAAGAGCTATAGTTCATGAGATTACTGCATCCACTGAGCCTTTTGAAAAATTAGTATTCCAAGACTAGCTATTTTGCTAGTATGGATATAGTAATATAGTAATAAAGTGGAGTTTCTTTGCTGTTTCAAAAATATTTTAGTTATTACTAAAGGAATTTTTAAATACTTTTCTACTACCTACTAAATAAATTTTACTCATTTAGCAAAGTACCGATTTTTTTAAAACTAAATAAGTAAACAATTACACTTTCCTATTTTTACTTATTTGTGTGAACAGTCAGATTGGTCACTACAGGAATACTAAAATTTTAACAAATTATAAGAAAGGGAGAAGGTAGGTCATACAGTTGGACATGAGAGTTACGTCCTTCTTTAGAGAATCTTTCTATTAGGATGGTAACTAAACCATGACAAGTTTTGTAGCTGTCTTAATTATAAGCCATGAAATTACAGGTTGGTTAAGTAATCTTTTCCTAATTTAGGCCATGTGAAATGTACACTTAATTAATGAATTAATTTAATAAATTTATTTTCTAAAATTAGAGCGACCTTTGTAGACATTCAAATAAGTTTCGAGTACTTTATGTCAATTCATCTTATGTTAATGCCTTCTATTACAAGCCTCTGCATGTGCACAGCTTTTTAATTTACCACTTTCTTTTTCTTCATTTTGCTCATACTCTCTTTTTCACTCTCTCCTTAGAGTATCAGTTTAATATAAAGGAGTATTTGCATTAGTAACATATATAACTATGGAACTAAAATTGTGAAGCACTTTTAAATTTTTTTTATGCAGTTACAGTTAGTTTTTCAATTTGAATAAGTATCCAATTAAATGTTCTAAGCCATGTGAAAATAATTACATTTCTGCAAGGAAGGAAGTCTTCTTCATGCACTTCTGTGACATTGACTATGGAGGAACTCTCCCAGAAAAATTATACAGTCTTTGTATTATAAATGAATGTAAAATAATAATCAAGGTTTGTGCACGGGAGTGTGTTGCATTTCTAAATCTACTAAGAAGCAATGTAAGCAAGACATACGTCGTTGGAGCCTCTGAGTTTTCTGAAGTGGTCCTAGAGAAAGAAAAGTGTAAACATTTCAGAAACCAAATAGCAAAATGCTAATATTGAACCACTTTGCAAGATTTTAGATCAATCAACAGCAATTAATTTTACTTTTCCTTGCTTCCAAGGTGGTAGTTTTCTTTGTTTCTTAATGTGGAATATAACATGTTTAACTCAAGTAGCATAATACTAAATTGTAATCATATTCTTTATATGTTACTAAAAGACAATCATTCTTCAATTAACATTCTCCAGTCAATCACTCTGACCAATAGTGTTTTGTTTTCAGCACACAATTCGCAATCAAAAAACTCAATTACAGTGAGCTGCTTATATTCTTAGCTTCAACTGCAATTTCTTTTTAGTGTTCTGTAAAGTGTGCTTAATCAGCTTGGAACTGAGGCAAAGTAGTCTAGAGGTTTCTATGTCATACTTGACTATAGAAAGCTAGAATCAGGTCTCAGAATCAGGTCTCAGAATCAGGAAAGGTAAGTAAGTAATAAACCCTGACCAAAAAACCCTACAAACCCATGATTGCTGAACTCCCTTCCTGAGGACAGCAGAACAATCAGCCATTCTCATGTTTGAAGAAAAGACACAGCTCTTTGCTCCATCCATCCTTAAGACTGATAGTGACCTTATAAAACTGCAGTTATTAGCATCTGTGCATAGCACTTTATTTCCTGAAACTTACAGGCAAGTAAAAGGCTTTGCTCTGGTGACCGTTATTAGTTATTGTAATAGTCACAATTTGACATAGCTTTCACATCTTCAAAGCACTTTTAAAAGATAAACAAATTAATCATTTAATGCCCATCACTGTTTAGCCAACTGTCCTTGGTGACGTTGTTAGATGATCCAGGAAGGATCATGAAAGCTTCATAAAGAATACACCTGTATTTTGATCTTCTCTGGACTATGAGAGTAGAGGAATAACTGGGTAATTAGTGTTGAGAAGGACACAGGAATCCTAGCTTTTTGTTGGAAGCTGGGTAGATGCCATATAGAGGATGCATCCTATCCTATGCTTTCAAAATTACCATCATCATAGTGAGGCATTGAAATGAAGCCAGATAAATTCATCACAGTTGATTAAAAAATATCTAGTAAGCACTGACTTAAAAGAAAATAAACTTTAGCATTTAGGACCTATCTTTCTGCTGCGAGGTGAGTGACTTTGAATTTTGGCCAAACAGATGGACAGTAGTAAACACAGAACAAGATTAAAAATAATTGCTAAACTTGGTCTTAAGGATTCATCTTAAAGTCTTCCAGTGACAGAGATTCCATATACTCCCTAGGCAATGGTCTACGAAGGAATTGTACCTAACACGACAATGTATCCATTAATTTGTTTCATTTAATTTTCATCATTGATATGCATGAGACTCATGTTGGAAGTTTCCCCCGATTAAAACCGGGGAAGCACAAGGCCATGCTGCAGCCAGTAGAGGACCTAAGCAAAGAATATCATGAAAGCTCATTCATTAATATTTTAAACCATCCATATTCTGCTTTTAGGTGAGAGCACAAGAAATGTTCTCTGTTCTCTTTCTGATCTGCCAGAAAGCAAACACAACTTTAGAAATACATATTAAACATTCATCTGCAAGTAACTTTAGCCTGAACGGTTCTTCTAATCTATTTCTTGGATGCCTTACTGAGAGCTGACTAAGCAGATCTTGAGGTTTTGTCCACACTGTTAACCAAAAGGGCCCAGGGTTAGCCCCTGGCTGTCAGACCAAGTGGCACGAATAGATTCCTGCCCTTATGGCTAGTTGCTCTGTAGCAGATTTGTCTTGTGGAGAGCTAACTGGAATAGTCCAAAGCAAAACCATGAAGAAAGCATACAAGCATTGTAGAAAAATTTTGGGAGCACTTAATGTAACCTTAAGTTGCTAGCACTTCAGACCTCAGTCCATGCTGGGCATCAAGCTGCTAAGAGCCCAAACAAGTCCTTAGGCATGGGATGCTTTCTCTTCCCTTGCCATCTTACTCATTGAACTCAATCCCTCAAAGAATTGCCCTGTTGGCTCACTCAAAATCAGCTCTAGCCAAGAATTAGGAAATAATTAGCGATCATCAGTACTTACCGTTTGGTTTCCACTGTTTCTGTCGTGGTCTTACTACTCGAAACTGGGGGTGGCATCCAAGATTGCCTGTCAGTGTTAACAAATAAATTCTTGAGTATTAGTTTAATGCAATGGGGCTGAACAGCATACTATGAATGTCAGAATTTCAGAAGTGATGTAGAAATACCTGGAACGTTTCTTAAATTATTAGTATTTTGAAATACTGCATACAGGTACTTTTTAGACCATTTTTTTCCAGACAACTGAATGGAATTGGAAATAATATAACAATTTTAATTATTGGTGTGAAAAATGTATTCTCTGACTCTAGGTGGTCTTTTCTGCAACCTGAATGGTACAGATAAATGGATCATTCATGGGAAGGACAACCAGATAGAATGCACAAAGGAAAGGGTATCAAGTATCAACCCAAGAAACACACTCAGGCTGGTATTAGAGGTCGCATAAACATCACAAGCACTTTCAGTTCTTCTGGTTTTTTTTCCCTCAGAACTATCAATCGAGCAATTGTTTGTGAGGAAAAAGCAATTGCACCATAAACAGTGCACTTCAGTGATGACCTTTCGTATCTTCAAAGAGCCTGAAGAGAACTACTGGGCTGAAAACACCATAAATGTACACCAAACAAGCAGGGTTGTTAATAAGAAAATGATGACATTTTAATTTCTACCTTCATAATTCTACTGATCACAATTTTTATGCATGAAATACAGAAGAGAAAATCACAAATGGACTGGATTTGTGGCTGGGAAGGATGCATAAAAATACAGCTATTGAGAGCAGTACATTTTAAATTAAAAATGTAGATCTTTGTTCTACACCCTGTTTTTATTCTTGCCCAGATAATACTATCTGAAATCCAAATTTTTAAAGCTAGCTGTGTATCATGCAGAAAACCTTAGCATGCTTCATATGTACTGCAATAGCACAGGGTCAACTTTGGCATCAGAGATTTCAGCTGGTCGCAATTACAGTGAGCTACAATGCTTTAAATTTCGACACTGAAAAGGCATACACTGGCTGAGTTAGGGGCTGCAGCAAAGAGTTAGCATCTATTGTGCTACGTCCATCAGGCTCAGAAAACTGGCTCTGCAACACAGTACTCCCATGGAAAAGCCAGAGCATGTAAAAGGTGAATTCTTGGTGCTTGCTGAGGAGTTAGAGTGTGCTGAAGGAGATAGTTGGTAATGTTTTCTTATATAGTTGTGATACATTACTGAGGTTTAATAGAGTGCTATATATCCTCTGGCAACCAAGCAATGGTGGTAACGAATACCTTTTTTTCTTGATTGGAGAAGTCGCACCAGTGTTTGTGGATGATGCATTAGGAGTCCAAGATTGTCTGTTAAGGAAATATACTTAATTAATTCATTAATCTTCAGTAAGTGTATCATTTTAAATGAAAAAAACCAACTATAAGAAATCATATTTCTACTATCAGAATGATACAACTGTGTATGGTAAATGGTATGACTATGTTTATATATGCCAACTGAAATTTTGGGAATATCTCAAAGGATATAAGATTTGGGACACCTTAAGGGATTCTGATGCTTAAAGAACAGATGTGTTTTTATTTGATATCCAAAGAAATTTCTGACTTCTTAAAACCTTGACTTCTGTATCTACACTTCAGTCTCCAACCACTAAAATATTAATATCTTTATTTTTCATACTTTACATTTTATGTTTCTTATTCAGTTATGTTGATGCTGCTCTATTTTATGATATGCCTGTAAAAAGAGCAGGTATTCCTCATACTCCTAACTATATAAATTCCAAGCCAGTGATTTTTCTCATAAAGTTCATCAAAAAGTTACTGTCTTGTCCTCTGCGATTCTTAATGTAATGAGAATAACTGAAGAACAGAGCTTTACAAATCATTTTATTTCTCTCTGGCAGGAAAAAGTATATACCATTTAAGTCTCACTTAAGTCTGACTTCAGAATTCATGGTAGGTCTATTAAAAATAATCTCTGGATAAAATAACATAAAATCCAATTTATATGATGTTTCATTTGTCATCATCACCATGATTTACAACATAATGGTGCAAAATCATAATTTAAAAGAATGACCTCACTTGAATGTTAAATGCCAGGGATACTAATTTGCTCTTCAGAGTAATATCTCAACACTTTGCAAGATGACATTTAATTGCTGTGCTCAGTCTTCACTAGCAACTATATTCAGTGTAATTTATTACTGATAGAACACTATTGACATTGATGAAGGCATAAAGCGATATATTTGTCCCTCTACATTTATAAGTATGTTGGCTGAGCTCTTCTGACTTTCATTTTATAAATAAAAATTTCAATTAGATAAGAGCTATAAGTTCTTTAGAAACTAAATTTTCAGTATTATGTAGTCATATTACATATACAAAGTGGCCATCTCTGAATCATAACAAATTTTTTATAACATATCAAAGATGTTGTACTAACTTATTTTAAATTAAAAATTGGTTTCAACCTGTTTTAAACAAAAGACTGACCTTCTGAAAAAAAAAATAAACCATGCATTTTCTGTTTGCTTTCCATTGGAAAAATCAGTTAGCCCATCTATCAAAAAAATTTTTTTCTATGTTGTGGTACTCACATTTTCCATTGGCAATGTTCAATGGCATTTTCCATTGAAAATCTTAATCAGAATTGTTTCATGTAGACTTTCCTCAGAAATACGTATCATATTTGGTAGAATTCATGCAGAGAAATGTACAATTCTAGAACATACCCACACTGAACAGTTTTCAAAACACTCATACTTTCTTTTTTGTATTTAAAAATCTGTGTTTCTTAAATAATTACTATGCTGAGTAAATGTGTAATTTGAGCTGGTCTTCCTTTTAATCTAGATGGAGAAAGGCATTTCTAGAGAAAATTCTTCTTATTCTAAAGAAAATATCTGAGAGACATCAGATTAATTGTCCTCCAAAAGACCCTTTTTCTCCTTACTGGCTATAAGAAGAGTCTATGATAACCTAGATATACATGTCTGCATTCCAGATGCCAGGTGATGAAATGAAGCCTACTGTTAGGCTATATACCATATAAATTATTTCTCTATATATCCTTGATATGTACATGCAATCAAAAGTTATGATAATACATAATACTTAGATAATAATACATCATAAATGATACATGAAACAAGATAAATGATAATACATAATACTTTTAGATGATAAAATTTCCAAAATTCATACCTGTTGCTTTGCTTATTATTCAGAGTTGGAGACTTATTTATTTTATCAATATCATTTTTGGCTGGAATTCTGTAAAAAACACTGAAATTATTTATAATACACACTCTAGATATTTTTTTAAAAAGCACTTTAAATAAAATTAAAAGCTAGACTATCACTTTGTCCTGTGTACAGATTAAAAATTCCCCAGTATTAAAATTGGGACAGAACGGAAGCTGAATGAATATAAATTTAGTGCATTAATATCTGAAGAGTCTAAGTTGCTCACTGGTCAAACCTATTTTAAAGATTATGTTCAAACACTAATTGGTATATTGTATCAAGCAAACACTAGTCGGTATATTGTATCAAGTTAATTTATTACAACTCCTTTGAATTAGATCAGAATACTAGAAAGAAAACAATGTTTTTCAGTCAAGCAGTACATAAACCATCCCCTTTCCCTCTGCTTCACCATCTCTTGAGAGATGCAACAGTCTTATTTTCTTTACAGCTTTTAGAGATCAATGTGATTTGAAAATACTCTGTTGTAAAACCCCTTATAAAGCATAGTGGTGACCTACAGGAATAACGTCTATCAAAGAAGTTAGATTATTTGTGCTTGAATTGATTTTATTAAGCCATGAAATTTACACTAAGAAACAACCATGTGATTTTTCCAGCCCTTTATGGATTCCACAGTTGTTGCCTAAAACCCTTCCAAACTTTCACAGAAAGCACCATAAAGCTATTGTAGCTGAAATGACTTAAACACTTATTTCATTACAACTTTCATCCCATATGTGGAATATCCTTTAATAAGAACAGGGACACTCCAAAAAAGCTCAAATATAAAGTGATGTACATTGAAACAGATTACAAATACTAAGTTGAGAGTGTTACCTTAAATATTTGATTAAAACAGCTGAAACATATTTTGAGCTGCAACTTATTTACATATAGAAATTATCTATTGCGGGGAATAGTTAACTATTCTCATCTATAAACTGAAGCTATAGATACAAAATAATCCTAGAACTATAATTTAATATTATGTACAAAACATTTTGTACCCTGCTTTCAGCCAAGAATACTGCTGTATTTAATAGAAACCCTTCAAGGGGGCTCCAGGACGCAATCCGTACCAGCATGTGCTCTGTGCCTTTTTCAAATCTTAAGTTTAATTGTGCAAATAGCTATCTCGTATCACAGGCAGCTTGCGGCTGTGACCGGCAGTTACAGTTACTCAAAAGATCACTAGAGGTCTCACTAAACTTGCTAGCGTTACTGCGGATGCAAGCAAACATGAGCATTTCTTCTGATTCACAGCTATCCAATGAACCAACATTTCTTTCACATTTCATTTCGTATTTTCAAAATCGAAGCACAGTACTTTAAGTAGTTCTGTATTTGCTCATTTTAAAGACTTAAAGGGTCCATCTGGCATCCTGCTCCACGGCTGCCCAATATAGCAGAAGCTTTGAAAAAAGTGAAAGAAAAAAGGTAAGTATAATGTACAACTTTTCAGCTTCTGATAAGCAGTGGTCGAAGAATATCCTCTGTTTGCACCCAGAATTCTGTCTCCAACAGACACCTTTGGATTAATGATCCATTCACTCGTCTAATGTTTTTCTGAACCAATTTAAATTTCTGGTCTCCACAACATCCTGTGGTAGTGACTCCTACAATTAATATATGTGTTAATGGAAAACCAAGTGTTCTTCTTTTTTTCTTTCTTGTTTTTTTTCCTTTTTATTTTCTTTAAATCATTACCTAAACCTTTCATACGGTATCTCCTCATTCTTACAGTGCAACAAACAGAAAATATTCCTTCCTTACTCACTTTCCCTATATCACTCTTTTCCAAGCTGAGGAAACTTTGTCTCTTCACACATGCGACATACAAAAGCTATTCCATCCCTGTGATCATTCTTTCTCACCTTCCTCTTTTTTTTTTTTTTCTGGTTCTATTGTTGTTTCTTCACATAAGTGAAATACTGTGTGTAGTGTTCAAGATGTGCAAAACAGGTTCATACCATGACTGAACAGTGGTTTCTGGTTTGCTCAGTTCATTTTCTAGTAATTTCTGCCATTCCAAAAGATTAGATTATTAATAAAGCAGACAATGAAAATGTCTCATTTGCTTCAGTCACGTCTCTTCAGATCTAATTGCCATAAATGCAGTTAGGATTTATTCTTCCTGGAAGCTATTCTGGACTTAGTAGCATTTAGTACTTGGAAAAATAGCAATGTAATATTTTCATTGCCACTATTTGATTTTTAAGCTCTCTCCCATCTTTTGTCAAATATTTAGTTAGTTGCTAATAATAAGAGAGAAATAAATGAGTAAATAAAATTTTTCCTCCCATCCAGAAAGGCTGTCTGTGATGCAGTTGTTGTCTGAGTTATGATGTGTAGATCTACATGCCAGTACAAGTATATGTGCACTTACTGCCATCAAGCTATGGATTTCTGTTGACAGCTTAACTCTGTTTGGTATTTTCTTGTACTTGCAGCCAACAGTGCAATTGCATGTAGCCATCTGCAACATCTCTCCCGGGTCCTTAATACTGAAACTGATGTTCAAATTTTGTAGATACTGGGTTAGGCAAAATTCATATCAAATAATACCTTCTTTGAACATGGATATGGCAGTACTCAGAAAGCAAAAAGCTGTACTTAAAATGGCTTTTAGATATGTTTTTACTGTCACATTTACACATGCAATAAAGAACTCAAAATTACTTCTATACTCCTCAAACAGTTTATTTTGGATTTTTTTTTTAAAAATTAGAATTTCAATGACTGTTTTGCCATTTTGAAAACTAGCTATTGAAGAGACATTCATCCAGGTAGATCCAGATTCTTTAAATCCTTGTCTTTTGGAATATTACAGTCATGGCCAGAAGAGATGCAAAGCAGAATTGTGGAAAGATGTTCCAATCTCTGGCTTGAAAACAGGTAACTCCTAAAGACCTTTTGCAGAATAGAAGACTACCATTTTACAGCATCTTAGATGATAGACAAAAATTATTTTCCGTATAGACAAGATGACTTACGATAATTCTGTAAACAGTTCTGAGAGATCTCCAATACCAAGGTAATTCTTCTCAAGAAATGTCTACTAGGAGCAGTCCTTTAGATTTTATTCTACATTCCAGAAACATGCTCCATTTTCAACTCTGCCTTTTAGTTTTGAACAGGAAAAAAAATGAATGCTTCTTTTTCACACAGGCAACTAAACAATCTAGCTGTTCTGCAAACTGTTCTGTTGTAAGCTTGGAGACCTCTGTACTATGGTTATGCTTGCCAGAAATAATTTATAAGAAAATAAGGGAATTGGTGGAGAACATGCTTCACAGAGGAAGCGGAAGTACCAAATTTGACTGCAGGCTACAAAAAGGTGCTAAGAGAAAATACATCACCACACCCTTTTATGCCTTAGGTTGCAAATTTGAGGAGATGCAGAACACGTGGTCATCCCTTACAGAAGTGCCTGCTGGCAATGGGTGTGCACATATTAATCCTGGAATGGCTATATTCCACAGTTTTGAGAAGACCTGTGATGAGTGAGGAGAAATAAACAACTTGACTGCAGCTTCCTCGTTGCAATCATTTCAAGGTAGAACCATCGTTATTCACTCCATTTATGGACATATTCCGCATTAGTTATCAGAAGTGTATATTCACACCTATAATCCTTTCTTTGTATTCTCTGTCAGCTGTTGCATATTAAGAACCCTTTATATTAGATATTTGTGTATATGAAAACAGAAAGACAACCAGCTTACAACCTAAAATCATTCAGACAACTTAATATCTCAGCATAAAGCAAAAAGACATAGATAGAGTACAAAGGAACAATGCTGTTCAGCAACACTGTAGAAACTGGAATTGTCCTATGACTTCTAAATTAGTAATCAGGACTTCTATGCATGAAAATCAAGCCTTAAAAACTGTTTTGCAGTCAATGAGTATGTGGATAAGAGTGACATAGCTGATATGTTCTACTTGAATTTCCAAAGAGCTTCATAGAAATTTGCTTTAAGGACTCTTAAATAAACTGATCATCTATGTGGTAATAGAGAAGGTCCTTTCATGCATAAATAACTGGTTTAAAAGTAAGAAACAAAGATTTGGAATAAACAGTTTTTCAGAGTGGAAGGAGAGATCTGTACAAGACCTGTGCTTTTCCATATGTTCACAAATTATCTGGAAAAGAAGGAAAGTGAGGTGATGTTGCTTGCCAATGACACTAACTCATGGTAGTCAAAACAAATGCTGACTGGCAAGGCTTTCAGAAGTCATCTGCTAACATGTCAGATTTCTAAAATGGCAGATGACATTCACTTTTCTTAGATGCAAAGTAATGCCTGCCAAGAAAAACAATTGATCACTGAACCAGCTATTATCACTCAGGAAAGAGGTCTTGGAGTTATATAGGTAATGTTATGAAAATGAAAGCTCAATTCTCAGCAGCACTCAAAAGAGCAAATTCAATATTATGAAGTATGAGGGAAATGAACCAGAAGCTGTTGTTATACTCCTCTATATATACAAGGCATGCATCCATCTTAAATACCTGCATGGAGTTTTGGACCCCCAGATCAAAAAGACTAATATGGAATAGGTAAAATGAAGTTATGGAATGGCTTCCTTGTGATGAGTGAACAAATACAGCAGGATTCACCGGCCTGTAGAAGAACTGATGGAGGATTGATATCACACAGCTCTGCAGCCTATTCTATTCCAGACTTCTATGGAGAAGGTAAATTTTACATAACAATTTTTCATTGCTTCTTACAACAGAAGTAAGGATCATCAAACGAAATCACACAGTGCTAAGATCCAGCCAAACAAGTGCACTTTTTCCACAGTGTGCATTTAAGTGCTGGTACTCATAGCCTCAGCATGTTGTGGATACCAGATGTTAATGGGGGCTGAATTTTGAAGATGCAACGCAGAAAGAATCTGCAAACACAGGCATGGTCATGTCTTAACTCAAGAGAGGTCAAGGCTGAAGAGGACATTCAAATTAAGCACCTGTATGTTAAGCATATGATTCTGATATTTGTGCTGATCGTGGTATGAAGTGGCAGCAAGGATTTGCAAAGAACTAGGTGTTTAGCCATGTTGTGCTTAACTGCTGGAGACAGGACTTTGATTTATAGTTTGAAAAGCAGAAAACTGGAGAGGAGTGAATATCATCTGTGCAGAGGTACTTACGTTTATGAGGACAAGAATACACAGAAATTGATACAGAAAAAAAGAAGAGCAAGATGTCAAAAGAACCTTTTCTCAAATCACATTTCCATTTGTCTCATTGACAATTCATGCAAAAATAATTCAAGGTCTTCTACTTAGATGCTTAATAAATAACAAAATTTAAAAACCCCACTGATTTCATTCATGCTTTCATTTTTAAGACCTCTCACAGGTATGAGAATCACAAAATACAATACATACAGAACAAAGTCCTACCTGTCCAAGGTAGTATCAGACCTGTATCGTCCAAGTACAGCTTTCTGATCTTCCTTTTCATTTGTGCTACTGCTATAAAAAAGGTTAGAAAGGCCACTTTGATCACTGTTTTTATTAAACAACTCATTACCAGTAAAACAATATATGTCTTGAATTGAGGTATCATACAGGATTTCAGTCCATCCAAGTGTCAACAGATCCAACCCTGCATCCATTGCAATCATCAACTTAACAATTATTGACATCGAAGTCAGATTTACAGTGGAAACATGTATAAACTAAAATTTAACAAAAAAAGTTCTTGCTATAAACAGGATATAGTAAAAGGATACTCAGTTTTCTTTGGCAATATCATTAGAAAGGTGTTCAGACACTCTACTGTACCTGTGTAGGCTATCTTGGGATTTGTATTGATTAAGCACAGCTCTTCCATAGTTTTCATCAGCACTTCAAGCAAAAGAAAGACAGTGGTTAGTTAAAATTTTAATATTAAAAATAGAAATTTTTTTCTTGGCAAAAGATTTCTGTCCTCAATCTGATTTCACAGCTGTCCACTACCACCATAACCCTACCAGCTACAGATCTCTGCATTAGATGACTCCAGACATTTTGGAGTAAGAATTATCTCTTCCTACATGCTGTTCATGGACCAAATAATGAGGGCCCAGTCTCAAGGTGGAGTTTCTACTGTAATACAAGCCCTAGTTTGCATTACAGTAAATTTCAACTGATTCCAACTTAAGCTCCTTAAAAGAAATTGCCAAGATTTATAATCTTCATGCTTGTAAAAAGAAAAAGTCAGATCGTATTCTTGCAACTTAAATATATGAAATGTGGGATTTTTCTTGTAGAGAAGCCTGACATCTCATTAAATGCTCAGCGCTCAAAAGTCTGAATGAAAAACATAGTTAGTGAAAGTCCAGCAGACTAATACTTCCAAAAGGCAATCAATACCTCATCAAGATGAGCAAATAATAGTTATTGGATGAAATTTATGTAATTCTGGTTGATATCACTCATGAAAAAGTAGACACTCCAAGAAAATGCACATGGCATACTGAACTAAATACAGAAGAAATGTATTTCACATCTTTTTCTTACCTTTCTTCTTCAGGCCTCTTCTTTATCCAGCTGTTATCTTGCAAAAGGGTCCGTCGTTTATTAATATCATGAGTAGCCTGTTGTCTGCTTTTAATTGCAACAGAGGGGCTCTTATTATCTGCAAATGCAGAGAAACATGGCTTGAAAATGAATGTATGGGATAATTTTGGAAACTTGAAGTACTATTAGAAAGGCTGAAATATGTGAAAGTTTAGCACAGATTGGATCTTCAGGTATCACTCCTGTTTAGTGCAGACCGTTTCCTTGAAAAGTTTGTGGCTTAATCCCTTCAGCCTTGAAGGGACTGCAGAAGCCCAGTTTACCAAACTACATTCAGTTTCATCCTTACTATGAAACAGCTTGGTGTGTTTTTAATGTGAACAAATATCACAGATCTGATAAAAGAATTATGAAATATACATACAACAGTAATTCCAGGAATGAATCCTGTTTCCTGGGGTGTTGTCTGTGGTTTTTGTATTTGTAGATGTATGAAAGGACGCAAATTTCAAATGAAAGCTAATCTTGAGATGATCACATGGTCCTCCACCTACATCCAGCCCAACATGTGTGGATTTTCAGGTTTCTCAAAAGGGTCATACTCCCTCTGAAGCTTTTTCCTCAGTGGCTGAACAAACAGGGTCTCTTTTCTAACCAGCTACCTAGTTTTACTGAACTTTTAACAAAAGCAATACCTTTAAGATCCATATCTTTAAGTCAAATTTAACTAAAATTGGTGTATGGTTTCAAAGGTTATTGGGAGGGACAGACAGACAGACAGGCATGCACACCTACACGCGGTATGAACATGGAAGTCTTATTCACTTATGAAAACAATCTAAAATATCTTTGCCAAATAAGGCTGATATTTAGTATATTGAGGAATTAACAATACAATGTTTACTTGATTTGTGAGAATATATATTCCTCACTGTATTAGAAAGCTGATGTTTATTTCCTTTGGTTTCCCTTTATAAGCAGTTTGGCCCAGAAGCAAGCAAAACCATTGAACTATTGTCCAGTATTCTCAGTTCTTTTTGTTCCCACCTAAGTTTCGTATCATTGGCCTGTTTGAGGTCAGGGGGAATATTGTTGTGCCATTTTAACATTCCCCTTTAAAATGGAAGACTAGAAGTTGAGCCTAAATAGACATTTCATTTTTTAATTGTGATACTTGCCCCAAACTTCCACAGACAAGAGAAGGTGAAAAATTAAATATGTAAAACCTTTGTCAATAGCATCCAATTAATCAACAAACTGACTGACAAGGAATACTGAGTTTGTCAGGTTTTCCTTTAGAGAAGGATTTTCTCCGTGAATTCCTCACTATCTGAGCATCCACAGAAAAGGAGTTCAACACCACCAAATTTCAGGAGACATCATTATCTGGTGTTCAGTAAGGACATTTGACCGTAAAGATTGTGTAAAGACCACACTTCACAGAAAATACACGCAGTCAGTATTATGTCATTTGTCAGAGCTGTGTTTTGGCATTCTGCTGTGATTTATAAGAAAATGTAGCTCTTGCTTTTAATACAAAAACTTCAGCTGTAGTGATAACATGAAAAATGACAAATAGCTACAGTGAGTGGAAGACCAAATCATAATAAAGCACCAAAACATTTATTTTAAGTGACAATGGCCAAGACTGTTTTTTTTTTTTTTTAAATACAGTTTTCTCATGAAAGAAAAACACTGCAGTACAAAGATAAAATTCAGTCTAAAAATGTATATCTGACTGTAAGCCAAACTGTGCCTGCTCTTATCTGTGGCAGTTCACTGTAGATATGTCCATACTGCCAAATAAAAGAAGGCCAGTGAAGGAATTTGAGGATTGGACTCATCATTCATGTTTGCCTAGTTACAAACATTCTCTGGCTCTGTGTCCAACTAGCTGTCTCCAAGACTAAGCTGCTAGAGAAGTGACAAACATTTAAAAAACATGGATGTGACATGTATGTTGCCGCTGCTTGGCCCTGATACCAGGGTTTGGCTTTCATTTTTTGAGCAGCATAGATGCAGCCCTTTGAGACCATTAAGAAACGAACAGGCACATCAAAGATGAGATTTGTGAGAATGTGCTGACAATCACAGTAGCTTAAGAACAAAAAGTCATCTATCCTCACTGCATGATTTCTGCATCAGCCTGTTCACTGCCGCTTAAGCTAGTTTTTGTCTTTAAAATATTTATTAAAATCTGATTTAAAAACTTCAAAAAAACGAAGACATCCCAGCCTTGCCTGCATAGCTCCAGTGGTTCATTAAAGTATCTATTAAAACATCCACTTCTTCCAAACTAAAAAGAGGAAGGACCTCCATCAGTTTAAACAATAGCATTGTCTCATAGTTACTGTCAAGAATGGAGATAGTTATAATTGGCAAACAAGATTAGATTAAGTCAGTATATTCAAACCAGCAAATATTACTGGTTTGAATATGCTGAATAACTGGGATGTAATAGGAACTTGGATCAACATATATAGATAGAAAAAACTTTGCAACATTCATAAATCAAGAATTTGAATGAAGAATCAATAGCAAAAACTGCGCCTTCCCATTCTCATAAATATTTAGATATTTTTGACTTGGTGCAATCATTTGCAATGTAAAAAAAAGTTAATTTTGGAAAGTAGGGAAAATGTGAGTTCAAGTATATGCGTTCCAGAGACAAAACTCCTCTTCAGCAAGGATAGCTGATGGCAACTAAAGGGGTGGAAATGGTTCCAGCATTCCTTTCATACCAATAGTTTTAGCCAAAGATGCTTTCAACTGTCTGCCATGCATTTAAATCTGTGCTCTACTGTCAGCCATAACTTCCTCTGAATCTTGAAGAAAAACTCTTCAATGACACGAACATAACATAAGAACTTCTATATATTCAAGAAATACTTAGTATATATCCAGCTATTAAAATTAACCTTGTAGATGCAATATTGGGGTTTTTTTACAGTGGCATTTTAGGAAAACTGCTATTACATACCCAAAAATTACTTGGATTTCATGAAATCATGGCTTTCTTAATTGCTTAGTGCAAACAAGGTTTCAGGAAGTCTCCTATAAAGGCAGCGGCCAAGGAATAGATATTGTGTTTTCTTTTCAAGAAATGTCACAAGCAATTTGCTAATGCATGAGGGCTTGGGTTTGCTGAAGAGTACCCACTTCTGGTCTAATTAATTGTCTCCCAAGTTTCAATTAAAAAATTAAATATAGATCTGATAAAACAGCTCAGGTCACATGAGCATGGGCAGATGGAACATATCCCCTTCTTCTTTTGGCTATAAAGAGTTTATGCCCTTAACACGGTAGAGCCAAGCTGCTCCCTGCTCTGGCTGCACCCATTTTGGTGTACTTAGGCTTGGCACATCCCACCCAAACCAGGTCCTCATGCGCCTCAAAACCTTTCAGTCTTTAGAAGTATTTTGCATGTTGGAGGTAAATGGAAAATTTCATCATGTTTCCAGTTTACTTCTGGTCATTTCTCTGCATAGAAAGCAAACTCCAGCCCTCCTCAAGTTTTGTCCCTCTGCAAGAACAAACAATCCCATCTGACAATGATTAAATAGCTTTTCTATCCCCTCCTCCCATTCTAATTTTCCTCAATTTCTCCTCATTTCCCCTGAGCGAGTCAAAGAGACAGTGCTGAGGGCGATGGATGCCCTGTCTGCCCACAGCCCTCCTGGCCGCCATGTTCCTGTGGGGTTTCCACAGCAACCACAGGTCTCAGCGGAGGGAACCGCCATCTTGCACCACGCTGCCTGGCTCCACTGCTCCACCACACTGCACTGCTGTGTTTTGGCCTGAATTTCTGCCAGTGAAAGCTTACACACAACACTGCGAGCTTTGCTGCTGAACCAGGTCCTACTGTGAATCTAATAACCAGTCTGTCACCGTCAAAGAGTAGCGGCACACCCTGTGAAGGAGCTGGGCGATGGGCATGGCAATGCTTGGAAAGGAGAGAGGCCATGCCTCAACCTCTAAGTGCCCTGAGAGCAGAAAATGAAGGAGACTCAGTATTACCGCTTTGATTAGGAGACTGTTTTCGTATGCTGAAAGCTGACATTTTGTTCAGTGGGGTGTCCTTCTGAGAGAATCTAAAAGAAAAGATAAAAAAAAAGAGAAGAGCGAGTTGACGGTGAGATTAGGAATCAGCCTCAAAGACAGTTTAAGTTCGTTTGCCACTTTGATCACCTCCTCGCACAAGTTTAGTGTGATAGGGTGGAATGACTTAGCATTAGCTGCAGCCCTCTTTGAACTGAAGCTCAGGCACAGTGGTGGCTTTTCCCTCCCTGGCGATGACTATGTGTATTCCTGCCCTGCGTCTCTGCCTGTCACACCACCTCTCCCTCCTCCTTTTCCTCATCGGGAGCTCCTTCCATGAGAACATGTGGGGTGGTGAGAGCCTTCGGAGGGCAAGACAGAGTAATGAAGAGTGGGGTGAGGTGATTAGCTTAATGGGAAGATGATACCAGCCTGTGGCTCAGAGCAGCGCCTCGAGCGCCCGTGGGCTCAGCTAGCCCCGCTGACGGGTCTCACAGCTTCGGTGGCCTGCAGCTAACACGGGGGCCTGGGATGGAGGCGGTTCTTCTGCCCTGCAGCAGTTTTCCAGTCACTGGCTTCTTCCCTTATCTCAAATCAGGTTAAAAAATGAGCCTCCAAGATGGTTGATTTAAAAAAATGATAATTCTTTGGGAGTTGAGCCACTCAAAAGATTTCATGTTATGCTTTGAAACTGGATTTTGAATATCAGCTTTCCTAGAGAAAGCATCAAGCAGAACATATGACATTTCAACAACAAAAAATTCCCCCTTAAGTAAAAAAAAAAGCAATCCTAACATTCAATTAAGAGTGTGGAGAAAACTGACCCTCTTTAGCAAATGGATTCCTTTTTGAAAAGCAGCATTTTCCAAGAAAACAATGTTAAGGTGGAAAGCTGCCAACCAGCTCCACTGGTCAGGCTGCTAAAATTTACAGAAGCACCAGAAAGCAGTTTTTGTGACAGAAGCAGTCATTAAAGATCAGAAATATTCTCAGTTCTCTGGGTGACACAGCTGTCCTGGTTTTTTTGCAGACATAGAGTACGTTGCTCACTCACCTAAGAGAGAGTGGATTGAGAGATCGGAGCCTGTGGCTGTTTCTTTACTGATGGAAGGTGAAGAAGATGTTGGATTTTGGCAAAAGGTTAGCAAAAATACTAAAAGTAATACTGACAGTAAAACATACAAAACTAGTGGAGGCCACAATGAATTGCACTTAGAGCAGATTTTTCTTTTCTGTGTTTTTACTGCCAGACAATTGCTAAAAAAGCTTATGATTACCGAGAAAAGAAAGCAGGAAACTAAAATCTGGATGTAAACAAATACAGATCTTTTTAGAAAGTAAAGATATAAATACAAAAATAATATTGGAGTCCAAAAGTCTGCATCTATCTTACCCCGTTGTGAAATTGCAGATGTTTGTAAGAGTTTAAAATTCTGGCATGTTGTTTGGAAGGCTCTGACCCACACTCCTTTCTTTTAACCTTAGTTGTTGGTATCAAGCGTAGAAAACATGTGACTGCTGCATCTGGTTCCCACCCAAGAAAAATATGCTCAGGGCTATGGTGAGCCCTATTTATTTTGCAATAGGTTATAAAATATCTTTCAAAATTACTGATACAAGTTTTAAGCAGATACTCACTGAATTTCCTAGAAACTGTTCAGGCAGATTATCAAGCAATCAGTTTTAGATAATAACCAATCTTGCTATAAATTTTCCTGAACCGTCACAAGATGATAGAGAGGACTCCGGTTTATTTATGTTTTCAGTTTAGCAACAGCTGGACATCTGACACTGATTTTTATTTCAGTCAGTCCTGGGATATTAGGAAGTCTGACATTTCAGTTTATTTCACAAGCATGAGTGCTGGCACTTCTTCATCTAGAGAAGAAGCAGTACTTTGTATAGAAGGAACTTGGATTTATTTTCTGATAAAGACTTTTAAAGCCATTTCCTAAGGGAAGTGAATCATAAAACTTTGAAAATGGAGCCTTCTTTTGTGGAAATTAAACCAAATGTGGTCATTCTAAGGCTTAGAATATCTTGTTAAAAATACACATTTTGCAATTTAAGTATTTCTCATTAAAAATGACAAGAAACTGCTATGTAGACTTCATGTTATACTATAGCCTTCCTTTCCATAGATTCATGATGGAAACCGAAATTTCTCACAGAATTGGCAAGGAAGTATCATGCACCTTTGTTAAAAATAAACAAGAAAGCCTCAGACATTTGTTCTGAAATATAAATTATTGCCAAAGTAAAAAATCCATACATTTTGAGGCTTGTCTTTAAAATCTACAGAAAAACTACAAATGCATTAATGACACTGAGACCCTGAAAAGCAACTGGAAAGCAGGTTTGCAACTCCCACTTGTATCCATGCATGACAAAAGAAAGCGTGTTTCTTTCACCCTCCCTCATTTAATTAAAACTGTGTTTTGTCTCTTGTCCTATATTCATTTTTAAATGTTTTTAGGGCAAAACAATATTTCTGTTGCACATGTGTAAAGCATCCAGAATAAACTACTACCTAGTCTCCCAGCCTGAAAGTAGTATGCATAAATGAATATAAGAAGCAGGCACACTCCCTTTTACAGTCAGCACTGAAAATGTGCCAGATATTCTGAAATTTTAAACCCAGGCATTTTAGTCTTACAGAATACTGCCATATTGTCCTCAAGGTTTACTTCTTGCTTCCGAACTTTCGAGTTGTATATCAAAGATTAATGCATTAAAATTTAAAATGCAAATTACAAAAATATCCTACTTTAACCTCTAGCACAGACATTCAAGAATCATCAGAGTAGGATTTAAATTTCAAGATCTTAGAAATGCAAAGAATCTTGCGTAAACTCATCAAAGCATTTTTTTCTTGGTCTGCACTATTGTGAACTAAGTGTGTGTGTATCTGCGTATGTGGAAAGGGGAATGGACAGAAGATTGTGAGGATCACATTAGTTTAAAAACTTCAGCTCATAAAGAACTGGAACCGTCACATTATTCAAAGTTTTTAACTTTGTAAATGAAATTGTGAGAAAGAGAAGTTACAGGCTTCTATAGTATAGTATACTATAGTATACTATGGTAGTAAATTATGTTCAGGCATTCTTAATAAGATCTCAACCACTGAAGCAAAACAACTCAGCTGGAATGCAAAACAAAAACAAACAGGAATGCAGCTCCAGTGTAATTTGAATTTAAAAACAGCGTCAGGAAACTTTAAAAGAAAATTAAAACTGCCCCAGCCAGTCCAATGAGCAGTTCCCCAAAAGTTTTAAGACATGTCAGTCCTGGATTTAGACCCTCCCCCATTTTGGGGGGAAAACTAAATACAATCCCAAAGAAATCCAGAAAATACTTCAGACATGACTTCAGGGAAAGCCAAATGCCCCTCCAAGCTGGTAGCAAGTTATTCAGAAAGCAGCACAGGTCTCCAATTCTATTTTTGTCACAAATAGCCGTATTCACACTTCTACATCTCCTTTCCACATCCTGCAGTGACTGACCAGCAGAGGACCTCAGGCCTGCCTTAAATTCTCAAAGCTAGACCTCCTAGTTTTCAGCTGGTCTGAACACACCCATTCTTCCAACACAGAGTCCTCTTGCCTTTCTTCTTCTGTTCTTGGCTGTAGCTTCCTATGTAATTAGGTTTCACATATATGCATTGCTGTATTTAAAAAAAATACATAAGAATAACACAAACATTTCCTGTAAGAATCATGTTTTCCACATCAGACTGAACTAGTTACAACCAAAAAAGTCTTCATTCTTTGGCTTGTAGCTATGACAGTGATTAAGACCTTATTTATAAATATTCAGTTTATATGTGTTTTGCTTTCAATAAACAATATTTCTTTCCACAGCTTAGAGGTACCGCATATCATCATACTGTATAATAAGTAATTCAACATAGTAGGCGTTGAGGGAGTGTCGAGGGAGGTACACCTTCTTCTCTTAAAAGTCAAAACATTTGGTTTTATACTGAAGTTTTTCATATAAAGCATTGCCAAATGTGAATGCCTAAAATATCAGACTCCTGACTATTATTAATGGGTGATACAAAAAGTTGTAGGTTAGCAACTAGTTTAAAACAAAAAAGTTTCAGAATTTTCCTGTCTTCCAGCTTCTCGTGCTGCATTGCTAAAGCAGCCTGGATTGCAGAGAAGCCACTGAGTTTGGCATGTCCACATAAAGCTGGAACAAACAGGTTTCTTATACGTGGCTCTGCACAGCCACAGCTTGCTGACTACTGTTTGCTGCGCATCCTTAAAGTTCCAGCTTTTCAAAAACATCTAATATCTGCCATATGAAAAAGAAAATAAACATCTACTTTGTTCTTTCTTTATCCCAAATATGAAACTTTACACCAAAATTTCATCTTCTTGAAGGACTATTCTGAAGTAAGCTGAGCAGTCAGTATCTTGTGAGCACTCTGAGCTCAAAATTTTAGAATTATTCCATTAGAAATCTAATAAAAGGTTAGGAAATTAATTTTACACATCCCTTGTGTTTTAACCCATTTGCTTGCTTTCACTGCAGTCCAGGAGAAATTTTGGATAGAATAACTATTAATGAGAGAATAAAATGAAGGCTTACTTCAGCTTTACTGAAGTTTTGTTTCTTTTTGTTTCTTTTTTTTTTTCCATTGGAACTGTTAATGTTAATTCTATACTACATGGCTTATCTTTCATTTATATGAGATTAATGTGGAAAATATTTCATTTTAAACAAAAGCACATTTGATCCTACTTAATCGCAGTTTCAAAGTACACCACAGTATTTCCTTGCCTTCAGTTAACAACTTTTATGTCAGATCAGCAAACTTTGTTACTTGGTCCATCATTTCTCTTGAATATAGTACGACCTAGATGTGTGAGCAAGCAATTGATTAAAGTCATTCTGACTTGATACAGAATAAAGATCTCCAAGCCTTAGAAATAAGGCACTGGGGAGACACATCATCACAGCTGTTCTTCTGGATAGACATCCATAATTGTGTGAGGTGAAATCTTTCTCATTTGGAAGTCAATACCAATTTTGCTGGTCTCTACATCCATCATTTCTCCCCTGAAATATCAGAAGTGCTGAGACTGGGCTGTCAGATCTGGCTACCTATGCTTCACCTCTAGTAAGAGTTTGTATTTCTAGACATGGCTTCACCTCATGATTGCAGGTAAAGGCTGTTTCTCAAATCACCATCACAGCTAGAGCCACCCGAAGTTGTACCATCCTTCACATTTCCACACTTGCTATTTCAGTCAATCATATGATCTCCTAAATAGCCTTAAAGGCCCACCCTGTCAGGTGCAGATCTATATGTATAACTGATGCTGCACTTTCTTCCCTCCAAAGTTGTCACCACTATTCACTGCCGTAGCTCAAGACCGTAGGTCGGGACATGAAGTAGAAGGAACAATGGTGTTGCTAACTCAGCACAGTACCAAGCGTGCACTCAGAGCTTAACAAATAAACACTTGAGTATCGTTATATGCTTCAAAATTATAAGTAACATGATTCTCTTTATTTGGCAGTAAGTTAGTCTTTTTGTCCTTTTGCTGAAAACTACATATAAAAATAACTACATTTATTTTACAGACATTAAAGAACTACAGAAACATGTTCCTAGAGTGAATTTTTTTCGAGAGTTACATATCAGAGCAATAGCCATATAATACATTTGTAAATAATACATTGTGTTTAAATTACTATTTTACGATAGAGTTTAGGCCACAGAATTGATAACAACTCTCACAGAGAATAACATGTGTATGTGTGTAAAAGAGAAAACAGGCAAGGTTAGAATAGGCAAGGTAGGACTAGAGAACACATGAACGTACGACAGAAATCATTCATCTATTTGTAGCAGAAAGAACTCTCAGAACTGGTTTTTCAGGACGTGGGCGGAGGAGATTTTGTTTTGAAAGAAATTAAGCTTTGGAACTGTCACTAATGTAAAATCAGCTGCTAGTTAGAACCCAAATTTGTATGTGTTTTCAAATTAGAGACATATGACCAGTTTTAAATGGTGCTTTTTTTTTAATAGAGTGTAGAAGGGGGATGATAATTTTAGATTTTTTTATTCAACTCGTTCCTTTCACTTTGCTATATTTTTAATGAAGAATGCTTCCTGTTTATACATGGGTTCCATTCATGGTGCAGATAAGTCATTGTATCAATGCAGAATAGGTATTTTTGCTATACCTTTAGCAAGGCTGGAAATGATTTCTGCATACTTCACAAGTAGCTTGTTCTTCAAAAGCAAATTGTTGCTAAATTTTTTTCAAAATCATATACTTGAAGCAAATACAAGTAAATAAGTTTTTAATACCCTTTAATTTTAGATAAAAATTCCAAGGAAAGAACAAAGAAACAGTAAAGCAAACCAAAGAGTAAAAATGACATTAAAATAGCCATTCGGGAGAAGTGGTCTGAACAGTGAGTTTGTCATGAGAGAAATAGCACCAAAATGAATTAAAATTAACAATGATGTAATGTAGGTAATGAAATAATTAAGATAGTACAGCCAAGAGAACCTTTCAGGAAGGTCCAGGGAATTTGAACACCTAAACTGAGACACTTTTTAAAAGAGCTGCGTTTTCATAGTCAAGTTCTCCACACTTCTTGAAAGTTGGATCCTTCGAAGTGGGATCCTTAGTTGGACGCTGAGAGATCACAGAACATCTGAAATTGTAGGACTTTCGATACATGGTACATAAAAAGAGAAAAGTAAATGCCCTTACCTAGGTATGGTAGAAGTTAGTGTCCTAGTGTGGCTCAGTGTGGTAAGGCAACCTGGAGATATTTGGAAGTGAGGTACAATCAAAGCAGACAGAGAGCTGAACTGTCGTTCCCCATCCAGCTGTCTGAAAAGTCAAGAGACTTCTCCTTCAGAGGCTGAGTCACTTAAAGAGGAGGTAGGAGGTGTGGAAAAGGGTGGCACCTTGTAGAAATACCAGATCAATTAGAAGTACTGGTGAGTTGTTATACTTCTGTGCTTGCTGTACTTTTCAAGTGGAGTAGGGCTGGGTTTCACAAAATGAAATGCTTTTACAGACCTTGAAACAGAAACCCAAGCAATTACTATTTGGAAAAAAATATGCTACACTCATTTGGATTTACCATCGAAAAATACATTGCAGAGCTATAGGTCTGCCTCTCAGCTTGAGGGTTTCGGGTATTTACACAGGCAAACATGAAGAAACACCGTATTTCATCAAAGGAAAATTCTGCAGAAACGTTACGTGGGGAACACACACTGGAATCTGATACGCATTAAGTATTTGCACTGTTTGAGTATGTGGGCAGAGGCAAAAGATCTGTGGGGAAAAATCCTCCCACATCAGATCTTGTTGCAAGTCCTTCTTATCTGTGCACATTTGCATTCTCCTTCACTACAGCCAGTAATAAACAGAAAGGAGAGAAGAGACTGCCTTCACTTTTTTTTTCCCTTTACAATGGCTGCAATACATTTCTCCGTAGGCGAAGAACTGCCTTACTATGAACAAATACAGTAGCAAGGAACATAAACTTCCTTATAGGAATGCTGTATACGACCTGTTCTGTTTAAGATACAGAGTCTGTTTTTAAAGTATCTTATACAAGCTGACACTTATTTTATATTTGGGGAGCTTTTGTAATGAAATGTGTAAGATGTGGTTATACAAGATTCTGAATAACCTTTAGTCTTTTGTGAAAATTAAGAATTTCTTTTGACACCAAAAAAGCAAACTCTGACACAAATTAACTTAGTAAATATCTCCTTAGCCATATTTGTAGTCCTTATTTTTGCTGATGGTTACCTCTTCATAGGCTTGGTACTTAGTAACATGAAGTTATTGTCTAAACATTGGTTATATCTGATGAAATACAGCTGATGAAGCAGAGCAGACAAGAAAATATCAAGCATAAACTACTAACTACCACAAGTTTCAGAATTAGTGAATACAAACAAGCAAACCTTTCTGAACTTTGTACATCTCATCTTCCGGGTTTCTGAAAGTGAAAAATACTTATAGCCGTCCTGGCATGTTCAGGTACACCGTACTATATGTTTATCATTTTACAATCAAGAGGAAAATTTTACGAATGCATCTCTTTACAGACGTATTATGATTTTACAATTTTAACACACATGCCTCCCAAATGAAACAGATATCTTTCCTCAGAAGCAATGCACAATGGGAATTAGCTTAAAAAAAAAAAATCTACATACACTTTGAGTGGAAATGGACATATACCTTTGATTTATAATAACAACACCTGAGACTAAGAATATCTTTTTGTTTTGAAGCGTTTTTCTTTCACAATCCAGGTGCTAGGTGATATTAATTTGTTATCATTTTACATTCAACCAGAAGTGTTCTGCTCGTAAATCAGAGATAAGCTTAACCTGTCTCACAGTGCTGCCTTCTTTAGCCAAAACATTTGAGAAACACAAATAGAGGTGCAACCAATACAGTCTTGAGAAATTAAATTGATGTTTTCCTGTATTTACAACCTTTGAACACAGAGAAGAAACTATGAGGCACAGCAAGCCGGTTCTGCTACCCAAAATAAGCCAGGGGCTTATTCTAAAAGACAGTCCTTGCTAAGTCTTTAGCAGCTGGCACAACGGAATATACCCTCTACAGGAAAATACATACATGTAAGAAATTCCAACAATGGTACTGACCTCAGTTTAAGAATACAGCAGGCCAGCTGTCTTTTACTGACTGACCTGCAACAACCAGTAAATTCAATGAATGGTGAATTTTTGATGTTAACTGATGCTGATTACTTAATATTTCAAAGCTGAAAAAAACCCCACAACATTTTCTTCAGATTAAAGCAAGTCCGACTTACTGCTAGTCATTCTGACTCATTTTCTCTATGATATTAATCACATACAAGTATTGTACCTGGTGAATAAAGAATGCAGTGCCATGTATCAGGAACTGAACATTTTCAGCATAACCATACAGTGAAAGTGACCCATAATTATTTTCTGTGAACAAACTTCCCATGCTCCGAAGAAATTCAGCTTTCAAAAATGCAGAGGAATTCAAACTTTGCCTCTGGATCTCAGTATAACAAATAAGATGTATCACAAATCCAGCCATCCCCAGATTGTGTGAACTGTTCTGCAGTCAGGTTTAGAGAACAGTTTTGGTTTTATTCTCTAGTTTATGGTCCTTATTTAATTGAAGGAGAGACAGAAATATAAATACAGTGAAATTTAATTGCTCAGACCATATCAGAATGTGAATTATGTCTCCCTCATTCCCTTTCTCACTCGCAAGAAAATTCCCCAGTCGTAGCACGAACAGCATTCTGGACACAGATTTTTCAGCAGTGTCAAAAAAGAGCAATGCGAAAAATACACGTGTATATATATGCCTCTGTATTGTCCACCAATGACTTTTAATCAAAGGATGTAATTTACCTAATCTACTAGTTCACCTCATTGGGCCATGCTTTACTATTGATTTATCAGAGTTGAAGGATTTTTTTTTTTTAGTTCAAACAGTAAAGCATTTTGGTGATGTCAGTAACTGATTTCATATCTACCTATCACCATAATGTCTATGTAATCTGCTTGTTGGGAGTTAGGTAAATAGTCTGCTTTTGCTTGCCATTCTCACAAGAAAAAAAGAGGAACTTCTTTGAAAAATAGATACAAACATAAATGGCCACATCCTCAGCTGATATTACAGGACATAACTCCACCAAAATAATTCTGATAGCTTGATTTACATTAGCAGAGTGCATGGCCTGACATGATTTATGAGAGAAAACAAGAAATGTCTTAGAATTCCTCCCTACATTAACTCTTTTTAAATTTATTAATAACAAGCAATAAGGACACATTGCTGATTAGTAATCAGAGGTCACTATCTCATGCTGCTTAGACTGCTGGCGTATTTTGGAGGCCATTTCTAGCAAGCTCATTTTAAGTACCTCATCAACAATGGAGACTTAGGCTCATTTGTCATCCAAAGAATTCTCAAAATGCCCCCTAAGATACTGCCGGTAGGGGATGTTGACTTTGAAAATAGAGTAGCACTGGCAGAAAAGTGAACATAACTAGTTCAGAAATGCCATCATTTAGATTTGAATGGCTTATTCAGTGTTATTAAGGTCAAATGCATGTAGCACCCTGCAGTGGCAATACATTATAATGATTCATTATCGTGCTTCCCAGTTCCCGCCTTTCTCTGAACAAGGTGGTTGTGTTCTGTGTACTTAGCTTTAGTTTATACTTTTCTACAAAGTCTACGTCCCTTGATTGCTAGTAAGATGCATTTTCTCTATATGATTTTCTTGTCAATTTTTGTTGAGTTTCCATTTTTAAGTACAAAACATACAGCAAAATGTTGTTTTACCTCCACATCCTTATTAAGGTTTATAGGATGGCCGTCAAATGAAAATAGCATAATGTAGCCTAGCCCTATTCAGCTTTTATGTAGATTCACAAGAGAGAGATGGGCATGAGCAATGACTCAGCAGGCAACTTTTTGGACAAATACCATTCTATGACTCCTCCCAAAAAGGGAGGAATACATTAGTGAATACATTTTTTTCATACACGTAGTCCTCCAAAAGAAAAGTCCTTTCCGAGTAGGACTGGTAAACTATTGTGTTCTGGGTTATAAGATGCTATTATTATAACTGGTGTGCCCCAAAGATTTAAAGACATTCTAGCTAGTTCAGATTTTTTAGTTTCATGACACAGATAAACCAGCTACATTTATCCTATTAAATTAAACACACCAAAGCCCAGTCTCTGGCCTGAGGACAAGTCGAACAGCATGGTTTGTGTCTATATTGCTAAACTTGCTTTCCAAAAAGAACTGTGTGGCCTCATCCATGCTCTGGTTGGAAACAGTCCAGGGCTTGTACTAGAGAGATCCATGCCCAAGGTTTTTTTCAGAGATAACTAATTGGCAGGAACAAAACTGTGTCAAGGAGTGTGCATGATAATGGTATGGACAAACAGAGGATATTGCTCAAGCCCAGGTCCTACCCCTACTTAGTTAACTAGTGTGGTCCTGCTCATTGGACCCGATTTTTCCTCAATGAATTGTGTTTGACATAACTCGTGTCCGAAGATGACTAAAACTAAACACTCTAAAACATGTCGATAGGTGTTGGCAGTGGATGTTGGCCAGCTGTCAGGCAGCATTTAGCAGGCAGACACAACTAGTTAATGTAACCTTTATCTGGGAGGTGGGTTGCACGCCTGTGCCACCCGCACATTTTTCTTGCTTAAGCTTGGTCTAAGGCCACCTATATATGTAGCCAGCAGTTCTAACAGGTTAAGTCAAAAGGGGAAGGGTCATTTAGGGAAAAAAGAACTCAGTGTGGCAAATATAACACTACTTAACATAGAAAAGGAAGTGGTGCTCATGCACAGGGTGACACCTTCCTCTTGAAGGTGACTAACACAAGGACTGCCTTAATTCCCAGTCCAGCCCTACATAAAATAAGGGGATGCCTGGGACTTGTGCTACCTCTATGTACTGGAGTACTGTTCACCCCTCGTCAAAATAATTAACCAAGGGAACATATTGCCTATGGGTACACCCATACCAAGAGGTATGTATGACTCAGAACCAGACTAGAAACGGTCGTGTGAATCCCAGTAGCACTCATGACTGCAACAGAGAGGAGAGGGAGAAATAAGGAGCGTGACTTTTTTCCACAGGCAGGTTATTCTATGATTAGACTCCCATGGGATTTCTGTAACTTTCCCCTGAAGATTCTGGTCCTCCTGCTCCTAGGTAGACACCTCAAAATAAAATAAACTACTAATGTGATGTGAGATGGAAACTCCCTTTCTCCGTAGGCATCCTAGCTGGTACTGAGATGTGGGTTTTAAAGGTAGGTAAACAATGTCTTGGGCAGCCTTGCAAAGGGCAACTACTGGCAGTGCCAAGCACCTGGGGCCCTTTTTAACAACTTTGTTCCTCCCTTAGTGCTCAAAAAGTCAGAATTCCTCTGCCTAATCCACATACAAGGCTCATCTCCAAGCGTGCCTAACCCTTTCAAAGGACAGGACGAGAAAGCAACAGCCTATGAATTGGGAAAGCCACTCAGCCTATGGCTAAACCCAAGTTCAAATCATTCCTTCTTTTGACAGCAGCCCATTTTTACCAGCAGACTACCTTAACCACTGAGTTATAAGATATTTTTTGTGGGAGGGAACACAATTACCACAGTTTTTCTACCTCCCTAAAGATTAAATATTCACTGGAGGGAGAATAACGCTACAGCCCTTTTACTGGGATATACAGATATTGGTCTCACCACTGTCTAAATGAATACTTAGATATTATATATGGAATTCTCCTTTTTCTTTTTATATTGTATTTTTCAGAATTGTATCACTTGGGTGATTAAAATAGGTACAGAGAAGAGTAATTTTGTAATATCACGTAGCAACAGCTGTTGTGCAGAGGCAGAACAACTGAAAGCCACTTTCACTAGATTATGTTACTGTTAAAGTGAGTGCAACATTTCAGTAAGTCTGATACGAAATACCAGAATGCACCAGGGATAATGTTGTGTTTTATGGATTAACTTTTGCCAGCCCAGCTTACATTTCCCATTGCATTTGCAGGTTGCCGCTCCTGGGGAAGACCTTTCAGCTGGTTAAAGTAAGGTGTGCAGTCTGGTTGTTAGACCACACCTTCCTGAGTACAGGAAGGAGCACTGTCAGAGCTTTTTCATACGTGTTTTTTAAATGCTAAGAAAACCTTAGTGACAATGCAGATGTATTTGGCAGCCCATTGTTCTCCCAAAAGGTGTGGCAAAGTTCATAAACTAAAGAAGGAAGAAAAAATGGCTATAAATAGCATGCAAAATGTCTAAACCTTTTCACTGCTTCTAGTTGCCACAGAAAATGGCTGAGCAGTGTCTTCTGTTTTCCTTCCTAAAATTGCTTGGCAGAGAAAAATGCTAATCATAGGAGGTGCCAGCACATTTCATGGAGATACACAGTCTTCAATGTTAGTGGGCCTGATTTTCCCACAGTTTGAATACCTCTCTACTCTGCAAATGAGTGAAATATCTTGCAGAAGTCCCTGAAAGTCTGGTCCATAGTATGCTAAACTTGTGTATCTTGATCTTGCACCACTGCCATTACTACCTTAGCTAAAGAACACAAGGAGTTACTGATAAAATCAGTTATCTAAGGAAAATTGTGCTGAAAATCTGGCTAGGTCAAATGACATCTGTGTGGTACCAGCTGAATGGCTGTAACCAGTTTTGTAGCTTGTATTATTGATAAATAGCTTATTTGTTAATGTGTTACCGTCATCTGAATTAGCAAAGAACATTCACATGGATGGCTAAAGAATTAAAAATAGATTCTGACCAATAGTAGTGGGAGTGTGAGAATTATGATTACATGTGCTTTTTTCATTAAAGAATAAGAAAGACTATATAATATCCCCATCACCTAAAAATCCCCATTGAGAGAGCTCTGGGAAAGAACCAACAGTGCCGATCTCAGGGAAAGCCATCTTGTTAAAAGAAGGAGGAGGAGGAGGAGTTAAGGGGAGGAAAGTTTCTTCCTACTCCCTGTCTGAATTTTTCTTATAGCAATCAATTGGTCACGGGCAATGTAAATACATAGGAGACACCCCACCCCCCAGCTGTTCTTTTTATGGTGCAGATAAGGAGATCAGATAGATGCCACATAAAATGATATCCATGTGAGGAACTTCAAATGACACTTATCTGATAGATTGGGTTTCTCTCCTTGTCCTGGTATTGTGCTGCGATTATCTGCTAGGGCTAAGCAGCCTTTTCTCTTGTAATGATGATTCTTTCTTTTACTCTTTGGATCAAATTAGTTGATTGAGAACTTGTTTGTCATTTGAAAACCTATATGGAAATTTTATACCAATCAAAAAAACCCAGTGAACCAATATCCCACCAATTTAATGAAATCTTCATTTGGCAGGTGGGTTCCACACTGGTGTTATCGGCACACATAACTGCTATGCATGCCAGCCGAATGTAACAGATTGTGATCCTCCTCTCTATCCACATCAAAGTTGAATATGAGCATGAAAGAAAAGTAGGTTTTCCCCCCATTCCTGGAATGTGCTGGCTGTGGTACAGTTAGCACAGAACGGCTTCCTGTAGAAGAGTTGTTAGAAAATGCGTTCCAAAATCAGTAACTGTAGAAATAAGAGAAAGGCCAAAAATGGGAATCAGAAAGGATGGAGTTGAACTTAAAAAGGTTCAGATAAGGACAAAAAAGATGGGATGGAGCTGAACTTTAAAAGGTTCAGATAAGGACAAAAAGATGATCAAAGATACAGTTACTTCTCCACACAAAGAACAAATGCATCATCTAAGACCCTTTTAGTGTGGTGAAGGGATATCTGAAAGGAGGTATAAGTGGTCTAAAAAATCACAAACAAACAGCATGAGAAGGGCATATTTCAATTCTCCCCCTGTACAAGAGCCATTTGGCGTCAAAATTAAGGTAGTAGGAAGAAAAAAAAAAAAAAGACAGACAAATAGATGTTTCTTCCTACAATATGTATGTAAGCTGTCCTTGCTGAAGAAATCTGTTTCCAACAGTTTATGAAATGCAACATTTTATTTATATATGTGTATATCTGTACTTGTGTGTGTGTGTGTGTATGTATATAAATACTTACACTTGCATGTGTGTGTACCCATACCTAAAACAGTTCAATGACAAACAAGACAAGCTTGTGGAAGAGAAATCCATTGATGGTTACTAAGTAAACAGAAACTATATGTGGCTAAGAAAGACCCTAAAATGCAAATTGATAGAGACTGTGAGGACACTTAGGGAAAGCAACTTATATACTTGCCCTGTTTGTCCATTCTTCCCTGAGCATCTGCTTTTGGCCACTGTTGGAGACAGAATATTGGGCTAAATAGTCCTTCGGGCTGACTAAGGGCTGCCACTCCTATGTTATGTCTCTATGGTCAAAATTTGTATAAGGCACATAATTAAAATTTCATTAAAATTATTTCCTAATTCTTTGATGTTGATGTAAACAATTAGCAATGCATTCAAGGTGATATCAAATTTTTGTAGAATGTTGATGCTTTAGGTATTAAAATAAGCCAGTGTCCTTAGTGAAGGGGCTGTCATTCAGCCCCTCAGCTGAGAGTCATTCAGCATTGTCATTTTAGTTCCTTCAGACTGAATTTCTTCTCTAGTTACATGACAAATGTGGAGAGTATGTATATATGTAAATATGGAGAGCACTGTATTTTGTTAGCACGTGTTTAAGACCCTTTCCTTACTCACAAATACCTTTGCAGTCAAATAAAATTGTTCATCTATTCAAATAACAGATAAAATAGCAAGGCAGATTTATGATATGTGTTGAAATGTAGGTCATCTGCAGGAGTGAAACAGAAAATGGTATCACAGAAGTGGCATCTTCCCTCCATGTTCCCCTCACAGCTTCTCTGGAGAAGAATTCAGCTGTCTCATTGTCCTCCCTTATCCACGGAAGTAGAAGGATTAATAGCATTTCCAAGCATATTCCAAGGAATAAATTTCAGGTGCAGATTTCAATCACAAACAGAACTATGTGAAAGAAAGGAGAATACATTTCCTAAATTAACACATCTGCAAGTAGGGCGTCATGGGCTGAGAAGCTGAAGAAACAACTGAGCTTTCTTATTGCCTTTACAAAATACTTGTCCTTTGATATAAAGTGGCCAAGAGACTGTTACAATGGTGAGGAAGTTAGTACATTTTAAATATCAACTTCTCCTTCCCTTTTATTCTGAGTAAATTATATTCTTCTGAATAATTGTTTTCAAAACTGTGAGTACTTTGGAAAGAATGTTGTCAGAAACAATCATTTACCTGAGTTATAATGTTCAGTACACGAAGAACTGAGCTGAAGGTTTTTTCATTTGTTTTTGTTGCTCTTGTTAAGTGCAATGAAAACAAGGCTGGGCTTTAAAACAGGAAGGTTTCAAAATAATTTGGGTGATATTACAAGGGAAAGAGTCAGAACAGAATTATTATAATTATCTGGACGTAATCATGGAGTCCCAGATCAGTTCCTGAAGTTCCAGATCCTGCCACGGTGCTATAGGAGCATACCATGAAGAGCCCCGTAATTTCAAATGTGGGCTGCTCTGTATCCTCGTGCAGGCTATTAGCCTGAGAAAACTAAATGCCAACTAATGTCTAAGTAAATAATCTGAATTCTGCTCAATGAAAGGAGAAGCCAAACTGGTGACAGCTATTTTCAAACACTTGTTTCCTCAGAGCTGGGCGAGACTTTCCGTCACAGGCTCTATTTAACAAAAAAAAGCTAGGCTACATCAAAAGCTAGGCTCCTACCTCTACGTTTGTCACTCAAGACACCCCTAATGTAATTCATCTCACTCTAATGTAGATGACTAAAGTAGGTCAGAGCATTGGGCTCCAGAAGTTACTATTTCTCTCCACTGTCTTGAAAGGGAGCCTAAGATGACAAGTCAGATGTAAGCATCTACACTGTAAACACCTAGACATGTCAGATGAATCCCATGTAATGGCAGGGTTTCAAATAAAATTTTTGCTCTTGCAGAAAGCAATGACTTCTTGCCAAATTAAAAGGAAAAGGACACAAGCATGCAGATTTTTTTTTCTCTGTGTCTGGCCAAAATTCAAGTGGCAAAGCTCAGTCTGCAGCCTCAGCAGTACCACAGCTATACTACATCAAAATTTGTCTCATTCTTAAGCAAACTACATGTCCTGTGATGTATTTTAGAAAACAGCTTCCCTACTGCACTGTGGCCACTTACACTTAAAGTGTGAAAACGAAAATATAATCTGGCCATGTGGGAGTCTGACCCACAGAGAAACTGCAAGACGAGAGGAGAGAGGGAAACCAAAAAATCATTGTGCTTTCCTGGCAGCTCATCCCTTTCATTCACAGGTACAAAGGAAATATTCCTTCTATTTTTGGAAGGAGTATGTCAGATCTTTCTGGATTTGAACACTCTAGCTATAACAAAAGTAAGACTTGATTTTTTGAGTTTAGCTGCCTTACTTGTAGTTAACTGTATTCACTCTGTTCAGATCCCCAAGCTGCAGACAAACCAGTATAAATGGGGTTTTACATCTTCTATGGACCTGTGAGCAGAACCGCCATAGTTTGTGCTTAAATCACAATCTTTGAATTCTGTATCTTTTCTTAATTTTCATTTTGAGATATGCAATTCTGCTCCAGAATATTTGAAGCTTTTACACTCACAATGCTAAACTTATTTTAGGTTGAAGCAGAAAGCTCCAAGTTAGCGAGCTGTGTTGTAGCTTAATTATATGGCCAGGTTGGGTGTGTGAAAATAGCCACCACACACTGGAGAATAAATTGCTGGGTTTGGTTTTTCTTGATTTACAAGTTGCTATAAGAGGTGCATGTTCCCAGGGAGTGGTGAAAAGTAGGGGTGTGTTAAACAGGTTTAAGAACATTTTAAAGAGACACTGTCAGGTTTCAGACATCGTAGATTTGGTGTACTTCCTCCTCCTTCCAAATAACATTTTCTGTTTCTGTGGTTACAAACAGCTGAGCTGCACCCTGCCTCTCTATTTAAGTGATACCACAAAATCCAGTGTAGCAGTTATGTGTCACGCTGGTCGCTCACTTTGTCTTGTCTTTTTTTTTGCCATCAGTCAGGAAATAAAACTGCCAGAACTGCTGTTCTTTGGACTCCTTGGAGAGCAGAATTCACATGCCATCAAGTTCAGCCAGCAAAATCGTGTGGTTTTCTGTAAAAATAGCTGTGGTGAGGACAAGCAACACTTGGATCAAACCATTTCTCCACTCAGAGCGGTACAGAAGTTATTTGCTAGTGTTGCTGGGGCCACCACTTTAAGGTCTGAAATATCCCAGTCCAAAGTCTGGGCTGCAAGTTCCCAGGAACCTTGGCAAAAGCCACTTGATTTTGAACCTGAATTTGCTTGTTTCTCAGAAGTTTTGCATGGAAAACGGATGTAATTTTAAATCTTTTAGACACATAGCATTGGCTTTGAGCCTTGGAGAACTACTGGGTATTTTCGCATTCTGGGTATCCTACTGGAACTAAGGATGATTCCAATTGAAAATGAGAGCAATCTTTCGTAAACAGATTTTATGAGAGATGACTGGAATATCCATTTCAATGCCTTGCTTACTATAGGGGAACAGAAGCAGCAGAGTACAATGTATAGACAAACTTCAGCCTGCCATTATTGCAAATAACACTGAAGTCTTTGTTTGGAAGGTTTCAACCTCACTCTCTAGGGAACATTTTTAAATCACTTTTCTCCCCCAGCTGGTAAATATGTTAAATTTCGGATCTCTTCCATTGCATTATACTATAGTACTTACAGTGCTATGTGATGTTCTGTATAATAGAAACATTCAACACCAAAAGGTCCAATATTTAGTTATTTGAGAAAATGCATATTTTAAATTCCCCCTTCCAAAGATAATAAGAGAGCACCATGACACACACAAAAATCATAGTTAGGCAGACCAAAACTTAGTTCATGAAAAGAGCAGAGTGGGGACGTGACTTGCAAGTGCCACTGTTTGGAAGAAGCAGAGCAGATGGAGACTGAAATTTGGAAGTAGGTAGCAAAGTAACTGAAGAGGAGCTGAAATAAAAATGAAGGAGGAAGATGTCAAAGAGAAAATGGAAGCAAGCAGAAAAGGATTTAGAAGGTCAAAGATCAGTCTGATCTCATATACTGACAATGCAAATCCTACAGAGCTGTGCTCATGAAGGGTTTCGAGAACTGTATCCTTGTATATGAAGATTAAAGTTTCCTACTGTTTTTTAAGTAATGATAGAAGTGTTTATATAAAAAATAGAACAACTCTTTTCCCAGAAATCTTACATTTTAGAAAAACTGCAATCAAATGAAGAGAGACAGGATGAGCAGTGATGTTGCATGAGAACTATGTCATGCACAATGCATGGCATGTCAGCTATTCCTTCCACGTGGCTTGTGATTGGGACAGATGATTAACATCTGAATTATGCTGCAAAAGGAGCAAATAAAGGCAAACGCAGGATGAGAAAGGATGGTTGCTCAGCTGCAAACAAGGGAACCAAGGGATTTGAAGACAATGCCACAAACAAGCAGCACTCGGAGGTTCGTGCTGAAGGGCAAGTTCAGTTGTAGACCCTTAATACAATTTTTCTTGGGGTTTTGTGATGTCAGCCTCCTAAACAGTCAAAGGTGTAACTGCAGGGACTACCCGTTCAGGAAACACCACAGAGATTGTCATGAATCAGTATCTCTGTTATTTATCTAACTGCACAGTGCGGTGATCCAGTAAACGGGTGTTGACAATAGGTTTTGCAGTGAACAGCAAGGGTGCGGTTTCATTATCAGTTTAAACTGATTTATTACAACATTCCCACCAAAAGGAACAGTTGTGCCTTCCCTGACCTGCCCTTGGCCGTGCTCGCCCACTAGTCCCTTAGATTGCCTCAGTCAGATCAGCAAACATCATGATCCAATTCACTGCAAGTCTCACAATCAAAAGAACTGAAGCAAAGCATATGGAAAAAAAAAATGATACAGGGTACGGCAAGACCACCCATAGTCGTAGTGTGCTATTAGGTGGTTTACACCAGTCAGGAAACCAGCTCTTAAAGTTTGCATCTTAATTTAGCAACTACTGAAACAAAAGGACAGTTCACACCTCAAAATCAATATTTTAACCTCTCTGTAAATTCAGTCATATTTTTACTAGTGACTTCCCTTCACTAGAGTAATTTCCCTGCCCTAACAGCTACAGGTTTTTTAATACAAGAGAAGTCTCCCACAGGATTTCAATTGAAAGGACTTGTCAACACTTAGAAGGAACCATCTATAGCCTTTCAGAGTACGTCCTAAGTTTTTTGAAGTACTGTATTAGCTTTCCTCTCATCAACAAATCACACCTTGCTCAAATCTCTACACGTACACATATGGGAAAAGCTATTCAAAACATAGTTGGGTAATATGGATAATTTGCCAACTTCTTTTCCATATGGAAGAATTTTTCTGGTCTCAACATTTGTTTTCATATTAGTGGTCTAAGATATCTTTCAGGCACTACTGGGAAGGGTAAAACTTGAGGATGGGATTTGAGTGACAGGAACCATTATCACTTTAGGTATTAAGGAAGTCCTCTGACCTCCAAAGTAGTCAATAACTCAAAAGAAAAAAAGACATACTTTCTTATGTTTCTCCACCACTACCCTCGAAGGCAGACTGTACTGGTTTTGGCTGGGATAGAGTTTTCTTCATAGCAGTTCGTACAGTGCTGTGTTTTGGATCTGTGACCAAAACAGCATTGATAACACAGGGATCTTTTAGCTTTTGCTGAACAGTACCTACACAGAGTCAAGGCCTTTTCTGCTTCTCACACCACCCCACCAGCGAATAGGCTGGGGGCGCACAAGAAGTTGGGAGGGGACACAGCTGGGACAGCTGACCCCAACTGACCAAAGGGATATTCCATCCCATATGATGTCATGCTCAGCATATAAAGCTGGGGGAAAGGAGGAAGGAGGGACATTTGGAGTTACAGTGTTTGTCTTCCCAAGTAACCATTACGCATGATGGAGCCCTGCTCTCCTGGAGATGGCTGAACATTTGCCTGCTGATGGGAACCAGTGAATGAATTCCTTGTTTTGCTTTGCTTGTGCACACGGCTTTTGCTTTACCTATTAAACTGTCTTTATCTCAACCCATGAGTTTTCTCACTTTTACCCTTCAGATTTTCTTCCCCATTCCACCATGGGGGGAGTGAGCAAGTGGCTGTGTGATGTTTAGCTGCATACTGGGGTTAACCCACAACACAGACTTTAATCAAATAATAGGATCAATTCACAGAATCACAGAATCACAGAATTCCTGAGGTTGGAAGGCACCTCTTACGATCGTGTAGTCCAATGCCCCTACTCAAGCACGATCAGCTAGAGTATGTTGCCCAGGATGGTGTCCAGTTGGGCTTTGAATATCTGCAAGGATGGAGACTCCACAACCTCTCTGGACAATCTGTTTCAGTGCTTGTTCAACCCTGCAGTAAAGAAGTATTTTCTTGTGTTCAGATGGAATTTAATGATTTTTAATTCATGTCCTTTGCCTCTTGTCCTGTCAGTGGGCACTACTGAGAAGAATCTGGCTGCCTCTTCTTCATTCCCTCCCCTGATGAGATCCTCCTAAGCCTTCTCTTCTCCAGGCTGAACAGTCCCAGCTCTCTCAGTCTCTCCAGTCCCTTAACCATCTTTGTGGCCCTGCACTGGACTCGCTCCAGTAAATCCTTATCTTTCTTGTACTGAGTAGTCCAGAACTGGACACGGTACTCCAGATGTGGCCTCAGCAATGCTGAAGAGAAGAAGGATCACCTCCCTCGACTTGCTGGCAATGCTCTTACTAACATAGCCCAGAAGGCTGCTGGCCTTTTTTGCCATGAAGGGTGCATTGCTGGCTCATGATCATCTTGTTGTTCACCTCCTGGACAACTTCCACTCCAAGGACCTTCTAAGCAAAACAACTTTCCAGCCAGTGGGCTCGCAGCATGTACTGGTGCCTGAGGTTATTCCTCCACAGATGTAAGACTTTGCCTTTATCATTGTTGAAGTTGATGAGATTCCTCTTTGCCCTGTTCTCCAGCTTGTCAAAGTGCCTCTGAATGGTGGCAAAATCACCTGGCATGTCAGCCAGTCCACCCAGTTTTGTACCGTCTGTGAACCTGCTGAGGGTGCACTGTGCTCCTTTGTCCAGGTCATTAATGAAGATGATGAACACTATTGGCCCCAGTATTAAGCCCTGGGATACACCACTAGTGACTTCATTAGATTAGATTCGACCACCTAAAGCACAGATCTTCCTTCTTCTTATGACGAGTGACAGTTTCTCTTCTCCCTAAGCTGTATGTACACTATATAAATTGCTACTTTCCCACAGGGAAGACCAAGCCAGAATTAATAACTTTGAAAAGCAGTCCACGCTCTCTCTCTGTAATTATGTACATCTTCTCTTCATGGGACAGCGCTAACCTGTTTCCTTCCTCTTTTTCTCCCATCCTTGCCACATCCCGTGTCTAACAACCAGGGTAGGTAGAAAAGATTAAGGGCTTCCTTGAACTCTTCATTTAATGATGAACAAGAAGGAAGGAGATAATCACCCATACATTGGCAACTCTATAATTATAAAGTCAATGAAATGTAAACTGTCTCCACTTCTGCCTTCTAATTAATTTATTGTAATTACTAAAATGTATTGATTTATTTTCATTCTTCTGTTGCAATGAGATGACTATTAAAAAGTTTGCAAAAAAAAAGAATAGTACAAGCCCCAAAACTGAAATTCATATACAGAAGGCTGTTTAAATGTAAATATAAATTTCTATTAGAAGCAAAGGAGATGAACGTAATAAATAGGCATATTATATTGCAATGCTCTCACCGAGTCAAATAGCATTTAATCACTTGCAGTTTTGTGTGAGTAAGTACCAAAGGTGTTGCTCTGTGATGAATATCCAAGCTAATCTGAATACACAGGCACAGTATCTCATAAGCGGTAGTACTATGAAAGGTAAAATATGTAACAGCTTTGATTTATTCAGTGAGGTACAGAATATGCATTCAGGCAAATATATGACCACACAGTAAAAGCAGACATCATAGATAGTGTACAGATGAGGGAAACTTTAGCCACTACTTTATATATTTTAATTCCACAGTAAATTTCATGTTTGTAAAAAATAAATATTAGTTTACTGAGCTTAAATATGGTCATGTACAAAATCAATGTTCCAGATGACAAGCTTTCTCTATAGTTGTCATGAGCAGTGTGCCATACAAATAGGAAGAGTCCCAGCTCTTGTCCCCGGGCTGTTCATGCAGAGTCTCTGAACACAAGGTGGCCACATGTCCCTTGTATTACTTTCTCCTCAATTTGTGTTTAATGGAGTGGTCCTTAGTCAGTACTTTGAAGTAACGATGATGGACACTCATCTGTTTCTGGTTCCAGATGGATAGAGGTCAGAATAAGGCACTTGCAAGCCCGATGTAAGACATCCCTTGCCCTCAGTATTTTTGTATTGACCACTCCTAGGTGACTGCACAAAGGGAAAGGGAATTTTAGGTGGCTCCATAGTCAGGGGTTTCTGACTCCATGCATCATTTAAGACAGGCAGAGATGGCCTGACTCAGAGCTTTGCATGCCAGTGTAAGTGGCAGACACCTCACTGCATCCTCTGGCCATGTCTGACCTTCCCTGAACTGCTCTAATGTTCTTGTTGAGCCCTCCATAAGTTCTCCCCATAAATCCAGGGAGAAACTCAGGACTAAGACTAAGGACAGATGCAAGTTCTGAAATCCTCACAAAACAGCACCAAATGCAAGGGGTTAGATTACTCCCTTGTAACAGCTATAAGGAAGTATCTGCTTACCTCTATCAATAGATAGGGATTTTCAGTACGCGTGCTTAGGCATGTCCAGGTATGAATTGTTATGGGTCTTGGGCTGGGGTCTGCCCAAGCTATTGCTGCCCCTGCCTCCCAGCCCAGTGCTGTACCCCCAGGCCACAGCAGCCATTACCTTTTGTTACACCGGGGCTTCAAGCAAGCATCAGACTTGAGAGCTTCTGCTATATTTCAGAATCACTCAGTACAATAGAAAGCAAAATCTGTGAAGGGTTTATTCATTATTATTTCTGGCATCACAAGATGAATCTTCAGGAGGCTGCTCAAGCTGTATGAACAGATTTATTATCATAGAATCATAGAATCATAGAATTGTTCTGGTTGGAAGAGACCTCCAAGATCATCGGGTCCAACCATTAACCTATCACTACCAAGTCCCCCACTAAATCATATCCCTTAGGGCCTCATCTAAACGCCTTTTGAATACCCCCAGAGATGGGGACTCCACCACCTCCCTGGGCAGCCTGTTCCAATGCCTGACAACCCTTTCGGTAAAGAAGTTTTTACGAATGTCCAATCTAAACCTCCCCTGGCGCAACTTGAGGCCATTTCCTCTTGTTTTGTTGTCTGTTACTAGGGAGAAGAGACCAACCCCCATCTCTCTACAACCTCCTTTCAGGTAGTTGTAGAGAGCAATAAGGTCTCCCCTCAGCCTCCTTTTCTCCAGGCTAAACATCCCCAGTTCCCTCAGCCGCTCCTCATAGGATTTGTGTTCCAGACCCTTCACCAGCCTCGTTGCCCGTCTCTGGACACGCTCCAGCACCTCAATGTCTTTCTTGTAGTGAGGGGCCCAAAACTGAACACAGTACTCGAGGTGCGGCCTCACCAGGGCCGAGTACAGGGGGACAATCACCTCCCTACTCCTGCTGGCCACACTATTTCTGATACAGGCCAGGATGCCGTTGGCCTTCTTGGCCACCTGGGCACACTGCTGGCTCATATTCAGCCGGCCGTCAACCAACACCCCCAGGTCCTTTTCCACCGGGCAGCTTTCCAGCCACTCCCCCCCAAGCCTGTAGCGTTGCCTGGGGTTGTTGTGACCCAAGTGCAGGACCCGGCACTTGGCCTTGTTGAACCTCATACAATTGGCCTCGGCCCATCGATCCAGCCTGTCCAGATCCCGCTGTAGTGCCTGCCTGCCCTCCAGCAGATCAACACTCCCTCCCAACTTGGTGTCATCTGCAAACTTACTGAGGGTGCACTCGATCCCCTCGTCCAGATCATTGATAAAGATATTGAACAGAACTGGCCCCAGTACTATCTTATCTTCCAGTACTTACTTATCTTCATGCTAGAGGGTGAGCAGTGCCCTTACCTCTGACTGCAGGTCCTTGCACCTTCCTCTGAGGCATCTGGCTCTGGGCTCCGTCAGAAATAAATTACTGGCCTGGATGGTGTGTAGGTCTAATCTAGTGTGTCCATACCTCTATAATGGAAAGCATTAAAAGCCGAAGTGCCCTTCTTTCTACCAGCTTTCACAATAGAAAAGAGTGATTCAAAACATGATATTGGCATTGAAATGTTACAAATATGGAAGTCAGGTTGCCCCTCACTTTTAACTGCATTAATTTATTTGATTTTCCACACTCTCTCTCAAAAACAGAAATATTTTCATCCAGATACTCATTAGCCCAAAGATCACAGGACAGGACAATATACACAAGCCTGAAGAGGATACGTAGTGCTAATTTAATTTAATCACAAACTATCAAGTATTTACATAAACACAATCCTCCAAGGAAAAATGTTTTTATTTCACCAAGAGCAGTTCCTTGAAGGATGATAGGGTAAGAATTACTACACATATTATTACAAATAATTACTTAGAGGAGGATGTACTAATTTTAATCATATCGGGTAATCTTGAGGCTTCCCATACTTTCAAAAAATCATTTATTCTGCTTGCACTAGTTTGTAGTTGGTTTTCAATAGTGGCAATACTTTTCTTCTCTTGTAACAAAGTCCTGCCTTCCATCCCCTCGGAAGGACACAATCTCAGTCCCACTTTGCCTGAAGTGATATAAAGGCTCAGATAGTCTTCATCTGACAGGGCAACTGCGGAGAATAAAACAGCCCCTCACCTTGCCATGATCCAAAACAAGAGCAGCTGTTCCTAGAGGGGTGGGACTTCCCCACAGACCCCACATATAAACCCTACCTTCTTCAGAGGCTGCTTTCTGTAGTGCAGAGCCATAACCACAGCGATCCCTTCCCTAGTTTACATCTCCTACCAGATAATTTTAGGACTCAGACCAAAGCAAATCTATGCTTCAATGCAGGAAGGTCCCTTTCAGGAACAGAGCTCTCAGGTAACAACAGAGAACATCATAATAAAATAGTGCTGTTCACTTCCCTCTCCCCATGTATTCTCCATTAAAAGCACTCTTCAATCAAGATTATTTCACAAATAAGGAGAATTAGACTGTAAATAAAATTTGATTTTACTATTCAAGCAAGAAGGTTGGATAGTAGAAACTGGTCTAGACTTGAGTCATTCTGTAGCTCAGAATTCACAATAATGTTCACAGGTAAAAACAATCCAATATTTTAACAAGGAGGTTCTGCTAGACAACTGCTGACCTATAGAGCCCTGTGCACTTAGTCTTTTGAAAGGTTAAACAAATTGTTCTGTAAAATGAATTTTAAATCCAAAGCTGTAACTCTGAAAACTTCAGCCCACCTTTTGCCTCCCTTTAGAGAAATGTAAATTGTTGGTCATTGTATTCGGAGTTCTTCAGCCACATAAGCATATGTCTTTATGTAGGTATCTGCCGGGTTTGGAGCAAACAACTTGGTGTTTAGCTCACATCTAAACTGGGTGAGGAGTACCCAGAGGTGATACTCCCCTGACGAAGATCTGAAAAGAGTTCGGTGCAATACATGTTTTCAGGGGTTGCCTAACCCAGCAGTTGGTGCTGGGCACTTCAAAAAACAGAGTTGCTGCAGATGCTTTATTATAAAATAAACATGACCACAGCTGGTGCAGTAGCAAGAGGCATCTCTAGTTTTATTCATAGTTCATGACATGATCGTAGAATCATAGAATCGTTTAGGTTGGAAGAGACCTTTAAGATCTTCTAGTCCAACTGTTAACCTAACACTGCAATGTCCACCACTAAACCACGTCCCTAAGCTCCACATCTACACATTTTTTAAATACCTCCAGGGATGGTGACTCCACCACTTCCTTGGGCAGCCTGTTCCAGTGTTTGATAACCCTTTCAGTGAAGAAACTTTTCCTAGTATCCAATCTGAACCTCCCCGGCACAATTTGAGGCCATTTCTTCTTGTCCTACTGCCTGTTACTTGGGAGAAGAGACTGACCCCCACCTCGCTACAACCTCCTTTCAGGTTGTTGTAGAGAGCGATAAGGTCTCGCCAGAGTCTCCTTTTCTCCAGGCTAAACAGCCCCAGTTCCCTCAGCCGCTCCTCATAGGACTTGTTTCACTTGTGATTGGTACCCTGCTCCTATCCAGGAAAAGGTGGCCGCAGCTGTGCTGCCTCCTATCTGATAAACCCACAGTTAGTACACTGTCCTGAGTGAAGGGCATTGCAGTTTCTTAGTCTGGGCATTATCTCATTTACATTTTGCATGTGCTCAAAGAGAGAGCATAAGAGAAAAGCAGGACCTGGAATCTTTTTCCTAAAGAAAATGTCCAAACTACAAATTTTGAAGACAGGAGGTTCCACCTCCCTACACATCAGACACTTGGAGAAATAACCATCCTTTGTTTTTCAGATGGTGCCTGTGGTGCAACTAAGAGTCATTTAGCTATTTTGTGCTAGTTATAAGAACAGGTAAATAAACAGAATTGCTGCATCTAGATTTTGCAACAAAAATGCAGGAATAAAAAACATCTTATAGCTATCAACATTATTGCCATACTTGTGTTGTATGAAGTGCTGTTTGAGATTTCCAACACTGATATTTTTTTACTTTTCGTAAGCATATATAACACATTACAAAGTATAAGACCAATTTATTTTGTCCTAGAACACAGAAGAGATTTAAAACATCACTTGTACTGTCTATATATGCTTGTATCTGTCCATAAGCCTCCTGCTACATTTCACAAGGTAGAGCAACAAGTTGTGTCTTCTAGCTATGCTCTACTCAGCCTCCTGAAAAAAACCCACCTTCATAGTTCAGCACAAAATCTCTCCTTTTTTCTTCCTGCAGCACAATTGAGTTTTTGAAGCCTCTGGTTCTGTTACTAGAATGTTATGGTTCTTATAAAGCGTGAAAGGTACTTCATAGCTTGAGATACATCGTAGGGAAAGATGGTCCAGATAAGCCCACTTCAAAACTTCCAGGTGGTTTAGCTACCCCCTTCTAGACTTCCCCCTGAGCACGCACTTGACTGTGAGAGTAATGAATGCCTCTCAATGACCATGGGGTGCCCTTTTTATTCATACGCGGTCATTTGTCTTCGGTTAACAACAGAACTCACAGAAAAATTACATCCACAAGAGGGTTTCTAACATTTAAACCAAATAACCAATACTCTTGTTTCTGAACAGATCGTGCAGCAAAGACCGTAGCGTATACTCGACAGTCTTTAGTCTGGGAGGTAGTGCAAATACCTTTTAGTAAAAGAAATATTTAGTCTTAATATATCCACTTGCTTATTTGTAATGCAGATTCCCTGAAAACTGAGACCAATGCTGATTTGCAGTTAGCGATTCTAGAACATACTTACAATTTAGTGCAATTTGCAGTTCGAGCACTAGGTGGAAATAGAGCGATGAAAATAAGACCCGTTATCAAATCTTCAGCACAACAAATGGAAGAGCTTTCTCCAATACACGACTGAAATCCCAGGAGGGAGAAATGGCAGCTTAAATCTGCTTCATTTTATTGGGGACCTCTATCATTCTCATTTCTTGCACACAAGAATAAAAGAAAATATTCTCCCTAGTCTTCTTAAATTTGATTTTTTTATTTTCTTGCCTTGCTGGCCTGCTTTAAATTTTGGGATACATCTATTCAGAGTGCTCAGATATATTTCTATTGATTGTTGTTCAAGTATTTCAGTGGAAATCAGTACCTGAATTAGACATGTAGCAATTTTTCCTCAATTATTTTTGTAGTTTCACAAAACTTTAGGTTCAACATATACTTAGACTGAGCTACTTTTGTGTGCTGCCATTTGCTTGTCATAGATTCTGAACAAATAAAACAGCTAAAATAGAAATTAATGCTTTTCTTTCACTCACTGCATGCTTATGCAACAAGAAAAGCACAGCTAGAAAAGTCACCCTAATTTTACTCCCTTGTATAACCCAGTTCTAGGAGACTATTATAATTCTAAATTTTTTCAGCTCAAGAAAGAGAACTGAAATGATATTTAGCTTTGGATGATAGCCATCATTTAGATATTGTGTTGCCTGTGGAAAACTTGGCTCCAGAAAAATCCATATGCAGAACGCAACTGCAGCAAAAGCCCACAGAAATAAGGAGGAATGACGTAGCACTTCATTGGGAACCACAAAGCAGAACTGAGCTGCACAACAGCAATGCTGGTCCAAGCATGCGTGGTCAGGATGGGACATCCAGGCATTCTCATCTTACTACCACGAAATGACCAATCTTAGTGTTTGATCATCCATTTGAAAGGATACAGTCATGATTTATAAGCCTCAAAAGAGTCTGACCTAGTGATCCCTCTCCCCTTTCGATACTGTCTGCAGAGCTTGAAAGGTCTGCGTTAAGAAGCTGGTGTAGTAGCAAGGGACATGTCTAGTTTTATTTATAGTTCATGACATGCTATTTCATTTGCGATTGGTACCCTGCTTGCATCCAGAATTAATACATAACAAATTGTGAGGTTTCCTGCAATATTTTCACTTCTTCTAAAGTCTTCTATTTTTTTAATTAATACATTGGTGATCCCCAGTAACTTGTTCTATTTCATCCTGCATGTTTACCCAAGTTCTGCCTCTTTGCCCACCTTTTAACACTGTAAGAGGGCAGATACTAATATCACAGGCCAGTTTTACAAACTGTTTGAAGCGGATTTCAACGGCCCGAGGTGACTTAGTCAATTGGCTCAGATGCCAGAGCAAGTATTCATACTGGTGGAATGCAAGTCAAAATCTTAACTGAACTTGAAACCTGTTGAAGCTTGGGGAATAACTAAGCCTATTGTTCTCGATCCAAGTAAATATAACCTTCTGTCTAGTGGGTATTTCAATTCAATATGTTAGAAGAAATGATTTCGAGTACATTTTCTAAACTCTGTAGGAACAAATGCTAAGCTAAACTCAAAGAGCAAATACCAGGTCGGTACGTAAGACCTACTGCCTGCATTCCTGAAGACAGTTTCTGTGCGATGGGTGCAAGGAAGCTTAGATAGGGCAAGATATAAATGCAATTATAAAGTAAAAACTTCTGTTTTGGAAGGGTTTTGAGGAATTCAGTGCCAGTTGCCATTGAATTAAACCTACCAGTGGGATACTATATATTTCCTCAAAGCTTTTTGAAAATGAAAAAAAAAAAAAAATTCTGTAGAACAAGTAATGTCTAACTTAGTTCTTTGTCCCTCACAAGATGGTTATCCCAATCCTTATCCTTAAGGTCATCTTTTAGAGGAAAAGGCACACGTTAAATAGCCTGGAAATCTCCTTGCAATACAATAAAACAGCGTCAGTCATCCTTCACTTACGACTGAAAGGTAATGAACTCCTAAATAAAATATAGCAATTGTTAAATGCAGAATGGCAACACATCTTTAAGAAAACAGGTTCTTGTGTACATTGAGTATCATCTCTGCTTGAAACAGTGTCAGAAGATGCTGGCATGTTTTCGATTTGTCCTATTATTCCAACTCTGCTAAGTATGTAGGAACTGGATTTTATATCAATGGAACTTTTTAGTACAGTCTAGCTACATGGCTGAACAGTTTCCTGATGCCAACTTAAAGAAGTCACATATTAGTGCTGAAATTAGAAGAAAAAAAGAACTTTTCAGGACAATCATCAGAGCCCAGATTACACATGGCAGGAGTGCAGGGGAAATGCTAGTTGTAAATTAAGTACAGGTTATTTGGAAAACACTGAAAGTCAAACACAAATGTTGTTTGTTTTTTTGTTTGTTTGTTTTAATTTCAAATTAATCCCCATTTCCAAGTTCCACAGGTAAACTTATTGCTATAACATGGACTTACCAGCTTTGGCAGTGAAGAGTGTAGCTCGGGAGAGCTTTCCAGATGCAAGAACTTCCACTGCTTATAAAGCCATTCATTTATTGACTACTGAATAGAGGATCCCTAATGTGCCTCCAATTACTACTTCCTACAGGTAAAATCCCTCTTCCATGAAGATTCAAGTGTCAGGTTAAAGCAGATTGAAAGTTTGCCTCTGCTGTTATCTACTTTTGCTGGTTGGCAGTTGCTGTTGGTGACTGAAAGTGTTACTAGGAGTGGTTTTGGCTTTGAATAGGATAGTTGTGAGTCAACACGTGGGATAAATCCAGACATGCCCAGCTTTCCTCCCACTCTGTAAACAAAGTGATCTGATACAGAAATCTGACTTTGATGATCTTTAGATGCAATAAATATATCTGTCTTTCTGACCTATAAAGACTGTCTTCATACTGAGCTCAATAGGCGTGTGACACAAGTTATCTTTTGAGGCACTCTAAATCGCAGTGACTTCCCTGCCTGCAAGGTCAAGCATGAGTGATAAGCATGAAGAGTGAGATCTTGGCTGCTCTACAGTCCCAAGCAAAATCCCATCGATCTCAACAGAATAATGGCATTGCCCCAAGACATCGCAGACCGCTTTGGAGGACGCTTCCCACAGAGCCCATTTTCTTCCTCTCCAGCTTACTCTTCTGGCCACTTCTTTGCATTGTCTCCCATCTTTGCTTCCAACCAGTTTCCTCTACCAGAACACCCCTCGTGACAAATTTCCCCGTCCTGTTTCTACTGTTTCCTCAAACAGGCTGCCTTTATATTCTAGTTTGTTTTGGTCAAGTTAAATTCCAGCTACTAGCATAATCTGAAATCTTTACACACTGAGTTTTTTTCCGGTGAGTAACTGTGTTGAACCAAGAGTCATTCAGCTGAGTTCTTTAAAGCATGTCTCCGTGCTACATATCGTGGGGATAGCGATTTTCTTTCCCTGGTTAATACAACACATTACAAGTCTCGGCACTATAGAATATCTTCTGCAGACAGACTGGATTTTAAGCAAGTGACCAGCAGGATTCTGTGTTCATTCACTGAAGCTACTAATTGCCACTGTAAAGCTGGAATTCCATATATAAAATGTTAAAGGAATATATTCAACAGACAAAGTGGATTGGCACTTTTGCAACAGAGGACATCAGGAATCTGTGTTTCAAATATATGGAAATAAGCTGGACATAGACAGAAAAAGACATACACAACCATGTTCTTTGCAGGCTATACCTGACCCCACTATCTCCAATGAACTGAACAAACAGAAATAAACAGTTTTGAAAATGTTTGTTAAGAACATTCAAGGAGAAATGAAGATACAGAATTAAAGAAATAAGAAGATTGACTCAAGTGAAGTCAGGATTTCTCCATGAGTGGTTACTCATATCACCTGCTTATCCACTAATGAATATGCATTTTTGCACCTATAATATTGTAGAGCCATAAATTATAATCATGAAAGAGACCACTTTGATCTTTACTCTGACATCCTGTAAAGGCCATTGAACTGCCCTGAATTTTGTTTAAATTAGAACATATATTTTCAGATAAAGTGGATAATATTGTACTTTATCAGACAGTGCAGTATACATTCTGCTTTGACACAGATAATAGAAAACTGTGTCTTTGCAGCAATGCTGCATCTGTAACACAGTTATTTGCAGAGTCTGTATGCAGGGCATAACAAAATTTGCTCATTACTCAAATTACGCCATCAAACTGGCAGGCCATGGAAGAATTCTCAAATGGTCCTCAGATCATTTTCCATCATCCTTTAACACTGTAAAATTTATTTGCCATCAGATCCTTGAGTAAACAGCTATAAAGTAATCTCTGCCTTAGTTGTCAAAAAGTTTGACAGCCCTTGATTAAAACATAAGCATCTTAGATGCAGAGCTGCTGCCTGTAAGATACTTTTAGAAGTACAAGCCTTATCTAAAGCCAAAAGTAGTTTATATCATCTGTGTGGTTTGCTTAGCTTTTGGATGCTGGTCCTCGTCTTCATAACTAAAACGTACTGAAAGTAATTCATTATGAGCTCTGTATACACAGATGAACGCATGCATGCACATACTGACTACTTGTGTTTAATTCAGTCTCTATGTCAAATCTCTTTTAGGTTATTTAAACAGATTGATGGGCTGAATGATATTAATATAAGTCAGTCTTGGATAGCATAAACTATAATGATATTATGCAACCAAATAGACCAGTACATGCCAATAGTCAGTGGAGTACTGACAATACCACTTATATGTTAATATATTAGGTTGACACAATAATTTCCTATCAACTAGTTCATAACTAACAATATCTTAGTATTTTTAGCATAGTTGATTATAAAATCACAGTGAATGATTAAGTAGCAGCTTTAACAACATTTTAATGCGACAACAGTGTCTATTTGTCAGCGATGACTGTAATTCTACAAAACGTACACTGCCTGTGAGTCTGTGATTCTTGGATAATAATTCAGGACATGTTAATTTTATAATGTCAGTCCTCTGTCACGCCATGAGAACCTTTGATTCAGTGCCCCTTGCAAAATGGCAGAAGTTCAAGAACGTATCAAGGAGTGGAGAATTTAAAGCACACGCAGTCACTAACAAGTATTATCATGCACTCCGAATAATTGCTACTAAAAAAAGCCAGCAGCTATCAAGCAGCATTTTAATCTTAATTCAGAATAACTACGGTGTATTAAGCCCCCCTCTGCAGTTTCTAACTGGAGATATTTAAAAATATTTTCCTTTCCAGCTGGAATGAAGGGAACTATCGTAGAACTCTTATCGACTGGTGTTTCCTCAAAGTACTGAGGAAATCACAACATACTTTCAGTTACAAGTAGGCACAGCTTCTCTTTCATTGTATAAAACAACAATCTAAAAACAAGTTAGATTTTGACTGGTAACACATCTTCTTATAGCTATGTTTTAAATAAAAGCCTATTTGGCATGTGAAAAATTAAATCTTGTCTTCCTACACACAATATACAGAAGCGTGTGACTTGTATCTTAAGAATGCTTTCAGTTCATAGTGTTTTTTGTTAACCTACTGTACCGTGCCTTCTATGACTCTAAAGAAGACTAAACTCAAATTATAGGCACGCATACAATATATGAATTGAAACAGACCGCTTTTGGTCTTGAATAAAGAACTCACAAACTCAAGTAGTCCGTTACAATGCAGTATGGACATGTGGTACTTCAATACATTAATAGAAAAAAATGTAAAATTTGACTTCAGGAGGTGGGATTGTTTCTTTCATAGAAGGTAGCTCAGCAATAAATGCCTGCATCCATTCCTCAGAATTGAAATGACACATCCTAAACCATTCCAAGCCAAAAAGGGCAAGTGCCAGTCTTAAGGATGGCAAGAAATTCTTGTAACATCTGCTGTGAGCAAAGCCAGCCCCAGCAGCTAAAACAGAAGGGAATATACCGTAATTACTTCCAGGGTTCTCAAGGGCCTTGCTCATATTCACAACGGTGAGAATTAAAGCTGTGCATCACTCTTCTTATTAACTAAGCTGTTTCTTTCCACAGGTGTGATGTAAGAAGAAATAAAATTATGGAGGCATAAACTGTCTTCAGGAGGACTGTCAGCAGTCACTTAGCTTCATCGTGCAGAGTGGCTGTATGTGAAAGCTGCTTATTCACAAAGTAGCAGGGAGAGATACCTTCTCTCTTCTTTTGCCACTGGAGCGCACGCAGGCTAGCAGACAAAGAAGTCAGCTGGTCACTTCAGCGTTGCAGAACTGGTGATCTCACCCTCTCCCCCCACTGTTACGGAGTAAAGAGCTGCTATGGCTTGACTGATTGGTTTTATTACCTACTCTCCTGACATATGAGAGAAGTTAACGCCCAGTTCTTGGCCGCTTAAATTAATTTGGAATTATTGGACACAAGCCAGCTGATGATGACAGTGCTTGGGGTTTTCTTCTCCCTATAGAAAAAAGGAAACAGCGCTGGACAGTTACATCAGAGCTTTTTAGGAAGGCATTAATAAACCATGTGAAGATTACTGATACTGATGATTACTCACAAGCAATACTTTAGACCGCATGTTCCTGAAAAGAACTAGGTGCCTAAAAATATGTATTTCAATGTTTTGTTGTGGATTGAGAATGTTTCCCTTCTCTGTACTGTTTGATGGTATGAGATGAACGAATCACTTACAGAAATACTATGAAAAAGTTACTGCTTGAGTCAATGTTATGTTTGTATAAAAGTAGAACTAGTACGACTAGAACCTGCTGCATTTTGAGAATGGTTACTTATGAGCAGAGTGCCCAGGTTTATTCTTTGCTCATTTAATAATGGAGTTTAAATTTGCCTAGCAAGCAAAGAAAAATGTTGGAAAAAAAACCCCGTGTCTCACTGTCATGGAAAATAGCGACATTATTTTGACGGTTGGACTGATTATCTACAGAACTGAGAAAGGGCTGCTGAAAAAAATCTACATGCACAAAATCTATATAAGGAATTTTTGGGAGAACAAAAATGGAGAGAATGTCTGTTGAATAAACTATTTCAGAACTGTGTCACTTGATCTACCTTGTTATTTTGTGCACTGGCAAACTGCTGAAAAAACATTTTATACAGTTTGGCTCTTCTGTTTCCTCCTTGCTTTGTGGTGCTATATGCAACCCTGGATGTTCTGCCACCCTGTTTTTCTATTGCTTTAAACAAAAGCTGCTGCTTTGATCATCTGTAGCATGTGCCAAGACACAAGACAGATGCTCCAATGGTGCAGTTGTGCACCCTCAGAAGAAAGCTTCTTATTACTTGAGAAAAAATGATCTCTGCACTTGAGATTAAAGAAGGGATTTACTCTCCCTTTGTTTATTCTCCTGCTGCAGGCAAAGTGCAGCTGCCTCTCAGAATGGCCACGTACTCATAATGAGAAGTGGAGATGTGTGATTAATGCAAAGGATTGGGCACGAGAAGATACAGATTTTTATTCTGATCTTTCACTGTCACCTGGGCAAGTCCCCTAACTGTGAGATGTGTTACTTCCACTCTTCAGTGAAGCTGACGATGGTAAATCTCCATTCATGATGGAAGTTCATGCTTGATTATTTACTGTTTTCAAGGGACATTCTCAAATAACTTGCAGTCCTCCTTTAGAAACAAAAGGATTGCACTACCTTATAAAGAAGCAGCTGTGAGGATGGACAGGAGGAACACCATGGCATACCCAAACCTCTTCTCAGGAGGCAGTGCCCACAGCAGGTGTCAAGCTACTTGCTAACAGCAGGGGAGGTGGAAAAGGGACTGAAGAGTGCCCACTGTTTGCAGAGCTGGGAAAATAAGGGCAACATCACCCTCTTCCCAGCCATCGGGAAGAAAGTCCCATTAGAGCTGTTACCACACTGCAAAATCTGCCTTTGCTGCCAAAGCATTTTCAAAGGGCAGCCTTGCACTAACACGTGCTGGCCAGTGCATCCTGACACCATCTTGGGAGGGCTTTTTATCAGTGTGGATTTGCCTTTCATTTATTCATTTATTATTGATTCTCTTACCAGCTTAAGACCAGGCACTGAATTAGTCTCAAAAGGTAGCTCCTCACTGCTAAATAAATAGGGATAGACTGTGGGCTCCTGCTCAGGATCCTCCACCACTCATGTTGCCTAACTTTTCTTCTCTATGTGGATCCACTGTGGACCACACCAACCGGCTGTCTCCAAGGCAAATCTGTTAGAGAAGTGACAAGCCACAGGCCGTGGGGACATGAGCCAGTCAGCGGCAGTTGACCATAGGGTCAGGAATTGGTCCCTTGCCCTCTCCTTTTAGCAGTGTAGATGTAGCCAAAGGTTCTGTGTCAAACTATGGCCAAAGGTATTGTAGTCAGCGCAGGCTGGGCAGCACACTCTAACGCTGACTTCGTGATCAGCACTGGATTACTTCAGCACAAGGAAAAACGTGGAAGATGCTTGAGCTTTTGGGTTGCCCAAATGAAGTGCACTGCTATGGGATGAGCCAGTTGCTGAAAGCAGAGGCTTTATTGACAATGAGAAGCGCACTGTGGGTTATCTAGGTTTTAATCTAAGCTCTTCTCTGGACACTTTATCTTCCTATGATATTTCTGGAAAACAGTGGTTGAGGGACAAGAGGAAATTTTCATCTGGAGTACAAGTTGTGGGAACTGTGAATGTGAAATGACGTAACTGACAGATGGCATTAAAGCAAAGAGCTGTTTAGACCTATCGTGAAGCTGTTGAGTATTGTTTAAAGAGAGATGGAGATACCACCATTTCACAGCAGCAGTGAATAACAGCTTGGTCTAGATGTCAATTTGCAAACAAAGGAAACCTTCTACAAACAGTTCTCAAGAATGCAAAATGTGCAATGAACTCCTCTACATGTAAAAGTGAAATATAGAGCAACACATATGTGGCAACACCGGTTGATGAATAAATATACCACAACTAGAAAATGGGTACAGCTAAGTGCTAAAATAGCCACCTTAATAGAAAGACAGACTATAGAATACATTCACTTTTAAAATTCAGTGTATGATGGAAGGGAAGGGAAAGGAAGGGAAGGGAAGGCAAGGCAAGGCAAGGCAAGGCAAGGGTAAAAGAAAGGGAGAGGGATGGTGGGAAGGCTATATTCTTTTACTTTCTTGTCAAACTGCATGAGTAAATAAAAAGTTTATATTAGAGCTACACAGAAATTCTACAAAACAGCCTTCACTATTGACGTATTCTGGGCTTCTTTTTGTTTTAACAGTTTTTGCTGTAGTAGAAATCTGTGTTCCATCTCCTTCTCATCCCCTAAAGAGTTTCTGACATAACCATCGGGGCTGTGTTAACAATTCAGAATGACTCAGTCATGCCCTTCTGCCAGATCAAACCCAAGTGTCCCAAACCAAGCACAAACGCCATGGTTTTAGTTAGACACTTCAAATACGTACTTCTGAAAATAAACATTATCTCTTATTTCCTATGACCAGACAAGAAGAGTCACATCTTAAAGACAGTCTTGAAATATTTCTAGGAAAATAAAAATAGTGATGATTATTGGTCAAAGTCATTCCCCTGTAAAGCATTATCTAGGGACGATAGTTTAAATACAATCATAGATTTATACCAGAAATAACATTTATTGATACGCCCACTTTGCTAAGTTACATTTTTCTACAAGTGAAGTGACCCCATCCAATGACCAGGCATGCAATCTCACTCAAAAAAAAAAAAAGAACAAAATGAAAAATAAACCCATTCATTTTTTAATACGGTTTCATCATCCTTTCTTCTAAATCTCAGAGATATTTATGCTTGCACAAGAGTCACTTACAGTTTGTCGTGTTGTTCCAGCTCTACATTTGTAGCAGTACAATGCCATTAGTCATTCCCAGAACCATAGCCATTAGAGATTGAAGTGACCTTTTAATGTCATCACATCCTACCCTGATTCCTGCTATCCATGGCAACAGACTAATGCCAAACACACAATTATGACTTCACTGCAAAATGTAGCAAAGGAGAAGCTGATTTCCAGTTGTAAGCTGAATTTCAGAAGGCAGAGGCCTAGCCTTTGCCATCCAAATGAAAGTTATTTGCATTTCATTTGCAAGTTGTTCAGCAGTCAAGGTATTTCTAACCATCCACCTCGCTTTGGTACCTAAATAAAAAATTGATTGTTTACCTTGGGCAGAGGAGGGAAAATAAAAATGGCCAAGTCGTGGAGAAATCAGTGTTTGACCCAGGAACCTTCCCAACCAAGGATGGCTTTCTTGTAAAGCTGAGTGAACACGGTTTATCTGCCTTCCTTACCCTCACCAAAAAGCAAAGGGCTCTGAACTTGCGGGGATGGGCATATAGACAGGCCTGTGTCCATTCAATATAACGTGGACTCCTGCGTGAACTACTTCTCAGCTGTATCCCCCGTTGCCCTGAGGGAATCACTCTGCTCCAGATGAGACTGAAGTACTATGTCTGCAATACGAGGAGCTGGAACCTGGGATAAACACAGAGGATAACCAACATCGAGGTGTAAATGCACATTAGTTTCTATTTGGCTAGGTGTATCTAGGTACGTGTATATGTAAAATCCATCACCGAGTAAAGATATTTCAGCTTGATTTAGACTAAATGCTATATAACAGTGTCAATGTAACACTACATTTATGGTAATTAGCCTTTTTTCAGAGGTAGGAAGGGCCATTGCCATGTTAATACAGACCTATTGCTTGTAGAACCTGAACTAATGCGTATACAGGGCTATTTACTGAACCATACCTGCTCACTCCAAGTTCATTACACTTCACTGAAACCCGCTTGTGAGTTTGCTGGGTATGTACATATTAGTGTAACACGATGAAAACAAAAATCAACCCGCCTTTATTTGTGGTTAATGGCATTTCTACAGCAAGTTTACTTCACTCGCAAGAAAAATTACATAGGAATTTGAACTCCAAATATAGTTACATCAAGATCATGTATCAGGAATTGAGATGTGTGACTCAATTTCATAGCTGGACCCCTCCCTCTAATAGGATTTAAAGGAAAATTCACAAGGAATTAAAAACCTCACAATTATTGCAGGGGTTTAGAGTCCTAAACATCTCATCTCTGGTATAAAACCACAGGCTACTGCAGGCAGAGACCTGTGGTAATATAGCATTAGGTAAGAGCAAAGTGCTTAAAAATGTGCTTAGACAAAGACATGTGTGAAAGGGAAATTATTTTGTAATGAAGAAGATTCATTACCCACTGACATTTCAGTAATCACACAGAACAAGAGAGGTACATTCTTAGTTTTTAATCTGCTTTTATTCAGAACAATTCATATTGAAATAAAAGAGATGATACATTGAATGAGATAATTTCTCTTCAAAAGGACTAAACAGAACTGTGTAAGGACTTACTTAAGGCCCAGAGCTTTGTAAAATGCAGTGTTGGGAAACTGAGCATCTGTGGTTTTATATTTCAGGGATGATGCAAGATTTTTCAACCTTTAAATTACAGCTTGTGCAAGCAGTACTCTGTTACTTAACTCTAACAGATTTGCAGATGTGTCCATCTCCAAGGTAATGGGCATTGCATTTCTGTCATTCAAAAGGCTGAGATTCAAAGTAAATCAAAGAATGAATTAATCCTATCCTCTCATTCTCTAAAACCTTCTAAACGCTACTTGGGGGGATTCTAGCAGAGATAATAATAGATTTTTATAGAGACGCTTTTTAAAGAGTTTACAGAAAAAAAGTAAGAATTATCCATCTCTATTTTAGAAACAAAAGACACGAGAGGGCTTTACTTGAAACAGTTACACAGGCAATCACTGCCAAAGCTTAGTATAAACATAGTCCAAGGTCTAGGCCTTGCTAACTATATATACACCCCTCCCCCTCTGTCCACCCTTGAAAAAATCCAATACAGGAACAAGACGCACAGAATAAGGAAAGAAGGGAAGAAGAAAGGAAGGGAGAAAAAAAAAAAAGGAATATTGGTTCTGGAAAGTTAGAATTTATTATATTTTATGACAAGGTTGGTAGGTATTTTTCTTTGACGATTGAACATAAGACTTATAAAAAGCTGCATATGTTTACGACTGATAATATCTGCAGTGATGCAAGCTAAAATAACAGTCTTTCTCAGGAATAAAGGCTGAGTTCAATGAAAGGACATAACGTTACATGTGTATAACCACTGGGAAACACCGACTGGCATTTTCCCTTTTGACCTAACACGACAGTGTTACATTCCAGCGGAAAACATTGCCAAGTCTCAATTCAGCATAAAAACAACATCGAGGAAAATATTCAGCAAACAAACGGAACTAAAAATTGTTTCAATAAAAAAAGAGTCACACTTGGAGCCGACAGCATCTCTGAAAGTCTGTTTATTCTGTTGCCTCAAATCTGACAGGCCCATGATGAATTAAATGAACTACAATTAAAAGAAGTGTTTGGGGTGAACTAGAAACGCTTTGTTTTCTTTTTTCGCACTAGGACTCAGCTGACTTACATACCTCATCACAAGATGCAAGGATGTGACTCTGCCCTTCTTACTGTGTGACAAAAACTTAAAAATAAAGGCCATGATAAAATTAGAAATAGAAATCTTGGAAGCTTGATATTATGCAAGCTATTTCTTAATACTGTAAAAGTTGGATTTTTTTTTTTTTTTTTTTTTTACACTTCAGCTTCATGATTTGGAGCTTGTGGCTGTCAGTTTACAGGAATAAATTGCAAAGGAGAGTCTGGCTTGCGTGGGGCTGAGATAAATTGCTGCTTCAGCTCTCTTAAAGACCTGTTTGCATTGGATTGGGATTGGGAAGACCGAACTGTTAACCTGCTCTTTCTGAAATAAAGGAAATAGTATCTCCTACTTGTAAACATGTAAGATTTTGCCAGATTTTAAAAGGTGTTAGCTGAAATGAATCTTCTGAAAACGAACCTCTCTGCATTATTGTTTTCCCTGCTGAATAAAAACTTTTAGGCTCTCCTACTGCTCCTTCATAAAACTCTGACCCCCTGAGAAATTTTTGTTTTCCCAGAAAGGACAGGCAATAAAACCCCTGTCTGTAAAAAAGAAGCATCACTGTCCCTATACAGCAAAACCCAGACTTATCTCCCTTTCCCATGGACAGGACAAGGATGCTGAAGACGTGTTTTCCGAGGGGTCCCCTCCTCACTTGCACTGCCACTGCCTAGGCTGGGAGGGGAGAGGTGAAGATTCCCCTCTTGGAAGTGCCCCACCAGCTCCAGAGGAGACTGTGGATCCAGAAGGAGACCCAGGAACATCCTTAAAAAGAAATCCACCTGGTTATGTCTATATCAGCAAACTGACAGACCAACCTTGACACGGCTATTTTGCCATATCTACGGTTAAACAGCAAAAACAGGCCCTGACCAGCTAGCAAGTTCCCAAACAAACCCTTAGCATAGATCCAGAGTCAGGAAAGATGGGGGACCATTTCCCAATAGGTAGCCTGAAAGCAGCCAGCTTGTTTAGGAGACTTCAGTAGTACGAGCAAGCCTAGTCTGTGCCAGCTGGCCAGAGGACCGGCGTTTGGATCCTGGCACCGCTGAATTTACGAGCGGAGGGGTAGCCCTTGCGCCTCATGTGTTGATGAGACAAAAGCTGTGACGTTTACTGCTAGGAATGGGATGAAATCAGGATAAGTCCTAACATTAATAACACTTGTAGAAGGGCCAGGAGACTTCTTAGAGAGGTGAAAACCCAGCTTGTATCCTGCAGTTCAGTAAAAGGGCTGATGCTGGTTTGCGTAGGGGTGAAAGCAAGTGGAGTCAATGGGTGTGCTGTTCTGAGGAGACAGAGGAAACAGGGGCCCCCAGCACATTTTGGATATTTAAAAGCCCAAGGTTGGGTTGTTTTTTTTTTTTATCCCCCAGTGTTTTCAGATGTATTCACGATTTTCAGCATTCAAGATTTATTTGTGTTACTTTGTATTTTGGCCGACTGTTTTCCATGGCTTTGGGAGATGTTTGCATTATAGCAAGACGAGGTGGGCTTGCCAAGTCATAGGCTTTTGTTATAAATTCAAAACGCTGAGTAAACTCCCCCAAATTTGCCCATTTTTCAGACAAACTATTGTGATGTGTCAAGGGCTAATCAAGTAGAATGGAAAGAAACAAACGCACATCTACTATATCGCTTAGATGAAAACAAGAAGGCAAACAGATGCAATTTTAAAAAAAGGTGCAAGGTAGTCCTAACAATAAATATATATATTAAAAATATAAATAAAACAATTCATTATTACTACATATTTTCTTTACTCAGAAGATAATGTGGAGACCAGTTTTTATAAAACTGAGTACCACTCTTTAGAATCCTTTAAAATGGACTTACAGTTCGTAGACAAAGTTGACCGTCAAGTTCAGTAGCAAAAATAAACCCTCTTTAATAATTTGAATTTGCTGGAAAGGTTCACCTCCTCTGAAGCTGCAATAAAAGGTCAAATGAAATCCCAAGCAGTCAGGCTGGCAAATTTTAATAATTGCTTTTTTTTTGAGAAGGGAGTTGTAATTTTATATCATCACACCTTTTTGAGATTATCCAATTGGCCAGGTTAAAAACCTGTTTCCATTTACTTCAAAATTACTTTGAAACAAATAAGGATTATTTCAATTGCACTTGTAAATGAAGAAAAAAATGTATTTAGACTCATTAGTTTTAAATTCCTTCCCTCTATCATTCTTACCACAACTAAGTCAAAAAAGGCTATTAGACACTGCCCCTTCTTTTGGAATTCATTAAGATAGATGAAATGCTAGGTTTTGACTGTTTCTCTCATTTAATTAGAAGATAAATTTAGTTTTGGTACACACTGAATCACTAAAGCATATTAACAGCTATTTCGGCTAGATGTTAATTTAAGCCCCAAAACAGAAAACATTTTGCATGTCCCTGAGCCAAAACTGATGTGGATATTTTCCTTTTAAATAGAGTGAGCTAAACTAAATGTTGATTTTATCCTACGTCTACTTTCACTGAAGTTCCTTCATTTCCTGTATGAACCTGTTCTGCAATGGCATTTGCACTAATAAATAACACACTAGATTCTAATGAAAGATAAAAGATCTTAAAGCATTTCTTACTGCCGTATGAAATAATTGCTTCACCCATTACCTCCTCACAGCATCTTGATTAAAATGCCACACCCATATAACAACTCATAACGACATTTTAGAGCACAAAGAATAGACTTATTTAGGGAATGTAGGTGCCCCTAAGCAATTTTTGTTTCCAGCAGGAGTCACAAGAAACGGTCGGTCTGACAGAGATATCTTGAATGTGGGTTTAAGATGGTCACAGGAGAGAAAAATCGATGTCCTGGTTTGCCGGTGCCACTTGACGCGGCACCTGCGGCCTTGGTGGCATCACTGCTTTTGAACTCAGCTCGACAGGGACGCCTTCCCGCTGCACCCCGGAGCAGAGCTAATCCTGACAAGTCTGAAGCAACTAATGATTTCATACCACGGGAAGCCAAGGTGTGGAATGACGGCAGACTACGAGGTGCCAACTACCACAGATACGCCAGAGACGTGTATGTGAAGCGGAAGATGAACAGAGAGACATCCTTCAGAATTAATCAGTTTTCTTTCTATCTAAAAGGGGCTGAGATTCCATAAAAATAGCAAGTGAATTCTGTCATTTTTCTTCATGTACCCTCCAAGGGCAAAGATGATGACAGAGTTACCCACTCTGTGTCAAATGATATGAAAATTAGGGCACTCACCAGGACCTGGGACATAGTTCCACCTCCCTCCTGAGCCCGATGGATGCTCAAATCCACATCTCACATCTCTGAGAAGGTAACCTAACCATTGGGCTACAAGTCATGCAGAGAAATGAATAACTGGCAGCATCACACAGAGGCACAGCTCCAAAAACAGGGGGAAGGATTTATCTAGGAGGTGGAGAAGGTGGGCTTGACCTCTGACTCCCTCAGACCTAAAGCAGAAGAGGGATCTGAATCTCGGTTTCTAAGTGCTTGGGCATGTTCTGAAATGACAAAAAAAGCAAGGGGAACACCTCCATGTTATGATTTTAACCTTTAAAATGAAAGAGTGCATCCACTTTGAAGGAAAAAACTCTGTCTTCAGGAGGTGAAGTGATCTTAGCGGTGGATCACAAGTAGGTAGAGGTACTTATTCCTAAGAGATCATATACCCCACATGGGAGGAATTCAGGCATACTTCCATGCCAGCAGTGTCTCTGCTGTCTGCTCCCCGCTTACAGCACTAACTACTCTGGATCCTACAGCAAGGCATTTCACTGTTTAGATAGACTATGCACATAACATTAAATCCAGCAGTATGCCTGAAATTCAGGTATTTTGCTGTCTTCATGTCTGAGTTCCTAAGACCTGGATTCACCCTATGTCTCTAGGCATGTAACTGATGTGCCTAGAGGTTTTTGGTAGTCTATTAAGAGACTCATCTCTTTTGAATGTCTCAAATCTGACTTACTGTCTGGACATGCCCCTGGGAATCCATTAGAGTTCCCAGACTTAGGTTCATGACCAACCTCGCACACCCCAGCTCTAAGACAAGCAAGACACCCAAGCAACTGTCTGCCTTGGTTTCCGGATGGATGAGATACAGGTGCAGAAGCCAGAAGGGAACCACCACGTGCTCCAGCAGCTCTCCCCTATCCGGGCTATCAGGGATACAGGACTGCAGGGCATGCTAACTTATCTCCCACTGCTGACTATGTAGGTTGCTGACAGCACTTGGTTCTTAATTTAGGCACTTGTAAGAGGCCAGAGGGAAATGGCATGAATAGGTGCCTTAGTTTTTATCAGATCTAGTCTTCCACTGGATTGTATCACTCGATTCTGTAACACTGCTTACGGCTGGGAAGAGGACTTCCTTAGAAAATAGTTTCTCAATTTTTTTTCCCCTGTTATATGAATTATCATTATGTTCTTGATGTATTACCTGTTTTGAATTGAAGATTCCAAAAGTTATTGCCTTACTAACAGAGAGCTACATTTTGATCAATGTTTTGGAAAAAATAGAGGTGATCAGCAAGGCTTCATCTTATAGAAATTAATTGTAAGGATACGTTCAAAGATGTGAACTCTGACCAATCGGATGACCTAAGCCTGCAAATTAAATTATATTCCTGAAGAGCAATTCACTTTTAAAGTTCAGAATGACAAGGAAGCCTAAATAAATGGTCAGATATCCCACAATGGACCTAATGAGAATTTCAGAACTGTAACCAGATGAATTAATGAGGTTGCTGAAATATATGGTAATATGAATCACAGAATCACAGAATGGCAGGGGTTGGAAGGGACCTCTGGAGATCATCTAGTCCAACCCCCCTGACAGAGCAGGGTCACCTAGAGCAGGCTGCACAGGGCTGTGTCCAGGCAGGGTTTGAATATCTCCAGAGAAGGAGACTCCACAACCTCTCTGGGCAGCCTGTGCCAGGGCTCTGTCACACTCACAGTAAAGAAGGTTTTTCCTCATGTTCAGGTGGAACTTCCCGTGTTCCAGTTTGTGCCCGTTGCCCCTTGTCCTGTCGCTGGGCACCACTGAAAAGAGTCTGGCCCCATCCTCTTGACACCCGCCCTTGAGATATTTATAAGCGTTGAAGAGGTCCCCTCTCAGTCTTCTCTTCCTCAGGCTAAACAGCCCCAGCTCCCTCAGCCTTTGCCCAGAGGAGAGATGCTCCAGTCCCCTCATCATCTTTGTAGCCTTCCGCTGGACTCTCTCCAGTAGTTCCTTGTCTTTCTTGAACTGGGGAGCCCAGAACTGGACACAGTACTCCAGATGGGGCCTCACTAGGGCAGAGTAGAGGGGGAGGAGAACCTCCCTCGACCTGCTGGCCACACTCTTCTTAATGCACCCCAGGATGCCATTGGCCTTCCTGGGCGCAAGGGCACATTGCTGGCTCATGGTGAATTTGTCATCTACCAGGACTCCCAGGTCCTTCTCCGCAGAGCTGCTTTCCAGGAGGTCAACCCCTAACCTGTACCGGTGCATGGGGTTGTTCCTCCCTGGGTGCAGGACCCTGCATTTGCCCATGTTGAACCTCATGGGGTTCCTCTCTGCCCAACGCTCCAGCCTGTCCAGGTCTCGCTGAATGGCAGCACAGCCTTCTGGAGTATCAGCCAGTCCTCCCAGTTTCGTATCATCAGATAAGATCACAGTGACATGAAAGGCCTTGCATTGATTCTTTTTTTTTAATTTCATGGTGGTATTGTTGAGACTTGTGATTCCAGCATCTACACTACATATCAGTCTTGTTGGTCTTGCTTTAAATGCTTGCTCAATGCAGAACCACTATTACCCTTAGGAAAGTAATGTAAAACCTACCACACCTCAGTTGTCTAGACAGAGGCCTTTGCACAGCTGCAAAGGCACCAAGGAACTCTTGAACCACAGTGCACAGAGGGATTTTTTTAGTCTATCTTCTGTTCTCTGCTCCCTCCTAGATTTCCTCCAGCAGAGGCACAAAGAAGGTGCAGAGCCTTGTTCTGCCCCTCACGTCTACCTTGATGAACCTACTGGTGAGCACTTGGGGAACTTCTCCCAGACACAATGCATGCTGACACTGCAAAGTGTTCATACTACTGGGTTCATTTTTCCCTTATATCTAATTTAATCCTAGAAATTCTGCCTTTCAAATCATAAATATAATGCTGCTGGAAAATTTTTTAAAAAAGGAATATTAACAGCTATTTATTTTTATACTGATATTAAAATGGCATGTTCTAGGTCTGAATCTTATTAAATGATTTCTCTACAAGTTTGGTGTATACATATTTACATTCCATAGGCACATGGGAAAACATTGTAAATATTTATGGTCCTTTGGATGGAGACCTGAAAATTAGCAGAAAGGTTTCCAGTATTGCAATGAAGACTGTGACCACTTGTTTTCCTAGATTAAATTTGTCTGTTTTCACTTTGAAGGCTTGCCAGGTGGTAAGAGTGAGTTAAAGTACCTGGCAAACAGAAGTTCTGGGTACATCTGAGCTGTCAGTTGGGCTTGCTCCTGTTGCCCGTGTGCACATGCCGAATCCTTCATGGGGTGGAACAACTTGGTATTCGCCCAGCGAAAACCTGGAACTGACTCAATGATAAAACCATCTCAGGGCCTGCTCCAATAAGCATTATGGGTGGAAGCAAGCCAGCTCTCACCACCTCCACCTGGCCCAGCCTTCGAACACCGTCCTACCAGGCGGTGAGCTGTCATAACTCATAACTCCTTATGCAAACACACCCTTGGCATCACGCACAAGTACACCAGTGTTAGAGATGCCTGTGAGTAAGTGGCTGCAAGGGATAGCTGCTGCACTCGTGATATCCAAGTGTTACAGATAGGGCCAGGCTGCTCAAGGGGGAGTGCAGCAAGTCGTAGGACACAATTCACCAGTTGGAGAACTGGGAGTCCATCCCCGGAGCAGGTGGTGGTACCAGCACAGACACAGCCATCCTTTCCCCGTTGGATCCTTACAGACAGAGGTTGTGCACAAGCCAACCCCAGAGAACCTGCAACTGAGAGAAGTCTGGTGATGCCAACTACTGAAGCTTATTTGAAGCTCATTTCCTCCAAAGTCTTAGCTTGAGAACTAGTATCAGCTGGTCATGCACTGAATGCCCTCCTTACTTGCTTGCTTTTTTTCTCTTTTGGTTGTGTTTTTATTTTAATCACTGAGATGGCCTGTGCTGAATGCTGTAGATCAGGTTTGGTTAACCAGCCTTGCTCCAGGGCTTCATGCTATGTGCAGATTCCTGCACGGCACAGCCTACTTCTTGTTTCATGACTCCTCCCTAAGTCATTGGCCACTTTCACCCCAATGCCTGTTTCTGTGTTCTGTGCTTTTTGTGTTTTTGTCCAAATGCCTTATTACCTGCATTTTCTATGATCTGAAAACAATTTTGTTATTTTTATTTGCTTTTATTTCTAATTGTTTTTTGCTCTTCTTTATGTCAACTCTGTGATTCTCTGCAACACCCTATCTCATAAGAACACAAACACATTGTTCAAGGGGGTTTTTTTAAGATCATTAACTACTATGTTTAGATGACAACACTGAACTCTACAGAAGACTAGTAGACATCATCTAATTCAATACATTGCCCAAAACTGGCACTCTTTGTAGTTTCATGAGTTATTTTTCAACCTATGTGACAGAACTTATAGCAAATTGCATTTGGAATAAATATTTAAAATAATAATGGATAATTATTCAAATGGTTTATTAAAATCCACATAAGAACTATGCCACTTTCTTCCTTTCACCCAATAATTTGTTCCAGCAAACTTTTTCTTGAATCATTACTGTAATGTAAACTCACTGTGGGCAGCACTTTTCTTTTACTTTCTTTTATCTGTATAATTTTTTCTATATACTAGTTCCATTAGTAATGGAGGTTAAAACAGAATTAATTGAAATTATTTTCAAAATGTCTTACATCTTTTTTTTTTTACTGAAAAGTAATAATTTCTGATTTTATTAATGAGATAGCTTACCCTTTTGGCCTTTTAACTTAATCCAAATTTATAAGCCCTTCCTGCTTTTACAATATTTCTAAACTTGGGGGGTTTACTTGCAGGGTTTGAGGCAGTCCTTGCCTGTGCCTCAAAACTCTGAGCAGCTCTCTCTAAACTTTTTTGGTTGTCCTTGACATTTTACATTGTAGTCCCAGATCTTGGATTTAGTGAAGAACTCTTCCAATCATGTGCCTTGTGTTGTCTTCCAGAGGAATTGCTTGTGGGTTTTTTTTTTTTGATTGGCAATATTTTTCTCCACTCGTAGAACCAATTAAGTCCCTGACTTACATGTTGTTCACCATATTTCTTTGTCCTGCACACGTATCTGTCTCAAAATTTGACGGCCATCTAATATTATAGTTGGTAAACTCTTTTCTTCTTATATTATTAAATATAAGTATTTTGCTACAGCTGGATACATTTGTTTTCACTCATTAGAACTATCATAAAGAAGCAGATGGAGATCTTAGGCATTCAATGGATATTTTAATATCTATATTCTAAAATTGTTTTCTAATGTATCTTACGAGGTCTATCCATGATGCTTTGTTACCCAGTGGTGGCCAAATTACCTGAGATTCTCCCACAAGAAAATTGTTTTGTTACTAAATCTTTCTTACTCCTAGTGTGCTATAGTCAAAGTCTACTGAAACATCTCTCATTTCTCATTTGTTTTATCTTTCTGAAGACAACTTCCCAGCCAGGCTTTACTTTCACTTCACATTTCATCAGTACTACACATGACCCTGCTATTCCGTCCACCTTGCACCATCTCCTTTCTCTTACATCATTTAGCCAACTGTAACAAAATGTAAAAGCCTGGGAGTGACAGCAAGCTATTGATGACCTTCTGTATTGGTGGGTTCAAAACTAGGCATTAGTGTTATAGTTGTGAGCTACACATGAGCCAGCAGTGCACCCTGGCAAAAAATGCTAAAGATGGCCAACACTCAAAGGGTTATCAAGCATTGGAACGGGGTGCTCAGGGAAGTTGGGGAGTCACCATCCCTGGAGCTGTATTAACAGGAGTGCAGCCAACATTTGTTAGACCACATGAATAATTCTGCATCCAGTTTTAGGCCCTCAGTACAGAAGGCATCAATAAACTGGGACAAGTTCAGTGAGGGCCACCAGGATGGTTGGGGCTGGACCACTTGCCCCATGAAAAGAGGCTGAGGGACTGGGGCTTGTTCAGCCTGGAGAAGAGATGGCTCTGGGGGGACCTATCAGCAGTCCCCGGTACCTACAGGGAAGTCAGCAAGGAGATTAGAGAATCATAGAATCATTCAGGTTGAAAAGGACCTTTAAGATCATCAAGTCCAACCGTTAACCCAGCACTGCCAAGTCCACCACTAAACCATGTCCCTCAGCACCACATCTATACATCTTTTAAATACCTCCAGGGATGGTGACTCCACCACTTCCCTGGGCAGCCTGTTCCAATGCCTGACAACCCTTTCAGTGAAGACATTTTTCCTAATATCCAATCTAAACCTCCCCTGGCACAACTTGAGGCTGTTTCCTCTTGTCCTATCACTTGTCACTTGGGAGAAGAGACCCACACCCACCTCGCTACAACCTCCTTTCAGGTAGCTGCAGAGAGTGCTAAGGTCTCCCCTCAGCCTCCTTTTCTCCAGGCTAAACAGCCCCAGTTCCCTCAGCTGCTCCTCATAGGACTTGTGCTCTAGACCCTTCACCAGCTTCGTGGCCCTTCTTTGGACACGCTCCAGCACCTCAATGTCTTTCTTGTAGTGAGGGGCCCAAAACTGAACACAGTACTCAAGGTGCGGCCTCACCAGGGCCGAGTACAGGGACGATCACTTCCCTACTCCTGCTGGCCACACTATTTCTGATACAAGCCAGGATGCCATTGGCCTTCTTGGCCACCTGGGCACACTGCGGGCTCATATTCAGCCGGCTGTCAACCAACACCCCCAGGTCCTTTTCTGCCAGGCAGCTTTCCAGCCACTGTTCCCCAAGCCTGTAGCGTTGCATGGGGTTGTTGTGACCCAAGGGCAGGACCTGGCACTTGGCCTTGTTGAACCTCATACAATTGGCCTCGGCCCATCGATCCAGCCTGTCCAGGTCCCTCTGTAGAGCCTTCCTTCCCTCAACACTCCTGCCCAGCTTGGTGTCATCTGCAAACTTACTGAGGGTGCACTCGATCCCCTCGTCCAGATCATTGATAAAGATATTAAACAGAACTGGCCCCAATATTGAGCCCTGGGCAACACCACTTGTGACCAGCCACCAACTGGATTTAACTCCATTCACCACAACTCTTTGGGCCCGGCCATCCAGCCAGTTTTTTACCCAGTGAAGCGTACACCCATCCAAGCAATGAGCAGCCAGTTTCTCCAGGAGGATGCTGTAGGAAATGGTGTTGTCGTGGTTTAACTCCAGCTGGCAACTGAGCAACACACAGCCGCTCACTCACTCCCCCCGCAGCGGGATGGGGGAGCAAATCGGAAGAGTAAAAGTGAGAAAACTCGTGGGTTGAGATAAAGACAGTTTAACAGGTAAAGCAAAAACTACGTGAGCAAGCAAAGCAAAACAAGGAATTCATTCACTACTTCCCATCATCAGGCAGGTGTTCAGCCATCTCCAGGAAAGCAGGGCTCCATCATGTGTAACGGTTACTTGGGAAGGCAAACACCATCACTCTGAGCATCCCTCCCCTTCCTCCTTCCTTCCCCAGCTTTATATGCTGAGCATGATGTCATACAGTATGGAATATCCCCTTAGTCAGTTGGGGTCAGCTGTCCCAGCTGTGTCCCCTTGCAGCTTCTTGTGCTCCCCCAGCCTCTTCGCTGGTGGGGTGGTGTGAGAGGCAGAAAAGGCCTTGACTCCGTGTAAGCACTGCTCAGCAATAACTAAAACATCCCTGTATTATCAACACTGTTTCCAGCACAAATCCAAAACACAGCCCCGTACTAGCTACTGTGAAGAAAATTAACTCTATCCCAGTCAAAACCAGCACAGGTGTCAAAGGCTTTACTAAAGTCTAGGTAAACAACAACCACAGCCTTTCCCTCATCCACTAAGAGGGTTACCTTGTCATAGAAGGAGATTGGGTTGGTCGAGCAGGACCTGCCTTCCATAAACCCATGCTGACTGGGCCTGATCACCTGGTTGTCCTGTACGTGCCGTGTGATTGCACTCAAGATGACCTGCTCCATAACCTTCCCTGGCATCAAGGTCAGACTGACAGGCCTGTAGTTCCCCAGATCCTCCCTCCAGCCCTTCTTGTAGATGGGCGTCACATTTGCTAACCTCCAGTCCACTGGGACCTCCCCAGTGAGCCAGGACTGCTGATAAATGATGGAGAGTGGCTTGGTGAGCACTTCTGCCAGCTCCCTCAGTACCCTTGGGTGGATCTCATCCGGCCCCATAGACTTGTGTGTGTCTAAATGGTGTAGCAGGTCCCTAACCATTTCCCCGTGGATTATGGGGGCTTCATTCTGCTCCCTGTCCCTGTCTTCCAGTTCAGGGGGCTGGGTACCCAGAGAACTGGTCTCACTATTGAAGACTAAGGCGAAGAAGGCATTAAGTACCTCAGCTTTTTCCTCATCCTTTGTCACTATGTTTCCTCATGCATCCATTAAAGGAGGGAGATTCTCTTTAGCCCTCCTTTTGTTGTTAATGTATTTATAGAAACATTTTTTATTGTGTTTTATGGTGTTAGCCAGATGCAGCCAGGTGTTTCACAGTGATGCGTGGTGGGAGGATGAGAGGCAGCAGACATAAATTGAAACAAGGGTGGTTCAGGCAGGATATGAGGAAAACCTTTCCCTCCCATGAGGGCAGTCAGGCAGTGGAGCAGGTTATCCAGAGAGGTTGTGCTGTCTCCATTCATGAAGAAGATGACTCGATAAAGCCCTGAGCATCCTGGTCTGACCTCAGAGCTGGCCATGATTTGAGCAGGAGGTTGGACTTGAGACCTCTGAGGTCCTTCCCATCTGAATCATACTGTAATTCTATGGTTTCAAAGATCGCCCACGGAGTGGCATTAAATATCACATAATATCATTCTCATAGATCCTCTTATTAAAATTGTTCAGATTTACCATTAACCTGGTTAGCACAAAGACTAAATTTCATCACTTGTAATAGTAATAGCTGATGGCGAGATCTGTAGCTCTGGCTCATTTCATACACTCTTTGCTATTGTGTAGAGACACTAGAGCACATTCATGCGCTTGTTCTTTGCCTTCTGTCTCCTAGCAACTCCATCTGCTGCCTTATTTTGTATGTTGGAAGTACAAGTCAGATCTTTTTTTTTTTAGTTAGGGAAAAGCTGCTCCTTCCCTGCTTCCAATCTAGCTTAGCACACAGTTTTCTATTTAAGATGCTGGAATTCCTTTTGCACAAGGGAAGTTCATTTCAGCCTGCACTTTGTCATTACCAGACCCTCTTTTCCACAGATCTAGGCCAATCCTTTACCCATGAGTTCTTGGCCACACAGGAATTTCAGTGACCATTAATATTGTCAGTTCTCTCCAAGACTCATTAATCTACCTTTGGTTCGAGGGAATGTTTCTGTTGTTTTTTACCCCTATTGTTTGGTCTTTCATGAGCTATAATTAGACATTCTCTGGCATCCAGAATTCACACAAATCTCTATTACTCATTCCCTGGCACATGACATATTTTCTTGCCAGTATTTGTGGAGCACACTGTGAACTGAGTGGCACTGAGAAGTACGTAATAGAAAGTGCTTATCCTGTACATGCCTGTCAGTTACACACCCGTTAAATTTAACTCATCCAGCTCCACTGTGATATTCGTATCCTTGACTACAAGCGATTAACATCACAGCAACGTAATCTCTTCTCCATCCAGTGGATAAAACATCATAGTATTGGGTGATGGGTAGAAAAAAGGAGGGAAAAATCAGTCTGCACTTGGAGGATGTGAGAGTGCCTCAAGAGAGCACCATAATATTATGAAACATTTCACCTTTCTTAAAACATTTGATTATTTATACATGGAAGGGTGAGTTATCTACAAACTAACAGACTGAAACCTAAGCCTTCTTTGTAGCCTAGAGAAAAATTGTGATGACTTTCAAATATTTTCAATAGAATTGGAGCTGAACCTTTTGTGTTAGAGGTCCCTGGTTCCTTAGTCTGAGTATTCCCCCGTTCAATATCTTCAATTCTTTTCATAGCATGTAATTTTTGTCTAATTTAGTCATCTCTCCAAAGCTCCCTCATTGATCTCTAATCACTTCAGGCATCGTCTTTTCTGATATCAGCAAAAAATATTGTTGAGCTGCTTATTTCTGGAGTGGAGTTTGTGCCTAAAATTTGAGAAGGTGGATTGAGATGGAAAAATAGTCTGTCTTTATTGCATCCAGGTTAGATTGTACCCTAAACCAGAATCTAAAAGAGGAAAGCAGCAAGTGCAACAGCTAGAAAGGATTTTTTTTGGTGAACACTTCTGAATTTTCAGCTTTATAAATCATCATTCCTAGGACGCTCTCTTTTGAGCTATAGGACTGAGTTGTGACACTGAAGGTAAATTGGTGTGCGGATTTTAGCAGTTTTAGGAGAACAGATTAAAAGAAAATGTAAACGTCAAAGTGCATAACTATACAGGAAGCTTCCCTTATACAACATACAGACAGTATAGGTGTAGTCCAGGCAAAATATTTATTTTGACTCCTTTATATACAAAATATATATTCCTTTGCAAGGAAAGGGGGAGTTTCAAGAAAACCCACATCCTAATGTTGTCCAGGATTTTTATTTTTAAAGCATTCCTAAGCAATAGCTAATGGCCAATGGCTAACAGTACAGGTGATCGCTGTGTCGGTATATAAAAGTGATGTAGCCAACTATAAAAACCCACCTCATTCCAAAATTCCCATGTGGAGACCACCTGTAGTATAGCCAACTGGCCCAAGTGTCTTTTTTGGGGTCCATTGAGGCTGTCACAAACAGAACTAATAATCCCCTAATTTAACAGAGCAAAATTATGACAATGAGTTAATCCTCCCAAGTGCTTTGCCCGTGACACAGTGACAACTAGAAAACAAGCATGGCAGACACTGGCTGTTTGTGTTTACTCCTTTTGTAGTTGCCACTGGCAACAAGAAAATTAACATCTAAAAAAATATAATAAAATATATATTGATTCTAATTGACAAAGAATATATCATTTGGAAATAAACAAACCGAGCAGGTAAAAAGATGCAATGAAAAGTATGACCTTTTTAAGATTTCTTTTTTAACTTGCACAGCTGCAGTCTTCTATCATAGTGAACTAAAAGAACGGTAAATACTAGGCAGCTGACACTTAAATCATTATATATCTTCTAGTTTTCAGCTCAGCATCTGCTGCATCATTTCTCAGACTTCAAAGTGTCTGGGAAGAGAGACCAAGGATAAGAAAAATGCATCTTTTCAACTGAAAGCGTATATTTTCCAATGACAAAGGACTACAGGCCATATTCCATTACTATTACACAATAGAAGGGCACTCTGAAACTCTCATTTTAATTTAAAGAAAAAGCTACCTCTGCAACAGCAATTTGGAGGGAGGGAGTGGTTATAGGAAAAATAAACTTGACTAAAACATGTCAAGTTTTCACGTTCAGTGAAAATGAGCATGTCCATTTTTCCAAAAGAAGTAACATTGTAGTGCAGACAAGCTGTTTCCGAGTGGGATAACACCCTCGGGTACCTCCAGAAACCAGTTCAGGGAAGCAGTTGTCTTTCCTGTGCTGCACTGATTTTCAGTGCCAGAGATTTTCAAGGATTTCCTCCTTAAAATGAAAGGGTCTGATTCTTCTCTTGCACCTACGGACATCAAAGGAGAAAGACAACAGAGTAATACCAGCATTAAAGCCAAGGGAGGATAAGACACAAGAGCCTGAACATCGTTTTATTTATCATCCCTTTCATTAAAGGGAATTAGAGTTAATTAGCCCAGCTTGTAGCAAAATTAAGACATTCCGTGAATATCCTACTTAAACTTTCTATTATCTTTTTCTATGTTTTCTCTGTATTTGTCAGAGCTTCTATAAAGGAGCGTATTATTAGATGACTTTGGCCCACATCATTAGAAAAATCAATGTTTTAGTTTAGAATCAGATCAAAACACTGTAGCTCCAAAAAATCAGAACTGTAAAGCCTTATTTAAAGCCTTTCCTCTGTTAGGGGAAGTCATACAATTTTCAAAGCCCTTTAGAAGCCTGAGTACTGTATTTTAAAAAGACTGGAGAACTAAAATCCTATTGAAGCCACGCTGCTAACCACCAGACCCCGGCTGTCCGCACTGCCCCAGCGGTGCCTACTCCCTGCCTCTATTTTGAATGGCTTTAGCCAAAACCGTTTTGCCATAGAGAGAGCTAACCCTAAGCAGCATGGATTTCAGCCAGTCTGTGCCATTCGACCCCAAGGCCAGCAATAAATCCCCAAATCCCCAGCAATCGGTACTTCACAAACCAGACCTATTCAGAGAGACTAGAACTGAGACCAGGACTCAGCCCCACAATCACAGAATCACAGAATGGTAGGGGTTGGAAGGGACCTCTGGAGATCATCTAGTCCAACCCCCCTGCCAGAGCAGGGTCACCTAGAGCAGGCTGCACAGGGCCGCGTCCAGGCGGGTTTTGAATATCTCCAGAGAAGGAGACTCCACGCCCTCCCTGGGCAGCCTGTGCCAGGGCTCTGTCACCCTCACAGTGAAGAAGTTTTTCCTCATGTTCAGGTGGAACTTCCCGTGTTCCAGTTTGTGCCCGTTGCCCCTTGTCCTGTCTCTGGGCATCACTGAAAAGAGTCTGGCCCCATCCTCTTGACACCCGCCCTCGAAGTGTTGTGTTGTGATATATTCCCTTCCTACACAAGTGCTCATGGGCTACCCATGTCAAGCCCTAACTAGTCCAGTATGGTCAGGGTACCAGTTTTCATGGAGTTTTAGGAAAATAACTGATGAAGCTACTGAAACAAAAGAATGGGGATGCTTTTTCTTCCCCCAAACTGCCCGTTGAAGAAGGAGAGCGATACCCTTGTTTGGCTGTTCTTCCAGCCAGACAAGGAGAGGCTGGGTCACAGCTGGAGCAGGTGGCTCCCTCCAGTCAGAATTCATCACTGGGAACCATTTACTGATTCCTACAAATTAAAAGCATGTCTCAAAAGTCATTCCTGTTTCTTAAAATATAGCTGGAGGGTAATGAAGCCGTGTTAGGTGATTTTGGCTGCATTCTCCACATTCCTCAAAACCATTTCCATTTTTTGGACAGTAAGAAGGCTGTCCTGGAAAGAGGAACACCCTTAGTCCGTCTTGCTGAATCTTTTCTACATTGAATAAAACAATTAAAATGTGACAGGGAGTGGCAGCCAGCACAAGAATGAAGCCTCATCTCCAATTACATTAATTACTCTGGATCCTAGTTTAATGCAAGTACTTCATGTAACCCAGGGTTAAATTACTGTCTTTTTCAAGATGCCTTTCCCCCCATATTTCTTACCAACCAGCTGCAGTAGCTCTTTATTTGGCTTGCAGGGGTTTTATGCTCCCCATTCATAAGGGCCTAATTCTACACACACACGCACACGTACACATAAACACATACCTACATAAATACCTCTCCTGGTGTGCATGGTACTCTCATCCCGTGGTGCTACGGAGGGTTTTCACTAGGCAGCAATGTCCTTGCAAAGCACGGATTGTAACAGCACGTTCTTCTGTGAATCTAGCCCTGGTGTAGGAAGCTAGTTAGGTGTTTTCAAAATGTTAGTCATGTTGCTTGGTTACAACACAAAATATTTAAGAGCTTGAACACAATAGACCTAAGTAACCTGGTGCAAGAAATCATCTAAAAGGAAAATCCAGTCCAGCCTACCTCAGAATCCCTGTTCTTGACTAGTACAGACTAAATTCTACACAAGATGGTATTTTTGCCATTAACTTTAATAAAACAAGGTTTTCGTGTTACACCCTTGTTGACAATTCATCCAGTTCGAAAAGGAAACATGAAAACTCATTTCTGAAAAAGGTTAATTTGCACATTGATTTGAAAAATGTGAAGCACAAAGTCCTTTCCAAAAACATCCAAGGGTTTTTATTCCCAGTGTGGCAGGACTTACCACTCCTTTTCTCATGATCTGTCTTCTGCCATTAAAAAAGATGTCTGGGAATCAGAATTCACTCTTGCAGTGCTAAATAAATAGCATCAATAAGGAATCTAAGATCCTCAGTTTTGACAGCTTACTTTTATAGCATTAATTTACTAGGTTTTCCTTACGAAATATCAATATACTATGCACTTAACAAGGATGTTCACGATCATTCAAATATTGATACAAACCTCTGTCTGTTGCTATGATACTGCACTCATTTTATATTCCCATTTAGGTTATAAGAACATTTGCTCTGTTGTTTACTACAGAAAAGGCAAGACAAAAAATGGCTAGTTTTATTTCCTCTCCTATTTAAGGAGAACTTAAGCCGACTCATTATACCTCTCACCCTGCCTTTTGTTAGAATTACAGGGCTGGGACATCACGTTGGAAATCAGCATTGGGCATGCCAGCTTACTGGTTTTAACCTAGTTACTATAACATTGAAAATTAATAAAAAAATGTACATGTAGGCTCATATGATGAGATATACAGGTCTGATTGATAGGGAAACAGTGCAGAAATGGTTAATGATGGTTCTAATTTCCTCTTCCACCCATACCCAACCTGACAATTAAAAGCAGCTGGTAGGGAGCGAGTCATGGGGATGGCAGGTGTGAAGCTTGCCTTGGAGATATTTTGTTGGCCTTGCAGATTAAGAGGGAAAAATAATATGGCGAAAATGACTGAGTAGGGAAGCTAAATAAGGGTCAGATAAAGTACTGCTTTTTTTCTTCTTTTCTTTTTTTCCTCATTTCATTTGGAGTTCTTGCCCTTCGGTTTGAAGTAGGTTCTGGGACTGATTCTCCCATATATTATCCTGTAGCTATTTTAAGGCAAGATGGACTGTTTTGCCTGTTACAGAGGTGGTGGTGGAGCTGGTGTAGCCTGAAAAAGTGTGTCTCTGCCCATACAGTCTTCTGTTTCTCCTGAGGAGGAAATGTGTAGAGGACCATCTACAGCTATACAGTATAGCTCTGGCTTTGCTGTGCTTTACCTCCTTTCTTTCTTCAACGGGGCAGCCTTGCCTCTTTTGCTCTCTTTTCTGCAATTTGAGAAACTATGGAGGGTGAAAAGCAATAAGCAAAATGATTGTCCAGATCACCACAGGAATGAGAAAGGCCTGAAAGGGAGCAGTGGCCCTGGGGAGGAATGAGGGAGTCCTGCCTTTTCCCAGCATCTCAACCCCCCTTTTTTCTTGGTGTCTGTTTGCCCTATCTGTAGTTTCCTTAGAGCCCTACAGATCTTCCCCCACCTTCTCTTACCTCCATGGGATCCCACCAGTTTCCTAGAAACCTGCTTCTCCACAAAACTTGTCTGCACTGCCAAAAAGCTTTGAGTTAGTTCTGGTCCTTAGCCAGAAGGGAAGCGGTGGCTTTGGAGATAAGGGAGCAAAGGGCTAACACACATCACAGCGGGGAGGTCAAGGCTGACCATATAATTGCCCGGATTATACGGTGGGCATATGCAACTTCAAATTCCCTGTTGGATGGGGATTAATCCCTGAATTATATTGACAGGCGGCATTGTGGGTGCCTGTGATAACCCCGTCTAGGGGAGATCTTGTGGAGGTTGTTGGAGCTCTTTATGTAAATATAAAATTGAGTATTTCTTCAAGAAGAGCACCAAGCAGTATGCAGGAGGACACTTAAACTACATAAGAAATAATCCTGGGCAGCGAGGACTTCTATAGGCGTAGCAGTGCAGCCACCTGCCATATGATCATCCTTTCGGAACAAAGGTGCTGTCTGAAATGGAGAAATTGATGGTGTAACTATTCTGGAATAACAATATTAGTAATGGGTTGTTACACTGGTCCGATTATACGCTACTATAAATGCACTAGTGAATTTCCCTGTGCAAACAAGCCTTATAGAGGGAAGTGCGGTATCTTTTATTGTTCCCTGATGAAAGACTGAAATGTAAAAAGAACAGCGTGCACAATCTGTCCTTTGAAAGGAAAAACCAGTAATTCCGAGTGTCCGTCTTCCTCTCGGGCAGACACAAAGGACTTGAAGGCAAGCCTGTTGTATGACTGCGTTAGTGCTCTCTGCCCCTCATTTTAATTAATGCATAGCACCGAGGAGGAACTAAATCCTGCTTGTTTTACTCAAGCAAGTGATCCCATTGACTTGAATTAAGCTACCTGGGGGATTAGAAGTAGAAGGATTAAGACCTCAGTGTAGCAAATTCATTTCACTCTTTTTCAAATGCAAATAGTCATCTCTCGATTGTCAGCTTGATTCGTCTGTTGGTTGTTAAGCACGATGAGGCCCTAATTCTGCTCCCTGATTGTGTCTCCTAGGCTGCTCTGTACCACAAACATACTCGGCCTCCACAGAATAATTGGGGTGGAAGTGGAACAAAAGGTGCTCTAACATTTTTTAATCTATATATATGATGTATAAATACATCTCAAAGAAAACAGAAAAACTTTCTCGTAGGGAATTTGTTACATTAATTAGTTGAATCCCTGAGCTTCCAGTTTGCAATGTGGTTTTACACCTATTTTCCCTTTTATGTAGACAAGCTTTTGCTCCCCTGTCTCCTCCACAGTAATGCTGACAGAGAGGTACTGATACTTGATGCAGCATGGGAAGTCTCACCTTATTTTACAACTGATGTAACTGTCTTGTGAAACCACTTTATAGCTGCTTTCATTAGAAGGTCTCCACTGAGTTCAATAAATTACTTGGTGTTAACTCAGCTGTAACTGAGAACATATTTTGATCTGAAATGTCATTTTAATCTGCAACCTATCATTTTAACATACTTAATAGTTATTTTAGGCGGAGACAACACTGACAGGTTATTGTTGTTTTTATTTAAATTATTTGAAAAATCCAGTGAAAGAGACTGTTACTGTGTTTATCAGAAGTCTCACAGTGTCTTGAAACTCTGCCAAATTATTCCTAATTTTATGATGCGTATCTTTTCTTTACCTTTACAGCAAGGCTGAATCTTTCCAGAACTTATCTTTGATCATTTATTTGATCTGCCAGTAAAGCTAAGTTTTACCTTCCTACTGAAAAAAAAAGCACATTAAGAATTCTCACTAGGTCAATGCTATAACTTCTTTAATTTTGTCAAAAAATGATTTAAAATGGACATTATGTATTACTGAATATTACTGCGAAAGGAAAACAGTGATAAGTTGTGAGCTTATATATCATACCAAGGGGTTGAGTTCCAAACAGAAACTAAAAAAATGAGGAAAACCAAGAAAAAATGAAACTTAGCAGAGCACAAATAAGTGTTGAAACTGTTTTTAAGAACATATAATCTGTTCTTCATCATTTAGAGTGTCTCAAAATTACATTTTTAAATAACATGCTCTGTTTTGAGCACTTCTGGCTTTGTAGCTAGGATCATTGGATGAGTGTCTACTGCCTATATTGAAATGTTCAGTCTTCTAAACCTAAAGATGATTCGAAAAAATGGAGCTCATTAGAAGCAGCATATTTTGTGTAACCCTCAGAAACTGTAGGTACTCTACTGAGTGTTTGGATGTCAGGCTTACAGCTGTGTTTGCCTACTCTGGTCCTCCAAAAGTCCGTACCCCTGGGTATGTGCCATCTATACCTACACAATTCTGACTGATTGATTGAAGAGTAAGAACTCAAAATTTGGCATGCTTGCCTGAATCAATACTTCAGGTCTTCTTTCTTGAAGCTTTAATGTTGTTTGTTCTTTTAATGCCTTGCCGGTACAACCCTCCCGGCTTTGGGTTTACCATTGTGTTGTCCCGATTTGGCAGTAATACTCCTTTGAGGGAACAGAGCCAGTGCACCCCTTAGAAGACAGGAATCTAGGATGCCAAATTCTCATCAAGTTTAATGAAAGAATAGGAAAGAACCAATAAATTATCTGGCAACTCTGACTTTGCAGCAAGGAAGATCCTGGAAAAAAATTACGGGTCAATTACAAAGTCAAAAATATGATCTGGATTAAAAAAGTCAGAAGCTCCTGTAAGGAGACATAACAAATATGATAAAACCTGGGTTTGAGTGGTGTATTTAACATATCAACCTTTAGAAAGATGTTTGACATAGTAATACAACAGATTTGATAAATAGTCACATACAAATTAGACACTTGCTTTTACTCTTTGAAGAACTGCTTGGACTGAGGACAGACAGCAGTTAACCACGGTTGTTACAGGGTCATGGTGCAAAGGCTTGCAAATGGGGTAACACAGTTCAATGAAAAATAAATTATCGTCCTCTTGATATTTCACCAGGAGTCCCACAATGTCACAAATTGCTTGCTAAAACAATAACGTCCTTCCTAGTAACCCAAGCAAGTCTTTACGGTATCACAATAAACATTTTACAGGTAAAATGCACTGTAAATTAAACATTAATTTAAATGCATTGGTTCTTTAATCATAGGATTGCTAGAGATCCGGCATGACTCAGAGGATTAAAAAAGGTGCTGGGCTTAAATGATACTCAATATAGGCTCGGGCAATTGCCTTTACAAATCTATTACCAACCTGCACTGCATTTGATAGTAACTAAAATTCTCTCCATTGGTTGTCAAGTGACCAACACAAAGCACATCTGACAGAGTTGTGGAGGACACGGTGGCCGCGTTCTCAAACCCTTAATGAGTATCATAAGCTCAGAAACCAAATATTTGTGAATAATGGGGCAGAGCTTCCCCTGCTCACAGGTGCCTTTTCAGTAGAGAACAGAGCAGGAATAGGATTTGTTACTGAGCTCCTTCAATCATGCTTCATTTAGCCCACAGCTCACCACCTCTGACAGCAGTGTGATTGCACCTCTGCTCAGCACAGGCTCTGTTGCCTTATAATACAGCATATGTGTATGTTTTTAGAAAGAGCTGGGATTTTGTTGCTTTAACTGCTTGTCAAATATAATGACAAAATACACTTGAAATATAATGGCAAAAAGCAATATTGTTCCTTCAGAATGACGCTTAACTTTCATTTTGCATAAAATCATTCACATAAAAAGGTCAGAGAAGATCAATTTAAGAGTAATCCAGAGAAAGAAGTTAGATGCCTAAAAGTTACGTGAATAATAAAATGTCTCCTGAGAATGATCTGCATTGTCACTGTACAGGGACACGTCTCAGGATGGAATTCAAAACAGACAGCATACTAAGCAGGCAAATGTCTAGACTTAACCAAAAGATGTCTGAAATCTCACCTTTCTCTAGAGCTCAGGGCCTTTTGATCTGCATAATGTTCTTTTGAAAATACAGGTTCACATCCTTTCTTTCAAAGAACTTTGTAGGACTGCAAGTGACGTTTTAAAAGCTAGTAGGTGATGTCACTACTCAAGAAGACTCATACCTACCTGACTGCTAAAAGTAAAATCATGCCAGTCTTAGAGCACAGTAGTCAGATTTTGCATCTCCAGTGATTCTTCTGACCATTTCTATGTTGTGATGCTCCTTTCTCTGCTGTTCTCTTGCTTCCCAGTGCTTTGAACAGCTTTTAGGTTTGACAGGGGGTGGGGTAGAGCCTGCTGTTAAGACATTGCCCTGAAAATCGTAGATTTGAAGGTTGGGTGAATGGTATCCCTTCTGGGTTACTTCAAAAAGAACCACTCATTCTTCTAGCTCTCTTCTAGAGGAAGAGACATTTTCAAATAAGTTTTCCGAGGAGCCTGACTCATTACGTGTGTTGGAACTGCTCCGAAAGCTCCTTTGGGATTTGAGTTCCTCAAAGGACTCAGATGCTGAGAGGAATGCCTAGTTTCTGGTTCCGAGTCAGTCTTTGGTGGAGGGAAGGGGCTGAGCTGCTCAGAAAGGGCAGTTCTCACCAGTGGACGAAATTGTGGTGCTTAAGCTTAAATTCCACCTCTACACGTGGTATATTGCAATGAACAATCACAGATCATGCGCACAGACATTTCAGTTATAGCGTGTTGTATTCTTTCAGGCTGGTGCAGAAAGCTTTTTCGACATTCAAAGAGAGAAACATTTTGCCTGAAATCTTTTGAACGCTACAAGTAACAGACGTGACAAAGAAAGGAACTAAAATTTTTGAGAAACAGGTAGAGAGAGACACCAGAAGTCGCCAATGTCTTGTTTTTGTGGATATTCAAAGGACAAGAGACCCCACTTTTTTAGGCCCCTTAAGTAAGGTAATAAATTCTGCTTGGTGTAGCGCATGCTAAAGTTAAATGGAAATGATTTCTAATCAACTGGTTTGAGGAAAGTCTAGAGAATAAGGAAAAATATGTATGGCCATTCAGAGATATGTGACAGTACACCTGTATTTTAAAAAAAAAGTTGGAAGGCTTTCCTTGGAATTGGTTTATGGTGGAGGGGTGTGATAGGGATCTATCACCAAAACAGCTAACAAGGTTTCAATTGTAGTTATTTCAGAACATGGCATCATGAATGTCATGAGATACAAGAAAATGGGATGCAAATGAAAAGAAGAAAAAGGCAAGCACACAAATGTGCTCATAATGTAAGATTTATTCTGTGTAGGGCTTACTTGGAATCATGCTGCCCTAGTTTTTGTCTAAATTAGCTAGAGTAAAAAAATATAACATATTTGTACTTATGTATACTTTTCTAGTTCATACCAAGAAAATATTAAATACTCATTCAATTAATTTTGCTACACTTCATGTTTTCCCATATTAGAGTACAAATACAAAGGCAGAGGAAATTAGAGTTTGATATGAGACTATCAAGGTCAGATGGTTTAAAGCGCTCGTGTTTCAAATGGTTTGTTGCTTTGAAAGGCTTCATTACAATTTTTAACTTACTACATGACTGAGTTTTTGTCACAAAACAGACTGCAGAGTCAGTCAGAATCTGAAAATGGGATAATAATCAGAATGATTTTGGAAAAGTAAAATTTGTGTTGTAGCTATTAGTTCTCTCTTTTCTATGTCTCATAGCTAATTAAACAAGTGACAGTATATACTTTAGCACTGTTATTTTAAAAGACAAAGTTTACTGGCTATCTCTTTTTTCTTTTTTTAATTGCAGCAAGAATATGCATGTGCAGTATTTCCAGTTTTTAGAACACAGTTTTGAAGACATACTTTCCCTCAGAAAAAGAGAAGTTGATATTTAATGCTCAACCATCAGCATCTAGTGCCATTTTAGATGCTTTATGACATATGCTACATCTATGTGGGATTGGTAGATAGGACGCAAGACTTTTGGGAGGCCGCTTCATTTTGAAATGCCTGCTGGAGGACAGCTTGAATGCATCCTCCCACGATTTCAGACCTTTTCAACTAAGAACAAAATAAACAGTGTGTTCATTTTTGTTGTATGACCAAAGGAGCATCACGTGTGACTCAGAGGAGGTGCTAGGTCGGAGCAGTCAGCTGTGGGCATCCTCCTGGTTGACGTGGGTGATATAACAGTTTTCACCACCATAACCACGGGGCGGCACATTTTATGCCCATGTGTTTTCTGGGAGAGCATTTGCTGGACCAAGGGAGGAAAGCCAGGCAGTACCGGAGCTGTATTCAGCACAGTGCTGTCACCCGCGTGGTCAAGATTCCAGAAATACCATACAGCGATTTCTCTGTTCAGCAAGTGGAAGAGCTCATGTTGTGTGTGGCCGATCATTATTTCCTTCCTTGTGTTCACAGTAGTACACGGATGCGATTATGATTGTCAGCATTTACCATCTGGGGGGGGGGGGGGGGGGGGAATCAAATACCTGGATCATTATTTATTATAATTGTAATTTGTTATGATTTCTGTAATATTTGCAGTTCAGAACTCTTGCTCCAGATTTCTGTTTCTTATGACATGAAATAAGGCTATCAATCATAGTATTTATATACCACTTTTCTGGAAGAAAGTCTTGGGACTGTAATATTATTAGCATTTATAACAATTAGCATTTATAACAATTTATGTGACAGATAAATATGACTTTATATTGACAGCATGAGTAGCAACCTGGGAGAATGACTGAGGCTTTCGTAGTTAAATTCTAAAATAAATTCCCCGAGTCCTGTGTCTTTTCCTAACCTGCTAATATCAATAACCACTAAAACATTTTTCGGATGGATTATTATTTATCATGTTTTATATGGATATTCTCTGTGCTTTTGTGCTCATTTTTGCTTGAAACAGCACACTGGCACTTAATGTAGACACCTGCTATTATTCATCAGTTTACTCTGTTAAGAAAAGAATAAAGGCTAAGTCGTTCATATTGCTTTAAAAACATATATGCTGTAATTAACAAAACATAAGCAAAAAGCTTCATGGGATACTCCCTAAGAAATTATCTATATTTTAAAATAACTTCAAATAAAAATACAGAGACTGTCTCATTTAACTTCACTGATTTGCAAACAGGCTTTAGGCACTGTGTTACATCCTACACATTAATTTGGCCTTTTAAAATATTCATAGGTCTAAATTAAGTATTTGAAATAATTTCCATTTTGAGTCTTAATATGAATATTAAAATCCCAAGGCAATTCAGAACTTGCATATTTAAAACATATTTTAAATTTACTGATAACTTTTAAAAAGTATAGTAATCTGTTGAGTTAGAGCTTGGAACTTAAAACATAAACAAATTTTTTAATAATATGACCTACATTTTAGAAGAAAAATTATGGATAGATGGTTGGTTGGCTTATAGATTAATCCTATGAATGTCCTTCTCGCCCAGTTACAATCACAGAGAGGTTCTGCATCTGTCTTACATTGTCTACATTGAATTAAAAAAAAGGAAAATATTTGTTATATTTTACTTAAATTTTAAATTCAAATTGCTAGCTGAAAATGGGGAGGAATCACTACGTGGGCTTCATCAAGGCCCACTGAAAACAGGAAGGACAAGTCAAGCTACATGGACCAGTTATGGTACCAAATATAAGTGCACAGGAGACCACTTTTGTAAGAATGTCTACTTTAACTACCCAGTTCCAAATAATCTCACAACCCAAGCAGATTTTCAGTTCTGTACAGAACATACCAGCTTAGGTTCAAAACTAGTTTGGGCAATCTCAGCATGAAAATATTTTAAATGGGGCACTCAAATGCCTCAAATTTTTGCTGTAGGATAGAACACAGAGCACTGACAGAAAGGCGGCTGCAAGTTTTGAAAAAGATGATTAAAATAAGAAGGAAATTATTTATGTGTACCTTACCCACACTCCAGCATAATTCAAGGTGATTTTTTTGCATAGCCATCATGTCAGAAACTTCCCAGAAAAATCTACTGTGCAGCATTTGTTTTGTTGCTAATGCTGGAAAACTTCGTAACAAACCCGCAGGGCAAATTCTGACAAACTAGATGAGATTAAGGTGACAATTCATTTCCCTGAGTGATGGGCAGATGAATTTTTAGACTGCAATAACTTTCATGAAGACGGATAAGGACAAGATGTGGCAATTATCTACTTATTAAACTTAGCAAATATGCATATCCTTGACTTCTGAAATTCATTTCAGCCTTTTCAGTTTATTCCATAGTTCTACTGCTACTTGTTGTGAGTCCAAAAGGTTAAAGTAAACTTCATCCTAGCGGAATACACTATACTATAGTTTTGCTGACTTCCACCTACAGTTACAGAAATGCTGAGGACAAGTAAAAAGATTAATAGGTACTTTTTATGAGCATACCTGAGTGCTGTTCTGGGCATTACAATCCCCGGTTCAAAACCAGTATGCAGTATAGTGAGACGGCATTAGGTTTGGCACCCTTTGCCCTAACCATCCTCCAATGCCATTCCAGGAGGTTTTGAACCCTTTTCTTCCCCTCCATTAACCTTTAGGACTCACCATGCCTACCTTCATTTCATTCCACCAAAACATGACGCTGTTGGGCCCCCTCACAGCCTTCCCATTATCTCAGACACTTTCAATCATCAGAGTTGGATGCGTTTGGCAGTATAGATGTGGTCATGAAGTCCAGCCTCGCAAACACAATGTGGCAATGAAGGTCAAGAAGAGGGAAGGCAATGGAATTATAGCCAGCCCTACTTCCCTTCTCCTTTCTCTACAACAGTTGCAATGTGGTCAGCCTCTGCTCTTCTCCCACCTGTCGTCTCGCACCCCTCTCCAGCAACGCCGGGGTAATTGAGCCTTCCCCGCAGCCGAGGCTCTGAAAAATTGGAGAGTGTCTCTCTTGCTTAATGCCACAATTTTGTCTCTGCAAGCAGGGAGCCTGCTGCTGTAGGAACAGGCAGCTTTGAAGAACAACCTGCTTGCAAAGAAATGTCTTCTTAGACCAAGTCAGAAGTTCTTTTGGTCTTCCAGAAAAAGAAAAAAAAAAAGTTTGCATATTTTGACCTTCCAGAAGTTAAATATCACAGGATGGATTCAACAAAGATATGCCTTTTTTTTTTTTTTTTTTTACTTTTTACCCAAAGATCTCATTACTTGCATTCTTATAGTTTTTGATTAATTAGAATTTAGCAGGAGTCTTTGAAATATCTTACAAATGTTTTGTAATAAATCTTGCTTTTTCATTATATCAGAATTATACTTTGTGTTACCCTCACACTTGTTCTTTCAGCTCCACCTAAGATGCTTAGCAGACTGGCCTCTAGTTGCAAGTTTGAATAAAGCACAGATATAACATGTGCTTATTTACTTATGTTCTAAACTCGAGTGGACTGGCAATGAAGTAATTGCTGACAAATGAGCTCAGTATATAGGGACGTGGGCGTGCTCTCTCAGCTAATGTGGTCCACAGTACGTGGTCTCAAATAGCAGGGAGTAATAGTGCTTGCAAATTATACTTCCCACTCTGGCTGGGACAAGGAATTTTGCAGCAATAGTGCCTTCCCAGAGAAAAACATTGATGCTGCAATTTTTATTCATTTGTCTCCAGGACGCTTTCAGGAATCTCCAAGGGAATTATTAACAGATTGCAGAAATCAGCTGTCACTTTAAGTGATCCTTCCTCTTTTTCTCCTCTGTAGGGACCAATGCAATGATTTCCATTAAAGAAGACCAGTTTTTAGCTGCACTTTACAAAATTCTCACTAAAAATAAATGAACAGAAATAACATTCATGAATGTAAGTTACTATTCATTTCCCGTCCTTTTTTTTTCATTGGATCAGGGGATGCCACGTGAAGCAAGTCTTATTTCAACAGCATGACTCAGTTTCTCTGTTGAAACTTGGCATCAGATTTTCAGATGTTTTAAACATAAAATGTAAATATGTACCATCTTATCTATGTAATTTCTGCATTTTCTGCATTATTAAGCTGTTCCTAGAGGAAGGTACAAGCTACCCTGCTGCTAAGTCATTAATGAAGTTCTGCTATCTAATTAATCAGAGGAAGTAGCTATGGGAACGGTGTCTGGTGAAGCTATAAAGGTATAGTCTAAAACATGCCCTGTTCCTAAGCTTTGGTATTGGCATGAAACTCTCCATTCGAGTGCAAGTCATTACCCAGCAAGGTAATTTTGACCCAGTGTCAGGCGTTAGATAGCTATGATGGGATACGGGTCTGCTCAGGTCTTCTAGGCGGGTGTTGTGAGTCTTATCCTAAGAGGGGAGATGCGGGTTTGAACTCCCCGAGAGACCCTACAAATCTCCTACCTCAGCACTTCCACACTTTCTCACCCCAGTTGGCTACCTAAGAGCTGCCTCCCACACCTTCTGCTCCTAACTGCTGATGCAGTGATTATTCCAGGAGAATTATTTATGTTATTACTCAACTGCTGATGTTCCTAGCCCGGCAGGAATATGTCCTGTACGTGGAATAACAAAAAACACATACGTTGAGGAATGATACTGAGTAACTGTATTCTTTTGTCTATTCAGTCACAATATGTTATAGGAAATAATTTATCTTAACATTTTTGGATTCTTGTTTTCTTTAAAATCTCCTTGTAGCTAGGAGTTATAGAAATAAAAGGTGAAAGGGAATTATTTAGCAATATTTAGCACAATAAATTATTAGGTATTAAGGACCACTCTCATATCTAATTAGAAAAGAGTAGAGGAGCACACCTCCAGCTGGATAGACACACCTTTTATAATTTGAGGCTTTCACAGGTGAACAGTAACTCATGCAAAAAATTATATAGAAATAAAAAATTTAACCAAAGTTTTGACTTTGCTCAGATCCTCGAAGACAGGCCTCTCTAGTCAATTCCCTCCAATCAGCTACTGAAGAACTGTCTCCTTGTGAGCTCCGTATTAAATTGTAGCCTTATTTACATTTTACAACATTTCTTGCAAATTAGATCTAGCAATGGATACTTGGTTCAGTCAAATATTTTTCAAGCACCTAGAAGGTGCTTGTCAACAGATGTTTTGCTCAGTCAGGCTTGCATCTCGTGGTTCAATGTTCACAATGCTTTCCACAAAGGGTTTCTTATTAGAATGGGTATTTGTATGTATGACGTGTCCTCTAATCACAAGTGCAGTAAAGCATGTGTGAGCAAACTAATTTGTGGGCAGCAACTACTTGTTACTTCTGATTTATAGACGTCTGAGACATATAATTAGGAAACAAAAATGACATCTTATGATTTGAGTTGCCAATATCGTAGACATTCATGAATAACAAGTCAGAAAATTTGCCAGTAGCTTGGCTAACCTTGACTGATACACATATGCAAATTATGATACTTATAAATAAGCAACGGAAAAAATTGCTCAGTTCATCTAAAATTTAATTGCTAAATGATAGTTTACATAAATCTCATTCTAGTCAATAACAATCAAGAATATCTTAATAAAATAAAAAGCATTAGAAAAAAAGATGTTCTTTTGTTATGCAACAGAAAATGTTTAACTAAACACACAAACCTTTATTTATAGCCAACAGAAATATCAACTCATTTCACAGTGTGATACTTGGATCATCAGAAGATGTTAATCTGATATCAACATGGCACCTTTCTCCTAACAAACTTTACAAAGCACATATCACACCAGGAATGTGTAAATCGTTTCCTGCCAAGAACACCCTAATCTGCTATGTCCCATCTCGTAAAACCTTTATGGAAATTATTCTGTGAGTACTGCGTGAGAGGATTCAAAGGAATTCAGTCTGGATAGAGACAAAATTGCAAGTATCAACATATTTTTATGCATACAGTCTTACAGTCTTCTACCTGCTGTAGTCTCCACAGGATCTGAAAAAATTCCACCTGCTTTGATCAGATTGCAAGAGCCAATCACGCCTCCTTCGCACTAAATTCCAGTTAATCCATCTCTTATCAACAGAATGTTTCATTTAAACTGATTAAAACCCATAAGAAAACATCATTTGTTTTAAAGGAAAGAAAATAATGCAACTTCTAGAATACATTAACCATGATTATTTGGTATTACTGAATGATTCCATAAAAAGTTACCTTGTATTAACTAAAGCTAAAATTCCTCTTTCAAAACTGTAGAGAGGAGAATCAAAGGAAGGCTTATAATGATAGAAGGTGGCAACATGCCATTATTCTTTTGTTGTCATTGGCAAGAACACAACCATGTGCCCTTTAATCTTTGTTATTCAGCCTGCTGCTCATATGGATAACACAATCAACCACTTCTTTCAATCAAAGGAATAGGAACAGAATTGTCTGCGTTGAGAGAGGAGTCAGGACTAGACTGAATTTATGAAATGCAACTACTACGCGTCCCAGACTAATATGCAGTTCTAAGCTGCAGAGATAAAAATATTCTGTACTTTGCTGTACACTTAATATCTTCTCACACATCAAATTGCTTATGAATATGTTGAAAACAGTGGCCCAATGGATTAAAATTTAGAGAGATAAAAGATTTCTTCATTTGACTGCTTGATTTAAAAGATATCTGTAGTGTGGCACAAATTAATTTCCTAGGCAATAGCTTTAACTTATTAATATATTTTATTTCATACCTTACAAACATAGTGCACACATACTGCATTATTAATAGTAGTAGTATTACTAGAAATAGTAATAGACTTGATAAATTCCATTTATTTAACTTCATGGAATTTTTTTTCTTTGTAGTTTTCCTAATGCTCAGTCCCATTTACACCTGATATCTCTTTCAAGAGAGCTAAAAACACTTTCACTTGTAAATCCTAGGAAATGTTTTAAGACTCTTTGTCCCTTTTTTAACTCATCTGATATTTTTTAAAATTAGCAACATCTGAGCAATTGCCAATGTAATTTCTTGTCAAATTTTAAAAGGCAGTTAGAAATACTTTCAGGCAGTGGAGTGACCTTGCTAATTATGTGTTTTTACTATCAGTTTTTAGTGTATTATTATATTATATTAGGAAAAGGAGAAAGGACTTTGGTGCAGCGTGGCACCGTGAAACAGAACAGAGCCCAGAGCTCCATGCAAAGTGCATGAAGAGCTGCCTGAATTTAGAGCAGTGAGAAAGCTGTGTATTTTAAAACCTGCTCTTTTGTGCATGAAATCCCATGCATCTACATGGGATTCACAGTCCAGATCGTTATGCTAACAGTGTGTGTCTCTGCTCTATATATTAGCCTCGTAGATGAAGCCTTTGCCTGTGATGTGGAAGACCCGTGTTTCCTTCCCTTGTGTGCCTGAGATCACAGATTCTTTGGCATGACAAAGTCTAATAATTAAGCACCTTGACCTACTGGACTTACTCAGGGTGCCAGAGGTGTGATGGGTGCTATGCAGCCAGTGGGGAGGTCTAGGTGTCTCTGGAGAGCAACCTACACGCTGAATAAGTAACTAGCCAGGAACAGGAGTGAAAAGACTCTCATATAAAGACGCACACAAAAAAGATCTCTTTCACACTGCGGATTACATAGCTATAGCCACTAAGGACCTAGAATATCTGACTCTTCTTATGAATTAGGCAACTAATTAGGTAGATTTTACTCTTAAAGTATGCCAGTGAAACTCCTCTTTTTCATAGGAACTTAACAATCAGTACAGTTTCCTTTAGATAGGTCTTGGATTAAAAAATTGCACAGGTCCCTCCACATCCTCTCAGCTGAAAACCCCAATCACTGGATTACTGGGTTGTCATCTTCTATACCTCCGTTTCCCATTTTGGGCTGCAATGTACCCCGGTTTCAAGAATAAGAATGGAGATGCCAGTCCTCAGACAAAGTGTGATAACTGGTAGTGGTGGAGGTGTTCTTATGAAAGGAGATCTGTGGGTCTGAATCACCTCAGGCTGCAGAAAATATGAACTCAGGTTTCCCACTTCCTTCATACGTGTTGCATTAATGAGGCTATGGTGAATAAAAAGGGCACTGTTGTTCCCATCCTGGTTTTTGAGAATGAAAATGCTGAGGTTTGTGCACACCTTAGTGCAATTTGCATGGGTTAAGTCTGACTAAAATGGTTGGATGATTAGGTCCCTCTAAGAGATTTAGGTACAGTTTAGCTACCTCACCACCCAGTATCTCAATTACATAGTTAGGGAGCTTAAAGACAGAGACATAAGTTCTAAGTAGCACCACCTTTAAAGAGCTCTTGGAACATCTCATGATGCAAAGAGCTTCAATTTCACCCAATTCCTGTAAGGAGCTGGGCAAGTCTCATTTTGTGTGCTCATTGTACATTATCTGCCAACATTCTGAGGAATAACATGTGGTATATATGGAGAGAATGCTTTGTGCAAAGGAAAATACACACTCCCGACTGTCCTTGGCACCGATTATTACTTGAAAGTATTATATCTATACACATAACAGTTAAGTTTATATTTAGAATATTTTCGTTGTAAAGAAACCAAACTTATTTTCTCTTCAGACCTTTCACAAAACGCAGTGGCAGAAAGTTCATAAAGAACAAACAAAAGAGTCAATGGATCATCATTTTCTGTACATGTCATATTCTAAAAATCACAAGAGTCATTGATCTGTCATATGTGGAGAATTTTTTTCAGAGACTTTACCAATGAAAGTAGCCTGTAGATCATTTGTCAGCTTTCTTGTTTCATTTTACTAGTTTCAACTTTATAGGCAAGTGTCAGACAATACAGAAAAATATATTAGTAGCTATACATAGAAGTTAGGCATAAAAAAATGGCAGAATTAAGAGATTACCATGTTGTGCATATGATCCCACTTATGATGCCATTACTTAAGCAAAGGTCTTGTTCATTTAAAAATCTGCCATCGGTAATTTAGCTAAGACAGGTTTTCAAAGCAAATCAATGGGACAAAACAGATTTCCTGCGTGCCATTCAATCATAGTTACAAACGCAAATATTTTATTCAGTCACAATTCAGTATTGTTCCATTTGGATTAACTATTAACATTAAATCAAGAAATAGTTCATTGTTTAGATAGGCCAATCTTTATAGATCTTTATAATAGATCTTTATAATCCAAGAGCCTCAATAAAAGCTGAAACAAAGTATAGTCACTGAAGCCTTGTCTAGACTATACTTTGAATATCCCCACACTGTCTACTATATCTCCCAATACTAAGGCAGTGCAAACATTTCTGAAGAGGGTTCAGTACAATTTCCCAGAGCCTTGTATGAAGATTTATAATCAAGATGAATTATGTAAATACAATCTCTGCTCTAATTAAGAAAATGTGAATACCTCATACCTGCCTTAAAAAAATTTAAATAATTTGTGTGCAGAGCACCTTCATATTTATGTCATTGTATACAGAGATAATCATATTCATGCTAAATGTTTTACACTCCTCAGGCTCTTGTGTGACTCACAGTGGAGTAATCTAATTTTTCCAGGAAGAAATCTCACTAGAACATCAACTCAAGGAGTAAAAATGCTTATGATAGCAGAGGCCTAACATTTAAATACATGAGAGCATTCATAAGACCAGGCTTTTAATTTCAGAAATAGATAAAAATCTAGCTTAATTTTAAGTCTGTTCATCTGAGATCGTAGGCACTCAGTCTTTTTCTGTGAAAGCTCATCTATAGTACAAAACCACGTTAATTCCTTTAATGACAGCTGGGTAACTTCATAGGTCCCTCATACTCTCTCACTAAAGAGTTTTGCCTTACATCTTTATGTGTTATGGACTTAACACTGATGCTTTCAGCACTTCGCTAAAATATTTTTATTAATACTCTGCCTAGCCTAATTTAAGAATGTCCACTATCTCTACAGTGCAACAGATCTCAATCCCTATGCATTTTTCCAGATAATTAGCGTTGCTAAATAACTCTCTCTATAGATTTCAATCAGTTCAGATATTTAGAAACACCCAATTCCTGCATTTTGATCACTGCATATGCCACATGAAAATGTAAATACACATATGTCTAGAAATTGTACAAATTTATAAATTATATGCATAATTACTTAGATATACACATATTTATTTGTTTATACAAATATATTTTTAAGAGGGGTGGTCTGGAACTTTATATAGGGGTGGGCCCTGGAGCTGACCTCAGGCAACTACCTAATCCTGTCCTGTGTCCCAAGAAATGATCAGCTAAGCTTAATTCATTCCACTACATCTCTGACGAGGGAGTGGCCTCACTGCCCTGGAGACAGAAAGTGGTAATATTCACACCAGTACTTCAGAAGTATCATCAGTTAAGCTGCCTGAGGATCAAGCAAGCATCCAAGCAAGCAAGCAAGCCATCAACTGGAAATAAACAGGGAGTTGAATTTCTGACACATGCTACCTTTCTTGGCTGCTAAAGAAGGGCTATCCAAGACTAAAAGACTTCGCTTCATAGTTTTGGAGGAAAGATGGCTGAAGCTTATGGTACCCATCAGATGATAAACGCAGAGATGGACCATCCACTGCTAAATGAGAAAATAGGTGCAAGGAGAAGAGGAGGTACATTTGACTAAAAGCCTGGGCACAGGAAAGTACCTTTCTCCAGCTATGGATATCATCCATCTAACGTAATTCCCTTAAAAAATAATGAACATATAAAATACGATTTTAAGTCGTTTGGTTTGTAATCAGGAAACCAGTTCCTTCATAAAAAAATTAAGGTCAAGCCAGCCTTCTCCATTTTGTACTTATGCACTTGGCTTTTTCTACTGACTTGTAAAACTTTTCACTTGTCATTATATAATTCAAACATAACTATTTCAAGCTACTCCTCCTATCAGTCAAGATCAAATCCTGTCATCTTTAGTGCTTGTAGCCAAATTTATATTGCTTGCAAACGTAGTAAACATCCTCTCTGTCCTTGATATAAAAGACATTAATGGTAGCACTAAGTAGTGTCCAGCCTAGGATAGGCCTTTGTGCAGCCCTTCTTGATATATCCCTACAGTTTGACAGCAAGCTATTGAAACCATTCTTCTGAGCTCTATTTTTGCACCTAGCTGTGCAGCCACCTTACAGCGGCATCATCTAGATCCCTAGCTTCTGCGTGAAACTGTCATGTGAAATGGTGCCTGAAGCCTTTCAGTGGTCAAAATAAATCATATCCGCTGCTTCTTCTTTATCCATCAGCCTGTTAACCTGTCATAAAGAGAAATAATTTGGCTTGACATGATCTATAATGGACAAATTGATGAGGTCTGTTATTTTTCATCTTGCTTTCAATGAGTTTATTTGTTATGGTACTTTTACAGGAATTTAAATTAGGCTAAATGATATATAGTTTCCTGGTCTACTTCCTTCCCCCTGGTTTTCAAGGATTAGTGCTATTTTTGCCCTTTTACAGTCTTTTGAAACTTCATCCATTCTGCATGAGTTCTCAGCTATAAATGCTAACGGCTTTGAGATGGTCTCATTCAGTTTGCTGAATCTCCTACTGTGAATTTTACTTGGCTGATCAGATTTGAAAACAACTCATGAATCTCTTCCCTCTTCTTTTCTTATACTACAATGATTCTTACCTCTATTTCCATATGTGTTAATTGTGTTAACCAATTAGGCTTTTTAGTGAAGAATGAAAAAAAAAGACATTAAACAATTCAGAGTTCTCAGGATATTCCACTATTGGATATCCTTTCCTTTTATGTAGAGATCTTTCTTTGCTCTTTTAACTACCAGTATGCTTATAGAATATTTTATGCCTCCTAATAACTGTTTCTCATTTTATACTTTTGTGATTTTGTCTCTACAAGTTCATGCTATTCTTTTATACACATCCTTAATAATTTCTGAGCAATTCCTTCTGGTGTTTGAGGTTGCTGAAGAGTACACATCCCAGTTAAACTCATTGTTTAGCATACTTCCTAGTCTTGGTTTGCACTGTGTTTTGCATTTGTGACCTGAATATGGCTTTTAAGACTCTAGCAGACTTTGTGGTCTTTCTTCCTTTAAATTCACTTTCCATGGGTTCTCAACTATCAGTTCTCTGAGTTCATTGAAGTCTGCTTTCCTGAAATCAATTCATATTAGTTTTCTCCATCTTAAGAGTAAAGAACTTTAAAACTCGTCATTTCATATTAACCCTTATTTGTCTACTTTCACTTTCTCAGTCAAGTCTTCCCAATTGGCCATAACCAAATCCAAGAGAGTCTTACTCTCCATCACCTTACCTTAACCCATCTACTCTATTTCTTTGCAAGCTGATGATTGAAGAGCTGGAGGTTTTCTACTGACAAAAACTCCAGTTTTCAACTGTTAGTTCCCCTCAAAAAGCCACAATATCTGAAACTTATGGTTTTATTTTCTACAGAAGACCCTGACCACAACAGTAAGTAACCTTTTGTCATTAGCCAAATAAGTTCAACATGCCTATGAATGACCATTTTGGGGGCTTGAATGCCTTTCTATATATTTTTGATATGAAAGGCAACATCTTCTTTCTTTTCCATTCACAACAAAACTGTACTTTCATATATCAATATCCTGTGAACTAAGTTTGTTATGCAAGTTAAATCATTATTTCACTTGTGTACTAAGACATCAAGCCCATCATTTGCATTACTCATCTAAATCTAATCGACTGTATTAGATTATACACCTAAAATGTTTACTATACACTTTTTTTCTTTCTATCACCATCATGGCGTACAAACTTTCCTCTTTTCAGTTTTAGGCCTTTAACACTGACCTGTAAACTTATGCTGCCATCATTTGCTAATCTAATCTAAAAATCTCTTCCACAGTACAGAGAATGTTCCTTCATCTTTGGTATCATCTAATTGAAAACCCCAATGGCAGAAATAAACCCTACCTCGGCTCAGTTGCCCTCCTTACAACAGCACCTGTGGGCAAGGAAGACAAACTCACTCTGCTCACATATCTGCAGCCGTGTGTTTTTATTTAATCTATCTATACCTATCTATCTGGACTATTACCAATAGCTAGGAGCCTTGAAGGGAACTCCAGCTGAGCTTTCACTTTCACTCCAAGAGCTTTGTAGCCACGTACCTGCCTAAGATCACTCCCGCAGCACCCTTACAGGCTATGACCCATGTAATCCCGGTCACACGGGTGTCATAACCCTTTTCTTCACTTCACAGGTTCTGTCTCCTGGAAGGCAACACACTTCATAGACCGTTAAGTCAACTGAGCAAATGGATACCTTCAGTATCTTCAAAAGTGGGTCACTGAATACCCCCAATATTTTTCCTCTTGAAAGTAGCAATCAATCATATTAACTTCTAAACCTTTTGGACATGCAGTTCCTCAGCATTCATGACTGAGGCTAGTTCCTCACTCATTCACGGGGCGGTCGATTAGTTTTCAATCTAGGAAAATGCCTAATTGGTTGCAGGGCAATGCAAAGAGAACCAGCAGGCAGTTCCCATCCCAAAGTTGTCCCAGTCCACCTATCTTAGTCAGCACTGCTCCTATCCCTTCTATTCCCTTCTGTATTCTTCACCATTGGATGTTTCTATGTCTATTCTATTGGTCAAGGCCTCACAATGCTGGATGCACCTTCCTCTGCTTCCTAAGAGGGTCTGCAAGCAGATCGATCCACCCTGGCTGCAAGTCCTGCAAATCAAGGCCAGGACCTCGGGTAAATGAATTAATCTGCTTTCCCACCACTATTCTTCTGTGGTTGCTGCATGTTATCTTCTCCATTCTCCCTTGCAAAAGCACTATTTCCTACTTAATTTGAAAAATTTTACCTACCTGACTGCTCCATCCCACTCTTAATCACATTTATTCTCTTCATTTTATCTGATACACATAAATGTACTCAACATCCCAAATGGGATCTAACTTCCCTGTTCTGACTGTAACCACTCATAATATATGATTTATTCAAGAACTCTTACCTCAAGATCACGCCTTTTTTTTCCCAGCTGAACAAAACTAGTTCTTGTTTTTTTGTGACTCTTTTTCCTCAGAATTACTGGAGTGACATATACTCATTCAGACTTTCAGCTGATGTTCATCAGTCTGATTTCTTTAAATTCGCTAGTACTATCTTGTTAGTATCATTAGCAAACCCACAAAAAGCTCTCAGGACCACATAAATACTCAGTCTAAAGACTGTCATGGTTAGATTTTTGCATGATATATATCCATGGCATTTTCCTTTCCAAATGCATTTCAGATAGATTATATCCATTCACATAATGCTAATAGAAATGAATGAAAAAAGACCACATTTAAACAAATTAGCATTTTTTTATTGTAAGAATAGAAACATGTTTTTATAGAGTTATTTGTCCAAATCCTTTCAAAATATTTGTTTTTATAGAGTTTATTTGTCTGGCTCCTTTCATCAGCTTTCTCTGGTAGCAACTCAAATTCAAAGTATGCTTTTTTCCCTACTGTATTTTTGAAATAGCTCACTTTTTACTTCTCTTATGGTCACAATCATCCATGATTTTTACGCAAATTCAAGTCACTCTCAGAAATTATTTTGCACTATTCCACAATTATTTTACTTGGGTTTACACCTCTTACTATGTTATCCAGGTAAAGGTTCTCAAAGCTGTTCAGGTCAATATAGGCATCAATCTTAAACTGTAGATCAGTGGCCTTATGACAATATTTTTCTTGTCCCTCTGCTGCTGCGATATACTGTCATCTGAAAATTTTGTTGAGGAAGGGAGCAAAGAGGAAGATATAAAACAGCAATGGTTCTAGGGGAGGCATAACAAGAAAACTAAACAGAAAATTAAGAATGAATGTGTGAAAAATAAAAATATTCAAGAGACAGATTTCTTTTCTCACATGGCTCAACTCAGATCGAGTACATCCACACTAATACACCTACGCAGTCACAGCTTCTAAGCTGTATACACATGAGCAATATTGACACCAAAAAGCACTCAGATACTTCTTGATAACTTGTTAAAAAATGTTAAAAAAAGGAAAATTAGAAAAAAAAATAGGAGGGAACAGAAATAAAGAAAGTGAATAATTTCACAGCTGGTAACTTCTGTATATTCACTTTTTATATAGCTCCCTGGGAAATGACAGTAAGCCCCCCCCAGAAGGTCATGCAAACTCAAAAGGTGCCTAAATAATTTTTGGTGCTAAGGAAAAAGCCCACTAAGTGGTAACAAATTGAGTATATCTCCATTTGCAAGCATGATTAAGAAAAACAGCTGAAACTGAAGAGTAGAAATGACAGCAAATGTCATGAAAAACTCCTTGGTAGTAAATACATGTTGTCCTATTAATTTCATTGGTATTATGTGTATAAATAAAACAAGCAGTATTAGGCCCAATGAAATATCTTAGACTATGAAATAATCTCCCAAAGGAGCCAGATATAAGATCCTTCACTTAACACACTAAAATACTGCAACATAAAATACTAAAAAAAAGTGTTCTAATGGACAGCAAACTATACTAGATGATTCACCATGAAAGGTCTTTTCCATCTCTAATTTCTATGAGTCAAGGATCTATAAAACTGATTAATTTCCAGGGGCTGTCACCCCCATTTCATTCACCAATCTTTTCTATTATCACTGCAAAAACAAAGTGAATAATAAAGACACCAGTGACATTTTGCTAGTTGTCTGTAATTACAATGCAGATCTTTTATTCTAATGCTGCTATGACATATAACATTTTCTGAAAAACACTGATTTGAATGTAATTTTATCTAAGTAAAAATATGTTGCAATCAATTTCCACATTTGTCTGTAGAAATAAAAATAGAATTGAAAGTTAATATACTTTTATTAGTTTATGTTCTCATCCTAATCTAGTATGAGAATACAGACCTGATGCAATTCTATCATGTAATTAGATGATGCAAGACCAAATGTCTTCTGTTGCATTATTAAAAAAAAACCTAGGGAATATGTTAACTACCAATGGTTCAATATGTCACGTTCCTTGAATGGGCTTTATAGCTGCATATACAGCAATTTAGAATTTGAAAGTAAAAAAAAAATTGTAGTGAAAAAATGAAAACATTGAATATAAATGTTTTTCAGGCACTTTAGTTGCTCATAATTTTATCTAGTCTATCATATTTATCTAGTTTAGGAGGGTTTCTTTCAACTTTTGCTTAAGTTCTGCACAACAACTTTATTTTTCTATTATCCATGAAAAGAACAAAAATACAGTAGTATGTCAACCTCCCACAAATTGTGAGGAAACAAAAGTATTCATTTTAAAATAAATCAAATCTTTGAAGTTGCAGGACACAGATATCTAAGTCTTACTTATGATAACATTATGACCTAGTTCCACTCAGAACATGGGTAGGCAAGTGAAAAATAAGTGGGAACATCTATTATAGTCCATACATAAAATCAGTATTTGTTCACTTGAATTTATCAACAGGTGCACAAGATTTGGTGAGGCTTACTTGGAATGTGAAAAAATATAAATAATAAGATGAGACTGATGAAAACAGAGGCAACAGAAACAAAAAACTAATTTCCATGTGAAAATTCAAAAAAATATGCTAATAAAAAAACATCCATTTTTAGGTGGTATTCCAATCAGAACTAGCATCTTGTAGAATACCAGTTATCAGAAATACATAACTAAAAAATAAGTATTAAAGAGGGGAAAATTTCCTTTTTTACGTAACATTAAGGTTATGTAAGATTTCTCATAATTCTCACGAATGCAAACTCTTTCAAGCAGGTCAAATTTTTGTCTAGCTTGACAAACTTTCAAATTAATTTTATAGCTGTGTATTAAATACATAAAATGTTCAAGTCTATAAGTATCTCTTCAGGAATTATAAAAATGTAACAAAATAATTTAAAAAGCATTGAACAACAACATTTCTGTACTGAAATTGCTATTCTCTAGTTCTCACAGACACACTTTCTTCTAATTTTCCTTGTTGCACAAAACATCTTCTTTTTTTTTAATATATCCTTCTACTGACTTAAAGAATGAGAAATGCGTATTTCACCTCCTGTTTTGAGTTTGGTTTTTTAATTCCACCTTTCCCTACCAGGGCTGCTGACCACATTCATTCGTTGCTATTCTCAGCCAGAAGTCTTATTCTGTACTTTCCCAGTGTCCTAGCTTGCCTGTGCTATTGTTTATATTTTTAATTGTAGGAACTGATCTTGTACATACCAAGGTCATTGGGAGTTTGGAACTGAACTGAGTAACAATGGAGTCAGGACTTAGAAAACTGGGCAACAGTCTTGCACTAAAAATTTTAATTGACACTAAAAGGTACTCTCGTAAACTCATTTGGAGTTGAGGGATTGGCAGGAAGCATATGTGGTCAAAAATAGACTCTGAATGGGGAAATGAGACAAGTCAGAAACAGTGATGGAGAGCAAGAAGAAAAAGAAAAAAAATCACAAAGCTAGGAAGGAAAGGAAAGGAAAGGAAAGAGAGAAAGTAAATAGAACTGCAGGGAGAAGGAGAAGAAGGGATATACAGTATTCTATTAAATGAGTTAACACTAAAATTAAGCAAGCTGTTTTATTTATAACCAATGCATTTTTAATTTTTACATCATTTGGTTTAATTAAAATGTAGGAATCCTAAACCAGCAGCTTTAATCAGTTCTGACTGATGAAGGAATTTTGAGAAAGAATTTTTTTGTTTCCTGTTTTTTTTTAAATCTGAAATACTGATATTGCTTGCATAAAATGTTCTGATTTTATAATGTTCAGAACCCAAAATTTAGTATCACTGAATTTAATACCGACCTTGAAACACATTCTATAATGAAGGCAAAGTTTCTTATCATATGGAATCTACAATTTTCTGTATTTTCTTTTGCTTTACCATGTATATTATTTATCTCTTTGTGACCTATGAGGAACTTACAAAGAACTTGTTAATACTTTTATTCCGGAAAGTATATTGATATTAGTACACAAAGTGTTGCCAAGGCAGCCAAGCTAGCTGTAATGGATGAATCAATCACATCATTGAATGAAAGTTGAAGGCGGCAATTTTTCCAAACTAAAAAAATTAATTTGCCCAATACAAGGGTGGCTGTACAACCAAAGAAAAAAGATTACTTTCCAATATCTGGATTAGGAGAGAAGTTTTGAATAACTCTTTGATATTAACTGTTTGTTATGAATAATTCTTTGATAGTAATGATGCAATGAAAGTTCACTGACTGTCAGATGCGATCCTGCAGAAAAAAAAATGAATAGTTTAAGTTACCACCTTCAGCTGTCAGTTTAAGGCGATATGAAAATACACTTGAATTATAGTTTCTTGACTACTCGAGCTAGCCCACCTTAGTCCACTTTAAGAAATCTTAGAAAAATACACTGCTGCTAACATGGCTCAGTGGTAACTTTTTAAATTGCTTGGCTTCAATTCACAATAGGCTCTCTCCATACCCCTATCTTCAGCCTGAAAAAGTGAATAGAATAATGCTTTCTCCTAAGCAGCACCATCTTCCATCTCAGAAGACTGCTAGACATGCATAAACACCAAGGACTAGCCCATACCCATTTAATACCCATAAGCAATTCTGTAACCAGTCTCTGCCCTCCGAGGCCCTAGCCAGTCTGCTAGGCTCAAAATCCCTCTTTTATTTATTTCTCAGCAGCGTAATAAATCTTGAATTATTTTCTGCCAAGTAAATAGTGCAGCTTTGAAAGAAATGCTTTTTGCCACCATCCTCCTCACATCCTGACAGTGAGGTCAGTCTTCAGAAATAGGAGCTCTTGGTTTGAATCAGTGACTCAGTGAACACGAAATCTGAGACACCAGTACCAGCTAAGATGGTGAAATCTGATGATGATTCTTTAAGTCAAACACGCCTATAACTTTTGCTCAGATGGGATAATAGTATCTTCTGAATGACTCACCTTCCTAGCTGGTGGAAGATATATATATCTCTCTAATGATATAAATGTGTATTTGCAATACAACATATTTTATGTATTTCTTGGTGAAGAGATTTATTCTACAAGTAGAAAACTGAATAATATCAATGTAATGTACCATAAACAAATATCATATTTTTCTCTTTATGACAGTACATTATATGTACTATAAGGCCTTTATAGTAAGATTCAACCCCATTTCAAATCTCACCTATCTTTAATTAAGGTAAATGAGGTGCCCGTTCTCCTTCTAAAATTCATCTTAGCTTTCTTATCTCAACTAGGTTGGTTTCTAGCCTATAACATAGATGGTTTTGACTGATTCTTTAGCAGTTCACTTCCGTATGACTCCAAAGAAGCTTTGTGTTGCTGTAAGGTCAGTCCTTGTTATCACTTCCAGATAAACTAAAAGAGATCATTTCTGATGACTGCAACCATTTATAGTACGCAGCACTTTCTATTTCAAAACAAGTGACTAATGAACAGTCCTTTAACATCATTATTTCTCCCCCTAAATGGTAATGTATACTTGATAATGAGCTTTTGCAGCCTCACTGACAATGGGAGGATCCTGCCACCCATCTCTTCCTTGCAACACTTAATGTTTTATATTTGCAAGTAGTTTATTTCCCTTTCAGCTTTCTCAACAGATATTTTACCCTTGTTCAAGTTCCGACAGCATCCAGAATTGGAAGATGACTGCAGATCCAGACAGGTCCCAGAAAAACATATCAGGAATTTGTCTTAATGACACTAGATTAACACTTTGACCATCAGAAGTTGTATAAATTAAATGTATCCTGCACTCATCTGAAATGGTATATACTCCCTCCTCCTTCTTTGATTAGCCTCTTAGATATGACATGTATGCCCAAAACTACAATAAAATAATATCATAAATTGCAAACCAAAAAAAAAAACAACCCAACAACCCAGCATCTTGTAAGCAAGAACATGAATGGCTGTGCAAGGATTATAGAAACTGTACAACTGTGCCAACAAAACTGGTACTGTGACATTTGGTTTTCACTTTGGTAGTCATTTCAAAAGCCATGTAGTTTTACCACATATAAAAAGACACTACTTAAACTACAAAGATAAATCCATCCAACTTAAAATTTTCCTGTTTCAGCTGGCCTTGGATATCATCCCAAATCACAGTTTAAAAGACAATAGAGTGAAGTAATTCAGTCTACACCTCTCTTTTTAAATACAACATGACTTTTACTTGCTTGTTATTAAAAAAATAAGATATACACATTAACTTTTACATGGAATTCAAGCCTTTATACTTCCAGCATAAGAAGATATTTCCATGCAGCCTGTGCAGGGCACCAAAACTTCAGAGAAGAGCAGAATTCAGATACATTTCTGAACTGTAATTTCTGAATGCCTGTTACTCCCGTAGCTGCATGCTCCTTCAAGTCAGATACGCTGGTTCCCGTTCTGAAGCTCCAAATTCTTTCCTTTCACAGTACAGGTCACTAGCCCAGTTTTCTTGCACACCACTCATAGGTGCAGACGCCTAAAAGCATCTAAGACCCCTAACTTTAAACAGCTAAGTTGTTTATTACCTACAGCCTTCGCCTGTAACAGCATTTCCTTTCAAAGCCAGTAGAGCCTTAACATTGTAAGCTGTTTTGTGAGCTTCACATATTACAGTAATCCTGTTTTTCCATTTACTCCTTCAGGAACCGTGTCAAAATACTTTCTTTTCCGGAAACCCACTCGTCTAAGGAAATGCATGTTTTGATTTATATCTGATGTTTCATATTTTTGATTTATATCTTATGTGTTGACACTGATAATTAATAGGCTAAGGCTGGTCCTTTCACACTCTCCGGGATTATAGAAAGTACATTAAATCTTGGAAGCTTGCAGAAGTTAGCAGCTCTGCCTCCTGTTACTGTCAGATCTGTTCATCCCAGAAATCAATAAAGGTTTGAAGAATGTATTTACCCTGAACACACACGTGCAAGTTTATGAATGAGAAACAGTTCTAATTTAAAACTGTGCCTGCAGACAGATGCCATGAATTATTTTTAGTAGTTATGATAACATCTTGGGCAGAGGCCTAAAAAGCACTTACATATAAACCTGTACATATAAATCCAAAACTGAGGTTCTCAAAATCTTCCCTCAGTCTCTGCATAACTCTTTAAACTCTGCAGGTTCCTCATGTGTTTTGAGTTTAAATGTGTGCCTAGAAGTGCAACGGTCTTAAAGAGCTAAGTAATTTGGCCCAAACCTGGCTGTGATCAGAAATTAAGCACTCCTCTGCCTTCACCCATGACAGGCTCAGTCTCATAGGCAGTGAAAGCTAGGCGCAGGCACTGCACAAAATGCAGGTGTGGCGATTCCTGTCTTCTGAAACAGGTCAGTGGAAGTGGCAGGCTATCAAATGTTACATCAGGGAATAGCTAATTGATAAAAATACCTGCCCAGTGATAAATGATGGGATCAGGTTCCTCACGAAATGCCGTGACGTTTCTTGTAAAACAATCTGATGGTCATATGGTTCTCCCAGGAAGTCACTCAATTACCTTTTTATGGTGCAATCAACTTTGAAGCTCTTGCTGCAATAGCTGGCTCCTCTTTGGGAAACGAGACGGAAAGCATCTGCTGTCAAAACAGACGATCCACTGTTTAGGCTGATTCTCTAGAGATATAGATTTGAACCCCTCAGGGAAAGGATGATATTCAACCAACCGCCCATTTCTTTCCCAAATGCTCCAACAATTAGTAGAAAGCTATTAATCTCATCCTGGGGTGGACACCCACATTTCATCATCTGAATATCTCTCCAGCTGTGGATAGCTATCTATTATATCTAGCTCTAGATATAATATAATTAGATCTAAGACATCTAGTTCACACGTAGACTACAGCCCTAAAATTAAGATGGGCTATATCCTACCCTAGCTGCATAAAAAAATACGATGGAAAAGAGACAGCCATACCCATGAGACCGGAGTTGCATGAGAACAGATTCAACATTTCCCACTGAAAAATATCCTCAGCAGGTGTATATGTCTATAGTGATAGAGACAGAGTACAGAAGTCAGGGAATCAATCGTACCTATTGAGCAGACTCACTAGGTATAGGTCCTGGAATGGAGAATCTCTGTTTTCATAGAATTGTGCAAGTTATGAGTCTGGCCCCATTACATTTGTTTAACGATTACCTTCTTGGCTTGGAGAATGGCCCCAAATTAAAGGCCAGCCTCTGATTCACCTGACACTGAATTTATTCTGAGTCAGATAAACCCAGAGCTGTTCACTGGCTTTACATCAATGCTTTCCAGCTCTCACTTTCTGTCTGTGAGAAAAAGGTTTTCAAGTTTTCCAGAAGATTGCTGACAACCCCTTTAAGACTTGTAAAACCAGTCAGTGAGTCAAGTTTGGTGTGATGCTAATTAGTAATGATAATTAGTGCTTTCTATTGCCTTTTATCTTCAAAGCACTTAAGAAATGCTGACTTGGTGTTAATTCTCACAACGTCTTCTCTAACCTTGCTGAGTATACTAACAATTGAACAGCTGATTAAAAAAAAAAACAAAACAGAGAGAGAGAACACCTTGGTTTTAAGTTTCTACCTTTCCTCTGTAATATTCACATAGGCACACAGCTCCTGGAATAGGTTCCTACTGTGAACAGAAACTGTCCGTATGAGAAGTTCAGACAAAGGTGGATAAATTCCCTAAACTTAAAAACTGATACACCTGTCATGTACAATTTATGTTGTGTATACATTTCATAGTGGGCGTCCACACACTGATTTTTGTGACTCCCTTTCTTAGGTGACTGAATACTCCAGAACTCCAGACAAAGCACAGGCACCTTATTCACAAGCATAAATTCCAGTATTTATCAAAGAACCCAACAGCTAGATGCTGCAAAACACTTGGTGTTTGTTTTTTTTTAAATAGAGATAGCCTTAAAAGATTCATAGAAGTGAAGCTCTGGAAAGAACCTCAAAGATCTCTCTTGTGCTCCTAGGGAATATCAGATTTTACTTTTTAAACCAAAACCATACTGACCAATTTGTCCTTCTGGAAGCATTAACAGCAGAGCAAACTTCAAAGTTAGATCAGGTTGTTCGGGGAAATTTCCAAGGATGGAAGTCTCATTACCTCTCTTGGCAATCTGTTCCAGTGCTTAACAATTTTCACCCTGAAATTTTCTTCCTTAAATTCAGTCACAATTTTCGTTACTGCAACCTGTGACCAATACCTCTTGTCCTTCTGCTGTGCACCTCCTACAAGAGTCTGGCTCTAAAGTCCCTTTTAGGTCACTGAAGACAGCAATTTGACCCCCTTTTAACTTTCTCTTCTCCAGACCGAGCAAATCCAGTTCACTCAGCCTCATACATGATATGCTCCAGCCACTCAATCCTCTTAATGACGCTTTGATGGACTAACTTTCTCTAGTACTGGGACGTGCAAAGCTGGACACAATACACCAGATGTGGCCTTCAGAGTGCCAGGTAAAGGGGAATAAAGACTTTCTTTGACTTGCTGGCTACACTCTTATTAATGCACCTTGGTATGAGATTGGCCTTCATGACCACCAGGGCACACTGGTGATTTGCATTTGATTTGTTGTCCACCAGCACCCCAAGGCCCTTTTCTGCACTGCTGCTGTCTCAGCAGCCTGTATTGCTGCATGCAGTTGTTCTGTCTTAGATGCAGGACTTTGCATTTGCCTTTGCTAAACTCCATGAGGTTCCTGTCAGTCCATTTCTCCAGGATGCCAAGGTTGCTCCAAATGGCAAGCCTTTCCCTCCAGAGTATTTATCAGTGTTGCCCTTCTCCCTCGCTGCCCTCCCCACCCCTTGCCATTTTGGTGTCATTCACAAACTTGCACTGTTAAAAGTTTCATCATCCAGGTCATTGATGAAAGTATTAAGTAGACTCAATCCCAGTACTGGCCCCTAAGGAATATCACTGCTAGTTCAACTTCGATCTGCTGACCACTACCCATTAAGCCTGGTGTTCCAGACAGATTTTCATCCAGTTTGTAGTCCATCCAGTCTGTATCTCCTCTTCTAGGCTACAGGTTTGTTATGGGAGACTATGTCAAAGACCTTGCTTAGTTCAAGGCAAATGACATATACCACTCCCTCCACCCAATACAAAGAGCCAGTAATATCATAGAAAGCAATCAGTCTAGCATACTTGGCCTTGGTAAATCCATGCTGCCTGTTCCCAAACATATTCTTGTCCTTCACATGCTTGAAAATGGCTTCCATGAGTTCTTTTTCCATAATCTTCTGAGAGACTGAAGGGAGGCTGACTGACCTACAGTTCACTGCATCATTCTTCCTGTCCTTTTGGAAATGGATATAACAGCTGCTTTTTCCCAGTAATCAGGGACATCCTTCAATCACCGTGACCATTCAAAGATAATAAAAAGTGGCCTTACAGTGGTATCAGTAAGCCCTTCAACCTTTCCTCATAGATAAGCTTTTCTAACCCTCTTATCATTCTTTTGATTTCCTCTGAATCCTTTCCAGTTCGTCTAAAGCTTTAGAAAAACATAGTGACCAAAACAGGACATGGCGTTCCTACTATTGCATACCAGTGCACTCTAAAATGAAAAGCAACATTGCATTGTTGACAAATGCTCCATTTTTGATTCATGATAGCTCCCACACTAGCTAATTGGAGACCACACTGAAGCCTGGTAAGGCAAAACAAGGATATTTCTGATTCATAATATAGTGCTCAGATTACCAGGCAATGCCTTTCTCTCAGGAGAGATTCAGGTTTCTAAGATATCGAGTTCAGTGAGATCTGATGATTTATAGCACTCATCATGATCAGAATGATAAGATTCAGTGTCCTTGACCAAGAATTTTGTGATGCAGAATTACTACAGGTGAGCTAATAAAAATAATTCACTTGTTATATTAGACTCATTATATATGTCTGCCCTACCATAAAATGTGAAAATATTCTATTTCTTCCCCAAGTTAGGTCACAAAAGTATTTTAGCAGCTCTGTTTTAGTTAATTTTGCATCTAATGTTAAACACTTACTCTGAACTCCAAAGTGTCTCCATTTATTAAATATAAATTTTAAATGCTGAACACAAAACAAAACCATATCAATTAATTAATAATAATGATCCTTGCACAATAAAACAGAGACAACAACTAGCATTGACCATCATAATGATTGCTGAAATATGCATTTTAAAATAATTTATTTTGATTCGAAACATTGTGGTGGGTTAACCTTGGCTAAGGGCCAAACACCCTCCCAGTTGCTCACTCACTCCTCCTCCTCAGTGGGACAGAGGGAGAAAGTGGGGTGTGAGAACTTGTGGGTCAAGACAGAGACAGGGAGATCGCTCACCAGTTACTGTCATGAGTAAACCAGACTCAACTTGGGGAAAAAATACTTTAATTTATTGGCAATTAAAATAGATTCAGGTAGTGAGAAACAAGGACAAACATTAAAGCTAAGCCCTTCCTCCTCCCTTTCTCAGGTCCAGCTTCACTCCCAACACCTCCACCTCCCCCCACCCCGAGCAGTGCAAGGGGGTGTGGTGGGATGGTCAGTACATGGTGGTTTCTCTCTGCTACTCCTTCCTCTGGTCCAGTGTGGGGTCTCCAGGGGCTGCAGTCCCTCAGGAATATCCACTTGCTCCACTATGGTCCCCTCCACAGCTGCAGGGGAATCTCTGCTCTGCCACCTGGAGCACCTCCTCCCCTCCTCTGACCTTGGTGTTCCCTCTGTTGTTTCTCACTCTTTTTGTTCCCGTCTCCACTTTTTGTCTTGTGTTTTTTTGCCTTTTGTTAAACACATTTTCCCCAAGGCACCACCACCTTGGCCGCAGGGCTCAGCCGTGCCCTGCCGTGGGTCAGTTGGAGCCAGCTGGAACAGGCTGTCCCCGGCACAGGGCCTCTCCTCACAGAGGCCACGCCTGTGATCCCCCGCTGCTGATACCTTGCCATGGACAGCCAACACAAACTTGTACACATTCAGTTAGAAGGAACATTTAATCCTGTCCTATCACTCAGCAGGTGACTACTTCAGGTGTTCATCTGACCATCTAGTTAAAACAGCATTTCAATTTCTCCCAGAAACACACTATCAATGACAATATATCCAAGACATTGTTTGGCATGATCTTTGTACAAGACAACTAAACAAGCAGGCTGTCATAATTTTCAGGAAGGGACCTTGAAAGATCATCTGGTCCAATCTTCCATGGGAAAGGGAGCCTAAATGAAATTATCTAGCACCCTGTCCAATTGCATTTTGAAAACCTCCAGTGATGGGGACTTTACCACATCCCTGGGGAGGTTGTTCCAGTGAATGATTGTTCTCACTGTAAAAAATTTCTTTCCTATATCAAGATAAAACCTCTCCTGGTGCAACTTGTACCCATGGCCCCTTGTCTTCTCCATGTGGCTCCTTGTGAAGAGAGAGCCTCCATCCTCTTTGTAGCCACCCTTTAGGTACTGGAATACTATGGTGAGGTCCCCCCTGACCCTTGTCTTCTCCAGAGTGAAAACTCCTTCAGTCTTTCCTCACAGGGCAGGTTCTCCAGCCCTTTGATCATCTTCGTGGCCTTTCTTTGGACCCTCTCCAGTCTGTCCGCATCTTTCTTGAATTGTGGGGACTAGATCTGGAGACAGTACTCCTGGTGTGGCGTAACACATGCTGAGTACAGTGGGCTGATCACATCTCTATCTCTGCTAGTAACGCCCCTGCGGATGCAGCCCAGGACCCAATTTGCCTTTGCTGCTGCAGCAGTACACTGTTGACTGTGTTCAGCTTGTTGTTCACCAGGAGCCCCAGGTCCCTTTCAGTAGACTGATATGAGATCACCACTTTTTATCTATTCTTCCATTTGCAGGTGAGATATAAACTTGATAAAGAGCTGCTATCTGAAGGATTGTCTGCATATTTGGAACATCCTGGGTCTACATCCTCCATAATCATATAAAAGCCCATTTAGAATTTTCAAAATGGTCTAAATAGTTAAAAAGCTTTGAAAAATCTCAAAGTTTAATTCTAAACAGTCTCTCCAATTATACGCTACTGTATCTGTATTTGACAACATCAAAAAGACCTCTAGTACCATCTTACTAGAAATTAGCAAGAATCGGGAACAGTTCCTTCTCAATATTCAACAGTAAATTGGCAAATCCTTTCACGTATCCATAGCATAAGATTGGAATCTCTAAAGTACAGGTAGATCAGTTTCTGAGGCAACTTACATCAATTAAAATAGTTAAACTTTCAAAAACATAGCTGTTTGGTTGGTTGTTTGTTTGGGTTTTTTTTGTAGGGTGTTCTTCATTTATACTAAATCATTTTTCAGCTGTAGGTTTAGAGTGGGAAGGTTCAGGAGCAGAAACATCCATCTCTACAGCCACTGAGTTGACAATTTATACAACCCCTCTCCTGCACAGCACCAAAGTGTCTCTCTGGCTTTGCCAAAGCTGAGAAATAATTAAAAAAAATTGCAAACTATTGCCATGCAGCTGCCAAGAACATATTTGCGGTATACACACATACTCTAGTCCTCTCTGTATCACAGGGTTGTTTCATTACTTTGCTACGACACAGAAACATGCCTGATGAGGAAAGTGGAGAGCAGCTGAGTTCCCATTTACACCATGGATGCCTCTGCCCTGCTACACTGGTCTTTTTTAAAGTCATTTTCTCCTGAGTTCCAGATGAACTATCTTTATCAGTAAACTGATTTATTCTCTGTGGATTTTATTTCTAAACAATGAGTCACAGTCGAACCTGAAAAATTAAGTGATATTTTGTACTGCTTCATTATTCACAGCTATGCTTGGCCTTAATATTTAGAATAGTTAGTAATACTGTTTTCTTTGCCTGTAATGTAACTTTTGCTTCTTTGAAAATAAATGTATTACTATTACTGGAAGCCTTTCCTGGCAGGGACTAAAGGCACCAGTCACAGGTAAGCAAGGAAAAATGCATCTTTTTCAGACATAGGAGGGATTCCATTTCTTTGCTCTGAGGGAAAAAGTCAATACATTATCACCATAGCAATGCTTGCTCTGAGCTTAACAGTTTCTGTGAGGAGAGAAAATACATGCAGTAGTTTGTTATGGACGAAAAATTATTTCAAATTGATCCCCTAAGAAATATAGCACCCAATGCTACATCTTTCCTTGTTCCTTATTATATTAACAAGAGAATAGTAGAATTTTGAAACTTGCTAGGGTCCTAAAATTCACTGAAATCTTGTGCATTATTTAAATATCTAAATACTACAAGCGATAACTTTTTGTTTCTCTCTTCATATATTTAGTTTCTCCTTTAACACAGATGGAGGAAAAATATCCCCCAGACAACAAATTCACTGAAGAACCTATTCTTTAGGATTTTCTGTGTTCTTTTGTACTGAATGGGAATGAGATGAAGGTTATTTTAGCAAAGACAGACAGCCATTTCCTTCATTCCACTACTATCCTCCAGTTCCAAAAGGGCAAAGACCTGCCATTTTACCTAAGAACAAGTTTGCGTTTTGTGCTCTTGGAACTATGGAAAGCAAAAACCCTTCCCAAAAGCAGCATTCCTTCATGACATTTTCTGAAAAACACTCACTGCAATCTTTAGATGTTCTGTTTAATTAAAACTCGTTGGAATTTAGGGCATATAATGCATGTGAATAAAAATGGACTGTAATTAAGCAATGTTTGCAACAAATACTCCACTCCCATTGTTCATCATTATGTGGATTACAAAATAACCCTGAAAACATGTTCCTGGTAACTGTTAACACCGTAGCATCATCAGTGTTGTCTTTTCCAGTTAGTAGACAACAATTTTCTTCATAATAATTTACAAGTAGTATAGGATAGATATTACTCACTGATAAACTCAGTTTCTTAGCTATTTTGGACCCGAGTTACTGAGTTCTGGACACAGTCTACAGCTTCAAACCGAATACAAAGGTTGAAAAGGTTGTGATATTATGTGACATTATGTAACTCTTCCCTGTGGTAGCAAATTTTATGTGCAGGAAGCCCAGATCTTTTGGATCTCTGAGACTGTGGGTTGCCTTCCCATAGGGACTGAGATCCATCAAAGTTCTCCTCATTTTCCACCCAAGACATGAGACAAAGAGAAAGAAATCAAGAGACTATCACAGCAAGGGACATGATATATCATGGGATCTTGAGGCTTAGGCAGTATATGCAAAACTCAAAGAATAAATTTTTAGTTAGCTAAACTGTTTCAGTATGTTTAATGTATTCTAGGAATAAGTTGGAAAAAAATTTCCACAAAGGGCCAGTTCTATTAAAAGAGAGACATACAGCATCAGTGAAACACTCATTAAAGAAAACAGAGAAACAATCCTGTGACTTGGACTGTGGTATTCTGCCATACAAGTGAGTGCCTTACACCTTAGGCTTCAAAATTAAATATCCTTCTGCTATTTTTACATGGCTCTTAAGAAAGAGGAAGTTTTTCTCTGTAATTTTGAAGAGTATCCCCATATCCAGTCTTTTGATATATTCTCCGGGGAAGTTTTGGTTTACAGCCCTTTCAGCTAGAGGAGGTAATAGGATACAAGTCTCTCATTTCCTTGGCAACTGTGCTAACCATTAGGTTATTCTATGAAAGAAAAGCGTGAGCCCAGCTGAGTTCTCTAAGGAAGAGACTGTTGGTGCTTACTTTCAGGTAAAAGCTTTCTCAGGCACTCTGCGCTACTCTGTAAGCTTTCAGTCTGCTAAATACATTCTACTGCAAGTGGGTAAGATGATAAGATAATGGAAACCATAAAAGAAGCCACAAAATATATATAATGTATTTGGTCTGGTCACTAACAGAAGAGTGTTTAACACTGCTGTTAACAGCATTTAAATAAATATATTTAAACAATAGCTTGGCCCATACTGTTAACCTACATAAAGGGCCAGGAAGCCAAGAGCAAATGGCACGAACCAGCTCGAATCTGCACTGCTCAGTGCTGGCCCCTTGTTGAGCAGATATGTCTTGGATGGAGGTAATCCAACACACAGACAGCAACTGAACTAACATTTAAATAGCATGCTCAGGATCACTCTGTGGCCCTCTTTTATCTCACCACAGATGTACATGAACACAGATAAGTTAGTGCTTATGTTTTCTCAGTTTTCAACATCTTATAAAGGCTTAAAAAATATTTGGTTAAGAGTTAAAGTTAGTAATTTCTTAGATTTTACTTTACTCCTTGTGAGTCTATTATATGGGGTTTTTATTCTGAAACCGGCAGTCTGCCTTGAATAAACTCAGAGCATTCTGGTTCGTAACACGGCTTCATAGTCAAAGGATGACCTTGTTACTGAATACCACTACACCAAAGACAGTATCAGTTCAAATGGTCCCACAAAGATAAGCTAGTGTGCTAGACATGTGGGTTTCAACCTTTTCTACTTTTGGAAGTTTAGCCATTTTTCAGTAGCATATAGAACAATTTAAGCTCACTGACAAATAATCATCCGGCCTTTCTTAATTACCTGAGTTTTTGATTCTTTAGAAGGAATTTACAGTCCTTGGGAGTCTAGGTATCACAGGTTACAGCCCATTACGCTGGACAAACATCTCTACATCTCATCCTGCCGTCCCGTCTCATGCACAGTTTTCACTTGCCTTTCTTTTTGATTTAAAGGAGACTTCTGCTTGATGTGGGTTTTGGGTTCAGTTGGCCTCTTGTTTCCTATTGCATTTTTTTATGGAGAAGGTGTTTCCTCACAGCTTGTTTCCAGATGGTGGCTGGATTTGTCTCTTTTTTCCAAGGCAAATACTTTGCTAAAGTCCATAACAGGAAAGCCAGCTGACAGATGTGCGTAAGATAAAAGCAGTCTTCTCTCACAAATATAGCAAATCAAAGTTATACAGGAACCTATATTCACCTAGGTTCACTCCACCTATAAATTATCCTACTTTGCATTTGATTTACTCTCAAAGCAACATAAAATTACAATTACATTTATTCTGAAAAGCAACTGAATAATGAGTTAGTGGACTACACTGAACTACACCATGACATTTATTCCATCATTTTCACCAGTTTTAAACCTAATACTGTCTTCAGCATAAAAATCTCCTCCCAGTCTTCTTTTAAGAGCAAAAGCTGAGAGTTTTCTATGGCTAAGGGATGTCACTTTCACAGGAAAAAAAATATGTAATAAGCATAATAGAATATGAAATCTACGTGACAGTTCTTTTAGTGAACAAAGCTGTAGAGAAATTTTTTAAAAATGACCTGTTCTTCAAAAAAAAAAAAAAAGTGACAGTGGTTGCTTATTTGTCTTTCTGGGAGGTATTACCAGGGAATTCAGTCATAAGGGAGATACGTTCAGCAGCAGTGAGTTAATGAATCCCAAAGGGAAACAGGAAAAGGGCAAACTCCAAAGAACCTACCCCCCTGAGAAACTTGTTCTAAATAAGTTTATCTTCCAATGAACACAGGAAACTTTTTGTAAAGAATTCTTCTTAGCCTGTAGGCTAAGAAGCAGCCTTTTAGCCTGAAGGCTAAAAATGTAGGACATTTTTATTGTCTTTTTTCATCATGCACAGACTTTTTTAAAAAAAATATTACAAAGTACTGATTTCTAAAAGTCCTTGAAAAGTTACTTGATTTCTGGAGTTTAGACCAAATCAGAAGTACCGAGTCAACAATTGACACCTCACTACAGAAAGAAGAGCCACCTACCAGGCTTCAACCCGTAATCTACACATATCCTCTAAATTAAATAGCCAAGTTTAGGATCAGCTTCTGAATGGAGCTGAGGCCAAGCTAGAAACTCAAAGACTGGACTTGAAAGGTGCTTGCTTTTACAGACATTGATATCAACCACCCTGTTGTCTCCTATTTACATTTTTATGAAGAAATAGCTATTTGCTCCCAGCTTGCTTCCAGCTATCTGGCATTAATTCTGCCTTCCAAGTGGGGCACACAGAATAAGTGCATTGCACAACAGCAGTTTTAGTAGTTTCCTATAGTCTCTGTGCTCTTAATGTTACATGTAGAGCCCAAGCCATTCCTTGCCCTCCTATTTGAAATGCACACACAGTCTGATAGCTGTCTCCAACTCTGTGTGCAATTGTATGTCCAATACTTGGTATGCCTCCAGTAACAGTTGTAACACCACCTATTAATCGAGTCATTAATGGCCTAATTGTATTTGGTCATTTCAGGAAAGGGAGAGGTTATTTTGGATGAGAGTTTACATCTTCTTCAGTAAAAAATATTTTACCAATATTGTTCCCCTTTAATGGCTAAACACTCCTTCAGCAAATACTCTCCCATGGGAACAGCCTCTGACTCACAAATAGATCAGGTGCCCTTCTCCATTAACCTTCTGGGATAACACGCGCTGTTCCCTATCTCTGAAGTGACTGTCTGTAAGACAAACTCATTTGGAAAGCTGTGGACAGGACAGCATTTCAAAGGTTTCTAAGGCTTTGTTGCAGACCTCCCCCTATATTACTTTCCTGAAACCATCAAAGTCAGTCAAAGAAGCAACAAGGATGTAAATACAATAATTTCTTTTATTAAGAGGTTAGTTATGTACTTTTCAAGTCTTTCAGCGAGATCTCCCTTAAGATATGAGTAGAATTAAAAAGTCCAGTGGGATGGTTTGAACTTTACCCCTGAGCTGAGCTTCATGGTGTTTGTCTGGGTTAGAGAGCAATGCAGAGGATTGCCAAGGCAAGGAACAGCTGGCTTGCAGCAGCTGCAAGATGCGTGACTCGCCACTGAGCATCCTGACTCAGCAGGCAAGGTAGAAACGGGACGTGCATCCACGTGACCAAACTCCACCTGGGCTTTTGTGGGGATGTGGAGTGAGAAGTCAGTGGTTCCCTTTCTTCTTTGCGTTCCTGGACAGCTGTTGCACAACTTGAGCTGTGGTGAAATTATCAGATTGACCTTTTCAGCCTACTAAATGGAATGAAGATCTTGAGTAAACTGCTTTCAGACTACTAAATCCTACCACTGAGCAGTGCTGACACGACTAGTTTCAGACAGCCCCAGGCAGAGTCTCAGAAACTCTGTGTTAAACTTGCATGGGACTAGACAAAGGGATTCCCCACAAAGGACTGTCATGAGATTATTAGTATCCAAATAGTCTAACCTTTCGGTTTTTAACTGACCAAAATCCATTAAAGCAGTCTGCTCTGGGACTTCATAGGCATCTTGTGTTTTTCTCTCAACTATGGAGCAACCTGCACAGTGTACAAGTTCATAGATCCAATTACATTATTAAGGCCTCTTATCTCACAGTCTGCTATCGACTTTGGGATGACAGTTGCGGGGAGAATCACCTCAAGCATAGTTATCCCAATGTCAGCCACTCAGCCAGACTTCAGCTTTCCCATCTCTCCGGTCACAAGTGGTGTTCCCCAGGGCTCAGTATTGGGGCCAGTTCTGTTTAACATCTTTATCAATGATCTGGATGAGGGGACCGAGTGCACCCTCAGTAAGTTTGCAGATGACACCAAGTTGGGAGGGAGTGTTGATCTGCTTGAGGGTAGGAAGGCTCTACAGAGGGATCTGGACAGGCTGGATCGATGGGCCGAGGCCAATTGTATGAGGTTCAACAAGGCCAAGTGCCGGGTCCTGCACTTGGGTCACAACAACCCCAGGCAACGCTACAGGCTTGGGGGGGAGTGGCTGGAAAGCTGCGCAGCGGAAAAGGACCTGGGGTTGTTGGTCAACAGCCGGCTGAATATGAGCCCGCAGTGTGCCCAGGTGGCCAAGAAGGCCAACGGCATCCTGGCTTGTATCAGAAATAGTGTGGCCAGCAGGAGTAGGGAAGGGATCGTCCCCCTGTACTCGGCCCTGGTGAGGCCGCACCTCGAGTACTGTGTTTAGTTTTGGGCCCCTCGCTGCAAGACAGACATTGAGGTGCTGGAGCATGTCCAAAGAAGGGCAATGAAGTTGGTGAGGGGTCTAGAGCACAAGTCCTACGAGGAGCGGCTGAGGGAACTGGGGTTGTTTAGCCTGGAGAAAAGGAGGCTGAGGGGAGACCTTATCGCTCTCTACAACTACCTGAAAGGAGGTTGTAGCCAGGTGGGGGTCAGTCTCTTCTCCCAGGTAACAAGCAATAGGACAAGAGGAAACAGTCTTAAGTTGTGCCAGGGGAGGTTTAGATTGGATATTAGGAAAAATATCTTCACCGAAAGGGTTGTCAGGCATTGGAACAGGCTGCCCAGGGAAGTGGTGGAGGCACCATCCCTGAAGGTAATTAAAAGATGTGTAGATGTGGCACTTAGGGACACGGTTTAGTGGTGGACTTGGCAGTGACAGGTTAACAGTTGGACTCAATGATCTTGGAGGTCTCTTCCAACCAAAACGATTCTATGATTGTATGATATGCTGAATCTGCTGGCTCCAGAAAGCACTTCAAGACACCATTTCTGCTTATGACAGAAATCTGCCGTGTCAGCTCACTGATTTGAGATCCGTTCTGAACGTGTATTCATTTCAATGGTCCACATGGGCCTGATTCAGTTGCCTAAACAAAGGCACCAAGATGCCCCCCTGCCTCCAGCTGCCACTGAAGAAAGGTGCAGGTCTCTCCCAGGACTTGTGTCATACCTGCTGGTCCTCTGTATAGGATATCAAAGGCATCCTGAATTCTCTAGGGCATCTCAAACGACACTTACCAGTTATGCTTGAGCAACAACTCTGTGTTTCTGCCATGAAACCAGAGCTAATCTCACTCCTAGCAGAGGCTGTCAGTTCTATCAGTACTTTTGCAGCAGAAGAGCTGGTCTCCAGTCAGATCTTGAGCCAGTAGCATCTCAGGCTATCACTTGAAAGATCTAAATTAATATTAAAGCTGAAACCATGATAAAGTACTGGTGAATGTTATGAACAGGATACAGGAGAATATGTGGAGCCATACACATTCATTGTTTTATGATTTTGCTGTTTCCTCTCATGTTTCTTACAGAGGGGACACAGGTAGACGAACTCATCCCCTCCCCTCCAAATGGAGCATTAGGCACAAAAAAGTGCTGGGGAGAATCTGGTCTTTATGCCTCTATATGGGACTACAGAGTCCAGATCACAGGACTCTAGTGACATAGCCGAATCCAGTTTATATAAGCTGTGAGAAGCTGAATCCCATTGCAACAATTATTGTGTGTTTCAGTAAGAATTCCCCATGTGTATAACCTGTTTTGGAAAATAGATTCATCATGCAGATTTCCTCATCAACTCAACCCGTGATTGGAAAGACAAGAAGAAGCCTTCTTTCAAGGGAAATATTCCAGGAAGATGATTTTTGTTGTGATACTAATTGAAAGGCCTCTCTTATCAGACTAAGATTTTATCTTTCTACTATTGAAACCTGAGAAACATTATAGTACTTTTAGAAGATCCTGTAGTCTGAACGACACCAGAAAAAGTCTGTGGATTTACCCCATCTAATACCAGATTCATAACTTAGGTCATCTTAGCCTCCATTTAAAGACATGGGAGAAGAGACAGAAGACTCATGCATGTCCTCATGTACCCTCAATAGCACCTCCAGATGGCAAAGTAGCCCGCCTACCACCTGAGTCACCCACTGACTGTTGAGAGTCAAAGGCAGTTACATTCCCAATATTGGATCTTCAGTTATTTGCCTAAAATTAGTTTGGAAAAATCTGGACTCGAAAATGTTTCAGCATGCTGGCTCGTTAAACTACTGTTGACTCTTACAGAATGAACTGCAATCTGCAGAGCAGAAAGTAGAGTTGGAGAAAGCAGAAATACCACTATTTCTTCTGTATAAGTAAACCAAACAGTCAGATGAAACACTGTTTCGAGTTCAGCAGTCCTAAAAGAGTTTTCCATTCTTGTCATCACCATCAATCTTAAAAGGAGTATTTTAATTAGGATCTCAAAATTTTATTTTAACAAAATTGCCATAGGTTTTGCCCAAAGCAGTTCAGCTAACCTAGTTTGCAACTAGATTTCTTTGGTTGATTTTATCAGACTGACTGGCTGACCTCTCTTTAATTTGCTAATATTCTTAACATTTTACTAATCCGTTTCTCTGTCTCTTCTTAATCATTGTTTCTTGTTGAGTGTCCTTGTTTCTTATTATCTCCTGATAAATGATGTTGTAAGGCATGTTTTCATGGTTTCCAAAAAAATTCCCGCATGTCAGTGTTTGTGAGCATTAGCTGTGTATGGCTGATTGATACACAAACAAGTCACTTCCTGTTCCCTAAGCTTCCATAAACAACCACGAGGGGAAAGGGAGGGTGATGAAGGCTTGCTCTCCATCTGACGCGAAGCTGGAATGCAGCCGGAGTTTGTAGCTGGACCCAGACGTTGGGACATGCCCCCACGTTCCACAGTTTAGATTGCCTTAAGTGCTATTAGTATAGCAGAAAGGCAGTCAAATAAGAAAATAAAGAGTATAAATTTGTTTTTCTTAGGAGGCTTCCTGTGGCCTACCTTTCCGAAGTGTAGTAAAGGCTGATCCATCTCTTCCCAGAACCGATGTTTAAAGCTCTAAAATTTTGGCTGTCAGTTCAGATTTTGACTAGATAGGGCTCAGTCAACACTTACTTCTTTTGCTGCATTCATCTTGGACTAGTCACTTCAGGATTATTAAAGGAAGTTATAGGTTTAATTCAGTAGAAATCAAGAAGAAGGTTTAAATTTATTTAATTACTAGAATCAAAGCTCCAGCCTGGTTTACCTCTAAAATGACCCGGCAGAAAGCATAGCTTCATGTTAATAAACAAATTATGGGGAAACTTATTTCTTCAAAGAAATACGTTTCTTTTCTCTTCATACCTTTTAGGCTTCCTAAACTACCAAACATAGTAATTTCCAAAGCATTTCTAAAACATTAGGTTATCTACTATTAGCTACACTCATTTAAACTGAATTTATATTAGCTTCTACTACCAAACCACTGTGGCTAAGTTACTAATATACTTAACTTTGAACTTGGATGCTTTCAAAAACAATTTTACCAAGCATCCAAGACATTCCAACTTCATAAAGATATAGCTTTCCTCTCCTTTCTAGACATCAAGTAAGATTTTCAAATGGTAACTAGAGTCCTTCTGCTAGTAAACTAACTTCTATTCATCACCATGGCCGTAAGTCAGTTCATTTTATCCAAATAAAGCAAACTTCTTAAACCTAATTTTTCCCTCATTGCATTTCTGCAAAGCCAAATAGCCTTAGTAGCTTCATCATAATTTTTATACAGAGCTGTTGTGAAGTAAAAAAATCCAGGTGGTCTTGAATTTTTAAGAGCTATTCCTGGGCTGTTCTTTAATATTTGGGAAAAGTCTACTCCACAAGATGGATCATCTTATCTCCACATATATCTAAAACTTTCATGGGGCTCTATGGCCTACAGTCTCAGCATAAACATGTTAATTGAGGTTCAGACAAGAATAAATTAAGTCCCAGTCTTCTATTTTTCTCAGAACGTAGCAGAAGTAAAAATCTGGAAATTCATGAGGTAAAAAGATCTAGCAAAACCAAAACTATAAATTTTAGAAGCAAAGGAAACTTGTTGCAGAAATTCCTAAAGCTGGAACAAGTTAAGGGCATCTGCTGACCCAGTAACTTAAAGCAGGAGTCAAAAGCAGTTCCTATATAAAAAAAGCAGTGGTTGAAGTGCAATGAAAAATTAATACGATGAGCCACAGCTAGGAGCTTTGTAGTAATTCAGGTCTGAGGACTACACGAGGATATGGCTTCAGCTAAAGGCGAACTGGTGTGGAAAATAAAATGACAGGAGCTGGCTAGCAAGATTCTTGAACTTTGAAATACAACTTTTTCTAGTGTGGAGGTCAAGGAATAAGGTTGGTAGGGCTTGCTAGAAGACCTCTGGTGAAAATGACTGAGTAGAGTTTAAGGGCTAAGGAGAATGAATGTATTTTGATTTTACTGGCTCCTACAACAGAAGAGAGCTATAGCCAAAGGTACAAAGGCATTCAATGCTCACCTATAATCAAAATAAAATGGCCTTCTAACAGCAGAAATCAAAAGCATGGCTCCATCACCCCATTCTAGAGAGACTCGCACCATGATCCATATCTGCCTTCACATTTTGCTACTTTGCATTGCATCAAGGTGAGTAAAGAAACTGGAAAAGCATCATAACTGCCTGATTAAAAGATGTCTAAATCTTTTATGCACTATTTATCTGTTTCAAGCTCTAATTAAAATACGGTGGGCACCTCTGGAGGGCAATTCATTCCACCATAAAAACAGGTGCCTAAGACAGGTGGGATGAATTGCTCTTTGGAGATACTTGTCTCTTTTCATTTACTATGGGAAGAGCTTGACTAGTGTAGGCAACACAGCTAATACATACAAAGGTGGTTAAAATGAGTGAATCCTGCCCGCAGAATATTGATTTTTAGCTGCTAGTGATAGACTGAGATATGCCATATACTTAGTTAAATTTCAAACCAGATTAGGCTGAGATGCTTAACCATTAGATGATTAAAATTAGATACAATAAATCTTCACTTTTTATTACAAGAATGGCTACCCTAGAGAAAGGGTTGTAAGTCAGCTTCCAGCTTATTCCAACAGTGAATTAGGAAAGGCCAATAACCTTTTCTTGTTTATGTCACTGTTGTGAGCAGGAAGTGCTTGAAAATTTCATCAAAATGTAGCTAACTAAATTTACATTATAACTAATTGCTTTAATATCATTGTTCCAATAACTGTTTTGAATGGAGAGAGGTGCTAAGAGGCTGATCAGGTTATCTCAAATTCAACAGTTACACATGGCGCTTCCAGACTATTTCTGAGCACTACGTTGCAAACAGTCCTAGTCTCACATCACCTGCAAGTGGCTCTGGAACAAAGGAGTGGAGATAGTCCCTCTGAATATGACTAGTTATTTTGTACACTGCTCCAAATACCTGTATCTGTATGCCTTTATTTAGACATAAGGATACAGCATTCACAAAGCTGATGATTCATTTTTGGGTAAAACCTCACTGAATACCGTACTTGTATTTCTGTTCTTTGGGGTTTTTTTTAGTTAGTAAATGTGCCACACCAGTTTTAAAAAAAAGGAGAGCATTCAAAATTCAAAATTAAACTAATTGGCTAAAAATCCACCTGCTCTATAGCTACTCAGTAGTCAATCAATCATAAATTAAGAAGTTTGTTTAAAAAAATATAGAAGAGGAATATATGAATATTTTAACATATATATTCATTCTACTTTTTTGCTCTGTAGACTATAAAAGTATAAGGTGTGTAAACAGGTAAGAATGCAACCCAAATAGCTACCACGGAAAATAGTGGCATTAAACTTATATAACAAGAATGTGATTTAGTGAACACTCTTTTCCACAGAATATTTGAGAAGTCATCATCTTTGATTCCTAATTGCATTAATGCAACAAACATTATAATGTAGTTTACACAGCTGTTACTTTAAAAGTTGTGATTTTTAAAACCTTAAATTTTGTGACCAGAGCTTACAGTTGCTCATATTGATGCTTGCTGATGAATCATTTGTTCCTAAATACTTCTTTAATGTCTTCATAGAAACATATAAAATATATACAGGAATAGTGGTTTTGATATACGGACAAATATTTAATATTATAAGATCCTGCATGTCTTCACTGATATTTGGGGCATTGACAAAGAATGGGGTCAGAGGTGTTCCTTGCTTCAGCAATGCACCTTTGTATTGTGACCTGAAGGATGTTTCTAGCTTGCTAGCAGGTATTCAAACGTTTTTTCTGGCAATCCAAACTCAGTAAGGAGTCCTCCTACTAAGTGCAATGGCAGGAGGAACATGGATGATTGTCTCTTTCTAATACCCTCTTCAAGAATTTCAGAATCATCTTTTCAATGGCAGTTATAGACCTGGATATACTGTTCCTTACTGACCTCAACAGCATGGTATAAAAAGATAGAATCACTTCTCTTCTCCTCCTCCTCCTCCTCCTCTTCACTTCTCCACTCTGTAATCAAGGATTACATAAGTCATTTCTGATACAACACCGTGCTTAGATGTTATGGTAACAGAATATGGATTCTTTAATGACTTAGGAAAATAGTCTGCCTCACTTTGTGAAAAAATAGTATACAGCTGTGAGTCAGCTAAAGTATATGATTCCCAGCTGATGACCTTGCAGGCAGTCTGAGCTCAGAGAGAGTGATGTTATCAGGGGTGAGAAGAGGAAGGAAAAGAAGGTGGGAGATGGTGTGTGAACTGAAGAATAGTAGTGGGCTTTCTTCTGCTCGAAGAACTGAATAACACTCTTTTTGAGTTTGTTTGTAAAACAAAGCCTGTCTGTCTAATTGCAGTAGTTGTACAGGGCTGGAAGCTATCTTAACCATGCTACTTTTGTCATCTTGTTTCTCTTCTTTTTTTTTTTTTTTAAAAAAACGTACTAGAGATAAAAACCTCATTTTTTTTATATTGGTATTAAACAGCATATTTTTTTGGTGGAAAAAAAGCCAACTAAGTAACTTGATTGTAAAACTGAAAACATTAAATAGCTTTGTGGATTGTTTTTTTTTTTATACAGTACTAATTTTTTAGTTACTGGCTAGTATAAGAGTAGAGTTGGATTCTGGTCAATGGTAGAAGCATTCTTTGTGGTAGAAGTAAATTCTGTTAAAGGATAAATCACATATACAGATATATTTTAACAAGTACTTGTTAATCAGCTAGTTTGTTTACTTTGTGGTCTATGGCTTTCCATGGTGTTGATGTCTGAGTTGGAATAGTGTGGCACTAACTTGGACGCCAATACCTGTAGTTCTGTCAAAGAGAGAAAGAAGGCTTATTTAATGAGACCTACTTTTATGTAAGAGCATAACTAATGCTATTTCATCTTTGGTTGTCTAGCACTGCAGTCCTTTCTGTTATCTGAGTAAGGAGTGATATTAAAATATTTACAGGGTAATTATTGTTTTCATTCTGTTTGTCCTGCTAATAGCACAAATTCAGTGTTCTGGTTCTCTTCTTCTAAAAGATTTCTGAGCACAAGGGAAGCTGGGGGAGAAGGGGGGAAATACTCTTTGAATCTTGAGCCAGGGCTTTTAGAATTCTTGTTGTGCCTCATCTCTATGATCAGTTAGGAAGATCTAGAGGACTAAGTTTTTTAAAACTAACATCTGTCTTAAGTGCTAATGGAATGAAAAGTGCCTGGCCGCTTCAAGGTAACATAAGTACTTCAAGAAAATAACTTTACATGGGTGGGTCAGCAGCACTTGAGTCATAAGAAAGAAATGTCGATGGATGCAGATATTTTTTGAGTGTCATCGTGCTCCGGTGTGACCTTACTTTTTTCTTGTTTGTCATAGCTCTGTTTACTGTACTATAACTTATTCGTTGTGATTTTTATCTACTCGCAGGAATTTAGTTTTTACTTTCCTGTGTCATCCCTCTCTTGGTAGGTTTCTTGATTTTCTTAGCTTCAAATATTCCTTCCTCTGTAACAGAAGCTATTTGAAAAGGGATAGCAAAATTAGGACTGTTTAGTAGTTTGTACCTGGAGTTAAGGTGTTTTCTCAAGAAGTTATATTTAGTTCTCAGACATCCAAATTAGGATGAGTCTTTCCAAAGATTGATCATGTTACTTCTCTGCTTTCATAATTATTTCTTTATCGTAAAACTCTTGACATTTGAAATACCACATTAAAATGTCCACTAGAATTAAACGTGTTCCATTCATATTCAGAGTAACATTTCAGTCACTGGCTATAGCTGTTTCTTGAACAAGCCACTTAACTTTTGCTACAGCTGCAACTCTGGTCCTATCAGGATTTTAGTATGTTCTAAGAAAATGCATGTTTTGTTTAGAGGATTGTATAAATTTCTTCAGTGTGGTTTTGGTTCTCCCAAATACAGAAGCTCTGTTCAAATGCAGAATGGTGCTTAGGTCTGCTTCTTCTCACACTATATGGTCTACTTTTTGCAGAGAGGTTTCTGTTTGTGTTTTTTTTCACTCTTGGCATATGCATTTCACTTAATTCCTGCATGTATCTTTGTAGTTTGCTGGCTCAGTCTGCTGTGATATAATTTCATTTTCTTGTCAGAACTTGTAAGATACAGATGTGCTTGGATAACTGAAGTCCTCACTTTCCCTAAATCTGATGGAGAATCCTGACAGTCTTCTCCTCTGTTTTGTTGGTTTCTGATTCATATTACAATCTGGTCCCCAATTAGAGATTTCATGGTCCTCCAAAAGCATATGTCTGACTGAACTGTCATTTCCTTAATAAATCCTTCAAAAAATTCTCCCTGGGTTTCTCATATGAGTCTAGTAACTTTCAAAAACGTCTTGCCTTAAACCATGACACTCTTCAACTAGATTACCCCGTTCTTCCTCATGAGCAATTAAAGTTGAATGCTTCAGATCATTCCATTTTACATCAAAACCAACAAAAAAATCCAACTATTCTTTTGATCCTTGGGGTTTTGTTTGGGTTGGGGGGGGGGGGGCTTGAGGGGGCTGGGTGTTTTTATTGTTTTTGCTATTTTATTAATGTCATACCTTTATGAAGGTAAATGGAACTAGATTCTTGTTTAAATTTGTCCTGTTGTACTAACTTCTAGGAGAATTCTAGTTAGACCAGGATCCTGAACCAGGATCCTCTCATCCCTCCCCCCTTTTTTAATGTTCCTTCTCCCATGTTACAGTACACATCCTTCATATCCCTCTGTTTCTTCCTTTCTTTCCTTTTCTTGTAGTATCATAAGAAATTTTTTGATGGAACTAATGAGATACATGTTTGGCAGGTTTTTGAGGGTGGGAAGCAGGAGGTGGTTTCTGTGTTTGCTCATCTGTTGTTTTAAATGTAAGAAATGGACCCCCGTGGAGTAAGAGGGAGAGAAACACATCTTGGTCTGTTAACTCCATCTCTGCAGCTGACTTCGCTAGTCACACTACAATATGCTGAAATATGGTGAGCCTAGAACTAGCTCGGTGTAGATGTTCCTGCATTAGTGATCCACTAGATTATGGCATTCCTACAAATATGAAATACTGAAGGACACTGATAAGCCTGTTGAAATTCCTCAATTTTAACCAAGAGCTTATATTTCTTGTATTTCTTCAAATAGGTGAATAAAGGAGGGGGGGGGGTGTAATGATTTTTTTTGTTGTTGTTTTTTTAATCTCCTGTCTCCTCACATCTCAGGCATGGCTATATATTTAAACAGTCTGTGGGGAAAAAGAACAAATTCAGTAAGAAATCAGAGAAAAAAATGAGGATAACTTTTCATTTAAGGTGACCAGAACAATTTCCTGGGAAGTGGAAAACGTGGCACAGGATGCAGATGATCTGTTCTCAAGTTCATCCACAGGGAGCACGAGCATTAAACTAATCTTGGGAAGCTGGACTAGTTTCTTTGTATATTGCTATAAACGGCTGGAAAACAACACATTATTTTTAAGTTGAAAGCATATGTGTGTTGTTTTCTTTTCTTTTTTCTCCTACAGAGGTGAGAGAACTTCAAAAATCATCCCCACCTAATGTGAGTGGACTTTACCCTTGCACAGCTTCTAAACTGCAGAACCATATAGCTCTGCTTTGACTCGTGTGTGTGCACGTGAGGGAGGGAGGTGAGAGAAAGATCCTATCCGTTTCACTCACTACTTTGTTTCTTGATTGGGTCTAATAAGTCACACAGGTCAATTTAGTTGTATTACCTGGGTCTTACATGCCAATGGAGAGGAATTTTTCTTTAGTGGGCCTAAGCTGGTAGTAAAGGTAGAGAAGACACTTTCCCAGTGTGGGGTCTGAAGTTAATGTGTTATTAAATGTGACAGCAGTCTTATCAGTGAGGATCTGTGCCCTGTTTGCTTTGTAAAAAGGCTAGCAAAGAAGATGAATAAGGAACGGTGGAGTCGTGCTCCATGTCAGAGACAAAGAAATAGAAGAAAACTCTGACTCAAGAAAACAAAGATGCAACATCGTTGCCACGCGCTCAGACACGGCTTTGAAATGCACCTCTTGCCGAGGGAAGGTGACTTTGCAGAGGCTTTCCTGACATCCTTTGAGAGATTATGTACCACACTGGCTATAAGAATACTCGCAGTTTCCCCCCTAGTTTTCCAACTAAAGGAAGAGATCCTGATAATTTGTCCACAGCAGATGCTACATGTTATAAACAGTTCATGAATCCTGCACCTGTAGATGTCAAATTATGCTAAACGGCAAAATCTGAGATTTCAGAGTCTCCAGAAGTGATGCCTCTATATAAATCATGCTAAAGCTTTAAGAAAAAGCAAGTAGAAGGAAAGAAGGTATAACATACAACAGCAATAGGACTTGGAATAATCTACAGTAGATGGTAATCTGAGGGAAATGCTTCAAAACAAAGCTTACGAAACTGTTGTAGGCACAGCACCTGATGCTTCTAAATACAGGTGAGCAAAGCCATTTGTAGCACAAGAACTTTGAGGAGAAAAGAAGGGAATTAAATGGACTCCTAATTCTGAGTTAGAGGAACAGGAGTAGAAGGGAAAGTAAGTACTGAGGAATCCAGTTGGGTAAGATCCATTCCCCTATCAGGTCTTACCAGGTCAATCACAAGCCTGCAGAACAAAGACCCAATTCCCAATGTACTACAAGCATGTTACTAAACTGTATGAGACACTGTAGTACCTCATAGCAGAACCGGCAAAATCCATACCTTCAGATGCAGAGCCTAGCATGGGAAGCAGTAGAGATGGAGAATGTCCCACAAATGATGGCCACGTAGGCTTTGTCCAAATGCCTTGAAACATGTTAAGATCTAAGTTGAATAATAAATTGTGGGTTGCATGCTTGCCTCTTTGTTTAACTGTTTATTATACGTTCCTAGAAATACCAGGAACAGTGCTTGCTGAAATGGGAAGTTCCTTTTGGCTGCCCTACTGATATGCATTAGGAAGAAAATCATCTGTCAAGTGACTAATGCAGTAGTCCCTAGTAATTATAAGTCTATAGGGGGGGAAAAAAAAATCCCGCAGGGAATAATGTGCAGCAACAGGTATATGCATAGACCTCGGAGTTCAGTAAATGCAATGTGATGATGATTCATGTGTAGAAAGTCTCTGTGTGTTTGAACTTATGGCTGAGAAAGTTCACAGAGCTATTAATTTAACTGAACCCTGGGACTCTGCATTTTAAAAACAACACAAAGCTTGAAAGGGCTTAATTTAATTTACAATTGCTCAAGAGAACTGTTTTAAGTAACTTACAGTTACTAAAAATATGTCCATGGACAGTTGTGTGGGTTTTTAAGCACTTGCACCCTACACTGCTTTTTTTTTCTGTGATCACAGCACCATCCCTTCAGTTTCCCAGCTAGACTTTCAAAGCTTTCACTGACAACATGATTGTCCTAAATATATCCCTGGTATCCTGCTCTGAGTCTGGAATTTGAATTTAAAATTGACCTGTTTTATCCATTTGAGAAGTCTCAATAATGTGATTTCAGTCTTGTGTGAAAACACAGTAGAAATGGAAATATAATCTCATTCCATTTTTCTTTTTGAGATACACAAGATTGCTGCTTGCAGATTAGCATGTCTGAACTGCTAGCTGTTTTTTTTCTGCCAAGCCGATTTAGTTTCCAATAATGTTCAGGTGTTCCATGCCTTGTAAAGGATGCAGGATTTATAGTTCTCATGTATAGTGCATCATTTCTGGCGGAAGACTGGTCTTGATGACCCAAGTGGATTCTTCCAGTTCTGTGTTTCTATGCTAGGACTCTTCAATGGGATTGCATCCTAGTCTGTATTTTATTTCTTCATCCTATGTGACAATCCAATAAACATTATTCCATATGTTATCTTGGAGAGGACTTGAGGTTTCCAAGTTTCAGTCCAGTTTCAGTCCAAGGTCCAGTTTCAAAGCTTACTGGTATATGTAGATTTGAATGTCATACCACACTATAATCTTCCTTTTAACCTATATAATATTTTCAAAGCAATAATATCTTATAAAACATTGCTAATATGTCTTCTTTGTGGGTTTCAAATACTTTTTTTGGTTCTTTGAATTTTTTCCACTTCATTCACACACTATAGTGCTGTTGGTTAAAATGTTCTGGGTAACTTTTCTCGCTCTTCAGGGTGATTGCAGATTATGCCCTGGTAGTATTTCTTCAACTGTGTTTGTCTTCATGTAATGCATAGCTGGTTTAGATAAATATATGTAGGAAAAGTGAATTTCTATGTGGGCTGGGATGGAGATAATTTTCTTTCCAGTAGCTACTGTGTTTTGGATTTAGTATGGGATTTGGTATGTGAAGAATGTTGATAATACACTGATGTTGTTGGTTGCTGCTAAGTGATCAAGGATGTCTTCGAGCTTCCCAGGTTTTGCTAATGTGCAGGTGCAAAAAGCTGGGAAGGGGCAGAGCCAGAATAGTTGACCCAAACTGGACAAAGAGAGTATTCCATACCATAGATGTCATGCCCAGTGTACGTGGGGGTCGGCCGGTGGGTCAGGTCCCTTTGTATTCATTTGGGCCTGTTTGTTCGTGCTTTTGTTCATTCATTCGGCTGTTTGTTGCCTTGCTCACTCTCTCTGGAACTTGCTGTTCCATGATCGCTGCTCAGGACTGGCTGTATCGGTCATCGGGTGGTGAGAAATTGTGCATAGTTCATTTTATATATTCTATTATCATTATATTTTTTATTATTATCATCATTATTAATATATAATATAATTTTTTTTTTTCCTTGCTGTCCTGGTGAACTGTTTTTATCTCAACCCATGAGTTTTTTTCTCTCTCCGATTCTCCTCCCCACCCCACTGGGGAACGTGGGGAGTAAGCAAGTGGCTGCGTGGTACTGGGTTACTGACTGGGGTTAAACCACGACACTATGTAAGAGGAAATCTGGTGGAATACTGCATAATTAATTGCTACAATCTCGAAAGGAAAAAGTTACTCATGAATACTACATTTACTTGAATGTGTACTTATTTTTATTTATTCTAATGCCAGTCACATCACCGTGGCAGAAGTAAGATGTTGGGGTTTTCTTTTCTGATCTCCCCACTGTACCTAAAAGAAGTCATTATCTTAAGAGCTGATATATATGATTCAGCTTTACGAAATGCTGGAGCTGTAAGCTTGTACTTTGCACATTTTTCGTGTGTGTATTAAGTGAGTTTTAAAGAAACAATTTGAAGGAGAAGACAACAGAGTTTGGCTAAGGTAGAATTAAAGTATAAACATTAGCACAATAGAAAGTATAAAGACAAAAGTGGGTGAAGGGGTACACAGAGGGACCTATTGGTTAGCAAGCTCTTTGGGATTTGTGACAGCTGGCATAACAAATAAAGTGGTGGGGGTTTTTTGTTTGCTTGTTTCCCTTTAGCATGTCTCTACAATTAAGATTGGGAAAACTTGACTTGCAGAAAAAATGACAAAGCAAATAAATTTGGATAGTTGAATTTGTTCTTTTCTTAAAAAATATTTTTATTTTTTGAATATGTGAGCTTTGTTTTCCTTCATTTGTGCTGTATATAAAACTAAACGTGAGTAAGTTGGTGTTGTCATTTGACCTGGAAAACAATGGGATAGAGAGGAACAAGCATCTCCATTGTAGGAATGGAGAAGGCGGCCTTGTGTCCAATATGGAGGCACCATAGTGCCTGTCCTGTGCTTTTTATCATTAAAGACCTCTTTATAATTGAAAAGCATAGGAAAAGAATTGTGTTGTAAAGTTTTGTGGTTTGCTTCCCCCCTTCCCTCCCTGCAAAATAATGAAGTCTCAAAATAAATGCTGACAACTTAAAATAAAGATAGACGTATATTACGGAGTAAACATGACAAAATAGACTTTAGCTTTGTTGGAACTATGTGATTGAAAAATGGTCCCTTTAACTAATCATATTAACAGCTTCACAACACGTTTTGACAGTGACAGAAGCTTAGTGACTAAGAGACTTCCCCGCCCCCCGCTCCCATTATTACTGGTTTAAGTCCTATTTGTAGAGAAAACGTGATGGTAACAGCTAGTTGCTTCAGGTGAACAAAGAACCCTAACATCACCTGATTGTAGTGAATTGCAAGTTTTATCACAGAAGTACTGAATTCTGTGGTTCATAACTCCCTGGCTGCAATTTCATATGTAAACTGTCTAGTTTACGTATTTTGAAGTAATCTTATTCCAGACCTTCTGCTTGCTTGTAAAAAAAATTACTATATTGGTTTGTATGATATTTTGAAAGTTTAAAAAAACAAGGCCTAAAAATATAATTCAAAAGTATAAGGGTTAGGTTATGAAATCATGGAACCTTCCCCTTCACATCCAGTCATGCAGGATACTGAAGTTTTTGATTTACCTGGTGGAAATTCTTGTTCTGCTGTGTTGAAACTCACGTTCGTACAACGCTGATCCGTGTGAGCAGTGATAGTGAACAAGACAGACTGTCAGACTCTGATTTTGGATGACTTCGGAACAACTTGTTCTGCTAAAACTTATTTATAAAGGTGCCAAGTGAATGAACACAACTGCTGAAAACCCCACCAGAAAGTAAAAGGGAGAGGCCGACTGGCAAAGTGTTTCATTCTATAACAGCAAGTAGATGTTACCAAACAGGAAAAGAGCTGAGTATTGTCAGAAATAAGACATGTTCTTGTTGCAAAGCACTTAATAGTAGCTTTCTGTTGACTGAGTTTGTTTTGATGGTATAATAACTCCATCTTTCAAACATGTACTGCTGGATCAAAAACTCTGCAGCTACATTAAGCAAAGAGCTAATCTGGTGCAAATAGTCTCCAAAACTATACTACACTTTAAAAAAAAAAAAAAAAACAAAACAAAAAAACCCCCAAACTAAATTTGAACCTCTAATAATTTTATGCTAACTACAGGAGTATAATCAATATCAGATCTAGCATAAGGCTGGTCCAGATGAAATGTGTACTCCTGAATGTTCTTACATGGCACAGTACTGGTATTATTGCCCAGAATCCGTCTCGGAGAAAGAATATGAACTGTGAGTACCCCAGTCATATTAAAAACAAACAGCAAAAACCAAAAAAAAAAAAAAAAGGAAAAAGAAAAGGTGGCTTCCTCTGAGGACCAAATAAGAGGTGAAAATGTGGCTGTGAATGAGGACTGAACGTCCAGCTCCCAACTGGTGCCATTAACAGCCTTACAAGTTGGAGGCTACTTTGTATTTTGAGTGAAGAGAAAGAGAATTTGGAGGTGGACTATAAGAAGGTCCAGAGTTATTCTTGCTTGGCAACTCCTAATTATGTTGTCAAACGTTATTGCTCATCACAGGCTGAAGCTTATGGAAGGTGGACTCTGCGCTGTGGACACTTAGCAAGATTCCCCCCAAAAGCAAAAAGACTTGAGATAAAAAGAGATGCAGAGCAGCAGTTGCAGCTTGCAAAGAATAACACTCACCACACTGTGTGTGGCTCTGTACAACACAAGCCCAGACAAATTCTACAGTTTAGAGCAATATGCAAGAATTGCAATAAATTGCATCACTTTCATAGAAGTTTGCCAGCACTCAGCTTTTATGGCACGCGCGCTAAGATGGCTACAACAGCATTAGTGCAGAAGAGTAATTTTGAGATGTGACAGGCAAGCTTACACCAGAAGACAGCCCATTCCTCAGGCAGTGTGTTTGGGGAAGGAAAAATTACTATTTGGATATAAAGTAGCAGATTACAACAAAACACAGAAAGAGCTAAAAGGTGCTTTTTTGTTTTTTGGGGTTTTTTTTTGTTGTTGTTTTTCTGGTTCTTGCCTGTAGGAATGATTTTAGGTGATCCCTAAAAGAGGAGCTAGAAAGACTTATACTCCGATTCTCAGAAGGAATGAAATTTGGTGGTGGTTAGCACCGTAAGACATGGCGCTTGTTTTCTTGTGGCTCCTTTTATCACTGCTGGGTTATTCTTTTCTTCCCCCGCCCACTACAGTATAAGAATTATAATTGAAAGCTTTTTATTAGTTAGTATTTTAAACACTTCTTGGATGGTGTCTGGTGCCTCTAACTGCATTCAGAAAGTAGCTTTTTCTTCAGTGATGGCACTAATCTGGCAGTCTTTCTGCTACCTGGACAGCTACCTTTGAGAAAACCTGCATGAATTTATTGGTTTTGACATGCCCAGTTCTCTGCAAAAAAGTATTTGAAATTTGGCACAATGCTAAAGCGGTGGTGGGCGATACACAAGCTTAAGAAAGACGACAGTTGCATAGTTCTCTTATACTTGCTGTGATGCAGAAAGAAATTGTTTGCAAAAATATTTATCTGTATTTAGAATCAGCAGAACTCCAGGCTTTATTTAGGCCCTCTTTTGGAGGGGAGAAGGAAAAAGCAGAAAATATGACAGTATGCACTTTCTTTGGATGACAGTTTTCTGAAGACTGCAATCCAAGCCACAATTGGCATGCAGACTTTTTTTAATAACGTGTACTGTGGTCTGTACACCTGAAGTTTTCAGATGTGTAAAGCAGTAGAAAGTGTGGCAAAACTGCAGGGCTACAGTTCCAACGGATAAAAAGTAATGATGTAAGAGACGTGAAGACAAGAAAGTAATCTGAGTGAAAGGGGGTAATAGAACAAGATATACTGTAACAGTGCCTACTGCCATGCCTACCTTATCCTCAAGGTAAAGTATCCTTGAGCTAGTGAAGACAACGTAAGGAAATCTTGGCCTAATGGGGCAACCGGATTCAGTGAACTCTGCATCCAGGCTATTGCTCCTGGAACAGATGCCTGCCTAGCTAGCGGTACAAAGCACAGAAACAGGGTGCAGGGTGTTGGCGCATCGGGGCTCAGCTGCTGCAGTTGGTCACGCCAGGCTTCTTGCACCCAAGCCGTACGCCGCTGCTCTGTTGTGGGGCCTTATGGCGATGCAATGAGGCTGCAAGGACTGTCCCCGCTAAAACCGGGAGTTTCTGTGTCTTGTCCATTGCAGCAGGACACCTAAATAAAACATGGCAGGCAGGCACACGCTCTCAACGGGGCGAAGGACAAGCCCCGTGCGAAGACCTGCAGGCCCCGCGAAGCCCGGCCCCAGGCGGCGCGACCTGGGGGCGCTCCGCAGGCACCTGCGGGCCGCGGGAGCCGCCCCGCCCCGCCCCGCCCCGCCCGCGCGCCCACCCGGCGGCCCCGCGCAGCAGGTGCGGACGCCCGCCCGGCCCCGGATTTCCCGGGGGCCGCGCGGGGGGCGGGGCCGGGCAGCGCATGCGCCCGCCGGCCGGGCTGGCCGCGGGAGGGAGGTGGGGCCGCGGCGGCTGTGCGGAGAGAGGGCGGCGGCGCCGCCGAGGAGAAACTCCGGAGGGGAAGCGGCAGCCGCCGGCCTCCGCCCCCACCCCCCCCCTCCAGTAGCGGGAAGGGAGAAGCGAGCGGCCGGCCTCCCTCCCTCTTTTCCCCTGCCCCCCCCCCCCCCGTCCCTGAGGCACACGGTCGTGCCCAGAGCTCGGCGCGCCCGCCGGCGGGAGGGAGCGGCGGCCGGCGCTGCGCCCGGGGCGGAGGGCGAGCGGGCGGGCAGCCGGGGCCCTGAGCCGCCGCTCAAGGGGAGGAGAGGGGTGTTCCCGCACCCCCGGCCCCGGCCCGGGTGGATGAGCACCCTCCAGGGCGGCGGCGGCGGCTTTTGCGGCCTCTCCATGGCTGGGCCCCGGCGGTGAAGGCAGCGGGAGCCGCCTGTGTCCGCGTCGCGCCGGGAGGCAGCGCAGCCACCAGGGGGCGGACGGGGAGGGGGATGAGCGCCGCAGCCGCCGCCGCCTCTGCGGGAGCCGCCGTCGCCGCCTGCACCGGGGCCGAGGGCGGCTTCTTCTTCTTTTCCAGCGGCTCTGGTCCGGCGGGGCCCATGGGGCCCGAAGAGGGCTCAGCCGGCGGGCTGGGAGCCCTGCCCGGCGCCCTGGCGCCGCCGTCGCTGGGCTGCCGGAGCCGCTACCAGCTGCTGCTCTCCGGGAAGGCCCTGGCCGACAGATACCGGAAGATTTACACGGCGGCGCTGAGCGACCGGGAGCTGGGGAGCCATCCGGGCAGGTAACGCGCGCCGACCTCCCTCCCGGGCGAGGCGGGCGGCCGCCGTCACCCCTCCCATCGCTGGCTGGGAGCGGCCCTTCCCCCGGCGGCTCCCCCCGACCCCCGGCCCGGTGCGTGCACCTTCCCGGCAGCGGCACGCCTCTCCTCTCCCGGCCGCCGCCCTCTTCATCGTCCCTTCTCGCCCCCTTGTCAGGCGGCGCGGTTGCCCCCGCTGTTTCTGCCATGTGGCCGCTGCCGGGCCCGGGGGACGGAGGGGGCGGTGATGCAACCCGGCGGCTGCCCAGGTGCCACCCCCTCCCCTGCCGCTAGCTTGGCCGGCGTTACCGTACAGATGGCGCTGCCACCTCCCGTTCCCCGGGCCCGGAGGGGAGCATTACCTGTGCCCGCTCCCCTCCCCCAGCGCGGAGGCCGGGGGCTCCGTCACGCCCTTGCGGCGGAGGGTGGCGAGGTAAAGCCCCGCTCCGCCCGTCCTTCCGCGGCCGCCTGGGGGGATGGAGCGTTTCCTCAGGGTGTCCATGTTGAGACCTCGGGCAGACCTCGCTCCGGCCGGGGCCTGTCGTGCCACTGAAGCGGGCGGAACCCCGTGGTCTCTACCGAGACACGCCGCTGCCTGCTGTGCAGGGCACCCGCGGATCCCGCTGGCGGGGTCGTCCGAGCGAGGGACCGCGGCGCTTTGCCGTGTGTCGGGGCAGCCTACGGCTGCCCTGCCTTATTTTTCCTCCTCTTTCGCTAATCTCTTCCTCTGCCGCCTTGTCGGCGGCCTCGGTGTCTGGAGGGAGGCTGCGTCCTAGGCAGCGCTTTGCCAGGGGGAGCCGGGGGGCTTGGGAGGGGTGTGCCGCCCCCACCCGGTTCCCCCCCCCCCCCCCCCCCCCCCCGGCGGACGGTGCCCCTCGGGGCTTCCTTTCCGCCGGCAGCTGCCGGTCCTGCCAGCCGGCTCTCAGGCTCCGTCCCCGGGGCTCAGCAGGGTGCCTGTTGCTCCTGCCGCGTTTCGCCCGCGGTGACTCGCCGCCCTCCCCTCAGCCTGGGCCGTGTGACAGACGGGGCGGGGGGCGCCGTGCGGTGCCGGGTGGCGGCGGGGAGGAGGCTGAGGCGATGAGGGGCCGCGGGCGAGGGAGGGGCGGCGGCGGCGGCGGCGGGCGTCGCGCGTGGCCGCCGCGGCCGTTACCCCGTGGCCCCGGCCCGGGCGGCCCCTCCCGCCGGCGGAGGCCGAGCGGCGGAGGCGAGGGCGGAGTGCCCGGCCGGAGCCCCGGCCTGGCGGCTGCCTTGCGAGAGGGGTGCGAGGGGCGGGCTCCCCCGTGGTGCCCGGGCGCTCCCCATTGTTTCCCTCCGGAGGTCGCCGAGGATGCGGATGACACGAAACCTGCACCTTCCTGTGTTCTCAGGCTCTGCTGGCTTTAAGCTGTGCTGTGGGTGGCCTGGTCGTAAGGAGAGCTTTGAGTCACCCTTGTCTCAGGCTTGTGAAGGGTTGTAAAGTACTAGGTGGTTAGCTGCTTCGGTTTGGGTTGTTTTTCAGTCTGACTTGAACGGCAGGGCGTATTTCCCTCCACAGAAAGGCTGCGCTTAGGAGTGGAATTAACGTATGAAGCTAAAAGAATAACGTAACTTTCCAAATTTGCTTATGGCAAACGCTGGAAACGTGGACTCTTAGCATTGGCATTTGACATCTTTGCAATTACTGGGATCTCTTCAGCGTGTAGACAGGGACGCTACTCCCCCCTCCGCCCCAGTACCTGTGAGAGTTTTCTTACCCCTCATATTCCTTAGTTCAGTGCTTATGCTTTTTTCCTTTAAACCTTCTTTTCCTAAGGAAAGTACGTTAAGTTTTAATCAGCCATGCAGTTGCTTCGTGGTGTTCAGATGTTTGTCTGAATTTTGCATTAATGTGTCTGTATTTTTTAAAGCTGTAGTTTTGAGTTTGTTGTGTCCTCAGTGTTTCTTGGTTTCAGGGTAATTCAGCTGGTATCTCTTGTAGTTACTATTGTAGAAAATACTAGCTTTATATGGGTGTAAATTTAATGTTTCTATTAATTGACATTCTTAAAATATTTACTTTTAACTCCAAGATACCATAGATTACGTTCTTTTGGGGTCTATTTCTTATTAGCAGATTCTTATGAGAATGTCAGTTAAAAGAAACAGTGACATTTGAAGTTACTGCCTGTCTTCATTTTTGAAGGCTAGATTTAGCTCTATGTTTTAGCTACTTTGTGTCATCTTAGAGCAAATCAAAGAAGCCAGACTTCTCTGTACAGAGGAAATGGGTTATATTAAGCTATTGGCAGGTAAATGGCAGCTGGTTAATACTGGTGAATATAGCCAATCCGGATTGTAGGACTTCTGAGAGGAGGATGTTTGATAATCAGCTAGTTGCCCACTATCTCTTGGTACAGACCCCCAACATCTCATGTGTCAGACTGATGGCAGCTCAGCATGTCCACCCTTTCTCCATACTGGTGTCAAAATATTCCAATTTAAGGTTTGAGAACTTCAGCCACTTGGTAGTCTTAAAGAGAAATGGTCAAAAATGCTTTTTTTACAAAAATGGTAAAAATCCCAAACATTTTCTAAAGAGATGCTTTAAAGTAATTTGTGACTGCATCTAGTTGCTGTAGTAGATAACAGTGCCAGAAAAATTAACTGGAAGTTAAGATAATGTACTTGATAGTGGTTTTTATCTACGTGGAAAATCTGAAGCCTATTAATCTGTCACTAAGAGTGTTTGTGACTAGAAAAATGTCTTGAAGTAGCTTAAAAAAACCTAAATAAATTAGTTTATAAGAATTAATAGAATTCTTCCTGTGCTCAGAGAAGACTCTGATTTGAAGAATGATAGTACAACTTGCTTGCAATACGTTGGCGTAGAATTTTTGCTTCAAGTCTGCGAAATTGTACTCTGCACTTCACATGGTGTGACCAATGCCTGCCTCAGTGAGTGCTTTTATTCCAAACCTGACTTTAATGTTTATGAAGAACTAGAAAGCAGTATGAAAATGCTTGTGTGTAGACATGGAAATTAAACATTGTGGAGATTATCTGAAAGTCACAAATAAGATTAATATCACATTTGCAAGGTGTTTGTGCTGGCTGTCATCTGAAAGTGATGAATATCACATGTCGAGTAGGATGCGGTAATTGGCTTTGAAGCAGAACTAGCAGCGCTTGGCATTTCCTCATGTGATACTGGCTGCGGTGTCGTGAACGCTTCGGTCTCCAAAGGAGGCGGTTCGGTCCCTGTGCTTGTTCCCCCTGCCACATTGACATAATTATTTATGTAGTCTCTTGCAGTAACAGATTAGAGACTTGCTCTGGGTTAAAATTAACTTGGCAAAAATGGTTTGTTGTAATCCAGACTAATTCCCCGATCTGGCTCACCTTGTGGTTGTGCTTGTGACAGTGTGAGGTGAAGGGTTGCACAAAGATCTATGTACAGAGAGGTGGGAGCAGAGAAAATGCTGCTTTTGTCACCAGTGCCAGCCTAATAATTTTATGAAAGGAAACAGAAAAAAGTATCTAATCCTGCAATTTAACATACAGCCGTCTTTGGTCAGATAACAATGCTAAGAATCTGCTACAGTACTACTAGCAGTGGGAAATTTACTTGTCAAGTGAGTGTTAGTTTGGAAGATAAATCTACTCAGTGTGTGCTTAATTCGTAGTCTCTGCTTTGTGACTACTGAAATATATGAAAATGACTAGTAATGGCATAATGGCTAGTGTAACCGTGAAGGTCTGTAAAACACTAGTGGGAAGTATGAGCCTCTTCAGGGGGTAAGTAAAAACTTCATGTTGTTGGAGTGTTGTCTCATACACTGGGTTCTGAGTGGATGAAACTGGAAGTCTGCTCTCAGTTACTGATCTAAGTTGTTAACTGCTTTCATTCCTGAAGCTTTGTATTTGCAAAGTAAGGTAGTTTAAAAGTATTTCTGATTTTCACATTTTGCTCTCTGCTAATATACAGTTTTCCTGTTGAATAACTTAATCCGAACAAACATCCCTATCCAGCTGAATTGCCGCTGTTACCTGTTGTGCATCTCAGAGTTTTCCCTAAACTATCAGTCCCTTTACTCTTCTTTTACCTATGTATGTACTACCAGAAGTATCAGTTAGTCTCAGTGTGTTCTTTGAGACTTTTTGTCAAATATGGATAGATATAAAAATTTGTAATGGCTTTAGTGTGGCCTGTTTTGTAATGAAAATGTTTACTACATAATTTTGAGTAACATGACATTTTAATGTTACAATGACAATATACTCTAAAATGGCAGTAATTTCATACCACATCAAAGTGTTTTTTATCTGTTTTACAGCTTATCAAGTGATCTTTACCAAAAAGATAATCTTTTTTTTTTTTTTTTTTTTTTTTTGTCTGAAGGACATCAACTCAGCAACTGTAAAAGTAACATCATGAAGATCCAGGAATTATTTCTGAATAGGTTCTTCTTTTGTTCCATTTGCACTTTAAATTACTTGTGAGGACTGCATCTGGATTTCTGTAGTAACATTAGGTATCAGAGATGCAGCAGTATTTATTGAATAATATTCAATATTGCAAATTTTTTATGCTCCTTACTAAAGGGAGACATCCTACTGAGCTTGTCAGGTGCTTAACTTGTTTGCTACATAAAGTTCACTAGAAACATTCTATCAATTAGTTTAAAAATATTAACCATTTAAAGATACAAATGCCTCTTAACTTAGATCCTTCAGAGGAGAAAAGCTTCTATTTGTATTCTGAGATTGAGAACCCCAAACAATTCTAATGTTGTGACATAGCTTGATTGATATCAGGGAAAATTTCAGTGATGACTGCAATGTAAGATTTCTGCTATTAACCAGAAATCAGATGTCTCTTTTTCCAGCCACTTTGTCTGAAGAAGAGGCAGCCAACTTTATTTCATTTTACAGTGATTCTTTCTACAGGATGATAAAAGAAATTTTTGGAGGTAGGCCAGCTCATCCACACTCATAGTTGTAAATTATACATCCTCTGGAGAAAATTGATCATTAGATTAGTCTTTAGCCTTTTCATAGTTGATACATATGCCCCTTCTTATGCTCAGTAATGCAATGCTTATTTGGCCCTGGGATGTTTTAAGTATATATTTTTTCAAAAATTATTGGAGAAATGCTACTGAAATGCTTCACCTTTGCACTGCCAAGTTATTAAAGAATTTGTAGAAACCATGTTTAGTAAATTTAGATATGCGAAATTTGTGTTAATTTGATTGTTGGTAGACTAGAAAGCCTTAATTTCTTCAGATATAAAGCCTTTACAAAAGCTGTAAGCTATTTTTTGTTTGGGACTTGATTTTTTTTAAAATGAAGTTACAATTGCAGAAAGTTTGGAAGCATTCATTTGATTGAAAAGATAAAGGTTATATACATGAAGACTAATAAAATGGTAGAGGTGTTTCTTGTGAAGTATTATGTATTACATATTACATTTCCCTGCTTATTCCTATGAAAAGGTTTGCTCCGTAGGTCCCTTCCAACTCAAATCTCTGCTCTGCTCTGTTTTGTAAATACCATTTTACAAAAAAAAAAAAAAAAAACCAAAAAAAACCCCCAGTAGGTCCTTATGTAAATGTAAAACTTTATTTCACTGGAAAATCGATGTGCTATTGAGTCTTACATTAAGCTAACCTGTGCATTAGAAAAGCTGGTAAGAGTTGCTCTCTGCTGTAGACTTTTTAGCTGCAATACAGTAATGTTTTAATACTATATTGTGCTGTTGGTTAATAGGGATTAACTAATGACTAAACCCATGTATTTTTACTTATCTTCTTTATCTTATATTCTGGTAAGGAAAACAGTTTTACACAGAAGTTCTTTTAAAAATCTGTAATAGTTGCTTAGTCTAACATGGTTTGTATTTGTACAGTGTTAGCGTAGAAAACATAATAATGGAAGCTGGAAAGAAGCTAATAATAGTATGTTGAGAGGCTTAAGATGTTTATTTTATTTGTGTGTATATATATATTACAAAAATCATAACTTACATAAATAATTTGAAAAATTAAAGAAACAGGAATCCATGAGAATATTCAGGTTTTGTGGGCTGATAGAAATTCATTTTCTTTCACAAAAATAGAGGCTGAAGCAGCCTTAGAAGTCTAGTGATGCTAAAAGACACCTTTGTCTTTTGTAGTCATGTGTCCTTCTGCTCCTTCATTTAGAAGGAAAGTGTGTGTTTTGGAAAGGAATTAGTGCATGTGATAGAATCACATTGTGTGATCCCCCCCCTTATTTGTTTTGAATTAAAAAATAATACTGTGTGGAACATTTTGCTCTTCAGTTAAAAATTCAGTTATAGGCCAAACTAGAATTGAACAGAAGTTACAAAAAAATGTTAGGCTAATTTTTTTAGCTATGAGAGTGTGCTTGTGTGAGAGTGTGTCAAGTAGCAGCAGCTACAGTGTTTGTACTGTTAAATAGTGGCATTCTGAATGTTCACCTGTGGAGAAGATTGACATGTTCTCCACATAATCAATTTATTACTGAATCAATTGTATTGGGTATCTAACTATTTAGTTATAATATTTCAGCCATTATTGGTTAAGCCTTTTTAGTGTTCATATGGTAATTGTCTTGGGAAGTGTCTTTTTAGTAAGGTAAATAATAATGACAGCAGATTATTGCCTCTTTTTCAATTGCCGTTACCTGCTCTTGAGTTTTGGCATTCTTGTAGATGCTTTTCAAGCATAGGTAAGGCCTTACGTCATTTTCCTTTATGGCTAGATCAATCCTTGATGCGTGGTGATCTCTTGATATTGTTGCCACCTTTGAGAATCTTGGCTGCTCAGCATGTTCCAAAATACCATATTTAATGTATTTTAAACTTTTAAAATAGTTTATCCTTTCTGAATGTCAGGTTGGGGATTACTGATGAGGGTACTTGTGAGAATATGATTGTAGGTGTTGGTATCTATACAATGGCAAAGTTCTTAGTGGTGGCAACACATCTGGCTCACGTATTAGCATTATCCTTTTAGTAATTGGATCTGTATGAGGTCGTTGCATGAATTTTGTGGGTTTTTTTCCTGTGGCTAATGAAGTCTCTGTCACTTTAAACCAGCAAACATTGCCTGAATATTCTGCTGAAGTTCACAAGTATTTGGAATTTTAATATGTAAACATAAGAAAATACAACTCCCAAGTGGGACAGGAGAGGAGTCAGCATATTAGATTTGCAACAATTGTGGTTTATTCTGCTTAATATTTTAATTTTGATTTTTTTTTCTAATTTATTTCAAAATGGCTACAGCTGGCAATTCAAGGAATAATCAGTTATTTTTGCTTAACTGAAATTGGACTTTGCTTCCATTTTTTTAAATGCATATGAGTTCTTTTGGCAATTTTCATATAAAGTCTGATTTCTTGTTCTCAGTAATCTTCAGACTTTCTAATCTATGTGTCCTTGGGATTCTTACACCTACTGATTAGAAACTGTTTGTGTGTATGTTCTTTTTTTTTTACGTTGTTGGTTTGTTCTGGGTTTTTTGGGTGTGCTTTTTTGTTTTTAAACTGAGAGGGAATGCCAGTTAAAGTTTCAGTTTCAATTATGCTGTCTGCTCTGGCATGCTGATGGTCTGTTAGGTGGCAGATATAAGCAGTTCAAGTTAGGCTGGAGTTGGAGCAATTTAAGAAGTTACCATTCCTCACTGTGTTAAATGTAGTAAATGTGCTTTCTGCATACTTAAAACCTTAATGCTGAATTTGTGTTTCTGCTGTGTTAACCATCAGTTGTGGGGGGTTTGTTTTATTTTTCCTCCCATGTTATGGTCTTCCTCCTGGCCACAATATTTTGAAGGTGCTTCTTTAGTAAATTCTTCTCTTGACATATGACTATGCATGTTTCACCAAACCCATAATTTAAAGACTATTTATGTCTTCATAGAGAGCACACGTGACATATCAGTAATACAGTTTTTCGGACTGAAGCACTTTGTGCAAAGTGTTTTCCACATCTATCTCCCAAATACATGGTTGCATTTGTCGTCTTTCTTACCTTGCTTGCCGTAAACAGTGCTTCACACTGAGGTACTGATTGGAATAGTAGTCTTATAATTAACTAAAGCTTTTAGATTGTAAATATACTCTTTCACAGCCAATTCCTACCATTGTGTGCCCCACCAAAAGATTAATTCTAGAAAATGGCACAGGAGAATGGGCTACTTGTGCTCTGAGTGGCTACATTAAGGTATATGGTTTCAGTATATTTAGATTTAGTATGCTTCATTATTTTTCTTAGTTGCTAGTGTTCCATAGTAAATAGCATATTATAGCTTACTACTTCCCTTCAGACTGATGAATGTGTTGATGGACTTAATTAGTTTTTATTGTTATAACTGAATGATACTTCTTTCTTTGCATCTAGTATATCTATGACTACTTTGGCCTGAGAAAACTGAGGATTTTTCTTTTGTTATTAATTTAATAAATCTAAATCTATACCAGTTGTACATCCGAGAAAAGAAACAAAAATTCAGCTTCCTTGTCCCCACATAAAACTGGAGCCCTGTGGTTAGATTAGTGCCATTCCTTATTTTCATTTTCTTCACTTAACTTTTCATTTTCTTCCCTTAACTTTCCTTGACTTATGTTTCCAAGCATAATTGCCTAAGGTAATGATTTTTGAACTGAGGTTTCTGAACTCTTGGAAAATGCCTTGTAGATTCTATGAAAGGGTGTTGTGTTTTAACCCCAGTAGGCAGCTAAGCACCACATAGCTGCTTGGTCACTCCTCCCCGCAGTGGGATGGGGGAGACACTTGGAGGGATAAAAGTGCAAAAACTCATGGGTTGAGATAAAGACAGTTTAATAGGTAAAGCAAAAGCTGTGTGCACAAGCAAAGCAAAACAAGGAATTCATTCACTACTTCCCATCAGCAGGTCAATGTTCAGCCATGTCCAGGAAAGCAGGGCTCCATCACGCCTAATGCTTACTTGGGAAGGCAAGCCCCATAACTCTGAATGTCACTCCTTCTTCCCTTCAGCTTTTATTGCTAAGCACAACATCATATGGTATGGAATATCCCTTTGGTCAGTGGGGGTCAGCTGTCCCAGCTGTGTCCCCTCCCAACGTCTGGTGCACCCCCAGCCTACTCGCTAGTGGGGTGGTGTGAGAAACAGAAAAGGCCTTGACTTTCTGTTAGCACTGCTCAGCAACAGCTAAAACATTGGTGTGTTGTCAACCCTGTTTTCATTAGAAATCCAAAACATAGCTCCATACTAGCTACTATGAAGAAAATTAACTCTATCCCAGCCAAAGCCCATACAAAGAGAAAGTAAGATAAGGTCAAAAAGTATTTAAGCCTGTTCTTAGTAGCTGAAATTCATTAGAATGATCCCAACCACTACTGAAAAGTTGTAAGGGTTTGCAATGAAAGTAACTGGAAGCGTCTTCTCTAACTTGTGCTGCAGTGCCGTAGTATTTAGATTATTTTGATCTGATCTCTGTCAGTCTGGAAAAATGTATAGCTAAGAGTTTTAACCTTAACAGGGTCAAACCCTGAACTCTTCATTTCGCTTCTTCAGTGTTCTCATTCTTGTTGCATTTGATAACATCACTCATCTTTTCTATTGCTAAGCCTTTAAACCATCAACTGTCTTTATACAGATCTGCATCCAGTCATTTGCATTACATTGAGGTGAACTTGTTCTTAAATACTTCATTCTCCTGTTCTTGTTATTTCAACCTCTTCTCTCTTGATTGTTTCACCATGAGTTCTATGTATTGTTACTCATGACTCCCCTCTTGTCTGGTTTGGCCTTTTTCTCCCACTAGCCAATGTATTATTCTTTCTAACACGTGCTCATATGCCTTCATTATGCTTGTATGTTTTCAAAGTAGTTGTGTCTCTGTGATCAGTCTCTTCAAACTGATCAATTCTCTGTCCCATTTTATTTCTAGAATATATTGTTATTTGGTGTTGACCATTGACAGCTGTAAATTGGTGAGTTTTCAGTTGTGTGCACTAGGTGGTTGCGTCTTGTACTATTTAGTGAAGACTAGATAGAATCATACCAGCAGAATTTTAATGTAAAGAAGATGGTCCATGAAGTTTAGGAAGAACTGTACTTATTAAGAAAAAGCACATTAACAGCGCTTAGTGACAGTATAACATCCTTAGAGTGATTACTATCGCAAGTAAACAAAATAAATTCTATGTGAGATAGCTTTATATGCACTTTCATTTTGGTGGTTGCGTTTAGATAGGAAAGTGGCCAAAGATGTGGATATTGTCATTTTTTCTATGGTTGAATGATTTTTTTTTTTTTAATTTAAAAACAAAGAGAGTCCTAAAAATATCTGTTAAGGGTAAGAGGTATAGAAATACTTTCCTCTACACTGAAAACTTGAGGTAGAATATTTTCCTTGCATGTGTTCTTACAGATCTAATGTCATAGATAACGTTGCAGTGAATAAAGAAAAAATCAGATAATTACAGAAAAGAAACTACAACTGTCAGTGGTTGTATTGAGAGACAATTTTGTGAGACAATTCTCTTTGTGTGGAGAATACTTTGTAGGGGTGCTTTCATGTGTGTTCTCTTTGTTTATATGAGAGAGATTTATGCTGTTTCAGAAGACTTTTCAGTTATGAAAGGGATCCAGGTACTGTTTTGTACTTTTGCACTTCTGTCATGGTTAAATGAAAATCAGATCCACTTTACTTGTGTAGTTGGGTTTTAATTTCATTCATAGAACCTTCAGTATTTATGTTTCAGACTGTATTGGAGATGCCTTAGAATATTCCAGCAGTTGGGATAACCCCTTTCTTTCTTAAGCCTCCAATTTTTTTTTTTTTTTTTAAAAACCAAAACCCCCAAAAAACTACTTGTTTAAAAAGTTAAAGTGATAGCAAAGATGTCCTGGTTTCAGCTGGGATAGAGCTAATTTTCTTTCCAGTAGCTACTGTGTTTTGGATTTAGTATGTGAGGAATGTTGATAAATACACTGATGTTGTTAGTTGCTGCTAAGTGATCAAGGACATCTTCCAGCTTCCCAGGTTTTGCTAATGTGCAGGTGCAAAAAGCTGGGAGGGGCAGAGCCAGTATAGGTGACCCAAACTGGCCAAAGAGAGTATTCCATACCATAGACGTCATGCCCGGTATAAGTGGGGGTCAGCTGGTGGGCCAGTCCCCTCCTTTTTGTCTCTTTTCATTTGTTTGGGCCTTTTTGTTCATTTGCCTGTTTGCTCCCTCACTTGCTCTCCCTGGAACTTGCTGTTCCATGATCGCTGCTGGGGAATATTCCTGTTCTGTGATTGCTGCTCGGGTGGGCTGTATCGGTCGTTGAGTGGTGAGAAATTGTGCATTTTTTGTTTTATGTATTCTATTATCATTAGATTTTATTATTATTAATATAGAATGTAATTATTATTATCTTTTTCTTTGCTGTCCTGGTGAACTGTTTTTATCTCAACCCATGAGTTTTCCTCTCTCTCTGATTTCCTCTCCCCACCCCACTGGGGAGAGGGGGGAGTGAGCGAGTGGCTGTGTGGTATTCAGTTACCATCTGGGGTTAAACCATGACAAAAGATAATACAAATTGATGACATAGGCTTGAAAAATAGTTCTGAGTTACCGAAACAAGTAATGATTAAAAAGATGTGCAATTTCAGCTCACAAACAGTAGCATATTAAAGTCTTAACTGAACAATCAAGTTGTAAATGGCCTTTTTGTTCTGGATCAGAGTGTGCAGGGAGGAGTTCCAGACCACAGTAACGTGGCTGTTAGTCTTACCCATCTTCCAGATGTTATATGTCTTAACTATACATAGCTCTGTGTTCTTCCCCAGGCAGTGTTCTCTCACATGCATCAGTCTCCTTTTGTTTTGAGTTTTCTTAACCTTTTCTTATGCCTTAGAAGCCCAATATAGCCTGTCCTACTAGTCTGCCTCTGTTTTCTTCTAAGCCTGTCTTAATTGGATTGCAGTTGATATTCCTTACCCTGATTTACGGATTTAGGTGACAGGATTTTGATGATTTTTCCATTTGTAGATATACTGCTTAAGCCCTGATTTTCCTTTTGTATTGACATGGATGAAAATTCATCTCAGAATGCTTGTTTAATAATTCAAAGAAGATAGCACAGAAGCTGGTAATGGTTTGGAGGGTATGCACATGGCTGTTAGAATGAGAGTTGAGCTATTGCCCACTTTACTAAAAATTTGAGTTCCTCAAGCATTACCAAATGCCTCAAGTCTTACCAAATGAAGATGATATCAATAACTTCAAATATTTGAGGTCATCTGAGGACAATAAAAAAAAAATTGAGCTTTTATTATTTGGAGAAAAAAAAAGATTGTGCTCTCTAGTGTTGTTTTGAGATCTGCCTATCAAACTGAGCGGTTTTCTTCTCCAGTGATTCTCACTGCTGAGTTCCTTAAAAAAGATCTGTAGCTCTTGATGAAAAGTAATAGTACTCCCAGTAGTTTTCAGTAACAGTAGGTAATCTACGGATACCTTCAGGGCAGGGAGAGCAGTGGATGTTCTTTACCTCAACTTGAGTAAGGCTTTTGACACTGTCTCCCATAGCATCCCCAGGCTGTCAAAGTACGGGGTTAGATAAGTGGATAGTGAAGTAGACTGAGAACTGGCTGAATGACTGGGCCCCGGAGGTTTGTGATCAGTGACACAAAGTCCAGCTGGAGGCAAGTCATCAGTAGTGTCGGCTGGGAGCTGATACTGGGGCCAATACTGTTTAGCATCTTCATTAATGACCTGGATGCTGGGACAGAGCGCGCCCCCAGCAAGTTCACAGATGGTACAAAGCTGAGAGGAGTTGCTCATGCATCACGTGGTTGTGTTTCCATTCAGAAGGATCTGGACAGGCTGGAAATTGGGCTGAGAGGAATCTCATGAAGCGCAACAAGGGGAAATGCAGAATTCCCCATCAGGGGAGGAATAACCCCAGGGGGGCTGACAAGCTGGAAGGCAGCTCTGCAGAGAAGTAGCTTGGCGTACTGGTGGACAACAGTCTGACCATGTGCCAGTAATGCACTGCCATGGCAAAGACGACAGACAACCTCCTGAGCTGGGTTAGGAAGAGCGTTGCCAGCAGGTTGGAGGAGGTGCTCTCTGCTCAGCACTGGTGAGGCTGCATCTGGAGTGTCCAGTTCTGGACTTCACAGTACAGGAGAGACAGACATACTAGAGAGAGTCCAGTGCAGGACCACAAGGGTGATTAAGGGTCTGGAGCTTTTCTCCTATAAGGAAAGGCTGAGAGAGCTGGGATTGTTCAGCCTGGAGAAGAGAAGGCTCAGGGGGATCTTATCAATCATAGAATAGCACAACTTTGCCCTAAACAGTTAAGCAACATTGAGTGGAATGATTTTATCCTAGGGTTTGTTTTTGTTTTTTGCTTTGGTCCTTAGTATACAAACCTGCTGGTTAACTTTATTGAGTTAAGACACTTGAAGTTGTTGTACATAGGTTCTATACTTATTGGCCCATAAAAAAAAAAAAGTAAAAACCAAAACAAAACCAAAACCCAACCAACCACAACCACCTAAAGCAGAGTATTGATCAGTTGAGGCAGTGGAGAGCAAGGTTACATTTAATCTTGGTCTTTCTGTAGAAAACATTGTTGCTACCAAGGGACGTAAAACAGTCAGTGCTAAACTCTAACAGATAGTAACTGCTTAGCACTCGTGCCCCGATAAGGGCTTCAGGAATTTGTAGGCAGAAAAGACACAAGCAGCTACCTGAAGAGATTGGGATTGTTTCCAGAGAGCGAAGGCTGGGGCAGGGAGCGGGAGGGAATGAAGAGGGAGCTGGACTCTTCTCAGTAGTGGCCATGGACAGGGCAAGAGGTAATGGCTACAAACTAAAAATCATGAAATTTCAGTGCTTTCCAAGAAAGCACTTGTTCACTGTGGGAGAGGTCAAGCACTGGCACAAGTTGTCCAGAGAGGTTGTGAATTCCCCGTCCTTGGAAATATTAAAAATCCAACTGCACGTGGTACTGGGCAACCTACTTGATCTGACCCTGCTTGAGCAGGAGGTTTCATAGAATCAGTCACAGAATCACAGAATGGTTGAGGTTGGAAGGGACCTCTGGAGGTCATCGGGTCCACCTCACCTGCTCAGGCAGGGCCACATGGAGCCACTTGTCCAGGACCATGTCCAGATGGTTTTGAATATTGCCAAGGATGGACACTCCACAACCTTGCTAGACAACTTGTGCCAGCACTCAGTCACCCTCACAGTAAAAAAAGTGTTACCTCTTCTAACCTGAATCATTCTGTGATTCTATAATTCTTAGGAAAATAGACCACAAGGAGAAAGGATCTATATGAGATTTACCTGTCTCTTCTGACAGGAGGTGTCACAGGGATCAAACACAGAATGCTGAACAATCAGTTCTTGCAGCAGAGCTGTGTTGCAAGATGTGGTTCTCATGTTATGGGAAACATAGAATCATAGAGTCATTTAGGTTGGAAAAGATCTTTAAGATCATTGAGTCCAACTGTAAACCTAACAGTGCCAAGTCCGCTGCTAAACCATGCCCCTAAGTGCCATGTCTACACATCTTTGAAATACCTGTAGGGATGGTGACTCAACTACTTCCCTGGCCACCCTGTTCCAATGCCAGACAACTGTTTCGGTGAAGAAATTTTTCCTAATATCCAATCTAAACCTCCCCTGGCACAACTTGAGGCCATTTCCTCTTGTCCTGTCACTTGTTACTTGAGAAAAGAGACTGACACTCCCCTTGCTACAACCTCCTTTCAGGTAGTTGTAGAGAGCGATAAGGTCTCCCCTGAGCCTCCTTTTCTCCAGGCTAAACAACCCCAGTTCCCTCAGCTGCTCCTCATAGGACTTGTGCTCTAGACCCTTCACCAGCTTTGTGGCCCTTCTGGACATGCTCCAGCACCTCAATGTCTGTCTTGCAGCGAGGGGCCCAAAACTGAACACAGTACTCAAGGCGTGGCCTCACCAGTGCCGAGTACAGGGGGACGATCACTTCCTTACTCCTGCTGGCCACACTATTTCTGATACAGGCCAGAATGCCGTTGGCCTTCTTGGCCACCTGGGCACACTGCTGGCTCATATTCAGCCAGCTGTCAACCAATACTCTGAGGTCCTTTTCCGCTGGGCAGCTTTCCAGCCGCTCTTCCCCAAGCCTGTAGCGTTGCCTGGGGTTGTTGTGACCCAAGTGCAGGACCTGGCACTTGGCCTTGTTGAACCTCATACAATTGGCCTCGGCCCATCGATCCAGCCTGTCCAGGTCCCTCTGTAGAGCCTTCCTACCCTCAAGCAGATCAACACTCCCACCCGGCTTGGTGTCGTCTGCAAGCTTACTGAGGGTGCACTTGGTCCCCTCGTCCAGATCATTGATAAAGATATTAAACAGAACTGGCCTCAATACCGAGCCCTGGGGAACACCACTTGTGACTGGCCACCAACTGGATTTAACTCCATTCACCACAACTCTTTGGGCCCGGCCATCCAGCCAGTTTTTTACTCAGCAAAGAGTATGCCTGTCCAAAGCATGAGCAGCCAGTTTCTCCAGGAGGATGCTGTGGGAAATGGTGTCAAAGGCTTTGCTAAAGTCTAGGTAGACAACATCCACAGCCTTTCCCTCATCCACTAAGCAGGTCACCTTGTCATAGAAGGAGATCAGGTTAGTCAAGCAGACCTGTCTTTCATAAACCCATGCTGCCTGGGCCTGATCGTGTCTTGTACATACTGTGTGGTGACACCCAAGATGATCTGCTCCATAACCTTCCCCATCACTGAGGTCAGCCTGACAGGCCTGTAGTTCCCCGGATCCTCCTTCTGGTCCTTCTTGTAGATGGGTGTCACATTTGCTAACCTCCAGTCATCTGGGGCCTCCCTGGTGAGCCAGGACTGCTGATAAATGATGGAGAGTGGCTTGGTGAGCACTTCTGCCAGCTTCCTCAGTACCCTTGGGTGGATTCCATCCAGCCCTATAGTCTTGTGTGTGTCTAAGTGGCGTAGCAGGTTACTAACCATTTCCCCGTGGATTATGGGGGCTTCATTCTGCTCCCTGTCTCCTAGCTCAGGGGGCTGGGTACCCAGAGAAGAACTGGTCTTACTATTGAAGACTGAGGCAAAGAAGGCATTAAGTACCTCAGCCTTTTCCTCATCCTTTGTCTCTATGTTTCCCCCTGCATCCATTGAAGGAGGGAGATTATCCTTAGCCCTCCTTTTGTTGTTAATATATTTATAGAAACGTGTGTTGGACCTCCATGCTATAGCTCAATAGAAGTAAAGGGAATATGAGGGAAACTGAAAAGGTAGCAACTGTTGCAGTTTTAAATAAATTAAAGCTCCGTATTTGTCCTAACATTCTTGTAGGAAGAACTGCATGGTAACAAGATCCAAATGTAAATCATTTATTACTTAGAGCATTTTTAAGATGTTTTAAGGCCTTTTGTGTATTAGAGTCTTGCTGGCATAGTGGGTGGGTGTCTAGTGGCAATTAGTCCCCAGTTTGGGGATATTATTTCAAAAATCCTAGCTTTCCTCTTCTGCAACCTCTTCTGCTTTTTTTTTGGTTTGGTTTTTGTTTTGCTAGCAAATATCATGTTCAAACTTCTAATGTATCACAACAGGCAAAAAAGTGGTCTGTGAGCCAACTGCCATGCAACTGAGCTACTTTGGCTGTGATTTTGGCAGAAGCAGTAACTATTATTCTTCCTACCCTGCCTGCAACTGTGCAAAGAGGAAGGGAGGGTCAAGAAACTGCTTCGTGGAGGTATTTTTCATGAGGTACTTCACAAAGCAAGTGTTCTCTTGTCAGAGATATTCTAAAACACAGGGATACCAACCATAAATAGCAAAAGGCATTTTTTCTGAAGAGTTCTGTAGATTTTGTTGCCAAGTTACAGTGAAAGGATTTAGATGAGTGTATTTATTTCTTCAGAAATGTACATTCTTGGATTTTTTTCTATTGCTATTTGTGATTTGTGAGGCAAAATTTTGGGTCAGTTTGTGATGTAAGTATACGGCATAATATATACTCTATGTGTGCATGTATATTTCATAAAGCTTGCTAATGCTTAGTTTTGCATTACATTGAGAGACTTTATGTGTATTTGTATGATACATATTTGTGTGCCAGATTTCAGTTCGTATATGTGTATTTTGTTCCCTGTCAACTATATTATGGCAAGTCCTTTTGGAAACTTGATAGGTATTATTGTAGGTGATGTGAAAAATGAAGCATTAAAAAGCTTTTGGAACTATTGTTTGTAAGCAGACCTTTTATTTATGAAGACAAGGACGGATTGAGTTTTTTGGGTGGTATTTATTTTCCTTCTTTATTCTTGCAGTCTGCTCACACTGTTCCCAAGGTTGATAGCGTGTTGAATATTTCAGTAGTAGAAGGGATGATTAGCTGTGGCTACTTAGTCACCAAAGAGAGGTATCTGCGAAGGCAAAAGGTAAAGCAAGGAAAGCCTTAGGAAAGTTCGGTTGTAGGGTACTTCAGGGCAACTTCTAAACATGCTGAAACATTTGCTGGGACCAGTTGACCTGAACCGCTTTCTCACTAATTGGTAGATTTGTGTTGGAGAGAGTTAGATGGAGTAACCCACAAGTGAGCTAAGGACAGAATTAGGAGTTAAATAGTATAGATTGGACGTAGTACTTGAGCCGTTTTCTGAGCATCTTTCATGTAACAGTTATACGTGTAATCCTAAAGCACCTACCCTTAAGAGAGACATTCTGTAGGCCAACTTTGTAGAAGGTATATAGTGTTTTGATTACGTGAGTAGTTTACTTTGAGTTGTTTTATGGGGCATGTTGTAAGGCAGTTTCTCATTGTAGATACTTAGGATTCTTGGCAGCTGAAACAACAGTAGTGCAGAGATCACGTTGAGGTTGGAGAACTCAAAGGGGATTTTCATTGGAAGGACACTTAATGCGTAGTTAATATGGGAGGTTTTGTACATGGAGGCTCTTAAGAGAAGTAGTTGCTTTCAGAAAAAAGTATTCTGCCAGTTCATAGAAGTAAGGCTGCTGAAGACTGTAGGTTCTGCAAATGCAGAGAGGTACCAAAATAAGGTATGCAAGACAAGCGGCAACTTTGATATGTTTACAATAATATTCAGTGTTTGCATTTTGTCACACCTCTTCATCTCCTTGCCAGCATCCGGACTCCACATATTTTTCTTGCTAGTTAGTTCTGTGGTCATAAAACTTCTTCTTCATCTATTGATTAGGCCATTAAAGCTCTGCCCACTTCCTTTATTTTATTTCTTACCATTGTCAGCTCTCTCATGTGAGCCATTGCTTGTTTGTCCCAAACTTTTGTTGAACTTTCTCTTTCCTTTGTTTTTCCTTTGGCTTTGTTTGTCAGATGCTTTTCAGTTGTTAACAGCAAGTCTGGATGCCCTGTAAAATAAAATGAAAAAGCAACTTATTTCTTGCAATAAGGGAGGAAATATGGTCCCACAAATTTGAGATCTCTTCAGATCTTCTGATCAGCCTTGATAACCCTTTTTTCTTTAGTATTCCCTTTCCTATATTTTGAAGCCCGCATAGTTGAACTTCTGTGGCAATGAGACAGTGAATAGTAAGTTTCTTGCTGACAAGTGCACTGGTATTTATCAGTTGTGGTTATCCATTATTGTATTTGGTATTGAGATGCCTTGAAGCTAGATTTACAAATTAACAGTTGTTTTGGAGCACTTTGGAGGATGGAGTAAATGGCATGGGAGATAGGGAAGCCCAACAGAGGCTGTGCTTGCTTTAATGTCTCTCCACAATGGCTCTGCCCTTTATCTGTGTGATCACGTGTCAGATTATCTGCTTACAGAAGATAAGGAAAAAACCTCAAAATGCACATTGTTGTAGTTCATCAGAAGAGTACCTCCTATTTTTCTGCATGGCTGAAAACTCAGATGCAGATCTGGTAGAAAAAGTAGCTCTGCCTTATAGTAAGTTAAAAAAATTGCCATCACTGATGAAGGCATGAATAGAGAAAGAACAGGCTAGAAAGTAGCTGGGTATTTTCACAAGTGTGATGAAATTCCCCCTTAGAGTGGCTGGAAAAACTGGCTGAGGCAATTTCAGAGCTATTAGGAATTACCTTGGAGAATTCATAGAAGTTATACAAGGTTCTAAAAGACTAGTATAAAGCAAATTGCTAACAGTGCCTGACTAAAAAAATGGATAAAGGAGGACTCAAGGTACTCTAGTACAGTTTCTGTTGACTACATTTCTAAAAGTACTGGAAAAATTATGTGTTATATAAATGAAGATGATAAATTAGGCACAAAATGGATTTATGATGAGCCCTGCCTGGGAAATTTAATACTTAGCCACTATTAAAAGTTGTCTAAAGCTAATTTTTCAAAAATTATGGAAAATAATTTGCATTTCACCAAAAGAAATCTTCATTTTAAGTGCTAAACTTGTTCTAAAATCAGATGATGATTGAGTTTGGACCCAGCGCCACATAGTCTGTTCTTCAAATCAGAGCTTGCTCTGAACTGAACCAAACCTTAGAGTATGTTGTTATAGCAGATCAGCGAGGAGTATACCAGAGCTCTACTTCTAGCCTCGGGCCTGCACCAAGAACCATGGGCTGATCTTCAAGCAGATGCAAGTGAGAAAAGCTGATATTGCCCCTGTCATCTCATTGGCTGGAGTGTAGCCTTCCTCAAGTGGAATTTTTGGGTGTGTTGCCTTCCACCTGTCAATTTGGCTACCCCTGGTCTAGATGGAACTACTGTAAGGTGGATTTAAAACTGCGCAGAAGACCACCCTGGAGAGGTGCTGCGGAATGGGTAACTGTCACCGGGAAGCAGAGGTGGCAGTGCTTGTTCTGCTCGGGATCTGTCCTAGGTCCTGAACCGGTCAGCCGCCTCACTGTCGGTTTCAGTGTTGGAATTGAGATTGTAGATGAAAAAGTTGATGGAGGACGCAAAGCTGGGAAAGATGACAGCTATACTGAAGAGGATAACCTCAACAAATGCTTAGCGCCAAGAAAAATCATCAGTAAGCACAAATGTAACAACAGTAGTGAATAAAAGGGAAGGTAGAAGTTCCTCGTGACAGGTTCTACACACTGCATAGAATAATAAGGTGAATGTGATTCAGTAGTGTCATGCTGTTGGAGTGTTTCAGATTTTTTTTCAAAATGCACAAGAAAGATTCTTTTGTGTAGGAAACCTAAAGTAATTCTTGACCTTTTCTTTCTTTGCACACAGGATTGTATGTATTTTGTCCTCTTTTTTTGTTTGTGTTTTGTTTTCTCAACAGCAAGAACTAGTTTATGAGTATGAGAGAATAGTGAAATTAGATGTCAGTGATATAAATGATTAGTGGTTTAAGCTGAAGGAACTGAGACTCCTTAATTGACAGAAAACTCTTATTTCTCCTCATACTTGAAATAAATTCAAGCTACCATGGAAAAAGAGGAAAATAAACTGATTTTTCTACAATAAAGACATTAAAAAAAAAATAGCATTTAATTGCCATAGGGGAGATTTAGAACAGACCTCACAAAGAGCTTTCTAATAGGATTACTTACGACATGGTGGAAGTGTGATCACTGGCAGGGTTTAATATCTCCACAGGGAAAACACCTGTCAGGAATGAAGTGGAATTTGACTATTCCTGTGCTGGACCAGGGAATGGAAAGACTGACCTTTCGAGGTCCTTTCCAGACATTGTTTTTAATGATTCTAGAGTACCTTCCACTTGTCAAATTATATTTTCAATTCCCTGGGGACATGCACAAGTTTTCTGTACTACTGAAGTCTGGAAAAGTCTTGTTAAAGTTCCTGTGCACAGTGTCCGTGTTGAACCATCTGCACAGAGAAATTCCTGATTGTTGCATCCAAGTATGTTCTTTGTCATGCACTTTTTAGTATTCCCTTGGGCATTGATTATATCCAAAAAAGTGTGGATTGATTCAAGTGACTGGCTTGTCTTAATACAGGCATATATTGTAAGTGTGGTAGAATGGTTTTCATCCCTTGTTCTCTTGTTAGCTTTGCATAGTATTGTAGTTTTGACTATGCTGACTAAGTCCCATAGAAGTCTGCTCTTATGCCTCAATTTGCTGTATGTTTGCTGATCCAGATGGTGAACAGATGAAAAGCTCAGTATGTCTCTACTTGGAAGTGTAATCAGAAACATGGCGTGGCACCAGGAAAAATGCTAAACTCGGAATGAGAAAAAAATGCACTCTTTCCACAATGTACTAGCACATTTATTGTGCAGTCGAGTTTTACTTTAGTATGTAAACAGTGAGGATCACAGAATAGTTGAAATTGGAAGGGACCTCTGGATACTGTCTAGTCCAACCTTCCTGCTCAAAGTAGGATCAACCAGAGCAGGTTGCTCTGGACATTGTCCAGTTCTATTTTGAATATCTTCAAGGATGGAGAATCTATAGCCTCTCAGGGAAACCTGTTTCAGTGTTTGACCAATCTTACAGTTCTTATGTTTAAAAGGAACTTCCTGTATTTCACTTTTTTCCCATTGTCTCTCAGCCTGTCACTTGGTACTGCTCAGAAGAGTCTGGCTTCATCATCTTTACTCTCTCCCATCAGGTATTTATCCATATTGAGAAAATTCTACACCCCACCACCAATTTTCTCTCATTTTCTCTTCTCCTAGCGAAGCAATCTCTGCTTGCTCGGTTTCTCCTCATATGACAGATGCTTCAGTCCCTTAAGCATCTTAGTGCCCCTTCTCAGGACTCGCTCCAGTAAGCGAGTCTCTCTTGTACTGGAGAGCCTGAAACTGGTCATGGTACTCCAGATGTGGTGTTGCTAGTGCTGTGCAACTGTGTTTCCCTTTGTTAAACTTGGTAAGACTACTGTTGGCCCATTTGTTCAGTCCTTTGAGGTCCCTCTAAATGGCGGCATGACCCTCTGGTTTATCAACCACTCTTCCAAGTTTTGTGCTATCTGCAGACTGGCTTGAAGGTGTGCTCTGTCCCATCATTTGCAACTCTTTGACCCTAGCAATTTGACCTGTTTTCAGTCCATGTTTATCTAGCTTGTACTTCATCAGTTTGTGTACGGGGATGTTGTGATTGATGGTGTCAAAAGCCTTACTAAAGCTGACATAAACAAAATCTACTGCGCTCCAGTTATGCACTGTCTATTCTTGAGCTTGGAAGTGGTTCTTGAAAGTCAGCCAGCTCTCCTGCACCCCTTTCTCTCCAGGGGACTGTATCGCATGATACTCTTCAAAGTAGGTCACTTAACAAGCCAAGGTCTATTCTTCTGAAGTCTAGGGTTGTGATCCTGCTTTTACCTTGCTCCCTTCTTTCAGGTTCCTGAACTTCACCTGCATTGTCACTGCATCCATGCCAGCCCCCAGCCCTCACGCACCTGACCGGTTCTTCCTTGTTTAAGTGTCAAGTCCAGCAAAGTGCCTTCCTTCATTGACTCCTCAATCGTCTGTGTCATGAAATTATCATCCATGTGCTTTGGAAACCTCCTGCATTGCTTGTGCCCTGTTGTGTTCCCTTCTAGCAGATATTGGGATAGTTAACATCCCCTATAAGGACCAGGGCCTGTGAATATGAGGTTTTGTGCAGGCCTTATCTACTTCCTGATCAGACTGTCTGTAGCAGACACCCAAACAATATTGGTCATATTGGTCTGCTCTCTAATCCTAACCCTTAAGCTCTCAATTGACTCACCATCAACTCTTTCATATCCTTTTTGAATCACAAAAAGGACAAGGATAATCCAGTTGGTGTTCTGTAAGAACCATGATAAATGTTCTGTTGAAGTTTGGATGTGGGAAGGTAAAGGAAAACCATCAAACTAAATGGTAGAAAGTGAAAATTACTGTGTTTGCTGCTTTCTTTGAAGTATAATTTATACCTCCCAGAGACTAAAAGAAGGGAGTAATGAAGTCATTGCATTTTCTGGGCAGTCATTCTATGTTGATACAGCTTTGTTTACTCAAAATAGTCTTTTCTTCCCCATTTGCCTTTTGTAAATAATTCTGTAGTACTTCAGTTCTCCGGTGGTGGCTTAGGAGTAGTGGTGCCTTCTGTGTGCTGTTGGGTGACAGTAACGCCTTTGAAAAATTGTGGCAATCAGATGATGTAATATGCTTATTCAAAAAGAAAATCACAAAGACATGTAAACTTTTGCGAGTCAGATACTACCCTGATAGTTTGTTGGGCAGAACTTAAGGTAGGTAAGATGGGACACTGTGGCTGATGTCTAACTGCTTTGGACCAATTAGTCTTCCTGTAGTTCCACTGTCTTTACGGCAAATGTGATATTCCACCCTGTAGTGGCAGCCTCTGGATAATGTCCGTGTTTTGTAATTTGTAGATCCTTTACGGCACTAATAGACCTGTACAATGAAAGCTGCCAAACGGCACTAGTTATTATGTGATTTCTGCACATAGAAATGAGTATTGCTGATCTTGCACTGTTGTTCAGAATGGGGCAGCTGAGGAAAACAGTAGAGGAAACATCAGTTCATTACTTTTCAACCAATGTCCACATGTTGGTACTCGTATTTCACTGCCCTTGAGTAAAGTGTATTGGTAGATTAGGAGCTTTTTAAGGAACTCGATGCTGTGATGAAAGACCCTGAGTCATGATGGTGACTATGTGGCTGCATGAGTGATAATCTTGCAGTTGCAGGCTACTTGACCAATTTCAGCTTGGGATTTCACTTTGGGCTGTTCAGAAGCAAATGCTTTCTGCTTCTTGTCCAACCAAATTGACCACCAGCAGCAATAATTCACCAAGTGGAGGGGACAAAAGAGTTATTTGATATCAAAAATCTAACAGCGTTTCATTTCAGTGTCACTGAGTAGTTGCTGCCTCTTAAGAGCAGTTCCACTAGCCCTTGAATGCTTAATCTAACTGTGCAGAGTAAACACCTATGGAAACAAAATAATACAGTATATTTGTCTGGTCACAGCATGACTTTGATAGACATCCTGTCAACAGTATACCTCTTCCTGAAGATGCTTAGCCATCAAACCAGAACAAGCAAATTTAGACAAATACAATGAGTCAAAGTTGGAAGTTTTAAATATTTTAACGTGCTAGCATGCAGCTTACTAAATTCACTCATTTTTCAAAAGTGTACTCAAAGATTTAATCAACAGTAGAATGACTGGATCTAATGCTGTGCTAGCTACCGTGGCCTTTGGTAACATATTTCAGATAGAAGCAAAGCTTTTAGGTCAGACAGCAGGTGAGTAACACTTTTGTTGCTCCTATTGTGCCTCAGCAGCGGAGACAGCATAATAGTTTTTCTACTTGTCAGTGACACCTTTAGTGTAACATACAGCCTAGAAGAGCTTATGCAGTTGTGACACAATATAAGGTTAACATAATGTTAACCCATATTGAGTAATTCAGTAACATTGAGTGGAGGGGATAATCAACACATCAATCTTCCTTCTTAAATTTAAGCTAATGTGACTTTGAGGGAAGATGCTGTGTTTGCATTTCCTCAGCTCTTTTGAACAGAGTAAGAGCAATGGTGTTTAGACAACTGAGAGCATCCACCTTGTAATGCAGCAAATATTGCAAGTACTAGTTAATGCTACTTCTGGTTTGAAAACAAATGAACGAAGCATGCTTTTATTTCCTTTTACTACAGGTGCCACAAAGCTGAATAGAAGTTGCAATCATGTCATTTAACAGCTCTTTTACCTATTTTAAATTGTCCAGCAATTGGTTGTTGCCCGCCCCCCCTTTGGTTTGAGACAATTGTTCTGTATTCCAGGGTTGAACGTTTTAGGTCTTTGCTTTTATTCTTAACAGATTTTTCTGTGAAGGCTGTAATAGCACCATTCACTCTTTCTTTGGGTCCACTTGCCACAAGTATTTTCTTGTCAAGGTACCTTCATGTTCTGCACTCATTTGACTTGCACTTCCTTTGTGGTCCAATTCAAAACTGCTAACGTAGTCTCAGATGTTACAATAACTGGAAGCAGTTTGCAGAAAACCTGACTGAGATTTGCTGATAATCAGTGTTTGGTTTGTGTGAACTAAATGGTATCAACAGCTGAGTTAAAGGCTAAAGGCCTTCTGCCACTGGAAGCAGATTGTCAGCATAGAGTTTCAGGACCTTTATAAATGACAGCTTACAGCAATTTACAATTGTTAACCAAAACATAATTAATAATTTAGCTAAAAAATCCAACTGAGCCATATCAGGTCTTGTTAATCTTCAGGCAGTAGAAGAGTCAGGTTTATAATTAACGCATGTGGTTTCCAACAGGAAATTACTCATAATCTGCTTAACGTTGTTTTTCATGAATATACTTGCCCATATTTTATCCTTTCTATGCGAGTATTAAAACCTCATGACATAATGGCATATAACAGTAGAACTGTGGATAATCATGTATATGTTTATATGTTATATGCAGATATATTATAAACATATTAGTATTAGAATTATGCATAATAATGATAGGTTGCTCAGAACTGTTTATAAAATTAGTGTCAATGAGAGGGTTTTTATTTTTTAATTAATCACTTACTAGTTCATAGATTTATCGAATAGTTTGGGTTGGAAGGGACCTTTAAAGGTCATCTAGTCCAATCCCCCTGCAATGAGCAGGAACATCATCAACTAGATCAGGTTGCTCAGAGCACCTTCTCTTCTCCAGGCTGAACAAGCCCAACTCTCTCAGCCTGTCTTCATAGGAGAGGTGCTCTGATAATTTTTGTGGCCCTCCTCTGGACCTGTTCCAACAGATCCATGTCTTTCCTGTGCTGAGGGCTCCAGAGCTGGACACAGTACTCCAGGTGGGGTCTCACCAGAGCAGAGTAGAGGGGCAGAATCCCCTCCCTCGACCTGCTGGCCACGCTTCTTTTGATGCAGCCCAGGATACGGTTGGCCTTCTGGGTTGCGAGCGCACATTGCTGGCTCGTGTCCAGCTGTTCATCCACCAGTACCCCCAAGTTCTTCTGGGCAGGGCTGCTCTCGATCCCTTCATCCCCCAGCCTGGATTGATACTGGGGGTTGGTCTGACCCAGGTGCAGGACTCTGCATTTGTCCTTGTTGAACCTCATGAGGTTCACATGGGCCCACCTCTTGAGCTTGTCCAGGTCCTTCTGGATGGCATCCTGTCCCTCAGGCGTGTCCACCGCACCACTCAGCTTGGTGTCATCCACAAACTTGCTGAGGGTGCACTCGATCCCACTGTCTATGTCATTGATGAAGATATTGAAGAGTACTGGTCCCAATATGGACCCCTGAGGGACACCACTTGTCACCGATCTCCACCTGGACATTGAGTCGTTGACCACTACCCTCTGAATGCGACCATCCAACCAATTCCTCATCCACCGAACAGTCCACCCATCAAGTCCATATCTCTCCAATTTAGAGAGAAGGATGTTGTGGGGGACCATGTCAAAGGCCTTACAGAAGTCCAGATAGATGACATCGGTTGCTTTGCCCTTGTCCACTGATGTAGTCATTCCGTTGTAGAAGGCCACTAGATTGGTCAGGCAGGACTTGCCCTTGATGAAGCCATGCTGGCTGTCTCCAGTCACCTCCCTGTCCTCCATGTGCCTCAGCATAGCTTCTAGGAGGATCTGTTCCATGATTTTCCCAGGCACAGAGGTGAAGCTGACAGGTCGGTAGTTCCCAGAGTCTTCCTTTCTACCTCTTTTTTAAAAGGGTTCTGAGCTTTCATTTGGATACAGGGAAAAGTATACTTCCCAACAAAACAGCTGGGATTTCTCTATCCTTGACATTTTGTTTTAAGAAGAAATAGGGAGATAAGTACAGATTCTCAACATGGCATTTCTATATCCAAGTTCTTTCCATGCAAAAAATTGTTCAAGCCTAAAACTTGCTGAAGATCATCACTGCTACAGTGGAGTGACTGGGAAAGATTTATACTTGCAGCATCTTTAGTGGTTGATGTATGAGTGAGGGACAACATAGTACCACCATCTGGAATCTGAAAGAGGAAGTAAGCCCATTGCTGATCTTTCCTGCTTGCTAATTGGAGAAAACATTGTCTAGGTATCGTTGACAAATGAAGTTAGTCTGTAAAATGGTGGGGGTTTTGCCACCTTGGAAATGAGCTCAATCTTAGCAGGGGAAAAAAAAGGCTTAATTTTAGGGATTTCTAGATGTATACATACACACAGAGAAATACATACCAAAATATGGGGACTGATCCTGTGAAATATTTACAAGATGAAAAAGTGCTTACAATGTTTGCAGACTATAACAAATTTGGGGAGTTTGCAATTATTTTGGCAGGCAGGATTAAATTTGAAATGTCTTGGCAACTTGAATTAGTGTCCTTTTTAAAAAAAATTAAAAATCCTTATCAAGTTGTCTCTGGTAAGTGCAAGTTGTACTGTGTTTAAAAGGCATAATTAACAGCACAACTAGGTAAAGAGTATTGGAAGCTCAGTTTGGATGTTTGCAGGAAAACGTTTTCAAGTTACTCTGGGTTACATAGGTCTGCTCTGCCATATTGCTGTGAAGCTGCTAAATAATGCCTGGAATACACTTAAAAGTGTGACTTTGGAGGCATATGAGGCAATTTTTCTTCCTCTGCTCAACAGCAAATAAGAAGTACTGTTTTCAGTTTTGGTCAATGTGGTTTACTTGCGGTATGGACCGAGAGAGCCCAGAAGTCCAAAATAAATCAGGACTTCTACATTTAAAGTTAGGATGAAAGTTTTGTAAAAGGTTATTTGGTTCAGAGAAGAAGATTGAATGGCTACAGAATGGAAGGGACTGCGCTGTTCTTCATGTTTAATTGCAGAATAAGAATTAACTGCATTAAACTCTAATAAGGAAGAAAAACTTGTCCAATGTAAGAATAACTAAATAGTGGAACGGACTATGGAGTTTGATTATAGAAATTTGGACATTAAAGGTTGTATGAAATTTCTTCCCCTCGCTTCTTAAATAGGTCGTATACTGTTATATATTGAAACTTTACTGTTGAAGGAACCTTAGGAAGTCATCTAGGTTCTCTTTATAAGCTTTAATTTACTGGGGAGGGTGTGGGGTTCCCCCTCACTGAGTCACTTCTCTTAGCTCTGGGATAATGGTGGTGGTTCCTTCTGTAGGCAAAGTGATGAGGCGATTTGTTTCTGCAGGAAGTGTCTTGATGAGGAATGTACCTCCCTCTTTCTAATCTGAGTGTTAATAGGTGAAGATGGGAAAGGTGATGAAATTTCTAGCAGGCAGCTTTCTTGGGATGCTCTGCAGGGGTTCTTTGTTCAAGCTTGTTTTCTGACTGGCAGCTGTTGGTGAAACTTTAGTTTCCAACTTTCGACTACTGGACCATGAGACTTGTATGCTCTTGAAGTCTGAATGCTGTACAGGAGAGGGTAGTAAGCAATATGTTGTTAGTCCCTCAAAATTTTTATTTAGAACAAAAATTGTTTGAATAAAACTCTCCTAATTCTCAATCTCTTTCCAACTTCTTACTGCCTGTGACTTCGGATTCCATAGTTGTATTTTTCCAACTAATCTGAACTGTAAACTATTTGAGTAATATTTAAGTGGCACAGAGGAATGTTAGTAGCTGTTGCTTAAAGTCCTGTATAGGATGAGCTGTATGCTGCACAGGTAACATCTGCCTTTTTTTTTTTTTTTTTTTTTTTTTTTTTTGGCAGAGGGCTTGTAATCTGAACAGACCAGAGAAATGTAGAGTGGGTTAAAAAGCATGCATCTCAGAGTAATCTCAGTGATGGTGACAAAGTAATTGTGTGTGTGTATGGTGTCTTTTTTTTTGATTTTTTTTTTTTTTTTAATTTTTTTTAACTGGATAGCAGAATGGAGGAGAAAAAGAATGTGACAGGAATGAGGTGTGGGCAGAAGAGGATTAGAGGAGCGTGTGTTAGCAAGAGCTGTAATGTAAAGGGATGGAAATGAAAAGTCTGTAAGCTGAGGGTGGGGAAAGTCCAGACAAAAATTAAAATAGCTGTGTTCAAAAGTTGTAGTTTCTTCCACCAACTGAATTTTCTGCCAAATGATACATTTTTAAAGCTTCCTTTTTGTCTTGGAAGGCTTGAACATTTATCTGGTAAAGACTTCACAAAACATGTGTTCTGTACTAACAGGTTATGTTACTGAGAATTGTCAATAATTCTTGCTTCTAGCATTGGTGTGACACTAATGGACTTGTAATAGAAACAGTAGGGTAAAATAGTATAAAATATGGGGGTTTTTGTCTGTCTTAACATATATTCTGCTTAAATTAATGGGAATAAAGGCCCTTAATTCAGTGGAGCATTAGGAAAGCATCATTTTAAGCGCTTTATACTCTGATTTGTATTCTGAAATTCTGCCTGTGTTGATTCCCTTTGCTAGGTAGAAAAAATTTTAGAGGACTTCCGATTTTTTTTCTTTTTTTTTTTTTTTCTCTGCTGGTGCTGCTGTTTACCATGGGCTATGGAAGGGAATTTAATTATTTTGTTCTCAATGGCTTTTCTGCTCTTTTTCAGAAGTAAGAAACTTTTTAGCAAGAAAAAATTGAAAAGGAAACAGAAGACTAAATTGAAAGTAAAGACACGCAACAAGGTAAGCCTGTAACTAACTTGATGAAGTTCTGACTCAAAAATGAAAGTAATTTCAATTGAGAGAAATACAAGGAAAAAAAAGTGTACCTAGCAATTTATTTGTTTAGAAAAGATAATAATAGGCTGGTATTGTTTGTCTGTTTACTGCATTCTACATGACTATGATACCAATGTTAACCTTATTCAACTGTGTTTGCTGCTAATGTTCAGCATGACATAATATGAAAAACATTTTTGGTTCTCCAGTTCCTAAACTGTAAATGTAGCTAAACATGTTGCTCTTGCAGTTAAATTTTAAAATATGCATGTCTAGCCAATATTTAGAGACTACTGCTGCAAAGAGTTCTGTCCATGTTGGCTAAAGGAGAAAGGAGCATTCAAAGTCTAAGAAATCCAAAGTTACCTCTGAAAATTCCTCCATATGGAGTAGATGACACTTATCTGTTTCTATTAATATTTTCTTGTCATGTAGCCCCTGTCCCCATCACTTTAAATGCATGAGAGCAGTACAGGAACTTCATAAAAATGTTTACATGATTACTTCTTGCAGAAAAGAAATCTAGGCAGAAGTAACAGTATTTTGAAATACTGCTCTGCTGCCTTCTTTCTCTATTAGAGAGCTATTAATTCTCTGTTTAAGGCAGAGTCTTGGAGGGATTTTCACTGCAGGCACAGAGGATTCTTCCTAGGTTCCCGTGGTGGTCAGTAAAGAGAAAGTAGCTCATTTCTGGAATGGTTCTGCAGGACAGTACCATTGAAATAGCTAGTGAAAACACTTTCTAGTCAGTTCAATGCCCCTGTAATACAAATACGCTGTAGATCAAATTGGCCATCTTATCCCTATTTGCCAAACCTTCTGTAGTTACTCTATCTCAAGACAGCTGACTTTGGGAGGGTGAAACAAGCGCAATATCTCTTCATTTAGTATTGCCTTTTTGGATACTTACCAGATTGTTCTGCTTATCTCAAGTAGTGCAGCTCCAGACTATGGTACTGAAGGAACTTATCGTCTCTTCTCAGTACTGTGCAGTGAAATATTTCTTGTCCAAACTGAATTTTTCAGCCTTTTTTTTTTTTTGTCACTATGATATTAGAAGTTTTAGCCTTGTTCCCTTCATCCTTTTTATCAGACTCACTGTCAACACAGAAAACCAAGTTAGATATTTGAAGAAATGGTGCAGAATGTATTTAGCCTTTCTGTGTTCTGACTGGTGACAGAAACTTGTACTTTTAAAATAAGATAACTCTTCAGGTTTGATTGCTGACACTGTATAAAGGGAACCTTGTCTTTCTGGGTAGTGGTGCCCTAGTTGAACTAACAGATAGGAAGCTAAATTCAGAACTGCTATTCTTCGCAAGCTTGACAGTCAAATGTGTTTCTTGGATTTAGTTGCCTTGGATAAATGGATTGGCAGGATCCCTTCTGAATGTCTGAAGAAGACATGAGAGTATTAAAGACTGGTTCTTGTCAGTAGCTATAGATTTGGCACTAACTGATCATCTCTGCACCTCATGCCAATGGAGGCTTGGTTTCAAGATTTTTCTGGGATTTAAAACAGCTTCTGCTTGAAGCATTAAGTGAGATTTGGCTGTCTTTGAAAAGGCATAATGGGTTTTCTCATGTCTCTTACTGATACCTCTATTCTAGACAGCCTTTGAGGCAGGCCAGGGTTCACCAGCAGAGCATTGGTGTTCGTTCCGAGTCACTGAAGTACAGAAAGGCACTCCAGCTTATTCCAGTATGATAGCAGGAAATTGTGTATGTCCTGAAAAATGTAGCTGAAGAGGAAAAGATAAAATCAGCTTTGTATCATTAGGGTATCAAACTTTGTTTACTGACAAAGTGAGGTGGTTTTGGTGTTTGGGTGTGTGTTTTGCTTTGTTTTTCTCATGCTTTTCAATGCACCCCATGCTTACCAGTGCAGAATAAGCATAATGATCATTTTTGCACTGGAATGTCTGAAAACAGACATGTGTATTGTCAGGAAAACTTGGGTTTCCATTTGAAGTCTTATAATAGGACATATTGAAATGTCCATCACTACTGGACATTCTGAGCAGGAGAGCTTGTGTGCATCAATTTATTTTATAAGAACAAGGATCTTTTAGTCTGAACAGAGATGGGAGCTTTCTATTAATATGCTTGGTAGAGGCAGGGAGGGCCTTAAATTAAGAATAAGCTGAAGGAATGCTCAAATTTGTTATTTATAATGGTAACCGAGTAATTGAAGAGGAGAGAACATAAGTCATTGTTGAGCAACTGGAAGAAAATTATTTCCACCATTTAGTCATTAAATGTTATAACATTTTAAGTGTAAAACATTAATTGGTGTTTACTCAGCCCAGTAGTTTGAGCCTTATTCTCTTTGTAAGCTGGGATCATGTTATGATCACTTGTATTTGAAATACTGTTAACTTTGGTTTTGTGATTTAGTATTTTTTTTTTTTTTTTAAACGGAGGTATAAAAGTTTTCCTTGTTGGGTGCATTGTGTCTTGGCTTTAGAAATTCAGTGCTGAATAGAGTGACTTTTATATAGAAAACAAATATGTGATTATTAGACTTGGGTGTAACACCTTGGATTCCTGTCTGTTCCCCCCCCCCCCCCTTTTTTTTTTTTATGGCAACAATTATCACTAGAAAATTGTAGGCTGTTTAAATGTTGTTGCTTCCCCTCCCTCCCCCTTTTTCTTCCCCTGGAGTTTTCCCACTTTACTGTTAACTCATAAAAGTGCTGCTTAGGACACTTAGCTGAGAGACTGGATGGAAAGCCAGAGTTCACCATCTTCTGTTCTCATAATGTTATTTGAAGAATCCTGAAAAATTGGAGTCCGCCAGAGACAGAGAATGTACTTACAGTGATTGGCATCCACGTGTTTAGTTTTTGCTGAAGTTATAAACTATGACTTGTTTAGCTTAATACAAATGGAAGGAATAAAACCTTGGGAAAGGATGGTTTGTGTACCAGACAGGTATATTGTAAGCTAAAGATTAGATGTATAAGGTGGATCAACTGAGATAAATATTTGTCTCATTAAAAACGCACATAGCTTCTCAAATAATTTGGCAGTGTTTTCAACAGCTTTTGTATTTGGTGTTTCAACCTCAAGAGGGCATCCCTTTCTAAGAGATGTTTGAACTGTTCAAAGAAGAATTTGGTGCTCTGTGTTATGCACAGGTTAGATCAGGTGGTTATTATAGCCTTACCTATCTTGAACAACAGATTAACTTTCCTCTCCTAGATTTATAGTCTATTTCCGTCACATCTGAGAATAAACCATTATTGCAGTCATCTGGTTCAAGAGGAAGGAAATAAATTGGTCAGAAAATAAGCTACGTATGGATTTCATCTTTTGGGAAAACAGTTTGTTCAGATGTGAGACAAGTGTAAAAGAGACCAGAGGGTTTTGTTTTTCTCATGTCTTTCCTTGAGTGTACTGGAACATTACAAAAGGCTAACTGAGAAGAGCAGTTGTAACTTTATTAGTTTAATATGAGAATTCCTAAGTGGGGTTCTGTAGGCACAGTTAGTGGTTAGATTGTCATAGTGATCTGTTCTACCTCAAAATCTATGAGCCACAGGCAAGACTGTACCGGTGGTAGCACAAATCTCATACTATCAGGGAAGTTTGTATGGCTATGTAGAAGAGTGACCCAATGCCATTGCTCTCATTAGTTGCAGAAAAGGAAACTTCCAGTTGATGATGGGATGAACTTAAGTCCCAGTTTTGTAACTTGATCGATGCATCTGACCTCAGTAAAGTTAGGAATCTGTGCTCACTGAATAAGCATTTGCATTAGAGGAGCAGAAAGTTTTCCTGTTCCCCCCCCCCCCCCCCCCCCCCCCCCCCCCCCTTTTTTTAAATCTGCTTCATCTCTGCCTTTTGTAAAAGAAATCTAAGAAAGTGATGTTTATACAACCTGCTCATATACCTCCACTTTTGAACAGATGTTTGTTTTGAAGACCTGGAAACTGTTATAGTTAAAGCCCCTCAGAGACCTGAGCAAATCAATCACAAATAAATTGTCAGTGTTTTTGACCTTACAGTGAAGTTTGTGGGGGGAGAGAGAGAACAATGTGATGATCAGAAGTTCCCTTCCTACTCTCCAACCAGAAAGAGTGTGTCTTGTCATTTAGCACCTTTCTTTTGCCTTGAGACATGCTAAGTGTTTGTATGCTTATTGTTAATTCAATTGAGGTTTTTCTCTCCTCAAATGAAAGACAGTAAACAGTGAAAGGCATAATTATCCTTAAGTTTTAACCTGTTTTTACAACTCAACAACTTATTGTTCAAAAATGGATTTATTTGGTACAGTCATAAGGCCCATGTTTTTAAACTGACAAAACCAGGTAGTGGATTTCAAACTTATTCTTAAGGGACATTGTTAGGATTGCTACTATATTTGTCAAGCGTATAACAGAATGGAGTATAAGGTTCTTTTAGTTTCAAAGAATTTACAATTCTCAGAGATAAGGTATTGTGAAGGGAAAGTGGAGGTATGAACTAAGAAATGTAAACAGTGGGTTAACATCACAGCTAGGAATTAAACTCTGGTTCTGAGTCATATATTCTAGTGCTACACCGTTCAGAGCAGGGTTTTCTGGGGAATGTTGAGCTGTACTGAAGTCTGGGTAGGAGATTATTGTCTATAACTATAGTTTGTGTACTGTTGTAGAAGAGTGAGACACTAAACAAAGATAGAATGGTTAAAGTGCTTAGTTTTACAAAGCTAAAGCATTAGGTAAGGGACTTTTTAATAGTTGTAAAGTGTTGAGAATAAGGAAGGAGTTTATTTCTGAAAATTAGTCAGCTTATTATTAATAGGCACGAAAACATACATTGATATTTTATCTAGCACTGTAATGTCTAAAATTATCTGTGCTGGTTAAACAATTTGGCCAACCTATTTCAAAAGAGGCTATGTGAGCTACAGAACTTATGCTGTTCTGGAACAACAGCTAAGCTGAACTCCTGACAAGAAAGGACTGGAATGGAAACTCCTCACAGAAGTTATAATTACAATACATGATACTAATTAGATAAGTGAACTTCAAATAGAGATATTTCAGAGGATCTAGATATTTTTCTCTTCCTGTAACTGTCAGTAAACTAGGAAATGTATACTAAACTTACTAAATGATTTTTTTAACCTGTGCAGTTCAACTGAGTTAGGTTTAAAGCTGAAAGCTGATACTGTGTTTGCCTTAACAGCAGCTGCAAAAACTCTTGGGGTATGTATATGGATATGTGACATACAGAAGAGTCATGTTATAACCGTTTAGTTTTCTGGTGTCAAATAATTTTTAAAGTATGTAGTAGCTCATTATCATTGGTATCAGTCCAGATCTATTTTGATGCAATGTGATACTGGAATAACACAGGAGGTTGTATCTTGAGTTCTTGCACTGATTAATATTGTGGATTTTTAACAGCAGCTTTATTATTTCGAAGATATTTATGTTGAACAAGGACTAGATTTATATTGTATTTCAGTACCTAATGGCAGAAGTTCTGTTGTGCTAAAAAAAAAGAAAAAAAAAAAACCAAACAAAAAACGCACAAAACTTTCAGTATGTATGTAGGGAACTTCTTCCAGCTTCCCCTCCCCCCCATCTTTATATTTTTGTGCTTACTGCTAACACTGACATGGGTAAGAAAAATTGACATACTCTCTGTGTTGAATAAAATAGTAAGTAAACCATTGCTTCTTAATGTTTTAGTGTGCAATAATTTTGTAGTAATAATGGAAAGGAAGGATATGCAAATAGGTACCAGTACAGTTAGAATAATATTGTAGTCAAAAAATAAAAGGAAATATGTAAACTATGAAATATTTTGAAGTTATTTTGAATTTTCTGTTAAGTTTTGTAACATATGGTGTTAAATGGTTTAATTCAAAAGCCCGTGTTGTTTCTGGTAATAATAAAAAGGTAAGTGCAGATAAAAATGTGTTGTGATGTACGAAGTTGTGGCTATCGTATTATAGAAAAATAAATCACCCCATTAAAATATTATCCAGTTCACTGATTCTCAAACTTCTTTTCCCCTCTTCTCTGCTAGTTTAAGGTCCTCTTTCCCATCACTGCTCTCACAGATGTATGAGTATTTCCACTCTGATCTGTTCCAAATCACTGTAATATAATTCACTGCGTACTTTCCTGCCAAATGAACGTGGTCATTCACAATATCTATCCCTCTTATATAGAAAGAAAGAAAAAGACAAAAAGCCTCCACCCTCACCACCCCCAAGAATACAAGAAACAAACCAAAATAACCTTATGAAGTTAGTGATGACCCTGACTTAGTCTAGCCTAATGCTCCTCCAAATTTTGTCTTGCATGTTCAAGCAAATTTGTCCTGCACTCTTAACCTAGGCCTTCTCTCCTTATGTAGTCTCTATGCCTTCTATCTGCACCAAGATATTACAGGGAATTGCTTCCTCCTATATGCCTGAAGTCCAATTTTTCATAGCCTGTGCTCAAACCAGCCTAGTCTTTGGTAGTACACAACTTAAGAGAAAGTATAACCCTGCCTGGGGAGGTTTTGGTTTTTTTTTTTTTTGGTTGTAGAGTCTTGTTTGTGTTTTAAGTCTGTCGTTCCTCCTGTCCCATCTTACTGTTGTGGAAAAGGAGAGTATGGGGCAGAATTTAGAAGATGTTTCTCAAAAAATGTTTTTTCTTAACATTTTTCCAAGTCTAATGCCAGCCCCATGAAGGCTCTTCTGTGTCTTGGCAGTGGCTGACAGTAATACACCAGTAGTAGATGCCAAGGAGAGGGTGGGGCAGGGTTGTGGTAGTTTCTCAGAACAGTTTCCCAACTCTTACTTTGTGGCTCAGGGGTTCTGAAAACAAGATAGTGTCCTGTTGCTTCATAGGCCTTGATAGATTTTTGTATTCAGTAGTTTATCCATTAGGTTTTTATTTCTTTTCTAGTTGTACAAAATTATTATTTACAGCATCCTGCTGTGGGGAGTTTTTGAACTTGCCATCTGTTTTCGTTTAATGACAAAAAACCCTAATGTTGTTTTTAATTTCTAATATACATTTAGCAAACAGCTTAAATTTTTATTATTTAACAATAGATGAAAATTAACAACTAGAATAACAAATAATGCATTTTAAAATTCAATGATAATAATTAAAAAACCAAACTTGACCCCTGTTAAGAAGATAAATTCTGAATTCTGCTAGTCTTTTGGCTGTGGCCCACGTTTGGACCATTCTGTAGCCTGAACTGCTTTCATTTTCCGTCCCAGTGTCCTCATCAAGTTATGAAAGGTAGAGACTAAAGGCAGATGAAATATATTGAAATTTCTTCCTCTTCCTCCTTTCTTCCCTGCCTGAAATGTAATTGGTACTTCAACAGGAAAGTTCAGTGTCCAGTTTGAGAATCATTTGGTCAGCCGAAGTTACTGAGACTGTTGAGATTACTTGTATTTAGCAAAGCTTGAAACTTCTAATAAACTTAAAACTAATCTTGTTTTTCAGACTGAAAACCTAGAGAGTACAATAACCATACCAGATATCAGATTACATAGCAACCCTTCAGCTTTTAATGTTTACTGCAATGTCCGCCATTGTGTGTTGGAGTGGCAAAAAAAGGAAGCATCTGTATCTTTGGCTTCAAAGAACAGTGTACAAAGTGGGGATTCAGACAGCGATGAAGAGGAGGAATCCAAAGAGCCACCTATTAAACTTCCAAAGGCAAGTAACTGGATACTGCTTAAAGTGTACCATGTATGTGATCTAAGGTTGGTATGTTCTTTGTGGGGAATAAAGAACAGCATTATAAGCCAGCTGCTCAGAAGATACCTGTAGTTTTATTTGTAGTCCATCCAGTCCAGAATAATCTGATTTGATGAATTGGGAAAATCTATGTCCCTGCCCAATAATTAATTTTAAAGTCCATTAAATGTTAGGTAAATATTCAACTTGCACTCCTTTATAAGTACTGGTACTTGAAAATAACCTACAGCCTCGGAAGTCTACACAAAATGCAAATAAGACAGGTCTTAATCTGTCAGAGGCTACTAGCTGGGATGATGAAGGGTGCTTTCTCTTGCTTTACCCCCAGAAAAGAATAAATCTTTCTGCTATTGGAATTCAGTTGGTGGAGTGTTTTCTAAGATGATTTGCCAGGTATACGTGTAATTGCAGTAACGGTCAATTATTCTTACTACCTTATTTTTTTAATCTTTCCCCTTTTTGGCTTTAGTGCCTTTTGGCACTGACAACTGTAGATAGTTGGTAATGCACATTAAGATTTTGGACACTATAGTTCAACAGTCGGTATATTTTTTACTATTTACTGCTTCTATACTTATAGTAGGATTAATGATGGAAAGTTAGAAATAATCTATAAAGGAGTTACTGATTTTTTCTTAATTTTTTTAATTTGCTGATTCACTTGTACTATGTAGCTTGTGTGCGTTGAGTTTTGTTCATTGCTAGTTTGTTAATGCTATTAATCCTGCTTCCTTTTGTTATTCTTCTGAGTCTAAAAAGCATATTCAGAGTAACTTTCCTTGTTTGTATTTGCTCTAAAAATAATATGAATACTGAATTTAAAAGGTGGTTGCAGCAGTGATTATGTAGAATGTTCTAGTTGCTGAGAAAATGAGAATTTTATAGATGATTGTGTTTACGTAGTATTATCTGAAAGGTAAAGTTGGCACTCTGGAAATAGTGGTGGAGAATTGCAGAGGAACATAACCAAACAGGGAACTGCAACTTGATAACTGAAATTTCACAGTTGATAGTTGCAAAATAATGTACAGTCAGTAGAAATAAAATTAGCATTGTTTATGAACTGCATCTGACTCCTTGTGGATTATATTAAATGAATCAGCAAGTGCTTGTGGATGCTTTATTTGAAATTTTAAGTAAAAGGCAATGTAGCTATTAGCATTTATAAAGAATGGAATGGAGTTTTAAAGAGACTTTGAAATTAAAAGAGGTTCAGAGAACGATGAGATTTACCAGTGATATGGAAGAACACTTGCCTGTGGGAACTAAAACATTGGTATTGTTAAAGATATTGGAGAGTTTATCAAAAAGAGACTTGGAAAAGTGGTGCAGTTTTAAAAAGGTGGTGGCTTAGAAAAAATGGTATAGAAACCCTAGGTAGGAAACTTTACTTTTCCTTTCTCAAAACAGAAACTCAGTGAGCTATTTTGTTACATTTAATGCAGCAAATATAAAATTAATGAAAATTAGTATGCTTTCAAACTATTCATTTTTAGCAAAGAATCTACAAAATATCAAAGAGTTCAAGAATTTATACTGATTCAACGATGGCTTAGATGCTTGGTACAACCTCAGTATTTTTAATAACTCTCTAGCTAGTATTGGATTGTTTAGGTCCCTCTAAGGTAGGACACTTTTCTTAATTTCACTTGCATCCATACATTTGAAAAAGGCATCCACTTGGAGCTGTTTCACAGGTAGTAAAACTTTTAGAGCCTAACTATGTAAATGTCTTTGTATCCTGAACATAGGTGTCTGTCTCATGCTTTGAGTATATTATGGTTTGGTTCTTATGTATAATGAACAATATTGGGTTGGGCTTATATAAATATAAGGAAGAAAGTTACTGAAGTTTCTAAGGCTTACAGTATTTACTAGATCAGTTTCTGAAAGTAATCGTTAGCTTGCTAAAAAGAATACTGATGTCTTTAGAGTTTGACAGTGAGGTGAAAGTTGGATTCAATAAAAGGTGTAACCAGGATTTGTGCTTTTCCAGATTCTTCAGAGTTAAACTGGTAAAGTTAGTCCTGTGGATTTTTTGTTCATGAAAATTTTTTGTTTAATTGAGAATAAGCTGAAAACATTCTACTTTTTGTGCAGCTCAGGTCTTCTATTGAAGTATCTTTTTTTAATCTTAAACTTGAGGAGGTCAGGTTTGTTAGAGCTTTTATTTAGAATACATTTCAGAATTAAAAGTTGTCCTAGAAGATTGAGAACAATTGTGTTTAACAATTGTTAACAGAGACAATTTGCTGGTCTTCAGATATTAGCACAATAAAGTTTGTATTCTGATTGTGTTCAGACAGTTTAGTAACTTGCTTTGATAGCTTGAAATTTTTGTATTTCAATGAAATATTTGCCTTTGCCTGATTTATTTATTTAGTATCTTATTTATTTAGTACCTTTGCTAATGGTGGGGAATTCTTTCTACTTGAAATAGGGCAGATTCAGTTCTACTGATTTGACTTGCAGTTGCTCCCCCCGCCCCAGTATTAAACTTAACACTGGGTTATGGATGATCCGCAAAAGCCCTGTACTAAAAGGAACAAATGCTGGATTAAGGTGGAATTAACTGACTAAATATTCTTTGTTCTTGCAGTAGCATGCATTTTGCTGTTTATCTGATGAGCTTAAGCAAAAATGAAAATTTTCAAGTTGTAACAAAAGATAAAAGAAAAATTATTACTTTGTTTAGAAACTGACTTTAAGTCTTTTAAAATTCATTAGGAGAATGTGTTACCTGTGTAAAGTAATTTTTTGTATGTATATAATATAAATTAATGCAAAGAAATATACAGAGTATTATGTATTCTTAAACAAACATAGAAATGTGGATATTGGGCAATTATGAGAGAGGGAAGACAAAGGAAATAAAACAATAGTGTAGATAAGACTTCTTGAAGAAATAGGGGTTTGGGAGGAATTAATTATGGATCATGATGTTGGCATCCAGGCTAGAATTTTGTGTACCCTTGGTGAGGTGGGCTTATACTTTTGATCCGAAGTCTCAAAGATGTTGCAAAGGGAACAGGAGGATGCCTGCATGGAGAGCATCAGTAAGGGCTGGCAGGCTGTGGAACGGAGACCGAGGCTGCAGCAGTGCTTGTTTGGGCTCAGAGAGCCTTCAGAGAGCAGCAAGAACAAGCTTAAGATGTCTTGAAAAGAACTGTTTGCTTATTCTGTCCTTCAGTACACAGTTTGGAGGAGTTGAGAGAGAGACACCCATGTGGGTTTTTTTTATATACCTGTATATATGTATATATGTATACATACATATATATATGTAAAGGTGAAAAGACCTGTTTTAAGAAGCCTACCCAGTCTCTTGATCTCAGATACTAAAAAAACCCCAATCCAAAACCTGTGCAGATCACACAAAATCCCAGCTGAACTATCCACTGTTGATTTCTACTGTAGTGGAAGTTCACCAAATTATTCACTGTGTTAGGTTCTCTGCTTTCTCCAGCTGCCTCTGTCAGCTGCTAGATGAGGTCTTCTGTCTGAAGATTGGGAAGAATAGAATAAAATTCTCTATTTCTCTCAGAGATACTACCACTGAAAAGAAAGGTTATTTCTAAAAATGTACTACAGTGTATTTTATTCTTTAGCCTGCAAGATGATGCTGAGTTTTGGATCCTGGAAAAACCATCTGTGCTGTTATTTTGTTGACAGGTTTTTTTTCCCTGTAGATTCCATGCATGTGTTTTCCCCCACTCCATTGAAGATATGAAATGTAAGGTGTAATTTGCAGGAAAATTGCTGTTGCACTTTGAAGACTTGATTTGATTATGTTTCTATTCTTCCTCCAAAAATTAAACCGGTGGTAAAATAACTTCTGAAAGACAAGAGTCAAAATAAATTGAAAGTCAGTTACAAGGCATCCAGTAGAACTTACAGCTGATTGTCAGAATAGATCTGTTTTACGCATAAGTGGCAGTTCCATTAACAATTGTATTTGTTTCCACATTTCAGTCTTTTTCCTTAGATTTTACTCAGGGGTGAATCTATGTTAAACACTCTAAACATTGGAGGTCTGCTCCTGATAGAAACACATAGTGGAGTTTTGAAGATACAGTTGCTTATTTGCAATGAGTTAACTCTGCTCACTTTTCTTTCATCCTCATCATTATTACATACTGAGTTTGAGAAGAAAGTGAAAGGAACAGTCACTGGAGAGAAGCATAACTGTAATTGCAGAATATTCAGGAATGCTAAAAGGGAAAGTTAGGAGTGGTTGTAACAGTGCTCTTACAGATGTTGTATTAGTTGGCATAATGCATGTCTGTGATGAGTGCGTATAGAGTTTCAGTGACAAGTAATTAAACTTTATTTTTTACATTGTCACAAGAGCAATCTCAGAGGCTTTGGAGGGGGAAGTACTAGTGCTGCCATTATCAGCTGTCAAATGCATCGTTACTTAAGTTGGGAAGTGGGGTTGCAAGCCAATTCTAGCTTGCTGCTTCACATTAATGAAAAAGGAAAAAGAGGTCTGTCAAAGTGTGAACTCTATAGAAATTAGAAAGGCTCAGAGGCACAGTTTGTCTACATTGTCAAAAAAATTTTAAGTTTTGTTATTTTTTCAGGGAACTATTACTCTGCTTAGATATGCTCTTTCATATAACGACATTACTTCTGTGTAATATTTGCTAGTACAGTTGTTTAGATGAGTTCTTGATTTCAATTCCGTTTTGAATTACCATTGTATTCTGTATTACATTTGTTATTTGAATAACTGTCTTTGTGAACATTGAGATAGACCTTTATTGATGAAGACCCAAAAATACTATATTAACATATATTCTGAAATATCTGTACTTCTTTAGATCATTGAAGTTGGATTATGTGAAGTCTTTGAACTAATAAAGGAGACGAGATTTTCTCATCCATCCTTGTGTCTCAGGAGCCTACAAGCCCTACTTAACGTGCTCCAGGGCCAGCAACCAGAAGGCCTGCAATCAGAGCCCCCTGAAGTCCTAGGTAATATCTCATCTGTTACTGTATTTGTATTAATATACATCAGTTATTGTACTAGACAGAAGAAAATGGTTCCTAGCAAGTATTTGTGAGATAATAATGTGCTTGCTCTCAACAGACTGACTTTATTCTGAAGTGTAAACTCCTTATGGTGTATGTAACCAGTACTTTCTTAGCATTAATCTTTTGTAGAACAGGAATGTTGGCATGTAAAGGGGGGTGTGTGTGTGTGTGTGTGTGTGTATATATATATATATATATAAAAAAAGTGATCTTTTGTTGCTGTGTAATGCAGAGTTTCACTGAAACATAGTAAACCTTACAGCCTTACAAATTATGATTCATTTGTCTTACTGAAGCTACAAAATACTTGGTCTTATTGGAAAGTAAATGGTTCTACAGTGAACTTCTCTTTTGATCTGCTGTTGTAATCTGTAGCTTAGCTATTTAATGTTGCAATTTATATAAAGCTGCTAAATGAAGTGTCAGAATTCTTGCTTTTATTTCCTCTGGCCATCCAAAAGTTTCCCTGAAAATTCATTTTGCTTTTAATGGTATTGAAAATAAAAGTTGAACTCCTGATGGCTTTGAATGTATGATTGATTATGTCCTTTAAGTTAAAATCCAATTATCTTTCTTTAATTCATATGTTTTACTGGTTTATAGCACTGCAAGGAAGGCTAGGCTGTAGCATCTGTTGTGTAAAAATAAAAATAATGTATCTTAAGACTTTCTATATTTTCCTGTGTTATGGCTCAACAGTATTCTATTTCCAAAGATGATGATAGTTTGCTACAGAAAGCTTTTATTTTGTATTGATGCACAGAGTATTAAAAAGCTACAAAGGGGGCTTTGTTTTGATTACTGCCTTAGTGATTATTTGTATATACTATAAAAAAAATGGAGGTGGATTTCTGTTCACACCTTGATTGTTACAGATGTTCAGCTGCTAAACAGTGCTTGAAAAGAGGCATACGATCAAAATAATTTTCAAGCTTTGATTTGAAATACTCGTTTCTGAGAAATGGGATGTGCTTCAACATGGGTAATGGTCATAAAGATTAGACAAGGTTGGTCAAGACCTACACATCATCTCAGTGATGAGGTAGACTGAATAGGCAGGTAAAGTAACTCCTTTTGGCCCATTTCTTATTAATGTGTTCCACTGTAACAGAAGGACTTAGCTTTTCTTGTTCTCTGGCCATTGTGATTATCAAGACTCAACGTTTTCTGGCTGAAAAAGAATGAAAAGTTAAGGATGTTGTAGGCCTATTTGAATGGGATGCTTTCTTTTCTGTCTGGAAATAGGACTAAACTTAATGGCTGAGGAAAGATATGTCATGTAGTTTGTAAGTTTAATTTCCCATTGACTGGCAAATTGCTTGGTATGATTTTGTGACGTGTCTATGTAATTGCTGTGTTTTATCTGCAGAATCCCTGTTCCAGCTTCTTCTGGAGATAACTGTCCGTAGCACAGGAATGAATGACAGTACAGGACAGTCCTTGACAGCACTTTCCTGCGCTTGCCTCTTCAGTTTGGTAGCTGCATGGGGAGAGACGGGAAGAACGTTGCAAGCAATCTCTGCTATCCTCACCAATAATGGCAGCCATGCTTGTCAGACTATTCAGGTCTTGCACTAAAACTTCTTTGTATCTGGGAATTTATGTGAATGGTGTGTGCATGAGTTCTGAGAAGACCTATTGTGTAAATTCAGTTAACTTTTTTCCCTTGCTGTTTTTGAGATAAGAGTAGGTATTTATCTCTCTTGAGTTGAAGATAGAACAGAAAATACAACATTTAAAAAATAGTCACGTTTTTCACTCGCTATTTCTGTTACTGTTTAGGTGCCAACCATTTTAAACTCTCTTCAGCGGAGTGTACAGGCGGTTCTGGTGGGGAAAATCCAAATCCAGGACTGGTTCAGTAATGGGATAAAGAAGGCAGCCTTGATGCACAAATGGCCATTGAAAGAAATATCTGTAGATGAAGACGACCAGTGCCTACTTCAGAGTGATGGTTTTTTCCTCTATCTCTTATGTAAAGATGGACTCTACAAAATTGGCTCTGGATATAGCGGGACAGTGAGGGTAATGTGGTTTCTTCTTGTCTGATGAATGATAGTTAGTATTTTAACTTTTACGATGTCCTGTTTCTATTGAGAATCTTTTGTAGCTTACTAATGATCAGTTCTTTTACAATTTGTCTAAATTTTTCTGATTATTTCTATGGGAATTTTACAGCATTTTCTTACAATTTTTACTTCTCAGTATGGTTGAAGACATTGTTATTTAGACGGTAAATGATTATGTGTAAAATTGTCACTCTGATATTTGTTAAATGATAGGAGGTTTTTTTTTGCTTTTCAGGGCCATATATACAATTCTACATCCCGCATCAAAAACAGAAAGGAAAAAAAGTCTTGGTTAGGCTACGCTCAGGTAGGTGAATACTTACAACATAAAACACGCACCCCATCCCTCATGAGTAATTCAAGTAGACCTTGGCTTAGAGTAAGCTTACACAAATATTGTATTTTTCCTTTGGCTTTAGTTATAAAAATCTTTTTTTTGGTACTGACTTAAATTGTGGAAGTTGAGGAACGTTTGATGGTATTAGCATATAGAAAGGAGTGATGAAAAGCGTTATTGATTTGTGTTGTCACTGTAAGACTTTCTCAAAATATGATGGTTTAACACGTAAATTTATTAATTGTACACTCAATTGATATGTGCTTCTTAAATAACGAAGTTGGATGTAAAAATGTACTGTTGCAACAAAATAGTGTAAAAAATACTTGAAATATCTATTTATGAAAATAAATAGATTTTAAAACATTTTCAGTAAAATAAGGAAGTGCTGTTTTGATTGGGGGAGGATTGCGGGTGTGTAAGCCACAAGTAGAGATAATTGTTGACGTTACCACTGCAGAGTTAACGATATCTGGATGGTTTGGTTTTTTAGAGTTAGTTTCTGGAATATCAACCACCTTTTCTTATACCTTTGCCATTCATTATAAAAATAGTGTGGTTTTTTAGAATCCTGTCATTACCACTGAGTGCTCACTTGCTTGTGCTCTCAAAAAAAAAAAAAAAACAACCCAACAAAAAAGCAACAAAGAAAAATTAAATTTCAGAGAACAATGAATTTGCTTCGTTTTTTAACTACTGAGCAATTTTTATTGTATATTTACTATTAACTGAGTGTGAAAATTAATTTCCCAGTATGAAATTAAGTGTACTCCTTGCCATGCTTTTGAGGTGAAATTGTTCACTAGAAATATATATTCTATTATTAGAATATATATACACACACACACACAAAATCTGGTTTTGTTTAGTATTAAAACAGAAGATCACCAAAAGGTATACTGGCACAATACAAATGTGTGTGGATGCATTCATTCAGGAACCTGTTTTATCAGTTTGGAAAGGAATAGGGTCCATACAGTTTCACTGTAGAGTTACACATTTGGATATTCTGTACATAAATATATTTGATGATGTTCTTTGAGTGCTTGTACAGGTGTATGCACTCACACAGTGACTGTACCCAAAGGTACTGCTAGTTGGAAAAATGTCACTCTGGGGCTATGTTTATAGGAAGATGTGTAAGTTGCATTTATTGCTAAGTATATGTTCATAAAAGAGGTAAGATGTGCCCTCGGTTTCATTTCACTTCAGGTGCTTGGTTAAGTCAGCTCAAATTCGAGTAATTTTTCTTACTTCATCATATAAGTTATTTTAGACTGAAGCTTTTCTGTCTACTTTAATGCTCTTTACTTATTTTTCCTGGTTTGTGTGGGTTTGTTTTTCCTCATTTCGCAGAGATTAATTTTTCCAGGAAAATTCCAGTAGTTTAGATGGAAGGAAAAGAGTTGGTTGGATTTTTGTTGTTGTTGTGGTTAGATGATTGTAATTAGGGTCTCTGACAAATGAAGATATTCTGAGGTTAAGCCTTAGTGACCTCCCTGTGAAACACATCCGTTCTTAGATGTGTAGAATCCCCACCTGAGGGCAATCATGCTTCAAGCAAGTGCAAGCCATTGTCATATCTCCTAGTATGACACTGCTGTTGTCAGAATCATTACTTAGTCATTATTCATATTGGCCTCTGCAACCTCCTGTGGGTGAATACTACTTAGATGGCCTCAGTCACCTTGAATGGGTGTGTTCCTAAAGTGCCCTTAAGTAATCTTTTTCCTTTCCTGTAGCTGCTTTTATAGCAGAAGTGTTTTGTAAGTGTAAATTCCGCAACTGTGTTTCTACCCTGCTCCCTCAAAATCTTTGAAGGGTTCACAGGCATTGTAGGATCAAAAAAGATACGAGAGCAAAGTTGTCGTATTGCCTCTCTTACGGATCTGTGCACACTATGCAAAAGTGTGGGGGCTTATGCAACCTGTCTAGTTTAAGCTAAAGCAAAACTTTTCTGATTGTGTGTGTTTAAAAGCGCACTCAAAGTTGTAGGTATAAACAATAAACCTCACATGTGAGTTTCAGGTAGGCAAATCTTTTTGCTGAGAAACCTTCTAAACTGGTGACTGAATCAAACCTTTAGAAAATATATACACATGAACAGAGAGAAGATACTGGTTTGGTATACCAAAGGAGACTTCTTGATGTGGGCTGTTGGCCAGAATAGGTAATTTTGGGGATATGGAGATACTCTGCATGTGGAGAAACAGAAAGAGGAAATCATTAGTCCTGAATATCTCCCTTCCCGTAGGTCTGGTTAGGAGTTGGGAGGTAAGAAGTATAAGAATTCATTGTATGTAACCTTGTCTCATGGCTGCTGTCACCAAAATCACCATAGCTGTTGCCAGAAGAGCTCAGAAAGAATAAATACATGGAATCATGTTAGTTTGGGAGTTAAGGTAGTTAATTAACATTTTTGAAAAATTCTCTAGTTTTTAATGCATGTATTAATATTCATTAATGATTATTCTTCTATATAGGGCAATATATGTATCTCCTTCCTGGAATTCCTGTGAATCTTTTGTTGATTTGGAAAGTGGGGACAGGAACACTGGGTTTTGCTGTGGCTTTTAACTGTAATTGTATACACATAGGAAGAACAGAATTACTACGCGTGGCTTCAAAAGCTGTATATGAGCTTCAGCATGCTGATCTACAGCATGTAGAAAGTGTGGAGGAAGGGAGTAAAATTTCCATTTTTTAATTGCAGAATTTGATTAGTGGAAAAAAGTTGATTATCAAAATGAAGAAAATTTGATGTAAAAATAAAAGGTTACCAAAATTTTTAAACAATACCTAAAATAGTGATTGCATTTTTTTTTCCACTTTTGACAATATCCTTTGATGTATTTGAGAATATTTTCATACCAATATATATATTCTTACTCTTACCAGGGTTATTTATTGTATAGAGATGCAAATAATCACAGTATGACAGCTGTAAGAATAAACCCTGAAACTTTGGAACAAGACGGTACAGTTGCTTTGCCAGGTATGAATCTCCAGATATGAGAAGATGGTTATAGTTTACTGTTTACATGCTATGTATTTTCAGGTAAGCGGAAGAGAAATTGAGATAGACTTTGAGATCACAAAGAGATTGCTTTTTTATGACTTTGGTTTGCTGCATTAGACCAGCTACAGTATTTCATTCAGAGGTCTTGCATCTTACTCCAACTACTGGAGGAATACTGCAATATTTTAGAATGTATGGTCATCTTAATTTAAAGACTCCAAGAGCTTAACTTCCTTCTTAAAGAATTTTTATTTCTTCCTTATTTGAACTTTGAGCATTTGTCTCAGCTATGACTTTGTTTCCGGTATCTCTTACATGTAGGTAGTTACAAACTATGACCAAAACCATTTGGTTTTTAGTACAGGTAGAAATGTATCCAAAAAACAAAGGAGGCTAATGAACACTGATGGAGCATGCTTCTGATGTTTAAAATGGTGGTGGGGTTTTGTTTATTTGTTTTGAGATTTATTTTTGTAGTTTTGGTTTTGTTTGGGTTTTTTGTTTGGGTTTTTTTGCAGAGGAGCCTCATAACTTGGGTCTCTGTTTAGAAAATGAGGGTGTTCCTGGAACATGCTTTAATGGTCTCCTGGTGAAACACATTTGTTCTTCGCCACTCACATAAACAGTAGAAGGGCACAAGAATGTCTTTCAATAAACAATGACAGGCTTATTCTATAGATCAGAAAAAAGATTTTGTGTTGCATCCTGACATAAATAAGAAGGCAGTGATTGAAACCTCAGAAAAATTCTCTAGGCTTTTTGTATTTCAAACACAAACAGTAGTTTTTGAAACAAACTATGAATGCAGAATCTAGTCGATGCAACTTTCTGCAAGTCCTTAAAATGTGGATGTCTGTTTAAGCTGCTTGGTCTTTGTGGGGCTGTATGAGGAACTTGAGTGAGAGCACATTCAAGGACCTGACAAATTGCCTTGTAGGATTGTTTTCCCTCTTTCTTCACCTCGAGGCAGCTTCTTCAACGAGTAGGGTCCTTTTGAGGTCCTTGATTATGTTACCATTGGTAAGCAAATCAGTGTGTTCTTCATGCAGGTCTTGAGAGACACTTGAGCACATTTAAAGTCTGCATCTCTGAGCTGTTAGCTTTCTTTTGCAAATCTCAGTGACAAGTGTCATTCTGAAAGACAGCCTTGTGTTTATACTATAAAAAGGCACAAATTAAACAAGAGCATGCCTTCTAAACAAAAATGTATTAATCTTTCAGTGCAAAAGCAAATCTTATAACTGTGGGAATACCCATTCAGAAATCCCTCAAACTGTTTCACATAATTGCATTTCATATGGTTTGTGATGGTGTCAAAGTGGATGCTACATGTTCTTCATAACTACTACCCTTTGTATTTCAGTCCTTGAACTTTACTATTTTACTTTCTGCACTTCTACGCATTTATGTCAGTGTTACGTTGTGAGCAGATACGGCCTTGTTATTCTGTACTTCTTATTTCTGTTTCCCATTAGAAGGAAAGAAATGAAGGTGGGGGGAAGGGTATGTGACCTATCATGAGGAAACCTGAGTAGGTACATAACTCTAAATAATAGTGGCTGCCCCACTGTAATCTTAATAATGATTTGCAGCACATTGTAGTTCTGAAAAACCACACCGGATAGAACTAGAGGGCAGTAACCTCGCTAACAGCTGAACACTGATATGACTCCAACTATTTCCTCCTAGTTGGTATGGTATTCAGACATGGCTCTATCCGGAGTTAATCTCTTTCAAGTGCCTGGGCTGGTGATAATGCATTTAAATAAGGTATTTGTATTTATTCATACAGGGATGTGTAGGAGATTAGCAGTTCATTAAGAGATGTGATTAGGAGTTGATCCTAGTTAGAAGTCATATGACCTTGGAAAATTCAGTGAACTATGGAACATTATCTTCTTTCTGAGACAGTAGGATCCACCAGCTTCTTGAAACCATAAACTTCTATTTCAAAGCTTCTATTTCCACTCTGATAGATGATCTAGCAAATCTGACGATGTATCTGGAACTACCAGACTGCGTGTCAACATTCTTGTATCTAAAGCCTTTGCCAAGCTTCATGCACTGTCCTTGAGCTGTGGATCTGTCTTCCTAGTCCAAATATCATAAAAGCATCCCCAAATTCTATGAGATTTTCTAGGTGATTGGACCTGAATTTACAGAGGAGGTTTTCATCTTGACTGTTTCTTTAACAGTAATGCATACTACATACCTTAGAGAAAGGTTGCTATGTTCAGCTGAAGAAGTTGAAGTTATATGCTATATGGTTTCATTGTTCTTTGAAATTACACATGAATATCTTGGACCTCAGGACTATTCACTTAGTCTGAAAAGTACTGCTGAGGGTGGCCTAGACAAACTCAAGAGTACTTATTAGCAGGCACTGGATGCACTATATAAATAGGGAAGGTGATGCTTGACAGTCTTGAAGTCTCTAAGGAGGCTGTGATTAACAGGTCTCTGTAGTGATGTCCTTTAAGTAAAACATAAGCTTTTTCTGTTATAGTAATCTCCAGATAGAAACCTTGGATATCTTCATCCCCAGAATAATTTGCAAAGTCAAATTGGATAAGACTACAGTTGATCATAAGAGCTCCTTGCTAGCTGAGACACTATAGTATCCTACTTTTTACAGATATTCCATTTGCCTTCCGTTTTCTACTCTCCCCATTAGTTTGATTATTTAATGCTGGGCCTGGATGTTATCTACTCAAGTGGTTCCTAATTTTAAGGAAGTCTTCTGAAGAACATCTATTTAAAAAACCCAGAAGGATCCCTGTTCCAGACTTCCTCTGTGAACACACCTACCAAACATATAAACAAGCCCTAAAAATGTTTACTGGGAGGCTCACCTCTTCTTGAAATGACTTAAGAAACAGGCCAAACAGTGTAATATGGACCCAGAGGTGGCCAGAATATCCTGTTTCCTTGACAATTATGCTTATGTGAGCATGTAATTTTCAGCCATTCGAGGGACCTTAATACTTACCAACTTCCTATAACCTTTCAGAAATGTCATTTAGATTATTTTTGGAACTTCTCTTCAAGTTATTGACAACTCTTTTGTTTTATCACTAATACTACTTTGCAGCGTAGAGAATTAGTAACATGAACTGACTTTGGTCATTAAATCCGAGATTATTTTTGAGAGAGCAATGCTTCAAACTTCAGTGCATCTGCCATTCTCCATCCTGCTTGCTGCTTACTCTCTTTGTGATTCATACCTGTGTGTGCTCTAAGGGGGAGGTTTTCTACTTTAGGTGTGTTACGTCAAGATGTGAGAATTAGAGAGGGCCACCTAATGCATATTCTATTCCTGGTAAGACACTGTATTGGACTGGGCAGTATAGCAGGAAAAAAGTAGTTTATGGGTTTGTGAATAATGGGGTTTTTTTCAGCTGTATTATTTTTAATAAAACACTCCAGCTAGCTGGCAAAAAATAGCAAACTTGCTGGTTATGCCAGACGGATATTATGTGTGCTTCATTTAGCATTAAATTTGTTAGATAAAATGACAGATACTGGATCTTTGTTCAGGTTATGAAGTGGATATTTAGAGTGTAAAGTAGCTGTCCTGTAGTATTTTTGGATGAGGTCTCTTTCCTGTGTGTAATCAATGAAACAAGCACCTTAAAAGCCATCTAATAAAAATCTCTTTGTTAGTAGCTCCATCAGCAGAGCAGGAAGGGAAGAAGAGATGGTGCAGGGACACACTTTTAAACTTGCAGAGAAAGTGGTCTTTTTCTTTTTTCCCTTAATATGGGCAGAATTCTTTCCCTACCTTTTTTTCTTGGAAATAGCTGACCTGTTTTCAATAAATGTGTGATACATTCAAGTATATGCTTTATAGTTTTCCAAAAACCTAGATTTTCAGTTAATAGTTTGGTGAAATTTATGAAAACAATGCAAAAATGAGATTAATAATGAAAAGTTGGATTCAGTTTAATTTATTTCTGTAGGTTTTATATGCTAGACTGAGGAAACTTTTCTTTAAAGACAGTAACCCTTATTTTAAAAAAACAAAAATATGTCTTTGGGGAAGGAGAAAGACTAACACCCCCAGAAAATTAGAATTTAGTTGTGTTATAATAGTTTAGAATACCCCTCACAGGTGAATACTAAATGCTTTTGCAGTTAAATATTGGGGTAACCCCTCACATTTCATGCAATGGGAAGTGCTTTAATAACTCTTAAAGGGACAAAAGAGTATTATATGCTTTTGGTGAGAGAGGAGATCCTAGCATAAAATAACGTGTAATCGGAACAGTATGATCTCTCTTCAGACAAACCAGAACCCTCATAGTCTGATTGTAGTGAGAATGAATTAGACAGAAGCAGAGAACAGCGTATGTATGTTAATATAAACTGATGTAGTGCATTTCATCTTTCTCTCACAGATTGCCATACTGAAGGGCAGAATATCCTCTTCACTGATGGAGAATATATTAATCAAATAGCAGCATCTAGAGATGTAAGTGTTACATAGGATGGGTAAACTTTTTTCTCTCAACTGCATTGTTTTATTTTACAATACTTATAGCATCCTTTTTGCTTAATGTTTGGCTTTTTCTTCGCTGACACAACTAAGGAAGAAATCCATGTAACTAGAGATACTGACAAACTGCCATGTTTGTGCATAAAGGAGTAGTATTTTGGTATTTATCCACACAATTTTGATTTGTGGTGGATTTTTCAGATTTTTGTTATTTTTCAGATAACTTTTTCTTAAAACTTTGCTGCTCTTTCTGAGGGGAAAAAAATATCTTATACATGGAATAAGGGCTTTTTAACATGTTATTCTACAGGGTCTCTGTGGGATAAGCGTCTTAGAGCTTAATGATAATTTTTTTCTAATTTGATTTCCTGTAATTGCTTTGGTACTTGTTGGGGAATTTCAGCCAGATTTCATAGAAGAGGTATGAAAGATACTACATGCCAATAGATTTTTATATGAAAATTGCCTATTGGCCAAAGCTGTAGAGACCCAAATAAGTGCTTCTACTAGGGGCAAAACAGTTCTAGTTGTTCTATGTTTTGTTCAGCAGACTGTTATTACATTCTTAGTTCTGGACTGGTCACTGTTTTTTGACAGTGAGAAATCTGTAAAACAGGGGTGGGGCAGGTGTGGGGTGAGTCAGAGTTGGCAAGAGATGCAGGACACGCAACTATAAGACAACCAGGATTAATCCATTTCCCTGCTAACGGAACAACATTTTTTTTTTTTTTTAACGTGGCCAGATGAAGATACTTCATTTGCACTTGTAAACAGAAACCTGTTTTAGCTACTCTTTAAAGCAGTCACTCTTAAACTGCATGCAGAATTTTGGGTTCTGGATCAGGAGAAGTTGAGGGCTTAAAAGATAGATGTAAATAGTTATAAAAGCAAGATTTCTATAGTAAGATTCAGAGTTAATTATTTCTATAGCAATTCACTATGTTCATAGTGTTTTCATCGAATTCAGTATATGTTTAAGATCTATCAGATGCTTATCTTCAGCTCATTGTTTGGCACTTTCTGCTTTTCTCCTCTATAATAAATATAACTTTATCAATGTGTCCTCTGAAAATTTACACTGAAATAGTAGTATACTGATACGCTTAGGCCATGAAAAGTAAATGATTGCATTTATTATACAGTATGAAGTAGATATTTTTATTTATTGCAGGATGGCTTTGTAGTGCGAATATTTGCAACGAGTACTGAGCCAGTACTACAACAAGAACTGCAGCTTAAGCTTGCAAGAAAATGCTTACATGCCTGTGGCATCTCATTGTTTGATCTGGAGAAAGACTTGCACATTATCAGTAAGTCCTCTTCTTTGAAGGTTAATAACAAGCTAGTAATTCAAATAATAAAACTGAAGCAGTGCCCTTCCCTTTATTACATGCAGGACAGTATAGCTCCATCATAAACACATGGAGAAGTACGAGGGTTTTGAAACTGCTTAAGCATAATCCATACACTCATTTTGAACCACCTTGCTGTCTATAGCACTATCCATGGTTTTCTGGTATTTTCCTCTAGTTGTATAATAAATATATAATTGTTTGAAGCTTGGACTTCATCATAGTGCTCATGTAACATGTAGTTAAGCTATAGAACTCACTGTGGGTCAAAGTTAACAAAAGTTAAAAGGACTGGTGGCTGGATTAATGGAAAAAGAAATGCATTGAAAGATGGTAAATATGTGGAAACCATCTTTGCATCAGAGAATTTGAGATGCAAAATTGTTGGTGTCTATGAAGGTATTTTGGAGAAATATCACTTGGCATTTGCTTTGGGTTTTTTTTGCTCTGTTAGGTGTCTGTTTTTGTCACTGTCAGAACAAAAGCGTATTTGGCTACATGGACCTTTTGTCTGACCAAGTGCAGTTGCTCTTATGCTAGTGCTTTTTTTCCTCTTTGAACAGCTTTGCCAGGTCTAGCTTAGTAAGCCTTTTTGTGGCAGCAAAACTTTGTTTCACTTGTAACTTTCTTAGAACTTTTGTTACAAAAAAGTCTCCCTGGCAGAGTTAGGTCCATAAACTGGTCTGTGAAACTGCCCGGTTAAACTGTCCGGTTAACGCACTCTTAACTCGCACAGGTACAGGGTTTGACGAGGAATCAGCTGTCCTTGGTGCTGGAAGAGAGTTTGCACTAATGAAAACTGCTAGTGGAAAGGTACTGAAAATGTTCTGTAGTAAATAGCAAATTGCATCAATGTATTTCTACATGCTTTGAAATTTAATTATTATTTTCCACAATTCCTTTCTTTTTCTCCTTTTTAGTATGTTAGAATGAATTTATATGACTGTATTTAAATACATTTTCAGAGCCCACTTTAAAGGGAAAAAGGCAAATGGTTGTTTGAAAACATAAACAGATGGTGTTGGAACCATATAGAAATCTGAGGCTTGACTGTAGAAATTCCTATAAATTCAACCAAACAGTCAATCTTATGTAGAGGCAGTGTGGGGCTTTGTTTTAGATTTGGGGGAGAGGGATTACCTTTTGTCTACAAATGATATATTTAGCACATTGGCAAAATTTTTGACCTCATGGCTTTCCATAAACAGTCTGACCATGGTCACTTATTTAAATCCCAGCTTGATTTTTCCAGTCCTTCAGAGAATTATTGACTTCCCCTGTGCAAGGTTTTCAGTTGATTTTTTTAACCCTATTCTTAATGGGTTGGTATATTGGTTCTGCTCAGTGGAGGCTTTTTTTCAGAGGCATTTGCATATTCATTGAAATTTAGAAATAACTTTGCTTACTGTCACTATGACTTTTTACGTTATTTACTGTTCTATTTCAGTTTGGGAAACTAATGTTATTTTACTTACATAAGCATAGTTCTTTGTTTTTCTGTGTTCAGAATTGTGTTGCTTTATTAGAATGAAGGCCTTGCTCTGCTTCTGTCAAAACAGTGAGACTGGTGAAAATGTTCATAAATAAACTTAATTAAAACTTAGTTAAACTTCCTAATAAAATTTAATAGTATGAAACAGAATTTGATCAAGCAGAACTCTTCAGACATTAGAGGAGACAGATTAATTTGATCTTCAGACTAACAAATGCCACTTCAGTATAAAATTAAGAAATTTCCTAGTTTTGATCTCTGAAGTTATGGTTTTAGATATGAAATACACTTTATAAGACAATGAAAAATGGCTTTAGGTGTCCACAGAGATTAACGCACCCATTTTATAGTACTGTTGAGTAGCGTAGTTCTAGAGGAAACTTTTTAGTCCCTATCAGTAGTTTTGTGTTTGTTCATGTGAAATATTTTATTCTATCTTACTGTTTATGTACTCAGTGGCCACTGAGCATTTACTGAAAATAAGTTTTAAAAATGTGTTGAAGCATATTAAAATTTGTAGCAATTTGTGGGGTTTTTTTGTATTGTTATAATACCATCTTGTTTTTACACAGACCAGACCTTTCTCTTAAGTGTTTTAAATGCTTATTTTCCTCTGAGTAATTTCTTCTGAACAGTTTTCTTGTGTGTTCAACTCATCCAGCCAAACCATTATATATGAAAACTAACTCTGTGGCACAATAGAAAGCACATTTCAAAACAAGCAGAATCTAGTGAGAATGTTTCCCCCATTAAGTCAAAATTCATGGGTTTAGGATACAGATATTGAAATGGTGTAAACAATGTCAGGAAAAGTTCTGTATGGTTTGAAATGACAGGATTTAAAACCAGTGCAGCTTTTAAAATTATGCAAGTTTAAAGTGCTGTGACGTAACTGAAAATGATAAACTGTTTTCTCCTAGATTTATTATACTGGCAAATATCAGAGCCTTGGAATCAAACAAGGTGGTCCTTCAGCAGGAAAATGGGTTGAACTCCCAATCACAAAATCTCCAAAGATTATTCAGTTCTCTGTTGGACATGATGGCTCACATGCCTTACTTGTTGCTGAGGATGGAAGCATATTCTTCACAGGTTCTGCTAGTAAGGGAGAGGATGGCGAATCAAGTACGTATTATGCTTGCTTGATCAATGGTTGATAAAAGCCTATTAACTACCTTGTAATTTGAAAAGAAGAGTTTTAACATTTTCCAAGAACATGTAAGCATGCCATTGGGTTTGAATTTTACACCAGCCACAGGTCCTGACAAACAGTGCCACTGCCTCTCCCAGCTAGAGATGTTGATATCAGTTTTAGCACAGTTTGGGTTGTGTGGTGGGAGCGCTGTTTTAGAGTTGTCCTGAGAAAAGGTAGTCATAAGTTTGGTCAAGAGGCCAAGCTGTCTGCCTTAGGACTTTGTCTGAAAAACTGAAGAGCCAAATTTTTACCTCTTTGCTGTTGTTTTAGAGACCTGTGGAAGCGGGTGTTTTGCCAGCTAATGCCTTTCCATAATGGAGAGCTACATTGATTAGATACTGTAGAAGCAGAGTCTTCTGTGCTTGATGAAGCAGAATGCTTCAGACATTAGAGAAGACAGATTAATTTGATCTTCAGACTAACAAATGCCTCTTCAATATAAAATTAACAAATTTCCTAGTTTTGATCCCTGAAGTTGTGTGTTTAGTTTGAAATATGCTTTATAAGGCAATGAAGGGTGGCTTTAGGTGCTCTAAAGCTGTGATCTGCTGTGATATTAAATTAAATACTTTAGGAAACAGACTGTTGTTGTTATGTTGTGTTGGATTAATGGAAAAAAAAAAGAAAAAAAGGTGAAGAATATGTTTTGATAAATACCTAACTCTTGAGGATCTTGAAACAAAGCTGATATTTTTGAGTTGTCAGCCTCACAATGTATACATTTTAATAGGATAATGTAATGTATATTTCATAGATAGGCTTCAATACTGTATGAAAATGCTAACTCTTCAAATTAATCTCCCAATAATGTTCTGTTTTAATGGTGTAGTTTGGTGTTACCATTAAAATTAATACATTTTTCACAAAGCAGGTTTGTGGAAAAGTTCAGTCTGCTAGCCATAGAATCTAAACACAGACTTAAGACTGAAATTTTTGTGCCTCAGTGCAGTCAGTTAGAAATATGATAACACTCAAATGTTGTTATAAAATTCAAGTCTTTAGGTAGTAGTAGATGGTTAGAATTTAAAAAAAAAAAAGATTTATAATAGAATTTAAAAATAGATTTGAAATCTTGCTAAACAGCAGTGGTAGAGTCCAGCTGTGTCTCAATCAACTGTGTAGGAGTTTTACCTTTCAAGAAAGTTGTTAACAAAAACTCAGTGGGTTGCGTGTGAGGTATGGCTTAGCTCATGGCATACTGTTCTGTGAAAGATTAACTACACTGACAGTATTCCTCAAGAATGTGTGGATTTTCCCATGTAATATAACTAAAATACAGGCATGAACATTATTTTAAGCTTTGATAATGCATATGGAGTGGATTCTTGAATGTGTTCAGGAGACAGGAAGTTAATAGTAGTACTCCGATGTAAAGTGTTTGGATAACAAACTTGGTATGTGCTATAGTAACTTTGTAGAGTGTTTTTAAATGCAAATCTACTGAAAGCTGAGTGGGACAAAATCATACTACTTTCTCCGGTAAATGTAGAGTAAATTTAAGAGATTCAAACAAAAAGATTTCAGGAAATACATTAAAAAGCACAAATTTCAAGATTTCTTTGTGCAGTTATTGGGGAGTTATCCAAAATACAATTAAACTGATTCTTTTTGTTGTATATTTAGTTAATCTACAATTTCAGATGAAATGGAAGTTTAGCACTTTGAAGTAAATTGCTGTCGCTGCTTTTGTTTAAACTAGCAAAATTTAGGTGAGAAGACTTAGTACTTTAGTACTTACTAAATCTTCTTACTGAAGAATCTGCTCAAGGTCTTTCTGAGTTCTTTTTAAAAAGTTCAACTCTCTTCTGACTCATCTGTTTCTCTTTGTCTAATTTGGTTCAGAGTGGATGTGCACAAGTTTTAGTTTTTTTACCCTAGTTTCTTTTAAACCTGTGCAGGGAGACTAGGTTTCTGTCAGCAGGGAGTGTGTGTGTTCTCTGTAGAAAATTGGTAATTGTCAGCAAGTGAAAGTAGCTGGCAGGTCTCTGACTTGGGCGAAAATTCACAGGTGGTAGTAGTAGCTATTAGTTGTTTTATCCAGTTTATACAATGTTTATCAATTGTTTATACAATGAACTTGTGTAACAATTCTCTGTGAACTTATTGTGCATATATTGTCATGTATATTCTTTTCAGATGGCAATGAGGACTTTTTTTACTATGCACTGTTTTGTAAAGTTCATAAAGTTAGTTCAGTGTGTGTATATATATATTAAAGAAAAACTTGAAGAATCATTACTGAAAGATACATGTCTAATTGTGACTTTGCCATTGAATTTTTTGAGAGAAACCCGTCTAATCCAATAAAAATTAGACCAGGAGATCATACAGGTGGATATTTTTTTTTTTTCAGTAGCAGTTTGAAAATTAGCCCCTAATTATAAAACAAATGTTAATGTGCCTTTGAAGGTTTGAATGACTTGCAATTTATTTATTTATTTAAAGCTAAAAGCAGGCGGCAGTCAAAACCATATAAGCCTAAAAAAATTATTAAAATGGAAGGAAAGATTGTCATATCTACAGCGTGCAATAATGGAAGCAGTTCTGTAATTTCAAAAGATGGAGAACTCTACATGTTTGGAAAGGATGCCATTTACTCTGATAGTACAAGTAAGTTAATATTTGTCTTTTAAGTGATTTCTCAACTAGAGTAATTTGAAATTAGTCTGGAAGTTTTTAGCCTGTGGAAATGATGTTTCTGTGTTTCTTACTCTCCTAATAGATTTCTGAATTTCTGCTGATTCAGCCAAATATGACAGAAGGATAGAAAGAGAAGACAGTTTCCTTAAGTTCTGTAAAAATACACATCAGCAATGGTGACAAATACCCGAATGAATTCTTCCACTAATGGGGAAAAAAAAAAAAAATCATTTGTTGTATTAATCTGACACTAGAAGGCCACACAGGGAAAAGTCACAGAAATCAGGTGTCTGTGTTTTGTTATGAACAAAGGCTGCAGGAAACCAGACCTTATAAGTTTTTCTGCTCACAAGACAGCCTGTTTTGAATTTGCAGGTGATCCAGTACATCTCAATTTAAATAAAATATTAAAGAAATAAACTCCAATGGCATTATGACTCCTTTAGAATTGTTTTTCAGAACAGGTGGTTTGCACCAGGGTTTGATTTGGTTTTGGCTTTCCTTTCTTTGCAGGACAAATGGCCTAGGCCTAATTCTTCTTTCACTTCTTAGTCTAGCATTTGTTTGTTATAGCTGTTATTTTTCTTCAACGCTGTTAATTTAAGAATTGTCGATACTCACTAGCAATTTTGTTATGTTGCTGAAGTTTGCTTCTCAGGTAGAAAGTGTAATATACCACTCAACTGTTGTATGTCTTACAGGTTTAGTAACAGATTTGAAAGGCCATTTTGTGACTCAGGTAGCCATGGGCAAAGCTCACACCTGTGTGCTAATGAAGAACGGAGAAGTTTGGACGTTTGGCGTAAATAATAAAGGACAGTGTGGACGAGACACAGGCTCCATGAACCAGGGAGGAAAAGGTAAGGAACCTAGATTTTCCTTTTGTGTGCTGGAAAATATCACAAGTAAAAACATAGGTAAGCATTTTATTATAGAATATAATTGCAATACTAAAGCTTAAGTACATGCAACATGCTTAAAAAAAACCCAGATATGGATGCTTTCACTTCAACTGTCAAGTATTTGGTATTCTGCACATGCTAATAAACTTAGTCATGTAAAAAAAAAAAAATCTCAATTACTTTTCTTTTGTTGGCGAAGAAGCTTTTCTTTAAAACAAATGATAAAGACAAACCTCATCACTCCTTGTCTTACTATATGCCGTTGTCCTAATAAGAAAAAAATATCTACCTTTCCTTTTTTAAATTTAGTTTTGAGGCTGTTGTTTGCCTAAACAGGGCTTGAATGCAAGTCTACATCTCTCTGTGCATCTGAATATTTCCATTACTCCTAAATATAGGTATGAAAAATGATACCTATTCACCTTTGCTGGATTGGAATATTTTGTACATGACAAGTAAATGACCTGTTACTTGTATACTGAATATAAAGGTTCAATTCTCCTTTTAGTTGTGAAACCTGGATATATACTGCAGCCCATGGTTGGAGAGGTTTCAGAAGTGTCATTGTGCTGGCTGAGAATGCAAATCGGGCATGCCTAGTCATTCCTTTTAAAATCTGATTGGCGAGTGTTCTTCAGAGCTTCCTCAGTAGCCACTGTTGGCCTCAGAAAACTGCTATTTCTTGTTTCAATATCTTAATTAGGTTTTGGAGTTGAGAACATGGCAACAGCAATGGACGAAGACCTGGAAGAGGAACTGGATGAAAAAGATGAGAAGTCCATGATGTGTCCTCCAGGCATGCATAAATGGAAGCTGGAGCAGTGTATGGTGTGCACTGTATGCGGAGATTGCACAGGCTATGGAGCTAGCTGTGTTAGTAGTGGGCGTCCTGACAGAGTACCTGGAGGGTAAGCAAACATATGGAAATACACTTGCTATAGTGTGTTGAATGGCTAAAGCACGTGTTGAATGTAAACTGAGTTGATGTGTTCTTAAACTTCAGTGTAAGATAACATTATATCTAAAAACAGTCTGTGCTTTTAAAATCAGAAGTAGGTTAAAATTTTTGTAAATAGCTTGTGGTAGTTACAGATGATTTAGTTTTAAATGCATTTTTTCACATTTCTTTAGCGTATAGTTCTTTACTAGAAGTTGTTAAATATGAACACTAATATAATCTGTCTCTTGACAGAACTGCTGGCTTGGGGATAATCTTTCTTCGTCCTGTGATGGAAGTTTTTTATCTTGCTGTTCCAGTTACTTTTATCTTCAGGGTTGAGCTTCAGGCTTTATCTTCAGGGTTGAGTTGCATAAAGGGCCACTGCTTTACATGTAGCTATTACTATTTCTCCAGCATTGCATGTGCTTATTGTTTCCTTGTTCATGTTTTCACATGGTGTATGTTTAATTAAATGAAGAAAATTTAAAGCTGAAAAGTCAGTTCAGATATGTATGGTCAGTGTATACTCCCTGGCACCATGCAACAGCAACTAGGATTTAAACTAGCTATACTTTCTGTTTATCTCAGGACAAATTACATATCCACAGATAGAACAAACTAATAATGTATGTTTTTAATTACCAAGGCATCGGTAATGCACAAAAATAAAAGACAGTGATAAAGCAACTCTGTTTGCTGCAGAATCTGTGGCTGTGGCTCAGGTGAGTCGGGCTGCGCTGTATGTGGCTGCTGCAAGGCGTGTGCTAGAGAATTGGATGGCCAGGAAGCAAGGCAAAGAGGAATCCTTGATGCTGTAAAAGAGATGATACCTTTAGATCTCTTGTTGGGTAAGTGATGTGAAATTAGTAAGATGGCTTTTCATTTTCTTTCTTTCTGCACTTTTTTTTTCCCTCAGTACATCTGTTTATACTCTTTAATAAACTCAATCCCACTGCTGACTTTTGAAACTTGAATTGGAATAACAGGTTACTTTAGAAATAGGTTTGTTCTTTTCAGTTAATATTTCAATATTTTTCAGTATTTTTATTCTTCTGTATGATAAAACTTTGTATCTTAAGTAATGCAGTTCTCTTTTTTCCAATCAAATTACTAAACTTTTAGATGTACAGGACAGTTTTAGTATAATATAGTTAAAATATATAAAATGTTGCTTATCAGGCAGATTTATTGATGATATAGCAAAGTGGGATCATTCTGGTAAGTGAAATATTTTAAACTTGCCCTTACTATAGACATGTGTGCCATTTTGACCTGTGCGGTTATGATACTAATGCTGATACTACAAAGTTGTTCTTGTCCTTTTTTGATAGCCTGAAAATTTTTCCGTAATCTTTTTATCAGGGTTTTTTGCAGTCACATAAAAGATGGGGAATATTGTTTCTTGAAAACTGTTTTCTTTTTTCTCTTAGAAATTTTCAGAGAGAAAAAGCTGCCAGGAATGTGGAAATTACTTAAAAACAAAACAAAACAAAACACCTCCCACCCCTCCCAAAAAACTCACCTTAGGGGAAAAAATACCAACTGGTATGATTATTGGAAAATACAGTTTGAGATCTTGCCTTTTAAGATCTGTTACCACAGCATTTTTAATATTGTATTCTCTGTACTTACAACTGGGCAGTTACAGGTTTTTGGAGATCAGACTTTCCTTCCTTTTTTTATATTTAGATGTACATAGAGCCCTTAATCCTGCATGGATGTATGGATATAGTATCTGGTATAGAAAAGGACCGTAAGATAATCAGATGCATGACTTAAAAAATTTATACATCTCACCAATTTACTGGCAGAAGGAATATTGATAATTGAAAATTACATGCTATTGCATGCTAGTGTGGGATTTTTTTCCTCAAGCAAAAGTTAAATAGAAACTAGAAGTGGTTCTCTTGATAAGTTAACACTAAGGACTCCAAATAACATCACTATGCAGTCCTGATACTTACATACAGGTGTTTCTAAATGTAATTTGCTTGTATATGGCTATCACAGAAGTAGGTTTATACTGATGGTGAATGTGGCAACAGCAGCTCTGCTTCACAGCTCTATTCCCATGCATGACCAGGGAGGAGTTATGGGTTTTGTGCTAACCTCTGCTTTGCTAACTCCTCTCCTAGCAGGATAGACAACTCTTGGTCCTGTGTTGGACTTGGCATAGTTTGAGGTGAGGGCATTGAACTGGTTGACCACATTTGTCTGAAGAAAAGTGACAGTGCTTCCAGGTGGAGTTTTTGTTTGATATTGGGGACAAGGTATATTTTTTTAGGTTGTTGCAATTTGCTGAAAAAACATTGGAAGAAGATAGTGCTTATAGTAGTTGTATTATTGCATTCATTCAAGTCATATTTTCTGTTTAAAAAAAGCGGTTATCAGTTTGTTTCAAATTCCTGTTGAATTAGCTAGTTTGGTAAATGGGTCAGATATACGTACAAATGTGTACGTGCATTAAAGTAACTGCATGCTTCTTAGTAAGCATGAAGCATATAGTGGTAAAGCATTCTTAAACTCAAAAATGTCTAATCTATTTAAAATGTTTTTAAAATATAAGCAATTTTATGCTTGTGTTAATAATGATAATCCTTTCTGAAACTTTTTTGGGAAAAATTGAGATAACCATGACAACACATGACTAAATATAACTATGTATATGCCTAATAGAAAGAAAGTACTAAATACTATTCATTGATGTTGGAATACTGGCAGATTCATGAAAATCAGGAAATTCAGAGATAAGGCCTCAAACTCTTCTCCAAATTTCCTCAACTTCTTTCTTTATTTATAAATATTGTGTCAGAGCCATGTAAAGAGCAGGTAGTAAGTAGGCTTCATTTTTCATTTACTTAACAACTTCTAGGGTTTATTACCATCATAACAATTTGTAGATATTTTACATATTTTCTTAATCTATGTAGCTGTCCCTGTTCCTGGAGTTAATATTGAAGAACACCTTCAGTTACGTCAAGAAGAAAAGCGGCAACGTGTAAATAGGAGACATAGATTGGAAGAAGGAAGAGGTAAGTGACTTTCTTGTTGATGAGAGGCTTGAGTAGTTTAAGCAAACTTCTTGGTCTGTTTTCTAAGAATGGAAATTAATTTGTTTTGTTCCAGTGAGCCAATAGAGTAACCAAACAAAAACTGGTACCTAAATAGCTAGCTTATGTTATTTAGCCTGCTTTTGGAAAGTTGTGAAAAATCTGTGTGTTTAATGAAGTCTACTCATAAGAATCAGAATTTTAATGGTGAAGAGTAGCATTTTATATCCCTTTCATATAGTCAATTTTCATTTTTTGCTGGTTCCTAGTGGGGTAATAGTTTTTTAAAATGTTGATGCTAAAACGTTTTTTATATGAAGGGTTTATATGCCTTTGTATATGAAGAGTTGAAATGACTGCAAGCCTGACCAGTGCTAGTTACCTATAATTTGAATTATTTAATTATTATTACAAATTATTGAATTTCTGTTGTATAATAGTAAGCAGAATTTCTTGTTTTATAAAATGAACTTTTTTATATTTGAATAGCATGAAAAAATTGATACACTGAATTAAAAAACAAAACACTGCATGATTTCAAAATTTTCTTGCCTTCTGTATTATCTACTTCAGGAATTATTATTGATTTTCCACACAAACAATATGTACTTCAACAGGTTTTCAGTACTCCTCTTGTTTTAAAATACCTTGGTGTCTTAATCTGGTAAATACTTAAAATTGAGAGATTTGGACTGATATATGTCATAATATTTTAGTGAAGCATGATGATGTGGTTGGTAAGATTATTGTGTATTGAGAAGAACAACAACTTTATTGGAATTTTGTGCTCTTCAAGTTCCTGCTGTGTTAGTAAATGCCATTTTGAGTTGTCTTTTAGGAATTGGATACTGTTTTTACTCAGATACAAAATGGACATTGTGATCAAACTTAGTTTGTAGACTCCATGCCAGTGAACCTTGTGGGGTAAATTGTGGCATTATTTCACTTGCATGTAAGAAATTACTGCTCTTGCTACAAATAAGGAGCAACAGGGAAGAGAAAGCTTATAGTTTCCTATGCATGTGGAAAAGGATGGAATATTTATTTTTCTTTGAATCTTTGTGGTTAATTTTAGCTGTGAGGTGGAGAGGGGAAGCCTTTGTCTAGGTCATGTTGGAGCTGCGTTGCATACTGCTGGCAAATATTAGGTAGAGCTAACGATCTTTTTTTCTTAAATCCTCATTGAATGCTCGGATATTATTGAAAGCTGCTGCCGTTCAGCCCAGAAAGGTAATGATGACAGAGCTGGAAGGTGAATTTCAGTTGGGAAAAAAAAAAAAAAAGAGCAGCAGAGAAACATTCCAGTTTGCTTCCATTTACATGGTTATAAGTAGAACCAGAGAAGCATATCCCTTCTGTATGCCATCTGTCTCTTAAAAAATTTTCCCACTGAATGTGTTGAAATAGGAGTAAAGTTTAGGACAGAGGTGTAAGAGTACAAGTGCTGGTAGTATACTGGTTTCCACACTGCAGGTTTTTAAATGGTCTGGTTGGTTGTGCTTCTTTACCAAAGCTCCAAATTTAGTCCTGTTACAGTGACTTTTGATTTAAAAATATGTTCCAGTGGTCCACTCAAAATAAGGGAGAAAGTGATGGTTATGTTTACAGGTATGACAATCATTTAACTCCTCCACAAGGTCAGTTGTGGTCTCTTGTATGGAAGATGAATATGCTCATCTTTATTTGCATTGTTCTGCAAATACAAAGTGAGAATTTAAGTATTCTGAGAAGGAGAAGTAGTTGTCAGCTATAATATCAATGGCCTACCTACATGTTGCTGTATTTCCAATCAAGAGCAGTTAACTTATCTCTCAAATATCTTCCAAGTCAAAGTAGCCTGCTACTGTTAGAAGGGACCTGTATACATGCTGTTCAGCAGCACCAGGCTGAGTGTAAGTAAATTCAGAAATTTTAGCTGCTTATGCTGAAGACTTCTCTGTCTTTATCTTGAAATGGCAGACACAACAGATTAGATTATACTTACTATGATAGAATTGTAACCAGTAAATAATTGTTATGTTTAGAATTAGTTATTAGTGTTCCTTCACTCAAGAAAAAAAATTTATTTTAGTGACAAATTAGATCCTAAAAATTAACAGTGGAAAAAAATGTTTCAGTTTTGGATAATAAATTTACTGTTTCAAAAAACTTAAGAATTTCTTAACCTTGGTTATATTTCCTTGCTCTTTTCAGTGCAACAAGTAAGTACAGTGTGTTCAGGTGACCAGTTTTGCTGCTTTTCTGTGACAGTGGTAGAGCTACTTCACTCAGTTGCTTCCTTCTGCATCTAGCTTAATGGCCGTGACAAGAGCAGTGAAGAGGGCTCAAAATCAATTCCACATTTTTAAGTTTGGTGTATGACCTTTTGAGAAATAAAGCCAGCTGTATTCATCACAGCTTCTATGCTAAATCATAATATCTCAACATGATTATTGAAGGATGTTTCTCAGCTTTTCACTGTCTCTGTTGTTCTGGTGAGAAGTGAAGGAGTTGATGTACCATATGAAGAAATCACTGTTTTTCAAGCTGGTTTAGGGCTTAATGGGAGTAGTGGGAGGTGAGTGTAGAAGTAGTTGCACTTTATTGTTTTCTGTGGTAATGAGGAAGTTTTGTATGTTAGAGTATTCAGAACATGGTTAGATTATTTTTTCTTTTCTATGAAACATCAATTTTTTTTAGTCTTAGGGGTGTTAAATTATGCCTTAATGGATTGCAGAAATCCCTGGGCCACATTGTACAATTAATGTAATGAACCTAAGATTACAATTTACTAAGTGAGCTAGTCTTGAAAGCTGTTCCTGTGACTTTTTCAGATTGATATTTGAAGTAATAGAATTTAGAAGTAGTCAAAGATTTCAATTTATTGCTTAAAGATAATTCAGATTTTTTCAGAAGGCTGTGAGAATGTGAAAATACCTTTTTAAACAAGCTATATTTAACTAATAAGCTGGAAATATTTTGATGCTTTCAGGACCTACAGGTTATATTTGTTTCGAAGTTCCTTTAAACAAATCAAAACCAAACAAAAAAACCCTTTTTACTTGAAACATTATCAAACCCATACGTGACTTTGTGTTTAAGAATGCTTTCAAGGGAAAGCTGTGGGGTTTTGTCCTTAATGACCAGCAGGTATGTTTCTATGAAATTACATTGTTGTACTTGAGTTTGTGATTACTGTCTGAAAGTGGTGATTATTGTTAATAAAACTGATTTTTAAAGTGGAAATATTTATATTTCTATTATCATTTTAGAACTCAGATTTGCAATAGACTCAATGAGAACAGATCTGGTTTATATTTAGTGTTCTAATTTACCTTATGTGTTTATACACAGAAATGCATCTTTAACATTTATTTAACAATATATACCAAGTCAAGTATTCAGAAGTGAGAAAGTCTCAAAATTAAGATTATCATAAGACTTACTTCCGTCTCATTCTCTAGCACCCCTAAATTGCCCTGCATGCTTGTATTGGCTAGCCTGCATCTCTTTTTCCCTTATAAAAAGCCCTAATAATTTTTCTTCCACATCTGATTTGTACAATTTAAGCATCAGTAGAAAAGAGCTTTAAGAACACAGGAAGAGGCATGTATCCTGTTTTTATTTTCAGTGTTTTGAACAAAAGAAGCAAACTGCAATTAACCTTAGTGCCTGCACAGCAATGACACTCTTCATGAATATTTCTGCCATAATAATAAATTGCTACTCATAGTCTGAAAAATACAGTTTTAAAGAACATGCACCTTAACTATTATCCCTGCCTCATTTGTTTCCCTTAAGGCTATAGAGGTGGGATGTTACCTAAGTAAAATGTTTTCCACTTTTAGTGTAACTGAAACTAAGCATTTGTCCCCAGTTTCATTTTCTGAAATGTTTTTCTTTAAAATTTACCACCTGTTGACCTGTTAGATCTCACATGACCATTTGAGATCATTGATTTCAGTCTTCTGTAATCACAGCTTGCCAAATAGCATTTGTTTAGGGAAAAGTACTAGAAGAAATCAAAATATGTGTAATATAAATTCAAATCAGATAGTAAACTCTTTGATAGTTCTGCCTAAGTGCTTAGATGGCCAAGAATGCAAAAGCACGTAAGTGCATGTAGGATGATATTAATTGTGTATATTTTCCTGTAGTCCACTGCATTATTTAATAAATGCATTCTATTTTGCTAGAAAATGAAATTATTTCTGTGGATAAATGTTTTTTTCCTTTATGCTCTTAATTCACTGCCAAAGTCCATTTTGAAAGGCCCAGATGCTGCAGGACCAAGAAGGAAAAGCTAATCTTTAAGTTTCTTAGACTAGGGATGTTTAACTTCACAGCCTAGCTATGGAAAAACATTTTATAAAAAATAAAGGGAGAGAATGAATGTCATTTTGCATCATATAGCAACTGATTTAAAATAGCAGCACTACAGTCTACCGGTGACTGTCCTTTTGCTTATCTCTATAACTCGAGCTACTAAAATAACTGAGAATGGTAATAGGTTGTTATTCCCCATGTAGATCTATGTTAGAGGCTTCTAGAAGAGTTTTTCAAATAATACTCTGTGGCATTATTTAACAAAATAAAGGAAGTGTCTAATGCATTGCTGAATTGTTCCACCAGAATAATTCATAGTACCTAAGCAGCTCCCTTTGTACAGGCAACCTCAGATGTAAGCAGAGAGCAGATATGGTATGTATGAATTGTTCTAGCGTTTTGTTTCCTGTGGTGTTATTTCAGAGGGAGAGGAGGCACTTTACATCATGCCAGCACATGACTGAACATGCAGGTGTCATAATGTAATCAAAATGTAGATGTTTCCTGTTGTATTATGACTGTGGTACAGATTTAGTGTGCATAAAAAGCCAAAGAGGATGACAGACTTGCACATCCTGTTACATGGATTGGATACAAATTCTTATGAAATTGAGATATATTGCATTTAACTTTATTTTGGATTCAGGTTCTTTACACAATGGGAATGTAGAGTATATATGAATATCCAGAAGCAAAGATAAATCCTGCTGTGATCAGAAGATTAGATACTGTTACAGAGTTGTCAGCTTCACTAGGGGAGTGTAATTCAGATGAGTGGCTTGGCAACTAAAGGCATCCTGGGGTGCATTAAGAAGAGTGTGGCCAGCAGGTCGAGGGAGCTTCTCCTCCCCCTCTACTCTGCCTTAGTGAGGCCCCATCTGGAGTACTGCGTCCAGTTCTGGGCTCCCCAGTTCAAGAAAGATGAACTACTGGAGAGAGTCCAGCAGAGGGCCACAAAGATGATTAAGGGACTGGAGCATCTCTCGTATGGGGAAAGGCTGAGGGAGCTGGGGCTGTTCAGCCTGAGGAAGAGAAGACTGAGAGGGGACCTCATCAATGCTTATAAATATCTCAAGGGCGGGTGTCAAGAAGATGGGGCCAGAGTCTTTTCAGTGGTGCCCAGCGACAGGACAAGGGGCAACGGGCACAAACTGGAACACGGGAAGTTCCGCCTGAACATGCGGAAAAACTTCTTCACTGTGAGGGTGCCAGAGCCCTGGCACAGGCTGCCCAGGGAGGGTGTGGAGTCTCCTTCTCTGGAGATATTCAAAACCCTGCCTGGACACAGCCCTGTGCAGCCTGCTGTAGGTGACCCTGCTCTGGCAGGGGGGTTGGACTAGATGATCTCCAGAGGTCCCTTCCAACCCCTGCCATTCTGTGATTCTGTGGAGCTGACAGCCTTTTATGCTTCCTAAACATTCTCTATCTCCCAAATCTCCTATAGTTCTTTTACTCACCTTAATGTACTTCACTTCCTTCTGCCCTCCTGAAATTCTCTCTTTTCTTGCCATCTTTGCTCTTAGCACTAAAATGCCAAACGCTGCCTTCAGGGCTGTGTCTCATCCCCTGGGCTGTTTGTTGTGCAGTCATTTTCTGGAACTTCAGAATTTTTTGCCTAAGTTATCTAGAGATCACATCTTCTGTTTGATCAGCCACAAATATCTTAGATCCACATACTTCAAGCCGCACTCTTTGCAGTTCTTGCATCTCTTTTTGCAACTTTTCTAATCTGAGTTTCACTTTTGTCATATTGTCATGTCCATTCTCTATTTCATGGGCTTTTCATTTCATTAGGAACTTCTCAGTAAGCAAGTCCCATTACTTTTTTTTTTTCCTTACTTTCTGCTGTTCTTCATCCAGCTTTCCCTCTGTATCTTTTGTCCTTCAAACATTTTTAGCTTTCGTAATCAGCTTGTCATTCATCTCTCTCCCTTTTCTTGCCTTTTCCTGGTCTGCCTCTGTATACTCCTCGGTATCTCCCCTCCAGCTTGGAAAGAGAAAACATGGTATAATTTTTTTGTGTAAGTCTAAACACTGGGAAGTAGGATATTAAACACAGCAAGTGGCCTGGCAGAAAGTAATCTTTACCAAAAACGTATCTATTAATTGGAAGCTCCAATTGAGAGGAGACTGTGAAAAGTGGAAGCAACAGCAAGACAACTAAAGGAAGAATCTGCAAGATGACAGTAAAGCAAAAGTAAATAAAGATCCTTGATAATCAGAAGGAGTTCTTAATTAACAAGGGGACCTATCCTGGGATAAAGAGAGTCTAGATAAACACAGTAGAACCAAAACAAAAAAATCTATGTTGTGTGTAGAAACATACATGATGAATGAGGGTTTTGGCTGTTACATTAGCTAACATATGTATGAATCTCAAAGCTAGGGGGAAAGGCAGTAGTGGATTTTTAAAATATTTTAATTTTTTTTAAGTTAATGCTAAAATTTGGCAACTTCTGTGTGGGAAGACAAGTTTCTTCATCTGAAGCTTCTACAGCTAGATAGATTTGGCCTAACTTCCACTTAAATTTCTTTCCATACTGGTTACTATTAATGAAGGAACTGGTGGACTAAAGCTGACAACAGGAAACCTGAGACAGTGGACATTTATGAAAAGTTAGCTTATGTTAATTTGTCAATAAAGTTCAGCTAAGGAAATAGAGTATCAATGATTTTGGGGGAGGAGGAGGAATACTGGTTTTCAGAGTTTCACATAAGCTCTTTATAACATGACACAAATCCTGATTTGGGGTGTTCTGTTTTTTGGTTTGGGGTTTTTTTTTTGTTTGTTTGAAAGTCCGTGTAAGGACTGGGTCTGGGAATCTGTGGAATGGCAAGAGTGGCACTTGGCAGAATTAGCTGTTCCTAATTCATGGTTTCCATTGAATGTGAGACTTCTGGAAGAAGGACATGTCTCCAAAGAAATTAATGGTGGCATGCTTAACCTTTAAAATAGAGGAAAAATACAGATTTAAGGAAGAAATTGCTGGTCCATGATCTACGTATAATCAGCCTTAATTAAACTTAATACAAGCACTACTTGGGTCTAGATTTTAAAAAGAAAAAGTAGTCTGGAGAAAATTTTAAATACATACATACATCATTGCTTTCTTCAAATACAAATCTTCTCTTGAAGACCTTCATACACATGGGAAATATTTTGAAATCTGTTTAAGTTATTTTTAAACTTAGTAAGTAGATAAGAAAAAAATAATGATTTGAATCATTTTCTTCATGGAACAGGTATTTTTGGATAGCTATTTTCTTTATAAGTGATAACTCTGCATTTTAAATATGGTAATTACAAACAGTTGTATGGTTATGTCTTCTAAATTTAGCATTGATATGATGTCATTGTTCCAAATTAATATTTTGAATGTAATATTGTAGGATGTAAGGCATGACAATTAATCTTTTTAACTATTAAAGACAGTAATGGATATTTGCTATCAAATGTTACTCCAGTGTGAGTCTGTTATATTTCCATTGCTTGGAGTACAGTTGCATACTTACAAGTTCAGGTAAAACTGTCGCTGTGGGATATTTATTGTTTCTTTGCATAATATTTTGTTCTTATTATCAAGAAACGGCAACTTTTATTTAGGGCCTTTTGAATTTAGGAAAAGAAGATTATTATATCATTGTTGGTTTTTTTTTTTTTTCATTGCTTTTGATTTGAATTTTGTTTAACACACTGTTTCCATTTTGTGAGCTTTCCTATGCATGTGCAAAATGTTTCTCCTCAGGCCCCCTTGTATTTCCTGGTCCTATTTTTATGAACCATCGAGAACAGGCTCTAGCCAGAATCAGACCCCATCCAGCACAGCTAAAGCATAAACGGGACAAGCACAAAGGTATTTGGTCTTCCTTATTGGCTAGGGTGGAAATAAGCCCATCCTCCCAGTCACTTCTTCCATGCGCTGAATCTGTCTTCTCAAAGAACTGCACAAAATGGGTTCTGCCTTTCTTCTTGTTAGTATCTTGTTACCTGAGGAGAAAGAAAACATGTTTAAATGTTGACCTTTTTTAAAAGTGTAAATGTTTGGTAGTCTGCATCATCTTTGGTTCCCCCCCCACCCCCCTTTTTTTTTTTAATGAAATATACATTGTCTTTCTGTTTGTCTTTTCTCATTTCTAATGCTGTCTTGTTCCTAAGGTTCTTTAATTTTACCGTAGGAAACTTTAACACCTTCCAGTGACTCAGACTGCTGTGTTGCATTTGTGTTGGTTTTTTGAACCTTTGTGTTGTATATCTAGGATGATTGCTTTAACATATCAATTCCAGACTTGTTAATTCTCTAATAAATTTTTTCATAGGTATGTTATCTTTTAACAAGCCTTTTTTAGAAATGAAATACTTAAAATAAACACTTTTTTTTTTTACTAGCTTTGAATGGGGAGAAACAAATCAAAGTACAGGTTTTATGCTGCCATATTCTTGAGTTTAACGTTCTTTTGCAGAGTGTAAGTAAGGAGGTGTCTTTGATATTTCTAATGTTTTTATATGTCTGGAAGGCCAATTCATTATACCTTGAATTTCTAAATGTAATTTGTTCCGATATAAGTGATTTTTTTTTTTTTTAGGAAGAGGTAGTATATTACTAAAAATTTCAACTGAATTTGTTAAAGTTGAGCTGTATCTAATCTGATCATAGTTTGTATATGTCTGTATATAGATGTGTCTGTACATATGTATTTATATATAAAGGATAAATATGTAAAATGTAGATTACAGACCTGAATAAGTAGAAAGCTCCTAAAATGGTGAGGGCCTGGAACGCTTCAACTATTTTTTAAAGAATAGCTAAATATTAAAAGAATTGTTAGAATGACATTGCAGTTGAATTAACAGAAGTTAGTGATAGTATTTGGCATGTATGCAAACAAATTGTATGACAGTCTGAAGACTTTTGGGATACGATTTCAGTGTGTGGGGGTGATAGGCCTACCTAGTTATGAACATACTGGATTGTGAAATCATCTTAAGTTTATCTTAGGGAAATGAAAGCAGAATCTGATCCTTTGTATTTCCATAACATATATTCAATCTATTTGGAAAACATGTAATCTAAGCTTTAAATCTTGATGGATTAAATAGAATAACGTATCTTAATCTCCCTGGGAGAGACTGGATGCTGAAAGACAAAACATACAGAACTTAAATGCTGTCATTTGAGTGACAGTTTGCTGATGACCAATATTCTTGAGCTGGATACTACTGCTAGTTGTACTGCTTGCAAGCCCTTGACCTCGTAGGCAAGTGCATAAAGGAGTACACTCATCCTGCCTACATCTGTACTTTTTCGGTATATGCTAGTAGTGGGAGCTCACCTCAGCTCAAGTATCTCCTTACAAGAGGTATATTCATTAGTGTCAGTTTGAGGTTTACATTGCTTCTTGGCGTTGTAAGAACAATGCAAAGGTCTGTACTGTGGTGGAAGATTTTGTCAGATATGCTCTGTAGAACTGAACATTTATTTTTCCTTGAGGAAAGCTATATGTGAAGAAACATTCAATTTCTTTTAGTTCTTTGTGTCTCATGCTAAACAGGTAAGGAAGATTGTAACATCTTTGAGTAAGTAAACTTTGAGACCCTTCTCTGCCTCAGAAGATTGCTTCTCAAAAGAGGACCATAAATTCCACTAGAAACTAGAAATGCTCCTTAACTTCTGAGATAGGTTTGAAGGCAAAAAGAAAAACTGGTGAAGTGGGTTGTTATCAAAGTAATGAGGAAGGTGGGAATCATGAAAAAGATAAGTCTACCTCATCTTAAAAGGCATGCCTCTTTTACTATACATTGCTTGACTACTGCTTTTACATTCTATCTGAGGCAGGGATGTTGACTTCAGTAAAAGGACACTATAACATTGAAATGGGCATGTTCTTTTGTTTTACTTTTGAATGTGATGCTTTCCAAACTGGCATTTTTACTTCAGAGGTTTCTGCTAAAGTAGTCTTGTAACTCTTCACACCAACCAGACCTTCAAGGTCTTCGGGCAAGGAAAATTTATTTTGAGTGGTGGTATTGATGAGGCCAGTACCAAACTTGCTGGTACCTGTTCCTGCTTCTTTATTTGCAGCTGCAGAACTTCTCTTGATCATGATATTTAAACTTGAATGTGAACAACTTCTTCAGGACTGATAATTATGGCCTAACTTAAAAAGTATATTTGGTATGTACTTGTACATATTATCAGCTCTACATGTTTTTCACTTCTGGAGTTATTCTGTTGAATTGCCCAGTTGAAAACTCCATCAGCTTCATCAAAATACCCATTTTCTGGAAAGCTTGCCATTATTGTCTACTCATTTTGCATTTATAGGGTCTGCATATCAAGGTCCTTGTTATTACAAAAATGCATATTAAGCATAATCATAATCTTTCTGATCTACGTCTGTGTCTCCATCACAAGTATAGATAGAAAAGAGTAGGTACCCCTTTCCTGGTGTTCATGGAGTGCTTTGACACTAAGAAATAAAATGAGCTTGTGCTTCATCCTCATTCTTTAATGAGGTAGTGAGTTCCCAGTCTGCATCTCCAATCCCTGTGGACTTTATCACTGGGGATTTGAGTAAAAAAGATTAATGAAACTCTGTAGAATTTTCTCAACTGTAGAAATGAACAGAGCAGGAATTAAAAACAAAGTAAACTCCTTGAGTCAATTAAGGTTCTGCAAGCAAATGCTGCCTTTTTCCTGTGTTTGGGAGTAGTGGCAATGAAAAAAATGTTCTAAACAATATGAAACCAAATACCCTCAAAAGGACAAAGGCTAGATGAAGCTGAACCTGCACAGATGGAACAAGGTATATATCAATCATTTTACAAGTGCCAATACAAAATTATCAGATGTTCAAGAAAATTTATGTGTAATTTACTTTTTAACTGCAAAATACACCGTCGGAAGGGTAAAGTAGTTTGAAGCACTCATTGGAGAAAGACAGCTGACAATGAAAAAACTACATCTAAGACTTAATAGAAGTGAATGATACTGGAGTCTGTGTGTTTCATATTGACATTTCCATAGTCTGATAGTCCTGTTTTCATGTGCTAAGTGTTCCTAAAGAAGTTCAAAACACGGCTGGAGGCATGTTGCTAAAGACTTTTGCTCTTTGCTTAAGAAGATAAAACTTGCACCAAACCAGTTTGAGTCACTTTTTCTTTACTAGGTTTTTACACATTGCCATTGATAAGGAGAGACTTTAGACAGGGACTTTCTTGGAACTTGAGGCTTGAAGAATGAGAGAGTATGTCAAACCTCACAAGCATACATAATCAGCAGCTGTTGTCATGTGTTATCATGACAACAAATATTAATTTGTTAATAACAATTGTTAATAACAAAGTTGACTTTCTTTATAACATACCTTTTTTGCTATTATGAGTTCTGTCCCTCTATTCAGACTTCCTTATCATCTTTCATACCAGCCCTTTTCTTCCCCATCAGTCGGTAATTATTTTTGGAGGGTTAAATTTCATTAGCTGAAGTTGCCCAGAATTTTTAAGAGGTTAGGAGTAACTCTTCATGTCATATACTGCAAATGGAGACTTATGCCTGTGAACCATTGCAAATCATAAACAAAGCAGGACCAGCAGTAGCTGATAGAGGAAGAAGAAACTGCTGAAGATATTCCCTCTATTGAATAGGTGGATAAAGTATAGCATTGATATGAACTTGGATTCATCCTCTAGAGTTCAGAAACTGTTGCTGCTTCCATGTCTCTCAAAGAAACCCACCACTTAAATGACTTCAGAAGTTACACTTGTTAAATGATTTGAAAAGTTATTCTTCTCCTTTTGTAAGGTCCTTTGGTATCTGTGGAGAATAAGGTAACTTGCAAATGTATGCCTTTTTGCCCACCTGTGAAGTAAAGCCGAATACCTAATTCAAGAAGGTAACATTGAAAGCAGCTTTCCTGGATTCTGTCCTCTGTTGGAAAGAGGCTAGATGTGGATCTCTAGTCCTCCAAAACATATGTTTCTATTTGGCAAGCTATCTGAGTCACAGAAAATACCTAAGAATTCACACTCTCAGTCAAATACACTTCTTTTGGTTTGTATTCATATAGCGTAGAAAAATAAGTACATGGAGATGGTGGATGTGCTTTACCATTGCTCAGTATTGCAGTTTTACTTGCATCCGGGTCAGAAAATGGAATAAATGATTTGGCCAGTAAATTCACGTTTGCATTTAATTTTTGACTGAGCTGAGCAAGTAAGCTCATACTGGTACAAAAATTCAGGACACAGTTATTACTGAGTTTGTAATTAGAATGCAAGTTTATTATCACATTATCGTAAGTGTTATGCACTTGTGATTCTGCATATCAGATTTCACCTATAAGCTCCAACAAGCTCTGTAGCACTCTCTCAATCATCCAATGGACTTACTTTTTTTCTGCCCTCATAGGATGGATGATTTTCACAACAGGAGGCAGGTTTCTTTCCCCCCGGCACTGTAGCTATAATATTGGTTACAGATATTTCAGCTGAAGCCTGTGGTAGACAGCCAAGAAGCTGCAGTCACAGGCTGATTTGTTCAAGTAATATTGTTGTGTATAAAGCCTATAGATGATATTAAGGCATTCAGAACATCCTGTGAGGATTGAACATCACAGATACTAACCAGTAACTTGACTGATATGCTTTATTTGGGTAATCACTGCTGAACTGAACAAAGATTTGTTGGCAAATGATGTGGCATAAAGAGACAGTTATTCTAAGAATTTTTTGTGTACAGTCATATTGTATTAAAGTTTTTCATCTGTGGGGAGAAGAAACGCGTTTAATTTAGAAGTGCTTTTTTCCCTCCTCCAAAGACGGTCAGCGAGAAATGAAATATCACCTTTACTGAAGCTGAGGAACACTAACAAAATGTTAGTGTTGGTTTTTCCTTGCGTCTGGACCAAGGGTCTGAGATGCCATTCTGTAACAAAGTTGGCAGTTTTTTTGCCAGCAGAACTCTTATTTATAGCTTATGACTTCACTTGCTGTTGGGACTAAAGGAGCTTTTTCTTCGTTCCTGGAAAGCAGGGGGTTTTTTGTGGTACCAATATCAGCCAAGAGAACTTTTGAGCATGTTTGACAGAGGGGAAAAATTGTCTTCAGGTGTTAAGAATTTTCTAAGGAAAATGGAGTGTGTGTAGGGCGGGGGTTGTTTGGTTGTATTTCCAGTTATCTCACTTTCCTTCCCCAGCTGTATAAGATAACCAAGATGAAAACCCATCATTGTGAAGTTGTTCATGGAGCCTACCCCTCAGTGCTGACGGCAGGAAGCACTTTGGAGCTTTTCCTTGATGCTTTCTTCTCCCTGAGAGATGAAAGAGTCAAATTTTCTGTTCAGTGGTAGTCCAGTTGGATAACACTGGAAGTACTAACTTGCTCTGCTTACAAGGTTCCATTCATTCAACCAGAAGAGTCTCTGCTTCAGTAGTCTTCCTTTCTGTGCTTCCCTTTTAAGAACAGTTGGTTTGATATTACTTCTAATGAAATGAATATGTGCGCAATTGTTTGAACAAAAGCAAGCGTGTATCTCCATAGTTACAATTGTTCCTCAAAACACATGCAAATAAGATTTCTGCATCCACCTTTCACTCACATATCTTAACAGATTTTGACTTTGTGAAAGTACTGAAAGGAAGGGAGATGCCTCGGTTTATTTGCAGCCTTATCTCTAAGTGTGAGAGCTTGTAGAAGTTGGTTCTCCTGGCCAGTGCTGCTAGAAAAATGTGATATGCATTGGCTGTGTAATGGAGTACACAGATAAACAGTATAGCCCAAAAGTATTGCTTGAAAAGTAAGTAGTGATATTCTATTTAGTTTTGTATATTTTAGTCAAAAGATATTTTTTTTTCCCCTAAACGAAACTAGCTGAATCTTTCTTTTTTTAGTTACAAAGGTTTTGTACTTACTGCACATAAATTATTTTAGAGTGCTTACCAAGTCCTGAAGATCCATCCGATTCAAAACTCATGAGACGGTTACTAGCTGCGCAAAGAAGGCTGAGAGAAGTTCCATTTTGAGTTTGCAAATTTTGCACTTAAGCAAACTAAGCTATGTATGAAAGTCAGTTGCTTCCATTCCTGCATTCCTAAGGGCTGTGAGAAGTTAGCTTTGGAATTTGAAAATGCCAACTCTGTAAAACTTTTTCCTTTAAAATAAATTTATTTCTCAGATAAGGAATTGCAAAATTTGTTTCATGTGAATGAAACGTGAATTGCACAACAGTATTTAGTGTTTCCTTAAGGGTAATATGGTATTATGCTTATATTTGCAACTTTAGGAAAAAAATATGTCTAGAGTCATCTTTTATTTAAAGGCAGCATCAAGTATTTATCATTTGAGGAAACAGCAGTCCTCAACTATTCATTAGTAGTTATTGAAGCACTTAAGAGCAGTACGTTTTTCTTACGATGAGGCAGGAAGTGCATATGTATCTCTTCAGGTGTCTGCAGATCACTTGATATGCCACTGTTACATGACCAGAATGCAACTTCTGCTAAATTTTGTTCACGTGACTGTGCATAGGTGACATGGTTGCTGCGTGTCTAGTTCGTTTCATTGTAGGAAGTGCATGCAGCCATGACACGTACTTACTGGACACATCCATTCCTGGCAGGTGGCTGTTCAAGTGCATGTGCACAGTGGGAGAGCTTACATTTTCCATTACGGTCATCAACGATTGAGGAAGGAGGGGAGACAGGGGCCATGGGTAGACTTCCAGAACAACTAGCTTTTTTCTACTCCTGTCTGAAAAGCTTGTGCGAAAGAGGGAAGCAGTAAGTAGGCTGCTTGCTGAGAAAGTAATTCTGGTGGCAATATTAGCCCTCAGAACCATCTCTTGATTACTTTGGCATGTAGAGTTTAATGCAAAAGTAGGCGTAAAAAGTTCAAAGGTATTGTATTTGAGAAATAGCCAAATTGTTAACTAAAATACTAGAAGCATGTTAAGGCAGAATTACACGACTAGGAGGGAAAATTCTGTATTTTCAGGATTTTTTGTTGTTGTTGTTGTTAAATAGTGGTTCTGTCTCTCTGTATTTGCTTTTGTTGTTAATACAAAAAAAAAAAAAGCTGCAGACAGGCCTTCAAAAACATTTCTTCTAATGTGCATGCAGTCTGGTAGTACACAACTGACGCTGTTGGAAAAACCTCAAGAATCCCCTGGCAATTCTAAGAGCCAGACAATTCCTTTACCATGTCTCCCTTTCACACACATCCAACATGTAGTGCAAGTGTAATTCTTTGTGATGAAGGGCACCCACATTTTCAAAGAGATACTTTACCTATGCTATTAAACCCGATTCTTCAAAAGCATTACTTAGTACGCACTGTTCCTTTACACATGTAAACTACATGGAGATTCATATAACTTGTGTGCTCAGTCATCACTAGAAAATAGCTTTATTTCCAGAACAGTAAGATTTGTTAAAACTGGTTTGTAATAAAAATGCTCAAATGACTTTATTGTATGAGCAGTTTACATGCAATAAAAAGGAAAGAAAGTTTGAACAATACATATAAAAACAGAATTATATTTTAAGTCTAAAAGATTTTTAAGTCTGTAAGTGCTATGCTGTGCACAATGAATAATGAAGTCTGAGAGTTCAGACTTCCACTAATGAATTATTCAGGAAAACTTGTAGAATTAACAACACATTGAATGCTTTGAGCAGCAATTGTTTCCTTGTATCAATTTTGTTAATAAGGCCGTAATCAGTCAGAATTACCACAGAAAGAATGTGAAACCTCCTGTGTGCAGTAATTTTTCACTTCGTGTATTTTCTCTTATTTCTCTATGCTAGAAATAGTGTGACTGAAGTCATACGTGAAATTTTTCATTGTGAAAATGCACTTTCTTTAGAGCTTTCATTGCCAGCTTTCTACACAGGTATAGGTGTTTTAATGGTGATGAGCATTTTGTCTGTTTGTCTGTCATGTTCATTTCCTGCTAGTAGTATGAAACTACCTTCCTTTGTGATCCTGTGACCATATAGCTTAATTATAGTGTTGTGGTGGGTTGACCCAGCTGGATGCCAGGTGCCCACCACTCTATCACTCCCCTCCTCAGCTGGACACGGGAGAGAAAATATAACAAAAGGCTCGTGGGTCGAGATAAGGAGAGGGAGATCACTTGCCATTTACCATCACAGGCAAAACAGACTCGACTTGGTGAAATCAGTTTAATTTATTACCAATCAAAGCAGAGTAGGGTAATGAGAAAATAAAATCAAATATTAAAACACCTTTCCCCCACCCTTCCCTTCTTTCCAGGCTCAACTTCACTCCCGATTTTCTCTACCTCCTCCCCCTCCAGCAGTGCAGAGGGGCGGGGAATGGGGTTGCAGTCATTTCATCACACGTTGTCTCTGCCACTCCTTCCTCCTCAGGGGGAGGAATCCTCACACTCTTACCCTGGGGTCTCCTCCCACTCTCCAGCGGGGGGTTCCTCCCATGGGAGACAGTCCTCCACAGACTTCTCCAGCGTGAGTCCTTTCCACGGGCTGCAGATCTTCACGAACTGCTCCAGCGTGGATCCCTTCCATGGGGTGCAGTCCTTCAGGAACAGACTGTTCCAGCGTGGGTGCCCCCATGGGATCACAAGTCCTGCCAGCAAACCTGTTCCAGCATGGGCTCCTCTCTCTCCATGCGTCCACAGGTCCTGCCAGGAGCCTGCTCCAGCACAGGCTTCTCATGGGGTCACAGCCTCCTTCGGGCACATCCGCTTGCTCCAGTGTGGGGTCCTCCATGGGCTGCAGGTGGATATCTGCTCCACCGTGGACCTCCATGGGCTGCAGGGGGACAGCCTGCCTCACCCTGGTCTTCACCAGGGAAGACTCTGCTCTAGCACCTGGAGCACCTCCTTCCCCCACTTCTTCACTGACCTTGGTGTCTGCAGAGTTGTTGCTCTCACATCTCACTCCCCTCTCTGCTGCTGTTTCTGCAGCAGGTTTTTCCCCCTTCTTAACTATGTTATCCTAGAGGCGCTACCACTGTCGCTGATGGGCTCAGCCTTGGCCAGTGGCAGGTCCATCTTGGAGCCAGCTGGCATTGGCTCTGTTGGACATAGGGGAAGCTTCTACCAGCTTCTCACAGAAGCCACCCCTGTAGCCCCCCGCTACCAAAACCTTGCCATGCAAACCCAGTACAAGTGTAATTGTTAGATGATGTAAACATTCTGATTTCTGGAGAAGATAATGGCTTTCAAGAGGCTTATAAATAATACACTTATTTGTCACTTCAGTGCTTTTATCTGATATGAGGGCAGTTTGACTTTAGGAACCAATAATGCGCTTCATACTTACTAAAAGAAATCACAGAAACAATGTCTAAAAATGCATCTTCAGTGGACAGGAAACAGCTGTGCTAGTAGCGAGTATGTTGGCATTGTTAGAAATGAGCTGCATAAGTAATTGTTAGTCATGTAAAACAAGGGCTATATGGCCAAGTCAGAGTCAAGTAAAATCCTTAACAAGTAGTAAATGAAAAAACGAGACTAGGCTGTGCCTGTTGAGTTTAACTACAGTGCTTTCTGTCTACTTCATAACAACAATGAAAGTGATGGTTATTAAGCAAAACTTCTGAAGTTGTTTGAATTTCCTGTTTTGCTGGTCCTTTTTGTCTACTCTTTGGAAGTATCTGCTTTAGAGGATGGGATATTTTTCAGTGTGTAACTTTGTAGTAGGTTGTTTAGAGTTTCTGTCATCTTTTACATCTACTTTGATGCCACGTTTTGAGCTGTCTCTCTTATTCTGTGAGTTCTTTCTCCTACTTTACAAATGGTGGGGTGGCAAGTTATTTACTATTCTTGTTCTGTTCATTCTTCTAATATAACTCTTTTAGAAGACATGGGATATAATTATAAGTTTTGTTTATAGACGGAAGTGGAGAAAGAGGTGAGAAGGATGCCAGCAAAATCACAACCTATCCACCTGGGGCTGTCCACTTTGACTGTGAACTGCGAGCTGTACAAGTCAGTTGTGGATTTCACCATTCAGGTAAAACCAAATAAATCAATGTTAATTATAGCATAGAATTTTTTTTTTTTTTTAAATGTTGTCGTATGTGTTTTCACTGCTTTGTGTTTAATTTTCAATAAGGATGTACACAGGAGTGTTAAAGGTTGAAAAGGTTGCAGTATCATTTTGTAGCCTACTACACTGTCCTTCAACAGTAAAAAGAACTATAAGTATCATATATTGAGTTACATCAGAGCTTTTAAGCAATTTTTGAGTCATTTGAAGACATCCACATGGCACAGCTCTAGCCCTGCATAGAGATGCCAGCTGTGATGGGTTGTGGAATCTGGTATCAATCTCTTAGTGGTTCAGTAGAGATCGTTTGTTAACTGTGCCGCTCAGAATGCGTAACCAGCACTGGTGCAGTACCATGTTAACATGTGCGTATGTCAGAAAAACATTTTTTTTGTTTGTTTTTCAGTGGTTTTGATGGAGAATGGTGATGTTTACACATTTGGATATGGGCAGCATGGGCAACTTGGACACGGTGATGTTAATTCCAGGTGAGCTGGTAATTAAAGGATGTGATCGTGTATTGCTGTACTGCTGCGTAAAAAGCGGCTAAATTTCTGCTTCTCTAGCCAGCAAGTGTGAAAACTCAAATAATGTCCAAATAAAGTTGATAAGCTCTTGTTCTGCACTTATTCCCCATCACCTCCTGGATATAGCTACAGTAACAGTACTGTTGTACTGTATAAGTAATTTGTTTACTACGTGAAGGCTTCTGTGCATAGTTATTAGCATAGCTTTGATAGTTGAGTTTGAAATGCTTGTGTCTCTTCAATTCTCCCTACATATATGAGAGAATGACATTGAAATCTCATTAAGATTTCACTATTTCTGTAAAATACTACATATGCAATAATTCAAATAGTATGATGTTGGAAACCTAGATTAACCTGTTTCTGTTACACCATTGACAGTAGTTCAGTTATGATAAAATCTCATTTTTGCTTATTATTAATCTCCAAAATTAAGTCACTAAGCTTGGGTCTCAGCTGCATTTTGTAGACACTTATTTTGGATGTCAGCATGAGAGTGATGTGTGCTTTCTTTGTGGTCAATGGAAATAGAGAAGTCAACAGAGTATGGAGAGCTATTTGACTAACCACTTATGTACTTTAGGTATGCTCGGTAGGTCTGTAAACTTTATGGGCTTGATCTCCACTGACTACAGTGAGAGCATAGATAATTAAATATAGGTGTCTTTAATGTGAAGCTCAATCTCACCCTTAGTATCTTATCTACTCACTAAAGTAAAAAATCAGTGTCCTGCTGTAAAAGGATATGTAATAATGTTGTTCTTTGGGCATGTACATATACCATATAACACATAAGACAGGAGATTTTGAATACTAGGAATTATTGAGGCTTTGTGTATGTCCAGTAATGCCCAGTATCCTTATGCAAAAGGCTTACAGAGTGGAGCATCCATGACCTGTCTTCAGTTCTGTCATTTCTCTTGTAGCAGTGAGATGAAAATTACTGATCCTCCGAATCTCTTTGGAGACTTCTAAATCATTTCTTTTGTCAAGTTTCTGAAGAAATCTTCATCATCTTAAAACTTTCATTGGATTCACTAAACAAAAGGGGGACAGGAAAGGAAGAAAGTTTACTGGAAGTGTTACTTTGTATGGACTGCTGTACCTAATGGTAGTCTCTGAACTGTTACCCTTACTCAGTTTGCATTGGACTGGTGAATGCAGTCTGTGTTTCTGCCTACGGTAGAGCCATACCACAGAGAAGTACTCTGTTTTTCATTCCTGGAAATTCTTGGATACTTGTTCCAAGCTACAACTGCTTTAGCTGGCAATTCAAGTCGCTACTAAAATAAGGCCAGTTTCTATCTTAAAGGCTGAAGAGGTACAAACAGCAGTGGCATTTGGTACTGGTAACTTACTGTCTCCCATTTCCAACTTTGATGAAATCACTTGGCTTTTCTGAAGGCATTGGAGCTATCTGCTGTATCTGTCAGAATTTCAGGCAGTAAACCCTACATCTGTTGCTTATTTAGACAGAAGCTGGATGGAGACCAAATGTAGTTCCAAGTGAGATCCTAGAAGAGAACATGAAACATCCTGTGCCAAAGGATAGTGCTTGACCAGGCCTAGAAGCTGAGGAGGTACAAGCAACTTGGCACTGACCTTTGTATCATTCTACAACAGACCCTAGAGAGTATCTGAAAAAAGCCTTGAAGAAATTTGGAATATGTCCTGTGCATGAGAACTGGCTATAGTACTATATTGCTGTTTAGCACCATCATTCAAATGATAATTTCCTCATTGATGTACTTCTTTTTCCAGCTTTAAGTAGAGATCTCTCCTCTGTCCTCACAGTAAGGGATTCAGAGAAGGAAACAGGGAATCCTTATGCAGAGTTCCACCTCAGTTGGGACGCAGTGGTGCTCAGATGGCCAGCTCCAGCCAGGTCAGTGGTATGTCAGTCATGCAGTGTGTCACATTGCCTGTATTGACCTCAGGAAGACCATCATCTTCTGAATCCAGGAACTGATACTCTGCTGTGTTTCTGGGAGAGAGAGAGGGGAGGAAAAAAAAGGAAGTAATATTTAGACAGCCTAGCTAGTATATCTAAGTACGGGGCCCCCTGACAACAAGAACTGTCAGGGAAAATGCAGGAACTCTCATTTTCATCTGAGGGAGCCATCTTCATTGCCAGATGAAGCAATGATGGAAGTTCCTGGGCAGCGATTGATGACTTATCCTTTCAGAGACTTCTGTCTTGCAGTGTAAAGATTTAGTAGTGAGACTTATATTTTAAAAAGTCTTGAAAATGCTTAACTATTTTGAATTCTGTGTACCTGTCCAGACATGTCTTTCCTCTTAATTAAGGGGATTCTATACTCCTCTGCTAGAGTATGGTAAACACTGCAAATTCTTCCTCCTACTTCAGTAGGAATGAGGCATATTACATGCCCTAGAAGGACTTCAGGCTATTTTTTATGCACACAGGCAAACAAAACAGCAGCTGAACAGGATGATGTTATTCTCAATAATCCATTAATAGAACTGAAATGATGTGGAGGAACACGGAATACGCACAAGGTGGTGTTATTTTTTTCTCCAGCAAAGACTTCAGCTATTCACAGATGGACCACTTAAAAATGCAAGTGATCTGGTTCCTGGGAGGCCATTTTTTCCATATCAATATGCTGGAGCCATTAAACTAGTCTGTGTAGGCTTTCTGTTGTAAAATCCACAGTGGCAGATGTTGATGAGCTATTCACTACATGAAGGATTTGTCAGTCTCTGCTTAATATTCTCCTCAAATTAGATGCTGATGGATAGAAACTCAGTGGAAGCAAGAAATGCTTTGCAGTATCTAGTCTTGGTGAAAAATAGCATGTTTTGTATTCAGGTAAGCAAAGGCCTGTTTGTTGCTGATGCTTCTCTCAAGAAGCTGGGACTTAAAACCCTAGGATCTTTCTGTTACTGTTCAAAATTTGCCTGCATTTCTTTTACAAACTGTTGACTTCAGCACTACGTTAGCAAGCACGTGATCTGGCAGTCAAGCTCCAGAAATGGAATGACTGAAGTTAGACAATCCTGATGTGATTTTGCTTCTGAAGGTTCAACAATAACATGGAAGAAAACGGAGCAGACCTTCCACAGACCGTCAACTATCTTCTATTTGAAGACAAAGCGTAGATACTATATCCTATTAATATCTCTAGAAAAAAAAAAAAAACTGTTGCATCATCTCCGTTTGATAGGACTGTGTTTCTAGGTGCATTGATTATTTGACTTTAGCAGTGGAGTGCAGGTCTTATTTACATCTTTCCACCAAACTTCCAGTTACCTCTAAAGTCTAAAAATACCTCCTTTTTTTTTTTTTTTTTTTAACCAACTGCCTGCAATTGACAGAAGTTACTACTGGTTTCCTTTTACCCACTACACAGTAACAGCCCATGGTGAACCTGAATTTACAGCACCATGGGCCACTGCCCCAAATGACATCTTATTGGACATGACAGCCAGCTGTTGCCTGGATAAGCACCATGGACAGCGATTGGTCGAACAGTTAGCGCGGGACGAATTTTGAAAGACCACATCTGCTCCCAGAAATGCTTTCCCTTCAGGATGGAATAGAGTTTCAGTGTGGAGAGCCAAAACATGTTTGGACCTTCTGCAGGATCCTGAGTTAGCTGATGCATGTATATCTACTGCTTTTCATTCAGCAATCTTACATTTTCCCAAGGGATCTCAGGTTACTTTCTATATAGTTGAGGTTGGTCTTGATTGACCCGTGTTAAGTACCTGTGTCATATCCAGAAGCCAAAGAATCTGTGAGTTTGACACCAACGTGTCCTTCAGCTCCATCCCAGAAGAACACTTCTTGCTTTCTCCCATTCAAATGGAGAAACCCTCGTTGTCAAAATTTTGTCCAAAGAGTCTCTGAGACTCTTAAGTGTCTATGCTGAGCTTTTTTGTGTTGAGTTTAAGAGGGATAGGGAAATACTCAATAGTAGCACAGGTTTTAAAGTCCATATACATCAGTCAAACTGGCTTACTGTATTTTTCCAAATCCTTCCCCCTTTTATGAAGTGAAAACTATTTTTCTGTAATTTTACTTTACTTTTTTGATGTAGTTAAGTGCCTTAAGCTTTTTCCTGTTCATTTCTTTAGTTGATATGCTGTAGTTGGCCATTCCAACAGCTGGGTGGTCTTAATAAAAGAGCTATTTAAGAGGAGAACATGTTACATCTCTCTACATTAGTTGCTTGTCTGGTTTTCCTCTGCTGCTGCCAAGGGAATATCATACACAGTGTTCAGATAACGTTGCTGATTTTACTCAATTGGCAAAACAGAAAGATAGATAGTTTTGGTGCTAATAGCTTAGCTTTTATGCATCAAATAGACGAAATGTTCACTTTTTTTTTTAAAAACATAGGATTTATAGTTCCCTGCCTGCAGCTATCATAATTTTGAGGGAGAGAAAAAAGGCTTTAATCAATATATTTCCCTTTAACAAGAGTGCTTTTGGATTAGTTCTTAATTATGTTTTGTTTCTTCTTCAGTGCCTTTTTGAACTTCCTTAAAGTTAACGGGAGGCAAATGTAATGTTTCTTCTGTTTTTAAAATGTGTCATCATTGGTGCTTCTAGACTTTGCTCTGTGTATAATCTTACTGATGTGCAAACCCATGTGCCTATAGACCAACAAAGGCTTCTAAATTTATGAACACCATGTGCGTCCTCTACCAAATTTTATGCTACCCTTCAGTCTCTCCATCTCCACTAGAGTCACCCACTGGCAGCTACATTCACCACGAAGGAATAATTTCTTTCTGTATACCTGTGTTCCCTCTCCTTCAGGTCATCAACCTATCTTCATGCTGCATTCCGCTGTTCCACATTTCCGTATGTTCCCATCTTCCCATCTCCCCTTTCCCTACTGAACACACTGTCTCTCCTTCCTCCTGCTTTCTTGACTTCTGTTTTACCTGCAATTCAGCCAAAACCAGAACATGCGGATAACCCATCTTTTTGCACATCAGCTGCTAAATAATTGCTAGGTAACTGTGGGCTGACACTTTTTTTAATTTCAGCATAAGACAACCTGTTCTTATTTTAGATTAACCTACTTTTGAAAGTGCGTGTTTAAAAGTAAGTTTAAATAGTGCTGCTGTTCTCTGGGGTCAGAGTTCCCAAACATAGAGTTATTTGGGAATAACTTGTTCTTCAAATTCACGGTCTTTTTAAGTCCACAATAAATTTGAAGTCTAGGTAGACTTTCATTATGGAATTCAAAGTCTGGTACAGTTCTTGTTGGCTCCTGTTCACTTTGTTGGGATTGAGACAAAAGTTTTAGTTTTAGTATCTCATACTTCTTTCTTTTTATCTTTTCTGCTATTTCTATTCTAAGTCATCACTTCAAGTTTTCTTTCTTTCCTTCTTGATCATACTATTGCGTTTTTTTTCCCTTCATTTTTACTGGAAGGGGAAATCTGTTTTCTTTTATCTGTCCATATTTGGGAGGCACATGGATTAGACTTTTTCAGATCTTTCTGGAAAACAATTTGGAGAAGTTTGTTCTTTCTTGAGTCTATGAGTTTGATGGAGAGAAGTTTTTTAATGCCTTATTCTCCATTAGAAAGCTGATGGAGGTGGGTAGACCTTCTCTTTCTTTTATAATTCCCTAGACAGTGATCTCAGGAGGGCCATATCAATATTGCTTCTGGTAATTGTACTAGGGTACCAACCACATAAGGCTTTGATTGCTTCAAAATGCAGTTTTGTTAAGTGCTTAACCAGCATCCTCACTACAGAATTTTTTTACTGCTACAGTTCATTGCAATGTATTTTATATACGTACATATATACACACACACACGTATTAGTGTAACTACAGTATTGTTAATGTAATACTACAATTATGTATTAAATTAACCATTTTTACTCTATGCTAATTTCTGATTTTAACTGAAGAGAGGATACTTGATCTGGTTCCCTGTAACAAGAGGGCATAAACTTAAATATCTGGCACAGTCTTTCAAACCTCTGTTCATTTAATATGTAAGATGTTGCTTGACTCTGGTTCCATATAGTATGTGAACACAGTGAATATATTTCAGTGATTGAAATCCTTATAATATTCATGTATGTGTTAAATGTTGTATAAGCATGTATTGATACAAAATTCATTTATTTTGATATAGGGGATGTCCCACTTTGGTGCAAGCATTGCCAGGTCCTAGTACACAAGTTACTGCTGGGAGCAACCATACAGCTATTCTCTTAATGGATGGCCAGGTTTTCACATTTGGAAGTTTCTCAGTAAGGAAATAATAATATTTACTTATGAGAATAAGCTAGTAGTTAATGTATTGTTCAAAGACCTTTTAAAACTGCTTATACTTGCTCTTATAGAACTACTCATGACTTCTTCATGTCTTTTGTGTCTGTTATGTTTGAAAATGTGGCCTCTAAATATTGTTGTGGTTAGAAAAGCCTGATGCCAGAAATTCTTGTTGGTTTTTACATTTTAATGAAGATGGTGATTTAAAACTGGGTTATTTTATAAGGTGCATCAGTTTTCTCAAACTCTTATTGTTGCAATCTCCGTTGCAAATAAGTATCTATTCCATATTCTATTACCTGTCTGCATTTGTTAGAAAAAATAAGTGTCTGGTTTTCTTTCGTAGAAATGGCAATGAGTTGCAGAAGTTATGCTTGCACTTGAGGGGAGATTATTGCTCAGTATAACACTGCATAACTCTGGTACTCTTCTTTCATATCCACATGGCATATATTCTGCTACGTCCATGTGGAATCCATTCTTGTATTCATTGAATAAGCACTTCAACATCATTTAGTTCCCCTTTGTCCTGACTTTAAGCCTTTGTGGCTCCTTGTCTTTGCAAATACCCCCTCACTGCAATCTCTCCAGAGTAATCTGTTGTTCATGCTTTCCCACTAATATCCTTTTGGCAAAAGCTAGAGTATAGATACTGAGCTATTTTTATATGCTTTAAAAACTATATACTGCCAAACACAACAGAAGAGAAATTGCACCTTTTGAAATCTGTCTTTTTACAAAAAATAAAAAAAAAGGTGAAGACTGAAATTTTAAAATTGGAAAATCATGTTGTGCCACAAGATGGCTCTTAGATTAGGTAATATTTTGTTGTTTTTCAGGCTTTGAGTAAGAACTTTGGTGTCCATGTTTTTGTCAAAAGTGACTTGAACACATAAAAGTTTAAGCTTTGTTGACTTGCAGTGAAACTTAGCCACTGAAAATCCAAATTCACGCTCAGAAATAGGATTTAATTGCCTGTCTGTTGACTGAGGTGTTTTTCTAAAAGAAAGAAATAAATTTAGACCATATGTAGACCACCTGTTCTATGCATCTGGTTTTAATATTGTAATGCTTGAAAGTTTGTTGAAAGCCTCATAAAGTCAAGACAAGCTCAAAAGCAAGCACACTTCTTGTAAATGTCTTCACTAAGTTTATTTACATAGAGATAGTAGTATCCTTTTCTGGCCCACAGTCTCTCTTACCAAATTTTCATTTGAAAATAATAAGTAACTTCTAAAGAGGCAAAAATTTGAGATGAAATTTTAAAAAAGGTTAATTTTTCAACATTGGTATTTTCAGAATAATAGTTTACAAAATAAACATACAGGCATGTTACAATTTGTCTTATTGGTTAGTATTGTTTTAGTTATGACTGAAGTGTGAAGAACAATTGGGATTGTTGGACATGTATAGTTACAAAAGTTGGCCTGTGTAAGTTCACCTACCTAGAAGGATACATAATGATATCAATACATCTATTTTTAAAAACATACTTTACTGAAAATAAACTCACTAGATAATACTGTAACATCCAAATAGACAGGAAATCGTGCATAAGTAATATCTATAAATGCATGTATATTCATCACAAAACTGCATTGCATACATATGGTATAACAGACTTAATTGTTTTTCATTCTTGGTTTGACTTTTACAAATTCCTGGTGTTGCATAGGTGAATAGTGAATTTTCCTCATTCAAAATTAAAAGTAAATATTTAGAACTGGACTGCACTGCAGGTCTTTATTACATTATCTCCTCATTAGTCTCTTCCTTTGTGTTTGTCTCTCCCAAACAAAAATAGTGATTTTACTTCAGTATGGAATACACCAAAAGTACATTAGTGTGTCAAAAAATGTTAGAATATGCTTGAAAAAGTCTATAACATTGTATGAACTTATTTTTCAGGTTTGATAAACTCAGGGTGTAGAAATAATTTTATTTTCAGAAACTGTCATTCATAACATTTCTTTAAGCAATCTTGATGCTTTTAATTAAAGAAACTATGTAATGGTTGGAGAAGGAAATTATGTAGTGTTAGAAAACTTGCATATTTTGTTTCTACAAAGAAGTATTCTGAGTGCTGTGTCTTTTTGTTTTCCCATAGCAAATCTACATTTGTAGCCTGACAATTTCGAAGTTCCAGCCTATATTCTTAGTTCTATATGTGGATTTTACTAGGTGACTCCTCAGTGAGAGGTCAATAAACTGTCCCTGAAACAGAAGCAGGAATTTTGGATCTCTGCTCTAGGGAGTTCCCCACAAATATGCAATTTAAGGCATTTTAAATTTTTGTTGTTGTTGTTTCTTAATATTTGACTGTATGGACTTGATCAACAGCTCAGTTTGAGTGTGTTCCTGTTCAGTCTCACCTGTATTTGATTAAACTTAAAAGTATTATGTAGAAAGACAGGTGAATAACAGGATGGACAGAGGGTTATTTGCTGTGCATGCATGTTTCTTCTCCCTTACCATTTTAATTAAAAAGTTACCTTGACTTCATTAGCCTGCAATGAATTTCCTTTGTCTGAGTGAGGTAGATGGAGTCTGCACAGGTGTATTGCAGCAGCTCTTACTACATACTTAGGTACAGCAGAAGTGTTGGTCCATCTCTCAGTAACTATTTGTAGATAGAAGATAAGGCCCTAGATAGATCTCCAGGTCAGGATGTTAATGAGCATATGCAGAGGTTCTTGCTTAGGCATGTTATGCTCTTTTTAGCTCACGTTTGATATGCTAATTGATTTCTAGGTACTTTTAAGAGGTATTTGCTCTGTAAGACTTACAGTCCATATAGGTTCAGAATTGAGTGGAACTTAGACTGTCTGAATCTGAATGTACATTCCCCCCCCCCCCCCCCCCCCCCCCCCCCCCCCCCAAATTCATTCTTTGTTTAGCACTGAAGTTATTTGAATATTGAGTATTAAAGGAGAATAAATACTTTTATATTTGATTCTGAAGATAGAAAGGAGTGTTATCCATCATGGAGTGTTTGAGTTGCATTTAAAAAAAAATGTTCACTCAAATACCTAACTGAATAGGGAGGAGAGTATCTGTCCATAACTTGTTCCTTGTATTTAAATGTGTAACACTTCACTTAGAGTAGCCGTTACTTTTTTGAAGGTAGTTTTGTGATAAACTATCTCTTCCAGATTATTAATTTTGTATGTTTGAAACTATTGAATTAACTTGTTCATCTTTGAGATTTATTGTTACTGCTACTTACTAATTCTTGCATTCTCTCTGTAGAAAGGTCAGCTTGGTAGACCAATTCTGGATATGCCCTACTGGAATGCAAAACCAGCACCTATGCCTAATATAGGCTCTAAATATGGGCGCAAAGCAACATGGATTGGAGCGAGTGGAGACCAGACTTTTCTTCGGATCGACGAAGCTCTCATTAATTCTCATGTGCTTGCTACATCAGAGATATTTGCAAGCAGGCATATAATAGGCAAGAACTCTTCTAGAATATTTTAAATGCTTATAGAAATATTGGAGAAAAAATAGCTTTGGTCATGCAAACACTAGAGGAGCAACAAGTCAAAAATTTCTAGTTATACTGCACATGGTGATCCTAGCTCCTTTAGAAATGTAATTTTATTAAAAATAAAAATGTAAAAGTCTAAACTTTTCTTGCACTTAAATCTTACTACTGTTTATTTTTTGCTGTAGCAGTATATCTATTCTTCCCTACTACATTATTGCTTCATGCATAGCAAATGCCACATAATGAGTGGAGTCTTCATGTTTTTCTGCTTTTTGCTCCCTGATCTAGGTTTGGTACCAGCTTCAATATCAGAACCTCCTCCTTTTAAATGTCTTCTGATAAACAAAGTAGATGGCAGTTGCAAAACATTCAATGATTCTGAGCAGGAAGATCTTCAAGGTTCTGGTGTGTGTCTGGATCCTGTCTATGATGTTATTTGGAGGCAAGTGTGGATTATAGCTATTAAAATCGTAGCATAGAAAACCTTTTTAAAATATTTTGGGAAGCTGGAGATTTGATTATGCTCATTTCCCTAGTAAATGAAAAACATTTTTTAGTCTTCCATGTATCTCTTTTCACATTTTTTGGATCATTTGTTCAAGTAAGCCCAAAACAAATGCCTTCTCTTGTCCAAATTTTTTTGATTTCTTTTCTTTTTTGCATCATTCTGATTCCGGTCTCACGATGTTCGGGGGACCCAAATTCCACTTATTTACTCTTTTTATCCTTCCCTTACTTTCCTCCATCTACTTAACACTTTACTGAATATTTTAATTTTCTTGCCATACCAAGCTTCCACAACCTTGTGTCTTAAACCTTCATCGTTCTCTCAGGCATTAGTGGTTAAGACTTGAATAGGAGAAGCAGTGGAGTAATGGTATTCTTTTCAGTTCTGACATTTTGAGAGGTCAAAATAAAGATACTTATTTAGATGACATAGACATTCAAATTACGGTTGTATTTATTTCACAGTCTTTGGGGATGGTTGCTTTCAGTGGAGTCTTTGAGCAGGCATAGATCATAAGCCCTTGTTCCAAACCAGAATCATAACATCCAGTTCTTCTATAATGATTTAAAAGCTATGTTAGCCAGGATTTGGGAGAGAAATTTGAACTGTCACCTGAGTGCAAGTGATGGATGGTGTTTAAACTGTTTGAAGACTTAGACAAAACAAGAATAATCATTTACAGTTAGAATAAAGCAGGGAACCAGCTAGTCTGCATGCATCTGGAAAAGATAGTATCATGTAGGATCATATCTTTAAGAGATCATTGTGTCCATAGACTACTTGCATCCTACTTTGGATGTCTTCATCCAAAACTGAGATTCAAGAACTTAATAGCCACTTGACACCGTAGCATGCATATTTGGTACTCGACTTGATGTAACACACTAAAATGGTTATTCAGCTTGAGGAAGTTCAAAGTCACATGTTAAAGATATTATTATGAGTAAACATGGGTTGAGGTGTTTTATTGTCTTGCAAAATTTTGGGGACTGTAGAACTAAATTTAGAGCTTAAATACTTAACTGAAGAATGGATTCTTGGAGTCTGTGCAGATTTATTTCTATGTTGTATCCCATTCTTGTTTAATAGAAAATATTAGAACAGTCTAAAGGAGAGACGTGTTAATGAATATGCCTATTAGTAGTGAAATATTTGGTATATTAAATATTATTCCTGGGCATTTTTATTCATGCCTATTTAAATGAAGGGGGCAGTTTCTCTGCAGCATTCTTGATTACATAGATTTTAAAGATTTTCTTCCCAGCTTTGTGACTTACTTTTTCAGTTAATAGTGAAATTCAAGCGGTTAAATAATTTCATATGTATATATCTATGTGTGTATAAACTTGCACATTGCTAACTCACTGAAATCCTGAATACATATGGTGCCCTATAATATTTTTAGTTAAAACTATTTCTTTATCCATTAGTTAGACCATCTTAGCCCCGTTTGAATTTTTAGAACAGTGTGCCAACTGAAAATTCCCTTTGTGCTTATTCACAACACTCCCATAGGCCCGTCTTCTAACTGTTTCTTCCTTTTACATAGTGATATCAAAGACTTCATTTTTTTTTTTTATTTTCTCTTTCTCCATGTTAATCTATAGTATAGAAGGTCTTTGTATTCACTTGTTTATGCTACCCTTTTCTATAATCCTTTAAAAACTTGTAAGGTGATGTTATTCATTTTAAAAAGCCCAAACAAAATATGTTGGATTTGTCAAGATCTTTTTACTCTTATTTGAAGGTGAGTAACACTTTCACTTGGCATCTTTATAATTTTTTTAGCACATCTGTCATTTTATCTGGTGCTTTGCTAGTTACTTCATACTTCTTAATAGATTATACCATTTTAATATTTATTAGCTTTGAAAAGTGTCTAACATTTTCTGAAATTTGTAAACCCGTAATATGACTGTTTGACTTGAAGTACAGTAAGAATGTTTTTGTCTTTCCATGTGGTAGTGTGTTAAGCCAGTAAAGTTTACATGTATTTGGTGTAATGATATTCAATTTTAAGAGTTTATACTAGCAGATCTACATTTTACATTAAATAGCTTATAAAATCTAATTATTAGTTAGATTTTTGTATTTTTGTAGTAGGTGAAAGGTTTTTTTTACTCTGTTTTGTCTTGCTCTAGGTTTCGACCAAATGCTAGGGAACTGTGGAGTTACAATGCAGTAGTTGCCGATTCCAGACTTCCCTCAGCTCCAGACATGCAATCCCGGTGTAGTATTTTGAGTCCAGAACTTGCTCTACCAACAGGTTCCAAAGCTCTAACCACCAGATCTCATGCAGCTTTGCACATTCTAGGTATACATTTATAGTTGATGAGTCAGAAGCTTAGATGAAATGAAGAAACATTACTTAATGTATAAATGAATTGTAATCTAACAGCTTTCTGACTTTTTTGAGTTAAAATTTTACTTTGTAATCTTTCACCATTGCTCTTAATACTTATGATCTGGCTGATATGCATTAATTTTAATCAAAATAGTTATCTTCTGCCATCTTAATGATGCTAGAGGATTTTAGAGTTCTGATGGAACCTGCTACTAGAGGTCAGCAGAATAAAGGAAGAGACCTTCCTAGATGATCTTTTCGGACAGTCTGCAGAATGAAGTCAGTACTGTTAAATTAATCTGGAGTCTCCAAAAGACAGGAAAAAAGTGCTCTTAAATAAGCTATTTTTATTTTAAAGTAAATGCAATATCTAAAATTAGAATTTACTCTTTGCATTTTTTATAATGGGGCACAAAGAGTAACATGATCTCCTTTTGTAGTCTAAAAAGCCTACCAAAACAAAAAATAATGCCACTGTGTTCATGTATAAACTGGCCATATACAACGTACCCAGTGCTTCAAAGAACAGCTTTGGAAGTTTTTTTAGCTCACTTGCTCACTGATTGTGACGTGATCAGTTCCTTGTCCTGCTCCCTTCATTATGTGTTAGAGATGTGATAAATTTTAACTTGAACAGCACTTTTTTGTGTCTGATTCAGAGTAAGGCATGTCAGGTACCTATGTATATGAAACAAAATGCCTTTTATGAAGGCCCTCAAATCTGCCCATAATTCAGTTACTACTTCAACTCTTTTTTGGTAATATGGGAAATGTGAAAAAGGAAAAAAAAATGAAGGTGTTGCTGGCAATTTATTTACCATTGAAAAAGTTGCAGTAATAGTTTTAATCACATTTCTTGGTTATTCTGGAAAATAAATAAATTTAATTAAATCAATCTTCAATAGTGAACCTTGAGATTCTACAGCAGTAGAATCTAATCAAAGCTACAGTGATACTTGGGAGCATATGTGTGGTTTAGGGACAAAACAGTTAGGTTGCTTTAATCTTTTTAATTAGTATTCATTTCCATTTCACTGATTATAATCAACAGTAAGAAATTTTGAGTCGTTCTTGGTTTTGCTTTCTTTTAGGTTGTCTTGATACTTTGGCTGCTATGCAGGACTTAAAAATGGGTGTAGCAAATACAGAAGAAGAGACTCAAGCAGTAATGAAAGTTTATTCTAAAGAAGACTATAGTGTCGTTAACAGATTTGAAAGTATGTACACAGTAAAATTTTATAACATAAGATGATCAGGCTTGTGGAATACAAGACTAAGATTAACTATATTTTTGTTGGGTTTTTTTCTGCAGGTCATGGAGGAGGCTGGGGTTATTCAGCCCACTCAGTAGAAGCTATCCGTTTCTGTGCTGATACAGATATTTTGTTAGGTGGTCTTGGTCTTTTTGGAGGTAGGGGTGAATACACTGCTAAAATAAAGGTAAGGTTTTTTTGGTTTTGTTTTAAACAGTATTATGTCTCAAAATCAGAACTTTAGAAATGCTATCTAAAACCATGATTAATTTTATTTCTTGATGAATTAGTGGTTTACTGTATATTAAAAGCATTAGTAATGGAAGAAGGCTTCTCAGTGAGAAGTAATGAACTTTATGCAGGTAAGGTAGGTGAAATAGAGAACTGAGAATTACTATTCCTAATTGTCAAGAATTGGCCCATTCTTGCCTTCACTAAATGCTATGCTATCTTACAGGTGTCTTGAGCAGATATGGCAGTGGGTAGAATGGTTCTGTGATATATTTGCACAAAGCTCAGAGGTCCACCTGCAGAAAATTTGTGGTGTGGGCTTCAAGTTAGAATCACATTCTATGACAGGATACATGAGGGACTGCTTATCAAAAACAGAATAAAAGAGCGCTTACCAGCAGCTAGAATTCCTTTGGTACCAGCTGAGCCATTGCTTCCCACTGTCCCTGCCATTTCTTTCTCAGACTGCTTTCTGGGTAGCTTCTCAGCTGGGATTCTTCAACTGAGAGTGCATGGCACCAAACATACTTAACTCTGCTTTGTGCCAAACATAAGGACAATTGGGGCTGGAGCATGTGCGCTGATTTAAAATAAATAAGTAAATAAACCTAGCTTTGGACAAAAAGCTCACATAAACACACAGTGTGATAACAGAGCTCTGGTTTCTGATGAGTAGCTTCTGTTCCTGCATTTAATAAGAATTTCAGAAACTCCCCGAAAGACATGGTAAAGGAAGGCTCTAATATCTGTCTGAGATTTATTAGATGTGTATATTCGGAATATGTTATTGTTGTCACTTGTCATTTAGTGGGTTATTGAGGTTTCTGTTTTCAGATGAACAGGTATTAAGGTTTTTTTCTTTTTATGGAAATGGATGGCATATGCTTAGCAGTAACATTTGCATAAGACAACAGGAGATCCAAAATAAGTAGTTGTACTTTATTCTAATTTAACACAATGACTGAGGATTGCAAATTATTAAGGAAAGTCAAGAAACCTAACAAAAAAAAAGCATGACTAATGTTTAAATACTAAAGGTAGTAACTCTGTGAAAGCACTCTAGTAGCATTTTTTCAATTTGTTTCTGGTTATCTATGATTAACTTAAAGCTAAGATTAGATTTACCAGTTCTACCACAGATAAACTGTATATTAAATAGGCGTTTGCAAGAGAAGTCAGACATGTATTGTGGTCCTTTTTCAAACTGATCAAACTGTAGAAGTAATTTTTGGCTGAGTAAGAAACTCAAGTTCTTTTGAAAAAGGTATCATCTTTTGTCCTAGTCACCAACTGTTTATGACATTATTGAGTAGCTCTGCTAAACAGTCAAGCTGTCCCTTTCCAGAGAAGTTGAGTATATCTTCAGTGCATTTCAATCTGTGATGGAAAGACTGCACCTTCTGCCCAACTTTGCCTTTTTTAGATGCTCTGCATTTGACTTGCCTGCAAGATTTAGGGAGTTTCTCCACTTAAGAATGTATCTGGGCATAAGGCTGGGAGGTCAGTGTCAATTGCTATGTTTTAACAGTTAATGATATTACAAAATCCTGACTTCCAGATGGGAATTTACCTGTCAGTGACAGTAACTAGCGATTACTTTTGGGAAGCAGAAAGAATAGCAGTAGATAGTTTCCAGAATGCCAGACAGGAAAAAGTGGTACTGTGAGTTTTCTAACAGCTAAGACATATTTTTACCTTTTTTTCTTACTCCACCAGTTGTTTGAATTGGGTCCAGATGGGGGAGACCATGAGACTGATGGAGACCTTCTTGCTGAAACAGATGTCTTAGCATATGATTGTGCTGCTAGGTAAGATGTTTTCCTTACCTACTTCTTGGTCTTCATTTTTATTTTCTTCATACACATTTTAAAATCACTTTAAATATCAACTGAGATGATCTACGTCATTAGAAGTTTGTAGCAAGTGATGTAAAACTTACGCTTAAACAGCTAAGTGTGTTGGGTAAAGTAGTAAAACACCAAATACCTCACCAAGCCATTATAGTACTAAATTAAAAGAAGGAAGAATCATCTGCGCTTGCTCTTGTATAAATCAAAGTCAAATTCCATATTCCTGTTATGAGAAGACAAGCCAAACAAAATGTTGCAGAGGCTCTTTTGAATATTTATATCAAAAGGATGCTTTCAAACACAAATGGGTATTCTTTGTTATGAAAGAATTTACCATTAAAATCATCCATGACTAATTCTTCTAGGTTTAGTTCTTATGTATCTATACCCCTAAATATGTATTCTGTTACTTTCTTAAATATTCATGTGTAATTCCTAAGAATTTATGTATAAGCTCTTGTCATTTACAAAGATTTACCTAGAATTTTCTGAAATTTAATTAAAAAAATATAATTAATACTTTACTTGTAATATTATGTATTAAATGTAATTGGGTTTGTGTGTGTGTTAATTTAACTTAATTGCTGCTTACTCTGTTTGGCATTTGATGTCTGATTGTTTCAAAAAGCAAGACAAAGCTAGACTTAGGCATTTGTAGATCCTTCTGAATTTTATTTTTTTAAAATTATTACAATGTTTTTCAATGAAGTATTTCTAAATGTTGAATATAAATAGATACTTGAGATTAATAACTTAATTCACAGTATTTTCAATTTTGTTTTATAAGCAGGGTGTAATTTGTTAAAGATTAATCTAAAAACTAATTCACATATCTTTTTCAAAATTTACTTCTCCCAGAGAGAAGTATGCAATGATGTTTGATGAACCAGTACTCCTGCAAGCTGGCTGGTGGTATGTAGCCTGGGCAAGAGTGTCAGGACCTAGCAGTGATTGTGGATCTCACGGACAGGCCTCTATTACTACGGATGATGGGTATGTTTTTTTCTCTATTTTTTAATGCAAAGGAAGAGATCTAATATTGCTTGAATAATAATTGGTGTTTTTCTCTTTCAGTGTTGTGTTTCAGTTTAAAAGTTCCAAGAAATCAAATAATGGTACAGATGTTAATGCAGGGCAGATCCCACAGTTACTATACAGGTAATATTTTGACCTCTATTTAGAACAATTTATTGGTATGGTTTTTTAAGCAGAGGCCCTGTTAAAGTAAGCATACGTTTCATGACATTATTATTGTATTAAGTTAGGGAAATCAATATCTGAAAAATTTAGGGAAAACTTAGGGAAAATTTAGGGAAAAGTGTCTTTGAGAAAAGTAATAAGTCCATTATACCAACATTTATTTCTTTGCAGTTTTTCTTTCAAAAGTCATTCTTCGTATATTTTGTTCTGACACTTTCATTTAGTTATGTAGAGCCTCATTTCATCTAACATACTTCATTTTTTTGCTAGTTGAGAAGTATTCTATTTAGTAGGCCTCAGTTTAGGAGCAGTGTACTATCAAACAGACGATTTCAGTGGAAAAAAAAAAACCAAAAACAAATTGTGCTTTACAATAAGTTACCATTAATTTATTATTCCCATGATAAATGTTACATAAATCTGTTTTAAAAAGCAAGAACTCTTTCACTGTATTACTAATATATTTTTCAGATACATACAAGACCTAATTTTTATATTTTTTTTGTGTGTGTGTGTGTATATATATATACACACACACATAGATATATATATATTCCCCCCTGCCCCCACATTGATTCTGAAACTTGGAATTTCTTCATACCAGTTCTCTTGCTATGCCCTTTCTCAGCATGTCCTTTTCAGGGTCCCTTACCAGAACAGTTACAGATACACTTTGTATCCATAGACCCCTATCTCTCCAGAGGAAGGTTTTATTTTGACTGATGCACATAAGGTGGTATAACCTATTAATCATTTGGGTAATTTCTATGGAGAGATGGCTGTAGCCAATGACAAACAAGCCTTGGGGCCTCTGAAGGAAGGATATGGCTGAAGAGCCACAAGTGGCTCAAAAGGAAAGGTGCTGCAGTTAACAGGTGCTGCCTGTATTAGTTTTGCTTTTATTGTGAGGGACTTTGGGATCCACCTTCGGATATTTTGATTCCAAATGATATCCCATACACTTCAGAGTTATGAATAGACTCAAGGACCCAGTAACCAAAAGAGAGAAAAAATACTTCTTTGCTAGGAACCAGAGTTCTTCAAGATGATAGTGTCCCTTTGTTCCCCTCCCTCTTCTTTCTCTTTTCTGTTGTCTATAAATTTTTATCTTTTTGGATTGCAGTTTGAGTGGAATTGAAGGTATAAAGGTATGCTCAAGCTTGCATCTGCCTACAAGAGCTGTGGACTGATTTTACCTCCACAAATACTAACAGACAAAAAGAATTATGTTGCTTCCGAGTGCTTGTTATGCCTTGATATCTCAAAGTAAAATTTAACATGTGCCCCAAACGTACCAATAAAGTAGTGTTCTTAGGAGGAATAACATTTCTAGTCTTAAAAATGTCATCTGAAGAAATACAGTAAATACTTTTAATAATTTAATATGTAATTAGATCTGGACTTTACTATCATTTGTCACAATTCTGCCAGTTGAACAGAATTCAAGATATTTGATTGCTGGTCTAGAAAGATTAAGAACTGGAGGAAATTATGCTGAAGTTGAACATTTTTTGGATAATTACCTTAAACTTTTCTTCCACTTTTGTTCCACTTGAACAACACAAACAGTGAAAACTTGGTGCAGATTTCAAGTCCATTCTTAAATTGTTCTTCCAGGCTGCCAACAAGTGATGGCAGTGCATCCAAAGGAAAACAGCAAACCAGTGAACCTGTGCATATTTTAAAGAGATCTTTTGCCAGAACTGTCTCAGTGGTGAGTATTATCGAGAATCTTCTGTGTTTCCTGCAAGTTCATTCATATTTAGAAAACTGAAAGACATACGTGTGGAAATAACTAATGTTTTTTTCCTGTCTACTTTGTCAAGCAGAAGTTAGGTACATGGATATATAGAATATTGTATTTTTTTTTTTTTACTTTTTCTAAAGATTTCAGATGTAAACTTAAATCTAAGGTAAGCTTGGTACTGACCTGAGGATGAGAGCCTAGAAATATATTTGTTTACAAGGTTTAGTTTACTTTTCATGTGTAAGCAACTTAGTTTGGGGTTTTTTTTGAGGGATGTGGGGTTGAGTTCATACTTACTGGTTGTATTCAATGTACAAGCCTTACTCCCTGCCACTAAATTAATATTAGCAGGCTTTTTCGAGTTTTGAGGGAGTTTTACTAGATGTTCTCTTCCATGGCTTTTCAATTACTGTCATTAATTAGTCATTGGTGAGATCCATCTTCCTCTTGGATGCATTCCAATATACAGTGAGGATCAGATAGCATTTAATTAAACTTTGATAAGCTGAGGTAAGGAGTATTAATAGGCACGGTGAACTGCAAGTATTAATAGAAGATAGTTTGCAGTTCTTCACATACAAGGAGGTTAGTCAAATTTTGAGGAATACTGCATTAAGTTGAAATGCAATATTATCATGCAGGATAAGGCGAGGTCTGTCTTTGTGTTTTTGAAATACAGTCCCTTCCTTATCTGTTACAAGCAATGTTTATTTTATTTTCAGTTCCATCCTGGTTTATATTTTATACTGCATTACATGTACTGTCACTATTCTGAACTGATAGTTACATTGAAGTTATTGCCTCCATATGAACACTTGCAGTCCAATTTTCTTAACCAGCTTGCTTTCTCTCATTTATGTATTCTCCATTTCTTCACTATTCTCTAATGACCAGGATGATCTTCTCCTGTTCAGGTTTCTTCTAGAAATGTATTATCTACATGAATCATGTTATCGACGTATTAATAGCTACTCTTAATATGTGTTTGCTTAAAAATACTTGCATTAAGCTCTGAACTCCTATGGCTTTTAATACTTCGCATTGTGTCCTCCCTCTTCGTTATCTTGCTGCTGTTACTCCTCACATGGATCTGAATTGGGATAAGCGGAGGGTTTTGACTTTCTGGAGCATTAGGTATTCTATAACTAAATTTGAACAATCAGCTTGATTGTTGCAGCTTGAAGGTATACCTGCAGCTTGAAGGTATTCAATACCAAATACTTGTCGTTTGCCTTCTGAGCTACAGCTTTATGAAACTAGCAACCACATTTAATAATAGTAGAAACAAATTTTTGGACAAACAAAACCTTTTTAATCCTCAAATTTCTTGTGGACTATCATATGCTTCTGTTGAACTTTCAAGTAGTGTAAATGTGCTATAGTTCCCATGATCTTGCAGATCATAACTGTTTAAAAACAAAGCAAAGACAGCCCTGATAAGTCTGTACTGTTATGACAAGAATGTATTCTGTTAAAAGTAGGTATTACACTATTCATATGTAGACAAAGCAAGTAAAATTCACTGGAAAATCTGTATTACAGGTGAATACAAACAGTTGTTAGTTCTTAAATAACTGAGAGACTTCCACAGATGTAATATTATAACATATGTTATAAATTGCTTTTAGCATGGTATTACAGTGAAGTATTCCCTACATTCTCAGTGCTCTCTTTTATTCTCAAGCAAAGAGGATTTGTGTGTTGTATGGTAGATGTGTATAGACATAAATATGTTTTCATAATAAACATGGATATAGATGCTATTTGCTTTTCATCTTATTCTGATGCTGAAAGTTCAGTTTTTGTTTTTAACACAAAATCTGTCTTCTGTATCCTTCATACCCTGAAATAGGAATGCTTTGAATCTTTATTGAGCATTCTTCACTGGAGCTGGACAACACTGGTGCTGGGAGTTGAAGAACTTCGTGGACTTAAAGGATTCCAATACACTGCTACTCTTTTGGATTTAGAAAGGTTGCGTTTTGTAGGCACTTGCTGCCTGAGGTTGCTGAGGGTCTACACCTGTGAAATATATCCAATATCAGGTATTCCTCTTAATTCGCTTGTTTCATATTTATCAGCAAATAATAATCTACAGGACATTCAAAATTTAATCTAAGTATTCATGTAGGGTGTGCTATAAGATGAAATTGCTTATACAGATAGTTTTATTGGAGCGATTAAGAGACTTGCTGTCAGAAATGGGATATTTGCAATTATCTGCATAACCAAGTGTCCAACACCACATGTTTACACTGTAACTTGTGTGTATTTTAAAGTTAATTTCTTGTTTGGCTTGACAGTTGAGTTCTTTTGGACTATTTGCATCTTCTTTTTTCCCATTTCTGTACATAATAGCTGCTTTGGTGGTGAGCACAATTTAAATTTGAAAGACAGTATCTGTTTTTCATGCCTGTAGTTTAACAACACTCATATGAAAATGCAGCATATATTATGAAAGACTGGAAAATTGGAAGTTTCTGTTATTCAGGTTTCTTTGTTGTAGTTTAACACCCTTCACTGTTTTTCTTTTGAAAGTAACTTCTCTGAATGTATATTCATCAATGTTGCTAAATTCTCGTTGTTTTATTTGCATGTAAAATGTGCATTTTTGTATGAAAATGTTTCATTTATTGTACATTTAATGCTTCTCTTGTGTAACCTTCTAGCTACAGCTAAGGCAGTTGTAGAAGAAACCAGCAAACTAGCAGATTGCATTGGAAAAACTAGGACCTTGCTGAGAAAAATTTTATCTGAAGGAGTTGATCGTTGCATGGTGAAGTTGGACAATGATCCACAAGGATATCTCAGTCAGCCCCTGAGTCTTTTAGAAGCTGTTCTTCAGGAATGCCATAATACATTCACAGCTTGCTTTCATTCATTTTATCCAACACCGGCTCTCCAGTGGGCATGTCTTTGTGACTTGCTGAATTGTTTGGACCAGGTACATGAAAATGGCACAAGTAAATATTACAACTTAGCTTTCCCTTTTGCTCAAAGAGAAGCCAAGCGGTATTTAAAACCTTTATTCCTTTTTTTTGTTTATCCTGGTTTGCAACTTGAATTCTGATGTGGTTTGGTTTTTGTAATAATTAGTTTGGTTTGTGGTTTTTATTTGGGGTTTTTTGTGTGGTTTTTTTTAAAAAACTGTCCAAGTTCAACAAGAGCTAGGAACTTCTGTCTCCCTTAGCAGTCAGATGCTCTCTGGGACAGTTAAGAAAATTTGTGGTGCTAGTAACTGTCAGCACCTGCTTTTTCAGTGTTGAGGCCATGCCTTACATGTGATTACTTTTGCTGCGTGTTGCTTAGGAGCATACACATGGCATTTTTTTATACTCATCACTAATACTTGAGTAATTTCTCATTATTAAATGTTACAGCAGTGCTCTGATCCAGCGAAGTACATGAGAAGCTGGCAATATTATTCTGTAATCAACAACTTTCTTCTGTCTTGCTTATTGCGAATGATCATCTTCCATCTAAACAGTGTAGTTGCTTGCTTGCATTGATTGCAGTGAGATGTAAGCAATTTGCTTCTTTGCATGAAAATTCATTTAGCATATAAAAATTCAAGGAAGAATCAGTTCTTTAATATATTATTCTAATTAAATTGTTTGATTAATTATAAGTGCTTTGTCTTTAAAGGGTGCCATAATTTCAAAAGTAATTTTAAATGGGTTTATTTTAAAACATGACAACCACAAATTTTACTTACTCCAATTTGAAAGATTGAAATGGAAGCTCATGAGAAAAGATAATGTAAAATTCACAGGAAATCTATCAGTATATGAAATTCTGTATCTAAATTATTTTTATAATTACTATGAAACTGGAAAGTTCCTTTCAAAAGTAGTTTCTCCCTCATTTACTTTGAATGCAACGGTGCCATTCTACTAATTTCTTTTTATGTTTTTAGGACATCCAGGAAGCAAACTTCAAAACCTCCAGTAGCCGACTTCTTGCTGCTGTTATGTCTGCTCTCTGCCATACTTCAGTAAAACTGACCTCTATCTTTCCGATTGCTTATGATGGAGAGGCGTTGCTGCGATCAATGGTCAAACAAGTCAGCACTGAGAATGACTCTGCTCTGGCCCATCGTTTTCCTCTTTTGGTTGCACACATGGAAAAACTTAGTCAGGTTAGGATATATTCTAAAAATTAAACAACTTGTTTTACTTTGCAACAAAAAACAGTTATGTAAGTTAAAGTTTTAGCTTTATAAGGTTGTAGCTGAATTTGCCTGAGTGTTTTCTTTCCAAAAGGCTTGTTTCAGAAACTTCTTATTTTATCCAATTTTCATCTTTCGGTCTGAAATATTCCAATTATTTCTTGTTTGGAGAATGTCTGAGCAAAAATTATTCTTATTTATTTTGGAATATTAAATTGGCAGAAATATAGTTTAGAGCTGTCTTCTGTTGCATAGTGTTTTCTGCAACAGTTTTTCAGCTTTTTCATGTGATCACAAGAATGAACGTGTGGATAGATTCAGTGTTTTGAGGAAGAGTCAACACAGCATTGGTAATAAAAAGTCATGTCTCAAACAAGAGTTGTTAAAGGAGTCAGCAAGCAGGTGGACAAGGGAAGCCCAGTTCATATAGTTCTATCAAAGGTTATTAAGCAATTTCCTAACCAAGGGCTCTCGAACTCTATATTTTTTCAGTTCTGTTATTCCAGAGTAGATTTACAGGAATGAAAAGGGTAAAGATGATAATCAAAGATATGGAACTACTAAATAGTATTCTCCACTTTAGAAGACAAGAGGGGTAAGGTCTTTTGAAATTGTCAATGATGCATGAAGAGTAAACAAAAGATAATTGTTGAGTCCTCTAATACCAAAACTTTTGAGCAACTAGAGACCTTAGCAAAAGGTAAGTTCAAAAGGTGGCTGCTCTTCATAAAATATGCAATTGAGCTGTGCAACATCTTCCTGCAGACCATTGTTATGCTAAAAGTTTTCATGGACTTTGAAAGCACCCACACAAGTTGGTGAAGAAAAGAATTGACCAAAAGCTGTTAAATGCACAGATAATATTTCTGTCTTGGATACAGCTGCCTCTTAACTGCTAAAGATAGAAAGAGTTCTGTGCAGGTATCTGTACAGATTTGCTTGACCCAATTTTCTTTGCTATCTGTTCACTACTAGGATATTTTTGGGAGACAAAATGGTGAGAAAGACAAACCTTTGATTTCTATCCGTAGAGCTTATTTTATTTTTCCGTCTTTGGAATGACTTCAAGATGGATAACTGTTTTGAAAAACAGTGGATGTCACTGCTAGGTAGAAGACATAGTGGGTGCCTAAGCTTAAATTTGTTTCACAGTCTTTATTCAGTAAACAACAACTGTTTTTATAAGCATCCCACCACTGGTTTTATCTTACCTGTTTGCACAGAAGAGTCTCTTTGCTAACATCAAAGCCCAAAAGCTTCTGCATTTCTTTTTAGACAATGATATGAAGAGTTCCATAGGTAGCTATGTATTTGTTGTATTCTAACGTATGCTTATAAATAGTATGGCAAGGAGGGCTATAAGAAAAGCTCCCTCCTGAGAGGGACACCTATATATCTTTCCAATGCAATAAGCAAAGTCAACGCTACCTCATTAATCAGTTTTTTGACAAAGGTATTCATATTATGATAGCTTTGAAATTTTTTTTTTTTACCCTCTAGACATTTGTTATTTTTAAGAAGCCACTGATTTTTCAATTACCTAATGCTTATAATATGTGAAAGGCAACCTGTTTTTTTGTTTTAAGTAAGAACAATGTCATTTGTCGTTTTTTCTTTTTATAATGCAGAGCGAAGAAAATGTTTCAGGGATGACAAGCTTTCGGGAAGTGCTAGAAAAGATGTTGGTCATTGTTGTTTTACCAGTCCGGAACAGCCTTAGACGAGAAAATGAACTCTTCTCTTCACATCTGGTTTCTAATACCTGTGGGTTGCTTGCTAGTATTGTGAGTGAGCTTACAGCATCGGCATTAGGATCTGAGGTAAAGCTTCTATAAAATCATTCCTAGAAGTCTTTCAGGACAAGTATATTATGGATGTGATACAGGCTGTGACAGCAGTTATATAGGTATGCAGATCTTTCATAGATGCTGGAATTCTCAGTAGCTTTCAGATGTTTAACATAGTTTTAAAAGCATGTGTATACTATATTAGGGAAATACTGTTTGATAATTAGCTATTTCATTATGGCTGAAGAATACTGTGAATTGTTTAAAAAATGGCAATTTTGTTTAGAGTACGTTTCTTTTTGCATTTATGTCTCTGCATGTATACACTCAAAATGTATTTGTTCGGTGCTCACTGGAGGCCATGCCACATCCCTGAGCATCTCTGCCTCTGATGGTATCATGGGTGCCTCGTGAGTTCTAACCCTATCTGCTTTTGATTATGTGACAGAATTTGTAATGTGTTTTGTTTATGCATTGTGTATTCCTCCTTTATATGTAAGATACTACTTACGCATCTCTTCCTTTTTATATTCAATGTTTTATAATCATAGAATCGTTCTGGTTGGAAGAGACCTCCAAGATCATCGAGTCCAACCGTTAACCTATCACTACCAAGTCCACCACTAAATCATGTCCCTTAGCGCCACATCTAAATGTCTTTTGAATACCTCCAGGGATGGGGACTCCACCACCTCCCTGGGCAGCCTGTTCCAATGCCTGACAGCACTTTCAGTGAAGAAATTTTTACGAATATCCAATCTAAACCTCCCCTGGCGCAACTTGAGGCCATTTCTTCTTGTCCATATGTTATTATATTTTTATATCTTTTTACAAGGCTTCGTCAGAGTTTTTGACAATTTATTTGCTTTGTATTCAAAAATTGAGAGTGGTACTGAGTTCAACTTTTTAAAATCCAGAGATTTGTAATCACAGAACTTCCCTTTTATGACACTATAATGTAGTTAAATAGTAGAAATTTATTGGATTTTATTAAAGGCATGTTACAGTCTGCATACTATCATCAGATTTTTTTTTTTCACTGAAAGAACCCAACTTTTGATAACACCTTGATTAAAGATGTGATGTTTTTACTGTTGTGTAAGATCTGTGTCTTTCCTCTCATCTTGGCCTTACCTAAGGCAGAAATATGCAACTCTTCTTCTTGAAGCACAGTTAAGCTATCTTTCATGAAAAGTCATCCTATGAAATGCATATTTAAATACTTTAAAAAGTTAGGAATCAGATTCCTAATTATTCTTGGTTAATTCCAGAAATTATGTTTTCTTTTTAGCCAATATTGAATAGAAGCCCCAGTAGTGGCATCTTTTATGTTTTATCAGTTGACTGTTAAAATTTACTCCGTTGAAAATGTGGTAATTTAGTTCACTTAACTTCGCTTTATTGAAGTTATCTGGTGTTCAGCCATTAATTTTTTTCTGTTGCTTGTATTTAACTTTCTACAGGTTGATGGGCTGAACTCTCTCCATTCTGTCAAATCCACTCCAAACCGTTTCACTAAAACAAGTCAGGGAAGAAGCTGGAATACTGGGAATGGATCCCCTGATGCAATATGTTTCTCTGTCGACAAACCTGGTGTAGTTGTAGTAGGATTTTCTGTTTATGGTGGAGGGGGAATTCATGAGTATGAGTTGGAAGTACTAGTTGATGATGTAAGTACTGCATTTGAAAAAACAATTTGAACAAAAGTAACCTCAGAGTTTTTCATAATATATTTTACAATGTAATATTGTAATATTCTTACACAGTCTAGGCTACCAGTGCGACAGTGCAGTAGTGTTGTTTTGTTTGCTTGTGGTGGTGGTTTTTGTGGTATTGCAAGCTACATACCATATCCAGTAGGGTCCTTTTCTTGCTTGTGATTTTGAAATCTTTCTTTATTACAAATAATATTTGAAGTATAGTGGGCTTTTCACTTCGTGGAGCTGAATGTACATTAGCACCAGTTATCTCTCTGCGAACTGCTTAGGAATATAAGAAATAAAGCAGACCAGGTTAAAACATTTTAAACCAAAAATTGAAGAAAGGGGTAGCCTACCAGCACGGTCAGGCTACAGCTAAGTTTCATGTGCTGTTGAAGTAGTCTTTTAAAAGCAGCATAAAACTGCACTGTATCTTCTTGTAATGAAGACACACCTCTGTTCTTTTGCACCCAGTTGTTCACTTTAAGCAACTGTTCTAATCTCTTCCAAAGGGCAAGCATAGGTTGCTATGGGAAATTAACCTGTCTGCTCAGTAATTTCCTTTTTAGCAGAAAGGCTTCACTGTTGACTCTGAACAGGTTTTTCAGCTTTGTTCTATTTGCAATGCTGTGTGTAACAATTTAGGCAAGAAAACATAACTTGCACAATTATGTGAATGTGTCATTTATTTACATTAGAAATGTATTAAAGTGGCTTTGTTTCTTTGAATCAGAGTGATCATACTGGAGATTCAACTCATTCTCATAGATGGACATCTTTAGAGTTGGTTAAAGGAACTTACACCACAGATGATTCTCCCAGTGACATAGCTGAAATCAGACTTGACAAAGTTGTGCCACTGAAGGTAAATAAAAGACCTACGCATCTGTAGGTTTCATATGACTTCTTTAGATAACAAAAATCAGAATGTTTAACATAAATTGGGTTTTTTTGTGTACACATTTACAAGATGACATGTTTGCTTTACAAAGTCTCAGTTTCACTTCGTAACTGAAAAATTCAAATACTGGCAGCAAAAAGAAGTTAAATCTTAATTTGTATAATAGCATAAGATAGATTGTAATTACTTAGTAATTTAGAATATTCTTGAATGCGCAACTTTTTTGTGTGCAGTTTCGTAGCTAATTTTCTTGGGTATCTGGTCACTCTTCAAGTAATTAGAAGTAATATTTTACTTAAGTTATGGTCCAAAGTTTGGGAATGTGGAACAGCTTTGACTTTTGTTAAATGCCAGATCTTTTTCAGTTAATGCACTGAAATACACTCTTCATTTTTAGAGTGCTTTGAAGGACTTTTCAGATTCTCCAGTATTAATGTAAAATAATAGCTTTCATAATACCACGAAGCCTAATTTATATACTTGTTTTATAATACATACTATTTTGGGCTCTCCTTTTTAAGGAAAATGTGAAATACGCAGTTCGTTTGAGGAATTATGGAAGCCGGACTGCCAATGGAGATGGAGGAATGACCACAGTTCAGTGTTCAGATGGTGTAACATTTACATTTAGTACATGTAGTCTGAGCAGTAATGGCACAAACCAAACGCGAGGACAAATTCCACAGATTCTTTATTACAGGTTCGTGTGTTGTCATGATCCGTTTCTAAGAAAAGTGAATAAAACCATTGTAATGCTATTATACCGCATCTATTTTTGAGAAGTAACAGAAATAAATACATCTGGTGTGTGTTTGAAGAACAGCAGTGTTGTGTTCTTCCAGTGTAGTTTCAAACTTAAGTTAGTTAGTGAAGACAGTTTTTGGGACACCAGTTGTACTGCTGCCTCTTCCAGTCTTGTTTTAGGTTTTCTTTTTTTTTGATTTGGCAAATAATTTGATGGCTGACCTCTGTTATGAGGTCCCTTGTCTACTGCTTTAAAGCTGTAATATGGGGGACTGGTAAGATGCACCACTTCAATCTCTGTTTTTTCTATAACCTAAGAGATTTTTGAGAGACGACTAACTGGAATGTTTATGTCTCTGATTTCATTCAGTTCCTTCCTCTGTTGCCAGAAAGAATTGCATCATGTAGTGAAGCAAGGTCTGTTTATATAGGAACTGTCTCCTCTCTTACTGTAGGGTTCAAAGGTATAAAAAGAGAAATTGCAACTGCCCAAAGAAAATCAACTGAAACATCTGATTGTCCTGCAGGGAAGCTTTATTTTAGCCTTTCAGGATGGTAGTAGCAATTCACTTAAGGTAATGGTTTTGCAGAAAGCATTGCTTTCATTTTTGAGGTGCTTGCCCTGATATGCATGAAGACATGATTTTCAAAATGTGGCAGCACCTGAATATATGAATTATTACCATTATCTGTACAGCAAAAAAATGTCACGCATTTTACTCAAATCTCAATTTTTGTGGTAAAAGGCTGATCAACAGTAGATCCAAGGAGTAAAAGGAGCAAGGAACAGTAATTTTCTTTGATATTTAATTATATGCGAGATATACCTACCTAATAAAAGATGAAGAGGGTAAAATAAGTAATGCTACAACAAATGATGTATTTTGGACTAGCAATCATAAGAATGTGTTGCTCTTAAAGTTTTAAAGGAGCTGAAATACGAAGAAAGTAAGGTGCCAGCAAAATTATAGTAACAGTATATTTGAAGATACAGGATAGTTCTAAATTTTTAAAACATAAGATTGGCTGTACTCAAAGACTCAAAGATCCAGCTTGTCAGTAATAACAGTAATTGCTTATCAAAGAATGGAATTACAGTGGTGTATATCATGATACTTACGTTGATTTAGTCTCCTGGAATCTTGGACATCTCTGTTTAGGGAATTTCTCCAGCATTTGGAGGAATCTTATTATGAAGTATCATAATTATATTATGTAAGAAGGAGGAAAGAAGGCAAGGAAAACGTTTATTCCCACTGCTATAATTTCTGCTTTTATATAAGCAAAAGAGGCCATAAAGGAGAAATAACAATTTCTTTGATTTCAGAAAAGCAAAGGACATAGAACTTCAGTAAATGGAAGCTTCAAAGCATTCTAACTTAATAATAAGCTAACATATAGCAAAAAAACCACACCAAAGTGCTGTCTTCCAATCGGAACAGTCTTAGTTGGTTGTTTTTTCAATTGTGAAAAAATTTTAAGAAGCTTTTGAAGGACCATAATGGCACAACTCAGAACTGTTACAGAAAAAATTAAGTTTTGTTTGGAAAATTTGCAGACTGCTGCCTGTAATCACAATGTCTTTTTAAGTTTGCTTGGACAACAGAAACCTAAATTTTATCTGATGGATGACTATCATTATGGACTTAGTCAGTTTGAGGATTCCCAGTTTGATATATAATGACTTGAGGTTTTGATTTGTCTACAGTAAAGGAACAAATGTTCAGTCAACTATTACAGAACAGAACTTGTAAGATTCACACTTGATTTTGTTTGAAGGATGCTCAAATACAAATAGAATTGTTGCTTATGCAAATGCCAAGAAAGACCATACCAGAAGTAGTGTGTTAACACAATTCTGATTAGGGCAGAAATGCTTTGGAAGGATTTGTTGGAACTGTACCCAGCTGGAATTGCACCCACTGTCAGTTGCTAATTAATTCAAATTAAAAAGGCTTGAGGCTGACAGTGAAACTACAATTCTAGGACACATTGACAAAAAAAAACCCCCAACTTTGTATAAGATTAGTTGATTTAAGTCATAGAGAAGGATAGGTTTTAAGCATTCTGAGGTGCCAGTCCTGGAATCTTAATGTTCTGGAATGATGTTTTGAAAGATCAAATCTTTCTGGACAAACATAAGAAATCCAAAAGAGAATGGGAAATTTTACTTTACATGTTGACTGAGTGATTTTGGTTGTCTATGCCAAGGCTGAATCACTATCATATTGAGGGCTTCAGTTAGTTTATAATTATCATTTGACTGCTTTGAAAAAGCAAATCAAATCAGATCTTTTATATACCTTATTGAAATATTTTGGTGCATAATGTTGTTTAGTAGAACCTAAATTGACATACAGAGTGGATTTCAAAGAAAAAACTATTTGTTAAGGGTATGCCTGAGATTGTATTTCAAAACCAAAACTAATCTTTAGAATACGGAGGGAAAATCTTTTTCCTTGTTGTGATACTGCAGAAATATCCATTGAAAGGCTTTTACTCGTTTCTGTGATGCATTTAGTACTATTCTATTTTTATCAAGATAGGGGGCTGGGCTTGGAAGAGCATAGCAATTAATACATTTCTGTGGTTTGAAAGGCATCTAGTCAAAAGAAATATGAACATTTCAGAAACACGCTTTTCGTATTTTCTGCCAAATAAAAATAAAATTATTGCAAAGGGCTAACACTTAGGCATCGCCTCCAAAATATACTCTGTGATTTCTTTGATTGTTTCCTTTATTGCTTTATCATAAATTTATTGTCTTACTTATTCTATGCCTAAAGTCAGTCAGTCATGGTTTTTTAATATAATTTTGTATTTTATGAACTTACTTTAACTTAATCCACCATCCAGGAGTGAGTATGATGGAGATCTGCAATCACAGCTTTTGAACAAAGCTAATGAAGAAGATAAAAACTGCAGCAGGGCGCTCTCTGTCGTGAGCGCTGTTGTACGAGCAGCCAAAGACCTGTTGCACAGGGCTCTTGCTGTAGATGGTAAGGCTTTGGAAAATTGACTTTCACAATTTACTTTTCAAAACTTCTTTCTTTGATAGCAAGAGATAATAGAAGAATATCAGTGATATTGTGATATTTCTGTTTTGCTTTCCAAAGAATATTTTTCTAACCTGTGCTTACTATAGGTATCAAACTGTGAGTAACTTTCTAAGTCATTGAGTTGCACTAGAGATATCATAGGTAGATACCGTGTATAAATTTGCTCATCAATTTAGCAAGTATTATATTAAAGCTGGTAAGATTCTTTACTTCCGAAAGATATGCTATGATGGGTCAGTTCCAAATTTTATTGCATGTTTTGCACAGGGGTGGTGATCAGGAAGACTGGTGAATGTAATGCATTTATACGCACTTAAACATCCATTTTTGAGAAATGTAAACATTGACCTTAAAATTGAATGGTTTTAAGCTACCGTCTTCAGCCATTTTACTCAAAATGGCCAGAATATTGCATAGTGCTATAGAAATTGATTTGGAGGGCCAGGAGGAGCTGCTTGTGCTAGCTTTTATACCATAGAAAGTATGAACGAAGTTTCACAAAATGGCAAAGAATGTAATAAAATTGTGTTCTAAGAGGAGAAAATTTTTTAACAGAGAACAGTATATAATGGCGTGTTTATCTCGGGTGAGCTTTGCAGGTTTAGAATTTGACAATGTGTAGATAATGAAAATAATTTGAAGAAAGAACGAGTGTAGAAACCAGAAGTTTAAATCATAAGAAGCAAACCAGAAAAATAAGATGTGTTTTGAACATGGTACATTTATTAATAATGTAATAATTATTGTGTTGTAATTATCTTTGTTTAGCTGAAGACATTCCAGAACTACTCAGCTCTTCCAGTCTGTTTTCAATGCTGCTTCCCCTCATAATAGCCTACATAGGACCAGTAGCAGCAGCTATTCCCAAGGTATGCTCCTCAACAGAAATTACTGAAGAAATTTAAGAATGTTACACAAGGAAAAGGTTTACTCTGAAAATCTGAACATCTTGATTTCTTATGATTTTATGAATTAGTGGTTTATATTTGACCACATGACTCAGAATTTTCCAAGAGTCAAGAATTTTAAAAACATGTCATGTTTTAAAAAATGACTTTTTTTTAACTTGAATTGAAGACATTATGAAAAAAAAATACCTTAAGGAAGCAGAGGGAAAGATGACAGGCTTTAACAGTAGGAAAAGACAAAAGGTTAGAAGGATCTGCATTTACAACTCATTGATGAATATTTGTGGGATGAAATCATTTTTATATTATGTAAGTCCTATTTTTACAATAAATATCCAAAGCTGTGGTAGCTGCTCATTAAGTTTATTTCTATCAAATTTAGAGATGGGAAGATGTCAGCTATAAATAAAAATATCCTTACTTTTCAGTGGCAGAGCATTCTTCCATGTGCCTGGTCAGGAACACTCTTGAAAAGTGTCATTATTCCTTAGCTAGTAGGCACTATTGCCTTTTATTGCTTTTTCATGAACTGTAAGGCCCCTTCTAACTTCTCTTTAAAGGAGGAGGAAAGAGGACTGGCCACTTAAAATCTAGCAGATTCATTTCATTAAAAATACTTTCAAATTTTAGTTACCTTGTTGCTGTGATGAGCTGGAATTTAGAATCAAGTGTTTTGCTTTAGAAGTATTCCTCTCCTTTGAAAATGTCACGAAGATTACAGAGAACACTACATGCATTAAAATATGTTGAATATTTGAGAAAAACAATGTTGTTATAAAACAAAGTATAACTGGACTATGACTTCAATATGGTATTTGCTTTCTCCCAACTCATCGTTTGTTAATGTTACAGCTTTTTCGTATTGGGGAACGTGTTTTAGTGAAGGTGTTGCACAGTTGCATACAGATTTTTGTTTCAGTTTTGGCAAGTCTCTAAGAGGAGTACTTGGGATTAATGTAGTGGTGCTTTTTCTGTCAGGATTGTGTAGATGCAGAACTGGAAAATAACTGAATGAATTGTGGTAGTGGTATTCTGAGAATATCCAAAACAACCATTGTAGAGAGATGTAAGTTTGAGTAGTTTTCACCCAGTCATAAGTAATACTTCATTGCGTGTGGTGTTATGTTACAGGTTGCTGTTGAAGTCTTTGGGCTAGTACAACAGTTACTTCCTTCTGTGGCTGTTCTGAATCAGAAATACGCCCCTCCAGCTTTTAACCCAAATCAGTCTACAGACAGCACCACTGGAAACCAACCGGAGCAAGGGCTTTCAGCTTGTACTACCTCCAATCACTATGCTGTTGTAGAAAGTGAGCATCCCTATAAACCTGCCTGTGTTACGCACTATAAGGTAAGCACTGTTTCAAAGCGCGCATGCAGTTTCTTAAAAGCTTTTGACACGTGGGTTTTGTTTTGTCAACGTTTACTATCTGAAAAATTGTTGCCATGGATGATAATTCATATTGTCTAATATAGGAGACAGTCTCCTATATTATTACTGTACTGCTTTCTGGAGAAACCTCTGTTTGTCCAGTAAGTATAGTGGAAACTATAGTGGAAACTAGTGTGGTTTTAACCCCCTAATGCAGATATCTACTCTAAGTCCCTAAATTTGCTCAGTCTTAGATTTTCCTACTGTCATGCACAGTTTCTTCACTCTTAACTGTACAGACTGTAGAAGTTGGAAATCTTTATGTATACATTATCTAATCATATCTCAGACTTTCTTACCCAATGCTGAAACAATGCTTTCTAAAAATACCTAATGTCAATTTTAGTCAAATTAATATACATCATAGTGTAGGGATCCCTACACTGGCCAATTTAAATCCTTCATTAATTACTTTCACTCAGACCATGACTTGACATTGCCGAAGTCTCTGAAGTCCTCTTAACTGTGCTAAGTCACTCTGAGTAGGATTCATTCCGCCTTACATGGATGACTATTGCAATAAAACTAGATTTTCCTCAATGTCAATAGAGAAAGGGTGTTTTTTCTAGCTGAGTAAAGGGCTGAAGCATAAATTACATGCCTGAGAGATAAATCCCATGTTTCAGTTCTTGAAATAGTGAGTTCTGCAGTCGCATTGATTCCACGACTGTAAATCCCCAGAGGTAGCAAACCTGGAATCAAGTAAGAGCTAGAGGAGGTCATTAATTACTATTCCACTCTTCCACTTACTTGTCCTGTGAGAAAGCAAGACATCCACTGCAGAAAATGTAGTTATCATATGATCTTCCTGAAGCAATGATGCTTATTATTGTTCTGAAAGTTTATGGAGTTTATCTGAAGCCTTGGGCTTAGCTGTTACTGCTTTTGAATTTCTGTAGCTATATGCTATCATTTTGCAAGCCATATTCGCAAGTGTGATTCAACTGCTTTGTACTTTCCTAGGATTGCACAAAACAGATACTGAATGTGTTTGTTGAAGTTTGCGTTTAAAAAGGTATTTGAGAGTTAAATGTTTGTAGTAGTAGTCTGTGGTTGTTTTGTTTAATGATCCTGTGCAGAGTTCTTAAAAGCAACCACAAATGGTATCATATGCGCAAATACTTAATCTGAACATAAGATATAATACATGATTATAATTCAGTAAGGTGTAAAGCATTTCGGGTGTATCTGAATTTCAAAGAATAAATTAGGTTAATGTTAATCTAAAGCATATCAAAACACCAGTACAGAATTACGTAATTTATTCACTTTCATAGCCTAAAGAGTCAAAACTAAATGGAAATGAAAAATTAAATGTAAAAAAACCCACAACCCCCAAAACTTGCACATAATTGGACTATTGTTTTGTTTTAGGTGACTTTTCCTGAATGTGTCAGGTGGATAACAATAGAGTTTGACACTCAATGTGGCACTGCTCAATCTGAGGATGTTCTTCGTTTACTAATTCCTGTCAGAATTGCACAGAGTCTGGGATTTGGACCAAAGCATGCTTCTGTTCATGAAAACCTTAATTCATGGATAGAACTGAAAAAATTCTCTGGATCTTCAGGGTGGCCTACCATGGTATTAGTATTGCCAGGTAATAAATAGATGATGCAATAATTTATAGTAATGTGAATTATTAAAATATTAAAAGAAAGTTTGTTTTTTCTGTAAAATTATCTTAGAAATCAAAGTTGAAGAAGTATCTTCATCCAAGCTGGCAAGAGTTCATTATGAGACATTGGTTGTACATGTTGATTATGTTTATATTAAGTTTCTTGTTTGAAGTGTTGATCTGCGCATTATTCATGGTTTTACTTTACATGTTGCATATAAATCCTAGGTTTCATATATGCTCATGTAGAAGAAACATACAAAAAGAAGAAAAATGTTAACATTTTGATTTTATTTTTGTTATGTATCCTTTTACTTCCTACAAGGAAATGAAGCTCTTTTTTCTCTGGAGACTGCATCGGACTACGTGAAAGATGAAAAGGCTTGTTTTTATGGTTTCAAATGTTATGCAATTGGATATGAATTCAGTCCAGGATCTGATGAGGTAAGGAAGAAGTGAAATGGCTACAATTGTTACACCTCTTAATTCTCTCCTATAAGGCCAATTTTTGGGGTAAAAATAATTGTATTTCCACTTCTGACTAAATAATATTATATATATTTTTTTTTTCCTCCATGAGAGGTATCTGTCAGAGATGTGCTGAACCACCTACAGATTTCTTTAAAATTTGAAACTGGTGTTAGTGTCAACGCGCTTTTGTGAGCAAAGTTAAAGAGGTTGTGCCTGCCTGTAGCTGGGACAAGTTGAAGGGAAAATATCAAATACATTTCTTCATGGTTTAAAAAGTAGCTACAACTTCCCTAGTTACACTGTTCTCTCCTCATTCCTTGCACCCAGCATCCTTCCCTCCATGTATTTGAAAACAGTGTGTGTGGTCTGTTCTATTTTTTTTTTTTTTTTCTTGCGAACAGAGTTGAAAGGTATTGATGGAGACACTCTCATGTGTTTTCAGTGACAAGTGGTGGGAGGGAGGGATTCTGATCACTTCTGATTCCCTAGAAGTGCAGCATCAATGGGAATAAGTAAATTTCCAGTGTGAATAGAAGGGAGAAACTGTCAAGGGCTCCTCCCAGGATTTGTAATGGAGAAAGGGAAATTATGGAATCTTTCTCCCATCATTGCCTTTCTGACTAGAGAAAGGGAAGAGGAAAAAAAGTTATGAACAGTACTACCTTTAAACAAGATGGGAATGTAAGCTGATGTGGTATGGATATATGTACAGCTTAGAAGAGGCATTGCTTTACAATCCGAATACGTATCGGTAGGTTTTTTGTATTAGGAAGTTCCCTTTCTCTTTAACATTACAAACAAAAGACAGTTATCATCTTCAGATGTTCTTACTAGGCTACCAGAAGCATGGTAACACATTTATTAATACTCTTACCTAGTTGAAATTGTTCTAAAAATTTGGTACTCTGGCCCATGTCACAGCAAAACATGACAGTCTAGCTGTTTGGCAGGAACAAGATCACGGAGAAACGTCAAACTGGAACACACAATATCTCTTAGCATAAAGCAATGTCAGGGAAACACATTCATGTTTCTATTTTCTGAGATACAATTTTTGTTTTAAAATTTGTTTCAATTTGAAGGGTATTATTCAGCTGGAGAAAGAATTGGCTAACTTAGGAGGATCATGTGCAGCAGCTTTGATGAAGAAAGATCTAGCACTTCCTATTGGTAAGTCTTACTCAAAGAACATACTTTGTTATTTCATCATTGTTTTGGGTTTTCGGAATGAATACTACCTTTAAGTCTTAATGTTGCTTTCAGTTAGAGATGATCATACAAAATTGATTCTTAAACCTGAATTAATCAAACAAGACAATAAAGTGGTGGTGTTTTCTGCTTATGCTGTTCCCTTCATACGTGTATGGGGAGGAGGGAAACCTGGTCATTTAAATCTGAACCAACTCACCCCATCCACAGGTAGTGTATCAGTGTACGAGCTATGTCCTACAGTTTCCTCGTGGTACTTCACAAATGTGCAGGTATCTTATTTGTATTTCTCTTTCACTGTTTTTTCTCCCTGCACTCCACACCTTTCTGACTGAAAAATATCTGCAGCGTTGAATTCCAAAGTTTAAAATTACTTGTTTAAAATTGAAAGTGACCACTACGTCTGTAGACCTTATAGCCTAAAATATTTCTGTTGTAGGTTTTTTTTTTACAATTACAAAAAAATTTACATACTTTTACAGCAGATGCAGCAAATAAAAGTTTACAGTAACCAAAATGCAATTTAAAATGTAAGGAATAATATGAGTTTATGAAAATTAATGGATATGGAGATTGAATTAAAACTTTCTAATGATGCAGCCATATTCTGTGTAATAGTATTTCTCCTAATTAACATTAGTGTATAGGAAAAACAGGCTCATGATCTATAATAAGGTATCTTTTTGATCATTTTAATTTAAGAGCACAAACAAGAGCTCAAATACTGTTAATGAGACTGGAAATGTGTATTAATGAGCAGGAGGGCATTGATCAGTGTGCAGTTATAACCACAAAACCTAATTTCAATTTTTTGCTTGTGTATTTGAATGTGCAAATTTCTTTACGTTGTAAATAGGCACCTCAATTGCACTGGTAGATCTGCATTTCTCTCTCAAAAGTACAGGCAATTCTATAGTTTCAGTAGTGCCCTCTTCTCTTATCCTCCAAACAGCCACATTAACTCCTTAGTTTTGTTTACTTCCCTAGCACTCATTCATCCTACTGTTCTCCTATGCAAAAAAAAGAAGCTGAAATTGAAATGCTTCTAACTTAATTTCCCAGGTTTTCTAATACTTCATACTTCTCTCTAAAGAGTTTTTTTTGTTTTGTTCTAATTTTGAATGTCTAAAACAAGAAGAGAAAGTAGGTGGTACATAGATTGGCTTTATATGCTTTCAGATAGAAGAAATTTGAAATAAAACATGCAGTTAAGTTACCTATGCAGTCTCAGCCACCTATAAAAGTGGTTGTGTATGATCTGCTAGAGAGGAGAGATAGGTGCATTGCCTGTAAAGAGTTTCCTGATTGCAGTTGATTCATCTCACTGTTTACCTAACACCAACTCAAGGACTTCAGCCAAGTCTGTTAGTGTTGCTGATAATATTACAAAGCTAATGACAAACAAGCATCATACATGTGTATTGTTTCTCTACAAGACCACTGGACCCTGTGAATAAACAAAACTGACGAATTATAGGCAGCAGTGCTCATGTTTGCAGATGTAAACCACTGTGTAGCCTTTTTAAGACGGTTTTCGGTTGTCTGTAATTTTGCTTGAAGTGTTTTGCTTAGTGTCTCAGAAAAACATTGTGTCAGGAAAAGAGGTAGAATGTGGTTTGCTAGAGCGATGTTCAAATGACTTAATATCAGACTACTTTTCCTTTTTCTGCATTCTAGATTATGTATCTTCTACCTTTTGCTGCAAGTGAAATGGTGTCTTAAAAAATACTGTATTACTGCTATTGCTCATCTGCAGAGCAGTATCATCTTATTCGTGGAATGGAGTGTCCTTTAAGAAAAACCTATATAATCATATAAAAGACTGTCTTGTAATGCACACACACAAGAAGGACCTGTGTATTAGACTTTTCATACTAATGTCTACAGTTTTACCTTTGTTCCATGTGTGGATGTATACAGGCTAGAGAAAGTAACCTAAGGAAAAGGCTCACTCAAGAAAAGAATTAGCAACTTAACTTACAATGCCTGAACTTTGGCATTTAGAAGTTAGGTATCTAGATCTAAGATAGTAGCTCTAACCTTCTTTTAGAGTTAATGTAGACATCTTCAGAGGATGGTTCACGTCATCCAAGGGTGAACATGTAAGAAAAATGAAATTAATGACCCAAAGGAGGAGCCTGTTTCTCCTCCATTTGCTATAAAGATACCTTGTAATACATAAGTCTGAGCTCATGATCTCATGCTTCACTGCCCAAAAGTAGGTGAAGGAAATCCTGCTCCATTTCCCAGGTACTCTTTAGACCTCTGGATCCAACTAAGTCCTCTTCAAACCTGGCCATTTTAATGAAGACGATAAGAAACTTCATGAATGTGGCAGAATTTTAAGAAAAGGAAATAGGAAACAAAAAAAGACTTGTCTGGAAACTTTCTGTCAAGGAAAATAGGATGATTAAACTGATTTCAAATCGGAGTTACTAGTTGTTACTGGCATCCTTGCAGTAGGACCCTTCCATCTTCAGCTTTATTTACATGATTTATCTTGGTCCATTGACTTTGTAAAGGACAACCTCCTTAAAGACCTTGCTTTTTAATAATTGTTGTACTGGGTATATTCTTTATACAAGTAGCCAAATACTTGTATAAGTACTCCTCTAGAACCATTAGGAAAAAAGGTGTTTTGAAAGGACATCAAGAGGGCTTTTTGGCCTTTTTTGCTCTGAAGGAAGATGAACCAGACAGTGATTCCTTCATGTGGTAGGAAAACTTTATCTTTGAAAGTACACCCAAATACTGTTTGAGTTACCAGTTCTTGCCGGTTCTCCAAGACTCAAATTTGAGATACTTCTTCCCAAGAGACAGATCTGGTCTGTGACCAAGATCTAACTTAAACAGCAGTGTGGAATTGATTGGTGTATTTAACATTATTGCTTACTTAATTGTTTCAAATTTGGTAGAAGTTGTTTCTGAGAGCAGAGGTTTTATATATCTTTATTTCTTTAAATTTTAAAAATGCCTTAGGACTTGATTCTTCTCATTTCTCTTTCTCTCTTCTTACTAGTAGAATTGCCTGATATGTTTTTGAGAGAGAGTAGAAATATGGTAACCTTATCTGTTTTACTTTTCTGTTAAAAGACTGTGTTTGGCAATTCTGATCACTCTGGAATCAGACTTTTGAGTTGCATTTGTGAGAAAAATATTGTATAATAGAATGTATTTGAGTTTTATGTTTTAGGAGGAATCATAATTTACAAAATGGTGCAGAGTTTATCAGGTTTTCAAATACAGTTACTAGGGTAAGTTATTAAAGGGGAGCAGCTGGGGCATGCTCATAGGTACTGATTCCCAGAAACCATCTTGACCTCCCAAAATCTTTTTCTGAAAGTATCTAGTCACATCCAAAGATTTGCCATACATACTGTCTTGGAGATAAGAAGACAAGTACCGAATTTTTGTTTTGTGTAACGTATATTGTGTATTTGCTTGTGCACTGAACTACACAGTACTGCATGTTTACTATGTTACTTGAAAATATTAATCTTTCAATTGCTGGTTAAATAAATGTTACACATCATCTTGCAAACTTAAATTTTGTATTATAAAAGGCTTCACTAAACAGAATTGAATTTCGCTTTCCATCATGTAGATAAATGTCAGTATTATTGTTATGAAAAATAAATTTATTTTTTGTTCTGAAAATAAGTTCTATTTTTACAGCAGGTAATGAATTTGAAGAAGATCTTGAGATTCTTGAAGAGGCTGCTTTACAGGTATTCTGCTGCTTTTTTTTCTCCATTGCAACATGCTTCAGCACATAGTTGCATTGAAACTTTTTGACTTCTATAGAAGAAAATCACTTTAAGGTTTTTATAATAGGAGAGAATCTGGCTTGTTATAAAATAGTTCAAGAAAGTCTTATAGAATATGTTTCGTATTTACATGAAATCTTTTTTAAAATAAATGTGCTTAGAAAAAAAATGCATAAAGTATCACAGAGGAAGTTAGATGACCAAATATATTTCAAAATATATAGATGTCTGGCTTAAGTTGCACGATTTAACAAATTTTAGATGTTACCAAAATTAATCCTGCACATGTCTTTGTAATTGCAGAAATAAAATCACTTTTTCAGTTGAACGGTAACATTTACCAAGTCCCAAATAATATGCTTGCAGTTGTTCTGGATTGATGACATATTTTATTTGTTGTGATGGGAGCTAATGCTGGTCAGTAGCTCCCTAATTATAGCCCCTAGCTGATAATGCACAGTGAAAAAGGAGTTTTCACATTCTGTCTCTCTCTCCTAATTGTCTTCAGGCCAACTGTTTTGAAATTTAGTTGTCACAGTACTTGCTGGAAAAACATATCAGTGCTACAGTATGACACCATTGCATAGGCCTTGGATGACATAACAGTAAACAGAAACTGTCTAGGAGGAATTAGATGTTCCTTGAAAGAAATTTTTTTTCCAGCAATCTGTTCTTGGACCCACTGTGTTCTAAGTCAGAACGTGAGCTAAGAGTGTGCATGCAAGCAATGGATTCATTTTCACTTTTAGTACTATCTATTAAGTATTTTAGGCATCTTTCCACCTTCCTTCTCTTCTTGCAAAGAAGAGATTTCTTTTACTTTGTCTCACTCAAAAATATCTTCCTTAAAGAGATCTGCCTTTCTATAAGCTGTATCTGTAGCCTTTTCTTTTGGAACATGTTCATTGGTCACATTTTCAGAATGGCTTTCTTCATTCTTCTGGTCACAATTCAGAAGTTTAGGATACTTTTTAACGTGGAAGTTCATGTTACCTTATTCTTTCTTCCAGAAATTCTCTCTGAACTCAAGCTCATTTAATCTCATTTGACATAAATTATTGTTTTATAGACTGAACTGACTTTAAAAAAAAAAAAAAATAATCAGAGTAAAGTTTATGAACTCTTCTGCTACTTGAATGGTTTTCAGTGCCCAAAATGTCTGTGCCAGTTGTGTTATATTATGGGAAAGTGTCTACATCTAAGATACTGAAAAGCTGTTTTGTCTTCATTCTTTCATCCCCACCCCAACCCCCCACAAAAAAAAGGTGTGCAAATCTCACTCTGGTATTCTCGGGAAAGGCTTGGCACTATCTCACTCACCAACCATTTTGGAAGCTCTTGAAGGAAATCTTCCACTGCAGGTACAAAGCAATGAGCAGTCATTTCTGGAGGATTTCATTGCTTGTGTACCAGGATCAAGTGGTGGACGACTTGCAAGGTAAAATGTTTGTGTGCTGCATGAATAAACTCATTACTTCATATTTGTAATGTTTAAGTTTGCAACAAAATAGAAAATGTTTAGTGAATGTGTTAAATTTCAAAACCTGTGCACTGTTGCTTATCTATGCAACTAGCTATAGAACTTCAATAGCTACATCAAATATTAGTTAAGTAAAACTATTTGACCATGTTGTTTCTATTAATATATTAGGTAAAAGCATTTAAGTATTCATACCTTTTGCATCCTTTCTTAGCTGGAGTTCACGTTTGTACAGAGTAAGAATTTATCTTTTGGGGGCTTGTAAGAGATTTTAGTATTAAGTGTTTGTCTTTCCTGTAGGTGGCTTCAGCCAGATTCATATGCTGATCCTCAAAAAACATCACTGATTTTGAATAAGGATGACATTCGATGTGGTTGGCCAACTGTTATTACAGTACAAACAAAAGACCAGTATGGGGATGTTGTTCATGTTCCTAATATGAAGGTAATTATTGTCATCTTGGCTGTTCTTATGCTTCATCACGCCTTCTTTTAGTATTTGTTGTAGATATTCCACAGAATACTCCTGTATAGGGCAGAAAGTGGCATTTGTAAATTCAGTGTAGTCAGTCTTTCTTACCTGTAAATCCACAAAATTATCAAATTCTGTATTATGCCAACACATTTCATGCAATTTATAGCTTGTCTGTAATGAGCTACACGTGTAGTTGTGGAAATAACCAGTTGTAGGTGATGTTTGATGGTGATGATGTGTAAGGTGACAAGAATACAATTTTTAAGTTGTAAGCCAGGAAAGAGTATTATAAATTTGAAACTGAATAACTATAATGGAAAAAAGAATCAGAAGCACATTGATGGTCCGTTTTATAGTCACTTTATTTTAGACTAGAACAGCACTTCCCCCTTTTCTGTTTCTAATATTTGGAAGTTCCTGTAGTCGTCCTTTTTCTTTTTTTTTTCCTTTTTTTTTGACAGCCCCAGGTAGAATTAGAAAACCTTTGCAGGTTTTGGAGTAAAACTTACAGAATTTGTATAAAAGTTGGCTGCTTGATTTGAAGTAGCAAAGCATGCAAACAAAACAAATTGAACACAAAATGTTTTTCACGTTGTTTTAATAAATTAGGTTGCATCTGTGTTTTAAAGCCCACTTTTACTCTGGAGCAGTATGAATATTTTCAAGACTTGCTTTTGTTCAAGCCCAAAAGCAGCTGAAGTACCTTATACAAAGGCATAATTCCTGTGACAAGAACTCTCAAATCTATTCTTCGTATAAGATGTAATAATCGAGATTTATCTCACAGTGAGCTGTAAACGCATTAACGAACTGTGAGTCTACAACAGTAACACAAGAATCAGTCACAAACACAGCTTGATTGAAATTTAAATGTGTGGTTACCGACTTAAATGTGTGACAAAGGAAGTAGAAAACTTTTTAAGTAGTGATTCTACTCTGTCAATCAGGAAAAGGATATGTCAAAATATACACATCAAAATTGTTGCTGGATTTCTTGTTTAATTACTGTTTTTCTTCATGAATGTATTAAAGCAACAGAAATCTTTAATTCAATTTAACCATTCTGTTGGACTTATTCAGTGTGCAATGTGCTGATATAACTTCCGGTAAATTAAAACATCATATGAAATCTACAGCAATTAACACACTTTATTGCAGATTTAGGATGAGTAGTGAGTAAACTTATTTTCCAGATAGTCTGTTCTTCCTCAGAAAACTAAGTATAGCTGACACTGTTACCTGCACTAATGGAGGTCTGTGGTATCTCTGGGAAAAAAAGTCAGATAAAATATGTGTTAAAGAGCACAGCATAACCGTACAGTGCTGATATAGTAGGGCGGCAGAGCTAGCCAAGATCCGATCCCGCCACTGCTGGTCCAGATCTAGCAGGCCCTGGTGACTCACTTGAAACCTGTGCACTCATTTGGAAGGCTCTCTTTTCTACTTTGTAGCATTTTCTGTTGTGGGAAGACTTAGCTAGGCATACCGGACGAGGTGCTGCTTCCCAGGGAGTGCTCTGGGACTGGCAGAACTGACGCTGGCCCTTACTGATTATGTGCAAAGTTGGGTGCTTCTCTTCTGTACATTTACCTTTTTCAGAGATGCTATGCTTGGCTTTGCAAAGTGTTGGGTGTAAACACATAGGTTTTTGACACAACTGGATTTGTAGGGAGTGCTCTAAGCGCTTTGTCACTGTACCTTGTCAGATCTAAAAGAGAGTGTGTGTGTGTTCTCCCTAAATCATCATCTGTATTCCACGTCTTATTGCAGGTAGAAGTCAAAGCTATTCCTGTTTCTCAGAAAAAAACATCTTTGCAACAAGAACAAGTTAAAAAGGTGCAACGGATACCAGGGAGTCCTGCCACAGCTGCTTCCCCTAGCAGTGACATGACCTTTGGAGGACTTCCTTCACCAAAGCTTGATTCTTCCTATGAGCCAATGATAGTAAAAGAAGCTCGATATATTGCTATTACAATGATGAAGGTAAATTATTGTCATTTTAGAAATATAAATATAAAATTCAGCATTGAAAGTGTGTAAGGGTATGCAAAGGAGAAGGAAAGAAGTATATTTTAGTTTAGTCACAATCTAAAAATACATTAATTACAAATTACTTTGATTATATTTAAGTTCAGCAGAAAACTAGATGCATGAAAAGGGCCAATTGCTTGAACTCTAAAGCAGTTATAAACTGGATTAGCATTTAAAAAGAAAAGTTGTCTTTGATTTTGATTACACTGATTAACAAACTAGTCTTAATCACTCAGGAGAAATGAAAACAGCTATTGAACTGGTGGAGGGGAAGTCAAACCAACGTATCCATATAGAGTTGGAGTGTTGCAGTGAATCTATAATAAAAACTATAACTGGTCAACATGGCAAAAAATAGGAGCTCAGCATAGTAAAAAGACCATAGGAATGATTTGTGTATCAATGCATAAATATTAAACTACATCTGTTGAAATTAGCTACTGTCAAATGGATCAGCTCAGAGACTTTGCCAGCAACAGTTTTTAAAGAGGTGAAAACTGAACAGTTAGTATTGATTTGAGTATATTTTAGAACCCGCAATGTATTTACATATTGACCTAGTTAAGAGATAGAATCATGGAATCGTTTTGGTTGGAAGAGACCTCCAGGATCGAGTCCAACCCTTAAGATGTGACATGGTGTGTATAACTAGCGGGTAGACAACTTAATAAGACATGATTAATTAGGAGTTAGAGAAGGATAACATTTAATATAATCAATATGGACTTGAGGGGGGGGATCGGCAAACTAGCATCTTTTACATCTTTTAGAGCATACAGGGTTGTTTTCTACAGAGGATAATGTTGCAGTAACTATGTGTAAATAGTGCAACTGGCTACTAAATAGTGTCTTAAGGGATCAATGAGGGATAAATGAAATAAATATGGTGTATAACAAATGGTTTAAAAACTTGTTAAATCACATGTCTGAAAAGATATTTAGAACCAGGGAGTGTATATCAAGGAGACAAGTGTGGTTTGCTTGTTTGGTGTGTTTTTGTTTTGTTTTGTTTTGTTTTTAACTTGGGGTACTGCAAAGATCACTTCTTGGCTTGATGCTATTTGGTATTTTTACCAGTGATTTGGGGGTGGGGGTGGGGAGGAAATACATTATTTATTCAAAGTCGGAACCCACATGGGATTTCTAATAACAATTGTCCACAAGCACCTGCTGCTTCTTTTCCTCTAACAAGTATCAAACCCACTCACATAGATGTTACAGTGGCACAACTTGCAGTGCATTAGATACTCTGGAGTAACTGACTGGAGCAAGTGCAAGGTGTCCAGAAATTAATCTCTAGATTTGATGGACCCTTTGAGTGAGGAATGCTTGATGTTAGCTAGTTAACTTTTAATATATTTTATCTTGAATCAGGCTAAGATAAAATGAAAATGCAAGTATTCATTTAAAGTCATCTTAGTAGATAATAACAGTGCAAATGTTTGTAACAATAAAAGTGAAAAAGTAAAAGACACAAACCAAGATAAAAATACAAAAAGTCTCTGTCTCTACTTGTTGAAACATGCTTGGCTTCTACATTTAACACCTTTTTGGGGAATCTTCCAGAGATTCCTTTCAGGTTAAGTATTTTCCATCCAAAACTTTAACTTTTTTTTTTTTTTTTTAATATATTCAGAAGAGAGCTGATATTTTGCCACTTAAATTAAGGACTGACATTGTGGGAAATGCATGTGTTACCTGCTGTTCTTGCTCAGCTTATTAACAACTGTACTGATTCAAGAAAGTGTAAAAATTCTCTTCTACTTTCCTCCACGCATTACTGAGCACACTCATTTCAGTGTAAAATGCAGGTGTCCCCTGACCTTTTTATTGTATACCAGCCTGCATGATGTATCGGTACTTGATAGAAATATCCAAATACAATTAGAAACTCTAGCTTCTCACCTCATGACAACAAATTGACATGTTTGGGGGACTGACACCCAAAACCACATCTTTTATAGGGACCCAAAATGGCTGATCTGCACGTATGTTCAAATATTCTTATCCCATCTCTTTTCCCCCCTGTTGTTTTTGATTTAACATGGGAATCTGATAGCAACCATTGCAGCCCAGAGATATTCTTGCTGAAGTACTTCTTGCAGTTCTGGGACTACCATTATCTACTTCTTATGGGGCTTTTCAGTGCAGTCATTTCACAAGAAACTGTGAAAGTAAACCATTTTGTTTCTAGTGAGCAACCTGGTCTAGTGGAAGGTGTCCCTGCCCACGGCAGGAGGATTGGAACTAGATGATCTTTAAGGTCCCTTCCAACCCAAGCCATTCTATGATTCTAGTGGGAATCAATGGAAATATCACCTTAATACAGAGGGAATTCACTGAGCTGGTTTGCAGGTTTTGACCTGCAACATATTTGCTTTCTTGTCTTCAATGCACTGTCTGCTGATCTCAAAACTACTGTATCCCATATATCTTTGGATTTCCTCAAGCCAAGCACCAACCATGTCCACAGTGGTAAAAGAGGCAGTGTTTTGCCTATTGGTGGCAGCAGCATGAGTATTCTGGACCTTGTTTTTTTATGTCACCATCTCCCTCCTCTTCAAATAGACATTTAAAAAGATTTCTGCAGCCAGGCAGGACAGTGCAGTCTTGACTGCGTCTTGTGCTATAGACAGTGTACACTTACTGCCAGGTCATGAGATAGAGAATGTTTTCAGGTAGTTTCAGGGAATTTATCCCTCTTTCTGCCAGTCTACAGAGCCTGGTAAAACAGAGTTTCAAGAGGATCCTTTACTAATGAATCTAGAGGTGCCTGACTCGCCTAGGCAAATAACTAGGATTGTGCTCACTGCCTACATTTGGAAGCTATAGGGAAAGGCTACAGAAAGCGTTGGAAAAGTCCTGGGACACAGACAGCTTAAACTAAAAACTCTAGAATCTCGGGGATTTCTGCACATTGGTGGACAGAGCCCAGACTATGTCAGATGAGGCAACTGTTTGCATTGCTTGAACTGTCTCTGATGTTCTCTGCTGGGAGAACAGTGAAATCTAGCATTTATAACTGGTATCTTATGTACTAGATGCTTTCTGAATGGCATATGGCTGCTTCCCAGCTGTTTAAAGGGTGTTTTCTACATTTCACTTAAACTATTTAATGATCTGACAGCATTCTCTGAAATTCTCACCCCTGTCTATACTCAGAACAGATGTATACACTCTGTCTTTCAATTTACAGTGATTACTGAAAAGCTTCCTTTCTTTTTTTGTTCTGTGACATATCTTTGTCATGATTTGTTTTATTTCTAAGACAGTGATTTCATAACAGTTTAGGCTTATCTATCCCATCCATCTTCTGGAACGCATATGGTCCCAGGCTAGACTAGGGAATTAAACTGGCATAAACTATTTACTTTTATATTTTTAAGGTTAGTTTTCTACTTGCTTGGTAGTCTTAGCATAGACACTGGCATTCTCATGGGAGGTTATAGAGAAGGCAAAGTCAGACTCTTCTTAGACTTGCGCAGGAAAAGGATATGGGGCAATGGACACAATTGGTGAAAATGAAAGTTCCAGTTACATATTAGGAGGAAAAAAATAACAATGAGAGTTGTCAAACACTGGAACAGGCTGCCCAGAGAGGCTGTGGAATCTCTGTCCTTGGGGATACTCAAAACTAGGCTGGATACACCTCTGAACAAGTTGACCTAATTTGGAAGTTGGATCCAACTTTTGAGGGTGGCTCTACTTTGACCAGGAGGGTGAACTCTAGTACTCCTGGAGGTCTCTTCCAACATAAATTGTTGTATACTTCTATGGTATGCAAAATTATGACAGCAATATGGTGATATCATGCCAGCACAGACTTAGATTGACTTAAATCATCATGGTGCTGTATCCCTCAGATACGATGTGGATATTTGTGCCTACAATAATTCAAAGGGGTTTTATGCAAGTGAGATTGGAAGAGATTCAAATACTTGAATGTGAACAAAGCTTTTGTTAGCAATAAGTATCTTTATTATCTAAATAATGGCCATTTAAAGGGAAAGCGAAGATACTTGTTTTATGTATATATGTGTGTCTGTGTATTTCTGTGTTTTGGAATTGGTTTCTGCTTCCCTGCTCGATGCTTCTGGTGAGTGTAAAGTTAGATTAGTATGTTCTTTGAGAAAATACTCTGCTTTCTTTTATTCATGACTTCAGTATAATTGATAACTGTTGATTTTATGTTTGTTGAATTTCATCTGTTTATAGGCATATGAAAATTACTCCTTTGAAGAACTACGCTTTGCTTCACCAACACCAAAGAGGTAAACATTAAAGAATTACTTTTTAATAGGGACTAAAATTAATATGTCCTGTCACTTCTACTTACACCCAGAGTCACAAGCCTTGATGGCCAAATAATCTTGTCTAAAGGTGGAAACACTACAAAAATGATGTTTTATTTTGTTTTCTTAAATTTAGAGATTCTGTTTAAAATCTTTCATTCTTAGTTGTTTTAAAGTTGATTCCTTATTTGTATTATCTACTCTCTGAATGTGGTATAGAGGTTTATAACTTTTAAATAATATGGGATTAGTACATTAGATGGGGGGAAAATGGCATTTAGATGATCTGAAAGGAAAAAAAATAGTTTCCAAACTATTACAAATGATTTTCAAGACGACAGTAATTGTTTAATGATTTTAATTATTTTGTTTATGCCTAGACCCAGTGAAAACATGTTGATCAGAGTCAATAATGATGGTACATACTGTGCAAACTGGACTCCTGGAGCAGTTGGTCTCTATACCATCCATGTTACTATAGATGGCATTGAAATAGGTACTTAATTTTCACTATGCTTAAGCAGAAAATTATATTATATTCAGTTTGTATACCAATAAATGTATGTCTTGGTGCTCATAAGACTTAGTATTAAAGTTCATATAGCAAAATCTAGCACCTGAGTTTTGGTTCAGAAGCCTTCTATCTAATTCCCTCTTCTTTCTCAAAAGAAAAAAGACCACAGCTATTCTCTCCTTGAAATAGGAATGTGTTGGGCAAATCGTGTATTTATAATGTGGTTGGACTACAAGATTAACAGAGTTTCTTATTCTCTACTCTCAATGTTGCAAGAAAAATGTCTTGTTTAGTGACAAGAGAGTGTCAGAGATGTATAGTTAAAGGAAAAAAAAAAAAAAACCACTGAAGAACCTAGGAAATGGGGAAATTGCTCCTGACCATGCAGGAGTAAATAATGTCATTTCTTCTCTGGAAAATTGAGAAAGCGTGGTCTTAATTGAAACTCTATCCTAAATTTCAATTATTTGTACTAATTTTAAATGATTTGGGTTTCTTTCTTGCTGAAAATCTTTTAGCTGTCTTGCTGATTCTAGGGACTATAGTATAAAATACTATAGTATGCCATGGAAAGATTCCCCCTTCAAAAAATGTCTGTATCTTGAATTGTCCCTTGTTAATGTTACTGGTGGTATGGCAAAGATGGTAGCAGAGGCATTGTAGTTAGGCCAAGAACTCGTAGGAGGGTTTAAGCGAGTTCACCAGGAGCAGCAATTCCTCTTTCCCAATACTGTACAGGACCTTTTTTAAATACATGAAGTGATAATCATAAATATGCATACATATAATGTGCATAGGATTGGAATGGGATACTCAGTTTTGTGTGTTACCTGCAGAAGATAAGATTAATAGAAGATAGTTATTAATAGTTATCTTTGTTCCTCAAACCGGAACATTTTTGTTCATAGGAGCTTCCAGTGTTTTTTTCCTAGTCTGTCATCCCTGGAGACAAAATTTACACCATAGTTTAAATCAACAGTTGTTAGAATCTGTGTCAAAATATAACATGTTCATTCATTGCATAGGCTTAACTTTTAGAAATGCTAGAAAAGACTTGTTAATCTTAGTTATTAAACAGGTGTGAGTATCCTTTAATACTTATCTATGCCATCTTTCTTCAACGTTAGTTCTACTCTGGTTCAACCACGGTATCTTACTATCCCCTCTCAAGCTTTCATGTACCCATGCTTGACCCATAATTCTCTCAGCTTTTAACCACTTAAGTCCTAGTAGCACTTAGTTTCTTTTATGTTTCAAATCTTTTGCCTTCTTGATACTTCTAGATTCCTTCTGTTACTGCCACGCTCGTTTAAAAGAACATTAATGAAATCACTAGGTCTGGTTGCTTCTTCTCAAGTTGTTGCTTTTCAAAGGGTCACCCTGTAAAATCAAACAAAACCCCAAAAAGATCTGCCAAGGCTATTAAGTTGTTACAGTTTGGCTTTAGTGATGGTTGCTGAAACAATTTCTATTAAGGTTATTACTCAAGGTTATATTCATCTATTACTTAAGCTTGAACTGTTTCTTTACATATATTTTTCTTGACAATCTGAGAATTTTACTGTGAGGTATTTTCCAGCACCTTTTAGTTTTATAACAGTGTTGGTAACTAAAGATGCTGGCTCTTTACGTTATAGGTCTTTTCTGGTTGTGTAATTTGGATTCAGAAGCTCTTATGTGTTTCTCACATTTTGGGATTAGCACCTGCAGCAGTACATCATGCATAAGCTATTGCCTTGCCGGGAGCTTTTACATTTAACTCTTCTGTGTTCACCATTCCTTGAAACATACCCCTACAGACACTGTTAGGATACAAAATTACCTAATAGTGCTGTGTACACAAGGTATGACAGATATCTATTAACAACATGAAATTATATATCTGTAAATTTCCACGTGTTTAGATAGAAATGTCGAGAAAGTAATACTTTGCACCATGAAGCAACTGCAAGTGTTGCTTATGGCAGACAAAGAAGCGAGTGGTTATTTTGCCTACTCTGAGTTGTAGCACAGATAAACTGTAGTTACTGTTTGACTTATATATCCTATTATATTTATTTTTTTTTTAAACTTAGTCTTTGTTTGCTTATAGATGCTGGACTAGAAGTGAAGGTAAAAGATCCTCCAAAGGGAATGATACCTCCTGGAACCCAACTTATTAAACCAAAAGCAGAGCCTCAGCCAAACAAGGTTTGGAGAACTGAAAAAAACCCCAGATAGTTATATTTGGGTGGGATTTTATTGTTGTTTAGTACATACTTTATGTTATAGTGGTGCAGGGCTTAAGGATATTTGCAAATCACTTTAATGTGCTGAATGGAATGAAATGAGTATACTGGATAAAGTGAAAGATTTTTCATTCCATTTTGTTTCTGTCTTTCCATTAATAAAACTGTTAGAAGCTCTATAGAAACTGCCTTAGTCCTGGCTTGTCACAGGAATATTGTGCAACTATTATGAAAGCTGCAGACTGCATTCTGCACTATTATTAGTTCTTTTTCTTTGACATCGTATTATGAAATTAATTGTACAAAGGCCTTTACAAAGATTTTGTTTGTTTAGTGATGAGGACCTTTCTTCAGTCAATACAAAATCCAAAATTAGTTTCTTTAGTGATATCTTCCTTTCTTAGAATATCATGATTTTATTTTTTAAAGTTATCCTTTCTGTAGCTTTTGACTTCCTCATTTCACCTTATCATTCCACCCTGAAGGATTGAAGTAGACACAAATAACAGAGGAAAGCTGAAAGGTTGTAAGGCAGTGCTATAAGGAAGATGCCCAGATGAGAGAACCATCTTCCACTTAGATGCAAAGAAAGGGATATTAAACAAAGCACTGAATCTTTTTTCGTGGAAGAAACGGGTATTAAAAGACTTGGAATTCTGAAATACCACAAGGTTATCCTTCCCTGTCGTACTACATCTGCAAAGGTGGCTAAGAAATGTATGGTTCCAAAAAGGATCAGGTGTTTGCCAACTTCTTACCTATACAACGCATCCCAATTTATTTGTTTTTTGACTTTCTGAATAATCTAGAGACAGAAACTTTGTTGTACAGTTCCCTAGTCTGTAAAAGCGTCCAGTGTCTGCTTCTGCCATTAACCAGATTCTTTTCTCTGCACCCAGACCTCAAAATGAAAATAATAAATGTACCTTTAGTTTCCACACAATTTTTTATCCCTCATTGCATTTTTTTCAAAAAATACTTTTAGGCTTTCTCCCTCCTCTTGGAAGGAAGACTTCCTGGTTACTTCATTAGCTTAATTAAAACTTCCAATTCCTACTGGGTGAGATTCATCTCACAGAACTTAATGATATCTCCATCCAAGCTGATCATCATGTGTGCTGTTTACTGTCACCGAAGTGAGACACACATCTGGTCTAAGATGAGATAAATTGCTGGATGGAAGTGCTGTCTTTCTTTTCAGTTATTACAGTGCAAATTGAGGTGACTGGTTCATACATAATAGCTACATTTTGTCAAGTAACAGTCTTCATGACAGTTAAAAATACTTGACAAAATTTAGGCCTCTGGTGTTCTGAGGCATTACCTAGTGTTTAATGATCTCCCTCTGTTGTTCTACTTGCATGTCTTGTTTCTTGTTCCACGTTGTAGTCTCTTTGAAAGAGGAGCCTATCTTTCTGCCCTGTATATAGTGTCTGTAGAGCCTGTTGCAAAAATACACTAGACCTTTCATAGTAAATAGTTTTATCAGTCGTCTTTCTTCTGTGTTGTAATGAATCACATAACAAACCAGGTTAGAATAATTCTTTGCGTGTGAACAGCAGTATTATAAATAATACAGAAAGGTAATTACTGCACTGTGCTCCATGTTTCTGAAGCCAAGAATGCAGATTAGACATGTATCAGTCAGAGACAGTCCAATATACCAAATCATATTTCACTGAGAAAAAGGGGTTAGTTGAGCTCTAGAAGCTTCTTCCTCCTCTTTGTCAGCCCCAAATTTCAGATAGTTATAACCAAAGGACACTAACAGTGCATTCTCAGTGGTGATATTTTCTCAGCTAGAAACACCAAAATATTTTCATTGAGGCAGTGGAACATTTTGGTTTTGTAGTCAAACCTCACTTGAATCTTAAGTTGAAAAGGGATACTATATTATGATTTTGTATTGATTTCTTCATTCTCTGTTATTTGAAGTCAGATGGAAATCTGGTTTTCCTGTCCATCCAAGTTGGTAAAGGAGATTATCATAGTGATCTGTATTCAGCCTGGCGTATATGACCCATAAAAACTGCTGCCTCCTCATTGGCTGTGAAACTTAGATTAACTAATTTGCAGGAAATTCTATCCTACATCCTCTTGCGGGAAACATCGTCTTTCAAGCTATGTAATGTAATTCAGGGTAGTTGGAACCAACTAGAAGAATGCAGTCCTAATTTAGCTGAATTGGAAGGGGCAAGACTGGTACCAGAATGATTGGTCACTAACATGTTTTGACTGTTTCTACTGTCCTCATGTGACTGAACAAGTAGCTAGCATCAATTGCAAAAAAACCCACCAAACCCAAAAGCTCTGGGCAGGAGGTGGTTTTTTACATCCCTTCGTGGAAGCTTAACCCCCTTGTTAAGGCTGCTTTATCATATACAATGCACCTTTCTGTGCTGCGAGGTGTACCTCTTTTCAGATTCACCAAATACGGAAGGCACAGCAACAAAGCTCTTGAAAACTGCCGTGCACTGTAAGGAAGATGTACATGTTAATTGTTACGCCTTCCTGCATTAGTCACTTTTTTTAGTTGGAGCCCAGTTTGTGTATGCTCTGTAGAAGAACTGGCTATGGGGTGTTACAGGACAGTTACTGAACCGTTGTGCCATAGAGAAATATTCCAAGCAAAGAGGTGCTATGTCAGAAAGAAGACTCAGACAATTAAGTTTTTCATGGTGGTTAGAAATGAGCATAAGAGAACTTCTCATCTGTTTTTTGTTGTATTGTCTGTCAGTGGATCTGATCACTAAACAGTTTGTAGTTACAGCTTGAAGTTTTCTATTAACTAGTTAGCTGCTGCAAAGGGGAAAAATGTTCTTTCCAGGCCTGTGCGTATCCAAATCTTGAATTTAGAGGAAGAAGAACTCACACTCAAGATTTTAATCCAAGTTCTAGCGAGCTCGTCATATGATTTTCTGAAGTAACATTTTTGGGTAATAACGCAGGGACCCTGAATTTGCAAGGCTTTGCTTATAGGCTTGTCAATGTTGAGAATGCTGTCAGCAGTGATTCAGCCTTATATTTTTATAAGGACCTTGGAAGTCTTAGTTTTGCCTGTTGAGAGAAATCTAAATCCTTGGAGTAACAGGATTCCTAGTAAGCAAAACCTTGCACGTTTTGGAGTAAAGTTACATTTGAAATTCTTTACATGCTTCTGTTGTGGTATTTTTTTGTTTGTTTTTTAAATTAGCCTTAAAATAAATACCATTTCTTAAATAATTTCTTTAGGAAAAAAAAAATCGATTCATGCACTTGCTGTTACCTTTCATTACCTTGTCCTGAGTTTATTCTTTCCACATCGTTCTGTGCTTTATGTTAAGTTAAAAATGGAGTCCATACTTCAGTTAATACTTTTTTCAGTTTTACATGTGGAGTTTGAAAATAACCTTCCAAGAAAAAGGTTTAACACCACATATATAGAATATATGCACTTCTTAAAATCAGAAACCAAAAGGATGGCTCCAGTTTGTTCTCTGTGGGAAAGGTGCCTAATAATGTGTTTGAATGGTGAAAAAATGAAAGTTAGTTAAGGAACATATCCAAATTTTGGCCAAAAAGCTGACTAAACAGAATGTTATGGTAGTGCAAATGACAACCGGTCATCCCTGGTTGACCGGTTACTGGAAATACTGAATTTGAAAAGGCCAAACCCTTGAAACTTGAAAGAATGAATAAAAGGCAAGGGGTGGAGGGTGGGCAGTTAGAAGTATCGGAAGTTTGTACTGAATATTGTGTGATATAACAGAGATCTTTCCAAGACTGAGTCAATGCACTTTTAGGGGTTTTTTTGAACATTATGATTTTATTGGTTATAGTAAAAAAAGTGAAATTACACACAGCAGCCATGGGAAACTAGCAACAAACTGTAACTCTAAGACTGCCACCTTGTCACTAGCATTTCAGAATCTGTTAAACCTATTTCTTTTTACTCTTTGAGAGCTCTGTTCCAATTTTTTCTTCCTTACTGTCTTCCTTTGCTTCTCTTAGGTTCGCAAATTTGTGGCCAAGGACAGTGCAGGGCTTCGTATCCGTAGCCACCCTTCCCTTCAGAGTGAGCAAATAGGCATAGTGAAAGTCAATGGATCCATCACTTTCATTGACGAGGTAATTAATAAGACATTTCTGTTGAAAATTGGGCTAAGATGTAAAGTTAATCCATGCAAATAATGGTTTTTTTCATGTTTAGATGTTGACATATACAACTTAAGAATGTAAGAGTATAAATTGCAAAAATCTAAATATTTACTAATTTAGTTTTTCAAGCTGTCATTTCCTTTTGATTTACTTACTTGAAAACCTGTTTAACAAACTTATGAGACTCTGATACGAGGAAACAAAATTCCTAGAGTTCATCTTATAATAATATCTCTAAGGATTTAGCTGTTCATGACTTACTATTTCAACTCTACACAAAAATTCAGATCTAGGTGTAATTTTCATTACATCTTTCACTTACCCTTCTGAAAGATCACTAGTGTGTGACTACTATGCATGTATTTTTCTCACAATATAACTTCGTAAACAAGGAATATTTTTGCAATTTACTAAATTATATCAGCAGTGGCAAAATGGAAAGTGGGGAACTTATGAAGCTTATGAAGGCTTGGCTCGCTTTCCTCTTTTCTTGCAAAGCAACTCTTATTGTTGCATGATCTGATTTAAATTTATCTTCGCGCTTTGCCTTCTAAAAAGATATGCCTCCCATTGCTTTGAAGTTCTGATTTTGTTGATATTCCTCTTTACCTCTTCTTACATTCTATCAGCATAGTGAAGATCATTACTTCCTTGCTACTATTGTCTGTTTGTCTGAAGTCCGTTAATCCTTACTAGCTACAGAACAGTTACAGGAGGGCATGGCTCGTTTTTGTTGCTTGTTTCCCGTAGATCCACAATGATGATGGTGTTTGGCTGAGGCTGAATGATGAGACAATAAAGAAGTATGTTCCTAACATGAATGGTTACACTGAAGCCTGGTGTCTCTCTTTTAACCAACATCTTGGCAAGAGCCTTCTGGTACCTGTTGACGTAAGTAAAAGGTGCCTTTGAAAAATATCTAAAAGTACACTCTATCCTCATTACAAGACTTTCTTTAATTAAGGCTGCAAATGAGTCCTGAGGTAAACAATATTTTAATTATTAAATACTACCTTATATGTGTTTGCATTTTTGAGGGCTATTGTGTAATGAGGGTGGAGTGTAGAAAGGTACGAGGCTTTTTAAGTTGAAGCCTCTTTTCCTAGAAGAGAAACAAAAGTACAAGGACCGCTATAACAGTGTACAAAAGTATAACTATATAAGATTATGGTCTGCACCAGGTGTTTCTGACGCAAGACGTCATTGTCGATAAAGTGGTCCACTGATGCCATGATTTCAGAAGAGGCTTGCAGCCTGCAGTGAATCAATGTAATTGAGGCATTTTTTAAAAACTTGAAAAGTTCTTCAGGGTCTGTTGTTTTTTGTGTATATTTTTTATGAGTTTTACACCTGAATCCTTGAGTTACCAATTTATTAGCTAATCAAAGAATCCCAGAGCATCAAGACTGAGTAGAAAATGGAATTTATAACAAGAGTAAACATAATTTATCTGAATAACTTTAATGGTGATCACCATCACTACAATTCAAAGGTTACACCTTTTCTGGAAACAAGATACAGTTTTAAAAAAAATTTTAAAAGACAGAAAAAAAAAAAAAGTATATTAGCCAAAACAATGTTTCTCAGAAAATTTGTGAAAGTGCAGGCCTTTCTGGCTCATCTGGTTTTGTGCATTCCCCAGGGTGGGCGGTACCTTGGTTTCTTCAGGGCAGAATGTGAGAACCAGATCTCATTGAAAATACAGCTATTTAGATTTGATTTATGTTCTTATACGAGTGAGCTGCTGCTGCAGTTGAAGGCAGTTAATAAATATTTGGCCAAATTAAACACCTGCAGCCAGTAATGTCACCCTGTTCGTGTTTTCTGATCATAGAACAACTGATATATTCCCAGTTCCAGTCAAACTGGGCTGTTTGCTAGTAGCCAAATCTGGCAATTCATAAATCCCCTGTGGCTACAGTGTGCAGTGTCAGAACAGTGTTCTGACAAACACTGTTATATGATGCGCTAGATCTTCTTCCTATTCACCTTCTTGTCTATAAATTGTTTGTTGATATAATTCTATTTGGAGATTTTTTTCAATAAAATCCTTATTTGGGGAATTACTTTAGTATTGCATTTAGGAAGCAAATTATTTCTATACTCAGCCATCAGTCACACAAACACTGTGACAACAGGCATATTTCTCTAGTTTGTTGTAAAATATATGAAAACATGGAAAAAAATTTAAGCTTTGCTTAAAATCTTGCTTGTATTTTTGGCCTAGAAATTGATACTCACTAGAAAATTGCTATATTATACTTTCACAAAAAATATTTGTATGCAACAGTTGATTTTACCTGTTCAGCCATGATAAAAGTAAATTCACCTTGACTAAGTAGTTAACTTCAGTAAATATTGTAAGTCTAGATGGGTATTATATTCTGTTAGATTTTTGTTTGTTTGTTTTTGTGTTTTTAGTTTAACTATTTCTAATACTTTTTTACTTGCTGAAGGGAATAGTTTTGCGCTCAGCAGTAATGTATGTGGTTAGCAAGAACTGACTGGCTCTAGTACACACTTATTTCTACAGAAGAACATGCCCTGTGCTCCCTGAGAAAAGCCTGAGAGGAAATGGCTGTCATAAATAAATAACTGAACACTGAATCTTGATAATATAATCTTGATAGTTTAAATTTCATTTGAATAAGTAGGTCAGGTACAACGAAATGGGAAAAACAGCATTTAATTTTTCGTTTTCGTTTTCTGCTTCTGTAAAGTTCAGATAAAATATTATCAAATTTTTTTCTTAAACAGTGCTGTGGATTAGTTTTGATACCATTTAGACTATTAGGAGCTGGTAAATATGCTTAATTTTCTTTCAACTAACTAGTTACAGTACATCTTTAATGACACAAGGTAAAGGTCACACGCTTTCTTAGCTTCTGATCAGTAAGCAGCAGTGGCTAACATAGCAAAAGTCTTACAAAAGCAAGTATTGTAACAATGTAGCTATGTATAATAGGAGATGTGTTTTGAGCTAGTTTCAGATGGAAGGTTTCTTTGCATCTCGTATTTTCAAATTTTTGAAAGGACGTAGCATGTCCTGAAACTATTTAATTTCATTCCGACCATATTTAAGCATTAGGATTTGTTGGTTGGATTCACAATAATAAGAGGAAAAAAGAAAAAAATGTTCTATAAGATTTTCTTTCTTTCTTAAAGGCCACAAAACAAAAGTCAAGGTTCAGTGGCTTACTTTTGAATGCCTTAGTCTTTACTGCATGCTATTCTAGCATTATGCACCACACAACTTGATGAAATTCAATAAACTCTTCTGTAAGCTCCTGATTTTTGTAGCTCAGCTTAAAACTCTTTTTCATGCTAAATTTTGATCACATAAAGTGATACTACTTTCTTGGTAGAAAGTTTAAAAAGAAAATATCTTGTAAGGCGATTACTAAGTTGAGAATATTCAAAAATATGTGGTTTTTCTCTGAATTGTCCAGGAAAAGAACTGTATTTGTAAGTTGTCAATTTTGATCAGTGCAGTCCTCTAGAGGTGAATGACTCATGTGGCAAAAGATGTTCAATTAAGTAATAAATGCTAAAGGTTCTGTAGATTAAATTCTGAAATAATCCATATCTGCTCACCCTGTTCAATTGATTTGGGTAACTGAATGACCTGATGAGCAGAATGTAGTAAAAAATAAAAATCTGTTAATATACAAGATTTCTGGAATCCAAAGCTGTTTTACCAATATTGGTTTCAGAAGAAGGAAACAGACTGGAGAAAGTCTCTCATGTGACTGAAAATACAAATGGAAAATCAAGTGGCTGTATTAGTCATTGTATTCCCTGTTCAAATTAATCATAGAATCATAGAATAGTTTGGGTTGGAAGGGACCTTAGAGATCATCTAGTTCCAACCCCCCTGCTATGGGCAGGGACACCTTCCACTAGACCACGTTGCTCAAAGCCCCATCCAACCTGGCCTTGAACACTTCCAGGGATGGGGCAGCCACAGCTTCTCTGGGCAACCTGTGCCAGTGCCTCACCACCCTTGGAGTGAAAAATTTCTTCCTTAGATCTCATCTAAATCTACCCTCTTTCAGTTTAAAGCCATTATCCCTTGTCCTATCACTACCTGCCCTTGTAAAAAGTCCTTCTCCAGCTTTCTTGTAGGCCCCTTTTAGGTACTGGAAGGCTGCTAGAAGGTCTCCCTGGAGCCTTCTCTTCTCCAGGCTGAAAAAGCCCAACTCTCTCAGCCTGTCGTCACAGGAGAGGTGCTTCAGCCCCCTGATCATCTTCGTGGCCCTCCTCTGGCCTCGCTCCAGGAGGTCCATGTCCTTCTTGTCCCATTACTTTTATTAGACTCCATTTTTATTCAACTCATGAGCGTGCAGGCTTGGCAACTCCAATTACATTACTTTGTCATATTTAAACATACATGCTTTTTGTAATCATCCCTTAAGTAAATAAGATCTCTCACTACATTTTGTAAAATATGTAAAAAGTGTATTTTTAAAAGAAAGCTTTAATTATTCTGTTTCATCACTGTATTAATTGAACAGTGAACAAAGAAAAAACAGTAGAGTTTTTCAGCAGTGTTAATTTTGGCCTCTTATCCTCTTGACATATATATTATATTTACATTTTATGTTTATTTGTTGACATTAACTAGATATTTTATGATAAAGCAAACTTTATCTTAGATCTCCTAAATACACTGTTTCTGCATATTTTGATCAAAGCTGTTATATTTAAAGATAAATGATCATAGGAAAGCAGAGATCCATTGTAGTTACCAGACTCTATTTATTTGAGCTGTGGTCATTTATCTTCCTAGAAAATCTCTGTAGTTGAATCTGTTCCTTTGTTGCTCTCCTCCTTTCATGAGGAACTGCTATGTAGCTATTGATCTAAAATTGTGCATCTAATCCATTGTAGGTAAAATGATTATGAGACTATGAATTTAATAGATGATGATTTTTGATAAGAGTATGAATCATAGAATCATAGAATAGTTTGGGAATCTTAATGGATTGCAATTTTGGATAAGCTGCTTCCATCTCTGGTAGTTATTTTTCCTTCTGTCTTGTGACATTCAGTTAACTGTTTTCAAAAAAGTACTTTTTAAGGTCCTTACACGGACAGTTATGTATTCATGCTTACACACAGTACTTAGTAGAAAGGTACATACAACATAAAACAGTACACACTAGGAAGAAATAGAATTTTATCTTGGTTAAGCTCTGGAACTTGACTGTTGAAATCATATTCTAAGTATGTTTTTGTTACTTCGTTTTAAACGTAATACTTTATTATAAGGAATATTGTATCCTGCTGCCCAGTTATATTGTTACATTCCCCAAGCACCATAGGAAAGCAGGATTGAGAAGCTGCAAGTTTTTCAAACCATTATTGCAGTGGAAGAAAGAACCAAAATTAGTATGTAGACTGCAGTGTTTGATCACAGAACCTCAGACAGCTGAATGTTCTGTGGAAACGTTGAAGGACATTCACAAGAGATTTCTACCATCGTTTTAGGCACAATGGAGGGCAATTGGAGAGTAAGACTATGTTGGGTAAAATGTCAAGATGGTTGTTTAAGATAAGCCTTAGCTTTGAAAAATAATATTATTTGAGATTTTAAATGTTTCTTAATGGTCTGCTAATTTTTGGTGGTGAAACAAAGTAATTTATAATTAATAAATATGAATTCCTGAAATTCTTTTTAGTTTTTGGAAGGAAAAGCTTGTAAGGAAAAAATGAACTAAATCTACAAATGGTAGCATAAGGACTAAATATAAAGCTTGTATGTAGTAGTTTCTTCAGAATGAAAACTTAATTCTCAAATACATGCCTGATCTATTCATCTAAACTGACGTACAGTGTTGTTAATAGCCAGGAAGCTCTAAAGCTCCCAGAGCAAAGGAGAGCTGCTGGTTTGATCTTCTTGGTGTTGCTAAGCCAGCATGGTCCCACTTCACTGCTGTTGGTTTCTTTTGTATGTTTTATACATACAGCTTTATAACATACAAAAATAGATCTTTGAAATATACTTATATATTTTAGGTATGGATAGTCCATGTTTCTCTGTACTGTAGAAGTCCATCACAAAATATGAGATATGCTGCAAAGTAAAATAATTAGTCCATTAAACTACATTGGATGCCTATGAAGTACACTCTTATTAAGCAAATGTAGGCTTTTTATAGTTGTCATAGTTTTATGTCAAATTGATAAGCCTTTACTCTGCCAATCTTCCTATCTAACACCCTCCCCACCTTCCCCAGTGCCCTCAGACATATCTCAGTAGTGCATTAATACCTCTTTCAATTTTGGGTAGAGGTACTAAATTCTAAAGGAATGCTAGTGTTTGACAATTTCCCTGGTTTTGTCAAAATTGCAAATCAGTTGCATTAGTGAAACTTGATGTAAGCAGAAGTTTTGCAAACAGCATATAGCTAGATGATTTGCTTCTGTCATGAGTTAGAAGTCTGGATTTACTTACTTTTAATGTGTTAATGTTTTTTTAAGGAATACAGAGGACACATGCCACGAGTGTTTTGTGCTTGTTTCTGTTTAAAGGGATTCATTGCCTTTTCTTTAACTACTGTTAAATTTTAATGTGACTTCTGTCCAGGGATTTCACTTGGTTCCCCTATGAGGATGGGGATAGGAAAAAAGATTTTGATACCTCTGTTCATATAGATAAAATGGTGGCTTTGCCAAAGGGACTCTGTCATAAATACTGATTATTAATACTACTATATATGTACTATTAATTTTTTCATTTGACAGGAACAGTAAAAATTTCTTTGAAATGAAAAGAAATCAGTTTATGGAGAAAAGATGGCTTCTTTTTCATGTTTTCCAGTGATTAAAAAATTCTGTCCTAGCTGTTCTGTGGAAGGAAAAAATGCACAGAACAGCAGTGCTCATTTGTATAGTACAGGCAATTGGTTATAAAATTAGCGAACTCTCTCTGGCAGCTCCATTTGGTTTATGATAATTCATAATAAGTGAGTAAATGCATTGTATATTTTATAAAACTAATGAAATCTTAGCTATCTTTCTCCTTCCAGCACTCTGAAATTTTTGGCTCTGGTAAAGAGTGCGATTTTGATATGCAAACTGGTGAAATCATTCTGTGCAAGTGAATTGCTTTCAACAGTAGTGAGCTTAGCCCTTCTGCATCTTTTCAGTTCTGACTTGGTGACTAAAAGTCTATGTGCAGTTGTCCTGCAATAATTGAAATTATCTTTCAGAACAGCAGACTGTCTTGCTATAAAACTGTGGTTTGTGGTGGGACCAACTAATGTTTCATTGTAACAGAAGCGTGGGATTTTTCTGTGCACGAAGTCTCAAGCTTTTTAAGAAATGTCTGGCTCTTAATTTCAGTAAATGGCATGACACACTACATCCATTTCGAGCTTTTGACATACTAAACTGTTTTTGTTTAATGGATGATTTGCCATGGTGAGCAATGGACTCAGATGACTTGATTAGGAAAACAAAACTTTCCCCTTTTGCAAAACACTTTACCTTTAAATTTACTCGTGGAGAAAGTTTGCTTTATAGTACCTCAAGCTTCTTCCTCCAATGTTTCTTTGTTCCCATTTCCTTGTTGATATATGTCTTTTTTTTAAACTTTGTTGCTCAGAATGTCTTTAATGCTAGCCAAGGAGTAAGGGATTTGGACTTTTTTTCATGGACTTCCAAAGCTTTACCCCCCAAGGTGAGTTAAATGACAGGAACAGTCACACTGTACCTCATGTTTTCAGAATGTACCTTATAAGTCAACTTTACGTTAAATATTCTTTGAAGTCTGTTTACTTTGAATTATTTTTACAGGAAATAGCAGATTTGCATAGAATGCTGTATCTGTGTCTCCTCCTTTAGGATGAGAAAGAAATACAAGGGCAGACTATTGAATTTTCATTAATTCATAAGTAGCACTCTCCTTTTTTAACAAACAAAATTAGAAATTCAGAGAGATGGCTCGTAGCATAATAAAGACTTCCATTCTCTTTTTGATGCAGAATGTACTAGTAAATTTTTTTCTGTTATTGGAGGGTATACATTAAGTTGCAGTATCTAATAAGATGTTATTTGTATGAGAAAAGCTACAAATATTTAATAAATACTCAGCTCATTCTTAACCTTTTTTTAAATTACACCATTATAGGAACAAGTTATGTTATGTACAGTATAAGCAGTTTAAATTATCTGCACAGGTGCTTGTCTAAATCTCTTTGCAGCCCTGTAATGATTTTTGATATCAAGTTGTTTTCATATGGACTTTGTAATGAAGATGACAGTGTTTTACATACTGGTTTAGAGATTTAAAAACTTGTTTTTCACTGAATCGTTTTCCTCAAAATAGCAAACTTCTTTATTATTATATCAAGATCTAGACAAAGTTTAAACTGTCTTTAAAACATACAGAATTTTTTTTACCTTAAACCAGTTTACCTCAGCTTGCATTAACTTGCTTTGAAAGTTACATACATTTGCAGAACAGATTCATTTTTGTATAAAGGCTTCTTGGAAAGACTGCTGTATTACTCTGGACATAGTGCACAGCTTTCCATACAAAAAAAAAAAAAGAAAATATGATAATTAAAGAGATCAGAGGAAATTGCATTAATTAAAAAGGGAATAACATAAGTAGAAGTTTGGTTATATGTGATAAAAGAAAGTATTCTTTTACACAGCAGGAAGTGAACGCCTGGAAGGTGTTGTTACAAGAGATTGTGGAGGCAGAAAGTATCAGCACATTCAGAAGAAATTAAACAAATGTATAGAATCGGATTCATAAAGAAACACTAAAGAAAATAGGGTATATCCTCTAGCATCTATAATAAAAAGATTTTTAATGCTGTTGGTATATAAGGGACAGACCACTAACAAAGACTTGTATGCTACTTCTAAACAGCATCTCCTGTTGCCATTGCTGAACACAATATACTGGACTAGGTGAACCACTGGCTTCATCCCGTAGGGCATTATTTAGGTTCTTAACTTTCAGGTGTTCTTTTAAAAGCACCTATGACTTGCATTATAAGCATAATAGAGCTCTCTCCTGCTTCTCACTTGCTTTCTTCTGATATAAATGTGCATTACGTTACTCCCATCCCTCATATTTTCTGTACAGTAGCCTTTTTATTAAGCTGTAGCTGGCTGAAAAATCTATGCTAATATTTCTCTTTTTCTAGTACCAATTCTTCTTGGTAGAAAACTCAAGGAGTGTTTTCTCATTTCAGATTTGAGTATATATTTCATCTGTAATTGGTACCAGGTGAAATAAATTTGCAGGCCATTTTTATTGTCATAGTGAAAATAAATAATAAATGTGCACTAATATTTATATGTGCGTTTAAGAATCTATGATGTTGCTGTTACTCTTTGTCATAATTTTACCTTTACTCTAAATTAACAGTGTATTCTAAATGTGAAATCAAAAAAGAAGCATATCACTTGGAAAGAGATAATATTCAAATTCCCTTCACTTAGCCCCAGACTTTTTCACAAATACAGCAGGAAGAATGGGCGTGTATCCTGATAAATGTCCGTATGAAACAAGGTTTAGTGAAAGCGGTTAGAGTAAATAATTTGTCTCTAATGGTAGATACAAGATATTCCTTTTATATAAATAGTTACATTTATACCACCTTTGTTTCAAGAGTAACATGGTGACTTTTCCATTAATGTGCAATTTACTGGTAGTTAGTTGTTTATCATTGCACACTAAAATTAGCAATGTAACTAGTATCTCTCTTAGCTTTGAAATTTAGCTATTGTAGTCTTGACATAAGTATTTCTTATCTAAAGAGTACAAAGGTATTATTAATAGGTTTTATTCTGTTCTGTTTTGTTTTGCCTTTTTTTTTTTAATTTCTCAGGAATCTAGGTCTAATACTGATGATTTTTTCAAAGACCTAAATTCACACTGCCCACAGGAAGCAGTGATGCAAGAACAAGATATGCCATTCCTTCGAGGTGGACCTGGAGTGTACAAGGTAGTGAAGACTGGCCCATCAGGTCACAACATCAGAAGCTGCCCTAACCTTAGAGGTATCCCAATTGGAATGTTAGTTCTGGGAAACAAAGTCAAGGCAGTGGGCGAGGTATGGATCCTTGTAGCTTCAGTTCATGTCTTCATAGATACCAGTATATAACAGTAGTAAACGCAACAAAAGAATCTGCCCCTGTACAGGTTTGCTTTTCCAACCCTCCTGATAAGTACTAACCTTTGCACTTGGTTTATATTGTAAATACTAATGCAATTATGTCTTTTGCCTTTTTAGATGTGTGCGTTGATTGGAATAATGTTAAAATTGTACTGCAGTTACATATGCTTGCTTCTATATTTCTGTTACAGTATTCCTTACAAGATTGTTTCTTGTTCTACTTTTTTTGTCATACTCTTTGCAAAAATGTTTTTCTGGGACCTAACCAATTAACAAATTATTCTGTTTCTCTGTATTGATTGTATTCATTTGTTCAGTTGCTGAACTGTTGTTACTGTTCCCAGTTGTCTAGCTGTGGTGTTTTATGGTTAAGAAGGGCTTAAGGATGAAGTGTGTCATGCTATTTCCTAAATATAATGTCAGGAACAAAATTAGTACTTGTACAAACTTTTCATATATAACTTGATATTATAATTCTACTGTTGCAGCCACCAATAAAAAGGCATATTTTGGTGAATATCTCCTTCAAGTTTTTATTTAGGCTTGTTTGGATGTTCTAAAGTTGTGGTGTTGGTGTTTTGCTTCTTCTGAACATAAACAGGTCTAAGATTTTTGGAAATACTCCTAACTGTAAATGTGACATAAATAGTTTTGGTCCTTCAGTCTGCCTCAGTCTGTGGCCTTAATTTAAGAAACTTTTTTTTTTAAAAAAACATTTGCTTTGTAATGTAAATATTGGAATGAATGTGTTTTTCAGATACTACAATAAGTTGATGAATCATACTACTGAATTATTTGAAAAGTCAATAAATTGTGCTTTTTTATGTGTGTGCATCAGGTGACTAATTCAGAAGGTACATGGGTGCAAATGGATAAGAACAGCATGGTAGAGTTCTGTGAAAGTGATGAAGGCGAGGCATGGTCATTAGCTAGAGACAGAGGTGGAAACCAGTACCTCCGACACGAAGATGGCAAGTTGTTGTTTTGTTTTGTTTTTTAAATTAACTTAGAAAAAATTAAGCAACCTAAACAGGACACAAATAAAGAAGGAACTGAGTTTTAAACAGGTATAACATTAATTTGCACTTTTTCATTTGATATACTTTACACAGTTGGACTTCAGAGTTGTTCATAAACATTCTTTAAATGTTTTTTTAAAAGAACAGTTAAAATATTTCCCCATGTTTTCTTCTGTACCAGTTATGGTACTGTCCTTCTTTTCACTATGGGGATTATTTGTAGATAACTAATTGTGCATTTTTGTTATGTTTCTTTGGTCTATTTTGTGTCTCTATGAAAAGCACAGCAGAATGAATTATTTATATTCCTTTTGATTTTGTTAAGTTTGTTAATTCTGTCACACAGCATCCTGTTAAAAACCTGTTAACTTTTTTAACACTGTATTTAAAATTAACATCAAATTAGTTAATTATTCTAGTTAGCAAATTATGATTGCATTCTCTTAAAATGCAGAATTTCTGTCCTGATAATTCATGTTCAGAGTGGGTAAGACCTAGAAATAGTAAAAGAAAATACAAACAACATGTTAGTACACAAGCTTTTTATTGCCCCCTCCCCAATCTAATCATCCTTCTTGTTGATCTCCCTCCAAACAGGCTATCATTACTGATCTAAAATATCTTTCTTTCACCCTGAATGCTTCATATGAATACCTTGAGTTATTCTGAAACTGTTATTTCCTTAACAGATTGTCCCAGCCTACCTGGATGAGTTCTGTGCAAGATTATGGGCTTCTTATATTCCCTTAAAAGATGAGACAGGGAGTGATCTGTCAATATTTATCCTTCTGGAGGAGATCATCTATCCAACCTCCCTGTCAGTGCAGATTCAGCTAGATCAGGTTGCTCAGGCCCTTGTCTAGTCAAGTTCTAACTCTCTCCAGCCTCTCTGGACAACCTGTACCACTATTTGACTCCCTTCCATGGTGAAAAATTTTCCTAATATCGCAGTTTCCCATGCTGTAGCTTTTGTTTATTGTCTCTTGTCCTATCACTGTGAACCTCTGAGATGAGTCTGGCTTCATCTTCCATGAACCCTTCAATTAGGTAGTTGAAGGCAGCAATAAGATCTCACCTTAGCTTTCTCTTTTTAAGACTGAACAAACCCAGATCTCAGCCTCTCCTTAGATGTTGTGTGCTCTACTGCCCCGACTGTCTTGGTGGCCTCCACTGAACTCATTTCAGTCTGTCTTCTGATGGGGAGCCTGAAAGTGGACACAGCACCCCAGCTGTCCAGTGTGTCCTTCTTGTTTTTCCAATGTCTACTAAAAATTACTATGGATCTTCATTAGCATGATTTTGTTACAGTTATTCTCAGAGAAAAACATTTAAGCTTCATCTGTTGATAATAAAATTCTGGTAGAGTTCCCTAGAGACTCGTTTGTTTCAATTCACTTGAAGAGTTACTTTCTTCAAGCTGCCTTTCTTTTTTTCTTCAAGATATATTTCCCTGTTTTCTGAATAAATCTGGACATTTTCAATTTATGATCTTCCCACTGCATTTATGGGATCTAATGCATCCATTTTCCAAAAGATGTCTTCATGAAAAACTTCCACCTCAACAGTCATATTCTGCTTGGGGTTTTAGGTATTACTTAACTGCCAGCCTCTTATTTGTTCATTATAACAGACTCTTTGCCCTTTTTCTGGTTTTGGCATTTTGTGCTGAAAATTATTTCACACCTAGATACTCTGATAATTATCATCACGTTACCATATTAAACCAAAGTAATTCCTTGCTAATACATAACTATTTGTTGTAGGCTGTTGCTGCTTGACTTTAAGGTATAAAACATTCTGCGAAGAAGGGGCGTAACCAAGAGTTTTCCATAAGATATATAAATTGTGAAAAATGTTTACTTAATCCTTAGCACAGTATCTTTTTTTGAAGTCATAGATTCTCCATTTTTAGTTATGTCTGATAATGTCAAGTTCTGAAGTGCTGAAAGAGCCCAAGTAGATTCTAGAAACCAAAGGGTTTGTGAATTGGAACAATACCTTACTGTTGAAAGCACATGTATTCAATAATAGACTTGGTAACTTCATCATTTTCTGTCCTAATGTGAGGCTGTTTGCTTTTCCAGTAGAAAATCATTTCTCTGAAGTTAATAAATTAAGCAGTGTGCAAAGATTTCCACTCAAGAGTACTTATTTTGAGGAATAGATATAACCTGCATTTAAGTCACGTGACAGTATTTTGCATATTTTAAGTAGTCTTTTCCAGCCTCAGTAATTTATCTGTAATTTCATATTTTCTGTAATTTCTCAAGGTACATCTGTGCTCTAAGAAAGACTTCCCAAATTTGGAAGAATTTAAACAAGACCCTTGTTTGAAGGTCTGCCTTCAGATTCTTGATACTTACATACTGTTACTGAAGGACGTCTTCAAGTATATTGTTGTTCTCACAGAAAAACAGAAATGCAAACTCCAGGCTTTGAGGACAAAACTCTGTAGAAGGATTTTTGCAATCTGGTGCATAGGGATACCATCTTAGAAACTTTCTGATGCGAGTCCTATGTCTTGACATGCCTGGTTTTATTCTTTTCTAGATGAGTCTATGGTTTTGTAAGTAGGGTGTAGATAGATGTCTCTTATGCATCTAGCTAAAGCAGTTTAAGTAGTTTTCAGTGCAATTACTGAGATATTTCAACCTATTCTATGCTCCTAGTCCATCTAAGTACCTAGTAAAACTAATGAGCTTAAGCCACATCTGAAAATTATTTGAACTAATTGCTTTTATTTGCCATGAAATGAATTAGGAATGCTTTTTGTCATCAGTTTCAGTGCTTTTACTGGAGGGAAATAATTAGGATTTGGAGGAGCTCCAACTAGATTTGCAACTGTCTATATTTTTATCCATAGATAATACCATCTTTCAGATTGCTTTTATATTTTCATTATTTAATAAAATGATAATGAAATTCTCAGAAAGAAGTAGGATTTCTGTTAGAGACAAAGCAAAAGTCATACTGAATGCCCAAGTCTGTAGGCAGGTATCCAGATACTTTAGCTGAAACACTGTAGCAAGATCTAGTGTTGCCTCTAATTGAGAAATTTCTAGATCTTTTCTTTTTTAAACCAAGTTTAAATTTCTGACCTTCTCTGTGATTTTTTTTTTTTTTTTTTTTTTTTTAATTTGAATATGTGTGTTATGTAAAAGTTTGTACTCTGAAATGCAGTTTCGGCCTGAAATGTAATTTTCTAAAAATGGCTCTTAGAAGAGTTGTGATTTTTTTTTAATTGAATCCACATTAATTTTAGTACATTTACAAGAGAAAAAGTTGTTGAAGGTGCCAACCTGAGCTTTTAACCTGCATTTGGGAGATATCTTGTGAATTATTTCGTATAAATCATCACTTGGAATGATATTTCTGACCACATTAAGTCAGTAATGTCTCCCTAAATCTAAATAGTCAAGTGGATTCTGTCTCTCATTTTTCTTGGCTCTTCTGTTGTTATGGATATTCTGAAAGACCCCAGCTTGGTTTTGGTTGGAGGTTTTTTTAGTATCATACCGAAAGCAAAACTGTAGTACTCAGGAACAGATATGAATAAACCTGTCAGGGGAAAAAATGTCTTATGTCCCTTGAATTATTAAGGGGTAGCCAGGATTAAAAGTTTATTGGCTCTGAGTCTGCCACTCTGAAAGCTATCCTTTCTCCACCCTGCTTTGTCAAATGAATTTAACAATTGCTGTCCAAAGAATAAACATTGAATGGTGTGATGTTACCGAAAAACAAAGTGTCGAGCCTGTTCCTAAGTGGCAAATGACGGCAAAGCTGGCAGCAACTCAGTCAAACATAAGAACAGTCTGCATGGTATTAAGTCCTCTGCCTTTTTATTTTTATAGCATGAGCTCTAAAGAAGGGAGATGTGCTTTTCTTTTTGAAGAGAATTGAATAGAGGGGAAGAGTGCTATCTGTGGAAAAAAAGTATTGCTCCTTTGCCTTGTGACTCATCTTTCCAATGTAAATCAGTTACTAAGAAGGTCTAATTCTGAAGTGATGTGTGTTTTTTACAGAGCAAGTCCTTCTAGATCAAAATGTTCAGACTCCTCCCCCAAGTCCTTTTTCAATACAAGCTTTCAGTAAGGGGACAAGCTGTAGTAATGGACAAGGGTTTGATTATGGCCTTGGAAATAACAAAGGTATGTTTTTACACATTTAAAAAAATTATTTTTTTCTTAACTTTGCTTATATTTTTGTTACTCATTTCCTACACTTTTAGGCACAAAAGACATAAGCAGTACTGCAATGAATTGCAAGGTGTTTTACAAAACATGTAGTTAATGTTATAATTGCTTTTTTCTCTGCTTTAATTTCACTCAGTCTAAGTACTCTGTATAAAAAGGATCATCAAAGATTTGTAAGTTACAGTTGAGGGTTTCTACAGTGGTAGGCACAAAACTGTAATGCGGAAATGAAAAATACATACTTGTAAAACAAGATAAGAAAATTATTGGATTTAGAAAGTTTGTGTTTTAAAATGATCAGAAACATTTGTAAACACTTCTCACCTGTCTTGACATTTTTTAAGTGCCTTTATTGGGATGACAAGATGAAAGATACCATTTGAGATTTAAGTTGTAAAACTGAAGTTACCTTTCAATCACATAGCAGTTACAAATGCTGGGGAATAAATGAAACCTTGTTAATTTTACTGACATAGTACAGTTGTTTCTTTTGCCAATGAAATAAACCATGGTTAAGATGTATATATATATATAAGCCATGACAATAAACTCAAACTGCATGCCTTCTGTTCGTTCATTGATTAGATCTAGAGGATTTAGTAATACAGAAGGGACTTTTACTGAGGTAGATGTCCTTGAGAAATATTACTGAAACATGGAGCTTTGTCACTCTACTCGTACATCGCTGTACTCTGTCCATGCCACTACAAACATAGGCCTAAGGTGTACTATGTGTTTTAACACCAGCATATATTCTTACTGGTCTCCTAAATGAATTAACTTGATTTAAGACTTGCTTTAAAAGAGAAGAGATGAGGGAAAAATTATTCCTAAATGTTCTAGTCTGTTATTTTCTTAACATGAAATAGTTTTATATCATTTCACAGTGTTTTACTGCATAAAGAAGCAGTTCATACTTGTCCATGCATTGCTATAGGAAACCCTTTTTTTGGACAAAGGCTGGAAAAGTTGAAGTGTTTTCCTTTTGGTTTATAGGGCCTTTTGTACAAAACTGCTTTTCCCAGTTCAGCCATACTCATTTCAAAGTAATGGTTGAATCACAGAAGTGGAAGTGTTTAAGATGTTCAGCGTGAGGCAGTATTACAGCTTGTCTCTCAATGTCAACTGTGTAATAGTGCAAAAGTATTATGTGTTCTTTTTCTGCAGAAGCATATTAGGAAAAGATTTTTTTTTTCCTGTGTTGTCCAAAGATAGAATCTTGGAAATCAGTATGCCATATTAACAGGCATCCTAGTTTCTGAAGACATTGTGATTCCTTTTACTATAGCATATCTTAAACAGTTTCTAAGGTGTTTCATTGACGTATTACAGTTACAGAAAGTTTGGAAGCTACTCCTGGCATTGAATTCCTTATCATTTTACACACAGTATTCTCTCAACATACCCTCAAGCTCTGATGTTTAGTGTGAGTGAGCAACTCAGCTAGATGACTTTATTCATTTTATGTACTGTAATTCCTTCTGAATTCCCCAAGAGTGGAGAGTTGTTGGCAACTGTATTGAAAGAATAATGATATTACTTGCCGAAAAATAGCATTCTTCAGCTGTATCATTACTTTATATACAGTCTTTTTGCATTCTCAGGTCTAAGAAGCTTTGAGTTTTGTGGAAAATAAAAAAATGAAGGCATGAGCACAATCTGTTAGGGGAATTTCTGAATGAAACAGTTCTTTTGGAGGTGCTTATTTGTTAAAAGAACTGTGTAGGGATGCACTAGTTTCAGTGAAAATTCAGTCGCCATCTATGAGCGTTTCAAACTGCTGGTCAAATGTAGAGATCCCCATGTAATAGGTCTGCGTTTACAGTATTACCTGCAAGACAGATGACGTAAGTCCCACAGTCATTCTGTTTGATTTAGCTATGTCTTCTCTATTCCAGCTTTCTACATCGCAGGCAAGTCTTTAAGGCCATTCATGAGGAATATTACTTACCTCCATATTTAATTATTGTGGGCAGGTGACTTTCAACCTCTTCTCAGATGTTCTTCCCTTTAAAATAATTACTCATATTAGGAGATAGGCCTGTCGTATTTAAGAATAATAGTGTTTTGTCAAACATGTCAATCACTTTTGGGTTATTAGGGTAGGAATGATTACTGCCCAAGTACTGATTCCAATATTCTTTAGTTATACTACTTCTGAAACAGTGGAATAAAATTGATTTATTGATACCTGTAGATGATTATTTAGAAAAGTGTTCCAGCTATTTTCTGGTATTTTTGTTCTATCAATTTTGAAATCAAAATACCAAGAAAAAAAGTGCAAAATTTAATTTTGTAGTTCTTGGATAATACATGGTTCCATACACCCACCGGTCTTGCTATAATACCATGAAAAGACAATTAATAATCACATGAAAATGTTGAAAATTCAGTGAGTTGTAAATTCTGTATTAGGTGCTAATTTTTTTACTAGGATTTCTAGAATGCTGTCAAAATGGTATGAATTTGCAGAATAAAGTGACAGTGTTAGGATTTGCTTGGTGATGGTTCAAATCTGAGATGCTCTCAAACTCTTGGTGTCTCCCAGCTCATATTACTAAGTATACTTCAAGTTATAACATGATGTGATAAACTCTGCCTTACTGTAGGCTTCATGTATTTCTAATGCTCATATAGAGTTTTTTGAGAATTGGCATTCAGAAATTAAAACTCTATTTTTACCATGCTAGTTTTTTGAAGGCCTTTGTTTGCCTCACAACAAATGTATGTAGTTCTTCAGAAAACCAGTTCCTAAGTGGTACTTACTTTTTAAAAATTGTCTTCAATCTGATCTTGAAAAACAGCATGACAGAATACTTTTAAAGGTATTTGCAAAAACAAGCAAATATTTACCAAAGCCTTGGCACAGAAATACACTTGCCAAAGCCTAATTACATGTCATCTTTCCCTTCTCATCAATTTTTCTGATCTTTTTCTGCATGTTCTGCTGCATGTGTGTATTATTGTAAATGCTAGGGTTTCTGTTTTTTCTTTGGCTGCTCTTCATTTTTTAGCAAGACGAATATAAATCTCTATTTTGAAATGTCTTAAATAATTGCAGTAAAATATCCATGATCCTTAAAAACCCTGCTCGTACTTTTCAGTAATTTTATTGCCATGCATGGGGTGAGATTTTTATGTTTAGCCACAACTAGAGCTGTATGTGGCTGAATAAGATTTATGAGCTTTCTCTATTATCATCATTTAAACTTTAATTGAGCACCATTTTACTCTGCCTGTCTGGAGAATGACAAGTAACGGGTTGTAGTTTTGACTGTTTTACCCACTACAGGTGACCAACTGAGTGCCATACTGAATTCCATTCAGTCACGGCCAAATCTCCCAGCTCCTTCCATCTTTGATCAAGCTGCAAAACCTCCCTCTTCCCTAGTCCACAGTCCATTTGTGTTCGGACAGCCCCTTTCCTTCCAGCAGCCTCAGCCACAGCTTCAGAGTAAGTTTGTCAGCCTTACCTGCCTCATCAGTCCATTTCTGCAGCTTTGACATTGCTGTTCTCAGTTGCTTACCAGCTACTAATCATCCCTCCGTGCACCTTTCTGGTTTTGTTTTGTTAAGTTTTTCATGATTCAGAAGCATGTGAGGTAGTGCTCCGAAAGAAGTATACTTGTTCAACTTTAATTTCAATATTGACAGTATTTTGCTTTTGTATGTGTTCTGCAGTGTAGATAAGTCATGAAAGTGCATTTCCAATATAGTATGCAACTCTGGGTTTGTAATTAAGGTAAATATTTTATATGGTACAAAATGTTGATAATGCTTTTAACATCAAAAATGGGCTGCAGTAAATTCGTAGTTACTAAGTTTTCTTGCCTCCTAAGTTCCTGTTTCTAACTTTAGGGATGTAGCTGGAAAGTGGGAACAACTTGGCACTACTCATAAGAAAGGCTTTGGTAGTCTTCTGTTGGGTCCTCATAGGATTGGCATGGACATGAAAGCTTGCGCCTAGAGGTGAATAGCAGTTAACCTGATTACTGATGGGAGGACAGGAAACACTTTGGGTTTTGTTCAGTGAAAAATAAAAGCCCAGCATTCATGATGGATAGCAGGTATTGCAGTAAATTCTTCCTTATATACAGAACAGGTATAGCATGGGTCACAGGAGTATTAGTCTTCTCCCGTCTCCCATAAACTGTCCTCCAGAAGTGCCTCAGTTCTTTCTTGTGGGACCCTGTCAGTCAGTTCAGTCTCTATGTCTATGCAGTCCTGGATCTATCCAGCTCAGCTTATTGAAGTGACAGTGAAGTGCTTCATGTGAGAACTAGATTACAATCTCTAATTCACTTTTATAAAGACTATCAGAAATATTCTGTCAGTGACCACCTGACTTATGCTGGACTTAAAGCAACGTCCTGAAAGCAGAATATCCCAAAACCTACCCATATAAAACAGCTGACTGCCAGTGGCATCAGTGCACTGTCATTGAGAATTTGTCAATTATATATTCTTTCCCATCACTTTTAGTTTTCTTCTCTTGTTCAGAGTAGTAAAGTCAGAGTTTCTTATTGAACTTTGCATCAAAAATAACCCTAATTGTCTTATTTCAAATTTCAGATGATTTGTCCTTTAGCATTTAGACCTGTATTGTATGAAAAGAAAAGCTGCTAACATTTTTTATTGGCTGCCCAGCAAGCTCTTGCTCAATGGATTTGCCTGTCCAGCAGATGTAGATAAACTGTATTCAGTAAGCTACATCCATGGTTTGTGTTTTAATAAGGATCTCTGATTCAAAAGGAAGCCTTTTTTGTCAGATAGGGGGAGCACTGGTAGTATACCAAATAAAATGAGAATGAAACTGAAAAAAATTTTCAAGTTTGTGTCTGATTTGGGATCTTAGCTTATTATAAGATCTCAACCAATATGGTTATTTGCCCTTCCAGCAGGGCAAAAATCATCAACCAGAACTGGTATACTGTTGCACTAACTGTGATTTGATACAAGGACTTTCTTCCAAACAGTTTATTATCTAATTTAAGATTTGATGCAAATAATGTAAATTATGCATAAAAGAGAGAAATATTAACATTTTTGTTTTCACTATCAAAATTTAAGAATTATATGGGGGAAAATTTCCTGTTCGAACTTCCTTAATCTTTTGCAAATTTGTTAGAAAATTTGTTTGCAAATTTTGTCCATTTACAAGTTCATCCAAATTCAGAATATTATCAGGGAGGCCTGTAAAGCTATATTCATATACTTGTTCATTTAATAGTCAAGGAAATGATCAGGGATATTTGAAACTTAAATAAGACTCTCTAGATTAAACATTTTATTTTGAGCAATTATTCTGTTATTACTATATTTCTTGAAACTCTACATATTAGAAAGTAATGGATTACTTTGCAATATAAGCTTAATTAGGGTAGCAAGGCATATATGCAATAAAAATATTTAGACAGAAAAGTTCTATTTGGGTCAAATTCCGCTCCGTGGTTTTTAATCTCTGTTCAACGCTGATGCAGCTATAATAGAACTGTAACAGAAACTCTTTTAAAGTGTGCATTTTTCATTCGTTATTTCCAAAGCACTTTTTATAGCCTCCTGTTATCAAACATGTAATTAAAAGTTAAATCCATTAAACAACATATCCCAAGGCTCCATATCAAGTCACTTGGATTTTTGCCCTAGACATACTTAATTTTAGTTTAAAATTGTGCTCTGTCCTTAAGTGCTTCCTGCAGTGGTTAAATCTAAAAATTAAAATGAATGTTTGTAGTCAATAACTGCTATATTAAAGGGACTAATGATAGTCTAATAGTTGAAAGAAGTTGTGCCAGCCTAGATTTCCATGTCTACAGAGATAATATACTAAATACTGATTTTGAATGAAAGTCTAAGTAGTTTAGTCTACCATTTACATTTTCTGTTCTTCCTCAGATATCTGCCCTCCTGGGGAGAAATTTTATTTGGAAGCATGATACTGAGAAAAGTTAGGATCATGCTGAACGTCCTCTAGAATTATTTCCTTAATTTAGGTTTTTATAATAGGAAGAAAAATGTTGGTCTGATTATAAAACACACACTATGCCAGTGACAGATTGTAGTTTTTCTTTAGAAGAGTTTTGTAGCTAGCTCTTCTTTCTGAGGAATGGTTTCTGTTCTTGGGGTTTGGTTTGGTTTCCAAATTCATTTAAGGAAGAGGGAAAGGGCTTGTCACAACCTTTTATCTTTCGGTACAGTGTCTAGTTATTTTTTTGTGGAAATACTACAGTTTTGGACAACCACTTCCTCGGATATAATGCTTGAAAAAAATTAGAAGTGTTTCTGTTATTCTTTTCACATCATAAATGGGTAAACTAACAAGAGTCCTGTGTGTTTTGTCACAGAATTTGTTACAGAAGGGGTATTATAAAAAAGAAGGGGGAACTGTGTTGCTCGGTTTTGTGTTATTTGCTAGAACTCTATGAAGGGCTGATTGTTCTGTCCTACTTAATTCCGTTGCTAATTTTCACACCTGGTCACACAAGGGAAAAAAGCTGAGAGATTGTTTTCTTTTTCACAGGGACAGACAAAATTAAGTTGCTTTTGTCATGTATTTTAATTCCTTGTCAGTCTTTTATGCAGCTAAAAGTCAAAAAAAGCTAGAAGAGATGGCATAACCTACCTGGAGTTAAGGAACAGCTGTATTGACTTGGAATCTTAGCAAAGATTTTTTTTTTTTCCAGAAAGACCACAAGTTTATGTATGTTTCTTCCTTGATTATTTCAACAAAACAGTCTGTAATTACTCCAACCTGAGTATGCTTGCTTCTGAGAAGTTTCTAAGATCATCAGTAACAGATTTGCTCAGGACTGCAACCTCTCCCATAGCTGCAAGATTGTTACTAGTTGCTTGATTAATTTGTCTCTGAACTTTGTGAAGAGCACAGAAGACTCAAATTTCTACTTGGATTCTGAGTATAGGTGAAGTGTGGAAACCTAGAGGGTCAAGGAAGATCTTGTTTCTCAACCTTCAGCAGTGTGTGCAGGGTCATAAAACTCCTTAGGCATGACAAGTCAGGGAGACAGGATCTTGCCATGCTGTCCAGTATAGGTTATCAAAATTCCACAATTGGCTGTTGAACTCTGAACTTGGGGAGGGAAGTGTGAGACCTTGCAGTCACCAATGTTAGACATTTATGCCGTGTTCCCTCACATCTGAGCTGCTATTGCAAATGACGAACAGATTTGTAGGCTGAAGAGGCTTTGGACCCCCCTTGTCAGCCTCGTTTGTCACATTCTCCCTCTTCCAGTGCAGCCCTGGCTGCTCACTGAGCAGCTGCTGCACAGCGCAGCTACTGCTCCCTGACGCATCTCCGTCCAGGCAGAAGCTGCAGTGCTGAGCTGCACATTCATAGTGTCCTGTCAGGCTGCTTCCTTGCCAATCCATGCTGTGGAGCTGCAATCCATGATAAGGTTCCACAGTATATGATCAGCCCCTACCATTCGTGTCAGGAGTTCCTTGATACATCCCTTTAGTATTGTGCTACCGCTTTCCTTTTGGTTTCGTTCCTTTCCTCTCTAGGTGCTAGTTACAGAGCATTTAGAACCACTGGCTTTGCCTGCAGTGCTTCTATCCACATTTCCTAAACTGGGGAGGGAGCACAAAAGACCAGCACACATATGGAGCACAGAACCTTTCTCAGTAGTGTTTCAGTAAAATGAAAGAGAGGATATTCTTAACCAAGCACTCTGATCTCTTCCGTATTGTGGTGACTTAATTGTCATGTGAAGCAGCCAGAGAGTATTGGTTTAACTGTGTTTTCAGATGCTGCGTATTGCCGAAGCATCATTCCTGAAAATTTGAGCTAGTAAGTTAAACAGTTTCGTACCCTAGGCTTTACAGATCTGATAATCAAAGATAAGTATGAAGCATACATTCGTCCAGGTCAATCCAAAACCATCCCTGGGGGACTGGTACGGTAAAGTTTGGAGGAAGAGCACAAATTGTGTCAAGCTTTATTTTAGAAATAAATTTGGCTTGTCACATCTTCAAAAATTGTAGTTACAAATTGTAAAATTATGGAATCATTTTCATCTATCCTTCTAGCACAGGAATACTTCTTTCAATTAATAAACTTAAGTGGCTCACGTGTTGGTGCTCCAAACCCTACCTTTGGGTAGTGAACATTGCTAATATTTTTCTAATGATACTGCGTTTTAGCTTTTGCTTTCATTCACTCACTCATTCCCCTACTATAACAGTATCTAATACTTTTCTCCCTTTTTAATATTTAATATTCAAACATTTGTTGACTTCAGCATATTCCTTCACTTATGAAAAAAAAAAGAGTCCTTGTCCAACTGCCACTATAGGATTTGGCATTTTCAGGATGTGAAAAAAGATACATTGAGTGCAGTGCTTGAGGAAATTCGGCTAACAGCCGTATTGTAGCTTCCATCTCAGTAACAGCGAGTGAGAGAGGAATGCTTTCTTTTTGAAGAGGCATCCATTGCTTAGGCAAAAGGGCAAAAGCAGGTCAGTGCTTTTGTTCATCATCGTGCAGAAAAGCAGTGGCACTTTGGAAGAAACTTGAACTTATCTCCCCTCTGCAGAGATATTTTACCAGTCTGTTTTAGAGTTTAAAAAAAGACCAGCGTGGACTAGTTGATGGTATGTCATGCCTCCTGCGTTGGCTTACCACTGTTTCCTCAGAGGAAGCAGGCATGGCTGTTAGAAGACTGCACCCTGCTATAGGACTTGAACCGCCTCTTAAGTCTCCACGTTGCGTAGCTTTTCAAGCTAGAGCTATTTCCATGTTGAAGGAGAGAATGTGACTGAAGATAACCTGTCACATTCGAATGTGATGTGAGACAGAGCTTGCCTACTGGACTTTGAAGTCTTTCTAGTCTTTGGGGGTGACTAAAAAAGCAGGAATCCTGACCAAAAAGCTGGTCCCTGTGACTGACCACTCATCCTGGATAGACATACATCGTTTGCCAAGGCAGCAAGGAGATTATGTAGGAAACTCATTCTCTTTGACCCACAGTCCCCTTGAAACGATTGAGAAGCAGGACAGTGTTCAACGTAAGATAGATTACAACATTATAAAATGTAAGTATTCTCAGACATAGAATGAAGCAAAAATGTGCATACATGAAATTGGGTTTAGTAAAGATTTTCATTTAATTATACATAGACTGGAATGCTCATCTATCAAATTGACGTTTTTAGGCTTGTATTTACAGAGTTGTTCCTCCACTGCTACTTTGTGTTCCTAATGTGTTTTTCTGCATTTTGCCTTTAAAAATTGGTGGAATGACATCATGCTACTCAGAAGTAGTATAGTTAGTACTGGATCTCTCCAAAGCATTTGTAGGCATCAAAGTAGGTAATACTATTCTTATAAATTTATGCTAATACTGGATTCAGAAAATAGATATTATTTTCTTGTTTTAAAGAATGAAATTCTTCCTTCAAGCATGTGTGAACACCTTCTCATTGTAGAGTCTATAGACTCCTTCTCATTGCTTAAGATAGGGTTTTTAATATATTTATGTGTACAAGTTAGGAAATGTAGTACTAGACAAAAAGATGCCTTAAGCAGTGCAGGAATTGAAATGATTTCCTTTCAGTAGACTTGTCTTCTTCCATTTGTACAAAAGGGTCTCTCTAAAACAGAGTATCTTCTAACATACACAATCTCTTTAAAATTATTAATGCCACAAGAATTAGACTTATTTTTTTCTAAAGGAAGGAATAGGAATTGGGATTAGAATTAAAAACAACATTATAGGAAAGTAAAATGATAGACTTGAAACTAAAAGATCCTACTGTTACCTCACTCCAAATTTCATTTGGAGCTGTACCTCTAACAGATTTGGTGTCAGTAGACTCTATACTGAAATTATCTTGGATTATATCAGAATTTAACTTTGGGGTTTTTTCTTAAGGCAAAATTATTTTTAAGGGTTGATACATATTTGTTTTCATGTCTGTACTGTTTCATAGAAACTCTTCTACTGCTAGTTATGTCTCTTGATAGTATTGAGAAACTAAAGTTCACATTACACACATGAAGTTTTTCAAAACACTACATTATGGAGGTGCATTCAGATTTGAAAACAGATCGTTTTGATGCATTTAAAATATTTTTCTTCACTCCAGTGATTAGTGAGACTATCCAACACAAACATCTAGGTGTTCTCTAATTTTGTCAAAAGAATGTGAGAATTGGTCATCTAGAAGGCCATATTGCAGTTTTAAATAATTAATCTCTGAATTTACAGATTAAAAGTTCACATTTAAAACCAGAGTTCAGCTGCAAACTAAATACTGTTTTTATAATAAACCATAAATCTCATTGGCTACTCTACACATACTACATTTTTGCATCCTGGAAACTAATAGTGAAATCACAGAAGATCTTTTATTCTTTTAAAATGTAGATCAGGGAAAACATCTTGAAGTAACTGTTTCTCAATTAAAGCTAAGGTAGGAGTCTAAACAATTAATTCAGAATACTTAACAAAGGAGATGCATATCATTTGAAATGCTTGTTTTCCTCTCTTTACTGCTTTTGCCATTGAATCTGTGCTGCTTCTGTGCAACTGTTTTCCACTGTAGAAACTCCATCCTGCTGCCTTGCTTCTCGTGAGCGTATTTACAAAACTAGTGATGTAGCTGGGCCTGCCTCTGCTATTTCATCTCTCTCTCACAAACTGAAGGGTGGGTATGCATGCCAACATAGCAAGGTTATTCAGATTTTACATTCAAAATGTTTTGGGTTTTTTCTCCTTCCATTCATTTTCATTTCATTCGCTTAATAAAATACCGTTTCAAAAGTAAACATTCAAGTTTGGTATTTGTTGGGAGCTCGTTTGATGTAACTATTCAGTGTTGCCTTCCTGAGTTGCGGCAACTTCATGATATGTGATCTAGCTGTCTCTTACTGCTTTGTAAACAGAAAGGTGACTGTTAATCTAATCTAATAACACTTGTTTTCAAACAATAGGCAAATGAAATATGGAAGAAGAAAGGGAAAAAATACATGGGATTTTTTTGTTGTTTACAGATAAAGCAGTTTGCTACATGATTATGCAGTTTTTCATTTTGGGGATATTTTTTTTTTTTTATTTCTTATTGCTGGAAGCTACTGTTAAGCTATGCCTTTCATAAGCAGTTTTGTTCTAGAATATTTTCCTCCTTGATATTCACTAGTCTATGCATATACTTTGAATTTGAGACATTGCTGAATGGCTTGCAGTGGTTTATGTCCTCTAAGATGACTATTGTTGTCTTTTCACTATTTTTTCCTTTATAAGGAATTCTTTTACAGAATCTACAGGTTCTATCTAGAGTATTTTGTCATCTGGCAGACCTTAAATTCATCTTTTTATTTCCTTGTTTCTGGGAAAAGTGTGTATAAAATAATTGCAATTTACATTTCTGAATTCATATGTCACAAAACAGACATCTCAAAATAGCTCGTCAGTAGAACTCATGAATAACTGAGCTGGCATGAGAAAAGTGCTTGGACTGATATTTAAGAAACTTTTTAGTTTTTTCTTTTAGCACGAACAATCATTTTATAAACCGTGATGTACCATGCTATGTCTTCCCTTCCTCTTCCCCACCCCACCCTCCCCCCCCCCCCCCCCCCAAAAAAATTATATATAGAACTCATAAGAACAGAATAAAGACAGATTAGACTCTCAAAATTGATGATGATGATGATGTTTGAGATGTTCTCATTATATTCTACTGTTTACATTTGGCATATTGTTCCTGAATATAGACAAAATATTTCTTCTCTGCCTGTAGAAGTATGAGCTCCTACCATGTCCTATGTCCTGGTAAGCCAGGAGAGTACCCTAACCTTCAAGCTTGTTAAATATTCCGATATAGGTATCTTTCACTTTTTCCTGCTGCTGTTTGGTTTATAAGCTATTTAAATATGGAGGTAGCAAAATAATAAGAATTGTTTAGCAACCTGAGGAAACATCTGGGTTGCTAGACTTTGCTCAAAAAAATACATTTGTTTTTATATTGTGAGAAGTAGCAGTAGGAAAAACAGATCACTCCATGCTTCTATATATTTTGTAGCATAGGGATAAGGCTTCATGACTGAGAACTGGAAGCAGTTGGTTCAGATCCCGTAATGCAGAAGGGAGTAAACACAGATTTCCCACCTTCTAAGTAAATACTGAAGGTACTGGATAAAAGATGACTGTCTGTCCTCTCTGTTCCCATTAAAACTCAAGGTCCAAATTTGCAAATATTCTCTGATTAATTGAAACTTTATTTTTTTAACAAACAGTTGTTTCCCCAAAAATGTGCCTAGATGAGTGGAAATAACCTTTTAGTGTCTACAAAAGTAAAATAATCCGAAGTACTGTGACCTAATTCTACAAGCTTTACTAGTGAAACTTCTTCATGTTTAACTAATGAAAACCCATTCAAATCAGGACTTAACTATACATTCAAGACTGCAATGTAATGCTTTGTGGAGAGGCAGTTATATTTCAGTCACAACTGCTGCATTGCTTGCCAGTAATTTCAACATTACTTGTCTTAATTTTCAAAATACAATTCTACAAGAGAGACTGAGTGTGTTCACAGAATTATTAGAAGCAGATTGCTTTAATGAGCTACTTATTTGCATATACTTGTTTCGCATGCATTTATATTAAGCTACCCATAGTTTTTATAGTTCTGTGGATTAATATACGTACAAAGTCAATGTGGATAGGAACAATAAATTAGTGCATCAAAATAAGAGGACATCAGAGACCAGAGTTGATGGTTTAGCTCAGTGGTTGAAAAAGGTGGGTTTTTTTTTTTTAAATAGGTTGTGTTCTGGTAGCAGAACGTTGATAGTTTGTGGTCTTAAAAAGGTGGATACCTCAGATTATCCATGTGAATCATTTCAAGCATGTTTGTAAGTCTGTTACCCAATTTGCCTTATACCTGTATTTACTTCCTACATTTCCTGACTTTTGAGCATTAAAGAAAATAAATCTGGTAATACATTTGATCTTTCTGCAAGTCTCTTGTTGCAGTTAGGCTGACACACATAGAGATAATAAATAAATAATGGTAACTGTGGTAAACTTGGTTAACTCCTGGCATTTTACCTCAGGATGTAAATTGTGCTTCCTTTACTAATGTTTTGTGGAAATGGTGAACTTTTGATACCTCCATAGTAGTGTTTTCTCTGTAAATATATCCTAACGCTTGTTTGTATGTATCTTTGGGAGAAGAAGTGTATTGAAAATATTCTAGGGGAAAAAATTCCCTTCATATATTTCCTTTCATTTTGATGTGAACAGAAGCATGTGTTTGATTTTTATCTTGTGTTCAGGTTTTTAATCCTTGTTTTGTATTATTAAAGGTATCACTGTCAAAATATAATAATTTAATTATAAAATATACTAAACAGGTGACCGAATGAATTTCACAGGAGCTGCTAGACCGATTTCTCCAGCAGGAAAATCAGACATGTCATCAAAACACAGAGCTGACAGCAGGTCACCCAAGCTTGATGTGCGAATGAATAGAGCTGCTGCTGACCAGAAGAAACCTAGGAATACAGAAGGCTTATCTGCCAGTGAGTCTCTTCTGCTGAAATCAGATGCCGCAAAATTGCGGTCAGACTCTCACAGCAGGTCTTTGTCTCCAAATCATAACACTTTGCAAACACTAAAAACTGATGGAAGAACAACTACTGGTCTGAGAGCTGAATCTCCAGGGCCAGGAACCCGGTCGTCTTCTCCAAAGACAAAGACACTTACAGCCGTTAGATCTGGTGCTAGTTCTCCACGATCCTCATCACCCCATGACAAAACTCTACCTCAGAAAGCTTCATCCCCTGTAAAAACAAAGCTTGATCCTCCTCGAGAACGCTCCAAATCAGATTCTTACACATTAGATCCAGACACCCTTCGCAAAAAGAAAGTACCACTAACAGAACCCTTAAGGGGGAGGTCCACTTCACCCAAACCAAAAATTATTGCAAAAGATGGAAAACCTGTTACAGAAACTGAAAATAGAGCTCCTTCCCCTCATGTCGTACAAGAAAATCTTCACAGTGAGGTAGTTGAAGTATGTACTTCCAGTACTTTAAAGACTAACAGCATTACAGATAGCACCTGTGAAGACAACACAGAATTCAGAAGTCTGGACGATAGTTCTAATAAAGTTCATTTCAGCATAGGAAAAGCACCACTGAAAGATGAGCAAGACATGAGAGCATCTCCAAAAGTGAGCCGTAAATGTGCTGGTAGGCACACAAGACCCAAAAAGGAAAAATCGAGCTTTCTTTTCAAAGGAGATGGCTCCAAGCCTGTAGAGCCTGCCAAGCAAGCAATGTCACCTTCTGTTGCAGAATGTGCTAGAGCTGTATTTGCTGCGTTTCTTTGGCATGAAGGAATAGTTCATGATGCTATGGCTTGTTCATCTTTTTTGAAGTTTAATCCAGAACTGTCCAAAGAGCACGCACCAATACGAAGCAGTCTTACTCAACAACCTGCAGAGGAAAAAGAAACCAAGTTGAAAAACAGACATTCATTGGAAATATCATCTGCTCTTAACATGTTCAACATCTCACCTCATGGACCAGATATATCCAAAATGGGTAGCATCAATAAAAACAAAGTCCTCTCAATGTTGAAAGAACCACCTCTGCATGAAAAGTGTGAGGATGGAAAAACTGAAACTACCTCCTTTGAAACATCCAGTCATCACACAATGAAATCCAAGTCTCCTCTTCCATTAACACTGCAGCACTTGGTAGCTTTCTGGGAAGATATTTCTTTAGCAACTATTAAAGCAGCTTCCCAAAACATGATTTTTCCAAGTCCTGGTTCTTGTGCAGTGTTAAAGAAGAAGGAAAGTGACAAAGATAACAAGAAAACCAAAAAAGAGAAAAAGAAAAAAGAAAAGGTTGAAACTAGGCCAAGGGGAAATCTTTTTGGCGAGATGGCCCAGCTTGCAGTAGGAGGACCTGAAAAAGACACCATCTGTGAGTTGTGTGGAGAATCCCATCCATATCCAGTGACTTACCACATGAGACAAGCTCATCCAGGTAAGATACTTATTTTTTAATTCCCATGTCCATCTGTAAAATATATTTCACACACACGTTTTAGCATTAGTAACTGTTACAAAAATGTGTCGGGCTGTCTTGTCTAACATTTTAACACAGTTCACTATAAGCTAAATTAAAACTTACACACACTTACTTACAAATTATTACACATTTGTGTACATAATTTTTAGTAGTTATGGATCTAAGCTTTCAAAGATGCTGAAGAAAGTTGTTTGAAACAAGGCCAAAATAATGAGCTGACTATACAGTAGCTCTTCAGAAACATGCTATTTGTTACACTTTAGGACTTGAAACTGTGCTGAGAAAATTGGAAATAAAATAAAAAATATGAGATAGGTTAATTAGAGTTTCTATGTTGCCAAAAGTTTTCTATTACTATTCAAGTTTAATTTTAGGAAAATGAGGTAAATCAGTGCTAGCTAGGCATTATCTTGGCTAGTCAACTGAGTTCAAAAGATACATAAATTGTGTTTTCTTTAGAAAAGGAATCACTAATAGAAGGGATTAACTACAATACAGCTAGTAATAGGTAGCCTTGTTAAAGACGAAATGATTTCTGTGTTTTCTAGCTTGTAAACATAACTAATTATTTTGCCAGTTAGTGAAGTTTAGTCTGATGATGTATGCCCTCGTTTTAGCACTGTATGCGAAGTTAAAGCAAAATTAAGGAGCCTTATTATTCAGCAGTTATCAATGCCCTGAATCTTTCTGAGAAACAGTAATCAGCAAAGGAATGCAATTCATTCCCTTTTAAGCTTTGTTAGGGGGTAGGTTTTTTATGTTTGTTAAATTGTAGATAATGTTGACTAACATATAATACTGACCTTACCATCACTTAGCTGTCTGAACGGGGAGCTGTTGATGCTTTGGACAAATTCATAATAGAAACTTAAAAACTACAATGCATTTGGATTCTTTGGACACTGGTGGGACACATGGACATGCATCTTGTTTTTTAATTAGTTCAGAGATACAGAAAAGGAGAAAACTAAGCCAGGAAAAGAAAAGCGTCTTCCTTCCCCCTCTCCATCTCTCTTTCACAGTAATAAATAATATTATAATAATCCTTCTTTTGAAATAACTTTTTTTTTTTCATCTTTTTCCCCTGTGTAGGTTGTGGCCGTTATGCAGGTGGCCAAGGTTATAATAGCATTGGGCACTTTTGTGGAGGATGGGCTGGTAATTGTGGCGATGGTGGTATTGGAGGAAGTACTTGGTATTTGGTTTGCGATCGATGCAGAGAAAAATATCTCCGTGAAAAGCAAGCAGCAGCAAGAGAGAAGGTATTTTCATCTGTTTCTCATATGTTTAGCTCTCTATCTGCTTAATAGTGCTGTGTTCACAACTTGAAAATAAAGTAGGGCCAGTTTAAAAACTTTAGAATTTCAGAACTTTGGAAGGTTTTGGAATATCCACTTATGTCATTGATAGGTTTAAAATAATAAGATAGAAACTTTGCTGATTACTTCTGACCAGATTTCTTCCCTTCAGACAGTAGTGTTTTCAAATTTGTCACGTAATTTCATTTTTTATCCCAATACAACTGCAGCATTGAATGCGGTACCTAATTTTTTTAGAAGTATGTGTCAGTTTATTTAATTTTGAAATGTTTTATTTGTTTACTGAAATATGATTACTGTTTTAACTTCATATGTTTATAGTTTCTTTAATGATCTTAATCATCCAGATCATTGGATTCAGATGCCAAACTCTGGGCAAACTAGAACAATTTTTAATGGGAATAGTACAAAATGTGGTGTTCTTATATTGGTCTTCCATGACCATTTTCAAATTCTTGCTTATAGTATACAAATATGTTAAGGTTTTAAGATAAGCAGAACAATGCTAATTTAGCTTTATTTTTGAAACTAAATTTGTCGAAACTTTTTGCACACAAAATTCATCCTGAGTCAAACATCAAAACTTTCAGCTGTTTATTAAAAGTTGGCAAAGTTATGAAAATAGTAGAAGTGCTATTTTGTAATAGAAAACATTTTATAACAGGAAGAACAAAGCAACTTTAGCATAAGTGACATTGTCAGCTTTTCTTGTGATGAAGTATAATTTAAACATACCTTTTTTAAATTTCTCTAGATTAAACAATCTAGGAGAAAACCAATGCAAGTTAAGACTCCTCGTGCCTTGCCAACTATGGAAGCTCATCAAGTGATTAAAGCCAATGCACTGTATTTGCTGTCGCTGAGTAGTGCTGCTGAGCCCAGTATCCTCTGCTATCACCCTGCAAAAGCATTCCAATCTCAACTTCCCAGTGTCAAAGAAGGAATTTCTGAAGACTTTCCCATTAAAATGCCATGTCTCTATCTACAGACTTTAGCAAGGTAATTAAAGGAAGTTTATGAATATTGATTTTAAGACTCATCTATTTATAGCGTTGGATAAAGATGTATGTATAAACTAAACTAAAACTTACATAGAAAAATACATATTTTCCTAATTCTTTATGCTCTTTGTTCTTCTTTCTCTTACATTTCCATAATCTTGTCCAATTTTTTGGATTGTATTTGCTCCAAGGGTCAAATATACCCTGAGTAGCTTTTGGATGCGAAATATTTTTTAAGAACAGTTTAGTTTCTGTCCAAAGAATTTAGAATTTCCTGAAGAGTTTAACTTAGTGTGTTAGTAGCAGACATATGTGCTACTCTTCTCTCTTCACAGTTAAAAATAGTAAGAAGGAAACCAGACTTGTGCTTACTTGATATTTCTAAGTAGATTTCACTGTAGTGTCTCATATTTATGATGGATAGACATTTGGGCCTAAAATACATAATGGAAATGCCTAATGAAAATACTAAAAGATAGCAAAGCATGATCCCCAATCCCTGTTGGTTGAAAATGTCATTATATTTTCCACTAACACTTGTAAGTCACTACCAGCTTAAATGCATTAGGTGAGGAGTAAATGAATAGCATTGGCTGGCTAAATGTATTTGCAAAGGACTTTAGTGTATGTGTGTGTTTCAGGAATTTATAATCCTTAATTTTAAAATCTAATTTGATGTAGGCATCATCATGAAAATTTTGTTGGGTACCAGGATGACAACCTTTTCCAGGATGAGATGAGGTACCTGCGCTCAACTTCAGTACCTGCACCATACATCTCAGTTACACCTGATGCAAGCCCTAATGTCTTTGAAGAGCCAGAGAGTAACATGAAATCGATGCCCCCAAGGTACTTCCTTATAATTCTAGGTACTACATACAAATGCTAAAGTATTAGCATAACACCAATTAAAAAAAAAAAAAAAAAAAAGAAGAAAAAAAAGAAAACATTGCTGTATTTAAGTAGCTAAAGTATCAGATCAGCTCAGATCAATCTCTGAAATGGCAGCAAAAGAGCCAAAACCATATGAAGCTGTAGTTGAAAAATATCTTTAGTGAATCATAGCATATCAGGTATATTTTCAACCACTAGCAATGCAAGTTGGCAAATCGGATTTGCAGCTTTTAACTGTAATGCAAACCAATTGCTTCTCTCTAGAAAGGTCTTGGGTTTACAATTTAAATATGAAAAAAGTTTCTTCAGAAATTGATAAGGACTCTTAGCATACCTCAGGGAAATTTATCCATAGTCCTTACTCCAGACCTGTTTATTTCCCCGTAGAGACAAATACAATTTTTCCAGAATATTCAGAACTGAAGAAGTGATCTAAAGAGCAATGGTCCAAGGACCATAACTGTTGCAAACTCCTCGAAAATATAGCAATTTTTTTCCCCTGTATTTCTGTTCTTTAACACAACTGACTGTAGTGCAGATTAATGGCCTTCTTGAAAGGAAGTAGCTGTTATCCTTCTTTCAGGATTTCATTCTGAAGGGAAGTTTGAACAGGAGGGAATTTCCATTACCTTACATTTTTCAGAGCAAATGTTGCTGCTTCTTTCTGTGGGAAGTTAAAATGTCACTGAAGAAATGACAACTTAATGCTATCTAGGACCAAGAGTGCTAGATGGTTTCTGTCAGGTTAAGCCAGTTTCTTATCTCATTAAGTTTACTATGATCTAATTCATGCAATTACAGATTTTTTTTGTTTTGCCAGGGAAAAAAAGGCTCTTACTGTTACTTCATAATAGTCTAGAATCAACTTATATCCTTGGTGTTTTCAGATGTCAAACAGTGATTCCTCATATTATAATGAGGATGTAATGAAGAGAAAACTTGCTTGTAATCTGTTTTTATTGCAATCTGTTATATTTTATACTGACTGCAAAAACAGTTTATTGGAATACTACAATCTACAATGTAGTCTTTTCAGAAATAGAACTTTTCTAACAAAACTCCTTAAGAGTGCATCGTATTGGTATATTCCTTTATTAAAACTATGGACACCATGGTCTCCTGAGGCCTATAGGGACAGCATAAGCTGGGAGTTCTTCTGCAGACTGTAAGAAGTCCACTGAAGGTAAGGAGTAAAACATGTCAGAGGCTTAGCCGTAGCAATTGAAAATTGGCTTTAAGGCTAATGATGTTAGAAACTTCTACTTCACATAAAGTTCTAAATTTCAGTTGGCTTGCATATTAAAAATTCACTCCGTAGATGTTTTCATGTGCATTCTCAGGGCAAATTTGGTCTGAAACTCCAATTCAGGCATGATCTGAATGTTTGTATTCTCTCTAAAAAATAGCTAAATTCTTGGAACTTACCATGTACATCATTACATTTGTTTATAAAGCACTTGCATGCTTTTTCACCATGTGTAATTCTAATACATTTTCCTTCTTTTCCAGCATTTAAAGTTATTAGGTACATAAGGCAAACTTTCATGCAGTAGCAGCATTGTCATTATGAAATGCATGTGTCTATTTAATATTTATGTATAATTCAAATATACTGTATATATTCATTAATGGGTCTGTAACTTCACTGATTTCTTTGTAGTTTGGAAACCAGTCCAATAACAGATACAGATCTTGCGAAGCGTACAGTCTTTCAAAGGTCATATTCAGTTGTTGCATCAGAATATGACAAACAGCACTCAATTTTGCCAGCTCGTGTAAAGGCGATCCCTAGGAGACGAGTTAACAGTGGAGATGCGGGTAAGAGCATTGACATTAGAAGGAGTGGAAAAATATTGTTAGACACAAAAAATATGGCATTGGATTTGCAATTCTTCTTGGAAACTCTAGACAAATATAAATACATGTAATGGCTTTTATTTCTATTTATTAATAAACATTAGCTGTTTGTTAATTTCCACAGCCTCAGAACAGCTCAGGAATTACTGTGGTTCTGAAATTTGCAGTGCATCTTTTGTGCTCGATTTAAAAGTTGAAGTGGTATTTTCTTTCTCAGTTGAAGCATCATTTTTTTCACATTGCTTTTTTTAACGCATTTTTCTCATAGTAAAAACGAACAAAAATATCGATTCTAAAATTGTTCTACTGCTTTTTATTTTTACTGTGGCTATAAAATTAAAATGCACAAATAATCTAATATATGCATATTTTTATGCTTTTGAATAGAAGTGGGGTCCTCTCTCCTGAGACATCCATCTCCTGAACTTTCTCGGTTAATCTCCGCCCACAGCTCTCTTTCCAAAGGAGAGAGAAATTTCCAATGGCCGGTATTGGCATTTGTAATCCAGCATCATGATCTGGAAGGACTTGAAATAGCAATGAAACAAGCCTTACGGAAATCTGCTTGCCGAGTCTTTGCCATGGAGGTATTAATGTAGTACTGGATCTTCTATGTTTAAAATAAGACATTTGTAAATTCTATCTCAGAATTTCTTAAAAGAATTTTTATATAGATTAAAAAACAAAAAAGAAATTATTTTGTGATGTGCAGTGAACCTATTCTAAAAGTTCATTTGTATTATCTGATAAAAGAATATTATTAAGGCTCCAAAAATCAGTTATACAAATACTGTTTTCTCCTCGCTTGCTCAGTATCTTCCCGGTCTTACTTGCCATTCCTTTTTCAAATCTTGGACTGAGAATTCTTTCTTTAGAATTGTTTTGGTGCTGGTAATATAACATCAAGGTGCAGAAGTATTGCAGCTTTTAGAAGAATATAAGAATGTTACCATTTTTAAAAACCTTTTTTCCCCACTATGTTGATTTTTTTGGAAGTGACTGAATTGTTTGCATTAATTCAGTCAATGGCAGAGACCAGGAAACAAGGAAACCAAATCGCAGCTTACGGAGCTCTAAATTAAAAAGCATCTTTACTTTGTTAACCAATTTGAACTGTAAGCAGTGCTGCCACCTCATCCTGTCATAATCTCTGAAAATACATAAGAACTTTGCTTTTCATCCTTAAAGTTTCTTTCAAAGAACTTATTTTTGTATATGATGTTTGTGAATTAGTTTATGTCCCCTGGAATATATTTGTCATTTCAATTAACTGTTTTAGCTACAGAGCAACGTGTCTTACTCGAAGACCTCTGCATTATTATTATTTACCAGTCCAAAGGCAACAGTGCATCTCTTTGCATAAATAGTTTAAGAGATGGGTTTACTCCAGGTTTGCTTAACCAATTGATAACTCCTTCTGTGTATTTTATTTTAGGCTTTTAATTGGCTTCTTTGTAACGTCATTCAAACAACTTCTCTTCATGATATTTTATGGCATTTTGTGGCTTCCCTGACTCCTGCACCTGTAGAGCCTGAAGAAGAGGAGGACGAAGAAAATAAATCAAATAAAGAAAATGCAGAACAAGTATGTGAGGTTCAGCATTCCTTTCATAAATACAGTATCTCTACTGATTTTGCAGTCAATTTAGAAATATTTTTAGTATGTGTAAAAAGGAGCCTTAGTCCTCTCTCTGTGAAACAAAACATTAATTATGGGATGAAAATTTAATTAGTCTTACATTGCACTTCAACTCTTTTAATAGATAAATTAATTTTTCTTCTAAAATCACCAGGTTTTGGATGGTGATGAATTCCAGTCTTTTAATGTATTTTTAATGATTATTCGGGGGGGGGCACAAATATGTTTCGAATCCAGTGACAAAAAAGAAGTTACTGTTTGCTTTGTTATTCTCCCTTTGCCCCCAAAAAAGAAGAGAGAAAAGAGAAAATATTTTTCAGAGGAGCTTTGTTGTTCAGTCTGCTGTGGTTTGGATAATTACTGAAAGATAAAGGAGATTAGAAAGGAATGTTAAAATATGTCACTTCTGCTCTGGTGGGAATGCTGCTTCTCTTTTGATGTAATGAAGGGGGGATTTGCAATATTCCCCTTTGTCACTTGGCTAGGATGAGTAATTTTATGATGTACAAGAAACTGGGAACAGTTTTCAGCTAATTGTTAAATATCACTCAGGTGATGTATATTCAAATCACAACGTCTTCCTTCAGTAGTCTGATCATATGATAAAAATATCCATTTAAATATGTACAATGTAATAAATCCAAGGCAATTTGGTGCTTTTTCACAACTGGGATTCATTTCCATATGTGAAATACTTGTACATATTCTTTTACTATACTGGGAGAGGGTGAGAAATCTTAGTGATTAATTTTGTCAAAATGGGGGATAGAACCATAAACGGCTTATCACATAAGATGTAGGTTCAAGGATAAAATCCTTGCTAAAGCAAAACAAAATGCAAGAGTTACTGAGCTGCAGAGGAGACAGGATGGAGCAGGATGCTAACTATATAGATAGGATCCTTGGTGGGAAGGAGAATACCTAGGATTTGAACTTTTTTTGAATAATTGATTATATTTAGCACGGAGTTCAATCTCATGCTTCTTACTTCATATGCTGAGTACACTTTACCACATTACACCCTCCAGGAAAATACAGAGAAATGTCTGGTTTGATGATTCTTGTCTAGGTAAGCAGGTGCCTAAAACTCATTTCAAATAAGACCATAGCATTTCTAGGCATTCAAGCAGTTGAGATCCATGGGAAATCTACTTACAAGAATATACATAGACAATTTAATGGGTTTAAAATATTAAATTTTAATCTGGCTTTGGATGTCAGTATGTTGGGGGCAATGCAGCTGGGTTCCGTGGTTCAGGCAGGATGAGATTTTCTTTTAAAAATGAAGCAGTTTAGAAGGCAGAGGAAACAGTTTGTATCCTTCATTGATCAGTCTTTCCCTGCCTTCTGAAACAGGGTATCACAATCAGTATCTCTTTCTCTGCTACCCTTCCCCATAACACACCTTGCTGGCCCTCACCTTCTCTCCCTTCATACCCACTGCCTGGTGGAACCTGGCTCCCAATGCACAGCTGTTCTCATACTGACACACCTTAACTGAGAGTCATTATTTTCACAGCTCTAATGAAATAAAGCAGCTGATAACCTTAGCTTAATTAGCAAGTTTGCTGTGATTGGTTTTTGCTGCTCAAAGCAGTTATTATTAACAGCTGGACTAGATTAATTTTTCTAGAGTTTGTTGTTTGGATGGGGTTTTTTTTAATTTATTGCAATTTAATGTTTCACATTTTTAAATCATGAGAAATATCTGGTAGTATACTTTCCGAATTCCTTATTTGGTGTTCATGTATAATTTGCTATTGTAAAAATTCTCAGACAGAACTGCTTTGAAGTTTACATTCATTATAGGATTGTTGCAGTTATTCTTAACCCAAATATCATGAACGTTTTTCTTTCTATTTATTTAACCTTTTAGTCTGAAAGCCTGTTAACAACATACAAATTGCTTTGCATCTTAGGAGAAAGACACAAGAGTATGTGAACATCCTCTGTCAGACATCGTGATTGCTGGCGAAGCAGCTCACCCATTACCCCACACTTTTCATCGCCTCCTCCAGACAATCTCTGATCTTATGATGTCTCTTCCCAGTGGTAGTGCATTACAGCAAATGGCCTTAAGGTAAGCACAAATTAAGAAGATTCTTAAAAGGCTGGAAACGTCGTAACATTATAGATTACAAGATTTTGCAATGTAGATAAGAAGTTTGAAACAACTTTATGTGCCTGTGTGTAAAGGAGCATGTGTATCCTTACGCGTAGGAAAGATATACGTAAAAGATGTATGTGTGTGTTTATACATATAAATACTAGTATGAAAGACTTTGTAGAGAAAAATGTATTTGCTCTTAAATTCTGTACTGTATCCACTATGAAAAAAATACGTATTATTGAATAATATGGTAGTATCTCTGTGTATGTGCATAGTAGCCTGTGTATCTGCCTCAAAGATACAAATTGAATAATAATGATTCTATTCACTGTTAAAATTCTAAGAAAAGTTTACTCCTGCCTTCCTCAAAGAGATGCATGGAAACACTTAAGATCCTGCAAAAATTTGAAGTTAAACGTTTACAGAAAAACATTTGGAGAAGCAAAAATGTTAATAATAGCTTTGCTGATAGGTTATGTCTTTTAAACAACATTCAAAATTTCAAAACCCACTACATGTGTTTTCAGGTGCTGGAGTCTCAAATTCAAACAGTCTGATCACCAGTTCCTGCACCAGAGCAATGTTTTTCATCATATCAACAATATTTTGTCTAAATCTGATGATGGAGATAGTGAAGAGAGTTTTAGTATCAGTATTCAATCTGGTTTTGAAGTCATGAATCAGGCAAGTATTACACCTCTCTCTCGGAAGCAGAGATCAATTGTGAACAGCCTGTACTTCCTATAATCATTCTGTTTGCATTAAAACATCTTTTATTGCAATGTCGTATTTCCTTGAATGTATCTCAGTTTGGGATCTTGTTGCTGATATTCCGGTTTTTGTATTTAGCTTGAGAGGTTCAAATATTGTCCCCCAGCCTGTATGTCACTCAAACCTAAATTTTGGAGCAGTGCTTGTAAGCGCTTGTTTGCAAGTAAAGTGTTTGGGGATCTCTTGTAGTTCACCGAGTTTATTTTTTTAAATGCTGTGTACTTCCAGTTCTTACTCGCTTATATCTTTTTTTCTTCTGTTATTCTGAGGAGCACAAGTTAATAGTCCTAATGAATATCTTTAAAGTGTTTTCTTCCATTTATTAATACATTTAGGCATTTACCAATGTATTCTGCTGTTAGCTATTAATATTTCCTTTGGTTTAAAGGGCTGAATAATTTGAACCAATAAATGACAAATTTCTTCTTTAATTCAGAGAGCATATTCCTCAAAACAGATATGTCTGATTTTAAAAATTTTAAATAATGCCTGTATTTGGGCTAGGTTTCAGATATTTTAAATGATCTCATTTGTTTTCACAGGAACTGTGTATAGTGGTTTGTCTAAAAGACCTAACAAGCATTGTTGACATTAAAACATCAAGCCGACCTGCCATGATTGGTAGTTTAACAGATGGATCTACAGAAACGTTCTGGGAGTCAGGAGATGAAGATAAAAATAAAACTAAAAACATCACAATTAACTGTGTAAAAGGAATCAATGCACGTTATGTGTGTGTTCATGTAGACAATTCCAGAGATCTTGGGGTAAGAGGAAAATGAAATGAAATGTCTCTCATTGAAGGTGCATAGTCAAAGTTGTCAATCAAGAACCACTGTTTTCTTTATCCGGTTCAGTTTGTAATTCTAATTCAGAAGCTCACATTTCAAAGTAAAGTTTCTAATACCTGTGGTTTTAAAAGCAATACCTAATATGATCAGACCAGTTCAACTGAACATGAACCTTTTCACTTACTACATTCACGTTTATTGATCTGTACAGTAATGTTACAAATATATCTTCATTTCAACTATAGCTTTTCATACAAGGAGCAAATTTATTTATTTTTTGAGAGCTGTATTTTGGAATTCTTTGTCCTTGGTTTTGATCACTTTTTAAATTTATTTTCATAGTGAAACAACTTGTCTCCCTCTTATATACGTACTCTCTTAATATGGAAGAAATAGTTAGAATGGTACTCAGTTGAAGTATTTTGTTCTTATTTTGCTTGTCTGTTGCAGAACAAAGTAACTTCAATGACCTTCCTAACTGGCAAGGCAGTAGAAGATCTCTGCAGAATAAAGCAGGTAAACATTTTAACAGTTGACATTGAAAAATTGCTGTCATTTTTTGGCTGCATATAGCAGAGGTCTAACAAACTGGTTTCTTTTAGGGGTACTTAGAATATACCTGAAATAATTGCATTAAGTAGTATTACATGTTGTTAGATATTCTGATGCCTGGCTTCTTAGTGTTGCACTTATTGCCTTTTATCTGCTTCCTGGAATCATTTTTCATTAAAGAAATGCAGCTTAAGAGTGAGCAGAGGTAGAACATTGTGAGAAGGAGAAAATATATTATTTACCCTCAACCTCAGTTGTTGTAGTCACGTGGTCTAATACACGTTTATAGCGCACATTTTACCGTGCCGTTTTAGTTCTCAACTTCAAGTAGCTGAAGGCTTCTGTCCAGAGACTCAAGTTCAGGATCTTTGTACTTCAGTTGCTAAGCCAAATGATAGATGCATGTTTTTTACACAGAGAACAATGTTTTCTATTTTGACACTGATGTGACCCATCAAAGATATTTAAGGTTTCAAGCAGGCAGTTACCATTTTGGGCTCAAAACTTTATTATTTGGATTATTGACAGTCAGTGGTAAAATTCTTCAAGAAGCAGCATTTTCTTACTACAGAGGAAAGGTTTGCTTTTCTCTACCTCTTACCCTCAGAGAGCATTTAAGCAAAGATATAGCTCCAAAAGATGTTACAAATCTGAAGCAACTAAACTTTGGTACAGTGGGCTCGTACCAAGCAGTGAAGTGTGAGCATGTGTATATATGTAGACAGATACGAAGTTTGTGGGCGTATTGTCTGTGAGTCTATATATGTAGATACAAAATAGAGATGGGGACACATCCACCCCCCCGCTCTCCCCCTTGGAGAATTCTTTTTTGTGTGAGAAGACTGACTTGGTGTGTCTACCCATCCAGCTAAATAAAAGACGACCGTGGCAGAGCTCAGGCGCTGGACTCGTGATCATTCATGCAGCTTGTTAGCTCACTCCCTGGCTTTGTTTCTGTCTGCTCAAACACAGTGCCCAGGCATCTTTCCAGGGATGGTTCATTCCCAGAAGACAGGCAGGACTTTATTCAGCTTTGTTCCCTCCTTCCTGAACAGTCCTCTGATGCTTCTTTAATGAGTTTTATATAGAATCATTTAGGTTGGAAGAGACCTTTAAGATCATCAAGTCCAACCGTTAACCTAGCACTGCCAAGTCCACCACTAAACCATGACCCTAAGCATCACATCTACACATCTTTTAAATATCTCCAGGGATGGTGACTCCACCACTTCCCTGGGCAGCCTGTTCCAGTGCTTGATAATCTTCAAACATGCCCACATACTATACCATAACTCATGCATACCCTGTCTTGTGGTATATATAAAAAAAAAAAAAGTCAGTCTTGTTTATTGCAGCACAGTTCAATACAGACACTGAGAATTAGCACAGAAACGGGAAAGAACAAATATTAGCTTGATTATAAATGAGCCATTGGGCTCTATGGATGTGAGAGAGGGCTCACTTGGCGCAGGGCCAAGTGTAACTTAGACCCCCCTCAGGTTGCTCTGAGCAATGGTGTCAGACACTGCACCCTATCGGTTTTTGTCTTCCAGTAGTGACATCACAGTTTAAATCATATAACATTAATTACATTCTTTTTTTTAAACCATATTTATTTTAAAATAAACTTAATTTGATACAGTTCATCCATGTTTTTTACAATTATTAAGTCCTGCATGTCTATCAGACATTGACTTCCACAAAGTTACAATTTCTTTGGCAGGGGTTTATGTGAATAGGGATGAAATAACTTAACTACTGATAATTGTGTGTTATATTTTCAGTTAAATTATGGCAGCTTTTTTTTTTAATTAAAAGTAGTGAGCAAATATTCATTCAAAGTGGTATTTTGAATATGTGAACTGTTGCTTAGAGGATAAAAGGGATAGATAGCCCACTATTTCTGATAGGCTTTAAAGACAAAAAATAAATGCCTATATGTAACTTTTTAAAATCTGAGATTTTTTTTTTTATTTGAACACATGAGGTTGAATATTTTAATAATTCACCATGATAGTCTTACTGCTCAGGATGAAAATTTCATAGCAAAGGCTGTATTGGTTCCAGTGATATAGGATGGGTTTGTTTTAGAGGTAGGTGACTTTTTGTTTGATGTAATGTCAGTTCCCATCTTTATATTCCTGTTTAATAGGTAGACTTGGATTCAAGACATATTGGCTGGGTAACAAGTGAACTTCCTGGGGGTGATAACCACATCATCAAAATTGAATTGAAGGGTCCAGAGAACACACTAAGAGTTCGACAAGTGAAAATTCTTGGATGGAAAGATGGCGAAAGCATTAAAATAGCAGGCCAGATTTCTGCAAGTGTAGCTCAACAAAGAAACTGTGAATCTGAGACGCTGCGAGTATTCCGACTTATTACATCCCAGGTAGGATTTTAATGATGTGTTATACGGTAAAAGTTACTATAAATCATAGACTTTCAGTGCTTTATGTTTTAATGTGAAATATAACATCTGCACAAGTTTGTCTTTGAGATAAGTTAATTGACACTGTCTTTCTTCCAGGTATTTGGAAAACTCATCTCCGGAGATGCTGAGCCAACCCCAGAACAAGAAGAAAAAGCACTGTTGTCTTCCCCAGAAGGAGAAGAAAAAGTACACAATGTATTTATTTGTATTCTATTAATAATATTTTGCTGAAAAAATGATCCAGGATGATTTTCAGTATTTGTCCTGTGTCTTATACTACATAATTTTTTGATCAAAACAGAAGTAAAATGTCACAATTGCTTATTTTTTAAAAGTTATCATTGATTTTTTTATTAGTAAATTGTAATTGGGGCATACACGTTTAATGGAAACATCATAGCAATGGTGGCACAAATTATGCCTACAATTACAGGAGTACTTAACACCTGCAGTAATGGTCATCCTGAAAGTCCTTCTTGCCTATTATCTTGTGCCTCAAGAGGGGCTCTGTTGACATTTAGAGAAAAGGTATTAAGAAATCGCACTAGTATCCTTTTACCTAGTCTACTCTCCTGTCTTCCAGCACGGATTAGTTTAAGAAGTGTTCCTGAAAAGGTCACTGTATCTGGACTGTCATGTTTAATAGCCAAAATTGGACTGTCCTCAATGAAAGTAATTTCATTTTTCCGATGATACATGGGTTTGCTCTACCCAGTACCTTGTGGCAATAAGTTCCATGACTGAATTATTCACTTTGTAAAAGTGTATTTTTCTCACGTGTGCTGTGTGGTAACTTAATTGTGTGTTCCCTGTTTCTTTTATTGTGAAATACATAAATGGAAAAGTATGTTCCATGCACTACTTTACAAAGACTTAACCCGTGATTGTATTAAGCTACATGAAGAGGCTGAATCTTGGATAATTATACTTCACTTGTTTTTGCTTATTGATTATTTATTTTATTTCATGCTCAAATTTCCTCTTATAAAGAAAGAAAGTAAATTTATTAACCAGAGTTACATTGATCTTGCTTATATATCTTATTCCTCTGTAACAGAAAGCTACAAACTTTTAGAACAAAGTTTGTTGATATTCCATGTTAATTGCTACAGTAATTAGGAAATGTTCTTGAAACTCTTGATCTAATATTTAATATGCTTTTTTTGAAGGCAACATCAGATGCAGACCTGAAGGAGCACATGGTAGGGATCATATTCAGCCGGAGCAAACTGACAAATTTGCAGAAGCAGGTTTGTTCATTTTGAAATGCTTTGAGAATTAAATGTTTGTGTGTTGTAATAAACATGCTCATTTTCAGTGAATATAGTACCTTTTACTTGACACTTTCAGTTCTTCTGTTGTTCCTTATAATCAAATTTTGGTTTACATTTTAAGTAGTATGTGTGTGCATTTTATATGAAAAATCTGCTGAAATTGACACTGAAAAAATCCATTTTAATAGGATAAAAACCCCATCCTCTTAGACTCAATTTAAAAAGAAAAGTTTTAGAATTGAGTTGTAAATGGTACTTATTCATGTTTGCTGATAATAAAAGCATAATAATAGACCCTCTCAGATTTCTAGGAGAGATTCAGTGACAGAGTTTAGATTCTTAGTTTTGCACGTTTTCTCCCCATTTCTGTCATCAAAAAGTATTTACATCTGATAAAATTTAATACTAAAAAGGTAATCAGTGCATAGATTCTTAAATTATTCTTTCCTGCAGTCAATGAAAGTTTGGATTTGTGGTTTTCTTACTAATCTTTGTTTTTCTTAACATAAAGCAGTAGTTAGAGTATGTTTTTTCTTTTTCTTTTGAATACTGAATTTTTTTTAAATATACTGACTAAAGCATCCTTTATATTATCTTTATTACACCTATCACAAGATAAACATTGCTGTAAAGATTTTCACAGTAATGTAAGAGGTATTAGATTCATTTTGAAGTTTGTTAGATTAGTAAGTCATGTAGAATCTACTTTTTTGTCACCCATCTTGGCAAACTTTAAAATCTCTTAAATATGCTTTTTAACATGCTATTGGTAAAATGAAAACATGGTTTCTAAAATTTTTTAAGCTTCCTGAATAGTAAACTAAACAAGAGAATAAGTCTTTTAATAAATCCTTTTCTTGTGTGGATTTTGAGTACGTGTATTTCTTTGGGGTTTTTTGTGTGTAGTTTTTTTAACCTGAATTCTATGTAAAAGGCAAATTAAAAGGCGGGAACTACAATAAAAAAAGATTTATGTCAATGAAATTTTGCAGAATGAAGATGACCAAATTCAGTATTAAATCTAAATCTTAATTCTAAAGAATTCTATCTAATCTTTACTCTAAATTTAAATCTAAATTTTATTCTTCATTTGCATTTATATGTTGAAAAGTAATTTGAGCACAGGCTGCATTTCACAGGCTTTCCATTTTAGTCATAGTTGTGAAGGTACATAAAATACAATCTCTTTAACTTTCTAAAAGTTTTTAAGAGTTACTATGCATTTGGATTCTGTTTGGATAGGTATGTGCTCATATAGTCCAGGCCATACGAATGGAAGCAACCCGTGTGCGTGAAGAATGGGAGCATGCCATCTCTAGCAAAGAGAACGCCAACTCGCAGCCCAACGATGAAGATGCTTCATCTGATGCTTATTGCTTTGAGCTGCTGTCAATGGTTCTGGCATTGAGCGGTTCCAATGTAGGCCGACAGTATCTGGCTCAGCAGCTGACTCTGCTCCAGGATCTCTTCTCATTGCTGCACACTGCTTCTCCCAGGGTGCAGAGACAGGTGAGTGCTAACTGTTCCTTGTCTATCGTGGTAGTCCTAGGAAAAAAAGTGTTTAGAATCCTATAATTGTGTGCGTGATACTATAATATGTATTTGAAATTATTTTTTTGTGAAATGTAATTTTGTGTTTTCACTTCAAAAATGCTTCCCCAGTCATACTCTGATCATCCCCATATTCCACATAGGGAATAATTGTCAATAAAGCAACTCATTTTGTTATTGCAATCATGAGGAGAGGGCAAATAGAAATTTATGAACATTTAAAAACAAATTAAAGAATCTGGTTTTGGAATTTAAGTGTCAAGTTTGGGAGTTTTTTCCCAGTTTTTGAATGGAGTTAAAATGATAAAGTTTTATGTGTTTGATATATAAATACATATATATTCCAGCACCACCACAATTGGACTGTATAAAACTATTTGTAGGAAGGACAAACAGTGTTGAAGACAATGAAGGTTACAGTTATGAAATTAAAACAAACTCACTTTTAAGTAAGTTTGTAATGTTTTGTCTCCAAGAGGTAGAACTGAAGTGTAGGAACTCAAAATTCCTTAATTAACACTTACGTCATCATGAACCTAAATCGGCAAACTATTCTGAAATGCCTTTGAGCAATATCACTCTTCACCTTTCTTGTCCTTATTCTGAAGGATTTTGAATAGGACAGGATAAATTGCTTTCTCAAACCATACATCAAAGGGACATATGAGTTGCTTGGCAGGGGTTGTTGCTGAAATGAAGTAGGATGCACAAGAGCAATTAGTCATTTTGTGTGTCCTAATGAGGGTCTTTTACCTAAGCACACAGCCTTCATTTTGGAGTGATGCTGCAAAAGATTCTTCAGTGAACCTGAACTTCACAGTATTCAGTGAATTTTACTTCACAGTAGCCCAGTTGCTCATGTTTTCAGCAGACTCATCCATGTCCTGTTATGTATGTTCAGTTTGTCAGGTATTTCCTTTCTGTCGCAATCACTAAGAATTTTCTTTATTAAGATGAAAGGTCAGATCCTGAAGTTGGCAGTGCCTTGTGACTGGCAGTGCTTAAATTTAGACCAGTGTTACGTATTACGTTCAAAAAAAGAGACTAGTTAAAGTTCATGTATTGCACTTACCTACTTTACTTATAAAGGACAGCATCATCCAGAATTATTACATATAATTGCAAGAACCAGAGGTGCTCCTTTTAAATATCAGAGCTGTTAATTTCCCATTTTTCAAATGTATGAAGTTTAAAAGCTGGTTTATTTATTTATTGCAAATAAGAATTCTGTATAAAAAGCAGGTAAGTTTTCTGGTGTGGAAGGAAATTAGTGAGATGACTGCTTATTTTTTAGTAAGATCTCATGCCACTTCATTGTGGGGAAAGGGTCTGAGAGAGCTACGGTTACCCCCGTTTATATGTGCTGCATATCTTCCAAATGTTGGTAAATATTTGCATGATTTGAGGAGGCCATAGTTAATTCTTGCCCTTTTAATATCGTGTTTGACCTCAAGGCACAGTGACAGCTAGAATTATGGGATAACTAATGACTGTCTTGCTAAAATGTCATAACAGATGAAGCAGAGGCTTCACTGGTTGAGATTAGACCTTGAATGAGTAGAGCATGGTTGAAATGTCTGTCAAATGGACAGGACCTAAAAATCCAGTGGTGTTTGGGTATTTCATATTATGCATTTATAATGCCCATATAGCCTGTATAGGTAAGATGAGAGGTTTTTAATTAGCAGCGTTTGTTATTGATCTGGCATGAGTCCTTAGCGTCTTTGTCTTACGCTCAGGCTATGCATGTAGTAATGTGGAACTAGACAATTCCTTTCTGCTCTTGGTATCCTCAGGTAGAGCTTTAATATCTGTTTCTTTCTGAACTTCAGTGTTGTCTGTCTGAGTATGTGTGTATCTATATGCACATAATATAACATAAATATATAGACATATAAAATATTTACTTTAGTATAGGTAATGCACTAGCTTGCTGTTGCTAGCTGGTATGCCTTCTCTAGGTGAATTTTTAGTGCCTGTTTCAGAAGTTTATATGTCTCATGCTCTATACTTTTTCCAGTTTTCTGAACTGTTACAATGTCACATTTCAACTTGCCTGGAGGCAGATACTGCCCCACTTAGTAATTCTGATATTGCAGATATGTAAAACACACTTTTTTTTCTTAAAATGTAAACAGTTTTTCAAGAGAACATTGAGGCTTGAGAAATTAGATATGAAATGTTAACTTCTTAAGCTTTCATACGTCCTGATTTGGACCAAACTTTGCATGATATAGCCAATTTCAACCCCAATTCCACCAGCTGGTAAGGTTGAAGCATATCATTTCAAGACAGCTCCTGTTAGATCCAGAGCAATTGGCAAAAATTTCCTTTTCAAAAAATTCCAGTTAAAATATCGCAAGGAAAACTAGAGGAGGGGGAAAAGAGTATCATGATTCTCAGTACCTCGAGGCAAGTACTTTGTTTTCAGAAGTCTAAAGTGTCTCTAACTGTTCTACCACAGAGTTTCTGACATCTAAAGATTATATCTGAAGATACATATCTAAAGATTATATGCAAAGTGGGTAACATGTCTGTAACGTGCAAGCAAATCAGAGTTATACAAACATCTGTATCACTGTTGTTGTAAGTCCAGTACCAAGCATATTTTTATTATTATATGAAGACTAAGCATTGTTTGAGTGAGATTGGTTCTGGACTCTTTGGCCTTGTCTCACTGAGTATATTAATAAACACTTCAAAACAATATATAAACCTTACAGAATTTCTTACAGGTGTGATTTAAGTACAGAAAGTAGATTCAATCCTTCTTGCTGAAATAACTTGTAAAGAAGAAAGACTTCATTTGATTTTGTTTGAAAACTCTACCTGTCTTGGTAAGAATTGTGGTGTTCTGATTTTTTCTCCAGGTAACATCATTACTAAGACGTGTTTTGCCTGAGGTAACCCCTAGTCGCCTGGCAAGTATTATAGGAGTGAAGTCTCTTCCACCAGCAGATATAAGTGATATCATTCACTCAACAGAAAAAGGAGATTGGAATAAGCTAGGTATCTTAGACATGTTTTTGGGATGCATTGCCAAAGCTCTCACTGTACAGCTAAAAGCCAAAGGAACTACTATAACAGGGACAGCTGGCACTACTGCAGGCAAAGGAGTTACTACAGTCACACTTCCAATGATCTTCAATTCCAGGTTTGTTTAAAAATATGTATATATTCTCAAGCTAAAGGCGCAAAAAAATTACATTCTTTGAAGTCAGTTATGTTGTCTTTTATAATCTTTGTTTTGTAAGTGGAAAAAATTGTATAACACTTTGACAGTATGACTCACAAGTTATTAGTGAGTTTGATTTAAAAAAAGAAAAAAAAAAACTTACCATATGCTGAATATGTGCACTATTTCTTTGTGGTGGATTTTGACAAATAGTAACTAATTACTTGAATTTATTTCATGTATTACCATATGTGCTTTGCAGCTATATTCGGCGAGGTGAAAGCCATTGGTGGATGAAGGGTTCAACACCTACGCAGATTTCAGAGATCATTATTAAACTCATTAAAGACATGGCAGCGGTAAGTTTCTATCCTTTAAATGTGTGTGGGATATTAAAATATTTCTGATAATGAAGAGTACATTTTTTCATTACTTTCTATTACAGTTAGTGTTGGGTTGAGCTGTCAAATGTGAGTTGGTCTCAAGAAAAAAAAAGTATAGTCTTCTGTGTAGAGTCTAGGCCCAGGAGCAGTAGGAACTGAGTTCTGATTCTGCTAAACAGAAGTCCAGTTTTGAAATAAGCTTTTAAATAAGACACTTGTACTAGAAATTTAAGAAGTAAACAATAACCGTGTGTCATTTTCTACATTATTAACTTAGAAGCCTAATTTTTTAAGTCTTGACCATTCAGAACTCCAACTGAAAAGTAAAAAGTGTCTGCGGAGTAAGAGAATAGTGATGTTTTCATGTAACTGTATGTAGTTCTTATATGTGGAATTCAAGGGATCAAGTCAGTCAAAGTGTAGTTCTCTCGGATGTGGATATAAATCCCTCTTTCAGTATATTCTGAATTGCTTACTTAAAATGCAGCAGCACTTTAAAGGAATGATTGGGACTGAGTTTACTCTAAAGTAGCCAGACTGTAAGGACCCTCCTCTCCTCTTGTGTGAAGAAGAGATCTGAACTTTATTCCCTTTCATTCTAGATGAGGGAGACATGACTGAGGCCATTCAAGGGTGGGAGTACTAACATTTCTTGATTATGTTTTGTAAGGGACCTCTGTGGTTTAGGCATGCTCAAAACATGTTCGGGCATTCCGCCCTGTTACCCAATAGAGGGGTTCTAGTTTTAAAACCTTTTTTGAGGCTTTTTAGAGCTGCTAATTAGCAGTGGAGGGACATCAGTGTTATTAGCCCCCTCATAAGAGTTACAAATGGGATTAATTTCACTTGACTTTTTCAACATTTGCCATGTGTAGGTATCTACATCTGAGTTAGTATTGTAGCTTCCTTTTTAGAGTCCAGTGAGTCTGAACTATTTCTGTCACCTTTAGTATGAGGTTTACAAATTTAGAGATTACATTAAGAACTTAAGGATTCAGCAGTCTCTGAATTGGGAACTTTAGGGTATGACTCAGTGCCATAGGCTCAGAATCTTTAAGGTTGTTTTGGAAAGTGTTCTAATAGTTCTGATGTCTCCTGTGTACTCCTCTTTATTTCTTTCAAATATAGAAACTGTGGAGAGTATTCAGGAAAGCTGAGCTAGGCAAGTGAAGCTGATTTCTGTAGGAACCCACTGTAATCTGTGTGTTGTTCACAGTCATAGAATCATAGAATAGTTTGGGATGGAAGGGACCTTTAAAGGTCATCTAGTCCAACCCCCCTGCAATAAGCAGGGACATCCTCAACTAGATCAGGTTGCCCAGAGCCCCATCCAGCCTGACCTTGAATGTTTCCAGGGATGGGGCTTCTATCGCGTCTCTGGGCAACCCGTGCCAGTACTTCACCACCCTCGTAAAAAAAAAAAAAACTTCTTCCTTATGTCTAGCCTATATCTCCCCTCCTTTAGTTTAAAACCATTACCCCTTGTCCTATCACAGCAGGCCCTGCTAAGAAGTTTTTCCCCATCTTTCTCATAGGCCCCCTTTAAGTATTGAAAAGCCGCAGTAAGGTCCCCTCAGAGCCTTCTCTTCTCCAGGCTGAACAAACGCAACTCTCTCAGCCTGTCTTCAGAGGAGAGCTGCTCCAGCCCTCTGATCATTTTTGTGGCCCTCCTCTGGACCTGCTCCAACAGGTCCATGTCTGTCTTGTGTTTGGGGCTCCAGAGCTGGACGCAGGACTCCAGGTGGGGTCTCACCAGAGCAGAGTAGAGGGGCAGAATCCCCTCCCTCGACCTGCTGGCTGCGTCTCTTTTGATGCAGCCCAGGATACGGTTGGCCTTCTGGGCTGCAAGCGCACATTGCTGGCTCATGTCCAGCTTTTCATCCACCAGTACCCCCAAGTCCTTCTCGGTAGGGCTGCTCTCGATCCCTTCATCCCCCAGCCTGTATTGGATACTGGGGGTTGGTCTGACCCAGGTACAGGACCTTGCATTTGTCCTTGTTGAACCTCATGAGGTTCGCCCGGGCCCACCTCTTGAGCTTGTCCAGGTCCCTCTGGATGGCATCCCATCCCTCAGGTGTGTCCACCGCACCACTCAGCTTGGTGGTGTCTGCAAACTTGCTGAGGGTGCACTCGATCCCACTGTCTATGTCATTGATGAAGATATTAAAGAGTACTGGTCCCAATACAGACCCCTGAGGGATACCACTTGTCACCGATCTCCACCTGGACTTTGAGCCATTGACCGCTACCCTCTGGATGTGACCATCCAACCAATTCCTCATCCACTGAACAGTCCACCCATCAAGTCCGTATCTCTCCAATTTAGAGAGAAGGATGTTGTGGGGGACCATGTCAAAGGCCTTACAGAAGTCCAGATAGGTGACATCCGTAGCTCTTCCCTTGTCCACTGAGGTAGTCACTCCATCATAGAAGGCCACTAGATTGGTCAGGCAGGACTCGCCCTTGATGAAGCCATGCTGGCTGTCTCCAGTCACCTCCCTGTCCTCCATGTGCCTCAGCATAGCTTCTAGGAGGATCTGCTCCATGATCTTCCCAGGCACAGAGGTGAAGCTGACAGGTTGGTAGTTCTCAGGGTCCTCCTTCCTATCCTTTTTAAAAATGGGTGCAATGTTTCCCTTTTTCCAGTCCCCAGGGACTTCACCTGACTGCCATGACTTTTCAAATATCATGGAGAGTGGCTTGGCAACTACCTCAGCCAATTCCCTCAGGACTCTGGGATGCATCTCGTCAGGTCCCATAGGCTTATGTACGTTCAGGTTCCTCAGGTGGTCACAAACCTGATCTTCTCTTACAGTGGGAGGGACATTGCTCCCCCAGTCCCCGTCTTGTGGTTTATCCACTCGAGAGGTGTGGGAAGAGAGGCTGCCGGTGAAGACTGAGGCAAAAAAGTCCTTGCGTACCTCAGCCTTCTCCTCATCTGTTGATACCAGTTTTCCAGACCTGCTCACCAAGGAGGGGTATACTTTCTTTGACCTTCCTTTTCTGACTGACATACCTGTAGAAGCCCTTCTTGTTATTCTTCGCATCCCTTGCCAAGTTCAGCTCCGGCCGCGCCTTGGCCTTCCTGACCCCACCCCGATGCAACCGGGCAGTGTCCTTATACTCTTCCCAGGACACCTGTCCCTGCTTCCACTGCCTGGGCATTTCCTTCTTGCCATTTAGTTTGACCAGCAAGTCTTGACTCAGCCATGCTGGTCTCTTGCCTCCCTTGCCCAATTTCTTCCACCTGGGGACTGAGAGCTCTTGCGCTCTATGGAAAGTGTCCTTAAAGATCTGCCAGCTCTGTTCTGCTCCCTTGTCCCTGAGGGCAGTTTCCCAGGGGGTCCTATTGACTAACTCCTTGAAGAGCTGGAAATTTGCTTTCCTAAAATTCAGGGTCCCGACCATACTCTTCACCTGACCCATATCCCTCAGGACTGTGAACTCCACCAGCGCATGATCACTGCAGCCCAGGCTGCCTCCAATCTTGACGTCACCAATTAGCTTACTCACATTGGTGACCATCAGGTCCAGTATCGCATCCCCTCTGGTGGGGCTGTCTATTACCTGGCTTAAGAAGTTATCTTCCATGCACTCCAGGAGTCTCTTGGATTGCCTACAGCTCGCCGTGCTGCTCTTCCAGCAGATGTCGGGGTGGTTGAAGTCCCCCAGCAGGACGAGAGCCTGCGAGCGTGATGCCTCCTGTAGCTGGAGCAAGAAGGCTTCGTCAATAGGCTCCCCTTGATCGGGTGGCCTGCAGTAGACCCCAACCACAAGGTTCCCTTTCACTTGTTTGTGCTTCAGCTCTGCATCTTTCTTTCTCCAGGGAGGCTTTAGGAATATGGCCTTTCATTCTTCAAATCATATCCACTCTACCTATTCCAAGGTAGTTATTCCAATAGTTGCTCAAATGCTACCTCAGTCAGTCACCTGTGTATTTGAGGGATAGTTTTTACCAGATCTGTCTGATTTGAAAACACTTGATTTGTCAGTTATCCCTGACTTCCTCTTTTTCTATTCTAACTTGAGGTCCTAACCTGATGTCACTTGTAGCAGCTCTAATTACAGTTTTAGTTGTTCTTAATATTAATAAAAGCTGTAATAAATTGAGTTTCCTCTTCAACAGGGTCATCTGTCAGAAGCTTGGTCCCGTGTGACAAAGAACGCTATTGCTGAAACCATCATAGCTCTGACCAAAATGGAAGAAGAATACAGATCACCAGTGAGGTGCATTGCAACAACCAGAGTAAGAACTTTACTAAACTTAACATTAATTCATTGTAAACATGCAGTAGGAGCCCATTCAAGACCCTTCCTATATATGAAGAAAAACCTTCCCTATACAGTTTGTTTCAGGAAACAATGCATACAGTATATAGTTTATATTCTCCAAATCTAGCTGTGTGCATAATGGACAGGTATCCTAACTAAGGCAATCACTGTTTGTCCTAAGAAAAGTCTTGCTTTCTCTGTGTCACAGCAGATTGGGTTTTCTTCTCTGTGGCAAAAATACGCCAGTAAAAACTGAATTGTGATTAAATAGGCATCCCGGGTACCTCCCAAATAATGAAGAATAAGTGTTATGCTTATACATTTGGGTTTTTATCCTTGAGGTAATTCTGCTTTAAGTTTGTGATACTTGCCTTTTACTAAATTTATGAGATCATCTGCATGGAAAATTGTACAATATGTATCAGCTGTCTTTTTCCAGCTCTCTACACAATTATTTTAAGTGGTTTGACTTCTAGGTCATCAGCTGCCACATCTCAAGGCTATTATGAAAACACTCAATAACAAATATTCTCTAGGACAATTAAGCTAAGCTTCACCTGTGTTTTAGTCTCAAAATGAAAAATCATTTGCTGAGCCCTTTATTATTTACCTGGGGTGTTTTTTTCTTCTTTGTCTTTACTTCTTCCATGAATTTCTTTCTAGAAACTGGGACTAACTTAAGGTTAATAGATTGCTTGAAATACCATGAAAAGCATACTTGTAAGTTATGACATTCCTACCATCTTAGGGAGTACAGATTTTGGCTTCTCAAGCATCATAATTACATGTAAAAGAAGAGGTTTGCAATGGTTACAAGCATTTGACCCTCATGTTGTTTTCCATCTTAAAAGGCTGTGCCAGTTGTCCTTTTCATCCCCTTACTCATATTTTCTCTGCTCTTTGGAAGCCCCGGTGTCAGAGTACCACCAGCTCCTGCTGACACTGTGTTAGTTTAATCAGGTCTTAGAGGAGCCCTGGACGTCAGCCTAGCTCTCCTTGTGAATGAGCTTCGTTCTGGCATGGAGCTGTGCATTTTGCGGGGGAGTCCAGTAGAGTTTTTCAATTAAAGCCATTTTGTTCAAATCAAGCCTTTGATCAAAAACTATTGCAAAATGCAGCTGTCAACGGGCATTTCAATTTGGGTTGCAGGCCTACAGACAAATTATCCTCATGTAGCTCATCTCTAGGATTTCACTGTAGTCAATGGAGAGGAAGAGAGAAAAGCTTCCTCTGAAGAATAGTTAGCTCGGAACCCTTTTCTAGGTAATCTCAAATCTCCTGTGCAGTGAGGAGAGGACATAGGGAAACCAGTCTCATTGAGCTAAAGTTTTGTTGTTTGGGGGTTTTTTTATTAGTCTGTGTCCTTGAATTTCTTCTTCTCCCCCAAAGCCTACAATGTTTGGGAGTTATACGCAAGTCTGTGTTTGCCATACTTCTCTATAGTATAATCTGGTTGATCTTTCTTCACTGTTTCTCTCTTGTGTGCTAACTACTGTACTTATGACCGTGAAGTGACATACCTGAAAGAAACAAGGTAGCTCCCAAAAGTTCAGTAAGTTTTACTGTGTGCTTGACTTCTTTTTGGAAAAGACAAGACTTGGGTTGTATTGGCAGGCTTCAGCTAACGATGATACAGTTTGCAGGTAACAGTGACATTCTTATCTCCCAAAGTTTATATTTTTAGTATTTGGGAAATTTTTATTATTATTATTTTTAGTGATTCTAACACATTTAATTCTACCTTGCCTTTCAATAGCTTTGGCTGGCCTTAGCGTCCCTCTGTGTACTTGATCAGGATCATGTTGATAGACTATCCTCAGGAAGATGGATGGGAAAAGACGGACAACAGAAACAGATGGTGAGGCTGAAAATCATATCTTTTTGTGTTTATTTTGATTTATTCAGTAGTCAAATAATTTAGAATAATGACAGGGAAAGGTAGGCTTGGTCTAACCTTATTCATCCCTTTTGTCCCCCATGAAAATTGTGCATACGTGTTTCAAGTATTTGTGTTCTAGACAAGCACTGCTCAGAAAACAAAGATTGCAACTTAAAACAATAAGATAGCAATTCTACTGATATTCAGGATGGAGCAAGGCCTTCCTAACACCTGTAGGATGGATTTTTGAGAGTAGATTGACTCAGTTAATACAACACTGCCTATCAGAGCTTTTTTCTTTCTAGCTGGATCTCTGTCACGTAATAAAGTCAATTCTTTTGTGTTCCTCAATAACTACTTCTCTGTAATTTAGCTTCCTCTTCCCCATCTCAGTAGAGAGTGATTACCCCAAAGAGAAAGAAACTCTTTCTAACTGAATTTAGTAAAGCTACCATTTACCCAGAGGATTTACAAATTTAATATGGAATATGATGGATTAATCGAGTTTCTGTCTATATTTTTCAGTATCACAAAAAGCTTATGATTTTTTTAATACAAATCTGAAAAGAGAAATAATGAAACTGGCCTCTCTGTAACTTGGTTAGGTGGATCCCTGTGGGAGGCAAGGGAAGACTGTGCTTTCCCGCTAGCAACTGAGGATGCTTAGAGCAAAGAAGCCTCCAAAGCAGTTTAGTGTAGGTAGAAAGAGAATAGAGACACAGAGCTGCAGCAGCAGCAAGGACTAAAACTCTGCTGAGAAGGAAGCAGACATAAAGGTTTCTGAGGTGATTAAGAAAGTCAAGGGACTTCTGTAGAGCTTTGGAAATGTCCCAGGAGCAGCCAAGACATAGTCAAGCAGAGATAGAAGCTGCTTGAACCCAGCCTGAAATTCCCCAATCCTGTTTTATACCAGGATATTCAAATTTCGAGGTGAACTGTGTCCCCCACTGCCAGGGCTGCTGTTGAAAGGATTCTGTTCTAAGCTGCATGAGCAATATCATGGAAAACACATGTTCTGGGAGTATGATGGAAACTTGTTCTCAGACGTATGCATATGCATAATCAAAGTCAGTCATTGAATTCTATTTGTACAGATATTTTGAACTGCAGAACAGAACTGTGTTGAATTTAAAAAAAAAATATCAGTAGAGAACTTAATTTTATGATGGATTTTGAAGTTTACTTCAACTGTATTCTCTCTGAGTTACAGATGACCTACAGCTTTGATTAGATGTTTGATCAGAGTAAACATACCATATCAAAGTAATTAAGGGTAAATATTGTGCGTGTTTACTGAGCTGAGTACTCACGTCTCTGAACTTTTCTGTTAACATGCCCATAACCCATCGTTACCACATAAATCTTTTCTCAGACTAGTTGAAAATGATGTCTGAACTGTATTGTTGAAAAAAGCATTTTTGCTACATCACGCAAAATATGAGATAAAGAATATCAGAAGAACTGCTGTAATAGATTGGGTCTTTTTGTGTCCAGGAATAATTGTTCAGATACTGATTATTCTAAAGATACAATTAATAGTCTAAAGAAGCTCTTTATCCCCCCCTTATTAATTTGGGGGGGATGACTGGGGGAGAATAAAAACAGATGCTGAAAGGAAATGAGGGATTTAATAAAGAAAGAATTATTTCCTTTTTTCTTTTTTTTTTTTTCAGCCAATGTGTGATAACCATGATGATGGTGAAACTGCCGCAATCATTTTATGTAATGTCTGTGGGAATCTGTGTACGGATTGCGACCGATTCCTTCATCTCCATCGGCGAACAAAAACTCATCAGAGACAGGTAGAGTATACGTGTCATCATGTGTGTCATTTCCCCAATTAATATAATAGGAAAAGGCAGTAGCAAGAACCAAATCTGTAAATAGTATTTTCTTTTATGTTTGAGGTGGGATAGATAAGTTTCCATTTAATCCTTTTTAATTGTTTTTAGTTAAATTCTCTTGTCCTTTATCTTTTGAAGAAGATTGGAAAATCATGTAGCAGTCCCTAATTTAACTCTTCTGCTACATCAGCTTTCTGCTCTCTTGTTCTAACATTGTTTAGGAACATTTTTTAGGAAAATCTAGGAACTGTATAGACTTTCTTAAGTATACATTGGTTCTTTATTCCTGTTAAATTATATCCCCTTTACTACTTCTATCATATGAGTCAGTGCTTGTCAAACCCCTTCATTTTTAATGTATATACATTTTTTTCTGATCCAGGAAGACCACTTGGCAGCAAATATTCCTCCTGGTTCCCTTATGTCAGTCTTCTCTTATTTTTCAATATTCCTCCAGCTCTCACTGTCTTTTCACAGAGAAACATGTTGTCATATCCATAAGCTTGAAAATTTCCTGATTTCTTTTGGTTTTGTTTTTAGGATTGAAATGTCTTTCCTCTTTGACTTACCTAGATGAGTTTTTACAAATTGCTGTGTGCTCTGCTAATTAGTGTTCTTTTGTGTTATTCTTTTATCCTCTTCATATCTAAACATGAAACTACATTCTCCTTGGAATATTTCTTTTTCTCATTGAAATTAATGATGAAGATGCCTTTACTTCTGAAACTACTGAACAGTTCCTCTTTCTTGACGCTGTTTCTCTTTTGTGTTTTTTGTGGCCCTTTATTTTCCCCTTTCCCTTTGACTACTTACATTTGTACAAAGGCTAAAATTATAAACTTCATTAATAAAGTTAATTCAATGGAAATCGCTCCTCTTCTCCCTCTCCTAGATTGCATCTACATTCACTTTTTAGTAAGGATCAGGAATGGGCTTTTGAAGCAGATCTCCTTATCTCCTTACCGTGCTTTGATTTGTGTTATAGAGCAGCCTTGGAGTGCATGAACTGGATTCCTTTCAGGTGAAACTAAAAACAACAAAAAAAGATAGATGCAGGGACGCACTGCGAATGGTCATTCCGTGCAAGGGACCAGCTAGTCTAGAGCATGTGTGATGTGAACTTCGGATCATTGGCACCGAGTTTCACTCTACAGATCTCCTTCTTGGTGCCTCAGCATTTGCAGCATAGACTCAGCCTGGAAGTTCCAGGTGGATAAGTTATCTTCTATTTCTTAGCGAGAATCTTTGCAATCCTCTTTGAAATTTTCCTGTTTTGTCATCCTAAGATGATGATTTTATATGTCTACTCTTCTGTCATGGCACAGCACGGTCTAGTCTCATTTATTTTTCTGGTTTCTCCTATGTAGCCTGTTCAGATTACAGTTGATAAAAAGTAAGTTCTTATCTCACAGAAGTCCTCGCATCTCTCCTTTAATCTGTCCAAAATAGCTGCTTACCAGATTTTCCTATTTACTCCTGAAAGCATGTTTAAACTTTTACTCTTTATTCACCACCTTTACCTTTACATCTCTCATGTCAAGCCCCTCAATTTAAATTTTAAATTCTGTCATGTTCCCTGTCTCCTATTTTCTGTTGGCTTCCTGTTCTTTGTCCAACTTCTGTCGTACATACCTTTTAATGTATTTTCTCTCCTCCAAGAAAGGACAGCATGTAAGTTACCACGATCTGCTTAAGCAAACTCTTTGTGAAGCAACTAGGCTTTTTTTTTCCTGACTCTAATACGAATTAAAACCAAGTTTAAATTTAGTTTATACATCCATATCCAGGAAAATTCTAACTTTTATTGCATTGCAGGTGAAATGAATGAAAACAGAACTGCCTTCAAAACTTAGGGAAGAAGAAAAAGAAGAGACTGCATAAAGTCCACTAAGGATCTCATGCAGTTTTTTGATTTTGCAAGAAGTTTAAATTTTCCTCAATCTAGGCAGAAGTATCCACTGTGTATTTATGTGAAAGTCAAAAATATTAATATTACACACTTATATAATCTCTGTTATATAGTACATATTAAGACCATAACTATCAACGTTGCTTTGATAAACTACTAACAGGGTTACATGAAGATACTTCTCATGTTATCTTGTGCTTTTAACATACTGTGGGCTGCTGGATGAATTGAATAGTAGTTACGGAGTCCAAGCTCCATATTTTTTAAATTAGAAAAAATGTTGCGCAGCTCTCTTCTTAGGATTGCTGCATTATTGTTTCCCAGATGTGTTAGCTCAAGCATTAATTTTATATATTTTTACTTTTAAGAGCACAAAGCCTTTATCCATTCTGCAGTATGTACAAAATATGGAATGCATAAAAGAAAAATAGCCTGCAGTAGACAAACTCCGCAGAATCTATAAAACGTCTGATGAAAATCCAAAGAGACGGTGACAAAAATAACATAGAGGTGCTATTTATTATCTGTTTGGTTAACCTGACAGGTATTCAAAGAAGAAGAAGAAGCTATCAAAGTTGATCTCCACGAGGGTTGTGGCAGAACCAAACTTTTCTGGCTGATGGCATTAGCAGATTCCAAAACTATGAAGGCTATGGTGGAGTTTAGAGAACAGACAGGTAAAACGCAACTGTTATTACTTGCTCTTTATCCTGATTGTTTTTACCTTTTACGTGAGCATTTGTCCAAAAAAACCCACAGTTGGGGTTTTCACCTGCTTTAGGGCAATGCTTTTAATTGTTTGTTAATAGAAATAAAATAGTTTAACTGCATAAGAATTGCTGGTTTCCTGGTTGTTTTCTGTGATTGTTGTTCAGATGTCTGTTAGAATATCAATCCTTTATGTTTAATTACAACAATTTTCATTTTTGTTTACTTTTGCGGACCTAGGCAAACCGACCACCAGCAGTTCTGAAGCATGTCGTTTCTGTGGTTGTAGGAGTGGAACAGAGTTATCAGCAGTGGGAAGCGTTTGTTCTGATACAGATTGCCAGGTGTGTATTAACAAATATCAATCATCGTGAATTACATAAATAAAAGAGACTGTAGGATCAAATTGATTTCTTATTTTGAGTAAACCTTGTTCATCCCTGTGGTCCATTTTAAATCAGACCTCTCATATGAAAAGGTTTGAATATCGAATATTATATTGTAATTCAAATACTTGCGAGTTTGTAAATGTTTGGTTTAATTACAGGCTACAAACACCAATAGTCAACCAAAATACTGGGTAGTTTCATTATTATCTTCAAAAGTGTCTCAAGTTTTCACAATAGCATTCCAAGTATAAAGTAAAATATACACTGTCAACATGAAGTCTAGTGTACTGGAAAGCTTGACAGAAGTAGTTTGCATAACAGCCTGTTTATTATGTGAGGACCAGGTTTGTCACCCGTATCCGTGTGTCCTGAGTGGTTTTGTGCCCTGCAGTACAGGTACAATTGGCAGAGGGCCAAATCCTAACCAGTTTCTTATCCCACCCTATTTATTTCTGTTTATGTATGGGAAATTTGTCATCTTTTTTTCCTCTCTCAGCCTGTTGAATATATTGTGTTATTGTTATATTAATTCAGTTCAATTCATTGTTAGCTTCTGGGCAACGTGTATAAGTTTTCTACTTGCTAGGGATAGGAATTAAGAGGTGGTTAAAATACCATTTCCATGTAGAAGTGCTTTACGCTGGCTAATGATCAGCTCATAATGTGTTCTTAAGAGTGGGTTACTTCATACCTTTCCTGACAGACCAAAATCTGCAGATATCTTAAAGGCTGTTAATAAAGGACAAGCAATGCAGGAGGCACTTAACATACAAAATATGGATTAAAGAATATTTCTCTTTATGTTAAATATTAAAATTTAAAAATGCAGGTTTCAATTATGCCATTGCTATTCAGCAGTAACATAAGTAAACAAAGGTATCAGTTTTACTTCAAGTACACAAAATGTGCAGTTTTTCCCCAAGTACCTGCTGTAGCAGCAGACAACATGAATCATGATTCTTTCGTCTTAGTTTATTGCATAAACCAGCAATCCTTCAAAAAGTGACACTATATCAAACTGTTCAGTGGAGGGGAAAAAAAGATTAATTATTTACTTTTAATAGGAGTACGCTAAAATTGCCTGCAGCAAGACACACCCCTGTGGTCATCCATGCGGAGGCGTTAAGAACGAAGAGCACTGTTTGCCATGCTTGCATGGTTGTGATAAGAATGCTACAACTCTTAAACAGGATGCTGATGACATGTGCATGATCTGCTTTACTGAAGCACTTTCAGCAGCACCAGCTATCCAGGTTTTTCCTCTTTCTCCCCCTTTTAAGAGATTAATATTATGGTTGTAATGTTAAGTGTGTAAGAAGTTAAAATACAAAGTCCCTCAAATTATACTCTTAAAAATTTCAAAACAGACACCGTAACAATACATAAGTTACTTAAAAAGCTTTCCTTTTGTCTGGCATTACTGCTATTTCATGAAAGCAGATTGTATCAATCTAGTTTCCTGTGTTTACTTTATTCAAAATATATGGCATTTTATAAATGAGAAAAACAACTGAGGTAATTAATGGATATACTTCATATATATTTCATATATCCACTGTTGGTTTTGGAATGGAAAGGTTATGATTTTAACAACCATTTTATATTCTTTCTCTTTGTTAAGAAGAAAATAGAGATCTTCTAGGATTTTAAATAAATTAATTTTCAAATTGATATATGTTGCCACTTAAAAGCAAATAATTACTTCTGGTTTAGTGGTTAATGTAACTTCAGTGTTCACTTACACGTATTCTTTTCTAAAGTTGGACTGCAGCCACGTTTTCCATTTGCAATGCTGTCAACGAGTACTAGAAAACAGATGGCTTGGGCCAAGGATAACTTTTGGGTTTATGTCCTGTCCCATTTGCAAGGTAAATGAGCTATGTGTTTACTGCCTAGGTCAAACAAGTTACCTAAGACTGTCTTTGGTTTTCCTTTTTTTTTTTTTAAAAAAAAAAAATATATATATATATTGCTTGTTACAATATAAATTAGTTATACATCATTTGTTTCCTTAATTTCTAATGTCAGTCAAGAAAAGGTATCATTGATGCATCTTTTTACCTTCCCCCACTGTTCCCTGAAGTAAGGATCCTCTTAAAAGGAAAGCATAAAGCAGACATTATCTTAATGCTGTTTTATTCTTAGCACTATCAGCTTGTAAATTCCCAATATTTGGGGCCGGCAAGAGGGGGGGAAGAAGTAATCTTAATGCAAATTATCTGAAGCAGGAAACTTGGCTTCTCTATTTTACTAACCCTTTTTAAAGCTGCTTTGCTTTTCAGTATGAGGAGGACAGAGCTGAAGAACATATGTACTTAGTTCAGCTTAAATTACTAAAAATTCCTCTTGTACTCTACAAAATCATAATTGCTGTAAGCAAAAGCATGTGACAGCTGCTGGGAAGGAGAGCACCTTAACACCCTAGGAGTATGAAATTTGTGAATGGTCAGCCATTCCTGCATGCTGTGTTTCTTCCTTTGTGCTGTATTTGGGCAATTTATGGCAATAGCTTGTGACTATTAAATGATAGAGACCTGGCATAGAGGACTGTCAGTCATCATTCTTAATTGCTGAGCCGTAAGTCCAAAAGGACCAAAATTAGAGAAAACATATAATCAGAATATTCCTGTGCCTTGGTGGATATTTCATGTAGCCTTTACCATCCCTCTGTGGTTGTTACAGTCTGTTGTAAGGGCTGATGATTCCGTATAAGAAAAGGCCATATAAAAAGCATTCCTGGTTACTATTTTTGCAGCAAATAAAGTACATACTATCTCAGCCATTTTTTGAAATTTCCATTGCTTGAGCTCTTAGGTTTTTATGCCATCCATTACGCTATTTGTGTTTGACCGTAATACAAATTATCACAGCTGTTGTAATAAAGGTGCAAGATATTTTAATCAGTTTTTTATTTCAGAACAAAATCAATCATACAGTATTAAAGGATTTGCTTGATCCAATCAAAGAACTCTATGAAGATGTAAGGAGAAAAGCGCTAATGAGATTGGAGTATGAAGGGTTGCACAAGAGTGAGGCCATCACTACACCAGGTGTTAGATTTTATAACGACCCAGCTGGCTATGCTATGAACAGATATGCTTACTATGTTTGCTACAAGTGCAAAAAGGTATGACGATCAGTACTTTCTCAAATTAAATGTATGCTATAGTTTCAAAAGTAATTTCTTAAAGAATGGAACATATATTTAATATATTGTGTATGGAGTAGGAAAGCAGGAAAAGAAATTGTCGTTAAATCGTAATTTTAAAAAAGCGTTGAGCAAATTAGACGTACATAGTGTCTTATCTTGTAAAGCTCAAAAGTTCAGAGCAGTTCAGAAACCAAAGCATGTTGAGGCGATAGCCGCCTTCGAAGAATGTGCAGATGATACTGTGTTAGAACACCAACCATCCCTTTGTCCCGCTTCCAACTCATACTTTACGTGAACATTAAAATAGTATAAACATAGGTTTCATCCTAACTCTTTGATAGGGAGAGTTCCTCACTAAGATTCCGCCTAAATACTACTTTTACCCAAGTTGGAGTTGATTGGAACTGCAGTAAACAGTGAATTTGGGGCAGAAAAATGACTGCTACTGCAAGCCTGTTAGGGTGGTTTTTCCCAGTGATAGTCTCAAAAGATGGGAAGAGTCTTCTGTAACGTTGATTCGTGACACCAGAAGTGATAGTGCGGTTGTTCAGGATGGGGCTAAGGAAACTCTGCCATCTTTAACCGATTATGACGTAATTCAGATCTTGGCATCTTCAGTGCCTTTGAAGTGCAGCAACTGTGGAGATGATGGCCAGAAGTGTTAGAAGAATAAAAAAGGAGCAGAAAGAGGAAATGTGTGGTCTAGCCTGATGGACTCTGCGTCATATATGTACAGTTTTCTTCAGGCAGAGAATATGGAATTTATCCAGAAGACAAAAATCATACACAAAAAGCCCCTCGTTTCCCCACCAGCAGAGAAGAGACAAACATTCTTTATCTCTGGTTAGAGACTATGGTTAAGAGAAATTTTGGATAATCACTGAACCCCTCCCATTGCTGCTTTCATCTGAAGCTGATTTTAGTGCCCATCTTGATCACATCTTTTTCCCTTGGGAATGAATGAAATAAGGCAATTTCATGATAAGATTTTCAAGGGAAACCCCAAGTAATTTTTTTGTTAGATGGAAGTGCACAATTGGGAAATAAGAGGAGAAAGGATTAACTTCCACGTGCTAGAGAAGAGCAGTAATGAATCCCTCTAGCTCATTAGTATAGTTACTCAGTTCGCTTTCGTTCCTGCCTCCCACAGTTAATCTATTTTCACTCCTCATCCTTTAGCAACTTGCCTACTGCCTTTTTTGCCCCCCTTACAAAAATAGTTTCTTTTTTTCATCTTACTTTCTCCAGTTTTCAGTCCTGTCCCTGTTTTTCATTACACTTTCCTTCCAGTATTTAATACTCAGTATTTCAGTGTTTTTCTTACTGCTGTCTTTTTCCTTTCTCTGTATCTCGTTACTCCCTTTCGTACGGTGGCTTGTATGTCTGAACAGCAACATTCAACTATCTAATTTCTAACTTCTTTCCTTCCTCCAGCACCTGTTCACCCCAAACTACTACCCAAATCCCTGACATACATTCCATAGGACTCTCCCTTTTCTTTTTAGTCTGCAGAGTTTGGGGGAAGGTGGGCTGCTTAGATTTTTCCTTCCTCATAGTTGCCTTGAGACCACTTTCCCCGTCCTTTTACAATCACTGCAAAGGCGAGAATTGCCGAGAGCAAGAATTTTGTGCATTGTCTATTTAGTTAATAAGATGGTGACAAAGGAAGGAAGTTACTCGTTGCCTCATCTCACCACTCCAGGCAAAAACACTTCAGTATATGAGGAAATTCATCAGAGTCAGCAGTCTTACTTGGTGCATCTTTGTGCCTAGTGTGTCCCGGTAGAATAAGATGAGAAAGTAGAATGAATTTCTAGAAAATAGAAAAATTCTAATTATAAGGGATCCCACATGAGCATAAAAACTGATACTCCTTTCAGCTAGCAAAAAGCCCTCCTGGTAGAATGTTTCTCTGCTGCCTTCAGCCTCAGTCGTGTCTTTCTTACATACAGTTCATAGAGCATCCAAATGCTGTTTCACAAGCCTTACAGTCACTTGCACAGACCAGAGTACGTTGCACAATTTTTGGTCTTGTTTATCCTGAGATTGAGAGACATTGTCTTAGTACCTCAAAAACATGTATCTAGAGACAGAGTTGAGAGGTATCAGAATAGTGGAGACTACTGTAATGACTGTTATTCATCATTTTCCCCTTACAAATTGAATTTGTTAAAATGTTAGTTGTCTCTGGTTTAATGTGCAATCATTTCTATATAAAATTAAGGCATATTTTGGTGGCGAAGCTCGTTGTGATGCTGAGGCTGGACAAGGAGATGACTATGATCCAAGAGAGCTTATTTGTGGTGCATGCTCTGATGTTTCAAGGGCTCAGGTAAGTACAGAACTTGTACTCATGTTTTTATTTCATTCTGAAGCTCCGAGTACCTGAGCTGTACAACAATTCACAGTCATTTGTAATTATATGTATTGTATAATATTGTATAATATTAATATATACTACAGAATGTAGAAATGTATTGTTCGGATTGTTACAGCATGGGTACTTCATTTGTCAGTGTTTGTTTTCTTTTGTTTAGATGTGTCCCAAACACGGTACGGATTTCTTAGAGTACAAATGCCGCTACTGCTGTTCAGTTGCTGTTTTTTTCTGTTTTGGGACAACGCATTTTTGCAATGCTTGCCATGATGATTTCCAAAGAATGACAAGCATCCCTAAAGAAGAACTCCCACACTGTCCTGCAGGTAGTATTTTTACAAAGCAAATTTACCACACTGAATTCTGAGATAAGTAATTAGTTCTAATTGATATTCTTATGTTTTCTTGCTGATAATTTTTAGGAAAACCACGGGGTCAGTCATACGAATTTTAAATTCAGTATCTTGAATGATATTAGAATGGGTTTTTTCTATGCGTGCTTTTGATTTTTTTGTTTTTCTGGCAATAACACAAGCAATGTCATCACACTGATCCTTTAAACATTAGCTAGAATCATCGAATCATAGAATGGTTTGGGTTGGAAGACCATCTAGTTCCAACCCCCCTGCCATGGGCAGGGACACCTTCCACTAGACCAGGTTGCTCAAAGCCCCATCCAGCCTGGCCTTCAACACTTCCAGGGATGGGGCAGCCACAACTTCTCTAGGCAACCTGTGCCAGTGCCTCAACACCCTCACAGGGAAGAATTTCTTCCTTAGATCTCATCTAAATCTACCCTCTTTCAGTTCAAAGCCATTACCCCTTGTCCTGTCACTACCTGCCCTTGTCAGAAGTCCCTCTCCAGCTTTCTTGTAGGGCCCCTTTAGGTACTGGGAGGCCGCTCTAAGGTCTCCCTGGAGCCTTCTCTTCTCCAGGCTGAACAAGCCCAACTCTCTCAGATACTTTGATACAGAAAGACATTTCAATTTACCTACACCAATTCAGACTCCAGATGTGTAATGATGTGTTAAAATTATATTGAAAAAAATTAACACACTACTATTAAATGAGATATCTGTACTTGGGTACCTGTCATGTGCCAACTGTTGCCCCAATGCCTTAGTTTCTAACTTCATATGCCATTGATTTGATCTCAGTAAATCGTATCATTTACTTTGCTGTTGAAAAAAAGAAAGTGAGATCTTTTTGATTAAGATATTTACATGAAAGAAGTAAAAAAAATTACAATTCCTGGCAAAATCTTAGAATTATTGTTTACTGCAGAGTGTAACTCTTGTTCCTATTTATCGATTTTGCTTTTAGATTGTGCGAATTTCTTCCACGGTGTTAATGAGATTAAACTTATTTTAGTGATTCTCCCTATAAGCTTTTTGCCTTTTTTACTTTGAATTTGATTTATTTTAAATGACATGGCAGTTTGATCACTTGGGTTTTTCTCTTCAAATACCAATTCAGTGTTTGACAGAACTGTTTTAAGGAGCTAATGGTTTTTGATCATGTTTTGTCAGATCTAATTGACGTTTGTTCTCTTGGCCTATTCAGCCTTTAGACTTCTTGCTTGAATTTGACTGTGTGAAAGCACCTTTCTATCTACTGTTTCTTAAGCCTTCATTTTTGATGCTTTATAAATTGGTATTATAGATGTATTACCTTCACTTAGCATGTTTTTGAGGAAATGTAATACATATTTATTTACATCACCTGCAAGCATTAATCTTTTCTTTTTTTTTTTTGTTTCCTTTTCTGTCCCTGTCCCACCCCCCCCCCCCTTAAATTCACTGTAGGTCCCAAAGGTAAACAACTTGAAGGAACAGAATGTCCACTTCATGTTGTGCATCCACCCACTGGTGAAGAATTTGCTCTGGGTTGTGGGGTTTGCAGAAATGCTCACACTTTTTAGACTAGCATTTTTTTTTACCAGAGCAAAACAGGTGCCCTCATCCCTCAAGTGTCCTGAAAATAAAGTCCAGCTGGGATGAGGACGGGACCATTTCATAACCCAGGTAAAAGGAACAATTTACAGTGCAAGAAGGATGCCAAATACCATGTACATAATTCTTGCTGTGAGATATTGACATTTTTTGAACCGAGACATCAAAACTTGTGAGGTGTTTGCATGTGGCCATTACAGTCATCGGCTAGGAAACATTGGACATTTACAAATAAATAATTGCTATTAAAGGATCTGTGTGTCTGTGGACTATGAATGATGCTGGCTTTCAGGAGAAAGAAAAAAAATATTGATTATTGTATACTGACTTTTTGTAATCTTGTACAATTGTAACGCATCACAAGTGGGGATGGGAAAGAGGAATATTCTGGTTTATTTCTTAGACTGTTATAAAAAAAAAATTGTGTTAGGAAGGCATAAATGTAACAAGTATCACGCTGTATATAAAGGTATCAATGTTTGTCCTGTATAAGAATTATTAAATTACAACAGCAGTTTCATTTAAACTTCTGGGTTATGTTTGAGCCTGAAATTTTAATGAAGTGCAATACTGAGTGTGCCTCATATCTTGCAGCTGTAAACATAATGGAATGTACATGTCAATAAAGCCACTGTACATTTTTATACAGTGAAAGTCTAATGAATGTGTAAGCTTCCATTTTCAGAAATGTGTTTTAAAATGAGGTGGGTGGGGAGAAGGGGGTTGGTTCTTATAATTATTTCAGCAGGTTCCTTTAAAAAGTAGGAAAGTTTATTGGGTAAACTGGTGATTATGGAAGTACTTCAGACAAAAAGCGCTGCTGAAATCTTTAAAAGAAAAGCTGGATAAAGGTACTAGCATTCATATGAAGTATTGTATTTCCATTTCAGTTTCCAACAATGTTTTAAAACACAAAGACTCCATTTTAAATTATTTTTATCGGTTACTAACACTTTTCAGTAAAATATCACCCCCACTTTTAGGACAAATAGCCTTTTGCCATGAATCCCAAAATGTTCATTTAATAGAGTTCCAAGTCCTCTGCTCCTCGGTAGTGAAAGCAAACTGTAACTTCAAGTAAAAGCTTTTTCCTATAAGGTTTTCTCTTCAGATTTTCTCTGTTAGATACATTCAGCTCCTTTTCTAGTATTTCTGTCTTGAAGTTGATGAAATGTGCATTACTAGTGGACATGAACAACCGCTCTCACAGTTAAGATATCGGTAGATGGCATCCAGAGATTTCAGAGGACCTTGATCAGACCGGAACCATGGGATCCCTCTCACCCAACTTCAGACATCTGTAATGCATATGTCTGTCTGCACTACAGAATAGCTGGGGAAAGACACACACCTCTGAAGTACAATTTATCTTATTCACAGTAGCAATATAGGGGGTGGGAGAGGTTGCAGGCATAGAGACAAAGGTTGTCAAGCGTAGGGCTTTTGCCAGACTTGCAAAGAAATACGCCACATCATTTTTTTGAACAACTAACAGTCATCCACACAACTGAACTTGTGACAGTGAGGAATTTTAACTAGTAGGTATCAATTTGGAAAGACATACATCAGGAGATAGGCTGCTTGGTAAGGTCTTGGAATATATTTGAAATAAATATGCTATATGAAGTAGAGAAAGCAACTAAAAGGCAGCTCTACTAGGTTTGATTCTGAGTGAAAGGCGGTTTAGATGAAAACAACCATGAAGTGACAACATTCATGATTCTGAAAGGAAAGAAGAGAGAAAACAAGATAAAGAAATTGTGTTCAGTAAATTGGCAGAAGTCTTAGGTAAGATCCTGTGGGAATCAAGTACAAAGAAAAAAGCTTACGTAAGGGAGATGACTTTTTCTTTAAAACAACCAGCTATACTAAGATCACAACCTACAGCTATCCTAGTGCAAACAAAGGATGTAACTTGTACTAAGCAGTCAGCTTGGCCAAGTCAGGAATTATATATTTTAAAAAAAAAACAAATCAAATTACTACAGATGAGTAGCAGAGGGGGAAAGGTACAAGACAGAACTTAAATTGCAATGGACGTAAATAATAACAAGTAGGGAGGAAAAGATTGGTCCTGTACCTGCAATGATGAGGCACTTCATTCCACTAAAAACTCACCAGCAGCTTCACATCACATTAAACCCTCTGTTTGAACGTCAGGAGGAAGCCAATGTGGTGGGGTTTTATTCAGCATCTTGGAGAGTCAAGATTCTTCCTACATCGTACTTCACTTACAGAAACAGAATATGACTCACCTGTCCAAATGTCCATACTGTAAATGTTTACCTCAGACATAGTCATCTTCAGTGGAGAAGGGCAGGCACTTCTGGGATGTGGTTCATTTCATCTCAGTATAAAACACGAGCCACCTGAATAGCTCAGATGTAGATGCCTACAATGTGCTTTTTTAAAGTTAGGTAAAGTCATCACAACCTACTCTGCGGTCTGAAGCAGAAGCAATGTTTTGGACCTACCACACCACAACCTTCAGCACCAAGGCAGATATTTTTTTTGAGAGGATGTCAAGATACAAAGAGTGAAAGATCGAAGTTTGAAGTGTTCTTCCGTCTTGGTGGCTCCATGTTCCCTGGTTCATGGGGGTGTTTTCATAAAGAGATCAGCCTTTCCTCTGGCCTAGCGCTCCACACATTCGGACAGGTGAAGGGTAGACATTGCGGCCTGAGGTTTTTAATGTTGCCAGATCCTTTCTGGAGACCTACTATGGACCTTAAAAACACTAAGTGTCTTTATTTGAAAATCTAAGTTCCTTACTCAATACTTGATGATCCCGTATCTACAACCAGTGAACTCCTACTGGACACATCCTGAGTCACTTCAGCATGGTAGATGTAGAGTGAAAGATGCAGAATGGTATTCATAGGACTCTTATACTCATCATACAAGAAATGTGCTGTAGGGTTATCAGCACCATAGTTACAAATGAGTTCTATTTTTGAATTTTCCAGCATTCATTTTCAATTAATACAAGAATTAATTTAGGAAATTGAGATTACAATGGGGAAAGGACATGACACTGCTACATTCAGTTTATTAAGTGGACTGAGTGAGGAATAGGCAGTGTCAGGGAAATGTTTCTCTTGCACATGACTGACTGTCCCCAATGACTACTCCAGGGAGATGGCACGGCCGGGTGTGAGCATCAGGCTGTTGGGTAGAGCTCAGCTCCCACGCGTCATGGTTGTGCCTCAGACACTCTGCTCCTACCCTGTGTCCGACATTCACGTCACCGCATCTCCCCCCGCACCGATCCCTACCGCTGATTATAGCCAGATGCCAGCACAGGCCACTAATCAGATCAGTCTACATAAGACTGCTGTATGCCCTTCCAGCAGCCTCACGTGCTTTTCTGTCAGCTGTTGATCCACAGCCCACGCAATGGAAATACTCCGTTCTTGTTTGCACCGCCCTGTTCACCACAGCTCGCAACACTCAGCTAATTCGTGCCGAACTCAGCTCCTGGCCAAGGCGAGGCCACAGTACTCCCACTCAGAGTATACATCATTAGTTTACAAATAGCTTAAACTTTCACGGGTGTATCCACCCACTGAGCACAAAATGAACAGTAAAAGTTAATAAGGCACAGACAATTAACCAGTCACCATCAGGGCTGGATAATCTTGGTCCTTACGAAAACTGGTTTCGTTAATCACATTGTACTAAGTCAGTTTGTTGTTTCATCGATGCAGAGGCTAGCTAAGGAGCTTCAGGATGTAACTCAAAACTCTGTAGGTTTTTGCCACAGCCCCCTCCTTAACCCATGCCAGGCGTTGCAGGTGACTGAGAGTGCGGTAGTTGTACCGCAGATGCCCCGTGTCCCTCAGCCCAAGGCTGTGCTGTCACACCCCCTGCTCTCACTACTGGGGTCTAGTAGTGATGAACTTGCGCGACCAAGCGTTCCAGGTGGCGAGCTCTTCACCAGGTATACCTACATAGATGCAACCAAATACAGAACAACAAACTGATTACAATCAATAGCGCAGCAATCAGGTGTAACGGGGCATCGTGGGGCATCGTGAGTCATCGATAATCGCCCAAAGATGTCACCCGCCAGCTAGCCAGTGAGTTTTCTCAGGTAATGGCCACTTCTGCAGTCTGTTGGGATTGAGGAGGCACCTGAGATGGTGCTGTGTGCTGTTCTCACAAGGTTTCGTGTGGGCTGTCTGCTGCTAGTTGAGATTCAGTCACTTGGGATGTAACAGTTTCTTCCCATGTTGTACCTCATAGGAGGTTTGGCCGCTGAAACCTTAAACAGTACTTGAGGCATTGCTTTGGGTTAGCTGCTGAGCCGCGCACACAGTGCCATTTGCTATCGATCACCATCGTGGCGTTGCTTCTACACGTCCGCTCCTTTCTGCAGCCGTCTGGGATGACCACTTGGGCCATCCTCCCTGGGTATTGGTGTAACAGCTGATAAGCATAGAGCACTGTTTCCGTTGGTCACTAACTGCATTTTTTCTTCTACCTAGAGCACATCACCTACTTATAAGTCAAACTGAACAATAAATAAGGGTCTACAAGGTAGATAAGACCGGAATGACAAATGTAGCATCCATAGGTCAGTTATTTACAGCTCCAGTTTGTTCTGACATCAGTAAAGTCACCAACACAGGGCTGCGCCTGCAGAGTTCCTCGATTAGATGTGGCAGAGGAGCAAACAAGCCTGCAGGAGCCCCATCTGGCAGGGATGGCAGTGGTGCAGGTAGCCCCTCAACCCCTAGCTCTACTTGCGGCCCATTACTGCTCCACCTGAGGCCACAGGAAAGCACACTGCCCCGCTGAGGGTCAATCAGGGCTTACCCTTTAGCCAAACTGCTCCTTTTTTTCATGAATCCCCCCTGCAGCTACCTGCTTGCAGCTTGGCTTGCAGTGCTGTAGCTATTTGCGTGAGTGAGCACCACTCCTTGGTATGGGAGGAGCTCCCTGCTTGGGTGATGGACCAGGTGATTTCAGCATCCTTAGCCCACGTTAGCTCTCAGCTAGTATGCCCACCTCCCCTTCTGTTCCTTCAGTAATATTCCTTTCCCGACACAGCATGATGTGGCTTTGTGTACATCCTCCCCTGCTTGGTCAGCTGCTTGGAAAGGTCAGCTTGGTCAGCTGCCCCGGAAAAGGTCCCCACTCCACCCAGCCACGTTCCTGGGTCTCTCTTGTGCCGTCCACTCCACCTGCGCAGCCATGAGGAGAGAGAAAGAAGGCATTAAACACACTGGCACACACAGGGAATGCATACTCCACTGTGGCCACGCGTGCAGCACCGTCACCTCACTCAGAGCTGTACCATCTCGGAATGTGTAGAGATTCAGGCGGTGCGGTATGATGGGCAGGGTATAGTCCACTAGCAGTAATTTGCCATCCTAATGCTGATTCCCAACGAAGAGGCTTAGAAACTTGACTGGTGAACCTGAACAACCCTTTAAAAGCATTTGCCTGGGTTTTCCCATACTCCCAGTGTGGTGTCGTATGGATCCATAAATCTTTCTTTCCCTCCTGATGGAGGCTGGGTACAACTACGTACCTCCCACCAGCCAAACCCCACATTCTGGCAAGCCCCAAGTGCCTTACTGCTGACTGCATTGGACATTTCCCATGAATGGGTGCCTACTGGCAGGACACTGGATCTGTTCTTCCAGCACACTCGTACATTCAAGGAATTGATGAATAACACCTGAGGTTTACCCCCAGTGCTGGGATACAAGAGTTAGAAACAAGGTCCTGGGCCCGTATTTGAAAAGCAGCACTAGGGTGTCCATGCAGGAGCCATCTGACGTGCTACATAAGGTACCCTCCTTCAGTGCCTTGGTACCAAGGCCAATCCTAATACAAATGCCAGCCCCCTCTTAGCAATAAACCTGTTTGGGATTTTAACTTTACAACTGCTAGCTTGCTAATCACGTTAACTCCTCACCCACTGGCAGAGACAGCTGAGGCAATTTTCAGGGAGACCCACAGAACACAGAGAAAATTCCTGTAAACCAAAAAGCTCCTCTACCAGGATGTTGTCAGGTCAACCTACCAATGAGATGGCGCTACCCCTTTCCAGCAGTACTGTTCTCCTGTCAGCTGGTCATCCATGGTCCACACCATGGAAACGTTCAGTTCTTGTCTGCGCTGCCGTTTGCAAAGTTCAGCAGGTTCGGCCCATTTGTACGGAACTCCTAGCCAAAGCCAGGCCATGATACTCCTGTATCAGAGATGCTCCAGCAAACAGCAATTTTTACTATGTTATCTTACAAAATATAGTAGAATGATGCAATGGTTTTTACAAATGAAGCAACCATCTGAGCCATTCATCTGGGAAGAATCACTATGGACTCAGAGACAGAAATAATGTTTAGACAGTGAGTTTTAAGGACACTTTCAAAGCAATTATCCCCAGCTTTTACTGAAGCATGAGCAACAATATCAAGTAACCAGCCTGTTGCAGGCAACACTCTACCCTGCTGTCGCTTGTCTTTAGTTTTATCTTTTTATTTTTCTGTGGCCATGAGGCCTTAAGTTGAGGCCCCCTGTATTACAGACCATTTTACCTTTGGCTACTTTTTGAAAAATGAGTGAGTTTCAGCTCCTGTTCTATAAGGCTTTGTTTGTGATGATAGATATTTATATTAAGTTATTTTATCAGTCCCTAACATTGTGTTCTAACAGTGCAAGCACTTCCCTCCCCCTAGAAAAATCTCCCTGTGTAGATATATTAAGAGGATAAAAAAAGGAAGTTTCCCTAATGATGATATCCATTGCTGAAAAACAGTAACTTCACTTGGCATTGTTAAAGAACAAGCTCTGTTTTCCTGCCTTTTTCTTTTTCAGCACAGTCTGCTGAGGAATAAGATTGTCACAGGCAGCCTAGAACAGGTCCTTCAGCCACTGACTCATCACACTAACCTCCCTATATTTTTCACAGCTTGTATTTTCATTAAATTGGCGTGGGCTACTCATGCCCTGCAGGCCTCGCGTACTTTCATCATAGCTGGATCTGGTCTATTTTATTGTTACTTAACTCTCTTCCAACTGCTTCTATTATGTTCCTCTCTGCATTTTGTTCCTAGCCAGATGCAAGCCAGGCTTATCAGGGTGGGGCACAGCTGCTGTGTGACTGCTTCAGAGCTACCTGAATATAGCCAGAAAATCAGCACAGATGAGACTTTCAGTCCTGAAAGCCGCAGCATTCACAACCAAGACCTCGCGGCTGCAATATTGCTGCAGGCTTCATCAGGAGAGGTAGTCTGTCAGCTGAAATAGGAAGAGGTGTACCTGTACGACCTCAGCCTGACGTGGTGAGATCTCCTGCTAGAAGCTAGGCTGTTACCGGCTATCAATTCTCTTGGCTTTTATGGAAGGGCATCTGTGGGCTGTTCCTCATCTTCACATGATCATAGTGAGGGCTGCTTCAAATCTCTGCCGTAAGTGAGTGACTCTTCAACCAGAAAGACTGAAACTTCAGGGGGCTTCTCCTTCTCTTCTGGAAAAATAAAATCTTTCCTATTGAGGAAATTACAGTTTCCTCAATAGTCTCGTTTCTGCATATCAGGGCTCAGTACAGGCCCCTGGACTTTTTCTAGTACTATTAAAAGTGTACACAAATAAAAATAACTTCCTCTTTATCATTTAAAATATTCCTCTCTCAAAAACTCGTCTGTTCTTAGTCAAGTGATAAGTAAGGCAGAGAAACCACCTAATGAAGACATACTTGTTAAAAGATTTTCAAGTTACCAACTCAAGCTTCAAGGTGCCCTGCCACAGCTGGCAACAACACAGACCAGCCCAGACCTCTGAACGTTGTCTTTGGGCCTTTGCTACTTGGACCTTTCTTAACCTGCTGCCACCTATCTCAGCGCCAGCTACCTCAGAGTCCCAGCGCTCTACAAACAGCATGGCTTTGCCTGCCAGCTAAGCCAGAGCCAGCCATGGGGGGCTCACCAGGCGCCAGGAGAGGGTGCCCACACCACCAGCGGCCTGTAGGTTTTCTTTTATTCCGTTCTGGTAAACTTCACATGCTCTGCACCATGTCCAGGGCCTGATTTGGCTCCAAGCACAGAGCTGCAGCTGCCTTTCTTACTGATTTTGGCTGCTATGTCCCCAAATAGTGTGACACAGAGAGCTCCTTCTGCACTTGTTCTCTTCTCCTCCTACATTTAGCGTGCCTAAAACATACACCAGCAATTAACACAAAGCAAATAAGGGCACAGGCACTGAAGCAAACTTTGTTTACTCCGAATATCAGGCAGGAAAATAAAACTGCAAGGCATTGTAACAGGTCTCCTGCAGTAAGTCAATGCATCTAAACTCAGATAATGCAGTAGGGGTTTTAAAATGTTACCTCAAAATAATGAAATTGCAGCTCTGTTACACCTCCCAAGACTTCTACATAGACCCGGAAAATATTTTTTTTGCCACAAGATGTCCCCTTTTTTTTCTGCAGGCACCAGAATTCAATCAAAGTATTAATCTTGGTGAAAAGATATTTCTACTGACTTTGCGTGACATGCATCAGTTACATCACATCACCAGCGTAATGCTGCCTGAAAACAATAAGGGCAGTGACCAGGAGAAGCGGCGGCTGCTTGCTCCACATTTGTTGGTAAATAATAGATCCTTCTCCCCAGGTACTGGGCCCAGCTCTGGTTCAACTGCTTGCAGTCACTCTTCCTTCCTCTCCCACATCTCCAGCAGCTTGCAGGTTATATACTTGCAAATATAACTTATCATTACCAGAAACTGTAATTGGGGGCTGTTATCTTCCCACCTTTAGAGAACCAGCTATGAACTGGAACACAGGGCTGAAAGGACAATTCCTAAACAGCGAGAATGGCAGACACCGAACATTTCTAGGTGGGGAGAGCAAAACAGTTATTTCAGTTTTTTTGACAGTATTGGCTTCAGCCATAAACACACCTCATCATGTACCAAGGTTTTTGTAGCTGTTCCTTATAACTGAACAAGTTACACAGTCACATATTTGCTATTACGTGCTATTACAAGCATATCTGAGATGCTCATTAATCTGCTCAAGGCGAGGTGATAACCCACCTCTTATTTCCAGATTTTTGTTGCATTTCCTGAAAAGCTGAAGGCTGGATGTAGATTTATAAATACACACAGAACTAGAATGGCTGAGCTGTAGTAAATGTCTCAAGACATTCTGAATTGGAGAGAGATTATTCTCTCATAGAAATTCAAAATTAAAACTAACATTTCTCACTGAAAAACATTCCCATTTCTACGCAAGTCATTTTTTCCCCACTAATAATCTCAAGGAACTAGACTTAGAACTGAAAGAAAAAAAGTTTCTTAACAGACTTTAAGTATGCAAGAAAATGCTGCTGAAGAATTTTTTTATATAAAGTGCTTCTCAAAGAACTCTGGGATGGTGACATTTGAGAGATCACTGAAGAACTGTTCCCCTGTTTCAAAGCCATTTCAAGATTGGGGAGAGCATTGGCTCACATCTGGCTGTTTCCAAGATACCTAATGATGAGTATTGGGATCGTAACCTACTATGCTGAAATTAAAAATTCAAGTAGTAATTTATTAGAGCTTGCAAAAAATAAATAAAGTTTTAGAAACCCTAATAACTTCAAAAATTTCAGTCACGTACAGGACTGGAAAACGAGCTGTATGTGATGTACCACATCTGCGGGGGACAGTGTAACAAGGCATTTGCAACCCAGGGGAATTGTCACGCATCACTTTTCTTCTTTGCCTTGGCAACATCCCAAGCACTTCATTCCCAGCGCCTGCTGGACCCACAAAGCATTGATTGTTTGCTTTCTCAATTACATTTATTCCTAAGGCTAGCCTGACATGGAGCTTCCAAATCACTGAGATAATTGGCTCTATCAGTGATGAAGATATAGCTCCTCTGCCAGTATTACCCCCGGTATTTTTTTCTAGACCTCACTCCTCCCTTTCCTGGCCGCCGAGCACCTGACTGGGACGCCTCCAGGCAGCCCGGGCCTGTGCCACCTCGCAGTGCAGTAGCCAGGCGAGGCCAACGGCCTGCCCGCCACGGTGGCCCGGTGAGGAGGCCTCCACCGAGGAGGGAGGCGGTTAGCGCCGAGCCGAGGCAGCCAGGGAGGCGGGAAGAGGACGGGAGGACGAGCCGCCTGACCCCCAACGGGACCGTCCGGCTGAGGCGCCCACCAGCGCTACCGCCCCACTGGAACGGCTGCAGGGCGGCCGTTACGGCGGGCAGCCCCGCCCCCGGCGCGCGAGGGAGGGGGGCGGGGGGAGGGGGCGCGCACCGCCTCGCAGCCCGCCCGCCGCCATTTTGGCTGGTTTGCGTCGCTTCCGCTGCTGGGAAGTAAACAGTGAGGGAGGGAGGGAGGGAGGGAAGCGGCAGCGGCGCGGCGCGGCGCGGGACGGGACGGGACAAGACAGGACAGGACGGACAGCCGGAGAAGGAGGCGCTGGGGTCGGCTTCGGTGGAGGGAGCTGATGTGGCCAGAGCGGAGGCACCAGCGCGGCCCGAGTCCTGGTTAATGCGAAGCGCAGCAGGGAGCCGCCAGGTGAAGGGACTGGAAGGACGCGGGAGGCGGCGGCGCAGCAGGACCTTCCTCTGGACCTCGGTTGCGCTGCCGATGGAGGGAGGAGAAGGGGGTCCGAGCAGTGGGGACGGCAAGGCTTGGGACCGTACCCGGGAGCGGAGCGCCTGCCCGCGGTCTGTCAGAGCCCCGCGGCGCCGCGCCCCGGGCTGGGGCTGGGCCGGAAGGAGCCGACCCTGAGGTGAAGCTTCTCCAGGAGTAGCGGGGCTTAAAATCTGTCCTCGGTGTTCATAGAGTATTGCTGCCTCACAGCCTTCTCGTAGTAACTGTAAAGTAATTGTAAATCTCGCATTATTTTCAGCAGACCTAGTTGTTCGCAGCGTTTAGGGGTTAGGTTTGTGTCTGGGTCGCCCCCTCTTTCAGTCCGTTCCCCCCATTAGCGCACGCACTCCTTTTGTTTCTAGAACAGCCTTACTTCAGGTGTGAGCAACACAACGAGCTCAGTTAGGCATGTTCATGGGCAAGCGTTACAGCAGGACGGGAACAGCCGTGCACGGGTGTTTGTTTGGGGTTTTTGTTTTTTAACGGCCATTGTGTTCTGTCTGCACCTTACGCAGCAATAAAAACAATGTTAAGCACGTGCTTTGCTCCTCCTCCTACTTGGTGACTGAACTATGTGATTATGGTTGAATATGACTGTGTTGCAAGCAAGATAGCGTGGGTTGCGCCCAGATGCGGAGTTCAGAAACAAGCTATTATAATCGATTGAGAGATTTACTTGGAAAACCTTAAGGAGTCGGGCATCCTGATTTCACACATCTCTGTCCTGGTAGAGTTGGGGTTTGTTTATTTTTGTTGGAGGTTATTTGGGGTTACACACACACAGATACACACACTTCTTTCTGTCAAGATCTTAGATTTTAAAGCAAAGTTGATTATAGCAGCAATTTGGAAAAACTGGTGATAAGTGTGTCCTGAGTATGCCAGAGAGAGTTAAAAGCAAGATTGATGGTTCAAGCATTGTAAGAAGTGATAAGCAATCATTGTTTGAAAAATAGGTTGCACCTATACAGCAATATGCTAGCATGGAATTTTGCATCAGTGTCTTCCTTGTTGAAAAGTTATTTCTGTTGGCCTTGGATTTGAAATGGTTAGATCTTTAGACTATCAGATACATAAAGTGAACTGAACTGCCTAATTGCTTCTGCCTGTTCCTATATTAAACTTGCAGAAAGGTTTACTCTCTTAAGTGGCCTTTTTTTTTTTTAATAAATAAGTTTTAGGTGACTCTGCAAACTTCTGTAAGCAAATCTGCATTCTTTCAGTTTTGTATTTGTTTTATTGTTAGGCATGTTAAGAGGTTGAAACCAGTTACGTTTTTAAAAAGCTATTCCAGTACTTTAAATTCTGAAACAAGATGACAAAAGTTAGATGAACAAATTAATTAGAAATTAGGTGACAAAACAGTCATCTAATTCTTAAAAACATATTTTTTAGTCTTGAGCTTGGACACTTTTTTCTCTTTTGAAAGAGTTCCACAGGGAAGTACTTTTGAAAACTTGTTACTCTCTCTTTTCAATTGCAAGAGCATCTGAGATGTCAGTAACAAAAAAGTTGTCTGGAAGTATCTTTTCCCATCCCCTACTTTTCAAGCACTTAGAACACATAGCATCTTATTTTCTTGGAAGACTGTGACCTGAAATTCATCATCAGTATGGCTCTAATGATGGCCCTGTTGTGTCTCTTCTTCATTGGCTGTCTATAAAAACTTGGGATAGTACCCCACAACTTCAAGAGTGGGCTTTGATCTGTAGCCAGCATATATTAACTACTCGGAGCTCATCAAAGTTAGCTCAGAGGTGCAACCTGTAAGTTGGCTGTTGAACTGGTCCACTTCTATCAGGCATGTCTCAGAGGTTATTTTTCCAGCTGAAAAATTCATACAGTTTTGTCAGTGGCAGCTCACTCCTGCTCTTTTTTTTTTTTTTTTTTTTAGAAAAGGAAAAAAGTGTCAGATCTAGTGCTCATGTCTTTGAAAAGATCAGTTATAGTAAATGTGCTGTATGTGAATCAGCTCTACTGTACATGCACAGTAGCCCCTATAATGTGATAAGGGACCAAATCCAGAACTTGACCCCCTAATGCAGTGATAAAAGTAGCCTACCTAACTAGAAAATTTATGCACATATATTACCTTATTAGTAAAAGATGAGGCAGGATCTCTGTAAAAGAAGACTTGAAGAGCCAAGTCTTATCAGTTACCTTGTGTAGTTTTTTACAGATTAACAAGAGATGGCTTTGGAAAGACTTAAAGACATCAGACATGCTATCCTAAATTTGGCAAGTAAATAGCTTGTGTATGGTAATTACTCGTTATAACCTAGTTGTTTGGAATATCTGTTTAGCCTAGAGTTTAAAGAAATACTGCTTTTCAGACTGGCTTATTACAAATAATATTCTTGGGCTATGCTTAGCAACACAAACATGACAGGTTTGCAATGGATTTGCTAATCTAATTCTTGATTAGTTTTAAGTTTTATTATTCAGTTTTCACAGTTGCAAAATCCATTTCCTTCATCTTTTTGTTAGTTGCAGATGGTTCTAAGTCACTGCTCAGTTTTCTTGCTTTTCTTCTGTACCAGTGAAGTTAGTGGCTCAGTCACAGAACTCTCTCTCAGATGGAAGGCTTGTTTCAACACAAGAGTCATGTTTTGCATAGTCTCATAGCCATGAGCTGTGAATCACAGTACATAGTTCTCAGGAAGTAGAGACTTTTGCCTACCGGGCAAAAATCTTCATCTTATGATTGCCCCCAAGCACTACTGGGATTAAAAAATGAAGTTGGAAAAAATCCAAGAGACAAATTCTGTTCATCAGTCTTTCATGACAGTGTGTTCAGGTTTGTTAACATCATTTTATGAACAGCTTCAGACCTTCAGTGGTAGCTTGCTTTTGTCATGTGAGTAGGTAGGATTAAAGTGTTTTAAAGATAGGTAAGGAGATGCTGGGTTTGAAAAGATAATCTATGATGAATTGGATGATAAACAGTATAATTTTTTTACTTGTCTATCTAGCATATTACACTTTTTGTTTTAAAAAAAGACTTCTGAACTTTTACTCAGTTGCAGTACGTAGCGGGAAAAGTTAATTGTCCAGATCCCAAATGAACTGGGCATGTGATAATCTTACATGTGTAATTGTAGTTCAGTGTTAAACCAGAATGATTTCACTGTGTATGAAGTCCATGTTTATTTTATAGAAATCATGGGGGCTAGGGGGATGTTTATACATAACAAGCCCACCCCACCCCTAGATTCTCTTTGCTTTTTAGAGGTTATAGTTGAGTGTATTGTAGTTTAGTGTGAGGTCTCATTCCTAGTCCTTTAGAAGATGACGTGCATCACATTGAGGCTTTTAAAAATAAATGATTGGGTGCTAAGTCCAATTGTAAGCTGACATGTACAAAAGAACACACTTTGCTCAAAACCCAATGCTAGATTTATTTCAGATGTATGTAGTGGTGGGTTTTTTTCCTCTTTAGTAATGTAACATAAGATAGAGCTTGTGTAATGAGACCACTGTAGAAGAGGTATATGCTACTGAGAATGAGATAACCTTTTGCATCAGACTTGCTGAGTTTAATATGATTTTGAAGAAAGTTTGATGACTTTTCTGTAAACTTTTTTCGTGGGTTGAAACTTCCAGACTGTTACTGGAAATCTTTCAATCCCTATTTACTAATTAGTTGGAAAAATGAAAGCACACCAGTGTTCTTGAAGAAATAAGTTTTTAAGGTTACTGATTGATGCATAGATGCATATTGAAGTAACCTTTTCTAAAATAAATAAAAAGAAAATAAAGGTTCTTCCTATCTGGGAATAAAAATGAATGGGCCAGATAAAACATCTGCAAGATGCAATGCCTGCAAACATGCATACACTCATTATTTACTTTCTTGCCTGCCTTTTACCTTCCACAGTTTCAAATGTTGTTTCTGGTAAATAGGACTGGGGCAGCAGTATGAATGTCAGTGTTCACAAGACTGTCTTTCCATTAGTAGGGAAGTAGAGTGATAATCAACAAAACAGTAAAACAAATTAGGTTCAAAGTGTTCTCAAACACAAAAGGGAAACACTGAAAGGAGCGTGACTGTAATAAATGGATTGGTACTGTTAATGATTAAAGAAGTAATACTAAAGATATCTCTTTAGATGGTAATGTTATTTTTAGATTACCACTTCAGACTCATTGTTACTTGTTTTTTTTTCCTTCAGGGAGGGGGGAATCCTGCAAAAGTGTGGTTACAGAAAACATGCTTTTTCACCTCCACAGTTTTCTATTAATACTGCTCTTTTCAGCTCTGTTATATTAATAATAAAATCTATATATTTTGTAAATGTGGTTTTTTTATAGAATGAAACGAGGAAGGAAAACTAATGAGGCCAACAGCAGTTCATCTGAAGAGACGACTGAGAAAGAATCCAAGAGACACAAGGTTATAGATGAGAAAACCGTAGTTGTGCAGAGTCCTGACTGGGCGAACCTGCTTCAAGACATTATCCTGCAGGTGTTTCAGTACTTGCCCCTTCTGGATCGTGCTCACGCGTCACAGGTCTGCCGAAGCTGGAACCAAGTGTTTCATATGCCTGATCTCTGGAGGTGTTTTGAGTTTGAACTGAATCAACCAGCTACGTCTTACTTGAGGGCTACGCATCCTGAACTAATCAAGCAAATAATAAAGAGGCATTCCAATCACCTGCAGTATGTAAGCTTCAAGGTACTGTATTTTATAGGCTTTTTAAAAGTAATTCTATAAAAATAAAAGCATCTGTTAAACTTAGTTCTTTTTCCCTTTTTTTTCATTTTATTCAGAATATTTTGAGATACTTTGATACTTTTGAGACAGTTTTGATGGTTCATCTATATACATATCAAAGCACAAGAAGTATGATTTAATTAATGTCAGTAATTGAAATACTGGTGATAAGTGGTAATTGACAATTGTGATCAAAACATTTTAATATGCTGAAAATTAAAGAACATCACTAAATGTTAGGAAAGGCTTATGATGTTATTTTTGTGATCAGGATTGTCAGTTATTTAAAAAGAGATACGGCAGCTCTCAGTATGGAAGGCCTTGTTTTCAAGCCTAGTATACTGAAGAAATGAGTGCTCTAAATGGACATATAGACATGGAGGTTACCTCCCAATTCATTTGTTTATTTGGATATATTTTCAGGACCAAAACCTGGAATAACAGTTCTGAACGTACCTTTTTATTGTCTTAATTCCATTAGGTGGGGATTTTTTTGTTTGGTGATTTTTTTTTTCTTTTTTCTTGTAGCATCTTAGCTGCTTAAAATTCTGCCTCAATGAGTGGGCAGAAATACTTCAGCTCTGATACTACTGCACATGTGGGTACCTGCCTTAGGATTAAGTTTGATCAGGATGCATAAATTGAGCATTTCCCCATTTCACATCCTGTAAGGAGTTGGATCTAATATTCATGGTTAGAAAACAGGTAATGGACAGAGAGTGACTTCAGAACTACTAGTAAGCAACTAGCAGTTTTAGTACTAAATTGTATGGGATTGTCCACATATGGCATCTACTCAACGCAGCTGCGTTTCAGCTAACTGAAAAAGTACATGGGATTTGCACGGGATGGTATATCTACTGATTGTGCTTGGCTGAGAAATACCATTTGGTGAGAACTGGGTTTGTTAACATCATGGAATTATTTTTAGCAGATGAAAACCATTAACATTGGCCTACATATCACTGTGTTTTGGAAGGGTGCTTTGAAACAGTCATGGCTGCATATGCGTTGGCTATGTGACAGATTTGGAAAGGAAATGATTTCTGCAGCAAGGTGGACATACTAGTTGTTTGTTTCTGAGATCTGGCAGTTTTAATGTAGGAATCATCAGCGTGGGGCACCTCTGCCTCGTCACATGTATTGCTACTGCTTGATGCCGTACCAGATACAAACTGTTATCAGAATGTTTGCAGGGGTTTTATCCAATATAAAGATTTCCAAATAAAGAAAATTTATAGCAGTATTGGAATGGCCTTTCAGCATCTGTCTCCTGTCTATGTTGCTTTGTACCAAGTGTTTTTGAAGGATTTCAGATACCCTTCACTGGTAGGGTGATACCCAGCACCATTTCTTGAATGTGTCCCTTCAGTTGTCCTTCAGTGTTGCAGAATGAACACTAGATCGCAGGAAATACTAAGTAGCAAGGATGATCACAAGGAAGAGGATATAACACTGACTGTCAAGGCTGAAAACTTGGGGGGGGGGGGGGTTGTAGGCAAAGAAAGATTGGATTGTTGAGAAGCAAGGTTTTTCAACTTGCGTTCAAGCAGAAAATGACCATTCATTGGACTTGGATCAGTTGCTGACAGGGTAGCACGGCTTATGGTAAACTCAAAATTGATTTCGTGGTCAAGCTTTTTACTGTTCTGTAGGTTTGCAAAGCTGTCATGCCTACTGTATAGAAGAGGTTATTCGGAAAGCACATCCGAGTGGTGGGGGAAATCCACTGGAGGCACATTAAGTGATTCGGTTGTGTAACAAGCTGACTAACGAAGGGGTTTTTTTTTAGAGTACCCATTGCATATCTGTTGTGATATTAATGATGAAGGCCCAGTCATATAGGTTCAAATGATAGTGCACTTAACTCTCCAGCAGCTCTATGTTATGAGCTGAGTCACTGTAAAAGGAAGCAGCTTTTTCACACAGTAAAGGATTTATAGAATTCCCACATTTTGATATGTAAAGAGGAAGTGGGGTGGGCTCTAGACCCAAATGAACCTCTACTTGCTTATTATTTGATGTGGATTGAGTATCTTGGAACAAACAGGTTAGCTGACCCCTCACCATGCTAAATTTTACCAAAGTGTTTAGGAGAGTGATAAACATATGGTGAATTATTTTGGATTTTTGGTACTTATTGGGGAAAAAAAGAATGACATTGATGGATTCCCAATGAAGTGTTTTGTGGGTTTTTTTGACATCACATTTCAGAAGGTAAAGTGAAAAAAAGTTAAAGTACATCTACTCTACTCTGCTTTTTTGTAAAGAGTGTGTTTGATGGACTGTTTTCTGAACAGTAAATCTGTTTTATTTTAAGGTGGACAGTAGCAAGGAATCTGCAGAAGCAGCTTGTGATATTTTATCACAGCTTGTGAATTGCTCTCTGAAAACACTTGGGCTAATTTCAACTGCCCGGCCAAGCTTCATGGATTTACCAAAGGTATTTTGATATGTATACTTTTCTATAGCAAAGTATTGCAGTGGTTCGTGCAGTATTTCTATAACTTTATGAAAAGTTTTGTTGTAAAAATATAAATCTTTGGGAAAGAAAACTTCATTACTGGACTCTATTAAAGGGAGGAACTAAGATGTTGTACTAAGATGGATAACTGTTTAACTTATTCTCTGCATCATGTGAGAAATTAGTCCTGACCTCATTCTTCTAAGTCCTCCTGTCTGTTTACCTCAATGTAATACTGGGCAATATATTGCAAGTCAGGAGGCTAGACAGTTCTTGTCTGTGTAATTGTGCTGTGAGACTGTGGGGGATGTTTAGGAGATGACTATAATCAAATGAGTGGTAGAGTTTTATCCATGTGGACTTGGTGTAGGGATTATATTATCCATGAGCTCTCTTTAGAAAGCAACATGATCGTGATTTTCAGTACTTCATGTCACGCAGTCAAGTGTCGGATTCTTAGGCAAAGTGCACTGTATTTCTGAAATTTTCTGACAGATTTTTTTACCTTGCACATTTACAAAAAATTAGTTTTTGTGAGAAGGCATCTAATCTAGACAACAACAAATCTCTTATATGGGCTTCTAAACAAGAATTCCTGCTAGTGAGGTAGAAGTGTACTGTTGCTGAGGTGCAGGAGAGTGGTTGGGGTAACCTGGGCTGCTTGTTCTATGGCAGGAACATCTTGGATGTCTCGCAGCCTCAATTCTTGAATCCAGTCCACATGTACGTGAAGGGCCAGACACAACTAGACTATTAGCTGGGTCTCAGTGATGTCATTGCTGATGATGGCAACAAGGACAAGTAAGAACTAGGGACAGCCTCAGGAAAGGAAGTAGGCTATAGGGTTTAAGCAAGGTTAGCTACAGAAGGATTATCAATTATTATCCTTGGCAGTGATCACAGCCACGTCATGCAGTTCTCTTGAACATTTTTTTTTTAATCCTTAATTTTCAAAGAGGCTTTCCAGATCTTTAATTAGTTTTTGTAGGGTTTTTTTTCCCTTTTTCGATGTGCTTTGAGATGTGACTATAAGAAAACCTGAATGTAGTGAAAAGAATCCACAGTCTTAGTGTGTTAGCAATACTTTGTCCTTTCAGCTCTTGCAAATTGTATTATTTCTTAATCTGAATGCTGTTTTAGCTCTCTTAGTTTTCACTGAAGGGATATGTTAGGGTTCTATTCAGCTTGCTGAATAATTATTTGTAGTTACTCATGCTATGGTCTTATTCAGTTTCAAGGCTTCTAAAATATAGGCTTCCTTTTTTTGTTCCTAATAGGTTCACATGTGGTCTTTAAAAAATATATTCAAAATGAGCCAAAATCAACTCTAGGCATAATTTGCCTTTTGGTGTTTACCACTCCAATAATATTGTCACCAGCATATGGTACCAGCAATGATTTTTAAATTTTCTTAGACCACTGATGAACCTAAAGAATAGAATTGGACCATGAATAAGTTCTTGGGGGAAGCAGTTAGTAACGACCCCATTGGATAAGAAGCAGGCAAAGATGAATGGATCTGAAAAATGGTTAACACTACACAACTTATTTTATTTTTTTTAATCAGACTCTATAGGAAGTCTGAACTACTTTGCATTATCTTCATCAGCGCTCTTCTGATTTCAAGTAACGTGACATCTGGCAAATATTTGTAAATCACATTTAGCATTGTGTTGCCTAGTCTTTTCACTAAGCACGTTCTACATGAATCTTTTAAAGAATCATACTATAGGCTACATATATGGCAATATTGAAAAGACATTAAATCACCAGCTTTTACATTTTGGGATATTGGCTGTTGTCCGTTAGCTCTTCAAACTACGGTTTTAAGTTACCTGTTTCTGTAAATATAGTTAATTTTCTTTGCCTTTCTGTTTAAAGCATTCTTAGTGAAGGGAATTACACTCTAAATAATACAGAAAATAAAACCGCAATACTAACACTTTCAAAATACAGATTGGAAATATTATTAAAGCACCTTTTCTTCAGTATGTAACATACATGATCAGTGTATTGTCATTTTAGTTGGGAGTGGTCCCTAAAGCCAAAATGCCTAATGCTTCCGATGTGAACTTTCTGTTTCCATTTGCATTAACTGACCGTGACAGTTTATGTTAATGTAAAAATATTAATTCCTGCTCTAAATCTAATTGTGTGTGAGTTTTAGCAAAACCCACAAACATGTTGCATAAGAGCGAGCAAATACTGTTGCCAGGCCTTCTCTCATATAGCTGTATTCAGGATTTCACATGTGCATGTGGTTCAGAGTGAAACAGTATTGAAACCAAAGTAGCAGGTAATTTTATGGGATACTTAATGTAGTGCATGGAGGAAGTACTTTAAGTCTTCTGTTCAGTCAGTCTTGTAAGAAATCATGAAGATAAGCTAATTATTCACTTCCTTCATACCACCAGTGATTTCTACAAGCACTGCTGTGTCTGCTCCTTAGTCTGTGTTTCTCAAGTTAAGGTCTCCTGGGCTCTGCCTTTACTGGTAAGTTTCAGTGGCTACATAAAAATGCCAAGGAGCAAACTTGAGCACTGGACCTACATTATCTATGGTGCTTAATCAGTAATTAATTGATCACCCGCTCCTTGGCTCTGTTTGGACCACTCCAGTTACTTTTCCAAGACAAATCCATTCAAACCCTAAATACTCTGTGTGGATGGTAGGCAGGCAGTAGTACCATTTGGCTTTGGGCACATCTTAACAGTACAGGGTGGGCACTCTTGACCGTGTTTGCATCTCACCAATGCAGCACAACTCACCACGCGGGAATTCCTGTTCTAGAAGATGCTTCTTTTGGAGTGCAACTTGCAAATTATCCTCAAAATTGGAGCTTTTAGGCTTTCTCTTTGCTCATGGTCTTCCTGTAGATTTAAGTTTGTGTAGTGAATTGTCCTGGGTCAGGTTCTTGGTTTATGTTTCGTGTTAGACATTCTAATTTGCCAAATACATAGACTGATAGCAAAAAAAAATTATACTTCCTCTACTCAAAAAATGTCAATTTTAGTATTAATTTTTAATTATACAATATCAAAAGAATGCTTTTTCAGCAAATGCTGTCAATAAGTAAAAGAAAACCAGGACTGCTGTGTACAGTGTAAAACCATTGAGGTTTTTATTTCAGATACTACTATTTCATTTAAACTTTTTCTTTTCCTCCCCCAGTCTCACTTTATTTCTGCACTGACAGTGGTGTTTGTGAACTCCAAATCCCTCTCTTCACTTAAAATTGACGATACACCAGTAGATGATCCATCTCTCAAAGTGCTAGTGGCTAACAACAGTGACACGCTCAAACTGTTGAAAATGAGCAGTTGTCCTCATGTTTCTCCAGCTGGTAAGCTACTGTGTTTTGGTGTGGGGTTTTTGGGGCTTTTTTTAAATGTAAGCATTAAATTCTGTCTGAAACCAGTAAACCTCTGAAAAAATAGGGGTGGGGTGAGAGTGAGGATGAATGTGGTATCTACAGCAACTTTCACTGAATAAAATACTAATTCAACTGGTTGTCAATCGATCCATCCCACCACTTGCAGAGTGACTACTCAGCTAATAATAAAATAGCGCAAGTCTGTTCTGGACAAATAACTAACATCTTGTGGAACTTAAAAAAAGAGTATGTATTGACTTGGTGGTGCACTACTTCTGCAATGAATATTCAAATATTCCAGTATCATTAAGCTTTTTGGAATGCGAGTTCCTTTTCCACAGTTCATTATGTATGGGTTTTGAGTGTTGCAGTGTCGTGGATTATGATGATGCTGGTTTAGTCATACTGAAAGCAAGCAGTTTAATCTTTTGCTGGAGAATAAGTACAGACAGCATCAACAAAGGGGAGATGAGACTGAGCTGTGCAGAACTTCTGCCATTACCAATGTACTTCATTAACACTCTGAGTGTGTTTGCAGCAAGAATGAAGCCAGCTCATATCAGAATTAAAGCACTCAGATTGTTGAAGTTCATAGAATTAATGTTTGTGGAAGATTCATGCAATGCACAGCAAGTTTAAGATTGATTCACAGCCCATCAACTTAACACTTAAAGTTTTGCGCTGAGAAATGAAAGAGGAATTATAAATGAGATGCCGGCAACTTAGTTAAATTTCTCTTCTGAGGATGAGTAGAAACTACTGTAGTCACCATAGCTTTCTTCATGCAAATATATTGCAACTGTAAATATTAGGTATATTATATGCAAAATTCACCAGCAGGACTCCTAATACATGGGGAAAAGATACTGTAGCAGAGGACATGTTGCTGTAGTGATAGCAAACAAAACACAAACTTAATACCTTTTTGCAGGTGTAGCTCTCAGAACAAAACCTTGTGTTTGGTTGTGCTGGTTTTGGCTGGGATAGTTTTCTTCATAGTAGCTAGTATGGGGCTGTGTTTTGGATTTGTGGTGACAACAGGGTTGATAATGCAGAGATGTTTTTGTTGTTGCTGAGCAGTGCTTACATGGAGTCAAGGCCTTTTCTGCTTCTCGCACCACCCCACTGGCGAAGAGACTGGGGGTGCACAAGAAGTTGGGAGGGGACACAGCTGGGACAGCTGACCCCCACTGACCAAAGGGATATTCCATACCATATGACATCATGCTCAGCATATAAAGCTGGGGGAGGAAGGAGGAAGGGGAGGGAAGTTCAGAGTGATGTTGTTTGTCTTCCCAAGTAACCGTTACACGTGATGGAGCCCTGCTTTCATGGAGATGGCTGAACACCTGCCTGCCCATGGGAAGCAGTGAATGAATTCATTGTTTTGCTTTGCTTGTGTGCATGGCTTTTGCTTTACCTATTAAACTGTCTTTATCTCAACCCATGAGTTTTATTGATTTTACCCTTCCGATTCTCTCCCCCATCCCACCAGGGGAGAGTGAGCGAGTGGCTTGTGTGGGGCTTAGTTGCCAGCTGGGGTTAAACCACACCATTGGTTTTGTATAAAGGAGTCCTGAAAATGCAGGTTTGTTTTGCAGTAGATTTGTCCAGCAAAGTGTTCACCAGCATGTTAACTGGAATGTTATTTCCTTCAAAGCTTTGTAATTGTAGATAGGACGTTGTTTAAATTACCTTGAGTGACTGATTTTTCTGACTTAACATTTCATTTGAGAATCCTTGTGTCAGAAGTACAGGAGCCATAGCATGTCTGTCGAGAGGAAGAGGCTCCAGTAGTAATTTGTAGCTAGGCAAAGAGAGTAATTTCCTTGGACTTGGATACAAGAGCAACCTGTCAGCTCTAGCAGACTTTGCTGGCTTGTGGTTTTTTGATGCAAATCTGTGCTGTACGATATCCAGGTGATTTACTTCTTGGTACCATGAAGGCAGAGGCAGTGCCTAGGGATGTTCTGTCAATGTACCGCTTGCAGCACAGGCTCCAGGCAGGCCCTTCAGTAACTATCTACACTGTATTCATTGTCAGTTCTATATGCAGGATGCGTAATTGCATTGCCAGTATGTGATGTGGATATGCAGTCCTAGACCCATAAAAGACTGCAGGAAGTCAAACCCTGGTTCTTCCCTTTTGCATTATACTAGTCAATAACATACCCTTAAAGATTATTGTTTGAAGGATGGCAGTCTGGATTACAAGATGGTTTGGATGCTAAATTTGTAGCAAGTTGTTTTCTGAAACTGCATAGTGGTGAGACAATGTATCTGAATCTTGAAACTGTTTAAAATATTTCAGGCGTCACAGACCTAGGTATTATGAAGCAACATGCCTGAGTCCGCTTAAGTGAAGCGGTCGTAGTAGGCCTTATGGGAGTATTGCTGTAAGAATAACTTTGTTATGATTTAAAGACAGGAAATGATCTCTGTGTAAGAAGGTACACACAAGTTTGTAGTTATACTTAGTTGTTCTAATTTTGTACTCCAATTTCCCCCCCCCCCCCAAAAAAAATCCTGGATTTTCACTTCAGAATGAAATAATGAGTATACTTACATATATAAACTTTTTACAGGAAATAGTTGCAATAAGAGTTGGGTTAAAATTCTGTTTACCTAAATTCTGCTTTTTTTATTCCTTTAACAAACTTTTTATATTTGAAATGACAGTATTTGATAGAGCTTCTGATGCATGTGTTCTTGCAGATCCTCGGGTGGAAAATACATATTTTTGGTGTATATATTCATGCAATGAAATATTTTTACCGTAATTTTTTTAAAGAAAGTGTTTTTAGACTCACTATAGGCTTTTGAGTTTAATAACTGCATTTTTTAGTAAAATAACTGCTGTCTTTCTATACTTCTTCCCATTGCTTCAAAGCTCTAGTGTATTGAGCTCAGGTTTTTCAGTTCCATATTAAATGCTGTGTTCTCATCTCCTCTATTAACGGGAAGACCATATCCTGAATTTCACGCAGTTTTCTGGGTCACATGAAATACAGAGGACTGTATGCTTTTTTTAGTACTGTTACCAGTGCGGTACTATTGCTTGTATCTGGAAATAGGATGAGTGGAAACCTTATAGACTGAACTGAATTCTTTTTGTTAATGTCTTTATCTTCCATGAGCAGCAGGTTATATTGATTCATTAAAGGGAGAGTCTGAAAATCACTGTTCTAGGAATTACAGCTCCCAGTTTTTAGTGTTTTCCCTCTTTTTGCTGTTGCTTTTCAAAATTCAAATATTTATACTTTGCTAGAAAGAACAAATACTGACAGCAGCAACTTCTGCATTGTAATTAAAATCTAGCATTCATTTTACGTTTGCTTTCCTCAGGTGACAGATTTCATTCATGGCTGCTTTGTCAGCCACAGAGGAGGACAGCAGTTCTTCTACAGCAGGCTAGGGAAATACTTTTGTTACGAGTAAGCCCCTTTTACAAAAATAAATCTGAGTATATGTGGCCTTACAACAGGGCAGAACAGTCAGAGTATGCTTTTTATATATTTGTCACATGAGAATCAACTCCCACAGGAAAGTATACAATGCAGCATGTTAACTTCTTTGTTTCCCTAGCAAAACAGCAATGCTGTCACATACTCTGTGTGTATCTTAACATATAGGTGCAAAGAAGTCACAAGACCATGCTGACGTGAAAAAGATTCATGTTCTGGTTGTCCAGTACGATTTTTGTGTTGATGTTAGATCTTGATTGCATGTTGAAATACATGGTCTTTGCACCCTCTTGATGTACATAAACAAATTCACTCTTACGTTTCTTATTCAGTTAATAGTATATTTATCTGCATAACCCCTTTCATAATGTCTCTTTTCCCAGGTATCCTTTGCGTGGCTGACCAGTGTCATGGTTTACGTGAACTGGCGCTGAACTACCATCTGCTGAGTGACGAGCTTCTGCTTGCTTTGTCTTCTGAAAAACATGTCAGGTTAGAACACTTGCGCATTGATGTTGTCAGTGAAAATCCTGGACAGACTCAGTTCCACACAATTCAGAAGAGCAGCTGGGACGCTTTCATCAAGCATTCTCCTAAAGTAAATTTAGTAATGTACTTTTTCTTGTACGAAGAAGAGTTTGACCCATTCTTTCGTTACGAAATACCTGTCACTCACCTTTACTTTGGAAGATCGGTAAGCAAAGACGTACTTGGCCGCGTTGGGATGACGTGTCCTCGGTTAGTCGAACTGGTGGTGTGCGCCAATGGATTGCGGCCGCTGGATGAGGAGCTGATCCGTATTGCGGAACGTTGCAAGTACCTGTCAGCCGTTGGCCTAGGAGAGTGTGAAGTCTCTTGCAGTGCCTTTGTTGAGTTTGTGAAGATGTGTGGCGGTCGTCTCTCTCAGCTTTCTATTATGGAGGAAGTTTTGATTCCTGATCAGAAATACAGCTTAGAGCAGATTCACTGGGAAGTTTCAAAGCATCTCGGTAGAGTCTGGTTCCCGGACATGATGCCCACATGGTAAAGTCCTTAAAAGACTTCAGGGTGGATGGAATAGCACCTTAAACCCAAGCTTACCACATTGCAATTTACTGTGTAAGCTTATTTAATACTAGAGTTTTTACTGTAAGTTACTTCATTGTTTGATTAGAAAATTAATTTTTGATTCAAAAATGATTTATGAAATCCAGACTCAAAAATAGAAATCATGGATAGCTCCAAAGCCCTTTTTCATCCAAACAAAAATCTGTTTTAGATTTGTTCTTTTTCATTGACAGTGATCTCAAAACTTTTATGGAAATAATACATGTATTTAAAATACTGAAATGTACCTGCAAAGTATCAGTTTTAATATGCTGTCCTCCTTTGATTTAGATACTAGTATTGAACACGATCAGATTTGATCTTAAAAACCAAACAAAACCCCACTGAAGTTGCATGCTTCTGTTGCAGACTATAGCGTTTCTAAATCTAGTCACCTAGATGACAAGATTAAAAGGAGTATTTAGTAGGCTGTGAAATATACACGTTCTTTATATAAAATTCATAAAAGGCAAGAGCAATGCACAATAGTATAGTTTAGACAATTAAAATATTAAGTTTGCTACCTTATTCAACAGATTATTAGATCCATCTAAAATGTATTTAGAGTGCAAACAAACAGTAGTGCAAGCTACCAAAAGTGGTGTGGTTTTTTTCCCCTCTATGCATTTTAATGTAGTTTGCTTATGGGGTTTCAGATCTGTGTCTAAACCTGTTTTAAGGTATTTTATGTCTAGCTCAGGAAGCGAAAGCATTCTGGGGAAAAATGTAGATATATTATATTTAAAAACACATTGGAGTTAATGAGCTTTTCTTGCACATTAACCAGTTTTGCAGCATACGGTTAGACAGAATAATGTATAGTTTATTAAATGAACCCTGCAGTGTTAAATGGGATGACGTGGATGTGAACAGTGCGAGACAAGACAGTTAAAATTTGAATGGTGACCAAGAACCTTTTAATGAAATCTTAGACCTCTTGGCTGCTTTCAATTTGAGACACGTGAAATGACATTGTAACAGTTGCTTAAGCTGTATAAACTAATTGCATACTGTAAATCTGTTTCAGAAATGTTTATGTATAAAGTGAATGTTTGATAGATGATCATTTTGTATACCTTTAATTCAGCTAGTTCGATCATTTCATAATATTTAAAAACCTAAAAGCAGTAAACTTGCGTGAAGTAGAGCAATAGGCAAAAATTTGGTTTGAATATTTGGTAAATCCATTCTATTAAAGGAAGTTTTTAGTCTGTAAGTGGTGTAGGCAACGTATTGCCTGTGATCTGGATGTGGCTTGTGACTTCATTTCTTACCGCCAACAGTTACATTATTTTCTCTTCTATGTTATTGATTGGTAACACTGAAGTATTCACGTGACTGCTGAATGTGTTTGAAAGGTGTCATCGGCCATCAGGAAGGCAAAGCTGCTCCAGCTGTGGGCTGTATCGAGCTTAGCTGGTGGCTTCTTCTCATTTGAGCTGTACAGCTAGTTCTAGTCATAAGTAGATTTTCTTCATTTCTGATTTCAGTAATGTTCATCCAAATGTATAGTTCAAGTGTAATATACTTATGAGCATATTTCAGTTCATAACTATATTTTGAGCAAACATTGCTCAGCAGACTGGACATCTTTATAGGGGAGTTGTATGTTTCTGTAGAGCTTTGATTTAAAAATCACATTTTATGAAATACATGTTTTTTGTATTAGAATTTGTTAAACTAATGTAATACTATAATTTGCTTTCATTTGTATAAAAGGTGTCAATATATTAGTCTGTAAAAGTAAAAAAGCTCGGTGCGTTTTATATTCTGACTCTCAGAATTGCCTGCGTGATAAAGGTGGAGCAACACTAGTAATTTGGGGAAGAAGAGATGTTTTCACTAAATTAATGTGTGAAATGGTCTCATTAGTAACGCAGCTAAAACCTCTTTGGTCCTTGACTGCCGGTGTCCTGCTGTTGGCTAGGTACGTCGGTCTGTCGCTTACCGCTGTGGCAGCGGCAGTAACTGAAAGGCAAGACGCAACCTAAATACCGAGTCCCCTCGCTCCTGGAATTCACGTCTTTGAAACCCAGCGTTCCGCTTCTCACAGAGGGAATTCCGTCAGATCCTGAGGTGGGGAACACATTAGCAGTTGAAGGCTTTGGGCGTCGTTGTAGTGGAGCTGCTTTCCCCAGCAAGGGAGCTGGCTGGCTTTTTCTGAGACGGTCTCTGTCTTGTATAGCCTTCAAAAAGTTCTTCATAGATGTGGCACAGTATTGTAATGGTTATCAAAATCTTCAAGGGTAAGAAAACCACTCGAAAGCAGTTGTCTCTCTCTTCCAGTGAAGGTCAGCAGTTTTTGTACATCAAACCAATTTACAGCATCCTTACCTCAAATAATTCAGCTATAAAACAAACTGCCCAGGCAAGCCTATGTACTAAGTAGCTTCAGGAAAAGCTACAATGCTCCTTTTTAGCAAATCTTGTACAACTTTTATTTTGCCTTCTACACATGTTGGAACAAATGAATAGTAAAAAAAAAAAAAAAAAAATATACATGACACAAGTAGTAACAAGAGCACCACAGACTGTTATGAAGGTCACTAGAAACATTGAACACGGGTGTCTTATAACTATAAAATAATTTTATGTGGGTTCACCTTTATTTCTTCTTGTTTTCAGAAGCAGATAATCCAGCGTTGGCTTGGCTGTCCAGTTTTGGGTAGGAGTTGTTAATGTGTGCAGTCACAAATCTTCTCTCTGAACACCAGTGCTACATGGCTTCAGTGTTTGGATATCAAATTACTCTTGCAAGTAAGTTGTTGATGCCAAACAGCTGGGGTAATCCTGGCCAGTTAGGCTATGGTACTGTGAGATGATGTATCAAAAGTGAGAAGGTGAGTGAATTAAGAGCAGCTGTTTATGTTAACTTTGTAGTTTCCTGCAATTTACCTAAAGCTACAAACTTGTGAATTTAAGTGGGTTTTTTTAGGGATTTTTAGTCAAAAACTTTCACTAATACTACGCAAACTAATCTAACCACATAGGAATAAATTAGCTGTATCTGTTCCAATTGTTAAAAGTTTGATGTGCGCCAAATTAATTTCCTGTGAATTTAAAGCAGGGTTGAACTGGGCCTCTTTATATTTGGAGCAGGCCTGACTAAAACCTAAACTTTGTTACATTACTTCAGAGAGATCTGTCTTCATCTCTGGCCGATCTAGTTGGTCACACATGAAATTGTAAAAATAAATGCTGCTGCTGTATATAAAACTAGAGCATTGACTTAATGAGGAAATTTGTGAAATCTTAAAGGGACCCTGAGCTTCGGTGTCTGTAGCTCAGACTACAAACTGTAAATTAATTTTCCTAAAATACAGGTGCTGCAGAAACAAGCTTCCTTGGAGATAGGATTGAAGTTTAATAGTATCGAAACTAGGACAGTGAAACTACAATTAACCTTAGACACTCTGTATGTTCATCTGTTCATCCTTTTTGTTAGGTTTTTCTTGTAGGATCACATCCGCTGCTGGCTGTTGTAGTTCATATGCTTTGAAAGAGATTGTGGCTTGCTTTCTGCTCTGTCTTCCACCTGTGCTTTAAGCAGGACATGACATAGGAGATGATTCTTCTCATTCTAGCCGTTTTTCCTAGACTGAAAATACGATGTTCTCTGGATGGCTGGTAAGGTCTATTTTCACTATCTAATATTGCTAATTTGCAATCAACAGATGATGGGGGAGGTGTTTATGCTTTAGACTTACAGTGGAGCCTAAATTATAAGTGGGAGAGCAGAAGCCTGCTCTGCTTTTCAAGTTGTCCCCTAGTTGTGGTGACTTCCAAACCAGAAGAACCTCAACATGACTGACACCATCCTCGGTTATGGCACTGAAGGCAGCAGCTCTCCTAATGCAGAACACCCGTGAGTGGGTTTGTGAGGGGGAAGGCAGAAAGCATTTCTACCAGCTATTGTCATTGCGTGGTCCTTTGGGGAACAGGAGCCACAGGCTGTATTTGGCCTTGACGTATGACAAGCAAGGAACTGCCTTGCTTGAGAAGCCTCCTGGAGTGAGGTGTGGGTTAGAGCCCTGAGCAGCTCAGTGGTATGACAATTACGCAGAACCAAGCATTGTCTGAAGTGACCGATAACTCCTGTATTCAAAGCACAAAGAATGACTCAATGACACATTCACTGGAGACAGCTGAAAGGGAAAGTAGGAGCTTATCCTTCAGCCCAGCAGTTAGGACAGCCCCTGGTTCCTACCATCGGGCAAGTGCTAACACCAGCTGGTTGTGAGTGAAATGTTAGGTGTGATCCTATTATTTCCGCTCCCCCATGTGACTTTCAGCAGGAGGGCATCCACCTCAAATGCTTGAGCTAAATAGGTGGTTTTCAGGCACAAACAACAACAGATCATCAGGTGTACAGAAACTGTTAGATGTCACAAACACTTTTTAAGTGACAAAAGTGTCATCTTTATAGATTTATTCTGGGCTTGTCTAAAGTTCACAGAAGTAGCCTATGTGTCACCTCAGTGTTATTTTGGATCTAACTCTATAGGCCTAACAACTCAAGGATTCTAGATTCTGCCCACAAGAGAGCACTGCACTCGCTAATTTCAGTCTAAATGCTATTGAAACTATTTTCAGTGCCATAATTGGTCAACTTCAAGAACTACACCTCTTCCAGAACTGTGGTTTGCACTGGTGAAGTTTATTTCTAGCCAGCTGCGCATTCAGTCTGAACAGCTGGCTTTTAAGGTTCTGAATAAAACCTCCCAAATTGAGAGAAGTAAAGAAAGTGAGGGGCTCTGTCTCCAACACTTGTGCCCAGAAGGAATAAATACTGGCTTCAGAAGGAACTCGTGTATGTTAAGAAAAGGGCAACTGCTACATTGATAACGAGTACCTTTAAACTGAGGGTAGAGTTCAAAGTGCAAAACAGACTTGCATACACACATGGCTGCATAAAGGAATGTGACCTACTGCTGAATACACTCACCGATTCTGTCTGAAATAGCTGCCACTTTCTGCTGCTGTGTGGAAGGGATGCAGTGTCCTTGGCAAATAACTGTCCAGCTGTCTTCATCTTTTTTTGTTGCCAGAAAGTTACTGTCCTCTAACTTGCAGCTAACACATGCTAGGATGTAACTGTTCCTCCTTGAAGCAACTCCCTGTACCATCCAGAGGATTAGAGTTTTAAACACGCTAAATTAAGCGGATTGTACAGATGAAACAGGAAAAGTGAGAAGTGCTGTTATTTAGATACAAAAAGCCCAGCATATTATAAAGGTGTACTGATAGAACCATGAAGTTTGGCCACAGACAAGAAAATATAGACATCCACGATTTTTGAACAAGGTCTTTAATAATCATGAAGGTTTTACCTCTGCAACCAGTTAGTTGTTGACAACCATGTCAAGTTGTTGTATACTCTCTCTAGCTATTCCTGGTCCACAAGCACCCATCTTTTTGATTGTTAGGAGCTGCACAAAGCAGAGTTGACATGTGGGATGCAGCTACCATTACTTGTGTATCTCAGGATTTGGCATTTCCAGTTCTGTAAGGCTCTTCTGTGCATCACAGAATACTCCATTGGGGAAAACAATGACCTTGGTGCGTAGGCTCCTTAGGTCCCGTATGAAGACAAGGAAGTACCGTACAGTGAACAAACAGCACTGTCAGGCTGAGCAGAGACCTCTACTCTACTATGAGGGAGCATGACCTACCCCACCACAGCATCTGCTTCAGGCTCTGAAAGGTCTCTAGCTGCATCGATGCTACAAGCTTTTTAGCAAACGCTAGAGAAGCTTTTGGGGCTTCTACGGGCTTGGTTCCATGATCCTATTTCCCCTTCGGAGCTTCAGACACTGGTTTTGAGGTCGAGGCTTTTTCCCCGAGAGGATAAACGTGGACTCAACAATGTTGAGGGGTTCAAAGTCATAAAAACATCCATCAACAAGAAAGTACCCTCTGTAGACAGGCTTGTTGCTCCCCTTCATCTTCCCTAGTGCCTCCTGGATTACCTTCTTGGTGGGTAATCTAAAGAATCTGAAGCTCAGCTGGTCAAAGCAAGGGCTTGTGCCTTTGGCTGCAAAGAGTGAAGTTGAGGTAGAAGATGAAATTTCACATAACCGTGGAACTAATTAGCACCTTTCCCCTGCAGAACAGAGGTGCTCTCATCACCTCATTCCTCTCACACTAGCTCTCATGCTCATCCCATTACATGATAATGTAATTCAACTAATTAATTTTAGTGACTTTTTAATACAAGATTAATTTTCTGCCATTCTTGAATTGAATCACTCTTTGGCTCCAGCAGGCTATTAACTTGGCTCAAGCCAAATGAAATTGTAGAGTTGGGCTCCCGTGTTACTACTTAGCCATGATGCAGTGATAATCTCTGCAGGAGTACTACTCATGCTGCAGCTAGTTTAAAAAAAAAAAAAAAGAGTGTACAGAAATGATTATGCTGCTGCAGGTGTTATTTTTTATGTATAGGCACCTCACTGCTCTCCAGAAAGCTGGTGTTCCCTTGGCTTTGGTCAGTTGGGTTTAAAGGGATCTAGTTGCCAAGCTGCTCCAGGCATAACCAGGAACAGGACAAAAGGACGCTGCGGCTGGCACAGCACCACGACTGCAAGCATCACTGCCAGTAAGAGGCTGCAGCCACTTTTTACAGGCAAATCTGTGACAAGCACTGATTTTTAACTGACTTTGACACCCCACAACCTGTCATTGCTTCTTTCATATTAAGGATTCCATACTTTTTGAAGAAACGTAAAAGGAATATAAACATGACTTCTATGCAACTGACCTAAGTGAAGCCTCAAGCAGACTTTAAGACAGGGGACTGCTAGAACACTGCAGTTATGCATCAAAGTTGACATCAAAGCAGGCTGTTTGCCTTCTATCTGTGCTAGAAAACACACACCAATCTTAGGAAGAGCCATCTGTATTGTGTTTACAGTTCAGGTGAAGGAAGCCAGGTAGTGACAAGATACCACCTGTGCCATCTTCTAATAGATTCCCTGTCCCTTCCCACCCTGCTGCACACCTATTTCATGAACCAGAGAAGAATTCATAGGTCCCAGTTGTACAAACCAAAGAAATACAGAGACACCGATCTAAGGCACACGTCGAGGGAACTGAGCACATGTAGGCACTCAGGTTTGTTAGCTCCAACACATGGAATACCAAGTTGGTCAGACCAGAAGATCCTTGTAATGCTTGCGTCCCACCTCTGTTGGTGGCCAGGTGCTACCTGTTGCCACACGGCCACGTATGTAGAGGGCACCTGAGCCTGGAGCGGGCGGGCTGCCTCCCGTTCACCCTCTGGCACTGCAGAGCTTAGCCAAGAGGAGCCACATCAGCCTGCCTTCAGGCAGCACGTGTCCGTGGTTACACAGAGGCTGGCCAAGTCAGAGATGCTGAAGCATTCATGAACGTATTACGCGGGTAATAAGGAAAAAAGGCATAGTCTTTCACATGGTCCAGCAAAGCCTTCCCAGCACAACCTTTACAGTTAGCAGTGGGAAGTACCACACTATAATACCATCGTGGTAGCGCTCCAAAATCCTTAAGGATATTCTGGCGTCAGGGCAAGTTCGGTTCTTCAGTAAGCAATTATACACCAAAGGATGTTTTGCTTCCAGTAGGTAAAGGGACCTCTTCATAAATTATTTTGAGATAAGGGAACTTCATAGGTAAAAACCAGTATTCCAAGTTATAGAAGAGGTAAAAGTGATGATTCAAGATGACACGATCAATTATTTTTAAAAGATCCACAAAAAACTCTCCAACTGTCCGATGAGGTTTGAATGGATAGTAGAAGTCTCTTATAGCTGCTGCCAATGTCTTGTTTCCTAGAGGTCCAAAAATAGATGTTTCATTTCCCAAATAAATGGGTTCTCCACTGAATAAAATTATGCTGGTGTAGTTTGTTTGTATCTTCTTAAATACAGCTCCTAAGTCAGCTAGCTTCTGGTATGTTCTCAGTATAAATTTAGAGCATTCATAAGAGTCAAACCATACAATCGATTGTTTGTTGGGACTTGCTTGAACTGTCCAGGTCTCATAGTAAATTCCAGTCTCATTGTCGTATTTTACCCATTTTGCCATTTCATTAAACATGGTTCCTGCAAGGGATAAAAATAAGTATTACGGAGACAAGGTAACAAATACACGACTCAAAATATTTTCCATCTATTTCAAGGTTCGCCTCCCTTCCCTGCAAAAGTTTACCTACGTCATTACCTAGCCATACAAAGACACAAGGCTTTGGCTGGAAGGAGAAGTGATTCCTCACTGAATAAACTATATTTACATGTGAGTAAGTTATTTAAACTGCAATTCCTTTTTCTGCCCCGTTTCCTGCTACTATGCCAGAACATCCAAATGTCAGGGAACCATGACACTTCTCATTTTGTTTTACTGATGTAGACCAACAGGGCAGGTAGTATCATCTACAAGAGACGCTGACAAAGTGCTCACCAGTGCAACAGGTGTTTCTGCACTTCCTCAAGTTTTAACCAAATTTGGCAATTCCGGGCAGAAGTTTTCATGCCTCTCCACAAAAGAAGCCTACGTAACCTCAGACTGAGACACCCAGCTGTTTTAGCAGCTCCTCAGCCAGCACAGTTGAACTAAGCCAAACGATACGAGTGGGATGTGAAGACCAGTAAACTTAAAGACCCTGTGGATTATTTTTTTATTTAGAATACATGTTTGGAGTGTTTTGGTGATTTCACAACTAGAATGAGGAAGAAATCTCTAACAGCTCCTCCCTCCAGTAGTTCCTTACATGTGATGCATCTGCCTCCCCAAAATAGAGCTGAAGCACAGGGCTAATCTTCCTTCTTTTGTTTTTCCCGTAGTCCTAGCACTGCACCTCAGCCTAGCTCTTCCCACCCTCGCTTTCCTCAGTCACGGCACAGGGTACAACCATCTGTGACTCAGATCCATCCACCACCTCACATTCACAGCACGGCCAAATGCTGCAGACTCTTTGTGCAGTATGTCAGAAGACACAGTCAGATGACAGCTTGCAATCACGACGGTGTTCCAGGCCATGATCTCTCTTTAGCTGCAAGTGTCACTGCGGAGGGTACAGTAACCGCTCTTGGTAGCTGCTGAAAGATAGGCACGACTGTTGCAAGCCGAGAGACCGGCAGCAGTCACCTCACAATTTGGGGGTGGCAGACGTCAGACAGTTCTGTGTCACTAACACTGCCCTGCACACAACAACCAGCCTCTTGCATTAGGTCTCAATTCACTGCAACGTTGCATTCATCAAGACCAATGAAGAGCACTACATGCCACACATCTCCCTCCAAAACAAGCTGCAAAGGTCAGATTGCTGGGTCTACTCTTCACCAGAGAGTAAACACATCTCACACTTACCCTAAGGTAAGGCATATGTGCAAGCTACTACCTCAGAGTAACTAAAGCTCTGCACATTCAGCTCCTAGGCTACCCCATTAGAACTGTTCTTCACTCCACACTTAAGAGCTTTTGGGCTTCATGGTAAAGATAACAATCATTCTGTTTAGTCAAAGTGTTGGATACTTTCTTTTCTATTTGCCCATGACTTGGTTTAATAACACAGCAAGTCATTAAATCTGTATCAAGAACTGTACTTACTACACCCTGGAGATGGGCTTGAAGATCTTCTCTAATTCCTACCAGATTAGCTTCCTAGTGTGTATTCTGAAAGGCATGTTATTGAAAAGGATTTGTCTCTCCTAACAAGACCAAGACGGATTTAATACAAAGTTCTGGCCTTAACGTCTTAAATTAAACAAAAATATTACAGGTTAATGCATGGCTCCATGACAATCTGTTGGAAGATGTCTAGACAGTCAAAATCAAACTTTGGATATTCCTGCCCTATTCCCACAAAAGAAACATACCCCTAAGTAACATTAACCAGGCTGATGGGCTTTAAAAGAAAATGAGATTGCTTCAGTGTGGTCTCTGACACTGCTGACAAACAGCTCCATAGGATCTCGCAAGGGAAGAGGGTCCAGCTGTTTCATACGTTAAAGCCCTCTCCCACGAGATGGGATGCTTTTTGCCTGCTCTCTGAAGCAAGCAACTTCGGCTCATGATGCTGTCCCTCTGTGCTTGCATCCATTCACCCTCTTCCACGGTAACTTTCAGTTCCTAGTCAAATGTAGACAATTCAAAACTCTCAGAGATGCTACCTTCCTAAAAGTTTCATGGAACCAGGAAGCGAGAGAGACTAGGAGGACCGTAACAACGCCTCCACAAGGCACCGGTGAAACCTCATCTTTCTTAGGCATCAAATAATCCACACAGGCAGGAAGCATGAAAATAGTTAACCTGGTATTCATACAAAAGAATCCAACCGTATCAGGCATCAAACACTTCAGTCATGCGCTACGAACTCACAGGGAAGCAGCTCCGCTTATTTCATTGCTTAAAGAACAGCCTAGAATTTCTTAGCAGCACTGGACAGATTATCTAGAGACTGAGTTCAGCAAAGCTGCTAAAGGCAGAAGCGAGCAAACACAAAGCACCACACCACACTAGCTGCAATCCGACCCTCCACTGTGCCTTGTACGCTACGCTAACTTCAGAGAGTCGTGGTTTTGGTCACACAAAATGCAACTCTCCAAGTCCTCAAGGGACTTTGTTCCTAAGTCTTTCACTGTATTACTACAGTAATCAACCAGATTTATTTAAATGACCTTTTTATTTTAGAATTTCAGTGTTCAGTATGTATGAGGAAGCTATTCTGATGATCATCCACGTATTTAGAAGTGCAAATCCCGGTTTTGTTCTATGACATATGACAACGACCTATTACTGGGGACATTTGCACAGTTTTTATGACACATAATGGCGGAGATGGAAATAGAGATTAATATTTTTTGTATTTTTGAGACTATTTCTAAATATGCCTTATTTGTTTGCCCAGTAACGTACAGATTTTCAACATTTTTTCTCTCTCAGCAGTCATCTGCCACCTCACAATAGAAGGCTTTGTTTCGGTGAAGCCACGTGAAAAGAGTCCATAATGGTTCTGTATAAGCTGTTTTGCTATTTTTACACTCAAGAGACTCAAGTGTTTTTGTACAGCACCACCAAATGACTCTCATTTAACAACCCTTCAGTGCGTGCTGTTCAAAAGGCAGCAGCCTCATACCGCTTTCTGTGTTAAAGAAAGTGCAGAGATAGTCTTTCAGTTTGAAATTAGCATCAGTGACTGACACTGCAAATAACCTACAAAACATAAACTAAAAGATACTGCTTTACAGGAAGACAAGGCTGGCTCTATATTTTATGATATTAGCACCATCCAAAGCATCTGAAATCTACCTGATATTGTGGTCACGAGAACTAAAGTTCCATTTTCCTTCCAGTGTGCATCATCTATTCCTTCATAAAAGCAGGCAGCTCCCTGGTTACACCAGAATGGTGCGTCTATGCCAGGCCGGAGATGTGGAAATGTGCAGTTCCCAAGCTGGAAGAGCTCATACCACTCCATTGTGTAGTTTTTGCCCGTTAGAGAGCTCTTGAAACCCACAGCATCATGCATAATTTTCTGGAAAAGAAAAAAAAAAAAGCCCCCAAAGCCAAAATTTTAACATAAAACCAAATTCAGCTTGACCTGTACAGAAGATAAGACGCTTGGGAGCTGTTGCGTAACAGGGTGAGAAAAGGGGAAGGGGTTTCTGTAACATCTTGGATTCAGTCGCATTGATGCACAACATACTAGATTAGATTAGATTGTACCACACACGCACTTTTATCACAGAGTCACACTGTCTCAGCGTGTGCCTATCCATCCATTGTAAATTCTGTTATTTGGAGGCAGATACTCAGTGGGAGCTCATCATCAAAACTCAAGCTTACTTTTGAATCCTTAATCTCACAGGGGTATCAAAGAAATAAAGAGCAGAACTGAGTTACCAAAACCAGATCTTAGTAATGAAAGCCACAAAAAGAATGAGATAAATATTTATTTTAAAAACTGTATAGTAAATACATAAATTCAACCTTAGTTTAACAACTAACATAAAGATATTTGAAGCTATTTCCATTTTTGACTCTGCGTGCTTGCTTTTGATGTTGCTATTTCATGTTCACTAGTATTTCTTTATTCATTAGGGATCGTGCTTTGAAGTTTAATTATGCTACTGCTATAGCTATAAATATCACTAAAGTTGAGATTCTTTCATATTTGCATGACTCCTTGAATCGAGACTTTAATTCAATACTGATCATAACACCCAAGAAAGAACCGTACAAGCAACCAATCATTCTGACCAGCTAGCTGTCCACTCCTGACAGATACCCATGTTCATGCAAATATGTAAGTTTTTAACAACAGAAAAGTTAACACACTAAGCAAGCATTTCATCTGACATAAGGGAACAAATAAATGTATTTTCTTGATGTAGTGCTAGTGCAGAAAAGACGACACACAAAATGTAATGGTGTGTGTATATAAAACACTCCCAATATGCAGCTCCATGGGGCAACACATTCAAACCCACCGACAGTGCTGGTCATGCTCTTTAGCTGAGCGAAATTCTGTAACTTTTGTTTGAAACTTACTGCTCTCTGGGAATCTTTCCTACAGAAAGCCTAGCCTGTGCGTTCCAACACTCTTCCATATAAGCATATCCCAACCTTACAGCTCCCATTCTTGACACCTGCTGTTGAATTCAGCTGAATTTGCCACTGTAACTTTGTTGAACAAAACCATCACCTTACCAAATGTCCTAGTAGGTCCCCATATTTGAATTCCCATACTGGAGCCTGTAATCGATACACTTCAATGACATCCTCTTCTTTCATAACTGGAATGGCAGAGCCAGTGGGACAGAAGGTGTAACGAGCTTGGCAGTAAGGATCAGTTTTTGGACGGTAATCAAAGCGCCTGTGTTGAGAAAGAGAAGCACACAGAATGATAAGCACAGCTCCACAGCTGGCGTAACTGTCTCGTGGCTTCCTAAGGGCCTGAGTGGGAGAGCTCAATCCACCCTTAAAGACAGATTCTGTGATCCAGACGCTGCAATGCTTGGAGTACACGAGTTCGTAAGGCTGCCGAGGTGCACGTCTGCAGAAACAGGACTTAAGGACTTAAGACTTGCGAATGCAAGTTGTGTTGTACACCGTGCTGATAGGTAAGGAGTGGACATGATGCAGATTACAAAGGGTGACTTACACTCACAAAATCAGAGACACATAGATGCTGGGAAGAGGATGGTTTGAGATCTGCCTCAGAAATGTTCTCCTCACAGTTTGTCTACACAGGGATTGACCAGTTTGCTCTGGGAAACTATTCTATAGTAGTAGGTCCCCAGGTGGAGCTATTTTTACTCTAGAATATTGCCAATATCAGAAAGAAATACTCTTCCTCTATGCTAATTCAGATGAAGAGGCCTAAGAACCTAAGATCACTGTTTCCATTCATCATTCCTATTAAACCTCAAAAACTGAGGACCAAATCTGCTTACGTATCACACTATGTACAAACAGCAAAAAATGTTTCTGATAAGCCTTCCTTTCCCAATTTCCTTCAAATTCACTCACTGTATTTCACTTAAAACAAGGTTCCTATATTCATGTTTCCAAGACAGATTGGCGTGCACAGCTTGCCCAGAGCACAGCCTAAGACTCTAACACGCTCAGTTGCCCAGGGCTACTGAATAGCACAAACACCCCAGCCATGAGATGACTCAAGGACACGAGACTTCCTGAGCCATAGTAAGGCCAGCAGCCCTGCTCAGACACCGTTGATTTTCCCTGTGGACTTCTCCAAGCTTGCTGGGTATGTCAGCATGTCTGCCTTCATTTTGTTGGGGGGGGGGGGAGGGGAAGGGAAAGAAAATAATATGGCTGGAAAAAGAACATATAGTTAGAAAACAAAGACTTATGCCAGCCACACATTTAAGTCCTGTTGCTAAATTGCACACTTTAAATTTTCAATTTCCCCTCCCACTGCACCTTGTGTCTGACACGAAGGTAACAAGAATGTTAAGGAGCATTAAAATACCACATTTCTGAGTGTCTCACACTGACAGACTTGTACTCTGATTTTGACCATCCTGAGACCCAGCTTTGCAACTACTGAACCCTCCGGAAAACCCAAACACTTCATGACTGCAAGATCAGCTCCTTCAGGCATCACCTGATATAAATTTAACTGATAGGAATTACACAACAGGCTTTCAAAACTTCAGGCATGCATTAGATGGCACTTAAACTATAACACCTCCCTTTACAAACAGCAAGCCCACACAAAAGACACATGCAAGCGTAGCTCTTCTCCTGAAGAGGCTTATTTCCTCAGCGTATCCAAAGCCGTAGCTAGTTGCTTCAGTAAAATGTGGTAACACGCACTGCTCTGCTTTCCTCAACAGCACCAGGCCTTCCTCTGGAGCTAAGGCAGCTCCACAGCAGCAAACGGGATTTTATCCCATTTCAACAAAAGTATGAAGTAACCTTAAATTCAAAAAATAAAGTAAATCGTAGCCTGACTTCCCCATCGCAACTCTTTGCTAAAACAGGGATTAAAGGAGCATGTCTAAGGCAAGGGCTGTCGCTCCAGGGGCAGCAATCCCACTGCCGACAGCGCGGCTCTAGGCCAGGGACGGGACACCCGTTCCCTGATACTAGTGAGCCAAGTACACCAAATACCGCATAAATGACAAATACCCCCGTGATTAAAAAGGGGAAGCTATTCATGGCCCTTTTAGCCTAAAAATTAAAGAAACAAACAAAACAAACGTTAAGCTGACGGGCCTTGGAGGAGGAGGCGGTGGCGGGCGGTCAGGCGCAGGCAGCCGGGCCGGCCGACTGGGCGGCGGTGCCGGGCGGCCGCGGGGACGTGCCTCTCCCCCGCTCCGCCCGCCAGGCCCCCTCCCCGTGTCACTCACCTGTAAGGCACCGGCCACCGCCGCTGCGGGGAGCGGAGCCCCCCCGAGCAACATAGCCCCCAAGCCGCCGCCAGCAGCAGCAGCAGCCGGTAGTGGCGGGCGGCGCCCATGGCGGCGCGGCCTGCGGGGCTGCGAGCAGGGCCCCGGTGCTGCGGACGGGCGGGCCGGGGAAGCGGCGGGGCTGAGGGAGGCTGGGCGGGAAGGAGGCCGCCCCCGCGCCCGCCCACAGGGCCCGGGGCGGCCGGCGGTGCCCGCGGAGGGCCCGGGCTGGAGGGCGCCCGGCGGGTCACAGGGCTCCGTGCTGCACGCAGGGTCCTGGCCAAGCGCAGGGTTTTTTCCCTCCTCCAGGAGGAAATTGCGTTCTCGTGATTTAGCTAACGTATTTTTTAACAGCCTGGTATGTTGTTTCAAGCCTTGCTTTGGAGCTGATTTAAAACACACATCAAATGCCCATCCTTACAACCAGAATCCACCACTTCTGGGTCTGGACCCAGCATTGGAGCAGCTCTCCTATGAAGACAGGCTGAGAGAGTTGGGGTTGTTCAGCCTGGAGAAGAGAAGGCTCCGGGGAGACCTTACAGCAGCCTTCCAGTACCTAAAGGGGGCCTATAAGAAAGATGGGGAAAAACTTTTTAGCAGGGCCTGTTGCGACAGGACAAGAGGTAATGGTTTTAAACTAAAAGAGGGGAGATTTAGACTAGACATAAAGAAAAAGTTTTTCACAATGAGGGTGGTGAAGCACTGGCACAGGTTGCCCAGAGAGGTGGTGGATGCCCCATCCCTGGCAACATTCAAGGTCAGGCTGGACGGGGCTCTGGGCAACCTGATCTAGTTGAGGATGTCCCTGCTCATTGCAGGGGGGTTGGACTAGATGGCCTTTTAAGTTCCCTTCCAACCCCAACTATGATTCTGTGATGAGGTGAGGCCTCACCAAATGGCAGAAAGGCTTTTGCTGTGATAAACCGCGTAGCCCTGAGCCTCTTCTGGCTGCCCAGAAGTCTTGTCTGAAGCTTTTAAGGGCTTCTAGCTAAGTTCATATACTTGTCACCCATTTCGGAACACTTACTCAGGTTGTAACAATTTACGTGATGGGGATTATATAGCAGTTTATTCTCTCATTTTTACAATGATAGTGAGAAGTATCTTTAAGACGAACTCTGGCTAAGAGAAACAGTGAGGACAGGTTTGCCAGCAGCATTCCTGCAGTAAACACAGCTTTTTCCAGCTCCGTAGAGTTTAAAACTGGCTATGCTGGTGTCAGAGTCCAGGAGGCTAAGTTTGGTAGTTGGCATCAGCAGTGAAAGCGCTGGTGTGTGCTGTTCACTGGGTCAATAATAACTGTGCTGTGGACTTTTGACTATCAGGAGCCAGAGAAATATCCCTGCTCATTTCATATGAGCCCCTAAAGAACAATCAGTTCTCTTGTCAGCACTATGCTAAGCTATATTCGAACAAAATTAGAGGTGGAAAACCCTGCATCCTACATAAAAATGCAGGATAGGCTGCTGAATATCAGTTTCAGTAATGCTGGAGGTACTAAAGGTGTTCAGAAAACCATAAGATGACACAGCTATTAAAATCTTTAGTTTCAGCAACATTTTTGTATCTCATTTCATTGCTGCCTGCTTCTATGTTGCTTATCTTTAAAATCCATGCCATTCAGCACTACGCATTCATTTCATGCATGTATACATAATCTATACATACCTACATTTTCATATGTCATTTTAATCCCATGCATGTTATTTGTGTCTGCTTTAAAGTAAAGCTCTGGGTTTGTTCTTTATAAAATAAAGTGTGCTATTACTCATGTGTTTCCCAGCTTCAGCGTAGTACAAGATGCCAGCTCTTTCATCTGTTCAAAAAGGTATGAGTTTGTGTGGAATATAGCCATAATTCTTAGTTTTAGAGATTTTGATGTGTAACTCTGGAACTGCTTTATGAAATAAGGGAAGCATAATTTATCCCTTCTATGAAACTGGGATGCAGGGAAGTGAAATGACATAATGAAGGTGCCGTAACTGCTCCTTAGCCAAACTAGAAATACAGTATGAACTGGTTCTTAGTCCTGGCTCAGCGTATGTTTGCAGTTTGGACTATTAAGTCTCCATTTAGGCCCTTCTGTGGTTGCTGAAGGTGTCGGGTCAAATGACTAAGATGGCAAAGCTATTGATTTTTTTTTTTCATTTTAGTAGCATTTTTGTATCTCACTTCATTGCATCCTGTAGGAAACTTCTGCAGTACAGTATTCTGTTTTTTCTTCTCAAACAACCTAAGTTATGTCGTGAACCGTATTTTAACATAGAAAATAAACGACTAATAAATTTGTGAATAAATATACTTGAGCTAAAAAGGTCACACGCCAGCAATTTCTGAGTCGGCAGCTGTCTCGCTAATTATCCAGAAACATGTCAAAGTGCCCTTTATAAACCCACAGAGCTGACCTACATCTTTGTCCACTAACAGCCTTTGAGGAAAGGCTGAGACTAGCTACAAAGATCAACTTCTGGAGTTGACAGTATTCCTAAATTTTTCTCATTTCCCAGATTATTTTCTTTTGATTAGTGAAAACCGAACATTTTCCTGAAACAATGAAGACGATGCTCAGTGATTTCCCATTATAAAGGAGTACCTTCTCTGTCTCTGCCCTTGAAAGCAACAGGATGGAAGAAACAGAGAGAAAGGGAAAAGCAAACCCTGCTGCTGCAGCCAAAAGTTGTGGTTTTGAACAGCTAGTTTGGTTTTGAACATCTACATGAGTCATCACACTGTAATAGTCACAGCAAAGAGGCTGTTGATCCTGAAGTAACAGCTCCTGTCTCACGAAAATGGACTTCTCTGGATGGTGCTTACACCTTCAGGTGCACATACATACTGGCAATATGCCATTCAGTGAGAAAGTTACGGTTATATATGGATCATAGTAGATAAAACTACGTAGCTGGCAGTTTTACTGCTCACAGGTTTTTTTTATATTCACACTGGCATATGTTAGCTATTGAGTCAGCTGGATGCACACTGAGAAATACAAACATTACCTGAAGTCATACTGAAGCCAGTCTGAAGTTCATCAATCTCAAGTCCACCCTCCCCACCTTTGAGGGGTATGAAAGACATCTTGAGATAAGGAGCCAGATACGGGACTCCTCCGCACCTATACTCTGCTATGTAGCCTGAGATGCAATCTGAACTGTGCGTGGGGTGGGAGAAAGTCAGATGCCATGTCTTTTTTAGAAGAAAGGAGAATGGCCAGGCTTTGTGACTGTGTAGGGCAGGGCTAAGGGTTCCCTTCAGGCCCTTCTCAACCCCGAGAGCCAGGATGAGGGCTGTGCTCTGGACAGACGTGTGGTTCAGTGGGCATTTGAGACTGCAGGGCAGCCCCTGCTTTGTCCGGCAGCTTAGGGGGCAGGTGAGGGACGTGATTTCTTTCCAAGCTGGAATTTCAGAGGGGCCCTGCTGAAGCCTGAGAGAGAGGATGAGAGCTGGGATAAGGATGCAGACGAAGTTCATGAGTTTTGAGCTGAGAGGGACTCTCTGGGATCTGCTGCAGGGTAGGGATAAGTGAATTGGTGAGTCAACTGGATGCAGTCTGTGAAATGCAGAGAGCTATCCAAGTCAAATTTAAGCTAATCTGAGAATCTGTTGTTCAGCAACTGAGGTCCTTCAGAGCAGGATTTCAACTAGAGAAAACATCTTTCTCAAATCCTGAGCAGTAGGAAAAGGGTTGGGGTCCAGGACAGAGATATAATTCAATGAATTGAAGCCTGAAGAGCACAGTGCGTCAGGGCCCAGGGCACACTCTCCCCTTCAGGCTGTGTAGCTGGTTGCTCAAGATCTGATAAGAACTGTTGTGAAGAAAGCCAGAAACTGCTCCTGCCTAGGCTCTCCCAAACAGCTCTGCTGAGACACCTCAGCAGGTGCTCCCTGCTCCTTTCCTGGGGAGCTGCTTTTAAGCTCTTGCCTCTCACCTGAGCTATATTGCAGCCATGCCTGGGCCCAGCCCTGTACCCCATGGATGCAGACCCCGGCCCATGCATCTGTCTCCCCAGCTTGACCTTGGATGTGCCTTATCACCGTGGACTTGCCTAGTGATTGGGCTCTTGGTGGAACCTCATTGCTATCACCAGAGCTGCCCTGCTCACCTTGCTCAGGGGGGTGGGACTGGTCCAGGCTGGTGAGGCACCTGCCTCCACTTACCCGGTTATCATGCTCGGCTCCCCTTGGGGAGCAGCCAGCCCTCGCTGTGCCCCGGCACCCTAATTCTGATGTTGCCACATAGCAGAGCAGTGAATCCTCTCCCCACTCCAAATACATGTTTATCTGAAGTCAGATGATAACAACTTTTGTCATTTATGCTAGCCCTAGGGGTGTCAGGGAGCAGCAGGAGTAGGGCTGCTTTGCACAGGGGGACGAGCCAGGAGCAGAGGTGACCATGGTGCAGGCAAGGGCAGCGACCTCAATGACCATGGTGCAGTCCTGAAGTTTCTGAATGGGAACAGGTACGTAGTAGTGGCTGGATCCAGCAGCAGCCCCAGACACGGACACAGCAAGGTAGAGTCAAGCCCAGGGTCCAGCCAAGAGACAGGACTGAAGATGAGGCTGCCTGTAGCACAGGCTCGCAGTACGTGCAGGAAGACCAGCCTGTGTGTCAGGACAGCAGGAAGCAGGACTGGACATGCACCCCTACGGCATAGCTCAGGTCATGTCTGGATGTCCAGGCCTAAGTTTACATGGAGCCCATGGGCCCATGGCCAGAGGGCATGTGGGTGGAGTCGCCAGCTGAGGCTGGCCAGGGTAATTATAGGGCTACTAGTGCACTCAGGGCCCCGACAGCAGCTGCTTCTCCCATCAAGGTGTGTCCTCTCACCTTGCAAAGATCTGGCTTCAAAGGCATGCTCCTTGTGAAATGCTCTTGTTGCTACTTGCTGTTGTGGGCCAAGGCCAGAGAAGAGTCATCACAGGGCTATTTCAGGGTGATGCAGAGCCAGGGCAAGGACATGTCATGAGCTGGGATGAAAACATGGACCTAAGACAGACACAGAGGGCCATGACAAGCCAGGGCACGGACATGGCATGAGCAAGTTGGAGCTAGACCATGGCACAGAGCCAGGGGAGTTATGGAGCTGGCACAGGGACATGCCATGGGGAACGTGAAGTGGGATGGGAACACCACATCCCAATCAAGTCCAAGGTCCATCCAGGAAAAAGAGCTACCTATAACATGAGTCTGAGGTCCACCCAAGAGACAGGGCCAGAAACAAGACTGGAAATGAGGTTACTGACAATTCAGGTCCAGGGTCCATCAAGGAAGACTAGTCAGTAGGTCAGGACAGAAAGGAGCAGGGAATTCCAGCTCTGAAGATGCTCAGTTCCCTAGTTCTAACGTTAACCCTGGCCCTAACACACAGGAGAGTTTGGGACTCCACTTGTATCTCCAAACGTGCTTTGAACTTAAACTCCTTCCAGACAGCAGCTTCTTCCTAGCTCTCGACCGTGAGGAGGACTCCAGTGGGATTCCAGCTCTGGAGACTCTCAGTTCCCCGATCCCCAAACCTAACCAACTCTCCCACTCCCCTGCAGCTGAGCCTAAGGAGTCCTATGCCAGTAAGTGTGTTGAACTGCCACTCCACTCTCATCAAACATATTTTGTATTTCTCTGGGTCAAGATGGCTCCATTGGAATTTTCCTGGGGTCCTACTCAGACTGGAGAGTAAGGTGAGGGTCTGGTGCTATACACAGCTCTAACTCCACAAGTGGTTTGAGCTGAGAGGGATCTCCCAGCATATGGTTGTGGATTAGGTGGTCAGGCAATCAAGGGCTTTCCAAGCTGCAGCTGTACTGCAGTCCTGCTCAACCCTGAGAGGCAGAGTGTGCACTGTGGTGGTGACCAAACTGTAGCCTGACGTTCATTTGGAGCAAAGCATTGCCCAGCGGACAGCAGTCTGCTCTTATGCAGGGAGTTTCCCTATCTTGGCCCTTTCCCATTCAAGAATCGCCCTATCCATCGTCCTGCACAGACTCCCAACTTCTCAGTATACAGCTGAATGCATTTTGCTATAGAAAGAGACTCTGCTTTCATGTGCCATTTTTGCTCTTCCCAGCCTGTGCACTCTACCCAAACTCCATTTTTTTTGGCTTTCAAAGCAGCGTATGCATTACACCATTATAGTCATATGCGTAAAATGAAAAAGCAACTGCACAATTTAAACCCCTGAGCCTCTGTGAGGTCCTACTGGAAGCAGAGCAACTTTCAGACAAGCTACAGGAACGCAGGTGTCGAACAGCATTGCAAGGGTCACCGTGCAGCACCTTCTCCGCGTTACTGCTCCGCTGCGGTAACCGGGCCACAAGAGAAATTACACTGAAAATACGTCTGAGCCTGTTTTGTTTAAAACTAAAGGCACATCTCATTTTTCTCCCAGATTTCCCCCTGACCTTTCAAACTCATCCCCAGCTACACTTCGTAGGCAGGAGGGAGAGCACCTACTGAAAAACTGCCTGCAAGGAATTGCGCACGGTGTGCCGGAGCCCCAGGGCAGGCTGAGCCGCCGGGGCGCCGGCTGTGGGCGACCCTGGGGCACAGGCCCGCCGGCTGCAGCAGGCCCCGCCGGCGACACCGCGGACCCCGCGGGGCCCTGCAAGATGGAGGCGGAGCCGGCGCCCAGCGGCGCAGGCGCAGCAGGAGGAGGAGGAGGAGGAGGAGGGGGGAGGGTACTGTGAGGCCTGTGTTCACCGGTTTGCGCAGCCGCTGCCCGGGCCTGAGGGGCGGGCGCCATGGGCAAGCGGGTGGCCCTGGTTCTGGCCGGCTGCGGCGTCTTCGACGGCAGCGAGATTCACGAGGCCTCGGCGGCGCTGGTGCACCTCAGCCGCGGCGGCGCGGAGGTAGGGGGGCGGCGGGGAGGCGGGGACCCGCGCCCCGGCACCCCCGCGGGGTGTGCGCGGAGCCGCGTGTGACAGGCTCCCCGGGGAGGGGGGGTATGTCTCCCCCGTTTCTTTGCGCCCCTCAGCAGCCGAGGGACCCCGCCTTGGCCTTCCCGCCGACCCCCCGCCCTGTGCCGGGGCCCGGGGCAGGCCAGCCTGTGGCTCCCGCTGTTTGCGGGATCGGAGTCTCTCCTGCTTCACGGTGGTCTTTTCCCCACCACTGCACACTGCAAAGCCTGTTCAGCCATAACCTCTCTCCTTATCTTATCCCCCCTTTTCTTTTTTCGTCCCCTCTCCCCAAAGACGTGAATTTTCCCCCGGGAGCAGCGGTCGCACGCAGGCGGCTGAAGCCAGGAGCAAGGAGTGACGGGAGGCCGTGCCAGCCACTTCCCAGCACGGCTCCTCCATCCCTGGTGGCCCAGCTGAGGCTGCGAGGAGCTGAAGATGGGATCCAGTTAAAATTCTTGATCTGCTTTTTGATCGATTTTGCAGAAGTCATAGAAACATTGAATAGTTTGGGTTGGAAGGGACCTTTAAAGGGCATCTAGTCCAGCCCCCCTGCAATGAGCAGGGACATCCTCAACTACATCAGGTTGCCCAGAGCCCCATCCAGCCTGACCTTGAATGTTTCCAGAGATGGGGCATCTACCACCTCTCTGGGCAACCTGTGCCAGTGCTTCACTGTCCTCACTGTAAAACATTTCTGCCTTATGTCTAGTCTAAATCTACCCTCTTTTAGTTTAAAACCATTACCTCTTGTCCTGTCGGAACAGGCCCTGCTAAGAAGTTTTTCCCCATCTTTCTTATAGGCCCCCTTTAAGTACCGAAAGGCCACAATAAGGTCTCCCCGGAGCCAGGCGCTCGCCCTCGCTCAGGTTTCCCTGCTCGTTTTCTGCTAGCTGTTTCTGGGCTTTTTCAGTAACTGGGAGTCCTTGAAGAAGCCTGGACCAGTGGTGGTGTGCTTTTGGTCCTGTCTGTGGCTTCAGATGGTGGAAGGTGGTCACTTTCTGTCTGCGTGTAGCCACACTCAGGTGTCTAATGGTAACAACAGCACCCCCATACTTAGCACAAAGTTGTCCTTTCTAACATTGACTGAAGTGGCAAGCACTGAGAAGTCTGCAAAGCAAGCATCAAAACAGATGTGTGAAAACAGTCCTTGCAGTACACCTCTCACAGAACTTTACACTTTTGATGCAGCTTTCCCCTTTTGTGCCTAACCAAAGTATGTTCTTCCATGTTTTATTTTTCCTTCCTGCTACCAGTCTTTTAGGGAAGCGAGTAACTCTAATGTCTGCATTAGAAATGCTTGTAAAGTTTCCATCTTTATCTTTTAAACTTTTTTGTAAAACCCTTCTAGCACTCTGATACGGTAACGGTTAAGAGCAGCCTTTCTGCAGACTCAGCTGTGTGTCCAGTCAGGCTGCTGGTATAAATTGTGGTGCTCTGTTTGTCCTTGGCGTTATCTGCAGAGGAAAGGCAGGCCCTGGCAAAATCAGTAAGCTTAGTGTTGGCATAAGAATGCACTCCTCTCAAAAAGCTGCAGGAATAGGATGGGGAGGATGGCCAGATTTACCCATCCTAATATGTTACCTGTCACTTTAGATATTTAATACAATAGATCCATCCTGTGGAATCCACTTATCTTGGATAAGAGACTTAAGGAAAAAAAACTGTTTCATTGTTAAATGATCTTTATTGTGACCAATATGTATGAATTCTGTTTATGTTCACAAAATTGCTTTGTCTCTGTGTTCTAGGTGAAGATATTTGCCCCCAATATTGAGCAAAGGGACGTAGTCAATCACCTAAAAGGAAGTCCAACAGAAGAGAAGAGAAATGTGTTAGTTGAAAGTGCTAGATTGGCAAGAGGAAACATTCAGGATTTGGCTGAACTGAAAGCTAATGAATTCGATGCGGTCATTTTCCCTGGTAGGTACTTTTAAAAGAAAATTGTTTATGGTGTTTCAATTGCAAGTAACTGCTTTGCCTCCGCTTCTTTTTTATTTTTAAATCAGTTTAGAGAATAAATTACACTCTTGAATTTGAGAGGTATGTCGGTTTTTCCTTTATTTTTACTTACTTATTTTCTTTTGAGGATGAGAAAACGTTTTAGCAAGCTCTCATGGGCTGATAAGTCATCTCAGTTTATTTATTAATTTATAGTTCATTAATTTAAAAAGCCAAAATGTTCTTCTGGTGTTAAGTTATACATTGCACCATTCCTTCTTTCTAAAGATTGTGAAAACTTCAGTACTTACTTGTGGACAAGAACACTGACCAGAGTACAAAAGTAAGGCCAGAACTTGATGTTACATGGCAATGCCTTAATTTTAGGGCCTTTGAAATTGTTGGCAGAATAGCAGGTTGCCAAATAGATTATATTCCCTGTCAGATGTGAGTGCATTTTGTTTTAATTATGTGTCTGGTCTGCTGCTGATCAAGTTATACTAAATATGTTTATGGATAATTTTTTGTTTATAGACCACAAAATTACCTTTCAGACGGAGGTAGTTGTAATCACTTTAGAAATGAAGAAACCAAAGCGTCACGAGGAAATTATGACTTGCTGAAGATCACTTTCCAGAATATTCGTACTACTGTTAAATATTGCCTTCATGATTGTGCCTAAGCATTAATTTTGAAGTTGTTACAGTGTCTTCTGTTGTGAGGCCAGCAGAGGGAGTGCGTGTATAATGCAGAGAAACGTACTTCCAGTGCTAAAATGAGTGGGTGACATCAGAGCTGATCAGGGAGTAGAGACTAGCAAATATTTTCCACGTTAATTTCATGCTGTTATAACCCAGGCTCAGGGGGGTTCCTGTAATAACTGTTAGAAGGAAAGAAACGCTATTAAGTTTGAAAATTAAAATCTTACCTCCGAGATTCCAGATAACACTCGAAAATGAGCCAAGAGTGAAAGGACAAATACTAAAAATGCAAAGCTTCTTGATGTTATCCATTGAAATACTTGTGAAAATTTTTTTGTTTATGGTAGAAAAGTTTATGTTGTGCAAATTCCATAAGGAATCAAATATAATGGATGGTTGCACTTACTAATAACCTTCTTACTTTGATTATTCTGATGGTTATACATCCAGAAAATGAAGGTACTGTAAAATATAATCTGCTTGTACAATTAAATGAAGATTAAATGCAAGTAAAGGATTGTTATAACTAACTTCTAGAAAGACAAATTCAGCATTATTTTTAATAGGAAATTATGTTATCATTCACAAGTGGTATGTCTCAGAATATCATATGTTATCAATTCCTTTTTATGTAACATCCATTTTGTTTTTATTGTGTTAAGCTGTATTTTTTTTTAAGTCCGGAAAGAATTCTAGGTGGGGAAAAAGCTCTCCTGTAATTAAGTATTGAACTAAAACTTGAGAGTGAAATTACTGTAGAGGGTCAAACCACTGTTTGCATTACTCTCGTGAACTGCACTCTCTACTTTTAACTATCGTTGGTCTGTCTTCTAATCCCTCTCTTGCTTATCAAGGGGTACATATCAGATGGTGCAGCTTTTCCAGTGACTAGCAAATGAATGGGAAGTTTCCTATTTCTCTATTTGTTACTCACTGAGGCACAATTAAGCTTTCTGGCCTACATAACATAGGTGGTATAAAAAGTCTGCAGTTAAAACTTCTAACATTATAAAGCCATCGTGTTTCATGTGCTGAAAGCTTTCAGTATAGTAACTTAACAGTCCTACGTAAGCCATGATTATATTGTAAAAAAGGAGTACTTCTTTCTGGTATTGAATTTAATGGCTTTTAGCAGTGTCTTGCATTTGAGCACTCAGATTTTTGGGGTTTTTTTTAGGTGGTTTTGGTGTAGCAAAGAACCTGTGTTCCTGGGCTGTAGATGGCAAGAACTGTACTGTCAACGAGCATGTGAACTCCACACTCCAAGCTTTTCACAGTGCTAAAAAGCCCATTGGTTTGTGCTGTATATCGCCAGTCCTGGCAGCTAAAGTCTTTCCTGGTTGTGAGGTTACGGTCGGCCAAGATAAAAACGTAGATGGAAGGTAAGAAGGAAATGGATGGAGATAATTTATGTGGGAATTAGGATTAAGAAATGGCCAGTGTTCTGTGCAAAAGTCTGAGGTATCTGGTGCCAGTAACCCTTGGGTACCTTATTAGTGACATTTTTCACTTATTTCAAATTTTCACTTGCATAATAGTGGTAGGCGCAGAACTCTCAGGGCAGGCAGACTGAATCTGTGAGGTGAGGCGACTTGTGGGCTACAACGCTGGAAAAATTCACCCCTAAATTCAGAAATACGTTGGTCTCTGATATGTTCTAGGATATCAACATCCACAGACACATTACAATTAATAGTCTGAAAACTCTAGGTAGCCTTATCTCTTACTGAAGCCATCACTCTGTGAGCCACTAAAGGTAACATAGGTTTCTGCACCGGCTTTTATTGTGCAGTGTGGGTGCTAATGAGTCACTGGATGTAGCATCTGTCAGTCCTAAAAGTGACAACAAAGCAACTTTTATAGAGTCATAGCTGCGCAAACACACAGGTGACTACGGATATGAAGTTATTTTTTCATGTTACAGTCACGGTAATTGAGTGATAGATTTTAGCTCATATTAAGTGAGATATGGGATTTGCTTACCCAACGCCTTTGAAGGCCATGATTCATGTTGCAAGTGTGCAAATGGAGAATAGGCATCTGGCCACTTGGCATTCAAAAATTTGGTACCCTGTGGTAATTTGAATGGCCGTTTAAATAGCGTCTGTGGGTTTTTTTCTGTTCAGGGATTTTTGATAAAGTTTTTCTGATGGTAGCGGTTTGGGGCCAGTTTAGGGGAGGCAGATGAGAACAGAGCCTGGCAGAAGTCAATGCTGCTTCAAGGACCGTCAACTCCCGATAAAACTTCTGAATGGAATTTTGTGTCAGCAGCGGTAGTGAGGGATTGCCTCCACCCCCCTGTTCCTGCCTTATCCTCAGGGGGAAAAAAAAAAAATCTCTACAGAATCCCAGTGGAAGACCTTATATAGAGGTGTTGGAAAAGGTCTATGCGTCTGCAAGTTCAGCTGGCATCTCTCGCACTTTTGAGGATCAGTTATGGCTGCACTTGGTATCATCTTGTAAACTTATTGGAAGATTGTTAAAAACAGAATTGTACCTTCTGACATACTGTGGCTCTGCATTTCAGACCTTGTTTTCAAAGATACCAGATCACTACTTGTGTCCATAGGGGATGGGAGAATCTGGCAGTGGCAGTCTGACTCCCTTGTCATCATTAGCTAAAGAGTCACTGAAATATTACTGTAGTTCTCTCATTCAAGTTATCTTGGCAGAACTTTATCATCTCTTTATCTTAATTACAATCTTTTTATTTACAGATTTCCTGATGCTGAAACGGCATCTGCTATAGCAGAGCTTGGATGTAAGCACATTTGCAAAAACGTAAATGAATCCCATGTGGATAAAGCCAATAAAATAGTTACTACCTGTGCCTTCATGTGCAAAGCTCCTCTGCATGAAATCTTTGATGGAATTGGAACAATGGTACAAGAAGTCCTGAAACTTGCCTGACTGGAAGCGTACAGACTTCTGCAAGGAAATCAATTTAGCTAAGCATAAGCATTTAGCTTCCTGTGATTGTATTAATACAATAACGCAACTATTAAACTTCACAGTTCTTGGTTTGTTTTTCGGGGGTTTTTTTGGTTTGGTTTTTTTTTTAATCTATGATACCTCAAATGGTTATTGCTAAGTTTATCCTATTTATTTCTCTTCTAAAACAGAAAGCATGTGTTGAAGGTTGTGGTGGTCGTGGTGATGGGGTTTTTATTCTCCTTTTTTTTCCTCATGAATCTGAATGTATTCAGTCTTGATAAGATAATGTAGGAACCCTCCTCGTCCAGTGGGGTTTTATCACATCACTAGTGATTATCAGTAATTCACATTACCCAGCTACAATTACAGATGAAATAGCTGTAAATGAGTCTGTATACCTTCAGTATAGGTGAGTAATTCAATTGTACTTTCTAATCAGAAGGGAAAAAGAAAAGAATGTGGTTATTTGGGTTTTTTTTTCTTCCCTCGCAAGTCTTTAAGCAAGTATAACCCATGGACTTCTGAAATTTTTGCAAAGCCCCCTAGATAAACCAACTTTATAAACCAAGAGTCAGAGGCTCAAGTACAAATGAATATGTTCTATGGGGAAAATACACAAGTTTTGCTCTAATAAATAATTTGAACTTTAGTTAGTAAAATGAATTAACTTTATTTTGTGATTTTTTTTTGCATACATATTTTAGTGCCCTAAGGAAGGTACATTTTATATATGTTAGAACACGTGCTCTGATCGTACAAATGTGAGCAAAGATCGTCAGCCTCTCTTAGAAGCACAATTGGTCAAGGCTTTGTACTCCTGAAGGAACTAAAAATTCCCAGAATTCATTATCAAGGCAAGTTGATTGTCACTGTGGACACTTAATTGTTTCCGCATAGGAAGTGTTCTGATGCTCACAGGTCTGTCAGTCGTAACGAGTGTACTGTAGCCCATGCTTTGCAGTGCCTGAAGTAATCCAAATGTGTCATCACTAATTAGTGCTAATCAAGTCTTGTTGAGTGAAGGCCTTGTAACTGGAGCAGGAATACAGCAGGAATAAACCTGTACCATAGAGCAGCCAAAAGATGGAACTGGGAAATAACACTTTTCTGACGAGGAGTGTTGAGTTGCCCCTCTTGCTCTGCAGCCGGCGTGATCAGGAAGGGCGCTAACGTTTAGCTTGTCAATGCAAGACCAATCTTGACAGCAAAGCCTGACGAGTCGCAGAGTATCAAGTGCCACTACTCCGTTATGTATGCCGTGTTTATTTTAGCACAAACGTCAAGTTCTGACGTAACAGGTGGCCTCTTCAAGGAGGCTTTAGAGCTAAATCTACAGAAATAGATATTTAAAGGCTTTTGTTCCCTGTCCTTCTCACAGTGATGTTTCTCACAGAGGCAGCGTTTCCATACTCCTCCAGAATTTGGATTTCCTTTATGGAGTTATTTAGCAGAAGCAGAACATGCAGACTTTTTTTGGCAGAAGAGCAGGGTAATTTTTGTGTCGCACGCAAGCAGTGCTCTGCCTCTAGAGGTATAAAGATAATTGAAGTCGACTGTGCCAGCAGAGGATCTTCTGTTCAGCCTGACTGAGCTGTGCACGTAATCGCTAAATTATTCACTTAGTCAAAACCCACAATATTGGACTGAGCATGGCTCTTCAGTTACAGGAGTCCCATTTAAAAGTGCTTGAGTCACTAAGTAAGAGTTTGTCCTGAATTTTGTGTTTGCTTTGTGGATGGCATCTAGCTGTCAGAACATTCAAAGGAAGCGCAGATTCTCTGAAAGCGCTCTAGCTGACTGTCCTGATAAAAATGTACTTAGCACAGAACAGTCCTCTACTTTTTCCAGATTGTACACGGTCTCTATAATGCCTTCTGTGGCTTCTGCAGGCAGGGCGCTGGAGGCATTGGATTGAAACTTTTTCTCCAAGTCCTCCTTTTTCAGAGGCTTCCTCCAGTGTCCGTAGAATGTGTCGCAGCGGTCGCTGATGGTGTTGCCATCCCGAAGCGTGACACTCACTTCGCAGTAAAGACTCTCAAAGCTAGGTGTGTTATCAGGAGGGTGCTCCAGCTGTGTTTTGCGGAGAAGCTCCCGCAAGGCTGGCCGGTGAACGTTCTCACTGGCAAAGGACTCGACCGACATGCTGCCATCCAGCAAAGCAGAGCATGCAACAAACTGGAAGGAGTGTCGAGCTTCATGCTCTGAGGTAGGGCTGGGTCTGTTCACATATTTGACCTCTGGGACTTTGAGAACGACTTTCTCAATTTTATCAAGGGGGAGCAAGTTGTCACTGCTCTCCACCAGCTTCCTCCGAACAGAAGATGCTGCATCAGCCACCCAGTGCGTTCCGAGATGAGCAGGAAAGCGTTTGATGGCCACGTCTTGCTGGTCCAACAGCCAGGGATAGGACTGCAAGGTTGGCAGAGTCTGTGGGCTGTAATCTGTATAAAAGGCACCTATCCCCGACTCCATGTCCAAGATCTGTTTGTTTCCTTGAAGGCCCTGTGATGCTAAGCAAGCTGCTTCCAGTCCATGCTTGGCAGCGTTGCCAATGTGGAGGGGCTTCGTTTGGGTCGCTGCATTAGCCAGTGGGGCACCCGCATAGGAGGCAGCAATAGCCAAGGCATTTTTACATTTCGGCTGGTCAAGGGCTAGCAGTTTAGCACAAGCTGCTGCACTCCCCATCGTACCAACCACAGTCGGTGGGTGAAACCTGAGAAAACAAAATCTCACCATTACCATATTTCAAAAAGTCACCTGAATTCACCATACACACAAGCTCCTATTTCCTTTTACTGCTGTGGAAGGTGGATTGGACCATAAAGAAACGTACATTCAGCATTCAAGCATGGTCCTAATGGAAAAAGTCATCACTTTCTCCCAGGAAAAAGTTAAACTGGAATAGTACCACTTAGAATAGGTCCTCCCCAGAAAGCAATTGAAACGTTAGAACTGCTCCTAATTCAAGGCATACTGAACAGAGTAATGGCAAAAGCGTCACAGTTTATAGTCATCTATAAATTATCTGTAAATAATTTATAGTCATATATGAATTATACATATTGGGGGAGGCAAGTTTTGTTACTCTGAACCAGTTTCGCAAAACTGGTAGAAGGAACACACAGAAAATAGCAAGACGACATCTAGTCCACCCCACACTTCAAGGCAAACCCTAAGCAAACCCCTTCTTCTTGGGCTCTGCTCAGAGCCCAGTGACTCCATTCCACTGAGAGCAAGCCAGTGTCTGCAAGTGAGGCATGATGGTATGTATTCATGAGAGCCTGAGACCTGTGCTGTTAAACATTGCCCTTTTGCGGTTGTTTTTAATAAATAGGGAGATCATCACCTCCTTCTTGTAAACTGATCGATGGTCTCAAAAAGAAATCTATTAGCTAAGCCGTAAGGAGTCACGTAAGTGTATTTATGTTTAAGATGAACCTTTCCTAAATTTCCAGACAAACAACATAGAAAATACTGCACCGTTTGTATTTTAACTGGCATTTAATTAAGTATATTAACACCGAGAAAAAAACCCTTCCACTCAACTTTCTACTTTCTATGTACCTTTTTGGAATATTCCTGGCTTCGCTGGAGAAGCGCAGCAGCCTGCCTTGCACTTCGATCCCCACATTGAAAGCTAAGAGCAGATCGAGACCTGAGATTTTTTTCTTCTGAGGAAAGGCCTCTGCAAGTGCAATCACGGCGGGGAGCACAGCCCCAGATGGATGTGTGGCTGGGTGCCATGTATCGTCAAAATCCATTGAGTGCACCTAATGGAAAGAGAAGCCTTGACTTGTTACCAGAAATAAACTCTGACTTGGAAAGATCAGCTCAGTCAAAGGAAAATACTGTAGCTGGTATAAAAAAGGACTGAAAAACTAGATTTTCCTTAAAAAGCAAAACTTCAAAAGTCTTTCTTCTAAGTCCTTTACTCCTGGCATGGCTCCGTGAGAAGTGGCAATGCAATACAAATCTTGCCTCAAGGGGGTATAATTCTAATTCAAGTTGCACCAGTCTAGAACCGGTATGACAATGAATCTTCTTTCCTACAATACGCTTTTGCTGCTCTGATTAGACTAGCGTAATTAAAGCAGCAGTTCTAGGTCCACCATGTGAGTGGTAAATATTCACTTCCCCCAAAACAGTGTATAAACATAATGAAATTACTTCCCCAGCGCTGCAACTGATGCTGCCGTTAGGGCTCACACCATTAAAGCTGAATCCACGCTGCTAACTGAAAGCTGCATCAGAACAGCTTCTCTGGTGCAACCACCCACACGGCAACAGGCACAAGCTTGCAAATGTATGTCAGACTTTAGCCTAAGTATTCCGCACGTCAAAACAAGGCCTGTTACATGAGGAACCAGACTCCCCGGGGTTGCTGGGAGTAGGAGAAAGCTACAGTCTTAAAACTGAGATGAGCTTCTTAGCCCTTGAGAGTATCCAAAGAGGTGCCTCCTCTTTCCCATGCCCAGAGCCCAGCTGCTCAGGAAGATTTTGGGCATTCCCAGCATGGCATAGAGCTGCTGTTCGGGTAGCAGACTGCTCCCAGCAGTGCACTCAGTGTTTGCAATGTACTGCTTGTCAGGAACTCCCCCCAAAGTTTTGATAACTCCCAAGGACTTGAGAGCATCGAGGGTAGTAATGCCTCAAAAACTGAACTTTCACACCTATTCATGTGTGTCTTACTTCAGAGCAAACTGAAGGTGTTCAGGCTCCCCAGCGCTCAGTTCTTGCCCCGTAGTACTGGGAATACACACTTGTGAGGACTGCGCTCCTGAACAGACAGAAGAAAACCCAGTCCCTGTCTTGAAGAGCTTTGATGCCAGCTGGGAAGATGCCCTTGCAGTGCAGGATAAGGAAGGTTGTGCCCAGTACCTGGTAAGCTGCGTTCCTGTCATCTTCAATAAGCGCTTAGAATTGACCTGTGACCGAGATGTAAACTGAAATGGTCATACACATGCTAACAGCCAGATTTGAATATCACCCAGGCTGCTAGGAGCTGAGAGGTACCAGATCTCATTTCCAAGGTAATTTTTTCTACTTTGGAAATGAGGTGTCAAATTGGACCTCGATCTTGTTGTCCTACTAATTCAGGTAGGCTTAATATTACCATTTCCTTGGTTGGTCACCTTCTCTAGTTTTGCATAATTGCCAAATTTGTCCAGCCCACCTTTTGTGCATCTTTCAATTTCAAATGGTTTCAGCCTCAGTCTGAATTTAAACAAATGTCTGAGGAGTCAGTTATTGCTTTAATGACAAAGTATGTGTCCAAAATATATCATTGGCTTTTGCAAACTGTGTAACTGAAGATTAAATTGCCTTGTGATATTATATGTGTGTATGTATGTGTGCATCTGTCTGTATTTGTGTTTTTCTGTACCTGTACTTTGCCAGTTGGCATGAAATTTGGATCTCGGTGAAATCAGTGAGAGCGAGGGTACCTCTTTGTAATGCAGCTGTAGCAAGGTTGTAACAAGCTGTAGAGTTCTGACCTTTGAAAACAGCCCCAAAAGTCCCACATTAAAGGTAAGGGATGCTGCTGAGTTGGATCAGATACATATTATACCTTGAGCTCAGTCTCATTGGAAGAAAGTTGAAGCACATTAGGAGAACAGTCTAGGAAAGTTTTGTAGCAGGCTTCAGGCATAAGAATAAATTAAGATTTTAGAAGCATTCTGTTCTCTCTAGAGCAAGAATGGCATCAATTAGTGTGATTTAAGAGCAAATAAAAGAGCATTCCTTACAGCCACTCCATTCACAAAAGCTGCATACAGAGGAGGCAGTCGGAAATCCAAGTGGCCCCAGATGGTACTGGATATATCTGAGCTGTAGATCTGAAACAAATTGACATCAGTTAATTCAAAGTCCTGAAGCCAAAGATAAATGTGTGCCATATCTCTGATGTAACTGAGATCAGACCATACCCGCTTGGGACCCAAGTCTTCCCTTTCACAAGAAAAATACTGTTCTTTCAGAAAGTATGAAAAGAAGCTCGGCTTCCTGTTGGCCTGTGTCCCTTCCCACCCAAACAGGCCTCAGGGGGCAGACCACCACCATCCACCTGGCCATTCAATACCTTCACACAGCCTCTGGCCATTGACGTCCCTTCTCACAGCCCGTCGGCAGTTCCCTCAGGACTGTCATCTTCTTGTTGGGGAAGATCTCCAGTTAAAGGTTTTGATTTTCTACATTTTAGTAACACCCTGAGTAAATGATACATGGCCTCCTGGTGCTGGTAGCCCCACGCTCTAAAGGGTGCTGTTCCTTTCCTTTGCTGTGCAGATCTTTTAGCCAAGGAAGAGATCTTTATGGAATTAAATAAAAGGGCATAAACTACCACGGTTTGGGAAGGGGGGATCTCTGTGCGAAGAGACTTATTGGCACACAGAGCTCTGGAGCCTAAGTCCAACTAGGCAGGTCTGACCAATAAAACAGTGGGCTAAACTCCTCCTCATTGATGCGCTCCTTTGTTGGGAAGGCTTCTCCTCACGGTCAAGTACTCCTCTAGTTTCAGGAGAGCAAGACTGGAGGAGAAACATGACCAATGTACCTCAGGAAATAATTACGTTTTATGGACTGGAAGTAACCCACTACTAACTCTCCATCCCTTCAACAGTCCCTTATTTTTGAAAGTCTGGTGATAAGTGATGTTTACTTTGCTGATGTTTTTAATAAAATCTCATAGATGAAAGAAAGGAAGGGATTCTTAATTAACTGCATTTGCAGTGGAGCATCTTAGTCTGTTACACAGACTTTTGCCCATCCAGAGTTAAAAGTAACTTAGGCAATGAAGTTTCCCTGTCTCCAGTGGGAAGAACACCATGTCTCTCTTTCCATCCCCAAAAGAATTTCACCATGACAAAGTTTCCCCTTATAGGCCAATTTTTCCCTTGCTTTTCTTAAAGCTAAACCTTAGGGTATGCTATGAATGCCAGACACCTTACCTTGCTGTACTGTGTCACTTTGTGGCAGACCTCGGTGCTGGTACCCAGAAGCCCCACTCCAAGAGTATCCAGAATCATTCGCTTGCTTCTCTGAATGACTTGGTCTGTCAAGTGGTTTGCATTCAAACCATGAATCACATTGGCAAAATTTCCTGTAATTGTCTGGGAGGGGAAAAAAAAAAAAAAAAAAACCAAAAAAAAGGAGAAGTAGATATTTCTCTTCATTTAAAGAAAACAAATTTTTTTTTCTTCTTTTTTTTTGCTTTCAGTTTTGGGCTACTGCTTAGCATGCTGGCCATTTCTGTTGCCCTGCCCCTGCTTACGTGAATTGCATCAGCAAAACTAAGGTTTGTATTCTTCCTCTTTTTATTCCCAGAAATGCCACAGTGTTATTTATGTTTTATTTATAGTTTCATCAGTGTCCTTGTCTGTTCTGTATTTCTGCTGCTTCCTCCCTGACTCGAGTCTTTGAGGGTAAGCACTGCATGTGATGTAACTTTGCAAGATATCTATATCTATATCTATATCTATATCTATGCCTATATCTGTATTTATATATCTGTATCTATACCTATACACACACACATATAAAGCAAATAGAAGCAGAAAACATCTGGTTTTCCATAGCACCTTCTTATTGCTATTGAAATCAGTGGGAAAGTGGAATTTCAATCCAGTGCAGGCACTACCACACAAGGAGGCAAGCTTTAATCTCCCTGAATAGCAGAGTTACTATCCCAAATCTTGCTGAGCGTGGAGCTCAGTGGGAGGCAGGACTTGGCAGCCCTACCTCGCGCCCGTCGCTGCTAGCTCCCAGCTCCCATTGAATTCACGCTCAGCTGGACTCCCAGCTTTTCTCCAAGACAAGATCTCACCTCTTTGAAAAGCAGTGGCTCCTTGTTCCTGGCTCCTGCTGATCTGGGAATCATATTTCTAATTCGGTTTGGTTTTCTTTTTTTTTTTTTTTGCTTTCCTATTGAGCATTGACCCATTATGCAAATTCAGCCTGCTGGAGCTGTTGGCTGCTGTTAATATCTCTATTAGAAACTAATCTAGAACTTCCCTTCTCTGACCATTAGAAACTTCCCTCTGTAGAGGTATATATTATTTACAATCAGTCTATACACACACTTCATTTTTTTATACCGGTGTTACTGAATATAGCTCTTCTCTCTCTTTGGAAGTTGTCTCCTTCCATTTCCCCTCGTCCTTCCCCTTCCTCTACTCCCCTGCACATATCCACACAGAGTGATGATATTTCCTCTTGGCCTTCATTTTACTAAAAGTTAAACAAACCAAACTGTGCTGCTCTCTCCTTTGTAATACAGACTCACCCCTACTATGCTAGTAGCTTTTCATGGCGTTGTTCACATTGGATTTCTCTTTCCTGGAAATGGTGACGAGAATTGGACCCGTTATTTTGGAAAAGTTCTCCCTCAGCTTTGTACTAAAGCATTAAGACTATCTTGAGGAACACAAATCGTTTAAAGCAGGTGAACCACATATCCCATGGTGTGATGTACACCTACTGACCAAAACAATTCTATGATTCTATGATTCTATGATTCTATGATTCTATGAAACATATAGAGGGAAGACACAAAAGCTTAAACAGAAAAGTGCATCTTACAGTGCGAAGAAACAAGACAATACCTTTGCCCACATCTTGGATCAATGGTGTGGTCCGAGAGAGGTGCAGCAAATGAGTGGCGTCCAGTGAGTGGGGGAAATCACTCTCTCACTATTTATATACGTATGTCTGGGGTGGAGGAAGAAATATTAGGACTTTTGTCTTGCTCATCTTGCGCTGCCCATTTCCTCCTCTGCCTAGAAATGTTCCTTTTTCTTCACTTTCAACTCTCCTCTGACTAACTATACTATAAACTGCTGGGACGTGTGATAGGACTTTGCCAGTCACATTCACATGTCACGTAAATTGATATATGCGATATTTTATTACCAGGTAGAAACTGATATATTAATTCGAGTGTCTTACATTTGGTAGCATGGAGAGAAGAGGTCATCAGGTGTGTCAGGCTGACCTTGGGGAACCACAGTAGTCTGTGGGTAACTGGGTAACTCTACTGGTTGGGAGAGCAATCAACCCAGTACTAGACTACAGGATGGCAAAGGCTGGTTTAACTTAAACACGCTGTTGTTCGTTTGTTTTGGTTTTAACTTCTTTCACTATATGTCTCCTCTATCATACATACAATTCAGACATGGGAAATGTGTGCCACAAGGATTTCAGGCCATAGGTTGGATTAAGGCAGCTCTTGGCCTTTAATAGCATTTTAACAGCATGAATCGCTATGTGAGGCCATCATTTCTGCTAGCAGGTGTTCTGCATCTCAGGCAAGGATGTCTTCTCTGAGGAAGGAGGCACTTCTCCCACCATCAGTTTAGGGATTTCACTTCTGTGGGAATCCCAGACTAATACAAGATAGTGAGTGAGAAATCCCTGCCCATGCTATCAGGAAGGGAGCAGATCCCAGAGGAGCATGTGTAGAGGCCACTGAACAATTCTGAAGTGAAAAAGTAATGTATGTTTGAAGTTTTGGAACCTCCTGGATTAGGGAACAAAGTATCAAGTCTTTCCAGAGTTGCAGTCTTGCACTTCCATGCTTAAGCACTGCCTAAAACTTACTTTAGGAGCCTCAGCCCCATTTCCCGTTTTCCTCCTCCTCCATTGAGACTGAAGTGAAATTTGAACATCTCCTTGACCCCTCTGTACTACTGGGTGGCACAAAGGAGACACAACAGCCAGTTAAGGGGAATTTTCCTAACATAAGAAGCAATGTGGGACCCTTTTCATTTCCCCTGACAACCCCAATGAAGGGAACAGTGAATACAGCTGAACAGTGTGAGAAAACTATGCAGTAATGTAACTCCTGATTGCTCTAATTTATTGCTGTAATGACTGCTCTGATACAAGTGGCATTACACTGGAAAGCCCACAATCAGAATGGGGCAAAAATGGCTCATAACCTTTTTTACGTCTAGAAGGCATGGTGTAGTGTCAGCCTGTAGGACTGCATCCTCAGCCCGCATCGTGCCTCAGAACAACGCCTATATAACAACTTCCAGCTTACAATGTCTTATTACCCCCTGACACTTTGAAATACCTGTCACAGGAAAGAAGTGCAGAGGTCCAGCCACCTTCAATCCCATGTTGAGACTCCAAAGTGAATTCAGATGGGAGCCAGAACTTGTGATGTGCCTTGCAATGTGATGTGCGGTCACACGCTGCGAGCTGATCTCAGATATGCGGTCACTTCCTTCTGTAACCTCAATTGCAGGACGGATTGTCCCACACATTGCAATATTGCATCAGTACTATTAAAGGACTGAACTGAGACATTATGAGAAAGTGACTTTTTTAAAAAAGAGTGAAGTGAAACCATAAATGCACAAAATTAAATTGCTTGGGAGACCGATTTCCAAAATGTGGTCTGCAGACCTCCGAGTCAGGTGTATGCTGTACACTGGGAGGGAAAGGAAAGCAATATGATTGTCACTGCGGGGGGAAGAGGCATCTATACAAAGTCCTGTACCTCCACAGGAGAATTCGTAGGGGTCTAAACAGAAGAAGGTTGAAAATCATTGACTGAGAGTTTGGCACAGGCTGTCCACCCTGACAAAGGGAATCTGCTGCTTTCCTCCTCTTTGACACAATACGCATGGTTCAGCAATTTGGGCAGACAATTTGTTAACTAGCGAGCACGATGGAAAGACAAAATGCGTTCATCCAAATGCCATTTGCAACATCATGTGCAGCTACAGTAATGAGCTGTGTTGATTACAGAACAAGGCTTTAGAAAACCAGTGCCCCACAGAGTCTATTTTCTCCTGCTGACATCACATTTTTAAGCTGCTTTTTTCTTTCTTTTGCCTCCAGTTATTTTAGGCTAAACTCTGCCCACACCTGCAAGCTGTATGTTTACAACTGAAAGCAGTTTTGGCCTTAGCCTTATGTTCCTTTTGTTCTGAAGAAATATAAAAAATTATGACAAAATACAGAGGCCAGGCTTCCTTTTCTCTAAGCCAGCTTTTCAGATGTAACTTTGTTCATGGGCTGTGCTAAGATGAGAAAATGGAAGGCAGGTACCAATGATGTGCTCTGTTTACAGAGCCTCTGCTATTGCTGAGGGTCTGAAACCCCTGACAAGCACAGGACCTGCTCCTTTTCCCTCTACGGGGATATTTTAAGCACAGTAAAGAGGTGAGCATCTTAGCGAATGATCTGGAATAGGTGGATTGAACTAAATCCTGTTAACAGCCCTACAGCCATAAATCCTGGGATCCCGTAATTCTGCACCACTACCATTATAGTCTCCTGTGCATCTTCTTCCCCAAGCCTACCTTCCCATGTTCACCTCAACAGCAGCTGCTGAGCCAGCCAGCAATAATACACACCAAAAGCAATAAGTGATGGTTATGAAACATATAATTCTGGAAATTTCTGGTCTATAGTAGTTCTCCTATTCACTTGCTTGCACAACCGGTAACAAGAGCAGTGCAATCTCTGAGAAGTTACAACACCCTTGTTTCCTTTTTTCAAACTCCTTACAGCAAATCTTGGAAGTGCCAGGCCATATTCTGGTAAAGGTTGCTACAAGTCAATGCACCAGGTCTACATTACACTGTTCTTCTCGCCTTCATAAATTAGTGGTGCTATTCGTAAAGGCAAGTCCTCACAGTTCATTTTAAACTTCTAATGTAGATGCTGATTTGCTGACACGAGCTGTGAGATAGAGGTACCAGACATAACTGGGATAATCATGTAGGATCTTGTTCAAGACAGATTGATCATTTCAGTATAGACATACCATGAACTCAAACTGCTCCACTAGTAGCAAAAGCATGTTTGAAGCCAAAGAGTGTGTCGCTGAATGATTAGGCAAGCTCCTTTGACATATTGTTTATGGAGTAGCGTCAAGGGCCCTGAACAATAACAACGCGAGAAGACACCACAGGTCCATGAAATTCCCGTTGGCTCAGTGTAAATTTTAGATCTCACTCACATACTATAGCCTTTACCTGTAATACTAGTGCCAGCATCCAGATGCTGACAGTGCAAGGGGCTGCACCATACTCGGCTGCCTTGGGTACACAGCAAGGCAGCTCAGGAGGAGGAGGTGTAGGGGAGGGTGGCACAGCCAGCCCCCGTCCCCTGTGAACCGCCTCTGCACGCTGGGGTGCCACCACTTCTCCCTGGGATGCCTCGCAGTCGTGTTCCCAAAGCTTTTCTTCATCCCACTGTAGCTTCCCACCCTATTTTCTAAAGAAATAAGGTTGCCTGGGCTAGTAGCAGGTGGCTGTAAGGTTTCTATATGGCACAGCCTCCAGTCTGAATGATAGCAGTGTGTATAGGCGATCACATAGGTTTTCTGTACTTGCATGGATTTTGCATTAACTTCTCCTTGTTGACGGTTTTGGCAGCCTGGGGCAGCCTGTATTACAGGCTTAATCAAAGAGCAGTCATGATGTCTATATTAAGTGGCCAAAATGCAGCTAGATGTCATTACAAGACTTGTGCCATTTGGGGAGATGATAAAACTTGACTAGCATAAATTCAGAGTTTGATTAGCAGAAATCAAATTAGCGTGAGCGCATGGGAAAGATGTGACAATTTTAATTAAATTACCAGCAGAACTCCGGTGGTGCAAGTGAGGCATTAGTCACTATGCTGGGCTGCTGCATCGTACACGGAAAGGTACCCAGCAAAGAGACCCTCCTGCTCATTTCAGAGCGAGCCCAGATGTCAGGCCGTAACAGGTCCCAGCAAGCCTGCGGTGGCAGTCAGCGGGGAGATGCGGATATCAAGATCTAGTATACAAAAAAAAGCTTCAACATTAATTAAGGGATAAAGGAGCCTCTCTACATCTAAACTATTACTCGGGGATTTTGAACCCCTAGGAAATTATCCCAGACACCATTACAAGCTTTTGTCTGCACTGGAAGGGCTAAAATAACACGTAAAGCATATACAGCAAAACCAAAATGAATAATAAAACACTCTCCTTCAAACAGAAACAGGCTTTGGCTGAAAAATTCACCTAATTTTGTGGGATTCCATAATTTACCTGTCAGCAGCTGCAGAAGCACTGGAGACAGGTATTGGGAGACACTGTGTGAGTTGACAGAGTTGTTCCTCCAGCTTTGACCGCGGGTGCTCACTCTCCTCCTCTCAGCTTAGTCCCTCCCAAACATAACTGTCTCTGAAGAACAGCCACGAGCAGGCTGAAAGCTTATGGGTAAGAATCAGAGACCGAGGCAACAAAGGGAACCTTGTGGTTGGGGTCTACTGCAGGCCGCCCCATCAAGGGGAGCCTATTGACGAAGCCTTCTTGCTCCAGCTACAGGAGGCATCACGCTCGCAGGCTCTCGTCCTGCTGGGGGACTTCAACCACCCCGACATCTGCTGGAAGAGCAGCACAGCGAGGCAATGCAGGAGACTCCTGGAGTGCATGGAAGATAACTTCTTAAGCCAGGTAATAGACAGCCCCACCAGAGGGGATGCTATACTGGACCTGATGGTCACCAACGTGAGTGAGTTAATCATGAGTGACATCAAGACTGGAGGCAGCCTGGGCTGCAGTGATCATGCGCTGGTGGAGTTCACAGTCCTGAGGGATATGAGTCAGGTGAAGAGTATGGTCAGGACCCTGAATTTTAGGAAAGCAAATTTCCAGCTCTTCAAGGAGTTAGTCAATAGGACCCCCTGGGAAACTGCCCTCAGGGACAAAGGGGCAGAACAGAGCTGGCAGATCTTTAAGGACGCTTTCCATAGAGTGCAAGAGCTCTCGGTCCCCAGGTGCAAGAAATTGGGCAAGGGAGGCAAGAGACTGGCATGGCTGAGTCAAGACCTGCTGGTCAAACTAAATGGTAAGAAGGAAATGCCCAGGCAGTGGAAGCAGGGACAGGTGTCCTGGGAAGAGTATAGGGACGCTGCCTGGTTGTGTAGGGATGGGGTCAGGAAGGCCAAGGCGTGGCCGGAGCTGAACTTGGCAAGGGATGCGAAGAATAACAACAAGGGCTTCTACAGATATGTCAGCCAGAAAAGGAAGGTCAAAGAAAGTGTACCCCTCCTTGGTGAGCAGGTCTGGAAAACTGGTATCAACGGATGAGGAGAAGGCTGAGGTACGCAAGGACTTTTTTGCCTCAGTCTTCACCGGCAGCCTCTCTTCCCACACCTCTCGAGTGGATAAACCACAAGACGGGGACTGGGGGAGCAATGTCCCTCCCACTGTAAGAGAAGATCAGGTTTGTGACCACCTGAGGAACCTGAACGTACATAAGCCTATGGGACCAGATGAGATGCATCCCAGAGTCCTGAGGGAATTGGCTGAGGTAGTTGCCAAGCCACTCTCCATGATATTTGAAAAGTCACGGCAGTCAGGTGAAGACCCTGGGGACTGGAAAAAGGGAAACATTGCACCCATTTTTAAAAAGGGTAGGAAGGAGGACTCTGGGAACTACCAACCTGTCAGCCTCACCTCTGTGCCTGGGAAGATCATGGAACAGATCCTCCTAGAAGCTATGCTGAGGCACATGGAGGACAGGGAGGTGACTGGAGACAGCCAGCATGGCTTCATCAAGGGCAAGTCCTGCCTGACCAATCTAGTGGCCTTCTATGATGGAGTGACTACCTCAGTGGACAAGGGAAGAGCTACGGATGTCACCTATCTGGACTTCTGTAAGGCCTTTGACACAGTCCCCCACAACATCCTTCTCTCTAAATTGGAGAGATATGGACTTGATGGGTGGACTGTTCAGTGGATGAGGAATTGGTTGGATGGTCACATCCAGAGGGTAGTGGTCAATGGCTCAAAGTCCAGGTGGAGATCGGTGACAAGTGGTGTCCTTAGGGGCCTGTATTGGGACCAGTACTCTTTAATATCTTCATCAATGACATAGACAGCGGGATCGAGTGCACCCTCAGCAAGTTTGTGGATGACACCAAGCTGAGTGGTGCAGTGGACGCATCAGAGGGATGGGATGCCATTCAGAGGGTCCTGGACAAACTCAAGAGGTGGGCCCGGGCAAACCTTATGAGGTTCAACAAGGACAAATGCAAGATCCTGCTCCTGGGTCAGAGCAATACAGGCTGGGGGATGAAGGGATGGAGAGCAGCCCTACTGAGAAGGACTTGGGGGTACTGGTGGATGAAAAGCTGGACATGAGCCAGCAATGTGCACTCTCAGCCCAGAAGGCCAACCATATCCTAGGCTGCATCAAAAGAGACGTGGCCAGCAGGTCGAGGGAGGGGATTCTGCCCCTCTACTCCACTCTGGTGAAACCCCACCAGGAGTACTGCGTCCAGCTCTGGAGCCCCCAACACAAGAAGGACATGGACCTGTTGGAGTGGATCCAGAGGAGGGCCACAAAAATGATCAGAGGGCTGGAGCACCTGTCCTATGAAGACAGGCTGAGAGAGTTGGGCTTGTTCAGCCTGCAGAAAAGAAGGTGCTGGGAAGACCTTATTGCAGCCTTTCAATACTTAAAGGGGGTTTATAGGAAAGATGAGGAAAAACTTACAGCAGGGCCTGCTGTGATAGGACAAGGGGTAATGGTTTTAAACTAAAGGAGGGGAGATATAGCCTAGACATAAGGAAGAAGGTTTTTTTTACAATGAGGGTAGTGAAACACTGGAACAGGTTGCCCAGAGAGGTGGTAGATGCCCCATCCCTGGAAGTGTTCAAGGTCAGGCTGGATGGGGCTCTGCGCAACCTGATGTAGTTGAGAATGTCCCTGCTCATTGCAGGGGGGTTGGACTAGATGACCTTTAAAGGTCCCTTCCAACCCAAACTATTCTATGATTCTATGATTATATGATTCTATCATTCTATAACCCTCCCCGGAAGGGTTTAAACAATGAACCATGTTGCAAAAGCCACAGGGTACTTGTTACTTATGGATTGCCCATTCTGCAAGCTTGTGCCATGGGTTTTTTTGTTTTTTCTTCTCTTAATTGCTGGACTGCAAGATCAGCTCAGACAATGTGCTCTCATGGAGGTCCCCGAGGCAGTTCGGGTATCCCATGAGCTACACATGTGTCGCTGCCCTTTAGCATCCTGTGGTCTCTTTTGGGGCACTCCAGTAACTGGAGGAAGACTCTTTTTCCTCATCTGTGGTTGTATGTAGCTAGATCATGCATTTTCCACCCCTGGTACATTTGAAAAGCGCCAAGAAATATTGCAAAACAACCTAAAATTACAATTTAAATGCAGCAGTCTCTGATTTATGGTGTAATTATAAAACATGCCATGGTAGTTATTAGACGTGAGATTGAGTATTACATATTTCAGACCGTAAAACATACCAGAGAATTTCTAGCTGTGATTGTATATTCACCTCTAAAGAGAAAATGGGCATAATTATACCAACATTTATAAAAAGGAGAAATAACAGCAAAAACAGAAGAAAGGTTAAATTTGAAGACAAGAGCTGTGAATACATAAAACAGTTATATTATTCCAGTTTTCTAATTGAACATTTAAGCAGAAGCTAATGATTTGATTTAAATTGGTCCTTTTTTACATAAGTAGCATTTGAAGAATTTTGCTTTTTAGAATTTATAATGACACTATTTTTTCCCTAACATTACTCATCTTCAGCATAGTAGATTAATACAGATGCAGGAAGCATTAAAAATCAAGGAAAATAACTACTTTCACAAAATGAAAGGAATGATTCTGTAACCTTTGATCATCCATGTTGACTCTTCAGCATCAGCAGGGTTTAAAACTATTTGCATAAAAATGGTACCTACTGTCAGATGTAGTGGAACTCAGACAGTATTTTATTTACCTTTTTCCCTCCCTGCAATAGTGGAAGATGTCCCTCCTTATGTGGCCTTGGATTTTGCAGGAGCAATAGAGTTAGCTGCAAGGAAAAGAATATGTTGTTTGAGTCATGGCATTTTTTTATTTAAAAAGTTACCCAAGGTCATATTCAGTGAGAAAGTCTGACGTTAGTGGTACCACCCATGCACACAGCTTACCCTCCTGACTTTGGTAACTGCTCTGAATGGCACAATGCCAGCGCTATGACTTTGCTTTTAATCTTATAAGCAAAGAAACCAATCTTATTCCTCCTTTCCACAATCAGAAGGTTTCCCATTCCTGCAATCTGGCTATTTCCATTCTTTATCAAATTGGGCAGTTTTGAAGTCTGTTTTGAAGTCTATGTTTTCTTTTGGGATCTTTTTTTCCTTTTTTATTTCCTTGATCTGGTATTTTATTAAACTTTGTGGAGGAAGGGGGAGTCAGAAGAGAGAAGAGGTGCATTTCCCCCCCCCCCCCCCCCCCAGCTAATCAACTGAATTGCGAATGAAGGAGTACTGAAATGTTGTGGCACATCCTAAAACGCCAGCACAATTGCAGCGGGACACGAGACATACGGTTCAACCAGCGATACACGGGATAGGGCCAATGCAGTGCTGGTTCACCGCATAAGAAAAGCAGGCAGCTGCCTTGGGCAGCAACTTTTAGGAAGCAGCTTGCTGCCTGTGTTGCCTATGAATGAAAAAATAAAGCTGAGTGGTTTTTAGCCTGATCCACCCATCGCTGCTTTGTGCTTCTGCGTTCCTCTGCAGCTGCTGCCAAAGGAAGGGCTCCTAAGGAGGAACGGGGTGGCTGATGCCGAGAAGTTGTTTTTCCCCACAGCTTCCTGCTGTCTCGCCCTGCTACCCTCGGCAACAGGACTCGCCTCCATCTTCCGAGCAGAGCCCAGCCCTGCGCTGCCCCTTTTCCTCCTGTGCTAGCAAGGCCCAGGCTTATTTCCCCACACTCTTCCTGCAAATTTGGGAAGCCTATCCAGTTGAAATCAATTAGGGAAGGTGGATGGTTCCTTGGCGAGGGTGAAGGAGGACAGGAAAGGGAAGAGGTTGAGGGAGGAAGCTGAATTGGAGAATCTGCTTCTGGGCTGTGACAAAAGTATGGTCAGTCCCCAAAAAATCCCTGTAAGGATATGGAAAGATGGGCTTCAAAAGCTCACTAGGTTCTCACAAGAGGGTGGGCAGCATATAAAGGTGAGTGGGGTTCCTGCCTCTGTGTCATCGCACTACAAGGAATCCTGTAGCGGAGAGACCTGGCCCGAAGGTCCCCATCATCCACATCACCTCTGAGCCTGAAGGGCAGTGTATCCAGAGCCTGCCCGTAGGCTTCTGCTGTTCCCGTACTCTGAGAGCCACACAAGAGCCTTCGTGGGAAGGACAGGAAAGCCCAGCAATCCTTACTTTCAGATCAGGCATTTCTGAATGTTTCTCCTGGCTCATCCCAGGCAGGGTCTGGTTGCACAGGATAGAGCAACTGGCAGGTGACCGCAGTCTGCGGTGAGATACGAGGTCAGCTAGACAGACAATGATGGAGTCATTATTGGTGCATTCTTCTCTACGGTGTGGGTTTCATCCACAGCAAACACCCTAGCACAGGCTCCAACCTCTCAATTGTTAATAAGCCATGGGATTTAAAAGACCACATATATTTGGGACCTTTATTGCTTTAACTTTGCTGTTTCTGTATCCTCAGGCTTCACATTTTCTGCATTTTTACAGTGATAAGAGCGAGAAACTATTATAGTAAAAGCTGAAATTCTCAGTTGACTGCATGACTTCAGGTGGTGATGGCTTTAAAAGAAAAAAACAAGTATTTCAAGACTCTAGATCATGTGTTGAGAGAACTATATGAATATGAATCAGGAGTGAATCCATACTGGGAAATATAAATTATTTATAAATAACTAAAAGACAGAATACAGCAAATCTTAACATCTTATTCCTATAGATTAGATTGCCACAAAATAATACTTACATGAAGCCATTAACCCCCAAAGAGTTCGGATTACATGAAAGACTGACTGAGAATCTGTCATATGTCTACTCTCAATGTAGGTCAGTGTATACACACAGCAAAACTTAAGGAAACTTGAGGGGAATTTTCTTCTCCACCTAGAGAAACTTTTGCTTGAGGTTCTGCTGGAATCTGGATGATGTCCTAAGTTAAAATTAAACATGATGAGATGGCCACATGAGCAGTGACCACATAGGGAAGGGTGCAGATTGGAATGACCTTCCTTAAACTGAAATAGCACGGCACAGGGTGACACACTCGTGTTTATCCATCCATCTTGTGAGCGCAATTATTACACAGGCAGGCAAAGTCACGGTAATGGCACACACAAATTAGGCGTGGAAAAATGGGCAGAAGAGCATATGAGCAACAACAAATCTTCTTAACCTTTCTGATGGCTTGTTCACTCGTAACTGAATTATAAATGTTAATCATTCTTTGGATACAGAAACATGTTAAATGCACCATGTATGAGAAAGATACAGAAAAACTGGAGAGGATTCAGAGGAGCATAAGAACAATAACAGGCTTAGAAAGCATGGCCTGTGAAGAGGTGCGAGGAGGTTTATTTAGCCTAGAAAAGAGAAGTTGTGCCGTTTCACATCTCAGCTAAGCCAGTCCAACCACTGGCACTTGCCTGATGCCCTCCGCAGAGCTTGATTCAATGAGCTAGGTCAGCAGAAAACTCACTCTACAAAAGAACCGAAAGCTTCTCCACTTCATCCTCTGAACTGTTTCAACACAATCACACGAGGGCTGGCTGAATGGGGAAAAAAGTAGGGTGGTTCATTTTGGCAGCAGCTAACCTTCAGACTGGCTTAGCTTTAATGTGAAAGGGCACGATATATGGGTACATCACATAGAAATACAATCTGTGTATTTTAGGAAGAAGAGAATGCTGAGCAACTTTTCTGTATCCACTGAGAAAGAAGAGAAAAAGAAATCTGCTGAATATTTATCAAAGATTCTTGGTTTATGTGAAAAAAACTCTTTATAACAGGAAGGGTACTGGGTACTGAAACATTAAAATGCCCTACATAAGAATATTGTGGCATTTCCTTCACAGGAATCATTACCAGTGTATGATGTTGATGTCTGCCAGGATTTGTCCAAGGTTTCTTATCCTGCCTCGATGCAGAGGTGGATTGGAGGATGCTCTCTTGAGATTTGTTCCATCCCTCCCTTTTTCTGACTTCACGATTTACCGGGTTCACCCATCCTGCCTGAATTCATTCTAACTGAACTCAGTACTACTTGGAAAAATGGCTTTAACAAGAACAGTGTCAGATTCTAATACTGCTATTTGGCTAGTATTTTGTTGAAGACCAGAGAAGCATCCGTGAACACACTGTCCATGGACACATTATCAGACACACCACTCATGATCTGCTTTGTATTCTGGAAAACTTCCTAGATTGGCACAGCTGGTCTCTAAATACACGATGAAAATAAGCCCATGAGAATAAGTCATATATCAGAGGTGATTCCCAGGCTTATGGTTCAAATCGCAAATGGGATTGCCACACTTGCAAGTAGTTGCTCAAGCGTGATGGAAATCCAGTTGCAAATAGTGGAAGTAGGGTCACCAGCTGGGAAATGTGTACACTGAGCTACACAATGTCATTAGCATATCAGAAAAAAAGTATAACAAACAGCATTTTTTTGTTGAAATATAAGTGATGTTCATATTCAAACTGCAGAAGTGTGAAACTGGAGTTAAAATGAAGCAGAGATGTGCTGTATTCAGGACTAGGTTTTTTTTTGGAAAACTTTTCCAGAAATGACAGACTGAAGAATCCATGGATCAGATTTGGAAAATACTGAAATGTACTTAACCTTCTGTCTCCCCATAGTCAATAAATGCCATTATTAATGATGTTCTCTAGTGAAGTCCTTTGTGAGCAAACTAAACACCACATCTTTCCTACACAAAATTCTCTACTCCCTTTACTGTAAGGAAGTTCTGGGAAAAGCCTTGTAGAAAGAATGAAAAAAAATTTACAGGCACGTATTAAGAAAATATGCCAATTACTTTAATTAATAAATCTTTATTAGCTAAAGAACTAGACAAAACAGTTCAAATGCAGCAAGTCTGTGGATTCATCTAGACTTTACAGGTGAGGGATCAAGCTACAGAAGTATGCTTTACGGAATATCTTTTCAAGTCTTTGGAAGTCCTGTCAAATGGAGAGGATCCATAATAATTTAGGGAGAGCGCGTAAGCCCTTCAAAGAAATGTGAGCGCAGAACTTGCTGTGTAATCACGCCCACCCTGCCGATGCTGCGCAGCCTCATGTGGGAACCACCACTGTGGGACATAAAGCTGCCATCCAGGGTTTGAGGAGCCCGCAGCTTTCTTCTTTGACAAGCCCTGCTACCTTTGAAGCTCGGATCTACTTGTTCTAATGGGACTGATTAAAGAGGGAGAGGAAACTTCAAAAGACTTCACTGCCTCTGTGAACTAAGTAGTCAGAAGGCTGCACTGACAACCACTTGTGACATGTACCATAGCTTATTTTTTTAACTTGTTCCTCATTCTGCCCTTTAACATTAGCATCTTCTTTCTGTTTGTGTGTGAGAATGCTGAAGTTTGCAGACACATCGTAAAATAATCAGTTCCTCTACTTTAGACGGGACTCTCCTATATTTCTCCCCACTGGGCTTCGTGTATTTTTTGCTCTGAAGTTTTGTTGTCAGTCACACATTTTTAAAGCCATTGTGATCCTGATTCAGCAGTGTGATACATGGTTGTGACTGCCTGACTGACAAGAGCTGTTATTTTATCATAGGGATAATTCAAAGTGAAGGGCAGTAATAATGCATTTATGGAACAGGAAAGAGAAAAATGCTAACAAAATCCTGAAGAGGGGTCTGCAGTTCCTCCAGGCCGCTGTGTAAGTGTGTTCATTTCATCTAATTTCACTCACTTAATGCTGATCTGTGCTGATGCTGTCTGTTACCCCGTTGCCAGATGCAGTCCGTCTACTCTATGAATCTAAAGCAGAATGATGTACAAGTAGTCTCCCTTCTTTCAGCTCTGGCATTGACCCTTGGGTCAACATCCTCTGCTCATTTCACAGAATCACGGAATGGCAGGGGTTGGAAGGGACCTCTGGAGATCATCTAGTCCAACCCCCCTGCCAGAGCAGGGTCACCTACAGCAGGTTGCACAGGACTGCATCCAGGCAGGTTTTGAATATCTCCAGAGAAGGAGACTCCACACCCTCCCTGGGCAGCCTGTGCCAGGGCTCTGTCACCCTCACAGTGAAGAAGTTTTTCCTCATGTTCAGGCGGAACTTCCCGTGTTCCAGTTTGTGCCCATTGCCCCTTGTCCTGTCACTGGGCACCACTGAAAAGAGTCTGGCCCCATCCTCTTGACACCCACCATTGAGATATTTATAAGCATTGATGAGGTCCCCTCTCAGTCTTCTCTTCCTCAGGCTGAACAGCCCCAGCTCCCTCAGCCTTTCCCCATAGGAGAGATGCTCCAGTCCCTTAATCATCTTTGTGGCCCTCTGCTGGACTCTCTCCAGTAGTTCCTCATCTTTCTTGAACTGGGGAACCCAGAACTGGCTTCCATTTCCTTCTCCTGCTTCCATCTGCCCTTATGGAAGGAGTGACTTCCTCAGCTGATTCACCAAAATACCACTTCTCATCCAAACCCCTTCTGAAAAACACATTTCGTAAGACATCATTACTCACAGGAATAAATTTTAAAATTAATCTCAGGGGGAACTTCCAAGTGTCTCCACTTTGACAGGTATGTCTTTTCAGGGTGTAATGTGAAAAGACCAGGGATTTTCTTTATTTTGATGACACTGCATCAAATGTATTGCCCATCAGGTAACTCTCATGTCCTGTTTGAGGAGTCCAAATTAAAGATAAAACCAGATCCATACTTATATAATAAATAAGCTGACACAAATGCTTTGATGATTATGCAGGCATCTAGTTTTAGCATGTCTTGAAACTGTTGACCTCAGTGACTCACATCGCATTCTTTCAAAGAAAAACATTTTACTTCACTTATTCTCTCAGTTTAGAGTTGTGCCTTTTATCTTACTTCCCTTGAACTCCAGAGGCTTAATTCATCCTTTAAGTGAGTCCTCTTGGGATAACAGAAAACATTTCTTGTTTTCACTGGTTCTTCTTTTGTCTTGGTCATTCAAAATACGGGCAAAAAAAGGAGAAGGAAAAAAAAAACGGATTTTTTTTTTCAGACGCCTCTTGATGTACCTCATCACACTCATCATGAAGGCCTGGTCTTGTGGCTTACTCCCACCACATGTTTGCAACAAGCCATTCCTTTCCCCAAAGCTCTCCAACAAGCTAAGGCAGCTGCTGTCACTCTGTCCCTGCTCCCCTCCTCCTCCAGTCCCGCTCCCACTCCTCGCAGGTAGCGGATGTCCTGTGCGGCATACATGCACTGATACACAGAAGAACGTGAGGGGGTGAGCTCGGGTTTTGGACCCCTGATTATCTACATATTGCTTAATCTTTAATCTCAAGTTTTGGCTCTTCATTGAACCACTTCAGTTAGCGCTATCTGCAAGACAACCTGCTCCAGAGCCATTAGCAGAGTGGACACGAGCCAGCCAGTCTCGCTTGACCTCAGCGCCATGGACTGCAAACAGAGTTTGCAGACCTGGAGAAGACGAAGGCAGGGCCAGACATCCCGTCTACTGCCTTCCTGACGGAGTTCCAGTCATGTGGTGTAGCACTGGTGTTACTGCATTCGTAGTATTTGCTCCTGTTCGTGACGCTGCTGCTGTATTTACTGCTGAGAAAAGAGCTGAAATAAAAGTGATCACTAATTAATCACGTGATTCTGGAACAACTTTTTACTTCCACAACAGTGGTACCGTTTTTTTTTTAAGCTCTAGGAATAGATGGCAACTGCGCCTACCAGCAAGGGCTGCCAACGGCATCAGTAAAGATATACAGTTCATTTACTTTTATTAAATCCTGGGTTAAAAATAAAACTAATGAAGATTCACTTGTACTCCTCGCTATTTACCTATACACCTACACTCCTTGCTACGTACACTTGAGCAAAAACCATATACGTAACTTGGAGGAATTTCACACAAAGAATCTTACCGTTCAGATTGGAGGGTAAGTTCACACCACCCTAATGAGTGTAGTTGTCACTGCCCGTAAGCAGAACTATTAGATAAACTTCATGAAATGGCTTCTTTGAGCTGTGCTACTGCAGTGCCCTAAAACTGAGAGCAGAGACAGCACTGCCACCTGCTGCTCCCAGGGACGTGGCTCTCGCTCTCCCCCAGGGAACCACAGCTCGGGTGCTAAAAGTTGGTATATGTGCTGTAAAAAGACATTTACTGTAAAAGTAAATGTTAAAAAGTAATTTTAAAATTAATAGTTAAAAAATTATTTACCATAAAAATTAAATACCAACTTTGCAAATCATCAGGGAATAAAACAAGCTACCATTACAGTCCTGTCACAGTGTCAAAAAGAAAAAAGCCATCTTGCCAGCCCTGTTTTGCAGCTTAGTCACATACTTTGATGCTGTTATCTTTAGCTAGTTCAGTGTAATGAGTTTTGTTAGGAATTTACTGAAACTGTAGGCAATTAGCATCTCACCAGACTAAGGCTTTATGTTAACAATGCTGTCCTTAAAGAAAGGCATGATGGACAATAGACAAGAGTGATAATAGAAAGAATAACACACAAGAAAACTAAGTTCAGAATCATATTAAAATGCATGACCTAGAAGTGATAGTGCATGTATTTACATTTTTTCTACATCACCTGTCCTATACAGCTGAAATTATTAGCCTGAGTCTTAGAAGTCTTGTCCTTGATAAACGCTACCAGAAATGTGCCTAAAGAGTTACTATTTTAAGGTCATAATAGAAACTACCACAACATTCGTAGTGCTAAAATGGTACATTATCGGTTCAAGCTAACAGCTACTCCTATTGCTCTAAAGCTTTGTGGAAATGGGGCACCGATGTTTGTGGCTAGCAAGAGACGCGGTTCATCCAGATTAATTCAGTGACAACAGACCTGACTAGTGAAGGGTATTTCTAAGGTCACTATAAAGTCAGTGCTAAAGAAACTGTACTGGGGTTTTAAGAGCTAGGCCTGTGACCCTGGAGCTCTTGATGGCACTTTATTAAAGAATTTGATTAGAATTTGTGATTTGACTACTGAGCGGCAAAGGTTGCCAGAAACTGCCAAAGGGGTGGTGATTTTTTTCTTACAGCAATGCATATGTAAATTTTGAAGGAAAGTCACCGCATTGTTTGGGAAATTAAATTTCAGATCTTCCCCTAGGAAATGCTTAGATGAAATAAAGACGTGTATATGGAAAGGCACGCATACAGTGCAGTCTGTCATGCATGCGGGGTGAAATCCTGGCTCAAACCACAGGGAACTTTGCCACTGAGTTGAGAGAGGCCAAAATTTCAACTTCTGTATTTACATTTGCATGTGGATTTCACCGGGAACAATCTGTTTCCCAGCTTTTGGAACATCCTTTCTTTGTGCTGGATGCTAAAGAAAACTGCTTTTCACATTAAAAACAGCACTGGGCACACAGTGTGGCATTACAACCTGCTCATACTTTGTCTTCTGCTGCTTTGAATCTGGATCATCCTTGCTTATCAAGTCAAGCCGCCTACTGCTTCACTACCCGAGGTATATTAACGCTGCTTTGTAAGCCCATTCTTTTGTCCCTATTAGAGTCCTCGCTCATAAATCATTCAAATCCCTGAACCTGAACGCTGCTCGGCTACCGCCTTTAGTCATTTTTATTTATGCCTGGCAACTCTTCGGGATGTCAGAGAAAAGCCGACCGAGGCAAATGCATACCAATGTCTTTCTTTCCTCCTTCGGTGTAAATTCAAACAGGTTAGCTAATAGCACTTGTGATTTGGACAAGGATGGAACAAAGGAATATTTCCACAGCCAGACGCGATTCTCAGCTGTGAGACAGGGACTAACAGCATTGCCTCCCGGACAGCCAGGTGCCTGGCATTTCCCAGCCGAGGCATATTTGACTGGGTCCTCATTTGGATGCATCAGGCTAGGAGGTTTGCCCAGCCAAAGCACTGTGAATGCACTCAAAGTCCTTTCTAAAGAAAATTACTATGAAACTTAACACAAATTATGATCTTGAACGTGATACTCACAGACTAGTTAAAACACATGACAGGCACACAAAAATAATTAAAAAAAAGAAATCAAGAAATCATCTGAATATAACTTGGGGTAGTAAGCTACTATGAAGCTCAAACTTAAGAAGGATGGAAAGTAGAAGCTAAGAAAAAATTATATGGGGTAAATTAGTATATATTTGCTTATTCATGCAGTGTTAGCAGACAAAACATATCCAGACTTCATGTGTATTTGCCAGTGTATTGTCTCTCACTCTGATTCAGCAGCTTGAAAGAGCACAAAACTACCTACTGTCTAACTAGCTCAGGTGATAGATGTTTGTCCTTTAGAGGCAGGGATTAATGATTAAATTAGCTGTGCTTTCCTGTGCAGCAATTTGCCAGAAGAAGTATGGATGGATTTATGATCTGCATAATAACAAGGGTTGAGAATCTCAAAGCTGAGGAAAACAGAATAGGATAGAATATTATATTTCAGTTGGAAGGGACCTACAATGATCATCTAGTCCAAGATTTAGCCAAACAGCTCCAATTAATGTTAAGTGGGAATTATGTGGCTAAGACTGTTAATTAGCTTCGTGTCTTCAACCAAGAATCTTTACAGTCTCATACATTTTCTTGTAGAACCTAGCTTCTGTGCTCCAGGTAAGCTGAATATTATACAGAAGAGGAATTGTTTAAATCCTACAAGAACAGTCAAAATAAGATGCAGGATCAGTGAATGGAACAAACCATGTGTTAGCTCAAGCTGGTGTGATCTGTAAGGTTTAAATGCTCAATAAGCTTACGGACAATACCCGGCTGAGATTAGTAAACCGAATTTTATTCTTCACAGAGAAAGCACAATATCAGCAAAACAATTTTTGCTCAGTGGATGGGAAAAAAAGGTTTTATGCAGAAGAATAAATTACATGAAGCAGAGAAAAACTAGTTGGGCAGTGGTTGTACAATCAGTTTAACAGAGCGTCAGTCATTATAATACATATAGATGAGAGTATCTTGACATTTCCCAACCTGTATATCAAATATGTATTGCTGGAAGGTACCCAGCTCACTTCTGAAGAGCTCCTGTGGGTAATATAGTTACTAATAGTAAACATAGTTAGAAATAGTTTTTCTTTGTATAGCTACCCTCCCCATTCCATTCATCTCCTCCTCTGGTCCATCTTTCTCCTGACCCCTGCTCTGGACGCATGATGCATAGTTAATTTGGCACTGTTAATAATCTGGCCTCTTGTACCTGCAGAGACGCCAACTCTTAGGCTTGTAGGTAAGCACCTCCTCTGGCTTCCCAAACTTTTTTTTTCTACTTCAAAGTGAAAAACTCCAAACAGGTGCGTTGAATATATTCACTCTGGATGATGGAAAAAAGCACCAGCACAGTAAAAGCAAGAAGGTAGAGTTTTCGTGGAAAAAGAAAACAGAACATGTCCTACTAGTACATCTCCTGTTGTCAAACAGCAGTGATCCAAACATCTTTTTCCACTAGAAGTCAAGGGGACAGCCACGTCAGCCTTGACCTGAGGACAGAGGCTGAGAGGTTAAGAAGAAAGGTCATATTGGAGATATTACTGATGAGTATTTTACTCTTTAAAGTCACTCCATTATCAAACAGGTCTGAATAACCACATTTATTACCTACATACAATATTAAAGATCTGGCTACATAGCTATTGTACTCCTCTAAAACACTGAAAATATGTACTTGAGGGCTCATAAAATACAGAAATATTGCTCTATACTTATTTTGCTTTTCCTTAGCTATATATTTCATTTCTTCCCTTCTCCTTTTCCCTCTTAACAAGCCTTATGCTTGGCAATTTTAATTTTTTCCCTTTTCAGACTGTCAGTCACAGACAGTGTCTTGACTTACAAAGAGATCTTTTCTTATTCCAGAAGCCTTTTTTGTCCCTGTGACTGCAGGCTTTACGCTTATCTTCTGCCTCGCAGATAAGCTCCCCCTTCCCCAAGATCCATCCTATAATCTCAACCTATTTCTTATGTGATTTAACCTCCTTGAGATGAATAGATTTTTTTTGCTTGTTTTATTTGAAAGGATTTTATTTAGGGGACTCGGTTCTGATACAATCTAGACTCTTGGTATACGGTTAAAAAATACAAACAATAATGAAGAAAGCTTTCCATTTTCTGAGAAAGGCAGTTTGGCAAAAACTGTGCATACACAACACACATGAAAAATTAAAAGGTGAAAACAAACAATTTCCTTTGCATGGGCATAATTCTTTCCAGGCTAGCAAAACTTGATGGCATATACTTCTGCCATTGCCTTGTTGCAGATACAGGAAAGATAATTACTGTGCTTAGTTCGTAAGTAATTCATAAATAATCTTTATTTTGTCAACAGCTTGCAGGTATACAAAGAGAGGAGAGCTTCTTTATAACCTAGTTCCTATATTCTTGAGGGCTTAAAGAGTCTGTAGACTGCTGGAATTAAGTGGCTGTGATTTGTCTCTGAATTCAGGCATTTGCTTCATTAAAACTTCATTAAATCTAAACACTTACACTCTTCATTCCGTGGATTTCTTAAATGTCCTGATGGTCTTTCAAACACTTATTCTGTTGATATGTTAATTTTTAGTAATAATGTGTTATTTATATTTACATACATGAGTGAAACCCCCAGATATTGTAGACAGATGATATCTTACAGGAAATCCCTACAAAGCAGAGTGGTAATCCCTCTATGTAAACACTTGAAACAGGAAAGCACATTCAGAATTTTCTAGACACATTAATTTAATCCTATTTGGGCCTCTCCGACTAAAGAGCAAAATACATGCAGTGAACTTTTCTAAGAAGGAAGACAGCCTTATCAAACTCATCTCCAAATGAACTGCAGCAACTCTCAGTTTTTCTTTACAGGTAAGAAGCAGCTGCTTTTCATTACTTTGGGCAGTAACATCTCATCAGCACGGCACGTCAGGAAGCTGGGGAACCATCAGCTATGCCTGATCAACTTGATTCCAAGTTTCTTCGAGCTTGGCTAAGTCCAAGCAGAAAATCAAGTTGGGTTATGCAGTGGATAACGGGTAGGAGTTCTGGAAATACTGCTGAGGGTGAGGGCTGAAGGAAATATTCTGGCAAGCTCAACTTTGGCCCTAGCAGAGGCTGACCTGCTATTTCACTCCCTCGGCAGAGATTTTTGGCAGTTAGGTAGCAAACCATTTCCCCCAGCAAGTAAGTGAAAAGAAATGCATTCTCCATGACACGTTAGTTTACATGGCAGGTCAGGGAGGGTATCAGCGAAGAGGAGTTCCAGCATCTCGTTCTGGCATGGGTTGCACAGCTGAGATACGCTGCCTGCAAGAGCTAAGAGTATCTAATTACAGCCTTCACTCACAGATGTCCCCACTGGCAAGAACCCTGGTTATGGCCATCAGTGACATGTACTTTGGCAAGGTCCTGACAGAATGGATATTTTCCAGGATGCCTGGAGCAGCTAAGAGCTTGTGGAGCTGCGCCCTCCACATAGGAGGGACTGCGCTCTGAGGCCACAGAAGGGGAAAAAAGTTTGGGTATCCCAACAATAAAGGGTTTCTCTCTTTCTGTGTATATAAACTCTGTTTTTCATCTTCCAGGTGGGAAGGTGAACACCGAGTCACTAATGAGACTTCATTAATTTCATTTCAGTCTGTGTCAAGAGATGAAGGAGTCTGGTGGACAGATACTTAACCATGGAGCCCAGTAGAAAGCTGGAACCACCTCTACCATATTCAAAGCATCCTTCAGGATTGGACTGATACCCCGAGGGGACATGAGCAAGCAGGGGACTGTGAAACACTAAACAAGCATTGTGAAGACATTAATTCCTTAACAGTTTAATATTGCTCGTTAGTTTACACAGCTGTGAAACAAAGAGGGTTTGACACCAATACGCTCAGTTCTGCCATTGAGGATACGAGCTTAGGGTCTCAGTAGAGAAAAAACTAGTGCAAACTTGTTTTTCTTAGGTAGTCAAGAAAGGTAGCCAAAAATCAGTTGCCAACCTACCTATACTAGAGTGCCTGCTGTGGACTTTCACCTAATGGCTTTCACCCCCTTCATACTCTTATAGATGCTGTAAGCATCCCTGGTAAGGATTGTGATATTTCTTCTATTAAACGTAACCGGAATTTTAAATTGATTTCAACAGAAGAAGATGCAAAGAGAACAAAGCAGAACATTCAATTTCCGAGGCTGTCAAAATGAATGATTGCATTTCATTTGTTTATTTTAATCTAAATTAAAGAGTTAACATTGGTTAAGCACAGCTTGCATTGGTACATAGTGGCAGAAAGCAAAAGCAAATGCATTAATTACAGTTCACTGACCACAGGTATGATTTTGAAAAGTGCTAGATTAGTGAATAATATACCTCCAATAATCACAGCTAAAGCAAATACAGAAATTTGAAATGCACCATCACCAATGTCATTATTATTAGCTATTTTACCTTTGAAGAATCACTCTGTTGAAAAGAATAATTGTATCAATTGTATGAATTCCTTTGTTAAAACACATTTTTTGTAAGAAAAGGGTATAAGCAAGACATGTCAATTTTGATAACTTCATTAAAAAGTATTTTCTCTTGGATAGAGATCCTGCCCAGGAATGATACTACCCCTGTGATTAGCTTCTCAGAGGAACGGACTTAGGGGCAATTCCTAACTTGCTCCTCTGCAAATCAATGCTCTTATCTTTTGACTGTAGCTCCCTCCAAAAAATGTGCTTTTTCCCCACTAAAACCTATTCTGAAGCCTGACCAACCCTACAGGAAGGCAAGCTGATAAGAAGTGGGAGTAGAGGTTGGGTTTGATATCCTCATTAGCTAGATAATGAGTTGCATTTTCCCTATTAGGAGAAGCTCTTTTGCTCAATCCTCATACTGTCAAATTCTAGGAGATGGTGTAAGGCTGTTGATCCACGTTGATGGTTAATGGAGAAGATAGATGTAGTTTCCACTCACATTTGCAAAGGTCTGATTGTCTTTCTGCCATTGCTGTGATAGAAGCTGGGTCAGAATGCTATTTATTCACAGATAGGAAAATCGCCAAGGGAAGATTTGAAGACGTGAATGAAACGTTTCACAGAGATACGGAAGATTAATTTCGGAGAGCCAAGGCTCACTAAAAGAACCCTGATTTAAAACCACTCCATAAGGGTTATGAGTAATTTAGCACAGGAGAAAAACCTCGCGTGTTGTGGATGTAAGATACTGCACCACTACATATTACAAGACGACATAGCTGTCTGCTGCTTTTTTGGTATATCAGAGCTGTAACTGATAATTAACCAAAGCAGGGAAACAGGAACTCAAGCATCACATTTTCCTAGATATCACCTGAAAAGAAGCAGCTGGGGGTACTTCCACATTTGACATAAGATGCATAGCCTCTTTTCTTGTGTCCTCCAAATGCAGTGACGCTCGAGATGTGTGTGGAAGGTGTCCACTTCAATGCTCTTCTTTACTGAGGCAGAAACAACCTGCATGTCACCATGACATTGAGAGAGTACCTTTTGTCTTCCAATTTTTGCAAAGGTGCTTGAAGGAAATTAATACAGCTCTGAACTTCACTAATTGCTCACTTGATTATGTTTCTCAGCCACACTCTGTAGCTCTGTATCGGTCAAGGACGTGGAATACACAGCTAATGGCTGTCCTCCCTCCATCCCTCCCTCCCTCTCCCCCAGGCTCTGCAGAGCGTTGCTCTCACAAAATTATTCAGAGCGATGTCTGTATCACGCTGGCAGGAGGAAAGTGCTTGAGCACTTGATGATCTCCTGAGGTCCCTTCCAACCTGAATTATTCTACGATTCTTCAATATCGTTCGTGCTTGAACACGTGTATTTTCATAGCAGTGGGACTTCCTAGAACATGCAGTTCCAGCTAAACATATTCAACTGTACACGCAGTTACACAGGCAAAACAATCTCTATGAACAGATATTATCAGATATAATTCACAGACAAAATTCATTACAATTCACATGAAATTTAGACATTTATGAATTTGTATACTTGTGTTGTCCAGCTACATACAGTATATGAGACTAAGCTTGCAGAGAGAGAGCACTCTCTTTAGAAGGAGTTGAGTTCTTCTGTCTTTGGGTGGAATAATGCACAATTCAAGTTTTTGGCAACATTACTTGGTATCACTTGAGTATAACGCTGAGCCTGATAATTTCACCCTGAGCAATGATTCAGAAATGGGAAAGGTTTCATCTGATAGCCATCCATTGATTGTCAAAGTCAAACCTATGGAACTGCACACATTTTAGAGAGCATATAAGTCCCCAAAATGTGAAAAGTTCCCAGCTCTTAGGCAATAAACTCCGCTGTGGGACTAACCATACTCTTTTTCCTTCATCCTCTAAGCAGGATTGTGAAGCTTAAGTGAGCATAGTTGAGCCTCCATTTCAGTTTAGACCACTATCTCCTTTTGTTGGTTTTATGCAGGAGGCTAAATATTTCACTGAATTCAATATTAAACATTCAAGCAATTCAGTCATATCTAACTAGGCATTTTATAAGCAATATTATACCATTTCACACAATACAGACTGAAAGAAGAAATAATAAATGCTAACCACCACTTTTAGTTCAGAACCAGAATGTGTTCTTGCATTGTAAATTTTCTCAGGAAGGAGTCGCATATAGTAATATAATAGTTTACATCTACTTTTTGTGACCGAAAAAGTAGAGTTTTCTTTATCATGTCGTGCTGGCAATACTTTGGAGCCCTTTCCATTTCTTAATTGCAATGTGAGTTTACTCCCACTAGGTGTTACCCTTCCTCTACGGTTTGTGAAGGAAACCCTCCTCCTTGAATAAACCTGGACCACCCGTGGGTGCGCTCCCCAAAATGCAAAATAGGGGCTCATTCTTCACCCCATCGTGATGGAAACATCTTTCTAAACACTGACATAACAAAAGCCCCCCCCCCCCCCCCAAAACAACAAAAAAGGGAAACATCCAAAAACCAGTGTAAACTTCTCAAAATATTAAAAGAAGAAAAGCTGTTGGATCCCACCAGATTAAGACAGCATGCACCCAACACATAGCTGGTTCTGGTAGGCAGCTAATAGCAAACACTGAAATATGACCGTCTCATCTGAAGTAGGTATTGCTCAAAAATGTCATGCTACTGCACAGCCAAAGAAATTCAACTACACATTTATTGTCATAAAGCCTAGCCTGGCCATGAGACCATATTTAATAATTAATGCCTTTTATGGGGGGTGTATGCCTTACGAGGCATTCTGTGGCAGCCTTGAATGTTACATATACTAATATTCCACTGTCTCCCACACAAAATAAGACTAAAACACTGAGATTAGGACTGTGTTATGCAACCCAGTGACTGACACGTAAGTAAAAATAGTTGATATATTTACACATTTTAATACCCCCAGATGAAGTCCAATTCTCCTCACTGGAGACAAACATAGCCAAATGAAAAGAGATAGGAAATGGAGAAGAAACTAGTTGAATATTTTGTGAAAAGAGGAAAAAATCTGTTAAATAAAGAAGTTACAATAACCACAACCTTGCAGCCAGGCAAAGCATCATCACTTGCATAAAGGTGCAGTGAGATGCCTAGAGAAGATAATTCTTCTGAAGAGCGGCTGCTTCAAACCAGATATTTCAGTGCTGGGCATGTTTTTAAGCCCAGAAAATGACAGCTATCTCAGAGACAAACACTGCAAGCTGGGTCTTTGCCCAGGACTGTTGAACAGGCTGTATGAACAGTATCTTCCCATGAGAAGGCTCCTCCTTCCCTTTTTGAAGGGGAGTCAGAGGTCAGCTCACACATTGGCACACAGGACGCTGCAGTGGGACGGACTGCTTTGTACCCGTAAAGAAAGACCTGGGACAGTGGCCCAAGTAAGGTGCTTGTTACAGCTGTGTCCCCTCCACCCCCTATAATGTGCATGGCTTTGGACATCAGGTGGTGCTGCACGGGAGCATGGTGGGTCCTTCTCACCTGGCCTCCCGCTACATGACAGGCAGGTGGAGGTAAAGCTCTGGAGAGCCAGTGTCTGAAGGAGCAGCACAACTTACTCATCTGTGAAGCTTCTGAAAACATGAGCTGGAAGATCCGTTAAGCTCAGGTCTTATGAAGTCTGGTCTCAAATCTAGCAAAGCTCAAGGCAAATAAGAAGCTCAAGTCTAATAAATATGTTAGTGCTATTTTTGTTAACCTACATTAATACTCACCTAATGCCAGAGGAATTAAGTTTAATTAACAGATTAATTAAATATCTCATTTTCTTCTCTGGCAGCATTTGTAAGACTCACTTGCTGGGAGGCACAAAATCTTCCACTGCAAATTCTGGTATGAATAAGTGCCCGCACGAGCATTATATGATCTCATCTTCTGGGTGCACAGTTTAATCACAGCGCTCTCAATAGAGAGCCCACACTAGGGAAGCGGAGTTTAAAATACGAATCTGTGGGAGGCTCTTGAGGTGGCTTCTTGCTAAGTACGGCCGGGAGCAGGGTGACGTGGGGGGAGATGCCACATTAAGAGACTGAAAGGTACAAGTAACTCCACGAAGCTGTCACCAGCAAACCACAACGTGAAAATTTCGTGTGCTTTTAGTCTGGTGAATTGACCCTAAAATAGTACAAGGGAAGAAAACAAAGATTCCCTGTGTGCTAGCAGATAAGCCATGTTATTTTCCCTTTTTTTTTTTCTATAGTGACAAACTCAAATGTTTAAATGGGTAGCAAATCAACTTCATTCAGGCTTATTTTATTTTCCCCTGATCTTCCAGAACTGTTTTCACCTCGCTCCTACTCCCCTCAAAAAAAAAGAAGAAAGAGAGAAACAATCTGCTTGTTACAAAATGTCAGCAAAACATCAGATTAACCTACTTTGCCATTTTGCTCCCACAAATGAAAATATTTGGTGGTCAAAGTCCTGGCAGCAGGCTTTTCCACACGGAAAAAAGTAACATCCCGCATCTTTGCTACCCTACTCTTAGTCTTGTTCAGATTGAACTCCTGTAACTTCCGAATGTCCGGTGCCCCAAGCCCACCCCATCTCCTTCCTTAGACCACAACATCTCCCTGTCAGCTCTCCCTCGACACAGCGTTCTTCTCTGTCACCTATTTCCTTTTCAAAACTTCTATTTCTCAACTCCTCCTCTTCTTCCTGTTCTTCTTCTTCTTCCTCTTCTTCTCTTGGGCAAACTTAGCTTGAGGTCTTGAGACCTAACGTGCCTTTCCTTCCTCTCCCATTTCTCAATTTTTGACGGACTTCGTACCTCTGCATCTTTCTATTTCTACTTCAGGGACCAATGCATTAGGGAATTTGCAGCAAGGTAGCCCAGAGAGGGCTTCTTTCACCCCTACGAAAGGAAGGCATTGACCGCTGCCTTCATACTCCTCAGCCCTTCCTGAGCTGTCAGCTGTTCTCTCCAGGAAGAAAGCACACTTGAACTCCCAGAGGCGTGCAGCGAGGCAGCGGCTCTTCGCTGCTGCTTGCAAAGAGACACAGAAACGTAGATGAAATCCAAGCAAAAGCTTGAAACATAATTTAAATGCTCTCTGCCAACACATGTTAAATAGGTGCTTATGTTTCACGCAGATCCCGATGTACCTAATTAATCCAAATTAAATCGGAGCTGTAAGGGCACCCAATTACACACATATCCACGCAGACACGAGGAGCCAGGCTCTCACGGTAAAGTGTCACTTGACAGGCGGCTGGAGGGGACCCCATCCGCTCCAGGGTCCCCCTCGCCGCCAGCGCCTTCCCCCGGGCGGCGGGAGCCGAGCCCCGACGCCGGGGCACCCCCAGCACGGCGCTCTCGGCGCCCCCCGACGGGGCGCGCTGCGGCTCCCGCCGAGTCTCCCCCCAAGGATGCGGATCGGCGGGACATTTTCATGGGGTCCCTAAGGGCGTTAAAACCCGGAGTAGGGATAGTGTCTTGCAAGCCCAGAAACAGGCAGGGGACCTGGGTGAGGCGAGTGCGGGCAGCACCACACGCTCGCGTTTTCCCCTGCGAAGACGACAGGAGGGAGGGGACACGGTTACCTCGTCGGGGGTCCCACTTGGCGAGGGTTTGGACAAGCCTTAGAAAGATAAGCAAGGGGCAGAGCACGACTCCTTGGGCAAGGCGGGAGCGTCTCGCCGCTTCCCCGCTCCTGCACCTCGGGGCGAACGGAGGGGGGTTCTTCCCTGCGAAAAGACGAGACGCCTCGGAGAAGCCGAGGAGCGAGCCGAAGCCCGGAGGGGGGTACCGGGGGCGCTCCCGCAGCCCCCCCAAGGTTTTACCCCCGCCGGCGGCACACCGCGGTGCCCGTCCCCGGCGAGGGGAGCGCGGCGGGCGCGCACCGGGCGGGGAGAGGGTCCCCGCCGCAGCCGGGGAAAGAGGACCGGGGCGGGGGGAACGACAACGGGGGACCCTGCGTCAGTGCAGGGCCGTCCCCTTCCCCTCCCCGTGCGCTCGGCTCTGCCTCCCGCCAGCCTCCCACGCCTCCCGCGAGGTGCGGCCGTGCTACATAAACACGGCCCCGCCGCCGCCACCGGGGCTCTCCGCTCGCAGCCCGACGGAGGCGCCTGGCCGGCAGCGGGCAGCGGAGCGGCAGCGGGGAGCGGAGCGGCAGCGGCCGCGCGGCTCCGGGGACAGACGGGGCGGGAGGCTCCGGCGGGCAGCGGCAGAGGGCTGCGCGCTCCCCCGCGGGCGGCGGCGGCCCCGCCGGAGCCCAGGCGGCCGCAGGAGGAGGAGGAGGAGGAGGAGGAAGGGCGGCGGCTCCCCGTCGGCGGCGGGCTCCCTCCGGTATGGCCCTGGCGGACAGCGCCCGCGGGCTGCCCAACGGCGGCGGCGTCTCGCCGGCGGCAGGGAGCGGGGCGGCGGGGAGCGGGGCGGCTGCGGCGGGCGGCTGGTCGTCCTTCCCGGAGATCGTGGAACTGAACGTGGGCGGGCAGGTGTACGTGACGCGGCGCTGCACCGTGGTCTCGGTGCGCGACTCGCTGCTCTGGCGCATGTTCTCGCAGCAGCAGCCCAGCGAGCTGCCCCGGGACAGCAAGGGCCGCTTCTTCCTCGACCGCGACGGCTTCCTCTTCCGCTACATCCTGGACTACCTACGGGACCTGCAGCTGGTGCTGCCCGAGCACTTCCCCGAGCGCAGCCGCCTCCAGCGGGAGGCCGAGTACTTCCAGCTCCCCGACCTGGCTCGCCGCCTGGCGCAGGCTCGGGCCGCCGCCGCCCGCCCCGCCGCCCTGCACCGCGACGGCTCGCTCTGCACCGACGAGCCGCCGCCGCCGCTCCTCGGCTACCTGGAGGCCGAGCCGCTGGAAGGAGGCGGCGGCGGGGCCGCGGCGTCCGCCCCGTCGCCCACCGCCAGCCGCAGCCCCTCGGGCGGGCCGCTGCTCACGCCCTCGCAGTCGCTGGACGGGGCGGGCGGGCGACGCTCGGGCTACATCACCATCGGCTACCGGGGCTCCTACACCATCGGGCGGGAGGCGCAGGCCGACGCCAAGTTCCGGCGGGTGGCCCGCATCACCGTCTGCGGCAAGACGGCGCTGGCCAAGGAGGTCTTTGGGGATACGCTGAACGAGAGCCGCGACCCCGACCGCCCTCCCGAGCGCTACACTGCCCGCTACTACCTCAAGTTCAACTTCCTCGAGCAAGCCTTCGACCGGCTCTCCGAGGCCGGCTTCCGCATGGCCGCCTGCTCCTCCACCGGCACCTGCGCCTTCGCCCCCGAGCAGGGCGGTCCTGCCGATGACAAGATCTGGACCAGCTACACCGAATACGTCTTCTGCCGGGACTGAGCATCTGCCCGGCCCGTGGCGTGGGGATAAGGCAGTGGCCCCCGCACGCCTTCGAACCCGCAGTCCCCTCCTGGCCCGGAGGAAGGAGGATGTGGAGGGGGGGGCTGTGTCCCCCTGCACTCTCCTCACCCCGATGCCTGCCTCCACGCACAAGGCGGGTCAGCCCCCAGCGCAGCCCCCACCCCTCCTGCACGCACCTCCTGACGGCCCTGGGGACAGGAGGTCACCATGTCGTGCCTCGGCTGCCATGTCCCTGCTTGGCCACCATGTCCCTGCCCAGTCACCGCGTCCCGGCTCGCACCATCATCCTCCCTCCCATGCCTCCCAGTAGCTGTGTCGGTAGCGAGGAAGGAGAGAGGTAGCAGGAGCAGGCAAATACCCGCCCCAGGAAAGCATGTGTGTGTGCCCAGCCCGTGCCCCTCTCTGCGCACAGGAGCTGAGGGATAGCTCTGCCAGGGTGGGGTGTTTTAAAAGCCGCCCATTTAGAGGCTGAGGAACATTTCAGTTGCTTTTCAGCAACTTCTGGTGAAGATGGCATGACAAATGGCTGTCTTTTCTCATCTCCATACCCTTAACTGAGATTTTGCCTTGTTGCGTGGATCCGTAATGGTCCATTTTACCCCCCCACCCCCTCAAAGCAATGCCTCTCAGTGAAGGACTGTCCCGTGGAAGTGATGACTGACTGTGAGGGCTTGGTACTCCGGCTCATACTTCATCTGTAGAGATGAGTAATTTTGCAGGAAGCGTGCTTGTGGCCCTTCATGACCGGTTGCATCCATCTCCTCTCTCTGCTCCCTACATCTCTGAACTCCCCTCTCCAAGCTGTTAAACAGGACCAGGGCCAGCACAGCAGGCACGTAAGGCTGATGTGAAAGGACAGGTTTGAACTTGAACTATAAAGTGACCTCAGAGGTACATGTTTATTCCCTCGAGAGGTAAAACAATGACACTTTGAAAAATTAAACTGCTTGTGAATCGTAACTTTCATGGGTGGTGTGAAGTCCTTATAATACTCTTGAAGTTACTGTCTGTAATATGCATATAAATTTCAATGCATATTTCTTTGAACACCCTCAAAACAATGGGGGTGAGATGAAGCCAGACTTGCCAGAGTGAAGGCAGGGCCTGCTTCCTGGGAAGGTGAAATCACGTACGTTGAATTAACGCAGATGTACATTGTAAGTGTAATCGAGAGCACCCTGCTTGTTACTTTAAGTTTTGTCATGTTAGTGCTGTAAAACTTCAAAGCCAACAGAATTGATGCTGAAATCACTTTTTTAAGAAACAGTTTCTTAGTTTTCATGGCAGTACTACCAGGGCAATGTCACGGCTGAGAGTTAAGTACCTCTTTCTAGACAAACTTAATACTTCTTAGAAAGGATTAAGCCCTGTCCTTATGAAAACAAGACTGATGCCGGCTGTCTTCAGGGGAAATTACCCCTTCTAAGCTGTATTTGGTTCGTGCTATCTAACAGTCTGTCTTTCCCAGAGGAGGCAGCCGTAGCTTGCTTTGGAACAGACGATCTGAGCAGCAGGTTTTACGGTAGGGAAGATCTAGCGGCTTTCTAATAAATTCCTGAAGATTTGGATACAAAAGCACTTCCCTTTTAAATCCGAGCTTAATTTTAAAACCTGTATTGTCTATTCAGACCTTGATGGAAAAAATATCCTAAATGTATCCAAAGTGGTGAAGAATTTATTAGTATATATTAAAGGCTTGGAGTGACATTTTTAAAACTCTTGAATAATAAATTGTTCTAACCCTAAATTTAGAAATACTGCTGGCACTTGTATTCTAACCAAAGAATTTCACAGTAGGGTTTTATTCTTAAAACCTTAATTCCTTTGAAAAGAGCTATAGCTACATATGTATTGAATTGAGTTTCAGTGCTTAGTCTCTGTGTTCACCACTTGGTCTTTCATTAGGTGCATGCACAACCACATAAAGCTGAAAATAATTTGCATCGTCATGAGGGTTTTTTTATATTAGCAAGATTGTTTATCGATGTGATTAAATTGAAGGTGCGCATCTGAAAGCGCTGAGTATTGTCCAGTTGTAGATAGTTGTATAATGGAGTATTTTTAAAAGGGGAGAAATGTATACCTGCCAAATTAGATGAGCAATAAGCTAGAGTGAGAGGCCAATACACCTGAAGACGGAACGAAACCTGTTTGTCCTATGCCTTACTCTGAGATGATTTCTTTGTGCTTAACTTATTTATACCACAAGTGAAAGGACATTGATCATAGCTACTAGGTCTTTACGATGTCATTCGCAAGAATAATGATCGTCTTTTTCTAGTTTCTGTTAAGTAATTCTGAAGTATGTTTTTTAAGATTTTGTATAAAATCAGTTTTAAGTAAAGTGTGCAGATTTGCTCTAGATAGCTTTCTTTTTTTTTTAAGAATCTGGTAGCCTACTAAATCCATCGTAGGAGCTATGAATAGGGGCATTTTTAAATTGAACTTGTGATTTAGTGTACATATATATACAGTATATAAACATTTTACACGAATCATTTAGTTTTTTAATCATTTTAGTGCTACAAGATTTCATAATATATCTAGCTGAGCATTTACATATTACACTATGTACATAATATGGTAACGTTTTACTGGTTTCCTATACCTGTTTCTATGGAAAAACTGAATATGAATATCAGCTTGTAGAACTGAAATCAATTACATACTGCTTGAATGTGAATCATAACTAAACTTCCAGGTGGCTGAATGCATCTCTAAAGCAAAGATTGCCTGTATTTTGATCAGTGATTGCCTATCCGTTTGCTGGCAGATGACCCAGAAATTCTCATAATTTTAAGTAAAAATGAGTGTAATAAAAACATAAACTGATGATTTTTTAATCTTTGTGTTTGTGCTAAAAGCTCTCAGCGCTATTAGTATTAGGAAATGGGGCCCTTCATTTACTGGTCCTTCATTGTAATCCAGGCGTAAAATGATAGTGCTGTAAATGTAATAGTCATTTGATGGTTTGCCACACAAGACGATATTTTTCTTAAACATTACTCAGTAATTTCAGTACAATTTTTTAAAAGGTAAAATGCCCAAGGCAAAGTCCTTGAGTTTTGCTGATGTCCTCTATTGAGAGCTCAAAGAACGGATAAACACGATGACTCTGCTAACCTGTTGACGTGCAGAAGGACAAAAATCTAAAGGCACAGTACTGGAGTCCTGTATACATTTTGTAGCTGTTGTTGTTCACAGTTCACGTACTTATGGATGAATGCAGTACCATTTACAAGTGCTATTAAAAAAACAAAGACAGTCTTTCTTTTAATTAGATGTTAAGGCATAGGTCTTTTCAGTGATGCATATCATGAAGGGTGACTTTGCAGATGTTTGACAGGATGTTTATATTTTTATACGTGTAGATAACGAGCCACTTATTCATTCTTATTTTCACATGTATAGCATTGAAAATAAAGATCCTCTTAGGAAAATGTTGCATACCAAATTAAATTCTTGTTCTTTAAATATTAACTCAGTTGTGTGGTTTATGCTGTCCTTTTTACTCTTGGTAAAGATGTCATTAGCTTTGCTCTCTGTTCCACAGTATCATATTCGTAACTTCAGCAAAGACTCCAAACTAACATGTAAAGCAGAAACATCAAGCAAAGAATGTTATGTGTATAGGGATCTCTAGTAACACCTGTGGCGAGATAAACAGAAATGTATAATGCTCAGACTGCATACTTTTTCCTTCTCAGTGTCACAGAGAATTTTTGTAGTACTGGTCAATATAAATCAGTCCTCAGCAAACCATAGTGATTAAACAGCTTCATTTGAATAGCACAGAATAATTGTTGAAATAAAATGTTGATTTTTTAATGAAGCCAGAGAATAATAACATTGGATATAGTGCTCATTTAATAAATTAATAACACATTAATACCCAAGGAAACAGATCTGAGAGAAATGCATTTAGAAATTCTATTAAGGAATGGAAGGGTGGTCTTATTAGCTGCCCTGTGATTTCTAGTGAACTATTATGAACCTAATGGTTTATAATAAAGCTGTGGTCAGAGCCATAGAAAATTAGTAATGGATTACTAGTAAAACCCACGTATGTGAAGCGCCTGTATCTTCTTGGGTAGCATGCTTATAATGCAAAGGAACCAGCTGAAGGAAGTTTAATCAACCATTTCATTCGATGACTTGATAGTATTTGAGAGCTTCGTTATCATGCAATAATATAAGGAAGGAGGTTGTTCCATGAGCAGCAAAACGTAGAGTCTGTCTTTCTGCAAGCTTACGGCTCATTTCCTTTATACTACCCCTTCCATTACTCTGCTCACCCCCAGCCCTTTTAGTTCACTTCTGCTAGGCAAAAGACAGTACGTTCTTTGGCAGAGCCGGCTTCTGCCATGCTGAAGCTTATGGCTAAATTCTACCTTTCTCCCTCAGTGAACTACAGATTTTTTTTCCCCTTTCCTTTACCCAGCTAGCGGTATTAATGGAATTTCTAAGAAAGTAACATCTGCGAGATTTTTTTTTTTTAGTTCTTTCGATTGTGTTTGAAATTACCCATCAACTCAGAAGTTATTAAGGGGGACAGATGTCCACCCAAATGGACAATGCAAGTGTATGAGCCTTATTTCCTTAGGAAACAAGGCTAACAACAAATTACTGTAATTATTCCTGGCACTGTCTATATAAAACCTTTTGTCAAAGGAGGACACAGTAGTCCGAGTGTACTAAATCCCTATAGACTGAGGAGGGAAGCCGTCACGCTTACTTTTGGGACGCTGGCCGGTCAGCCAAATGAATGGGTGGACTAGAATAGCTTAAAAGTATTTCCAGCCTCCAAATTTGTGCAGTGTTTCCAAGTGTAGCTCGGACAGCTTTGAGCCTTGTTGCAACAACCCTTCTTGTCTGCCTGTCTTAAACCTGTCTGTTGGTACCTTTGCTGGAGAAACTTTTTGCTACGAATATGGAGCTTTTAGGACTCCTTCTGCCCTTTTGGCTGGCAGAAATGGATCAAAATGTGCAGGAAAATATTTTCCGAAGGCTAGATTTGATTCAGGTTTTTTTATTATAGGAAATCTTCAGCATCGTTGTTCATGAAAAATTAGAGGAACTGCATTATTTATTCAGAAAACACTGGCATTTAGTTTTATGAAACTGAATGCTAATTTTGTTTTTCATTAAAATGAGCTGCATGTATTTTTCCCCTCGCAGTGAACTGTACTAGATGTAAGGCTCTGCTGCTGAACAAAACTCTTCTGTATGGTTGCTAAAGTATTAATGTTGCCGTTGCAAGTAGTCTGTTGGAAACATGCAGCACAACTGCTGAGACAGTCAAAACCACAGTCGGTCAAATTATCACGTTTCTTGCCTGTTACCCTCTCCACTGTGTTCAAACTGGAGTAAAATTAAGCTGTTATACGTTTCTTGCTCTACAAGTTTTTTAGCACATACTATGGAGTATTCAATATTTCCATCAAAGCTGTTGGCAACAGTGAGTCAGGGTTTTGAAGCAGATCTATTTCCTTGTGAGGAAATAAGAGCTAGGAAAAATCCTTACACAAAGTGGGAGCAGCCCAGTTTTGGGGAATTTCTTGGTATCACAAGAAATTCAAGATATTTTTCTGTCTAATCCAAATAACACATTCACACACTGCTCCTATCTTGCAAACCAAAAACCCCCCTTAAAACTGTAGTCCTTGATGTCATTTGTTTGCTCTAGGTCTTATTTTATCACCTGGATGAAAGAAATTATTTTCTTCTCCTTCAAAAAAGCTCAGTGTTTAGCTGCTGGGCAATGACAATGTTAGCAGTACGCCTTGCTTAGGGAGATGGGCAGATGTGGGTTAATATTTTATCATCCTTTTTTGTTCAACATAATACAGAAGGGAGGGAATTTCACAGAGGACCGTATAGGAATGAGCCCGTGTGTCCTGTAATGTCAGTATGCAGGTGATGCCCAGCTCCCTGTAGCCTTTGACATGGCTTTTGCAGCTTAACAATTTTCTCAGACTAGAACTTAAGTAAGAGCTAACTCGCTGAATTTCAGCTAGAAAAAATGAGAACAGCATATCTAGACTGCGATAAAAACATCAGCTCCATTGATAGAGCATTTGATCTGTTATTTTCCTTTGTAATTTTGAGGTAAAGTCACAACCTTGGTTAGTTTCTTGAGGAGCAGGCTGTGATGTAGCAAGAAGTAAAATAAAGGAAGAGCCCTTTCCTCCAGTCCTCTCCCTGCACACACATTCTTCAGGGGGGAGCGCAGTGCTGGTATGATGGAAGCGACCTTTCTTTTTGTTTTCAGAGATAACTGCAATAACCCACAATGCTGCCACCTCAGTTTTGACTGTTTTTCTGGTCGTGGCTGAACTTTAGGGTCACATCGACACTTAATAAACGGTCCTTTAGCAGAGCGTATTGTCATAATTATGTAGACTTCCATAGATGTGGATGTAGTTTGGTGTTGACTCAGATTTTCCAAATAGCTTAGTGACAATCTCTCTCCTCATATTACAGCAAAGTCTGTGATTATTAGAAGCCTGAAGTTAAAGTTTTTTCCTTTAAAAGGGCAGAGACTGTTCCAAGAATGTGACTTTTTTTTTTTTTTTTTCCGCTTTTAGTAAGGGGTCCCAATTATGGATTTTTTTTTTTTTTTTTTTTAAATCTGCAGTCTTGTACAAACACTCCTAATTTTCCTCACCTTGTGAAATTCACTTCCACATCTTCCTATGGCTGACAGCTCAAGGCACAAGTATTTCGGAAAGCTGCAAGGACCAGGAGGTCTTGCAATGACTCACAAGTGCGACACGGCAATCCTTTCCTGCTGCGGTCCCTCTTACGGTCAGAGCCAAGCAGGGTGGTCAACTGGATCCCAGGCCCCAGGATGACCCACCGGACCTGGCCACAGCTGCCCCTTCTGCCTTGCTTCCTTCCTGGCCATGACCGAGGTGGCTTGGTAGTCCCTGAGCCAGCACGGTCCGGCTGCTGGCGCCTTGCCCGAATAAAGGGGCAGCATTTGTATTCTGGGAAGCTCCGTGCAGCTCAACAGCCACAAATCGGCATTTCTTCTCCGCTAGACTTCTGACCCACTTATTTCCAGGGTTTGCTTTCACAGTCTGTACGTTATCTGCTGTCTCAGGGTATGGCTGGAACATGGGAAAGATTTAGCCGTTTACAGTAGGCTGCCTAATAGCTTATCTGCTGCGGTGCTAAAGGGATGATAACGACAACTCTGTTAAAAACAGTTTTACAGTTCCTTAAAATTTTGTGGTCTGAATAAACCATGAAAAGTGCTGCATAAACTATAATAAAACTGGGTAAAGGCAGCTTTTCTTTTATAGGTGAGAACGGTGGCTTTATTTGTTTTGCTGGAGCACTAGCATGTTTCGCCACTTGGACTTGATTGGACCCTGTTAAAGGCTGGAGAGCACTCAGTTGCAGATAACTGGACCACACAGTCATTTCTTTAGAAAATGTTAGAGGAAGAGTGTATGTATACAAATGCACTAATGTTTCTGTTTCTGAAAGAAAAGTTTATAGGCTGCTTGCAGATTATAAGATTGGATGTTTTTCAACACATCACCTCCTAGGGTTTGAGGGCAGAAAGACATGTCCAGATCATCTAGTCTGCTGTTCTACATAGCATACACTGCGGGGATTCCCCGAACAGAGTCTTTAAATCAGGCAGTGAAATCTCTTAGGCTGTTATCTAATCTCGTGGACGATACCCCTGGTGAAAAAGAAGACATCACAGCGCTCGATTAATTGTTCCGCTGCGAATGTCACCAGCTTTGGCTTCCACACAGGAGGGTCTGTAATGTCTTCTTCACCGACACCACGAGGCTGGAGAGAGCGTTCTGTAGGAGGGTGTGTACAGAGGCAGCTCAATTGATCTAAATCTGGGGACGAACTGTCTTGTCTTTTCCTTCAGTTCCCCGCCACTTGTCCCTGTAACCAGTTTTGTGTTGGCACTGCTTATGTGGCCGTGGGGCGAACCAGTTCGGGGACCTGGTGCAGATGAAAACCTGAAACGAGCAAACAGGGAAAGGCAGGTTAGCTGTCAACCAGAGCAGCTCCCTGAACCGGCTCACAGCTTAATAAAGTTACCAGTGCCAGGAGGAATGGTCTGATGACTAAACAGAGTAAGCTCCTGGGGTCTGTCAATGAGGCATGTTTTTTAGTCCTTTAGTCATCTCATGTCTCTTCTCTATATCCCCTTCAATTTATCACCATCTTTTGAACTGCTGATTTCAGATACTGCTCATTCTAGTCAGGGAATGCACTAAAGCAAAGTAAAATTTCTCTGTCCTATCCTCTGTTTCCGTTCATCTGTCCAAGGTTTGCATTGGCAGTTCCAGGGATTTAAACGCCACTGGAGTTTATGTTCAGTAAACCACCACTGTGAGCACCTGTGTTCTGTCCTCCAGATGCTCTCCCAATTATCAGCCAAAACGCATGGCAGCATATAAGGCATTTTCTTATTAAACACTATACCACAGTTTAACTTCTAACAACTAAATAGCCCTAAAAACCAAAGCAAAACTAATACAGGAGGATCTATTTTCTATAAATCAATGTTGATGGACATTACGGTGTCACACGAATGTTGTGTCATTTCTTACTAGTTATTACATTGTATAGGTAGTTTTCAACTGGATAGATGGAGGGTCAAGGATTGATGTCAGGTTGGCAGGCCTAAAGTTCCCAAATTACCCATTTTTTATTTTTACTGTCTTCAAACACAAACAATTTGTGTTTTTTCCAGTCCTTTGGAGCTTCCTCACGGTTCTGAGAATTTCTGAGAAGGCTGCATTAATAATTATACAGGCTCATAAAGACACTGGATATAAATTGGCCAGATCTGATTAAAAAAATACTTGTTGCTCATCTTTTTTGGATTAGCCTCAGAGGGGAAATTGTTCATTATTCTCAACAGACCTGCAGAGCAAAATATTTATACTTTTTCCTGACTAACAAGTCTCTGACTTCCATCTAGTAATGAATCAATACAATTTTTCACATTGTTCCTAATAAAATTAAATAATTCCATTTTTAATCATGCTGACTACTATTTTCTTTGTGTTCTTTTTCCTTACCTTATTGAATTTATACAATGCAATTAGTACAGCATTTGGAATTTATAGCTTTTGATTTATACAGGTTATGATAGCCTTCTCTTTCCCTATTAGTTTATATCTATGACTTTTTAATTGTAGCTGTCTGGATCCTGTCCCGGGATGTACTGGATAACTGTAACTCCCGTTGATCTCAATAACAGGTGCTGTCACTGCAGGATGTACATGACAATATTTAGCAAAACAGTGTTCTCTCTTTTACATTCAGGACTTTACATTTACATTTATTTGCTGAAACTGTAATCTAGGATTTAGGAATATAGTATTTTAAAGGTAAGTTTCTTGATGTGCAGTTAGTGGGAATTTATACCATAATGTTACTTTGTGTTTTGATCATTTAATCTCATTCTATCTGTTGTGGTGCACATCCAAAGAGTATCTAGAGGATATACCAGAGGAGTATTTTCTCAGATCTTTCCTAGCACTGTTTTGACACATCTAAAAGTTGCTGCTTCATTATATTCCGTTATTTATGTTATTCCTAAATTCCTTTTACAGAGTCACCTAAGAACATTGATGACGTGCATTTTGGAGTGCTACACACGTGGCACACAGCTCATTCCTTTGCTCTTACCTGGACTTGCACTCACTGGAGTTGGTGTTTGCTTTTTTTGAGGCCCTGCTTCCAACACTTTCTTCCGATACGTATAAGTTGGTATGGAAATCAGAGTGACAGTATAGAAATTCAGCTGTGGTAAAGGCATGTGGCCAGGTAAGAGTGTCATCAGCGACAACTTCGCAGCTCCTAGAGGCTTCACGCTTTGCCTACCCACCCCACGAACTCATGGTGTGGGAGGCTGATACTGCCTGGATAAATAATAAACACTTAACCTTACAAGTAATAGGTTGTAGTAGCTTTTCTCTTACTTTGTGTTCATGAGGTTACTCCTCAAGAGAAGGCCCTATTGTAGCTTCAAACATGATTTTGGCTATAATTCCCTCACTATAACCCATCCAGTTGTCACCATTTTCCCCTTGATAGTCTCTTAAATAGCTCAATGTTCTTCCCACATTTTCATTTGCAGAATTAGATTACAGAAAATTAGAGGAAGAAATGCTGCTTTAAATTAGCATCCTTACACAATGTGAGATTACTTTTAACCTTAATTTTTATAGCAACAAATGGGAATAAAAGAGTTGCTGGCTGAAATTGGCAATTCGTTCCCTTTACATGGAATAACAGAATATGTAGTTCTGAATAACGTGGTTTAAATCAAGCAAGAAAGTCTTCCTGAGGTCAGAGTGGCTCTCTTCACTAGTAGCAATTGCCTAATTCTGCATGTTTTCCCCAAGATGAAGTATGTATCACACAGATATTTCACAAACAGAAAAAGGCAGAACACAGGACAATACTTTCAGAATTATAAAATTCTCCACCTCTCTCACCCTTTTCCCAAAATACTGTGTCCTTAAACTTCTGTGTTTTCCTTCTGACACATCACCATCAAGGAAACTTGTTTCACCATTCGTCTTTACAGAAATGCTCTCATTCTACAGCAGTTTTCATCTTTCCTAAGGCGATGTGTTGGCCTGCAGTTTTCCTTTCCAGCTATTATCTTCCTTAACTGAACATTTACTTTTTCTGAATCTTCTGCTACAGCTGCTACATGTGTACTTCTAATACGTCTGATGTTGGATTCGGTGATTTACCTACTGTGTTAACTCTTTCAGCTCTTACATTTTCACCTCTTTCGTATGAAAAGGCTTCTGGCTGAGGCACGTGGTTCTGTCTGTGTATGCACACGGCATATCTGAATCTGTGGTATAGCTATAGGTACATAGGAATTGCCATACCATCTCAGTTAACTGCTTTGCCCAGCCATTTATCCTCTCTGATCATGACTGACAGTGGGTACATCAAAGGAAACTGTAAGAATCTCTGTAAAGCCCACGGAGCATCTAAGAGTACTGTGCCATAAACCCATTTTTAAGTATGTGGCAAAGCATTTTGCTTATGCATTTAATAAGGAATTGTACGCTGTAACTGTACTATGTAAAAGTATTATGCTTTGCTGATTTCCTTTCTCTAAGGAAAGGTGACTAGAATAAATGCATATATTGAATATTCTTCTGGTTTACAAATGTGGAGAAACCTACACAGTACTGGTGTGCCTACACAGTACCTACACAGTACCTACACTGTATTAGTGCAGTATAAATAGAATTGCACTCCTCTTTCTGCTCAGCTTCACTTGTCTCAGGCTTTGTAAAAGAAGTTGCACCTTTCCCATTATATTATATTTTTCCTCTTGAAATGAAGAAGAAACTGCTCTGTGATTTTGAGAGAATGTTTTTATTATTTTGGTAGTTACACTAGGGGTTAGCTCTGGGTGGGCATGGGCAAATTTTTGTGAATTACGTTGCTGAAAAATGCATTTCACAGGCAGCTTTAGGTATGTAAAAACAGAGACATAAGTAAACCTGACAGTGCCTCCAATTGTTTTAGGTTAAACCAAAAGGATATCAACTGCAAAGCAGAGTTTCTCTTTGCCTGTCTTGAATGGAATAGAAAACTTGTCTTGGATATGGAAGCTCAGAGTACAGCCTCTCTTCGCCTGATCTGAGCAGAAATTGGTATGAGCCGTTGCAGGTGAGTGCCCAGCCCAGGCTGCTAACGGGTGTCTGCAGTCTTACCGATCCGCTTTAGAGGGTCGGAAGGACAAGTTCAGCTGCTTTTTTTTGTGAAAACTCTAACCAGGGTCACTGTACCTCTGCGCGGAGCACAGGTCCTGCATAATCACAAGATGCTTTCTAGCCCAATGCAGATGGGGAACGTCCAGAGTTAGGGACCTGCCTAGCGAAGGGCTGAAGTGCCGGAGCTCATCACGCAATGCAGGACAGCACTGGCACTGGTCCTGTCTCAGCAGAGAGAGAGCTGGGACGCGCGCGTGCTCCTCTCTGCACGAGGCCTCTAGTAGGAGGCACAACATATTACAATGGCAAGAAGGTCTCCGGAGTCACGGGAATGGATGGGGCAGGGATAAGAAGGCTGAATGGACCTGTGTAAGCAGTACTTGGGATCTTTGTTGATGTTAGTTTCGATAATGCGAGCATCCGTTTCCCAGTTATCCCTCCTCTCTCAGCACTTGGGAAGCAAATACAGATTTCAAGCCAGAAGAAAGAGCAGTGAGTCATGTTTACTAAGTATGTACTTATTTTTAGAAATAAAATCAGAATTGCACATTTCATAAGTATGAGTGCATACATAGGCCTGTAGTTGTTAACATAATTCAGTCATCCCAGCACATTGTAACTGAGTGTGACCACTGAGACGGCATCATGGTCATCTTGGGAGGTCCAGATCATGCATTCCAGTTTGCTCCAATAGGTAGAAAACATCCATAGGGATGAGGGAATATGTTTCAACTCCCTTGCTGCCCCTGTCTTGCTGTCCCTTGCTGGAGTAAGGGTAGAGGAGTTTTCATACAACCCTTCGTTCTCAGCATCCTATACTTTTTTTTTTTCCCCCCCCTTGAGGAAGAGGAGGAGTCTTCCCTATCATTGCCGGCTGATAGAGAATAATTTTTTAATTCATCAGCTGCTTTTTAGATGAGGTAGATTTGAAGTGGCTGTCCCCTTGTAACTTACCAGTTCTTTCGATCTTTTCCAGGTGACAAAAATAAAAAATCTCCTTTCCATAAATAGAAGCTCCCTGATGATCTCTAAATTATTCTCTTCCTAACAGAGTCTGTGGTATGGCAACATGGCCAAGAGGTTTGGGGCTTTGGCACTGAACGTGAAGAAGGATAGAATGAAAGCATAACAAGATAATAGAAATTTTGACCAGTGGCCTCTCTGATGGGCAAAAAAGTAGTGACTTTCTTTCCCAGATCAGAAGAAGTAGCAACAGACTCAGTTCTTTCCTTGTCAAGACCTTTTCTTGGATGCAGGTGTCTCCTCAGGCTTCCTATGAGAAAAAACAAAGCTCCTGGGAGAAAGAAAAGGCTTATGCAAGTGCAACCCTTGCATGACCTTTTGGTCTTCTTGGACAGTTAAATATCAGAGAGAGAGAGGTGAAACACAGAGAAGGAGAGAGGAAAAGAAACAGAAGGGAACAGACTCATCCAAATACTGAGACTGGCCAGATACGCATTTGACACTTTATTTCTGTAAATAAATAGTAAGGAATTTTAGAAAGCAGGACATATGAAGAAATGCTAAGAACTGCAGACAGTACGTACAACGTATTCCAGCAAAGGCTGGGGGAATAGGCACATATTGGTCATTCAGTCCTATTACAAACAAATCCCTCTGTCAGTACTCAGATTTGAGAAGGCTTTGTTTGCAGGCGGCTGGGATGCCTGCAATAATTTCCTAATGGAATATAAGTAATCCTTTATTTATAAAGCATCCCAATATACATTGGGCCATCCGTGCTATGGAAAAGAGAATGCAGCGCAACTTTGTATTCCAATGTGTTAGCAGACACTCTACGGCTGCCTAAAGCATTAGCAAATAGACAGCTGCCTGTACAACAGCACCATTGACTCCCAGATCCGCGTGGCTGTGTGATGTGAGTGCACTTGGCATCCTTGGTTTTCCTTCCTCGCGTGGACTAAGCTCCAGAGATGGCAGGTACACTTTCTGCCTGCCCATATTGGCCCTGCAGAGCGGCGACGTCTGGAGCACACATCGTGGTTAGTAACTCCAGATGAAATGCTGATCTGCAGTTCTCAACCACACAGGCAGGTAAATGAACAGCAGGGAAATGGTGAGAAAGACCACACTAAGGTCTTGAGATCTGACATTTCTCCCTTGTGAGTGCATAGGGATTTTTTTTTTTTTTCCAAAAAGGATTTAGGGATTTTTTTCTTTAAAATCCCTCATTTTTGCCATGGTGCAGAGCTCTGAGCAGCTGGGAATTTAATTACTTGGGGCAATGATTGCTGAGGGTATCAAGTGAGCTTTTGCCCGTGAAGAAAGGATGGCATTGCCGCTGAAACCCTTCAGACGCCAGCTAGGAGAGTTGCACCTCAATTCCCATGCTCTGCTGACTCCTGCACACTCATTGCAAGACCTGCACATCAGCCGTGCAATTTCTTTCCCCTGTTGTGGCAGGCGCTTGTATTTTTCCTTCTGAAAGGAGCTCGACCCCATTAGACATCCTACAGGGCTCAAGTATCAAAACCATAGAGGCTAGGTAAGTATTTGGATCCTTTGGAAAAGCTGCTTTCAGAGCTCCGGTTATGAGGGACACAAAGGGGTGTGTTTGCATCAGTCCAGAGAGAGCTGCTCTGCAGGAGAAGCAGCAAGAAAGGAATGTTTGATGGAGCTCATCTGGAGTTATTAACCTAATAGAAACTGCAAGCTAGTCATGTTGGGGCAAGAATAATAAGCAAGTGTACTCTGCTGTGTGCTGCATACAAGTACTTGCACTGACCAAAGAGCAGCAATGGGTGCTCCCTCCTTGTATTGAGCAAGTTGGTTCAGCATCTCTCTGCCAAGAATGAGTAGTTGTAAATAAAAATGCAGTGGAGTAATTCTATGCTCCTTTCTGCTGCCTGTTTGTATTTTCTTTTAGAAATGATTTTCTCTTCACTTCCTGATCTTAACAGGTGTATAAGGTATGGAGCTGTATTCCAACAGCAGGCCAATACTTTTCTGGAGCTTATTTGAATTTTTTAAAGGTGCAGTGCTTTGTTCCTGTACCAAAAAGGCAATGCAGCTCTGCTGGCATTATCCGCCTTCTTGACACCCACTCAGAAGTGTCAAGTAAGATGTGTGACAAGCTCCCGTTCTTCTTTTGCATTCATAATTATCTTTCTGTCATTTCTTTCCTAATCCATAGACTCTCTCAGTGTACTTTCTTTTCTATTTTGCACACTGCAGGATGCAGATAGCAAGGTAGCGAGATATGACTTTTGTCATTCTTCCTCCTTTTTTACCAATATAGCTGAAAAGTCACTCTAGGACTAGTCTTGTGAAATAAAATGAAATTACTAGAAGCGTGTGCTCAAAGAATGTGAAATGACTATTTTCTAAATTGCAAAACCACTAAACCAGAACACTTATCTATATTGTATCTATATTGGCTTAAGGGGAAGAAAGGGAGCTAAAACACTACATTTGCAGATTATACTATAAAGCGTATCCAAAAAAGTATAAAGTGTATCCAGAAAAGTATAAAGTATATCCAAAAATTTGTTTCTAAAAGACATAGTCATACAGGATTGTTGGAATCCCAGGTTATGGACTTAACAAGAGATATGAACTACCAGGGAAAATGCCAGTTTTGACCATCAATGGGTATCACCTGGATACACAGTTCCAGCGTATCTGAAGGCAAACTAGGATCAGCTGTTTTTTGTATTCTTCGTAAAGATTCAGCTTGGCACATGGGAATGGTGCTTCACCCCATGGATTGCTACTTTAAAATTGCCAGAGCACTTCAGATTTTGATGCAGTTCAGGGTTGAATAGCCCTGCAGTTCTCACAGGCTTTGTATACCATCATTGTAGCAATCCTACATAGGTACATTTTTAGCTGTGCTATATCCTAACATGTTTTTGACTTAACCTGGAGTGCTTTATAGCATGGAACATGCTGTTCAGCATAAATGTTGTCCCTCGTGTCCCTCCCAGATGATATGCACCGCCGTGCATAACATGCTCCATAGAATGGGAAGTTCACACACCAGCTCCCCACCTCGGGAGATGTGCCAGCTGGTGGGCATTTGCTCACGGAGCTGCTGAGTGAGCCAGCAAGGCCTCCTGCGAGGGGCGGATGGGCCTGCGGGCGGTGCGGGGCCGCTCCGGCTTAGTGGTGCCCGAGTGAAATCTGCCGGCCAGAGCAGAAGGGCATGGTGCCTCTCTCCTCGCCTCCGCCGAGGTGGTGCTGGGGCTGCATGGTGCCCCTCGAAGCCCGGGCGTCAGAACTCATCCGGGGAATCCAAGCAGCAAAACTAAATCGGCACCTGCAAGGACAGAGTCAGAAAGTGCTGATGAAACCCTGAAGGCAGGAACAGGCATGACTTTGTCCCCCGTTCTTTGGGAAGTATGCTTATGTAAAAAAGGGGTTGTTCCTGGCACGGGAGAGAGAACCTTTACTGACAGCCACTACAGTGTTGCTTCGGCCCCTTCTCAACACGTGCGATACCCTCAGAGGCAAGCTGATAGAGATGTGCAGTACCCCTGTGCCAGGCACTGGGGCTCGGCAGGGAGCCCCCGGAGAGCTGTGACGTGGTCCTTTCCAAAACCTGAGCAGCAGCATCCCTCACTGTCCCATGCTAAAATTACAGGTTTGCAGGCAAAGCACACTTTTTTTATTGTTTAGGGTTTTTTTTTTTCTTCCCCCCATTATCTCAGGTGAAATATGAGCTTTTTAAGAAGTGCCAATATCTCAGTGTTTACAGCTCCTTGGAACAACTCCTTGCTGTGTCTTTGGGGTTCAGACAACACCGGCCAGCGCTAGGATTGCCAGCTGACATGGACAGAAAAGTGGGACTTCGCCTCCTTCTGTAGGTAGCAGGTCAAAGAGCTCAAAATTGGGAGTCTTGTGACCTTGCTGGGGTGTCTGCTCAGCCTTGCACAAACAGAGCTTTGACAAGCGCCAAATGAGAACTGCCAATGCTGGAGTGGTATGTTTCTCCTGACAGACACGTTCTCCCAAGGGCAGGTGCATGCTGCCTCTCTGGGGCCATCTCTGTGCACCTCGGAAATTTTTCCTATACTCAGGGCATTTGAAAGATGGACAGCAGGGTCTGCTACACACCTGGGCTCCTGGTTCTTCTCGCCCTGCTTGGATTTCCTCAGTTGCCCATCCCTGAGAGCTCTGTTCCCAGCTTTCTCCTCTTCCTCTCTGGTTGCCTGTCGCTCCCCTCTTCACAGGCTGGTTTTCGCTTTCTCTTGTCATGGGAAGAGCCTGGCAACCTTTCCATTCAATAGTAGTGTTAGACAGGAAAAGCCATGATTAACTTGAACCAATTCTGCTCTTAATTAAAAGCTAGCTCATTTTACCTTCTCTCCTCAGGTGAGCTCTCCAGGTGTTTGCTTTCTGGAGCAACTGGAGGCACCTGCAATGGAAATGTGGAAGTTAACAGGTGGCAAGGACCTACCTGCCCAATTGCTACCTTAGCTTGGAAAGGCAGATCCCTTGCATGGCTTTGCTCAGCTCAGCTGAGCCTGTTCTGGTGGGATCAGCACCCAAAGTGCGATGGCCAACCTGCATCAGCCTTACTCTGCACTTTTGCAGAGCTGCAGGCTGGTGGATGACCTTGCTTGTCCCTGTGGCAGCAGTCCCCCCTTCTGAGGGGGGAGGCTTTTGTGGTCACGCTGTTTGTGGCCCTGGCATACCTCTGCGGTTTCCGCTTGTGCTCCTGGTGCTGGCAACTCCTCGGCTGATGCACCAGCAAGCCCAGCCACCTCCTCCTCAAAGAGTTCCCCTTGGTGTTCGATGAGGAACTCCACCAGCTGTGTCACCTGCACACAGCAAACCATTGGTTTCCACTGAGGTGGCTGAAAACGCATCAAACAGCCTTTCCCACTCCTCACCCTCGCTTCTGTGCACAAAGCTGCAGCCGTGGGGCTGCTCTTCCCGGCAGCTCCCCCACGAGCGTTTGCTGAGGAGAGGAGGCAGCCAGGTCCCTCTGAACAGCAAAGCTGGGGTGGGCCCGGAGGCTGTAGCCGGCTGGTAAACACAACCTACCTTCCCCGTCACCTGCACCAGGGCGTCCAGGGGGAGCGTGTGCTCCTCGGGTGGGCTGAGCAGGTTTGGCCCCACGCAGATGGCCAGGTTGACGGCCGTCATCCTGCTGGTGGCCACGTTTCTGCTGATGTTCTGCAGCAGGGACAGCAAGCTCTTGAGGAGCAGGAGGTTGGCGTCGGGCAACTTGCTGGCCACCCTGAGGAAACAGGAACACAACGTTAAGAATGTAGACGTTGTCGACACAGGTCTCCCAGGCTGATCTCAGCCAAGCCCACCCGAGGGAAGGCTCCCTGGCCACGCCTGCTCTACAGCAGAGGGACGGCCGTCGCTGACATACGGCCACCTCCCTCCCTCCCTCCCTGCCCTTCTGGCAAGAGTCTCTTCGTGGAGCAACCCCCAAAGCCTGCAGGACATGTTCCAAGGAGATAAATGCTTGTCTGTGCCACTTTCCCCCCAAACCAGACCCCACAGCAGCAAGAGGGAGCTGGCAGAAAACAGCTTTGTCAGGCAGGCTGTCACTGTGCAGGCAAGTCCTGGCCTCTGCCGGTCCCTGCGGAGCGGGCAGGCTGGTCGCCACACTTACTCTTTCAGCCCTGCCAGCTTCTCCTGCCTGCTGGTCTTCTGCAGGGCGCTCATCCACTCCTCGTAGAGCTCTGCCTCAAGGAGCTTGGAGGGGATCTTCCGGAGAAAGTCCTGCAATGGCAAGGGCTGCGGGTGAGGCTTTGAGCACTCCTGCTGGGAGCACAGGCAGCATCCCCGTCCCTCTGGCTGCCGAGCAGGCGGCTGGGTTTGGGCTCCTGCTCTCGCAGGTGCCCATCAGCCCTGACAGAGCTGGGAGCTGCCAGGCTCCAGGTCAGCAGGGTTCACCTTCAAGATGACGGCCAGCAGGTGTGCAGGCTGGCTTGTGAGGTGGACCTCCGCTCCGCTGTCCAGGGCCTCCCGGAGGTCCCGGGCAGCGCGCCCGCCGGCCGCCAGCCGGAAGATCCCCTCCGTGGACGGCCCGTGTTCCTGCAGGAGAGCCAGCAGGTCCTGTGGGGCACAGAGGAGGACAGTTGCTTGGCTGGAGACAGGCCCTGGGGCAGGTGAGCGTGGACGGCTCTGCTTTCACTTGGGCAGGATGGAGGGGTGGGGAGACGTGGGTGGCATGGGCAGGAGCCGGCTTTTTCCCTGAGCCCCACCTGAGGTCCCTCTGCTGGGGACCTCTCCAGGGGAGCCAGTGGGATGGGGTCCCCCTGGCCAGGCTGGCTTACCTGGATGGGCTGGGGCAGCGTGCCGTCCTGGCTGCAGAGAGCTGCCAGGGGCCGGCCAAAGAGAGCCCCGCTGCCGCCAGAGCTCGACGGCCCGGGCGCCTCTGCAGCGGCCGAGGTCCCTCGCCACGCAAAGGGCCAGGGCAGCCCCCTCCTCCTCCTGCGGGTCCCGCCTGCTGCCAAGAAATAGAGCAAAGAGCCGTGGAGGAGAAGCACCAGGCGAGCGCTCCCGGACCTTCTCAGCATGTCCCCCCACCACCAAAAGCAAGGGAGAGGCGTCGTTTGGGACTGAGGGGCCCTGGGGGCTCAGCTCTCTTGTGCTGCAGAGCGATGGGGATGGACGTGCCCTGCGGGAAGGGCAGCAGCAGCCCCAGTGCAGCACGAGTGCCCGCCTGCAAGAGGAGGAGAGAAGGGCCGTCCTGCCCGCGTCTTCTCCAAACTCACCAGCCAAGTGGCCATGTTCACCTTGGCTGCCAGAGAGGATGGGAGGTGGCTGCTGCTTGGGACCAGCCTGCAAGAAACACGCTGCGCTCACCGAGCAGCCCTGCAGCAGAAAGGGCCCCTGGCGAGCTGCATCGGCCCCTGGCCATGTGTGAGAGGTGGGGAGGGCTGAGATTGCACCCCGAGCAATCCTCACCTCTGCCTGGCCCTCGAGCAGCCTCTCCAGGCTGCTGGCGTGTAATGTCGTCCCCTGGGCAAGGGCAAAAGAGCAGAAGGTGAGAAGCGCCGCATGTGAGGCTGGGCTGGAGCAGCCTCGGGGGCAGAGTGGAGACAGGAGTGACACTCACAGCTTTGCGGCTGCTCAGCTCCTTCAGCAGCGGCTTGATGGAGGGCAGCTGGGTCACGCGGGCTCCCTCCACTCCTTCTGGTGGCCTGTGCATGGGGAAGGGGCAGAGAAAGAGCTGTGTGAAACCCAAGCTGCCTTTTCCCCCTCCTGCTAGCCCGGGGAGCACTTCCAAGCTGCCCCAAAGCAGCTGGGTACCGGCCAGCAATGGAGCGGAGAGCAGCGGCAGTGGTGAGGATGGGGCTGGGCAGATGTTGGCTGGACACGGCTGGGGGAAGCAGCTCCGCCAGCTCTGCCCGCTCAAGAGCTGCCCACAGCCGTGGGGGCACCTCTTCCCAGCTCAGGAGCGGTGTTTCTGCACCGTATGGCTACGCCTGGAGCCTCCCCCCGTGATGTGAGCAGGGCCCCCCCAGGCTGCACTGCCAGGCAGGGCTTACCCAAGGAGCGCGCTGACCCAGAGCTCCTTCAGCGCCCGGGAGCTGCAGAAAGAGAGGACAAAGAGCCTGAGTGCCCGCTGCTCCCCAGCGTGCGGGCAGAGGCGGGCGCCGGCACAGCCCTGCCCCGTGGGGACGGCCACAGGGCCAGGATGGAGCCCCGTGGGGCAGGACAGAGGCGCTGCCCACACCTCCGGTGGGACGTGGCACCGAGACTCACCGGAAGGTGATGACACAGGAGCCGCAGGGCCAGACAAGGACAAGCGAGTTGGTGTGCTTGCCTTCCTCCTCCTCGGCGGCATCCCCGGCTGCCCCCTTCCTGCTGCACAGCACCTGCAGCTGGCCCAGGGCCAGGCAGAGCTGCGGGCGCGGGGCGCTGCCACGTCTGCAGAGAGGAGCGGCAGGGAGTGACGTGGAGGTGGCCGAGCCCGGGGGCTCCCCTCTAGCATCTGCCTGCCACGGGCATGGCCAGGGGTGCATCCAGCACCAGGGCACCGGGGCCTGGGGCTGCTGCGTGGGTGTCCCTGGCCTGGTGCCAGGGCCAGGGCTTGGGAGGAAAGGCAGCTGGGGTGTGCGAGTCTTACTTGGGCTTGGCGATGACCAAGGCATCGCCGAAGAGGAGGAGGTCCCTCTTCCTTGTCCGTCGGCCCTGGGTCACCCTCACACGCTGGCGGAGCAGCAGCTCGGGTGATGCCGGGATGGGCGCGCACTGCTGCACGGGGCCAGGGTCGTCCCTGCAGAGCAGACGGTGCCGGGCATGAGAAAGGCGGCTGCTGCGGGGCCCGGCTGTGCCGGCGTGTCCCCGAGCGGCGAGGGGAGCCTACCTGCAGCCGCGGCAGCAGTTCAGCTGGCCCATCCTGCCGAGGCCAGGAGACACCTCACGTTGGGCACAGTGGTGGAGCTCCGGACAGTGCCCAGCTGGTCCGAGTGAGGCTGCCAAAGGGGGTCCCAGTGCCGAGCAGTGCGTCTGGGCACGAGCTCGACTCTCTGCAGTGCTGCTCCGTGTGGGCACGGCGCCGTCCCTGCAGGCACTGGGGCCGTTGCCGGGCCAGCACCACGTCAACACACCATGGAATTCTGACCCCAACGGTTGTACTGGGGGGTGGTGGTGGGGGAGGGTCCCTGGGGGGCTCTCCCCAGGATGCCCATGTGTCTCTCGTACTGGGGAGCCCAGATCTGGGCACAGCGCTGCAGCCATGGCCTCACCAGCGCTGAGCAGCAGGGAAGGGTCCCCTCCCTCCAGCTGCTGGCAAGGCTTTGACCACTGCAGCCCAGGCTACCACTCCCTGCCTTTGGGCAAGGCCACCTTGCTGGCTTCTGTCACGTTGGTCTCCCCCAGCACCCCCAGGGTGGGGTGCTGGTTTCTGCCACACTGCCTTCCAGCAGCTTTGCCAAGCTGCTTTGGGTCACCAGTATGGGTGGATGTGTCCCGGAATGCTTCGTGCCCGTACCGGTGCCATCCGCAGTCGGTCCCACCCTCTTTCTGCAGGTCTCCCGGTGCCACTGCCATGAGGCTGAGAAGGGCATGTTTCCTCCAGCCAAAGCAGCGGTCCAAGTGGAAAGGCCCTCTTGTTATGGGACAGGGAGAAAGAGGATGCACCCTGGCGACAGAGTCCAGAGAAGGACTTTCCACAGAACTCTATCTTTTTTCCTTAACTCCAGTTTAGGCTTGTGTTCACCTACATGTAGGAAATGTACACAGACATGTTTATTCTGAAGCCTAGATTTAAAATCCACTTCAGTCAGTGGAAGTTAGACCTAAGCTTAAAGAAAGGGGCTTTTGTGAAAAGTCGATTCCAAAGACTTCCTTGAATAGTATATGCTTATAAAGTATTAAGGTATGCAAGGGTATAAGAATGAATAACATAGACGTATGCTGGAGCTGCAAAGCTGAGCATGGACTGCACTGACCTGGAAAGCAGGCATTTTTGTAGAGCAGGTGTTAGTTCTGGCCTATTTCTGTTGAAAATATTGCTACCAGGACAGGGAGGATAAGTTGATATTAACCTAATAATGTTGTAATTTAGCCATTCCATGGTTAAGTGCTTTACATGTGAAGCATATGAAAAATATGCTGGTGACTGACTGGTGTTGTGACTGTTGACTGATGTCCCATGTTACAATAAATATGTGCACAAAGACTAACAAGCCTCAAACCCATTGAGAACAGGAGAATGGTGGTTCTGGGTCAGACAAAGGGTCTGTGCTTCTTCTAGCGCTCTCCTTGCCACTGCCCAGCGCTCAGCTGTTATATTCATGGGCACACTCACAACCAGCCCACCTGCTGTTTTCTGGGGAGCCGATCCCTACATATATGAGAGACACAGTAGACAAAACCTAGTTCTTCATATTCTTTCCGTTGTTTTACTAGAGAATCTGAAGTTGTATATACCCTTCTTTGTTTGTATTTACATCGGCACTTCATTGAGTCCAGACTAAATGGAAATTCTCTACTTGACTGCAGCAAAAGTTGGGCTGAGCCCTCAGTTAGTAACCAGCCATTGATTAACTTTGGTTTTTGATACCATAGAATCATAGAGTCACTTAGGTTGGAAAAGACCCTTAAGATCGTCGAGTCCAACCGTAAATCTAACACTGCCAGATCCACCACAGTTTGCTGTGGTGGAATAGGAAACTGAGACAGCCAGGGACATTAGTTGTATTTTCTGGAAGGAGGTGGAAAATTTTCTAAGGAAAATGTTTTAATAGTATTAGTGTGAAAGTTGTAAGTGGCACGTGAGAGCCAAGTATCTCTGTTCAGCTGAAGTAGTGGAGGATGCACTGGGTTTGTTGCTAAGTTAGAGCAATAGCAGCTACTGCTCTCAGCAAATGGCTTTTTAGAATTAGAAGCCATTACTGTCTGAAGTGACACATTTAGAAGATGTCTCTACATGAATAATTAGCTCACACAGCAAAGCTGCAGCTACCTGATAGCACAATATTTTTTCTACTTTGGAGGTTTTTTAATTTATCTAAAACTTTCCAATGGTCGTCACTGCTAGTTTATTCCCTGTATGACAAATAAGTAGTAAATGAAGGTGTTTTCATATATTGGAACAATCTGCATGTTTACATTTTTTACAGCTGTTGCAAAGATGTAATTGAAACCCTGAAGAGCTTTTGCTCTTTATACTCCTGAAAGCCGCACTAAACAGCTTTTTGTAAATTTCCAGTTTGGAGAACTGCAGAGTAATTATTCAAGTGTTTATGCGGAAGAAAAAAAAAAAAATCTTCCTTTAGAGACAATATTTTGCTGCAGATTTTGGTTCTCTCTTTTCTGTTTCATCTGCCTTTTCTCCAGCTCAAAAATGTCTACTTCCTTAGAAATTGTTCTTGTTTGATATGGTAGAATATCTTTATGTAGCAGCTGAAAAGGAACCGGACCTGTTCTTTGTCAGTCAAATACCACGCTAAATTCTCATTTCCATAATGCATGCTGTTTTACTTTACTTATTAAAGAAAATTACCAAACTTTTTGTATTGCTCCCATACAGCTGCTGGGGACCGTGTATCACTCTGAATGTATATGGCCCAGTGTTACTTTTTGCAACTGAGCTAAAAATCTGTGCCAAATTGTATCATAACCCAGGAATGAAAATAATAGGGATGACTTACTTCACATATGTTCTCTACAGATTATTATGACCAATGGCAAGTAAATGAGAAAAATATAGGTAGTTGATATTTCTAATTTAATCTTTGACATCTCAATAAGTCATTTTAATATTGAAATTATTCTCACTATGCCTGCTGCATGAAAGACGAAAAGAATCTATGTTTTTAATAAAATTTATGCAGGAAAGCATTGACAAAAAATACTAGAGTACTTTTAATGTTTGTTCCTACATCAACCCTGCTGAGATGAGGCTTAAAAGCCCACCAGAGAATTCACATTTGCCTCAGTGCTGTTAGTAAAAGCTGTAATTATCTGTATCTTTTGAAAATGCTTAAAATGAAACACAACCTAATTCTCAGTTATAGAACAATGTAGTACAGCAAAGACATTATCATCTATTTTTTCATTATAAGATGCGGGTGCATAACCAGGAAGAACGCTAACACGATTATTTCTTAGTAAACCCTTACAATATATAACCGTTTAGTGGAGCAGTGAAAATCAGAACTTACTGTGACTTTATCACAGCAGAACACTTCTGTTGTATAGGTAGACAACGAGCTTGACTTTCTGGGATATTTTCCCTCTTGCAGTCCTGCTTCTTCTCCTTTAGTTGTCAATAACCTCACTACCCAGCGATTTTTGTGGGGGATTAGGGTTAGCCTAATTGCTTTTCCCTTCACTCTTGACAGCATTAGTGAGGCTAGCGTCTCCAGCAGAGTCCCTTGGGCCTTGCTGCTGCTGAATAATGCATGCCGGAGCTCTGCACCCCAGAGCAACTTTTACCCACGCACATTGCAGGGCTTAGCAAAGTGAAGTACGATCCCAACAGAGGCTGAACGTAGACTAGGGTAGAAGTAGGCAAGGCTGGCAATGACCTAATTAGGAGCCATGGGACTAAGAGGGACAAGAGAGTTTACATGATCATGCCTAGCCCTTGGTTAAAGACATCCAGGATTTTTGCTTGGATTTGTTTTTTTAAAGTATTAAAGCAACCACTGACACCTTTCAATTTTTCATCTGTCCACATCTTTTACAATTCTCTGGGTTTTTTTGCAGCTGAAACCTAACAGCTGAGGAGAAACTTCCAAATGTGTTGTGACAGGGAAGGACATACTGCCCTTTTTACCTTCTGAAATTTTAAGTGCTTAACTGTTCAATTGTATATGCAGTTCAGGGGAAAAGCAATGGGGAAGAAACATCCATGGAGTGAGGGGCTTCTAGATAGGAACAAGGATGCCAGGTCAGGTCAAAGGTTCATCTAGCCCCATATTGTCTTTCTGGAAGTAAGCAATAGGGAATTTTAGGGAAGAAATGGATAAGTAAGGGAAGAATGCAAAGGCATATAAATGTAAAGCGAACATGTAATGGTATTTCCTACTCCCATACTCAGATTCTAAACCAGTAGCGGTGTCTTTGTATCTAATAATGCTTGGTGGATTTCTAGTCCATGACTTTATGTAGCTACTTTTCGAACACCTGTGAACTTTTGATATCTCCAACATCTAGCAGCAGTGAATCCCAAGGATACAGCAGGTCTATATTCTGCTAAAGAGCTTCATTCACCTTTTTGTTTTCAACCTGCCACATAATTTTATTTGATGACTGCTAGCTCTTGCATAGGAAAAGAATAACCATTCCTCATTCACCTTCTCCCTGCCATGACTTTTTTTAGCCCTCTGTCATATTGTCCCCTTAGTCATCACTTTCCCAGGGTAAAGAGCCCTTGTCTAGTTGGTCATTCCTTGTCATTCCCTGCCTCTGATCAGTCTTCTGCTATTTTCATCTTCAGTATGGTTCCTCCTGTTCTCTTTCTAGCTTGTAGAGCTCACAAATGTAGCTACATTGATTCCTTCATACTCACTCCTGCAACTTAGGTTCTGGAAGTGGGAAGCTGAACTTGGTCAGACCAAAAGTCCAAATACTGTCCTGTCTCAGAATATCCATTAGTAGGTATCTAGGGAAGCGTGTAAGACTAGACCATTGTTCAAGAAGATTTGCACATTAAACCTCAGGTTCATGCACTGCAAGTTGGTTTTTTGTTCCTTTTTTAAATGGCGCAAGATTTAGATTGGCCCAAAAACCAGTTTTTAACCCTCCTCCACCCCAACTTTGACCCTTACTGCCCAGTAACACAGTAAAAAGGTGGCTCAGCCTGCTGATCGCATGTTCTATTTCTTGGAAATCTTAAAAACAGGAAGAGATTTCTCTGTTAAGAGAGATTGTCTGATGTTATAAAAAGTTCTGAAAAGTAGACAAGCCCAGAATAATCGTTCACAACTATTCATTTCAAGGATAAAATTTGTATATTCACCCTGAAAAGTAATTTCCTGGAAAAAAAAACTTTGAAATTTGAAGCTAGCCCTGCTCCAAATTTGTTCTGCAGTAACAAACAAATACAGAATGCTACAAGATGCAATTAACATAACAGATCCTGAACTGATGGCTATGTTAAATATTTGCTGAAGCCTTGTTTTGGGTGATATAATGGTCTGGGCAAACTGACAAGTGTCCACCCCCTATAGACCTTCTATTACACCAATAAACCTTCACTGACTAACATTTTGGTGACCTAAGAGACTGATCATATATACATTTAATGACTGTATAAAACAACGAATCACTTACTTAAAATGCAATTAAAAACTGCTGCTTCAGCATGGATCTTTTAAGTCAGTTGGAAATAATTAACTTCAGGATGATTTACTGAAGAGATAAATCTTTCAGTTAGATTTGGAGTAATCTACATGACCTTTTCTTAAGAATTGCTCACTACAGTTTTAATGGATATAGGATGAGCCAAGATAGCGTTACTTGATTTTGCTACCACCCAATAGACGTTCTGCCTCAGTATCTCCTCGCATATGTAATTTGTTTTCACTGGCACATATCTAATTAGGCACTATCATATTGTCCTGTTTTGAACACTATCTTTCTTGATGCAAGGGTTTTATAAAAGGCAAGTCCTGAAGAATCTCATAGATCAGATCTTTCCATCAGTGTAATACCGAACCATAAATTGTTTGTTGGTTGTCAAATTTCCCATTGAAATCATAAAGCCACAGGAGGTTAAGCATGCGCATAAGGTCCTATTGATTTCCAATTAACAAAGATAATGTCTACAATCTGTGGATACTGTAGGCATAATATTCTCTGGAAAACAAACATTTGTTGATTGAATTGAGTGTGTATATAATCATGAATTTGAATCCACGAAACACAAACAATGGTCATTGTATCAGTTTTTGACTTCACAATTTTTGGTACACAAATAGGCCTAACTTCTCTGGCAATCAGTAGAAAACAGTTACTTTATATAGCTACCCTGAAAAAAAATCTGAGAAATTCTGTGTGCATGTTTTTCCTCTCTGTGAGTTCTCCCCAGCACAGTTAACTCCCACTTCAGCTTAGAAAAGCAGACTGCCTTGCTCGCATCATGATCTCTGACTTTTTATGGGTTTCAGCCAGTCTGAGCATAATCCTTAGATTGTTGAAAGCATATTCATCTCCAGTTCTTCCTGGAATCAGCTTTTAGCCTTATAAATAATAAGCTGTGTTATATCGGAAGGAACCAAGCATTACATTTCCTACATAATTCTTTTGAGGATCCAAATTGTTTTATATTGTTTGATTTCGTGTTCCCATTATCAGCCTGCTTACATTTCATTCACAGTGTACAGGAAGGACAGCAAAGTAAGGCAGACACGCTAGTTGCAGAAAAATACCATCAGTTATGCATGACAGTCCCTTCCTCAGAAAACACTTGAGCTTGAGGAAACCTCTGTTTTCCTTCCATGTCACACATATGCCCCCACGAGCTGGCAGGCCTTATTGACAGAGCTTTAAACTGGACTTGAAGGGGGAGGGGGATAATATCAGGCTTGCCTGTGACAAGCTGTGGGATGACACGCCGAGGTTAGAGGGACGAGGTGCTAGCCAGGACCCTCAGCCTGTTGCTCCGAGACGTGTGCTGGCTACACTGCAGCCCACTTGAAGTCTTATGGAGACGAGCCAGGGGCTCCTGTGGTAATCGGAGCCAACAGGGAAACACCAGTGAAAGACCTCAAAGGAATTAAGGGGTGTTCCTCCATGAAGGTGATACAGCTGACAGCCCAGCTGAAGGGCCTCTACACTAATGCCCGCAGCAATGGGCAACAAACAGGAGGAGTTAGAAGCCACCGTGCTGCTAGAAAGCTATGACCTAGTTGCCATTACTGAAACTATGTGGGATGAATCCCATGACTGGGGTGTGGCTACCAACGGCTACCGGCTGTTCAGAAGGGACAGGCGAGGAAGGAGGGGCAGAGGTGTTGCCCTCTATGTCAAGAAATAGACAGAGTGTGAGGAGCTGTCTCTGAAGAACTGCCACGGCAGGTTGAAAGCTTATGGGTAAGAATCAGAGACTGAGGCAATAAAGGGAACCTTGTGGTTGGGGTCTACTGCAGGCCGCCCGATCAAGGGGAGCCTATTGACGAAGCCTTCTTGCTCCAGCTACAGGAGGCATCGCGCTCGCAGGCTCTCGTCCTGCTGGGGGACTTCAACCACCCCGACATCTGCTGGAAGAGCAGCATGGCGAGCTGTAGGCAATGCAGGAGACTCCTGGAGTGCATGGAAGATAACTTCTTAAGCCAGGTAATAGACAGCCCCACCAGAGGGGATGCGGTACTGGACCTGATGGTCACCAACGTGAGTGAGCTAATCAGTGACATCAAGACTGGAGGCAGCCTGGGCTGCAGTGATCATGCGCTGGTGGAGTTCACAGTCCTGAGGGATATGAGTCAGGTGAAGAGTATGGTCAGGACCCTGAATTTTAGGAAAGCAAATTTCCAGCTCTTCAAGGAGTTAGTCAATAGGACCCCCTGGGAAACTGCCCTCAGGGACAAGGGAGCAGAACAGAACTGGCAGATCTTTAAGGACACTTTCCATAGAGTGCAAGAGCTCTCGGTCCCCAGGTGCAAGAAATTGGGCAAAGAAGGCAAGAGACAGGCATGGCTGAGTCGAGACCTGCTGGTCAAACTAAAGGGCAAGAAGGAAGCGCACAGGCAGTGGAAGCAAGGACAGGTGTCCTGGGAAGAGTACAGGGACGCTGCCTAGTTGTGTAGGGATGGGGTCAGGAAGACCAAGGCGTGGCCGGAGCTGAACTTGGCAAGGGATGTGAAGAACAACAAGAAGGGCTTCTACAGGTATGTCAGCCAGAAAAGAAAGGTCAAAGAAAGCGTACTGCCCCTTGATGAGCAGGAGTGGCAAACTGGTAACAATGGATGAGGAGAAGGCTGAGGTACTCAGTGACTTTTTTGCCTCAGTCTTCACCGGCAGCCTCTCTTCCCACACCTCTCGAGTGGATGGACTGTGAGATGGGGACTGGGGGAGCAATGTCCCTCCCACTGTAAGAGAAGATCAGGTTCGTGACTGCCTGAGGAACTTGAACATGCAGAATTCTATGGGACCTGATGAGATGCATCCCAGAGTTCTGAGGGAATTGGCTGATGTAGTTGCCAAGCCACTCTCTATGGTATTTGAAAAGTCATGGCAGTCAGGTGAAGTCCCTGGGGACTGGAAAAAGGGAAACATTGCACTCATTCTTAAAAAGGGTAGGAAGGAAGATGCTGGGAACTACTGACCTGTCAGCCTCACCTCTGTGCCTGGGAAGATCATGGAACAGATCCTCCTAGAAGCTAGACTGAGGCACATGGAGGACAGGGCGGTGATTTGAGACAGCCAGCATGGCTTCATCAGGGGCCAGTTCTGCCTGACCAACCTAGTGGCCTTCTATGACAGAGGCATTGGTTGGATGGGCACATCCAGAGGGTAGTGGTCAATGGCTCAGCGTCCAGATGGAGATCGGTGATAAGTGGTGTCCCTCAGGGGTCCGTATTGGGACCAGTACTCTTTAATATCTTCATCAATGACATAGGATCGAGCGCACCCTCAGCAAGTTTGCGGATGACACCAAGCTGAGTGGTGCAGTGGACACACCTGAGGGACAGGATGCCATCCAGAGGGACCTTGACAAGCTTGAGAGGTGGGCCCGGGTGAACCTCATGAGGTTCAACAAGGACAAATACAAGATCCTGCTCCTGGGTCAGAGCAATCCAGGCTGGGGGATGAAGGGATCAAGAGCAGCCCTACTGAGAAGGACTTGGGGGTACTGGTGGATGAAAAGCTGGACATGAGCCACCAATGTGCGCTCACAGCCCAGAAGGCCAACCGTATCCTGGGCTGCATCAGAAGAAGCGTGGCCAGCAGGTCGAGGGAGGGGATTCTGCCCCTCTACTCCACTCTGGTGAAACCCCACCTGGAGTCCTGCATCCAGCTCTGGAGCCCGCAACACAAGAAGGACATGGACCTGCTGGAACGGGTCCAGAGGAGAGCCACAAAAATGATCAGAGGGCTGGAGCAGCTCTCCTCTGAAGACAGGCTGAGAGAGTTGGGCTTGTTCAGCCTGGAGAAGAGAAGGCTCCGGGGAGACCTTATTGCAGCCTTTCAATACTTAAAGGGGACTTATAGGAAAGATGGGGAAAAGCTTTTTAGAAGGGCCTGTAGTGATAGGACAAAGGGTAATGGTTTTAAACTAAAGGAGGGGAAATATAGACTAGACGTAAGGAAGAAGTTTTTCACTAAGGGGGTGGTAAAACACTGGCACAGGTTGCCCAGAGAGGTGGTAGATGCCCCATCCCTGGAAGTGTTCAAGGTCAGGCTGGATGGGGCTCTGGGCAACCTGATCTAGTTGAGGATGTCCCTGCTTATTGCAGGGGGGTTGGACTAGATGGTCTTTAAAGGTCCCTTCCATCCCAAACTATTCTATGATTCTATGATATGCCTCACATAATACATGGTAGATAAATATCTTCACTATAGCTGATATCTTTGCTTAAGGTAATAAGAGGGAATTTCTGGAACGTCAACTAGCAGGATCCCTTCCTGAAGGGTCCTTTGTTGTTGCATTTATTTTCAGTATCTTCTGTCAGAGATGTAAAAAAGTGTCTTGAGCCTTTCTGTTATTAGGAGTTGGCATGGCAAAGTAATAGCAAAATGATTGCGTGATTTAACCAGAATAGCTTTCTACTGGAGTGAAGCTAAGCTTTCTACACAGTATGATGCATGTGTTTCTAAGCTTCTTTTGCTGGTTTTACTACATTAGCACTGCTACAGTTTTACCTGCACCACCCCACCACTTCCTTTTGCTCACATTGCATTTCATCACTGACAAGACCGTATCTGATCTCTTACTAGCCAAAATATCTGGGCAACCAGCACATGCAGAGCTTGATGGCAGAGCAGCAGCTGGGGAACTTGCAGTGCGTGCTCTAACTTGGGAATACCAGTCTGTGCATAAACAACTTCCCAGTTTAATAACCCTACTTTTCATTAAAACTAGTTTTCTGTCTTTATCAAACAGTAAGGCCTGGCTGCTAGAGGAAGGAGCAATCTTGTGGTAATGAGATTTCAAAAGACAAGTTAAATTTGTTCCTGTAGAAAAGGAAGGACATGAGAAATAGGAAGTGCTAAGAACAACAAATAGGATTATGAGAAGTTTATAGGCTCTAACAAGCTCTTCTGACACCAGAAAGGCCCCCTTTGCACAACCTCCAAGTCTAGGCTAACACTGCAAACCAGCATGTGACAGAGAGCATCCCCATGTGTGCCTATCTTTTTCCACAAGAAGCTCAGATGGTCTAAAAGCCTGGAAGGGAAACTTCCACCCTCAATTTAGTTACTCTCAGAGATCATTATGGCTTTTGCTCTTGGCAAATCCAGCCGTCTCAGTTTCTAGAGCTATAAGATCCATGAGCAAGGACTTTATTCTCAGTACTACCAATGGCTTTTGTGTTAACTATGGGCATATAGCTTTTGCAGTTTCCCCTCATTTCCTCTTCTACCTCCAGAAATCGATTTTAAGCTAGGGAAGTTAGTTTTCCTGTATTTCCTCTGTTGTCAGTACAGTAAAACAGTCTATGTCATGGGTGACACAGAGCACCTTCCCTTGGACTCTTGCTTTCAGTTGTAGCTGTCTCTCCATGGATCATACGGGAATCCTGAAGTGAGTCTCCTAAGCAAAATTAGCATCATGAACACCCCAGGGGCTTCAACTGACCTATCTGAAAAACAAAGTTAGTATTTAACCCTTATAAGGAACTTACAAGACTGCAGATGAAGAGTGCTAAACTGATAGACATAATAATCATCAACTACCCAGAGTGGTAGCAGCTCTCTCCTCATATAGTCTCTGCCTTTACATGCAAATGAGCACATTAACTGCAGAACTAACCCTCAATATAGACACATAATTTTGTATGCCCTTTATCTAAGACCTGTAATGCTGCTTGCATCGCAACAGCTGGTGATTGGAGTCACTGGTTAAAGAGATTTGCAGAATCATGGAATGCTTGAGGTTGGCAGGCACCTCTGGAGATTGTCTGCTCCAACCTCCTCCTCCTCAAAGCAAGGTCACCTAGAGCAGGTTGCCCAGGACCATGTCCAGACGGCTTTTGAGTATCTCCAAGGATGGAGGCTTCCCAACCTTTCTGGGCAACCTATTGCAGTGTTCAACCACCCTCACAGTAAAAAAGAAGTGTTCCTATGTTCAGACATAATTTCATGTGTTTAAGGTTATGCCTACATGTTTTAATTAATTTGTGCCCAAATTGGTGATTCTGCTTATAGCGTGGGATTCATTTCACCTAGAAACTGATTCAGCTGACTTAAAGTAAGTCTCTAAGGCAATGTCTACATAGTTAAATAAAAACAGGCCAGGTACAGGCTGAGTTCCATCTATACAGTGTGAGACCAGCCCTCTCTGTGGCCGGTGTGTCTGAGAGCGAGTTGGAAGAGTCCCAAGCAGAGCCAGGGAGTGAGGTGAGGGGTAAGCAGTGTGGGTGGTCAAGGATCGGTGCTTGGGCTTGCTCTCTAGCACTTTCTTGTCTGCCGCATAGCCGCACCCTGTCAGGAGCAGCATTAATTTCTCCCTAGAGATGCCTGGGAGATCAGTTACACTCACAGTACTTAACATCCTCATCGTGCAGAGGACTTTGTGCCATTAATGTGGCATTCCCTTGGCTCATGAATATATAGTCTCTAATGACAACACAGAAGGGGAGAGATTTAAAACACATACTGTCCATATATTATGAGGTAAATACTGAGAATGTAATTTCTATCTGCTTATGAAACAAACAGCATAGTAATAACACCTAAAATGAGTTTATGTTCCTTATTACACAAAGTTTTTGGAGATGGCTAAGCTACAACAGAAGGAGATCCACAAGATTTCAAATCCAGAAGAAACATTGATTATTGGCTGGTTCAACCTACCGTATATCAGATAATTTCTGCATCTTACCACTAATTTTAAGGTGTAGAATAAATGTTTTAAACTCTTATAGAATATTTAAATAAGTTTAAGTTATTAAATGCATTTTAAATTATTAAATAAATAACTTAGTTTATGGATAACATGGCTAAAAATATGTACCATCCTTTCAGGTCAAAGTTTGACCAGAAGCTGCATTTTGCATTATTATTTTCTTCTTGGTAGGTACTTTCAGACAGAAGTCAGGTCTTTTAATTGTTTCATAGATGGTTCTAGAGGGTCAATAACTTCTTTTTATGGACTGGGAAACATTTATTTCTTTTCTCAGCTGTCACTAATTTACACACAACCTTCTTGTATTTCAGGTGTTATACTTCCACTTACGACCTCTCCACTGTCAGCCTTAAAAGTGGTACCATCGCTATCCTCCAGCCTGATATTCCAGTACTGGTATGTATGCACTCAAAAAAAAAAATTTATCTTTTACAGTACTGCGTTGTGACTGATCCAGGGTCTTGTAGGTAATCTGTGTCAGGAACAGGAAACCAACTCCATTTCCTAAATGTCAGGTCAGCGATTTACTTGCTACAGAATCACTGGAAAATAAATTACAGTGTAATCCAAAATCTGGGGAAGTTTTCTAGTGACTCTCAGGGGCTTTAAAGCCAGGAGTTACTTCATTTTTGGCATTATGTGTATATAGTTGAGTTCAGACCAAACATTTCTTTTCCACTACAGAAACTGCCTCAAGGCACAGTGGTTGTTTGTCAGCTTTTCCTTTGCCTGTGTACGCTAGCCTGACTAACATATTAGTAGTCTTCCTTTTTTGTATTATAACACTAACACAAAGCTTTGGGAACTTATTAGGAAAAATTTTGGACACTCTCTTACATGGAGATGGGAGAAGAGATGTTTTGCAAACCCTCAGATAAAGAATATGCAAACAACGTTGTCTTTAATAGGGACCTCATTTATCAGTCTTCAACATTGGAAAGGTATTTATTTTACTTTCATTTTTGCTTTCCTACAGATATCATTAATGATAAGAAAGTTTAGAAATAAAGTAATGGAACATTATTTTGTTCCACAATGGTGCTAGCTTGTTGTTTTCATTTTCTCTTAAAAACTTTTCCTTAATTCTGCTATCCCAAAGGAAGGATAATGGGTGGAGACCCATTTGTCTTGCTCCAGCACTTGTGTCTTCATGCTAGGTGCCTGATGATTCTCCTAATCTCTCTTTCTATATAGATAAATAAATACATTTTTATAATAAATACATTTCCTTCCTAGTTGTAGGAGAAAGGTTAGGTGCTTTTGAAGGCCTCCGGAGGGAGATCCACTCCAACTAAAATGAATTTTTACGTTCATTAATGTCAATAAGTACGTGTTTAGTTTTGTTCTCTTTTTGAACACCTTCAAGAGCATCTTCTTCGCTCTATTGCTGATTCATTTACTTGAGGAAGACTGATTGAACAGGTAGATACTTAACCATTAGACACAACCAAATCCCCAAATCCCAAAGAAAGCAAAGGCAGAATTCTTTTCATATGGGATAGCTCCCTTTTTTTTTTTATCTGTATGAGGTATGACAAATCATATTTATCACATACTTCTTTTGACCATCTGTACTAAAATCTCCTTGGCATTTCAAACATCTCTTATAATTGTTTCTGTTTATGCAAAATTTCGTTCTTCTCAGACGATAAGACGAGATCAGGCACCAAGGAGTCCAGTAATGCTGGAGGGTATGAGATCAAATCTTTCTCATGTGCATCAGAGAACTCTGAGAATAGCATACAATAGTCAGAAAGAATGGAAGAAAATGCTTGATGGTCTAATTTTTAATAATAGCCAGACAGTAAGGTTTTCCAATGATATATTACCCAAGGGTAACCATCCCTGGACAGTGCTAAATTATTCCTTCATTCTGTACTGCGTGTATCATCTGTGTACAGAAAGCTTGTGTTGTCTGTGGTATTAGAAAAGCGGTTTGGGAACATTAAGATTTTTTAGTGGACATTTTATCTCTTTTTCAAAAGATAAAAAAGGACTAACTGTCACTTAGACATCACCTCCCTTCCCCTGCTAAATTTTGGGCCTGTTGACCCACCCCAAGCCAAGCTGGAAGACAGGTAGGAGTTTCAAAGACAGTTATGTTACTACTCTTATAATGAACACTGATGTCTGGATGGAAAGCAGGTCCAGGCTGATGGTCTAGCTAAGAGAAAGCTGAAGGATCTGGCTGGTGCCTCAGCATGTGCATTTGGCTGGGATAACAACAGCATTTCTGCCTCTTGTTTCATTGGGGTGCACTAGGGATGTGGAGAAGTGCTGGGGTTGTTATGACAGGGGAGAGGCTGGGGGGAATATCTATATCCATCTATAATGGACCTGAGCTTCATTTGATTTCCTGCTTATAGAACAACTATGCTTTTTAAGCTCTTTACCTGTAAAATATGTGTGTTTCTGAGTATAGGGGCAGAAGGCTCAATTTGCTCCTTATTCCTTGATAGGGAAGTATTTTGACATAATACCTATCCAAGAGACAGCAACCATTATACTCTGCCTGCTCACTCCTATTCTTCCTTTCCTACATTTAACTCGTTTACCTGTGGGCTATTGTTACGCATGCTTATTGCTGTATATCTTACGGCCTTTTCAGGCAATACTGCTTGCTATTTCTCTGGGCAGATGGGCACATATTGCTCTTTTTCTTTCTATGCTTGCCATTAAAATAATAAAAAAAAGTATTTTATTGTGCTTAAGGCATAATTCAAAAAAGAAAGGTTACTGAGGTGCTTAGGACTGGCAATGGGGATGCGAACTTCTCTTATCAGTGCTGGATATGCTACAGGTGTCTCAAATCATAAACTGTGCTGATAACACCATTTTTTTCAGCACTTTTAGAGCCCTTTAATAATGGCTCAAAATAAAGGAGTGCTCTGTGCTCATGATTAAAATTGGTTCCAAGAAAGAGACTAAAATCCCTAACTATTCTGTGTGACAAAGGGAAAAGAAGGGGCCTCATAAACCATAATGAAGGACTTCTTACCTATTTGATGTAAGGACAACAATTTCACATCCATTACTTCCCCTGACAATAGGACCAGGGGGTACTCTATGAGGACAGGAAAGCCACCCTCACCCCAATAACACATAACTGGCTATATAAGTCCCACTGCCTTCTCACAGTGCAGTAAAGATAGTCTTTATAAATCTTTCATCCCCCAGTAGTCATTCTGAGAAACCCTAATCCTGCACTGTGACCACCAGAGTACCAGAAATCAATGGCAGAGACACCAAGAATCCATGACCCAGCAGTTAAAAATTTACAGTCTTTGCCATACAATACAGCATGTAACTAAAGAATAATGTACCACATAAGGAATCAATGCAATTAAAGGAAGGAGATTCTTACTGATGGAAGACATCTTTAGCTAACTAAGTTAAGTCTAAGCTAACTTAACTCTAAAGTTCCTATAAATCCCTAGTGGCACCTGCAAGGAGAGATTTCTCTGTATTCAGTACAGAAGGAGCCATTTTAGGCTGGACCTTTCTGTTGTTTTAGCACTAAGCTAATCTTTACATCACTAAGACAAGTGCATATACCTGTTATTTACTGTTGAGCTGATTTAAGTAGTTTCTGGAAAACACTAGCTCTTCTTTTGCATCCTTCCCATTGTTCTGTTTCCTGCAAGGAGTGTTCACCCTTAAGAGCATGCTGGTGAGGCCTCCATGTTTTATGGTGCAGGTGGGTATATTCGCTTAAGTTTTATGCCCCTAAAGGTAGCTAGGATTTAAAAATCTTCACTTAATGTATCTAAAACTTACAAGTTGAAAGTCAAAAAGATTGATTTACCATTCTTGAAAATAAGACCTGATTATGATGTATGGGCCAATTTGTGCTTTTCCTATCTGCTAATTCCAGATCTTTACAGACACAGACAGAAAGCAAGATATTGGTTACATTCAAGTTACCTTTTTAAACCTTTTTTAAATATTCAGCATGCCTAAACACTTCTTTTCAGGATGAAAGCTGAAATGCTAAGATACAACCCCAAACCATAAGGCCTCTTCTGGGCTCTGTTACAAAACCCACTTGTGCTACATATATAGTAAGAAAAAGAAGACTCTTCATCATTGTGTTCTGCTTGAGAGGTATTATTGCCTTCCCTTGAAATACCTGGTCCATTGGCACTTTATCTGTGGCTCCTTGGTAAGCCTGCAATGGGGTAATTTCAAATTCATGCTATTAAAACCCTTATGCCTTGTGAAAACCCAATGTTACATCATGTATCCTGTTTATGTCACAGCATGCAAGAAGTCTGCTCAGGATCTAACTTCAGCTTGCAAGCTTTACATTTTATCATTTGTATTATGTTTGATGAGTATTTATTTGACCTGAAATGACAAATTCCACAGCTGCTTCTGCTATGGACATTTGGCCTGTATGCTGGTACATGACAAGTATAATCTTATGAGATTACTATTTTATTCTTATACTGTATTTGTATGAACTATAACCCCCCCCTTGTTTAAATAAAACAGAGAAGTTTACATTTAGTGTCTTAGAATTACCTTATTTTTACATTGTTTATCTTTTTCCTTCTTTTCTTTCTTTTTTTTTTTTTAATGTTCTTTCTGCTTATAGCTCTCAAGCTAGCAGGAGGACCGGCTGATACACCAGAAGGCTGTGCTGCCATTCAGCGAGACCTGGACAGGCTGGAGCGTTGGGCAGAGAGGAACCCCATGAGGTTTAACGCAGGCAAGTGCAGGGTCCTGCACCTGGGGAGGAATAACCCCATGCACCGGTACAGGTTAGGGGTTGACCTCCTGGAAAGCAGCTCTGCGGAGAAGGACCTGGGAGTCCTGGTGGATGACAAATTCTCCATGAGCCAGCAATGTGCCCTTGCGGCCAGGAAGGCCAACGGCATCCTGCGGTGCATTAAGAAGAGTGTGGCCAGCAGGTCGAGGGAGGTTCTCCTCCCTCTGGACTCTGCCCTAGGGAGGGAATCCTGTGTCCAGTTCTGGGCTCCCCAGTTCAAGAAAGATGAGGAACTACTGGAGAGAGCCCAGTGGAGGGCTAAGAAGATGGTGAGGGGACAGGAGCATCTCTCCTATGGGGAAAGGCTGAGGGAGCTGGGGCTGTTCAGCCTGAGGAAGAGAAGACTGAGAGGGGACCTCATCACTGCTTATAAATATCTCAAGGGTGGGTGTCAAGAGGATGGGGCCAGACTCTTTTCAGTGGTGCCCAGCAGCAGGACAAGGGGCAACAGGCACAAACTGGAACACGGGAAGTTCCGCCTGAACATGAGGAAAAACTTCTTCCCAGTGAGGGTGCCAGAGCCCTGGCACAGGCTGCCCAGGGAGGGTGTGGAGTCTCCTTCTTTGGAGATATTCAAAACCCGCCTGGACGCGGCCCTGTGCAGCCTGCTGTAGGTGACCCTCCTCTAGCAGGGGGGTTGGACTAGATGATCTCCAGAGGTCTCTTCCAACCCCTGCCATTCTGTCATTCTGTGACTCTGTGAATTACCTAGATTTATAGTTTGGGATTTTAGTATTAAGAAGTGTCTTTTGTTTCCTGGGGAAGGTCCATCTGTGTTCAAAAAGGCTTACTTTTACTGTAGAAGGTCTCCCCAGTATTGTCCCTTCTGTGTGATTCAGTGAGATTATCGTGAGTTTAAACAGGACATACATGAGCAGCCAGAAGCCTGGCATAGTCCTAGATCCACTGATTTCCAATGTTCAGGCCTTGTAGGCAAACCCCAAATTGGCCGTGGGCAAGCACATGGACTATCTAAACTTGCTTGCTGACATATTCACCCCCTAATGCTATATGCCGTATTAGTAGCATATGAAATGCCCTTACTCACAGGATCTCACGTGCTCTGGGTTGTGTTGTCAATGACTGAAGCTATCTTGGAGCTGACCTTTGTATGCCTACTAAAACACGTGCTAGACATAATCAAATTTTTCCAAAACTCGGTCTCTGAATGTAAGATATATCTTTTAAATTGCATCTTATTACCAAGGTTTGTGGCATAAACAGAAAAGAACCGAGGGAAAAAATGGTATGTGATGTGTCACAAGAATTTTTATATTTGGCGCAAGGTAACTGAGGATAATGAGGAATATCTGCCGGGAAAGAAATACAGAGACTGCTCAGGAAACCTTTGGATTGCACCAGGGAAAATGTTTCTGATTCAAGAAGAAGATAAAGCAAACAAAGGAGAGATTCTTTTATATTCGTTGACAATTGTGAGGAATGGATGAGATTTTGAGGCTCACAATTTAAGAGCAACCATTAGAAAAAAGATTCGTGATCATTCAGAACAAGAAGGAGGAAGAGCAGCTGAGTGATAGAAGGTAGACTTCAATAAATGCACAGAATGGGTGAGCAAGATCTCATGTAAAGGAAAGTACTGTTAAAGGGTTGTCGCCTTAAAAAAAAATACACACAATAATATAATATCCATCCACAGGTATATACTATCCTACTGTGAAGAAAAGAGAGAAAATGCAGGAAAAGATCTGCTTGATTAAAGCATGAACCGTGCATGAACCTTAAACACAAGAAAGAATCAAGCTGAAAGCAGAAACTAGGTCAGAGTACTGAGGACGAGTGATAAATATAACATGAAAGTGTAGGAACAAAATTTTAAAAAGCCAAAGCTCAAAACAAGATGCATCTGCCAAGAGATATCAATCAATTTTAAAGTGCAGTTGTAACAGAGGGAAGGTGAAGGAAAGGGTGAATTGGTCAGCTGTTCAGCGGAGAGGAAAAGCTATTGCTGGATGATACTCAGAAGGTCAAATTTTGTAATAACTTTTTTGCCTCAGTCCTTACAAGAATAATCAATCGAAACGGATGGGTATTATAGTTCATACCCGTGATAAAAGGAAAGACCTCAACTTTGAATGGGAAAGGAACAATTTAGAGATTAGTTTTTCAAGTCAGCAAGGGATTATGAGTTTCCTAATGAAGAAATCAAAGAACTTCATGATGAAATATTAGATACTACTGCTGTACTTGAGAGCATACGATGGGCAGGTAATGTCTTGAAAAGTTCACGAAGGGAAAGCCAGTGTCTGTTTTTAAATAAGGAGAAAGGAAGATCGGGGTATGATTCAGCCACTAGCTTAATTTCTGCTCTCAGAAAATGTTTGAACAACTGACAAAACACACTATTTGTTAGCACTGGAAGACAACAAGGATGTGAGTAGCAGCCAATACAAAATTATCAAATCCATGTGATTTCCTCCTGCAGCAGGACAACAGGATTTGAGAACAGAAACGCCATTTACTTTGACTTTATTAGGGCTTTCTGTAGTGTCTTATATAACAAGTTGGGAAAATATGATCTATATCTGAGGGTTTGGCTAGATGATCTTCAAAGGTCACTTCCAACCCAAACCATGCTGTGCTATGATTCTCTAAAGCACTGACATAGTGTGGATACAGAAGTGTTGGGTAGGTTTCACAAGCCATGAAATGATGATCTATGATTTGCAACAAAGAGGAAAGCATGTGTCTAGTATGGTTCCCCAGAGATGTTTCTTCAGTCTGTGTTCAGGTTTTTTCTTAATGATCTGAAGAATATTCCCATTCAATTTTCAGGTGACTTGGAGCTGGGCAGCATGAGAAGAACATAGAATTCAAAATGACCTTGAAAAATTGACTAAGTAGCTTGAAAATAGTAAGATGAAATTGAATAGGGACTAGTGTAAGGTATTATTCATGGGTGGGAGTAATCAACTAGACACATACAGGAAAGGAATATCTAGTTAAATAGCAATACTTCAGAAAAGGAGCTGGGAGCTGCATTGGATCACAAGGTGAGCATAAGACACAAATGGAAAAAGGCAAAAGTCATTTTTATATATTCAGGGAATATACTATGTAAGACATAAAATACTACTTTCCCTCTGCTTGTTATCGCCAAGGTTACAGAACAGTATCCAAGTTTGAGGCATTGAATTTAAATAAAGGCAATTGACAAGTTCAGAGAAAAGGAATAAGAGTGATCACAAATATACAAAATATGACCTGAATTGAAAGACTGAAGAATTTATTTAACCATTAAGAGAGGAGGGCTATGAAGACAGTAGTCAGATATATGAGAAAGTGTTGCATAGAAGACGGTAATTTCTCCCTTATTTTCATGGTGAATAGAGAAAGGAATAACAAAATTATAAGAGGGAAAATTCCAATTAGTAACTGAGAAAACTTGCTGATGTGTAAGGACAGGGAAGAGTTGGTAGAATACCCGTGAGGTTGTATCCCTAAAACTGGAGGCATTGCAGAATAGTTTAGATCTATGTGTGTCAAGAAAACTTAGATATGCTTGATCTAAGTGTAAGGCCAAGCATGGCCTAATGACTACCTGTAGTCCCTTCTAGCTCTGTGATTTTTAAAGTTAGAAGTCAGTTCACATAGGTTCGATGCTTATGTTATGAGACCCAAGCTGTCAGTCTGTCTTTAGGGGTTATAACGTGAAACTATTTGAACAAAAAGGGGAGATGATTAAGCCCCAAACATGTTACTGGAGAGTTAACAAAACTTAAAGCAAGAAGACATGCACTATTTTGTCTACAATAAATCCAACGTAAAAGAGATATGAGTCATTTTGGCACATGTGTGTGTGAAAATGAGAGAGTATGAAAATATATGAAAATCTGTGATATTTAGTCATTTACTTTCTTGTTTAAGAAAAGAGTTGTTTTATAGTTATAACTAGAAAGGCCACAAAATTGTATTAGACAGCTCTTTACTAAAAAAAAATTAAAATGTTTATATGTGCTTCCTGGAATAAAGTGTGCCCTATATTGGCAGTATGACATGGTATTCAATTGATATAATTTGAATTAAGGTTTAAAATGAAGACTGCATAAATACATTAGGTTATGTTCTCTTCAAAATATTGTAACCTACAGCAATTCAGTCTTTTCTAAAGGCAAAGACTTTGTTCTGCAAAACTAATTTATAAATCATTTTCAGTTTGGATGATTTAGCAGTATTCAAATAAGAGAGCCTTCACAGAGAAGGAAAATATCCCAGCCTTCACAAAACTGATTAACAGATTTCTAGGGGACCCTTGGTTGTGAATACCTCTACTATAATATCAGAAGTGCTCCTGAGACAAAAAAAGAAACAAAACCCCAACATAGGTGAGAATGCAGCTCTAGATAAGTAAAGTTCTTTCACCATTAACTTTTAATATAAAAGTCAATTGATAAGATTAAGCAAGGAAAAAAAGCAAAGAAATAGAAAGTTCAGTTTTTATCTCAACTGTCATAATTTGTGAAAAACCTCTTAAAATGCTCTATTGCTAACATAAATTCCTTATATGGCTGTGATTAGAAAGCTGAGGCTTATGCCTGCACGTATATCTGGATTTTGAATATAATGAGCTGTTCAGGTTGTAGTTGTCTTGGGGTAGAACTACAGGCCCTGTGAAGTGGATGCACCCTCATGACTGAAGTAATTTTTATAATATTATAAAGTCAATGCATATTCCATCCCTTCCAAACCATTCATCTGGGGAAGAGGTTTGATTATTAGAGAAGGCAGCTTAATTTTCTGTTCACCAGCTATAGCCCAGTGATGCCTGAAATGCAGGCAAACAAATTGCACAAAATCCAATTAAAGAAATTCAGCTGGTTAGAGGTGTTTGTGTTTTGGTAAAATCTGGCTCTTTATAATCATTTTCTTCTGCATGCTTTAGAACAATCAGTGGCATGTTGGTTAATTTGTGTTAAAATAATAATTCATTAGTTTGGCTTGTGAGGTTCCTGGTATATTTAAAACCTCATACTGAAGGATTAAAGAATGAGTCAACACCAAGAGTAGCAACTAATGCAGACTTTGGATCTCTAGTCCTGATTCTCTTCTCAGACCTTCTTTAAAATATTATATTCCAGTTGACTGCAATGGAGTTATTCTTTATGAGTACTGGAGTTAAAAAAGATAAAACAGTGGTAGACACATACATGAATAGAGAAATAGAAAATAGGGAAATGGAGAATTCACCTGTCTAGTGCAGGGCTATCTCTATCCTGACAAATGTAATTGCTCCAGACAGTGATTCGGAGTCTGCAGGCCAAGTAGGACATGGTTAGGGCTACCCTGCACTTCAGTAACTCAACCACATCCACGCTGTGAAACGCTCAGCCCTGGGGCCTGTCGGATGCCCTTGCAGATTTTGTTATTATTTTGTGTGTGTTGTTTCTGGTTCAAAGTGCCTGTGATAGTCTTAGGAGAGTATTGCAGCCTGCCAGACTGCAGTGACTAAAAGGAACTACATTTGTCTAGAAGAGGAATAAGAGGGATGTATCTTTTCTTCCCACCTGCACTGGCACTTAGAGAGGCTTGTGATGGCTGATTTGATGTCTCTGCCAAGCCTCTCCCAAAGCCATTCTGCTTTGCTGAAATGGGAGATTCCCAAGACCACCTCCAATGCCGGCTGAAGCAAGCAGCTATGCCCAGAGGAGCATGGAGGACCAAGCACTCACATCCTTTTGTGGCGACATAAAAGGGAAACCAGGAACATGGAGACCAAGAGGATACTGTTGTCTGTAGGAGAGCTATGAGATCCTATTTTCCATCCATAGGTTGTCTGTGCTTTCTGTGGGAATCTTGTAAGGACCTTGACTCTCACTGGGATAAAGTGTGTCACCAGGGTCCCACGCATCTTGTCTCCCAGCTCGTTGCATAGAAAAAAGGCCAAAGCATTGCAACCGAAGGGCACGGAGGAGGACCAGGCCATTTGCACTTCCCCTTCTCCACTGTGCCAGTGTAGAGGATGCTACAGAGCGGATGAGGAGAAGGCATCCATGGAGGCTCCCACTTTGGAAAGGGCACTTGGATCCAGGCTACACGCAGGGACACCACAGCTCCTGACAGTGTGCCCTTTCTCAAAGTTTTTGGGCAGCCAGCTGAGTCTGTGGGGGGAGCACCGGTTTTACCTTGCATCACCTGCCAGACCCAGCTGCAGTGGGTAAAGCTAACAGTCCTCTGTGTCCCATGATTTTCCCCGTCCCATGCTAATACAAGTTAGCAGATGCCGGTGCAGGGGGTTAATTGGATGTGTGCGGTACAGAAAAGCAGCCCTGGGTACAGTTATGGAAAAAGAGTTTCCCGGCCTGCAGCGAGTGACCAGGAGCATCCGTGTTGGTGTGTCGCATGGCTGGGGCACTCACCAGGGTACCCTCAAAAATGGGGGCACTTCAGTCATGGCAGTCTGGGCAAGAGGGTTTTTAAGAGAGGCTTTTTACTTAGAAATCAACCTCAGTGACAGGAAATGTCCTTCAAGTTGCACTTTATGCGTTTGGAAATATTTTTATTTAAATTACATTATCCCTCATAGCTTTTCAATCTTCAGGCTTCATTTATCTTCAAGTTTAGTTTCCTCCATATGTTTACCATCAGCTGAAGAACCAGAGCTGATGAGCTGCTCGGAAATGTTTTGTCATGCTGTATATGAGTTTTTCGCTTTGCAGCTAAATGTTTTTACATTTAACTTGCGCCCCTTCTGAGAAGAGTATTCACTGTTAGTACTGTTAATTCATACTTACATAATAGCTATTCATTTGCTCAATGAGTGAATTTTTCCATTAAGGATTTCAAAGCCTCACATCACAGTAGTCTGGAGTTGCAATCGCAATTTGATGCAACCTTGACTTGCACATAATTAGTACGGAATGGTGCACGATGCCACCATCTTCCCTATGATGGAAGCTCTGGCTTAGATGGTGCAGAGCACTCCCATTTGATCTAAACAAAATTGACTCAATTTAGCAAGTCAATTTCACTAAAAAGCATCTTGGGAGTTAATAACACGCATGCAGTATGATAAAATGTTTGGCAAGTGCAAGGGTAAGCAGGGATCTTATTACAGAAAGCTATTAGATAAATTTGCGAATGGATTTGTTTGTTTATTTACATTTATAAAAAATTCTTATGCAATTCTTTAGTTGAATGATCTATAGATATACTTCATAATTATATTCATTTGACTTTCAGATTGCATTTTGGATTCTACTGTGTAAGAATTTTATCAATGAAATCTAGCAAAGTGAAAGCAGAAAAAATTCAAATTTGGTTGCATTAAGCACAGTTCAGGATAGGTTTCAGACTCAGTCAATTCTTTTTGCCTGTTGTAAAGTCAACAGACACCATATCTGTCAATTTATATCAAAATACTTTAGAAGGCATAGAACTAAGAGAGGAAATGTAGAAAACTGACCTTTGTGATTTAGGACTACCATGATGTATACATAGTAGTTTTACGGTCTATTTTCTGACATTATTTTTGTCTTTTAGAACCAAAGACAGTTTGTGCTCCATTGGAAATGTTATTTTATTAAAGGTGTGGCTGTTTGGAAAATAGCAACTGAAAGTGCCTTCCAGAAGCCTTCAGTTCCCCCTCAGTCCTGGAGGGAACCAAGTTTATTTAAATTTTTCTGTCCACGATGTTGCATCTATGGTTTTGCCCAGGTCAGTTGTACTGCGAAGGTAAACAGAGTTTCATTTAGATTCATTATTTAGCCATTCGTGTCTGAAATCTTACAGAATTTATATCACATGAATGGCAGGAGCCCACACTCACTCTAAAAAGGTCTAGGGCTGCTATGATATTGCTGCGTAGACATAAGACGTGGCCAACATATGCCAGGAGATGACTTGCCTATGGCTGGAGGTGAAGGTAACTGGATGCAACGTGAGGAACTACAGGACCAGACAGGAGATGTTGCTCAACATAACAAGGAACAGGCTGTGAAGCTGCCAAAAGTGACTGACTGTCGTGAGGGATGGCTGGGTCTCCAGGGGCTGAGGGGGGTTATTGGTAGCCCCATGCGAGACACCAGGAAAGGCAGAGATGACCTAGGTAATGGCACCAGAAATACCAAATCTGCGTACAGATGTACCAAAACTGGGACTGACGGGGGGAAAGTAATTAGTGGAAAGTTGTTTATTTCAGAGGGACAAGGGAAAAGAAAATGGGAGGAAGGGAAGAAAAAAGGGAAGAAAAAACGTAAGAATATGGAGAGAAGGGGGATAAAAGGAAGTGGTCTGGCCCCGCCTTGCATCTGATCACCATCTGATCACCATCTGGTCACCATCTGAACTCCTAACTATTTTTCCATGCAAGGGTGCTCTCTGTGCTCTGTGTGGGATGCCGGTGAGCTTCAAGCCAAACTAGCTGGTGAGCAGGACAAGAGATCTAGGTCTAGATACTGGAAGGGCTATAAATCTAGGGGCTGGTTACTGGAGATACTGGGGGTTGGGGACCAGATACTGGAGGGGCTATAGGCTTATGCCAGCTACCAGAGAGATGTGTGTGTATGTGTGCCTTTTGGGAATACACATTTACCCTCACATCCAGACAACTGGAAAGAAAATATTCAGATATTTGGGGAAATTTCTTCACTGGAAGGTTTATCAGGCACTGGAACAGGCTGCCCAGGGAAGTGGTTGAGTCACCATCCCTGGAGGTATTTAAAAGTCGTGTAGATGTGGCACTTAGGGACATGATTTAGTGGTGGACTTGGTAGTGATAGGTTAACGGTTGGACTCGATGATCCTAAAGGTCTCTTCCAACCTAAATGATTCTATGATTCTGTGAAAACATCTGGGTCCCAAAGCCCTCCCCTTGGCCGACATTGCATACACAACAGTTGTGTCAATTCTCATAGCCTTTCCCTTCTCTGTTCCTTAATTTCTAATGACCCAACTCACTATGGTAATTCAAAATAAATTCTGCAACTTCATATAGGATTTTAGTCTCCATGCTATGCAGGGAGTGTCTGCAGTCTGAAATCTGTTATAACTGTGTCTGTGTTGCTGCTAGGAGGACAAGCCAGGGAACATGTTAAAGCATGTGGTATACGTTGTCCCATGTACTTGTGTCTGTGCCTCCATCTGTAGGGAATGTGGAAAGTTTTAGAGATCATGTTAAACTATTTTAATTTAAAAATATTTTATGAGATATATTAAATAATGTCCAGGTACATTCAATACTGTAGAAGTTCCTTATCCTCAAAAATTCCTAAGAGTATACTACTTTTATTCCTTTTATTTTTTAAAAAGATTTGATTGTATTTTGTGTATTAAATGTGCTGTATAAATATATTAAATTCTGAAGCACAGAACTCATTATTAGATAATTTTTCTTATTAGCTAATTTTGTTTTCTGCAGAATCCACTTAAAAAGTGTAGCTCTGTATTGTTGTGATCTTTCTTGCAGAGATGCTATTAGCTGTTATTTCAGATGTTGCTGTTATTATTTTAATTCTGTTATTTATTTAAAAAAAAAGAGTGAAAACTTTCTATGGAAAACCACTGATCTATTTTCACAACCTAAAGCGATGAGTGAGAAATCATCTGAGTAAGAGGCACAGCAAGCCATAGGATTAATCTTAGCTGCTTGGAAAGTAAAATAACCTGTTGAAAGTCAGTATTTGATGAAACAGCACATAAATATAGAAAGTTTTTTTAGAACAAGATGAAAAATTGGTGGTGATTAGTAGGGTGTTTTTCTTGAATGGTAATGCAAAGGCATTCTCATGATTATCTTTAGGACTGTACTACTTTTATAAATCCAATTGTAACTCATAGGAGTTATGAAAATAGGTATTCAAATGTTTGTTTAGTACTTCAGGAGCTCCTGCAGGTTGCATAAGACCCAGCAGGGATCGTCCTTCTGCTCAGCTGCTGCTGACATAGTCTCTTACCCTCACTGAAAGGGCTCCCCTCTACGTGTTGACCAGCAGACCTGGATGACCAGAGTAGGCAAAGAAAATATTGCATCTTATAAAATGGCATCACAGCTGATTCTCCTTCCAGTGCAACCAAGGCACTTCTTTGAGGCAGGAGGTTTCTACGATTTCACCAGACAATAGTAACAGTGAAACCCCTTGCTTCCATCTGTGGTTTCTTGTCATGATATGGTCCAGTTTTGTAATCATTGTTATCCTCATATGCTGTTGACCAAAGCTGGAGCTTTCTGCTGTCATGGCTCTTCAATTTGTGACAGTTCTGGTGGCTTCCTTAAGCTGATCACCTATTTGCTGTCACGACAGTATCAATTGCCACATTTTATGCTCTTGAACTTCCTAGTGTTTCAAGTACCGCTTACAAATTAACTGTTGATATTCATTATAGGGATTTTATCTTCATCTTTTCTTTTATAATTATTACTTACTGGTCCTTCAGATTTTTCCATTTTATGTCCATAAACCACTCAAAACATTTAAGTTCCCTTTGAACATTTGCATTTGATTCTTTCTTGTATTTACTACTTCTTCTGTTAACATCTGTTCTGACAAACTGTTCTGCCTTTGCTGATGTTAACCTGATGTGTTAAAAATTGTCTTTTCCTTTTAAAATGTTTTATCTGAATATATTGCTTATAAAAAGTGATAGATTAATGATGGCTTGTTTATTGCCTAGAACTGATGCAGACAGAAGCAGTAGCCCCTTCACTGTGAATTCTGTCCTGATCCAGAGTGCTCTGCCTCGTAGGAGCAGGGAGGCTTGTCCTGTCTGTCGCAAAGATTGGTAAAAGTGACAAACACCGAACAGGAGCTCAACTCATTTCACAGGGGCTACAGGTCAGTTGTAATTCCCTGTTTTTCAAGATGTCCTTGTGCTCTGGATCCCAGTGGCTGATGTGCAATGTAAAATGCTCCATTGCTCTTTTCAGAACAATTTCTTGCTTAGCAGGACTGTGAATCGCCGGTAATCAAACAAGATCTGACCTGGTCTTCTGCTCCGTATCTGAAATAATAAACAGATTTTTAGTCTCCATTCTGCACACCTTTGTCATTCACTGCAACATCAATTGACACCTGCTCCACAATAAAAAGTTCAGCAGTTCTCCTGCGCAGTCTCGTAGTGACATGATCAAGCTCCCATATGCATTAAACTGCATCATTTTCCCCTAGATGAGAGTTCCCATCAGCTGCTTCTCTGTGGATGTCAAGAACCCCAACAGCACTGCTGGGACATCTGAGAAACCAATTGTGTCCCATGGATCCAGTGAGGTATCCATCAACTGGATGCTGGAAGTCATGTCTACTGTGAAATACCAAAAAGCACAGTGCAACTTTGAAGTGAGTTTTGGGGAAAACCCAGGATTTAGGGGGAAGTATGCACAGTGCCACAAAGTTTGATAGCTGTACAAATTCAAATGAGTTTAACATAAAGATCTCTGCAGAAGCTAACAGCTGACACCCAGTAACAATGAACAGTCAACCACATTAATATTAATATATAACTAAGTTAATTTAACTAGTCAACAACACAGAATAATCAAACAGGGAGAGTAGATTACTCTTGGAAGCTGGTAAACTGAAGAAACTCTGGAGGATCTTCTCTACCTAAATACTGCTGTGTCATGCTCTCAGATCCTTGGAGCCCTCATAGGAATCCATATTTCTTAGTCTCAAAACTTGTTACCAATGGATGATAGGTTGAAAAAAAAAAAGCTGCTTGAAAATCTTGTAAGAGCATAAAGTTTGGAAACCTAAATGAGAAATTGTATACTTGTTATCAGTATTTTTTTCAGCTGCAGTGTCGGACTACACACAATACTGTGAAAGCTTTTGTTTGCTTCCTGGACTAATAAAAAGAGGAACATCTATAAACCCAGAACATCTATCAAAACCCACCAAACAGACACGCTTCTTCTTTTTCAGTAGAGCCAGAGGAGCTTTTGCATAGCCACTTCCCAATATTTTCCCCGAAAACATACTACTTTCAACAGCAATACCACAGTTTTTAAAACTTACTTTACATTTTTGAAATGAGAGGTCTCATTGCGTGCTTTGATGGTTATAATTATTTAGTAATGGTTACCAAAGGATGTTTGTAATAAGTACATTTTGCACGTGAATGGTGCTATGTAATCAATGATAATAACACACAAATTTGTAGATATTAGGCTATCTATCTTCCTGACTAAAACTGTGACTAAATCCTTGTGCTTTCTGGCCAAATCAGGTGTGGGATAACTTGGCATCCTCAGTGAAAAATTTTTTGAGAATCTCAACTGTTTTGCTTCCAGTGAACACCAGACTACACATTATTCTGTGGAACATGATCATGCGTGAAAGACGGAAATCTTTTGCATCAGCAGAACTGGTGTCTTCAAGATGTTCATGTCATAGTGCTTCCTTTTTCAGGCAAAGACTTAGCCTCTCCTCCCCAGGTGAGTCCCTTGAACAGGAAAGGAGAAATAAGTGCCTTATAGTTTCCTGGCTTGATGTGGTTTTTAAGTAAACCTTCTTTCTCTGTTGAGCAATAAACACCAAAGCACTGTTACAGGCAATAATTCCTCTTCCCTATTGTTAATGAAGATTTTTACCGCTAGTCTTCTCTGTATTTCTGGTTCAACCTGACAAGTTCAGTATATTAAATCATTAAGCTTCTCTTTACAGTATTTAGCAAAACAACATAGAAAGGAGATGGCAATCATTTTCATTTTTAGTACAGAAGCTCAAAATTTTCTGGCGAGCTCTGTTCCCCCTTGGATAATCCATGGAACAAAAGGTAGAAGAACAAATCTAATTCCCACTACAATCTTAGCAGCTCTTAAATCCTTCAAGGATACTTGTTTTGGCTTTGATTACTCTTGGAAAAAAATGTAATCCAATTTTATATTACTGTTGTATATAATTGCTTGCTCTTTGACTAAACATTATTTCCCATCCAGAAATCCCCATGTGATTTGAAAATGCTGCCCACATCACTGCTATGTATGAACGTTTTGCTGCTGGCAGAGAAATGACTATGGAGTTTTTTGCAAAGTTTTATCAATTATCATTTGCCTATGAAAGTATATCATATATATTTGCATTATCCTAGGAATGCCGTAAGTGTGGCCATTAGTGAGAGGGCAGGAAGAAGAGTGAGGCATTATTTTGCTTTTTCTTCTGAATCTTTTTAATGCAGGCTTACGCAGAATTCCCAGGACACATCGCATCTGACACAGCAAAAAAATATTCTTGCAAACCTGCACAAAGTCAGTTCTGTATTCAGTTGGAATAAAGTTAGCATAATGAAAAAGCAGCGTTGGGCTCCTCCTGAGCCTCTGACAAAGGCACAAATACTGGCTTTTTATTCTCTGCTACTTTACTATTCAAATAGAATAAAATATCAGTCATGCATTTTTTTAATATGTCTGAATGAGTTCTCTTGGCATTTCAGGCTTGGTGCACAGTGGGCTGGGTACTTGAGTTTTAATTTTCCCGTTCAGCTAAATAACGAAACTTTTGACGGTCCCTCTCCTCCTGGAGCACTCTTAACAATCTTTGAAAGATTTTTTTTTACTTTATGTACATCTTATACTTCAATATTTGTTATACAAATTCTCCACAAGCCACTGGCAACCACTGCCAGTGGTCCAATAGGCACATGAGCACCATCTAGACTGTGGGCAAGGGTGATTTTGAAGAAATAATGTTAGATATGTTTGCTTGAAACAGCTCTAGGAGCCTAGGGTGGACATCATTTCATTCTCGGACACCCAGGGCAACTGAACTCTCAGCTCTGACCCCAAAGGAGACCCCAAGGGCCAGCCTCAATGAGCAATCGGAAATACAACAGTGTTACTTTGCACTTGCTGCAAGATGGCAAATTCTGTTTTCAGTGGTGTTAGGAAAGATATTCTTGAAACATTTCTGCCTGCCTCCTACATGTGACAAATGTTGCTGAAAAACTGCATCTTAGTGGTTACACCGTAGTAGGTACTAGTAGGTCATCTATTGATTTGTTGCTCAGAGGGAAACTTTCTTTTTTCTCTACCCAGACAAGTTGCCAAGACTCCTTCACAAAAAGCTGCTTGTTTTCAACTCCAAATATTTTTGACCGTTTCTTTAGTTCTTCAGGCAAGTGACTCCACTTATCCATGACACAATTGTTAGAAAAAGGAAAACATGACGCAGACTGCACCGGCCACTTGCAGCTCATGAAGAAATTTGTGCGCTTGCTGACTGCCCGAGAAGCATCCTCACTTATACCTACCACGCTGGAGCAGTAGCGCCCGGGGAAGGGTGCTGCAGGTGAGGACCAAAGGTGGCTGGCAGATCAGCTGCTTTACAGGATCTGGCCTCCAAAGAGACAGAGACTCTGGCTCCCACAAAGTCCCTGCAGGCATAAAACCTTCTGTCTCCTACTGAGGCATGCGGGAGTCTTGCCTTCATGCGAGGTATTTGGCTGGAGCTGTGAGTGCCTCGCACAGATGAGATACCTCTGAGCATCCTGTGAAGCAAGAGCTCCCTGCGCACGTGGAGGGAGCATTGCAGCAGCTGCACATCTGTCTTTCCCCTTTGAGAACTGGCCATACATCATAAGAAAAGCATGCACGTGGCAGTCAAAAACCTGCAGAGAGCCAAGGCAGGTGTAATCTGGATTAGGATCTGGAAGCAGCAGGATAAAATTAAGCATGGGTTAAACCCCACCCTGGCATTCACCCGAGGTCTGGGGCAGATTTCGTAGCCTGTGCTGAGTTTTGTGTTGCCATGGCTACTCTGCCCTTGCTGGGTGGTTAAAACACACTCGAGGGTTTCTGTCTGAGCAGTAGGATTGTCTCTGACTGCGTTTAGATGTGTATCTCATGCACTGTCATCTGGACCAAGAAAACTCTTCACTGACTTGGTGTGTAAGCTTAGCCTCCCTCTACCCCAAAACCTGCTTTGCTGGAGTAGGTTGTGCATTACCGAATCTGCTTTAAATAAAACATGAAAAAGAAAAGGGAAAATAAGGAGCTAGAGATTTCAGTGCTAATATTAAAATTGTTTTCATTATTTTAGGGAAATATAGTACTCAAATCATTGTTCACTCTACACTTTTTATATGTACAGCTGAAGTTAAACTTGCCTGCATCATATTTTCATAGCAAAAATTTAGCTCTGAATAACCATTGCTTTTAGTCTGGTACTCTCAGGAGACACCCCAAAAGTGAATTGACTCCTACCTCTTTGCCTTCTTGTATGAGAATGAAGTCTAATGAAGCAAATTACACTGTCTTCATAAGTTAATTCAGTGGTTCTCTTCTTGCATTTTTGGCTTCAGCCAAGTTTCTTCCTCCTGCTAAACACTGAAAGATTTCAGTCAGATTGCTGTAAGACTGTATACACAAACCAGTACAAAATAACTATGAAGTAAACCTTAGCTCTTTTTGTGCAAAGTCATTTACACTGAGACACTGGAATCTGGAAAACTCCCAGAAGAGAAGAGTGGCTGAAACAGATTTATACAATTTTATGGAAGATGGATAACACGTTCTGCTTGGCAAGGAAGGTAGAACGCTTTTACAAAGCCCAGCAGCCCTCTCTGAATGCTAACAGTGTCTCTGTTTGTGGAAACACAGCATTCCTGTTTTGCCTCCTCTCTTCTGAGCTGTGTGCATGCACCTTTCTCTTCTTGGATGCCTTTGTGTTGTAAAGGACAGTGGAGCAGTTTCCACTTGCCCTTGCAGGTAAAGGCCAGGATTACTGATGACCGCCATGCTCCAGCCTCACTTCTCACCCTGCACCCAGTGCAAGGACGAGCAGCATCAGCTGAGGATTTCCCCAGTATAAGGGAATCAGGAGTAATCCAAAGAGCAGAGAAGGAAGAGTAAGCTCTGGTCCCTACTTTTCATAGCTACTGACTGTTCTGCAACGTTAAATAGGAAAAGGCATGAGTTCTCATTTCAGTTTTGATTTAGTCATTTCTTACAGTGACTTCCAAAATCAACTCTTCCAAAGACAAAGTTTCCAACATTTTGAAGCCACAGAAGTGAAGTTAAATTATGTAGACTTCTTACAATCACAACAAAGCCAAGACTGAAAAGCTGTGCTGGTGTGGAGGTGTCGTGATTCTTATATACATGGGGCTGAATTCAGAGCAGCTGATACTGTAGGGGATGTGACTCCATGGAGGCTGGTACGCCTTAGGCACTGGGACAGTTTGTAATATTCTGGGATATTTGTCAGACAGCTTTACCTAGTGTCAGCTTCGCCCCATTTTCACTTTGTTTTGCTATCACTTCCATGGCGGTCTCCAGCCACACTGAAAGCACATGAGTGAGGCTAAAATCTGGGTGCATAAGAATAGGATCAGGAAATGAAACCATCACAAGGTTCTTAGCAAGTGGAACTATGGTATGTGGCAGGACATTTGCTCAGCATGTACATGGATATACAATAGTTATCGACTTCACCTGACCTTTAGTTTCTTATTCTTCAGTGCGATCACACACAATTATTTATGTACCTGGTATTAGAATTTCATGTTGTTATATTTGTACACACAGCATGTGTGTATTCAGTTGTGGGTATATCACATACAGAAAACTATCACTACATCAGAAAACTCTAAGGTATCTTCTAGTAGGTCCAACTACACTGTTAAAACCTTTAATTCTTGACCTGCTAAACTACGTTATATCCCTTCCTATCTTTCAGAAAAATTGAGTTCTTGTTCTGTGAGTGTGGAGAAAAATGGGAAACTGAATATCAGTTACCTAATCTTTTGTTTTTCCCTCCTCTGAACTTATTTTATTTTTTACTCCTGACAACTGTTGTTGGTCGGGAAGAAGTTTTTGCATGACTTTGCCAAAAACTCAGAAAAGGACATTTTTTATTTTTCTATTCCTGTTTTTTTCCATTTGCCAAATAAACATTTCTACATAGACATGGATATGCAGGCATCAAAGCACCAGGGAAAACACTTTAATCCAAGCATTCCCATTTTAGAAAGGAGATAACAAGCAGAAAGGGCCAATATTGGCTCTTTTTTGTCATGCAGCTGGTAGCCTACTAACTCTCATATCTTATGGGGCCAGATCTTACGTTAGGTTCAAGAAGCAAAGGGTCCAAGCAGAGAGCAGAGATAGTACCTAGCTTTTCCTTTCTGCTCTGTGTAGACTGCTGCGTCCCTGAACTTGGGTGTAAATCACTGCTTGAAGTTATGGCCATTTTCACAGTTACAGCTGGAAACCTTTGGAGTTGTCAGGGTGTCCCTCCTCTCCCGACCGCACTCTCGTACAAAGAGTTTAACTGCCATCAGAAAGAGTTTAACTGCCATCAGAGGGTCAGCCCGACCCGGCAGCGTGACGCCGGGGCACTCGTGCTGCTCTGCCCTCCCACCGTGCCGCAGGGAGAGGGAAGGCTCGGTTCCCCGGTCAAAAGTGCATCCTGAAATTGAGCAAGCCACAATTTTTAAGCCCTCCTCTGAGTTCCCAGGTGGATAATAGCAGGGGTATATCTCTGTAGATAAAGTTGAAAGTCTTCAATAAGATTATGACACCGGAGTGATAAGGCCAACACAGGGACTTAAAAAGGGAAATGTTTCACAGATGGCTAAAAAGCGGAGTGCTGGTCTTTGGGCCAGAGTTTCAAGCTCTTGTTTCATTCCACTTACCCAGGACTGAAATAGAAACAGTTAGAGGGAAAGAGGAAGAGGCGAAGCCCAAAATTCAGAGATTAGCAATATGTAGCTCGCAGCTCAGCTTGCAGGCAGCTGCTCTCTGAAGCACGGCTAAAGAAAGTAGCCGACAGAACTGAAGAAAGAAGTCATTTTTGTTGGTAAACATTAGTCAGCCTGTGATTAATAATAACTTCTTGTTGCATATGATTTAAAAGCCACCTTCATCTGGGATGTTATGACAGGACATGCCCCAGAATGCAAATTTTGATAGCTAGGTCACAAAAAGCAAAGCCAAACATAGACTCATAGAATCATAGAATTGTTCTGGTTGGAAGAGACCTCCAAAATCATCGAGTCCAACCATTAACCTATCACTACCAAGTCCACCACTAAATCATATCCCTTAGGGCCTTGTCTAAACATCTTTTGAATACCTCCAGGGATGGGGACTCCATCACCTCCCTGGGCAGCCTGTTCCAATGCCCGACAACCCTTTCGGTGAAGAAATGTTTCCGAATATCCAATGACATGACAAGATTAATAAACAGCTTTTGAAGACTTTTTAAAAAAGTTTTAAAAGTTCCATTTTCTGAAGTTTTTTGCTCCCAAAATTTTGTCAGCAAGTTCATTCGCAGAATTATGAAGCAACTTTTTATTCTTGCTTTAAATGTATATCTCTCTATAACCTGAACTGTGGTGTTGTGACAGACTGAGCTCACAATGAAAACATATATGAACACATATGAAAACATATATGAAAACATATTCCATTTCCTTCATTGTCCTTGCATCATTTCCCATTTTTATGGTATTATTATGCTTCATAACTAGTATCCTGTATTCTTCCCTTGCAGAACACAGAGATAGCGAAGGATGCCATAGATTCTTTAGATAGGAGCCACCTGTGAAGTTTATGTATTTACATTAATAGAAAACAGAGGACTTGAGTGATGCATTTGCAGTTTTACGTACAGCATAAATCATTTACTTGTTCTCTGTTTGTGACAGTCTGCAGTTTAAGCAAATTATTTGCTGACACAAAACGTAACTGGAACTGCAGGTTCAGAAGCTTTGCTGTGCTCTTTTATCTGCTCCCCTTTCCTCCCGGAGCATCTTGATCTCCCCTGAAGAAATACTTTGAAACTCAAAACCATTTTTTTTATGAGCTGCATGCTGGGTAATAATATGAGGACCATGTTCTAATTGAGCAAAAATGGATTCTCTTTAAACACAAGAATTTTCTGGGTTCTTCCCACAGCAGCTGGATTTTTTTTTTTTCAGCTGTGTGCACAGAGTGATTTCCTAGTGCCTGCTTCATGCTCTTCCTTCCCGCAGCTTGGTCTCCTTCCTCCCTAGTATCATGCTGTTTCCTACATGGGCAGTTTTTAGAAAGAGCTGTAAAAGGCACCTTTTAATTTAGGCCTTTCCGGTAAACCGAATGATTAATTCCAAAGCCAGTAGCAGAATGGTCTGATTAGAGCTGTCCTGGCACAGCAGCACTCTGCCTTATGCGGGGTATCAATTATTTCGCTACATGTAATGTTATTTTGGCTCCCACTGGAGCCAGTCTTGATGCAACAGAGAAACTCTAGCCTTCTGTGCTGGTTTTGGCTGGGGCTCGAAGAGTTCAAGATAACGACAGGTTTGATTGGAATGTGCTAGATCAAATTTATAGCTGTTATCGCTGTTTAGCTATCAATTGCCAGGCTCCTGTGCTTGCCATGGGGCTTGCTTGCCTCACTGTATATCAGAGTCTAGTGCTCGTTAGTGGCTGCTTTTTGCTTTCGCTGCCTGCTGTACTGCGGCACTGCTTCTCATCTGGCTCTGCTCTGCCTGGGAACATTTTGGTAACAGCGATGGCGACGGGCTGGCAGATGGCCAGGGCATCGCTGCTGTTTCTGTGCTGCTGTACTGGGCAGGCTGGAACTCCAGGGTGAAGTCGAGTTGACAGACTGTCACCTGTGGATGAGTCCACATGAGAACAGGACACCCTGAAGCATCTGTGGCCATGGATAAGCCCATGCCAGAGCGGGTACATCTCGAAGCATCTGTGGCCGTGGTTACATCTCTGCCACAGCAGGTGTACCTCTGAAGGGACTGTGGCCCAAGGGTAAGTCCACACTGGAGAAGGTACACCTCAAAGCATCTGTGGCTGTGGATAAGTCCATGCTGCAGCAGGTACACCTTGAAGCATCAGTGGCTGTGCACAAGGTCATGCTGGAGCAGCTCAAAGTGTCTGGCCATGGATAAGCCCACGACAGAGCAGGTGCACCCCTAAAGGGGCTGTGGCCATGGGTAAGGCCATGCTGGAACAGGTGTATTTCTGAAGGTATTGTGGTCCATGGAGAAGGCCATGCTGGAACAGGTGCACCTCAAAGCGACTGTGGCTGTGGAAAAGTCCATGCTGCAGCAGGTATACCCCTGGAGAGACTGGCTTATAGATAAGACTTCACTTGGAGCAGGTACACCCCTAAGGGACTGCAGTCTGTGAATAAGTCCAACTTGAAGCAGGGGCAAGGGGAGGAGTTCATTGCAATGTTAAGCCCTATGGTCTGGCCCAAAGGGGATGGAGATAGTAATGGAAAAACCTTTAAACTATTATAGCCCATGATTTGAGTTGCGTGTTATAGGAATTACAAGGACAAGCCTCATAAGCAGTGCAAGTGCAGCAGTGACCTGACCTGAGCTGGCTTTGGTGCCCAGTAACTCCACAAAACACACTGCCTCTCCTGTCCTGAGTGACTACCATAATAGATGGAGCCCAAAGTCATGGACTAAATGAACTCAATGGACATTTTATGGACATTTGTGGACATCTTATGGGCATTTTATGGTCATTTCACTGGGGTGGTCCATGGACTAAGGGAATGATATCTGTGTATTGTATCAAAGGATGGGAAGGGGGTGGTGGCTAATGAGGATGTGTTGGATAGTGTGAGACCTGACCGTGATGTAAATGGTATGGAATAAGGAGTGGAGAATGTGTTGGTTTTGGCTGGGCTAGAGTTAATTTTCTTCACAGTAGCTAGTATAGGACTATGTTTTCGATTTGTGCTGGAAACAGTGTTGATAATACAGGGATATTTTAGTTACTGCTGAGCAGTGCTTACACAGAGTCAAGGCCTTTTCTGCTTCTCACACCACCCCACCAGCAAGGAGGCTGGGGGTGCACAAGAAGCTGGGAGGGGACACAGCGGGGACAGCTGACGCCAACAGACCAAAGGGATATTCCACACCATATGACATCATGCTCAGCATATAAAGTTGGGGGAAGAAGAAGGAAGGGGGGGACATTCGGAGTTAGGGTGCTTTGTCTTCCCAAGTAACCATTATGCATGATGGAGCCCTGCTTTCATAAAATTGTAGGATCATAGAATAGTTTGGGTTGGGAGGGACCTAAAGGTCATCTAGTCCAACCCCCTGCAATGAGCAGGGACATTCTCAACTAGATTAGGTTGCTCAGAGCCCCATCCAGCCTGACCTTGAATGTTTCCAGGGATGGGGCATCTACCACCTCTCTGGGCAACCTGTTCCAGTGTTTTACCACCCTCATTGTAAAAAATATCTTCCTTATGTCTAGTCTAAATCTACCCTCTTTTAGCTTAAAACCATTACTCCTTGTCCTATTGCAACAGGCCCTGCTAAAAAGTTTGTCCCCATCTTTTAGACCTCCTTTAAGTACTGAAAGGCTGCAATAAGGTCTCCCTGGAGCCTTCTCTTCTCCAGGCTGAACAAGCCCAACTCTCTCAGCCTTTCCTCCTAGGAGAGATGTTCCATCTCTCTGATCTTTTTTGTGGCCCTCCTCTGGACTGACTCCAACAGGTCCACGTCTTTCCTGTATTGAGGGCCCCAGACCTGGATGCAGTACTGCAGGTGGGGTCTCACCAGAGCAGAGTAGAGGGGTTCCCTCGACCTGCTGGCCACGCTTCTTTTGATGCAGCCCAGGATACGGTTGGCCTTCTGGGCTGTGAGCGCACACTGTCAGCTCATGTCCAGCTTTTCATCCACCAATATCCCCAAGGGCTGCTCTCAATCTCTTCATCCCCCAGCCTGCATTAATACTGGGAGCTGCCCTGACCCAAGCACAGAACCCTGCACTTGGCCTTGTTGAACCTCATGAGGTTCACACAGACCCACTTCTCCAGCTTGTCCAGGTCCCTCTAGATGGCATTCCATCCCTCAGGCATGTCAATCACACCATTCAGCTTGGTGTCATCTGCAAACTTGCTGAGGGTGCACTCGATCCCGCTGTCTATGTCATTGATGAAGATATTAAAGAGTACTGGTCCCAATATGGACCCCTGAGGGACACCACTTGTCACTGATCTCCATCTGGACATTGAGCTGTTGGCCACTACCCTCTGGATGTGACCATCCAACCAATTCCTCATCCACCAAACAGTCCATCCATCAAATCCCTATCTCTTCAGTTTAGACAGAAGGATGTTGTGGGGGACCATGTCAAAGGCCTTACAGAAGTCCAGATAGGCGACATCTGCAGCTCTTCCCTTGTCCACTGATGTGGTCACTCCATCACAGTAGGCCACTAAGTTGGTCAGGCAGAACTGGCCCCTGGTGAAGCCATGCCGGCTGTCTCCAATCACCTCCCTGTCCTCCATGTGCCTCAGCCTAGCTTCTAGGAGGATCTGTTCCATGATCTTCCCAGGCACAGAGGTGAGGCTGACAGGTCGATAGTTCCCAGCATCCTCCTTCCTACCCTTTTTAAGAATGAGTGCAATGTTTCCCTTTTTCCAGTCCCCAGGGTCTTCACCTGATTGCCATGACTTTTCAAATATCATGGAGAGTGGCTTGACAACTACATCAGCCAATTCCCTCAGGACTCTGGGATGCATCTCATCAGGTCCCATAGAATTCTGCATGTTCAGGTTCCTCAGGTGGTCACAAACCTGATCTTCTCTTACAGTGGGAGGGACTTTGCTCCCCCAGTCCCCATCTCACAGTCCATCCACTCGAGAGGTGTGGGAAGAGAGGCTGCCGGTGAAGACTGAGGCAAAAAAGTCATTGAGTACCTCAGCCTTCTCCTCGTCCATTGTTACCAGTTTGCCAGTCTTGGGCTGCTGCCAGAGAGAGATGCCTCCCTCCCCTCCTTGCTCAGTGCTGATCTTAGAGGTAAGCAGGAGGGATGAAGGTCCTGGGATGACGGGTAGGTCTTCTGTCTCCTTTCACCTGCAACTTTGGGCTTGTGAAAGACCAGAGGCAGGTTCTTCTGAGAGTCATTGGCAGTGCAGTGGCCAGATTTAACATCTAGGGGTGAGATTACAGAATTACAAAACAGGATTTGCTCAAATCCAGAATGATTCACTGCCCAGAAAAAAGTGAAGGGGTGACTCAGAAGCTTGCCTGCTCAGTGGTAATTTATATCCAATGGCCTGCATACTTGGCTCCAGGGTCAGGATGTTTCTGGGATATCTAAGTCTCTAGGACCAGCTGCCAAGGCCTGTTCAGTGTGACTTCATAAATCCCCGTTCTCCTGCCTCTTTCTACCCTGGCTCCCAGTGTTGCATCACCTCCTTCCATCCCAGAAGGATGGAAGAAAACTCCAGACAACTTCAAAATCTTCCAATAGCCCTTAGCAACTGACACATGCGAGTGGTAGATAAAGCTCCAATGTGTGTGGCAGTTATTGTGCTTCTTAGTCCTCATCTACTGAAATGAAAGTTCAGGGAGTAAGTCTCTTTTCAGTACTTCCCCTTCTCCTTCCTTCCTCTTCTGCCTGATATAACAGCCTACCAGTGTTTTCTGGCAAAATTAGAGAAGTGTCAGCATCAGAAGTGCATTGAGGCAGCTTCACTTCTGGTGCTGGAGAGGACAAACATCTGGCTTCTAGGAAAATGAGTGTACTGCCCTTTTGCCTCTAATTCGTCGCTGCCTCTGCCATCCGTTGCAGTTCAACCTCGCTCTGGTTGCATCCAGCAGCAGTGATGATACTGTTCCACCTCTGTCTCTGTCTTGTAGCTTCCTGTAATATTCCTTGCTCATCAGCTTTTAGGCTCTAACTTCGAAGTGGGCCCTGCTTTGAGTGGGATATAGACCAGGTGGCTCCCAGCGGTCTCTTGCAACCTAGATTGTTCCCTGGTTGTATGATTCTGACTTCACTTGGTGTCTGGACAGGCAAGTGGAGTCACTCCAGTCTGGGAACAATTCTGAGGAAAATTGCATGACTTCCTACTGACAATTATTTAAGTTTGAAAGCTGCTCGTACTGGACCCGATATGAAGTCTATTGTGTCCCCAGACACCACAACAGAGGGCAAATGGCAAATTAGATTTCCATGTTTTAATGGGAGGCTACTCTCAGGGGGCTGTGCCAGACCATGAGGTTGTCTCATTGCACATTTGTTTGGAGTATTGAACAGCTAGATCTATTTGAAAGGTAACCTCAACTATAGACTTTGTGCTGTAAACATGTATATCTGTTCACCTACATGCCAGAACTGGAATATAGCTGCCCAAATATAGGATGCGGGCAACAGATTTGAAAATCTGACTTAAAATGTGTATTCCAAAAAAGAAAGGCATCAACAAATCTCTCTCTCATGTTAAAGACAAGTCTTGAACACACATGCACTCAACTAAAAGTTGCTCACTTTGTCCCACAGGTACAAAGGAGATCTGCAGGTTTTTACAGTCAGAAAGGAAAGAAGCTCTCTGGGTGAAGGAGGTAGAGGAAGAACCTAATCTCCCACGAAAGAGTTCAATGAACAATTTTCTTTTTCTTTTTTAATGTTTCTGTGTCTTCTATAAAAATAAGAACTATTATATCAAAAGTCATTTTGTCAGGGAGTTCAGCATCCGGTCTTTCTAACACTGTTTATAGTGCAGATGTGCCAAGCCTGGGTCCCATCATGATGACAAATAATGTCTCACTGCTCTCTTTGACTGACCCTTTCTAACTGTATCCATTGCGTGTCTTGTCGTCTACTTAGATTAATTCAGATTATAAATGCTTTGTGACAGGTGCCGTCTTGTTCCATGTTTATGAGATACTTAGAGTGATTAGGCGAACATTTGCTGGATCACTGTTTTTTAACCTCATTTGGTGATAAAACAGAGTGCAGACCTTCACTTGTGCCACGGATGTATGCATCTGGGAATCGTACTCCTTCTGAAACTTGTCTTCATCCAGCCAGGGAGCAGCTGTCCTACTTTAAGTGACAGGGGAGGAAGTGGGAGAGCGTTGTGAATTTTAAGGGAGCAGAAACCTCTGTGGTCGGTGGAGAAAGAGTCATCTTCTGGGTCTCTCTTGGTGAAAATACAGTGACTGTGGCTGCTTTTGTAGTATTTAGATATCATGAGAACAAGCTGTTCTTGTGGCATTTTTGGCTCGGCCATCTGGTAGAAAAAACAAGGGATGAGAGGGAAGAAGAGGAAATGGCAAGAGGATTCTGAGTGTCTGTTCGTGTGTGTATACACATGCATCAGGTAGGAAGAGGAAGAGAATTAATAAAAGAGGAAAAATTGGGAGAGTATGAAAAGTGGGAGGGGAGCAAGCAGAGGAAAAAAAACCCTAAAAGGAAGCAGATTGTATCTCTGTAAAAGACAGAAACAAAGAACCTACCAGGGAAGGAGACAGAAGGGAAAAAAAACCACAGGAAAAAAAACAACAGGAGAAAAAAGAGAAAACTGGACATTGTTGGGTTACTTCCATCAGTTTTGTCAGAAATGGAATTAAGCCCTTTATCAGCCATTTGTGTTGTCATCTGACTTTAGTGGTATACGTAGCACTGAACTACCACAAAAAGTCTTTGTGGTAAAGTGTCTCTATGAAGTCCTCAAGAGTCTGAGCTGAGGGAGATGCATGAATTTTCTTTTTCTGCTTACACATTTACCTAGGGGCTTTGATTATTTTTAGATTTTCACAAATAACGTAGCTATGACTTCCTTTATTATTATGACCAACTATTGAGGCTATCTGGGATAGCAACCAGAGAGGAAGCCCGTTAACCTGTTCATAGCTACTACCCTCTCTTCCACTTTCTGTCCCATTTCACTATGGAGAAGGTTTTTTAACTATGGACTGACATCTCACAAGCTGTCTTTGGATGATGATGTTTCAGACAACCTCGGTATTCAGCGCTGATGTCAGAGCTGCTGGGACGGCACTGGGCCAGCTGTGGCTTTTTGGAGGCTTTGTGCTTGTGTACTCTTGTCCCTGCCCTGTCTTCCCGTGGAGCCAGCCAGGTGTGTGCCATGCAAACGTATAGCTCCTCCAAAGTGTGTGCCATGTGAATGTTTAGCTCCCGAAAGGCATGTAAGGATGCTGTTGTGGTTTAACCCCAAATTGTAACCCAATACCACGCAGCTACTTTCTCACTCCCCCACTCCCCGCTGGGGTGGGGAGGAGAATCGGAGAGAAAGGGAAACTCGTCGGTTGAGATAAAAACAGCTCACCAGGACAGCAAAGGAAAAATATGAAAATATATTAATAATGATAATATATATAAAGATAATGGAATCTATAAAACAAACGATGCACAATTTCTCACCACCCAACGACCGATACAGCCCGTCCTGAGCAGCAGGCAGGGAGCAGGGGTATCCCCCCCAGCTATCCCAGAACAGCAAGTTCCAGAGAGAGCAGGCGAGGGAACAAACAGCCGAATGAACGAAAAACAAAAAGGAAGAACAGGGAGACAAAAAGCAACACGAAGGGAAGCTTAAGGATTAAGGCAAGTGAAGGGTCTCAAAAGCCTAGTGGCCCACCAGCCGACCCTCACTTATATCAGGCATGACATCTATGGTATGGAATACTCTCTTTGGCCAGTTTGGATCAACTATTCCGGCTCTACCCCTCCCAAGTTTTTGTACCTGCACATTATCAAAACCTGGGAAACTGCAAAATGTCCTTGATCGTTTAGCAGCAACCAACAACACCAGTGTACTATCACCATTCTTCACATACGAAATTCAAAACACGGTAGCTGCTGGAGACAAAACTAGCTCCGTCCTGGCCTAAACCAGGACAGATGTGTAATTCTTACACAATGCTCCAATATGCTGGAGCAGAATTCAAACAACAACTTTTGCTATGGTGTTGTTGTGCCCAGAAATGTTGAAGGATAATAGTAATACTATTCTTAAGAAACAAAAATGAAATAGGTTTTTATTTGGAAGCCAGAAGAATAACTTCCAACACCTGTGAAATGAAAGTGCTTTCACACAGAAATAATTGAGCCCATCTTTTTGCATAAAACTTAATAATACATTAGATGAAAACCATGACCCTAATCACATACTTCCTTTTAGTGTGAAGTAAGGAAATCAGCAAAGACCATTACATTTAAATTAGTAGCTTTGTTTTTCTCAATGCATCATTTTTTCCCAAGCTTCCCACAAAGCTATGGAAAAGAAGAGTCAAAAGTAAAAAGAGCCAAGAGACAGCAGGAGTTACCTATCCACAGCACTGCTGCTCTGCACAGAGCAGAGAGCAGCAGAGATGTGTCAGAAAATCAAGGCTCTGCTTCCCGCTCGGGCACTCTTACAACAAATAGCTAGTAGGTACAAATAGCTCAGATAACACATAGTAAGCAGAGACCCAGCTGCAAGAAAAGAGACAAGAAACAGAGACTGCTAGGCACAATATTAGCCATCAAATGCCCGTATAAAATAACGGCAAAGGAGGGACCTGCAATATAGGTCATATGGTTTGGTTATAAACTCAGGACAGCAGTGAAGCTGTAACGGAAGATAACTTCAAAGGAGGGGCAGACTATAAAAAATGAAAGCCTTTTTTTAATTAAAGAAGACTCCTGAAATTGGAAAAAAAGCAGCAAGCTCCTTTTCCCTTCCAGCAGCTAGAGGGGAGTGGAGTTTCAATTTTATAAATTGCTAAGTAATCTGGAGCTAATATAAACTACTAATCTCTTACTTATGCCCCAGGTCTAACATCCTCCTCATTCCTGCATTTGAAAGTGTCATTCAAAGTGTTTAGGACATTGAAGTTTCAACTTTCCTGGGGAAATGAAGAAATAACTGTGGTTTCTGAGGAATATTTTAAAATTATTTTTTACTTAACAAGCTGTTGCCACAGCTAAATTAAAAAAAATAAAAAATAAAAAAAAAGGATTTCCAAACAGAGTTAAGGTGTGTCCAAAATAACACATGATGATTGACAGCATGGTATGTTGTCACTGTTGCAGTTATCCCAAATAATAGAAGATCCCCACATGCATACAATTAGGCCGCTGAAACAACCTTAAGTCTGCCCCATAGTCCCATGATGCCACAGCCATATGATTATGATTAAAGCTTCTCAGTGTCTGCAGTCCCAGAGCAGAATAAATTACTTTTTCATTTTTTGATGTTTTATTTTCAGTTCTTTTACGCTAACCTCTGTTACCTTTGCTGCAAGGAGCAGAATTCTGAAAAGAAAGGTTTAAGATTACATAGCATTTGGTGCCAAGATTAGCATACCCGAAAATTCATCTGCATATCACTATTTCCATCAGTGAAGCTATCAAAGAACAACTCTTTTTTCAAAGAGGTTTTCAATCCCATTGCTCTTAATGAGACTGAGGACAAATGTCCCCTCTTGTGCTGTGATGGTCAGAACCTCGCTTCGTTTCCAGCACACACAAAGTCAACAACATAACGCTGCTGGCAAGTTAAACCCCCCGTTAAGCTGCCCCCATAGGGACACCTAATTGGCAGGGTGAATTTGCCCGTGCTCTTCTGCTACCGGCCAATCTAAATCTTTGCTTTTTGATAGTGCATTGCTGCTGTTTACTAGCTGAATTTTGTCTACACTGTCAGAAGCCCGGAGTTCTCGGTAGACAAGGTCCTGTTCTGTGAGGAACATAAATGGATATTTTCTTCTAGCCCAGGTAGTGGGCCTCATGTTTTTCTAACAGAATTATTTGAGTTCAATTTTCCTTTTGAAGTTCCACGTATAACGGCAAGGGCGACCACACATTTGTTACATCTCCTGTTTTGGTTCATCACCATAAAAAGCCAATGCAAATGATTACTGATAGCCATTCCTGTAGAGCTGTTTGCCACCTCTGTGCAAGACAAGCTCTATCTGGCTTTCTTTTCCAAGTTTCTAAACTAGTCATTCTTGCTCCTTCCCATCCCCCAATTTTCAGGCTTGTTATGTTATGAATTTTCTTTCTCTTTGTCTCTCTTTCCTGGCAAGTGTTCTCTTTGCAGCTAAGTCCTTCCTTTCTGTTGCCAGGCACGATCTTTTTTTCCTTAGGTTGCTAGGCAATATTAGTTTTCTTCTTATTTTACTACTCATGTGACTTCTGCTCACCATCCCCTTCCAACATTACCCCACACCTTTTATTCATTACCACCTCTGCTTGCACATACACAGCTGAACAAAATTAAACAAGTGAACACCAAAAGGGGCTTCAAATGAAGAGACTTTGCTATAGCTAGCCTTAAAAAGTCAAAATTTATAGCAAAATTCAAAATTTAAACAATGAGAGTTCATATTTCTCCTGAAGAATGTCTTTTAATAAAACCTAAATTTAATGTGAACAATTCTGGTGGAGTGAGGAAGGCCTTGGCTGTAATTATCTAATCTATTGTCATGCCTAATAAACATAGCATAAAGGGCCACTGAGGTTAAGCTATACTTCGCTATGTTTGTTTAAAAACCCATCACAGAGTCCCTCTGGGATCTAATTTATTAAACCCACTTCAGCAAACAGTGGCATGAGCAAGAAATCAATTCCTCCATCAGAAAAGGAGGGGCTAAATGACTGGTGTTTTATATCAGAGGATTCAAGTAATGCATCGCAGACATGCTGTCCCAGATGACAGTATGAAAATTACCTTCCTAACAGCTGTGAAATATATGATTTTTTTTTTGTCTTTGAAATTTCCTCCAACTTTTTCTTCCACTGACGCTGCAGCACTGATGATAGTGCTCCCCTACCTAAATTGCTTCTGTCATATAATTTCAGCGTTGGCTTGTGTTCAAAACGACACACAAGCGTCATGGAACAAATGGGTCATTATCACAGCTGATAAACTCAAGATTCACCACAGACTCTCCTGCACCAAAATCAGTCTTCCCTTATGGAGAGCTGCTCAAGTTGCCCTTCCAGAGTCAGCTTTCTTCTTTTTCCTATCCAAAGCTCCTGTCATGAAAGTTTCTTTCTGAGTTCTCCTCTTCTGTTACAAGATGCCCAAAGACCAACCCTTTCTTGCCAGATTTTGAATTTTCTCCATTCATGACGAAGACCCAGGCTAAGAGAAGCCCTGACAGTGGTGTGTGCCCATTCCTTCTCTCCACCCCACCCTCCATGCAGAGCGGACCTTGCTCTTCATTGCCTCTACAGAGCTTCCCCTGGCCATATCTGGCCTTTATGATTGCTCCCTTCATCTGTGGGAGGATCTAAGAGGTAGAGTAAAATAATAAACAGAGGTGATATAATAATACCATATCAAGAAAACATAGTAATCCAATAATCTATCTGGTTCAACCTTACATAACAATGCCAGGATACACCTTTTATCACTCCTCGAAAGTATTGCACCACAGCTTTCTCCCCTGTATAGCCTTTGCTGACGTTTCATTCAAGCCTGAATGGTGGGTCCACCGTTCTCCCTTTTGCATATCTTTTATGGAGGTTATACTTTGTTAGCTGCAATAGAATCACTGTTAATGTATGTTGGTATAAGAGGAAAATAAGGCTGACTTCCTGGTCTGTGTTGAATAGAGACTTCTTTTCACCTTTTTAACAGAGAACGCTGCCAGATAGTCTCAGTTCCGCTCACATGCCAGCTCTATAAAAAGAAAAAAAAAGATGTTTCTGGATATTCCTTGAACAGGTTTTATATGAAAATACCAGTGTAAATTCTCAGTCAATATAGATCAAAGTAGTCTTACTGATAGCAGTGTAGATTTATGGCAGCTGAAACTTATGAAAACCTTAAAAATCAAATTAAATGGGCTCCTCTTGTACCACTAAATCCCATCTCTAGCAATTGCAGTTTGTTTTGCCAAATAACCCTTTTCATAAACTGATCATGCTTCTTTGGTTTTGATATATGAATGTTGTTTGCTTTGTGATGATAGAGCAAGTATTTTCTTTCTTGGGTTTGGTTTTTTTTTTGGACAGAACATGTCTAAAAGAAAGGCATTGTTGTGCTGAATATGGAAGAAGTATTTCATGGTCAAAGCAGAAGGAATAGAGAATGTAAAGAGTGGAAAATTTCTCTGACTAAATAATCTAGGGTCTCTTCTCTGAAACTTGATTTGGCTGGAGAAGGCTGACAACAAGGTAAACTTAAAAGTGAAATACAAAGGAAGCTCCATGCTAAAATCTTTTCTGTACCCCGCACACTGCCCTATTAATATGGCCTCAACGTCTGACACTGCCTGAACTCTCTTTCTAAAGCACATACAAGAACTGCACGTGTATCTTAGTCTTATCACTTCCATCACTTATCTATCTCCATTACGAGCTCGGTTTAGTAATCTCTGTATCAGGAAATGCTATCAAGTTCCTTGTTCAAGTCTTGTAAAATACATTTTCTCTTACAGACCACTCAAGGGCCAAAGCGCAGTAGCCTCCTTCCTTATAGAACTGTCTTTAGTTAGGAGTTGGCCTCAGGTTTATCCTTATGTCAATGCACAGATATGGATCCAAATATTAGATATGCTTTTCAGAATTCACTTTTTTTTTTTCTTTGTGATGTTTTTGAGGGTCTTTTTCTCGGTTTGTCAATACTTGACCATGTTCAACTAGTCTCTGTCACCCCTGGGGTTAAAGTTTCTTCTCTGTGTATGAACCTATCCATTCCACTAAGCTTGCTGACTGAAATTTTGCTGAATTGCAACTGTTGTTTTCTTCAGCTAATGAACAGAAATTATCTGGGGAAACAAACCAAACCAAGCCAAAACAGAACAATCTTTTTTTTTAGAGTAGCATATCTGTACCTGAAATCCTTACAAGAGAAGCCTTGGAAATACATGGATCAAGTCTGTATGTACTGTACATCATGATTTTGAATTTGCCCCAGCTGGGAGGATATGGACATTTGCTATAGATACGTGGAGTTTGCAATAGACACCAGTAGACGTTCTTTGATTTGAAGAATCTGTGTGGGCTGGTGTGTGATGATATGTCTTTTTGCCTCTTTCTGTATTTAACACAGCACTACAGGGGTGCTTTTTCAGGTATACTTACTTTCCAAAGAGCAGTAGCTGGAAGAAATCATGCAGAGTGGCTCCCCATATGATGGTGGCTCCTATTGAGTTCCTGAAGGTGAAGCAGAACCCTCTGATCTGTCAGACCATGTCTCCTGTATCCCACACTGGAGTTGTTCCCCCAGGGAACTTTTCGTTGTAAAGGCAAAGTTAAGCCAACATCTCTAAAGGTGAAACAAAGGATCCCTAGGACCATATGAGCATAAACATATAACACACTCAGAAGAGGTAGAAATAGTTCAGTGACTCTGGAAGAGTTACTTCTGTAGTAACAATCTCAGCCTGATGATTAGTTTTGGGAGCCTTCTAACTCTCATGGTCCAGTGCTGCATCTGAGTGACTAAAATGTTACTGTCAGCAGGGCTCACTTGCTGAGCTGGATTAGCACCAGGTTAGGTCACCTTCAGAGCTAAACTGACTCCTGTTCAGTCAGCTCTGGTGTCTTTAGACCTTGTTTCCTTGGATTTACAGAGCTAGCAAGGGAAGAGAAAGCTCTAGCCTGCTTTGATCTGCAGCATAGATACATACAGCAGCATATCTGTGGATGTTGCATGTGCAGTCTCCCATATGGCTTGTTTTGGGGCCACAGAGAAAAGCTGAAAAGCTTTTACCCATACAAAGCAAAAGCTCCAGCCTTGTCCTTCATTTCCTTCACTGTCCTTTCTTCTTTCTTCTTGTCCTTCATTTCCTAATGTCATGTAACCTCACTGCAATGCTGGACTGGATTACTCCTGAACTTTAGTTCAACTGATGCCACGTGATGAACCTTGTCAGGGGCTAGAGAAAGCAGGCAGCATTAAGGAGAACGTAATTATTCTTTTTTATCCTGACGCTTAAAACTAGAACACAGACTGACAGAGATAAAAAAATGGTTTCAGAGTGGTATAGTACCACCTTGTCACTATGCTGTGCACAAGGAGGATGCCAGAGACACTAGCAAGGGCAGCGTGAAGAGAAGGTTACTTGAGAAAGGTTGAGTGCCTGTCTCCTCCATAGGAATTTGTTGTTCTTTTCCTCTCCAAAAGGCCTCTTGTGCAATAGCACCTTTATTCTTAATTTCACCAGTGGGGCACAGGTCCTTCCAAGATTAAGTATTCTCATAAAAGAACAATCTATTTACTGACAAAGAGAAAAGCAGTTAACTCTACTAGTCCAAGCTCTAGGCCATGAAATGGAGTAGCTAGGTCAGTCTCCAAAAACTGATTGCAAAGTAGAGCTTCACCCTCCCACCCCACATCTCTATGGCAGCCATTATGTGTGATTTTACATGCAGTTTTCAGTGCAATCCACTGACGTGCAGTACTGTGCTCCCCTGTTTCTGCTCTGTTATTTTCCAGACAGTGAATTTACAGCCCAGATTTGGTTTTCACATAACCTGATATCTTTTGGGTGAGGATTATAAATGACCTGTCCTCACAGTTTGTCTATTTGTGCAGAACTAACCTAGACTCGTCCTGTGTACAACTGACCTGAAGCATCAGACCTTGACAGCTCCTCGTTGATGGAAGGAGTTAAGGTTATGGTGGCTGGCTTGGTTGGGTATTTTTATGCTTTCGCTGGCCTGAGTTGCAGACTTTTCATAACTGCATTTCTTCCCCCCCCGCCCCACTTTTCTAGAACAGAATTTTAAAAGTGAAGATGTTTAAAGATGTAAATATGGGTTGACAACCACACATAAGTCACAGCAATATTTTTATGGTGCGCAACATTGTTTGCACAGCTCTCATCTGTTCTGCTCTGTGGTTATAGCCCTGTGCCATCAGGAGTGTTTCCAGCTTGGAAAATGGAAATAGCATACCTGTAGCTATGCTGTAGGGTTCTGGCACCATACCCCAGGACTTCTAACTATGAAAAAGCCATGTCCAAAGAGGAAAAGAAAAACTGACTGGCCATTATGGTGGCACCAGGAAGATTTGCTAAAATAGTGTATCTATCTGTTTGCTTTGAGGGTAGACATAGGAAAGGATGAAGCACTTTGGTTTTAGGAATTTCAGTCCATTTTGGCAATTTTGGACACAAATGAAGTGCCAGAATGACTGGAGAGAAATAGGGTGTGTTTGCATGACCTTTTGCAGGGCCATATAGACATACTGGCTGTGTTAGGAACAGAAAGAAGCAGCCATCCATGTTAGTTGTTTTCACCTGAGCTATCTCATTTGGCGTTGCTCTGAAGTGTCTACATTGCCTCCAGAAAGAGGCAATTTATAGATGGCCTGCAGAGCACAGAACTGCTTTTGGTGTCTGTAGGAAATTCCGAGGTGGAGGATTGACTCGCTGAAAGGCCTGAGGACAGGTTTATGCCATGCAATATTGTCATGTGCAAAGCTCCCTGACCTAATACTGACAAGAGCTGTCACGCCCTGATCGCACGGTGCAGAGGTAATGAAGAATGAGAGGCCTGGGTCTCAAAAGCAGTACAGCTACTTCACTGTGGTGCCACTTCTGGACTAATAAATGCCATCTTTCAATTGCCTTCCAGTCACAAACAAGGCAAACCAAGCAGCAGCTGCAGCTCTGCACTGATGAGGTTACGGTATCCTCAGAGTCCAGCTCTGTGGTGATGATCTTGCTGGGAAAGGAGAGCATACACTGCCTCTGTCAACTCTTGCCAACTGTATTAATATTGTGACCCATCTTGCTTCTGAAAATCAAACTGGGCCCAGTCTTACCTCACCCACTTCTTGAAATTTATGGGGGTTGCAGCAAGAGCCTCTTCCAAGAGGACTTGTTAAAATGAAAGAGGCCTCAGGAAGTTTTGAGTTAGCTTTACATCCAGCACAGCTAAACCACTCCGTAAAAAAACATGTTGATGATCATTTGCTTTCTGTTAATCTCTGTTGCTAAGATGCCTCCATTTCAAAACCTGATGTATTAGAAGCCAGATCTGATGGAGTTTCCTTTACAAGGCCAGCTCTTAACGTGTATAACTGTGAGATCAGCCCTGGGTCTGAAGGATGGTGGTCACTGAAGAGAAGAGGTGTCCACTGAGTCACAGGGCAGGGGACTCAGCGGAGAACAGCATTGCCACCAAGTAGAGCTAAAATGACTGGACACAATACAGACCTTCATTTAAAATACAGGATACTCCTTGAGCCAGAGGCTTTAAAGATAATGTGGAAACTGGAGGGAGGTCAGTTTAGCACTGAAATACATATTTCTAATTAAACTATTACCTGAGAATAGAAACCTGTTTGTGGGACTCAGTCGCTTGGCTCCTGCTCATCTGAGTCTCATATTTTTGCAAGGGGTTTCACAAAAGCGGAACTCACCATACAATCCTGTGATATTTATCACTGCCCCAGTGGCTTCTGTTATTCCACTTGAAGTGCAGGAATAGATTACGTGTGGACCTAAGCATGGGCTTACATAAGGGGGAAAGGGGCCGTTTCTCAGGCTATACCCCTGTACACGTGTTTAGCCGTAAAGTACTCCAAGAAGACAGGCACTCCCTTTGTTGGTAGTGACACTCGCTTTCCAAAATGAGGTCTTGGGTTATCTGCACTTGGCTGGTAGCACTGCCTAGCTGTGGAATGAAGCAAAGTCTGGAAGAAATTAAGGGCTTTAAAAATGAAGGGTTTAACACCGCATTTGAGAAGAATTTAGGACGTGACTGAGAGAAGGGAAAAATTTCAGCTTCAATGCTCTCAACCACAGATAGGATGGGAGAACTGGTAAACAGCATATTCAGAGAATTTATGGTTTTTCTTTAGCTGCTGTTGAGTCAGGTGCTATCATGCCAGTCATATTTACATCTGCTGGACGAAAATGACTTCACAAAGTAGTCTTTTTGGACAAGTATCTCAAATGCATCTTGGCAACAAATACCCACTCAAAACCAGCTATCATAGCTTCCCTCAAACCTTTCTGAAATCTAAAGACACAGCAACAGACACAATCAAATCATTTCTTTATAGTGCTGGCACACATAGGATCGGAAGCATTTCTTTGCTGTCCTGAGCCATCCCCAACACATTCCTATCCAGTCAAATTGTATTTGTGAGCCAATGGGAGAATTTAGAGTAATCAGGCTGCCTTGCATTAGTCATAGTTGCACCAAGAACTTTGGTAGAAGCAACTTTTGTTTAAAGAGCTGATGAAGTATGTGCATCATTGTACAAAAAGCCCTCCCACTGAACAGAAGGAGACTTCAAAACACCTCCAAAGGGAGAGGCAGTAGGCTGTAAACCGGAGCACCTGGAATGTAGGTTTATATAGAGTATTTCTGAGCAGCTTCCAGAGACTGGAATGCACAGAAACCATCTTCTAGAAGAATAATACCATGCTGATACTCTTCCTAGAATGAAGCTGTTAGTGCATTTCATACCAGAGTAGCAAAAGTGCTGCTCCCACCATTTGATGTCTTCTGGGATGAATTAAAGCTATTGCACTCATATTAAACGAGGGACAATTTGCAGTATGTGTTAAAACAGCTTTACTTGTTAAAGATATTAGTCTAAATTTACAGCTCGCATAAGGAACTACAACTCAGCTGGGCTCAACAGTCTTGAACTGTTTTACATCAGCAGTTAGCTTCAGCCAATGTTTCTCTGAGATATTTTTGTACTCTGTTCCCAAGCGCTCATTTGGTTTTCTGGACCAATGTAATTCTCCTAGATAAATAAAAAGTGCCACCAAGCTACCATGTTAGCCATTTAGATATTTTTTGGCCAAAGGAAAATACTTTCGGTTCAATTGATTTTTCATAAAAAGCCTTTCTCCAATGGAAAATTCTGCAAGGTCACATTTTTCTTCCTTTCAATGGGAAGAAACTGCATCTAAATATGGGGAGAAATTTATTGCGTGTGACACAATGCTTCCTGTTTACATTATGAACATAAGGTCCCACCCTGAACGCACTAAGTGTGTGAAGGCAATACAGCTCCATAGATATGCTGTCAGAGTTCTGTGTTGACGCGTCCAGCTTAGTTTAAATTTCAGTATCTTTGCTACCATGTCACAGACTAGCTGAGGTGCCAATATCCATGTAATCACTCAGGGTCTCTGGTAGGCTGGGCAGCTCATGATGATGCTCAAAAGACTGTGACAACGCAGTGAATGGTGCCTGGGTACAGCTGCCGTGGGTCTGTCTCCATGCTGCCGTCAGACCTCCTACTGCAGTGGCATAACCTAATTCTGGCTGCGGACTCACACAGCTCTGGTCAGCAACGTTTTTAAATGGGAGTCTGATCTACTAAAAGTTTCCTAAATTTTATTATTGCTTTTTATTTCCTGTACCATTACGACAATGATTTTTTTATTTTGTTCTTGCATGTTGTCATTCAGCACTTGAACTTTCTTCATACAGTACTTCTTTAAGGTCTTTTTTTCCTTCTTTCCTCTCCTACCCTCACATTTTGTGTTTCTATTCTGTGTTTGATTCATTTCCAATTGGCAACTTAAGACACTGTCTCTTCTCTTTCACCAGGTCTAATATTGAAACTAAATCAGGAAGAGGGAAGGATGAGGCTATTGTGAGAAAAAGGAAGGATATATTCCTGTTGTGCAGAAAAAGTGATGTCTACCAGCAGTAGTACAAGGCAGCTACAGAAAAGGCGAACAACTCAAAAGTTAGTCTCTTCATGCTTGTAGTATCTCACTGTTTTCCTCAGCCTTCCTGCTGCTGTCTCCCAGATTGACAGCTGGGGGCTGAGAACCCCTTTGTCTCCTCCAGTACCCATGGTTTGCGGTCTCTCAGGGTAGTATCAAGGGGCTGAAGGTGGGTTAAGGGCTGAGGACACTCTGTGTACATGTGTCTGCGTGTGTTTGTCTGGCAAACCCGCCCCAAAGCCAAACTGGAAACAGTTCTTAACAGCAGCCTCAGTGTACAAACATCAGCTACAACATGTTCACAACCTCAGGAACTGGGAATATCAGCTCTAGAGGTCCACCACGAACTTCAAGATGCTGATGTGAGCCCTGTGTGACTTCCAGCCCACGGATACACTAGGCAGGAGCTCTGAGAGCAGGGACAGGTAGGGCTGAGAGGACCTAGCAGGGCCAAAGTCACAGTCCTCCCGCAGGGACCCCTCCTGTCCTGGTGGACCCTGCTGACCTTCTGCCTGAGCTTGGGCAGCTGGTCTTGGCGTGCCTTGTGAAGGAAAGCACAGTGCAAATGACAGGCATGACTTTTCCCTGTAGGACTGACAGAATGAGCAAAAATTTTTCTTCACTATTCTGTTTGCAAAATCTGTCCCCTGAGAAAGTGCCCTCCGAGGAGTCCTGCAAGTGGAAATTGTCCTCTCCTGCAGCATCCCACGTTTAGCCCACACAACTGGCAAAAACCCATAAGACAACTTGTGCTGGGGCTGAGAGAATTCATGTGTAGCAAAACCCTGTAAATGCTACTGCTTTGACATGCAGACTTTACAACCCACCACAGAACTGTGTGTCAGCATCAAAGCTTTTGCCTTCCACAGTTTTGAACCTTCACGTTGAAAAATTTTCTATATTTGTGTTCTCATTTCACAAAGTTTCTGAAAAATGTAGCTCATTTAATCCAAATATGCAATGTGGACACATTAATACAAACATAGAGCTGTTTATTCAAACCCATTTCATTTTGCAGATTGTCACATTGATTTTTTTGTGATTTACTGGTGCCCCAAACTCAAGATCAATAACACCACTGTGAAAAATCTACAGATAGCCTGAAACTATATGCCTAACGCTGGCAATTTAACTTCCGACATCACCAGCTCTTTCACTGCAAACCATTTTAGCAGAAGTGTTCACTTCCACTGTTTGAAAACTTTCTGGCATTTCACATGGTGTAAATATTTGCTGGTGGACCAGAGAGGGGCAAGAAGTTCATATATGCGCTTCTGAAGTGATAAGGCGAGAGTCTATCTCCTCACACCTAGTGACGATTGTTGGTAACAAGGTCTATTATTAAGAAAAGGGAAATGAGGGCACATTTTGCACCATTTTGTTGTTATTTTCAGCACAGTTCTGTAAAGAGAAGCCTGAAGAAAACTGACTCCATACTACGTAAATAAACTAATTACTTCATTAATGAGCGATGTGTACGCATTTATACTAGTCCTACTCTTACACATGTATTTGTTTTTTAAGTTTTTTGCAGTTCTTGATATTTTACCTAAAATACCTGTTTACTTCATAAATCTGCCATGCAACTTAGGAATAGGGAGAAAGGAAAAAAGAGACCTCAACAGCAAAGGAGGCAGTTAGTGACGGGGGCAACAGAGGGGATGCCCACTACAGTAGTTGGCCATCAGTGGTCCTGTGTGGGCAAACAAAGCTGTCTTTGACCAAAGGAAAAAAATGGTGGTCAAAGTTACCAAGTTCATATCTTCGTCTTTTTCCCTGAGAACCATTAAGATATATTTGACTTTCAGCTCAGCAGCCATGAGATACCAGCCTCAATTTTCAGTCTTTTTTGGAGCAGGTTCAGATTTTTTGAGCATCACTGAGATGCACTCAGACCTATTCAATGTCTGCTCCACCTGTACAGCCTCACTCTCCTGTGGTTCTGGCTTCAGTCTACTTACAAACAATGAACTACATTTACCTACAGTCTACCCCTGGTCATGCATTGGTTCCTGAGGTTTGCCAAAATGAGCTACACCGGGGATTTGCAAAGGAGGAATAAACTAGTGAATAGATTCCTGGCCAAGGAGTCAAACACCTTGAGTTGGATTTTTCCCTCTAGCTACTGACATCTCCTGTCACACATGGCAGCTGACTTACCACAAGCTCCTGCCTTCCAGGAGTACTCACCTATCTCAATCATGAAATAAACCCCTATATTTGGGATTTTTATATGATTATAGAGAAGGTTGTCTGCATCCCAGTGTGCTTAATAACTGTCTCCTTTGAAAGAGCAAGCCACTGAGGGATGGATGTGGTCTCATCATGATTCTCTGCTTTTGCGGAGGAAAACACAATACTCCAAAGTAGCTTGCTCCATCCAAATTAGCTGTAAGGAATTGTTGCTGTTAAAAACATTAAGGCACAGGTATCTCTAATGAAATACAAAGCAAAGATAAAAGGACCATCACAGTAGTACTTCAGCAATGTGAAGTGCAGGCAGAGCCAGGTCTGCTCTCTAGGTATAGAACTGGGGCTGGTTAGCTGAAGAAGCTGTTGAAAGCCACTGGTTGAGTGATTAGGACGTAAGATGTCACAGGTAAGGAGACAGGCAGAATGGTTATAAGGAAGGAAATTGGTTGATGTGGGGCAACCAGAGCAGCAATTGTGTAAGCAGGCAGCACATACAAATGCCGTGTACACAGGATTTCTCCTAGACGAGATCAAATTTGTTGCTGGACAAAAGCCACTCTGCAATGCTAAATCCTGGGAAATAACTAAGTGTAGTACTGTTCCTCATGCCTGTGGTGTTCCCTGGGACTTACTGGTCTTGTGTCAGGATCCATCTCTCTTTTCCAAAGGACAGCAGGCTCCAAGTGCTCAGTTTGCTGGATCCAGCCTGCTGCTGTTAACTGTCTCCTCTTCCCTTTCCAACCTCCCCAGTGCTCCACAGAGAAATGTTGTTCTTGAACATTGTCTGACATGGTTAATGCCTTCCCTCTTGTCCCACTTCCCCGGCATGCCTGGCAGTCTTCCAGCTATTCTATACATTCCGTGATGTGTCTATCCTTCTTCACATTTCCTGGCTTACTTCATCACCCTGCAGCTGTTTTAATTTCTTGCTTATTAGAGGTTGTCACTAAAAGATTTTTCTGATGGGGGAAAAAGGCCCTAACCACTCTAATGCTTTTGAATCCAGCCCTCTGGATTTCACAGAACTGGCCCACCTATGGAGATGGGTCTCTTTTATACTATTGCTTTCAGCTGAAATACTGTTACCTTCCTTACTATACACTGCGATTGTATAGTACCAATTTCACACTTTGCACCTGTGAACAGCACTGCTTTTATCTTTTTGTCTGGCCATATAGCCATCTGGAGAGAAGTATTTTACAAGCAGAGAGTACTTTGGCATATTTAAATAAGCTTTTGGGAGTACTTGGGAAGAAATAAGCTGATTTATGTGGAAAAGAAAAAGATGAGGCCATTGGTGCAGCCTGAATCGTTAAGTAGTGTAGAGCTATTTTATTTAACTAAATAGCAAAATGTCTAAAAAGTTTTAAGTACCTCTTGTAAAGAAATAAGCATAAAGTAACATGCTTGTTAGCTAAGTCAGGAGGAAGAAAACTTGGTATCAGTAGAAAGGATGTTGTTGGAGACAATTTTTCAAGCGACAGGGCAGACAGACAAATATTTTAGTGCCCAGTTTTGTCAAGCTGCTTGAACCAAGGAGAACCAGTCCTGAAATAATTACACAAGACTTACGTATGGGGAACTCAGAAAAGAGAAGTTAAAAGGAGAGGACTAGAGCTGAAACAGAAAGTGGCTTTACAATCCATATCCACAGCAAATGTTTTACCACTGCCAAAGATTTGCACAACTGGATTCAGAAAGAGCTGAAAACATCTTGGTAAAACCTTGGTTGATATCAAGTCCTCTTTCTTGAGGACGCCCAGATAACCCTGACAGAGCTAAAATACATGCCTGCCCAGCAGCTGATAGAGAAATGATAGCAGCCAGTGGGTAGCTACTGATTTAAAGAACTGCAGTAACAGCTTGTTCAGAGAGCAGATGAGGTGCAGAAATGGTATTTGACATCGGTTCAATGTTCTGACCTCACTTGTCTTTGGTTTTTTTTTAGAATTACCTGTGCTGGCTGTATCATGTCATACTTGCAGAAGGAAATTCAATAAGCACTACCGGTATTAGTGAATACTTGTCCCTCCCTTATGAGAAAACAGACTCTTGTTTAATTGCACCCCATGTTTTATGATAAAAGTCTGAAAAAGGACATCAGCCATTTTCAGTTACTTACTAATGTGACTAACATTATGCAGACTCTTCTGTAGTGTTTTGCCCAGTTTCATTCAAATGCCTCTTTGAGCATTTAAATGAGCTTCCAGTATTTCTACTGAAAGACTCTTCCACAGTCTAATTACATGAAAATATTTATTAATAACTTGTGTTTTCAGTTCCTGTTTTAAAAATATCTAAAAAACCCCAAGCAAACAAGGATGACTTCATTATAAACAAAACTTGGTTCAAATACAACTCACATAATTCTGTACAATTTCCTTGTTTTCTCGGCCAGTCTGTTCTTTCATGTATAGATATATTGACATTAAATTTGATTTACTGTGTTTGAAAATAATTGGGTAGTGGATTTACAGGAGTTTGTATTGGAATGTATCTTTTTTCATTGCACCACTCCGACACAAATGTGATTTGCTGCCATGTTTAACAAGATTAAGTGATCTTTGTTCAGTTTCTGTCCCTCAGTTCTGTCTGTGCAATTTAGAAGTGAGAATTTGAAGGAAAAACAGATGACAACGAGAACAACACTACCGTATTTATGCCTTTTTTCCAGCAGCAGTAAGAGGGAGAATATGAACATAGTGATAATAAGCTCATAAGGGTAGCATCACCATGGTAAATTGTCAGAGTAACTCCTCAATAGGGCATGGGACTAAATTTAGAAGACTACACTGCTGATGAGTCATTGATTGTTGCACAAGTAGCATGGTCTTCTGCTGTGAATATATATACTGCGTTGTGCGTACATGGGTATGCAGTTTGGACAGGATCTAATTATACAGTTGTGCAAATTGTATCTTACGTTTTCACAGGTGAGACAGAGTAAACAACGATCCACGATGGATCTGGATATTGGTGTTTATTGAGGAACCAGTGAGATTAAAGCTTTTACCCTGCTTGATTTCCTCACACACTCATTCTCTCCCTCCCCACCAGCACTACATTCCCCAGGTCTCCATGTCCCTCCCCACAGGGAGGTGGCTGCTGGCCAGGGAAGGACAGACAGAAAGCCCTGTCGGGTGATGCTGTGCCACTGCTCACAGGTACCAGCCTCAGGTGCTGCCAGCCAAGGTCTCTGTTGCCCTTCAGCACTCGTCTCCATGCAGTGCTCTGATCTGCAGGGTTTTCTCCCACTGCCAGGATCTTTTCTCCAGTCGGGATCTTCACCACCTTCTTTCTGCGTCCTCCAGCCCCCAGATTTCCCAACCTAAATAGTCAATATGTGGAAGCAAATGCATGATCAGCTCCTAATTGGTGGTTCTGTCTCACATCTTTGTATTAATTGGAGGAATCAGCCACAGCTATTTAGTCCCAGTGTTATAAAAATTTACAGCCAGCCCATACCAGTTGCAGCTTGCAGGCGGCAGGCTCGTGCTTGCTTATGAGTTCAAAAGTTCAGTTTCAGATAGTCACCTACTCACCCACAGACACGCAATTATCTGCTGCCTGTCACTGTTCACAATCTAAGTTATCTTCACCTACTACATTTATTTGGGGGGGGGGGGGGGAGGGGGCGGGGAGGAGCTAAGTCTTGATGGAAAAATAGCTATTTTTTTCTGGAAATAAAGAATCTCAATGATTCTGGTGCATCTATGTCAATGATAACTATTAGAATGGCTGTTTAGGGAGATATCATGTAATAAGGCATGCACTAGAGTTACCTGATTACTGTTGCAGTGCAATGACTCTGAAGTAGAAAACAAGGTGTGGTTTTTTTTTCAATCACAGTATAAGATGTCCTGAAACTAATTTCAAATTTTTGCTTTTCAGTTTAGATAAAATCAATGGTAATTTCAGGCAACATTTAGAAGTTGTCCTTTCCTCTGAAATTTATCATATTAGAGCACAGGTCAGACTTCTCAAATAATAGATTTCCAGTGTACGAGACCATGGCTGGCTTACTTGCTCTTTGGAAGAGGACCTGTGTAGCGCATTGCCTCTCTGGAAAGGCCAGAACAACTGAGATCATGTCCGAGTGGAGAAGAACTCGAGAGGGCTATGCTTTTTATTGGGACTCTCATTTTTTTTTTTTTTTAATACCCTCCCTGTAGGTGATCCAGAGGAAAAAGAGGGAAAGAGGCCGTGCTACTCCCCGAAAATGCACAGAGTAGGAACAGTGGCAGGGTAGATATTGGCAGGGAGACCACTGCCTAAGTTCCATGTCAAATGCATGAAGAAAGTTCACATATATCTCATACACAGCCAGCGGAGTTCAAAAGTGGTCAGTATATTCTCACTATTCCATTTTATTTTACCTTTGGCTGTCAAAACTATTGCAAAAATAAATGCGCTTTGACAACAGATTTTTTTTTCAGGAACTCCTGTCCTAAGTCACTATTTCAGTAGCTGGCTATATAAAATGATAGCATGAGACTAAAAGAGCTAGATTCTGCTCTTAGTTCTGCAAACATAAATCTGGAATAGCTCTACAGAGGTTTGTGGTTTTATTTCTGATTTACTGCAGTGTAGCTGTGAGACAAATTGGCCCAAGGAGTATAGCTGTCTAATATTTTCTTCTGTATACTGCTTTATTACTTTATACACAGAGAAGAAGACAGCCTCCTGTTCAGGGTGATTCAGTAGCTCCCCAAAACAGTGTGATACCATTATAACCACACAGACAGCTAGATGCACCAAGCTGACAGCTAACAGACTATTCTTTCAATTTCTTGGTGACAGTTGCCACACAGTGATTTACATATGGAAATGAACATACAGAAAAGAAGTACTTTGTGATAGCCCAACATTTGGATGATGTCTTCTTTCAGAAGATCTAATGCCACCATGTTTTGGAGCAGAAATTTGAAATTTGTCAGGAGCGTAGTCTCTGTGTTCAAAATGTTGTCTGTTATTCCAACAGAACTGAATCTAATTTGTTATTACCTCAAAAAAGGAAGGAAATAAAAATAATTAGAGATTGCCAGGCACATCACAGACTTAAGGGAGCTTTGCAGATAAACATTAAAAAAAAGGTCCAACGACAGTGGAGGTCTGGTACAGCGAGTGTTTGCTGCAGACTGTTACAGCAAAGACCTCATGAGTTGAAATCATGACGCTGAATGAAGGAGGCAGCATCCTGTATCTTAGTACTGCTGTGAATCACATTGTCTACAGACTGGCACGGGAAGAAGAAGGACCAGGAATGAAAACAGGGCTTTGAGGTTCCCTTGCCCTAGTATTGTAAAGATCTACAGGGCTCAAATCCTATAAGAACAAGAATTTGGCTTAGAAAAGTAAAAGAGTTAAAGATTGTAGGGGTAAGAGTTTCAGTTTGGTCAAAAAGATGGAAGTTGGACCAGGCAGTTGGGATAGGTGAGAGCGTGGTACCTGCTGAGGGAAAGGGTCTAGGTGAAACCGGGGCGGGTGAAAGGGTAAGGAAAATGATGCTGAGACCCAAGCTAGGGAGGCTAACATTACAACTGTAAAAATGCTCTTTTAGCATAGTGTGGGTTTTCAAGTTCTGACTTCCACTTGTGTGACCTTAGGTCAGTTCCCTTCTGACCTGTCTTGAGATGTAACTGCAACTAAACTTCTTGCCATAGTAGTCTACATCCGTATGCTGCGTATAGTTTATTACTGAGGTTTCCAACATTTCCTTTGTAAAATTACTGGTTGATTAGCATTGATATCAGTATTGCTAACACAGTAGCGAGAATCAAAACAGTCTCACTGACATATGGGACTCGACTGTTAGGCCTACTGGGTCTCACTCAGGCAAGCTCACTGAAGTTAAAAAAATTTTCTGATTAACAAGCGTGCACCCTGGACAGGATCTGTGCATCCTCTTTCACAATGTCTTGTTTGATGCCCTGATTTTACCAGCACTTCAGAGTACATAGTTGGGAAATACTGTTCGCTCTGTGCTCCCGGGAGCCTGACGCACAATTAACATTTATGGAAATTTTCACTGAAATGGAGAAAAACGGTTGATCTGGGATTCTCTTAAGAATAATGCATGCAGCCATGTACTGAAGCAGGTCAGGTTGTAATATTATCTATAAATCTTATATTAAAAAAAAAAAAAAGCAGCCAAGCACTGTGTAATTGCAAGTCCATGTGAAAAAAAGGAAAGATTCAAAAGAGAAGGAAGAGTTGCTTGCCCCAAAACCATAGCTCCATGGAATATTGCCTCTTTGGGTAGATGACTTCCTGTGTGAATGAGTCAAAGTTGGTAGGAAGAGGTAATGTCTTTTAAAACTGGAAAACCAGACAGACTTTCAGGAGCATAAGCCCTTCTTTAAATATGAAATAGAGACAGAAAACTTTAAAGCTAAACACAAGCTGAGAGCAATTACTCTGAACAAAACTATAAACTTTAAATTTAATAGAAGGGTGTAATAAAGTAGTTGTAGCCTATGGGGGGAAAAAAAGATTAATTTATCACTTGTAAAAGATGGTGGTATTAGTGATAGAATGTGAGAAAAATAGATTGTATTTCTATCAACGTGATGATTTCTAATACTGAGTAGAGTTAGTAATTTTAGTTCTCAAGACCATCTTTTGGAGGCACTTCATAAACAGGAGAGATGTCTCACTTGATGATGAGAACAGGGAGGTTAGTACTGGAGAAGCTGTATGGAGAGAAATGCCTTCCTTCTGGATAAATTGGTATTTTGATTCTTGATCAGTTGTCTGTGTGTGTTCCTTTTGATGTGCAGTGGCACTTAATTTCAGCTGTGTGGTTTACATGTGGACATCTAGTGCACTGGATCAAATAGATTACACTGTGGGAAGTGCTAAGGTAAGAGCTAACAATTTTCATGGTGCTATTATGGGAGCATTAAATCGGAGCTGTGACAGTAGAGTGGCAAATTTTACGTTTGTTTATTCATGTTGGTCATAAGGAGAAGCTAGTCCTAATGATGATTTTAGGTAGGTGGGAGGGATGTCTGAAGGCTTTTTTCCTGTTAAAGATAATAAAATACATCCATGTCTAGCAGGCCTACCTTCCTTACACCCTTTGGGTGCAAGGGCTGGACCAGTACCAGGAACCAAACGTTAGGTAGGGCCATGCTCAGTTGTCCTTCAGAATATGAGCCGCCCCAAAAGACACCACTGTCTTGAAGCTCTGCTTCCCGAAATTGCTTGTACCACAACTGTGCAGGTCCGTGCAGGTGAGAAGTTGAGAGCGAGAGCAGAAGCCATACCTTATGCTCACTTTTTTCAAAACTGCACTAAATTACCAGTTCTGCTGGCAAGCCTAACATTGCGTTATTCTGACAAATAAAATACGATTTTTTTTCAGGGATAAGCTAAGCAAAGATAAGATGATATAGCACAAGAAAATGAGCGAGAAGCATACAGTTGAGTACTGTTTAAAATTCAGGGTCATGTTCTGCCCTCAGGTATACTAATGCACAATGCTTGTGGAAATCATCATACAAATATATATTTATCTCAGGCCATAAATTGTCCTTCAATTTGGACAGATTTATTTTTCCTGCAGCCTGACTGTCTACCACTTTGATCTCCTATGTAAATTCCAGATCTGCACTGCTGCTATTTGCCAGTACAGCAGTGCAAGAAATCGGGAAGATGATTTGTTTGTTTAGTTGAAGCTTTTTTCTTTTCGGGAAAATCCTCCAGGGGTATAAGGCGAGTACAGTGCCGGGTCAGCTCTTGCATACCAGTTCGGAAGTGGGAAACAGAAGAAAGAGGATGACTGGAGAACTTTCTTATCTAACAGGTAGTGGCTATAACTCTTTTATAAGGATATTAGGTCAATTTTCAAAGGACTTAGACCACTTACAGTCAAGTCCTATTTTTATAACTGACTTCTGAGTCTGAATGTCAGTAATATGAAATTATTTCAGTGTTCCTCCTTGTATCTGCATGTATATTTTGGAACTATGTTAAAGATATAAAAGGTAGTCTCTGGAACAGCACCAGGGACTGTGTGTGTCACGTTCCTCTCGACCCCTTTCCCAACCTATGCTTGCCCAAGAACGATGTCGTTGAACCAGCACTGTGGAAGGATTGTGTGAAAGTCAAGAGAAAAATGGAGGATTCCTTTTTAGAAATCATGGACATTCATAAACATCAGGAATAGACAGAGGATATGTGGGAATCAATTCAGCAGGAGTTTCATTTTCATCTGCGTGTAGGTGTTTTTGGACCGTAGGAGGAATATGTAATAATGGTTTTATAATCACAAGAAATTTGGCTGTAGGATGACGTGCTGACAGGGCAACTCGTTTCTGGTTTTACTCAGATTATTCACTAGCGTAAGCAATATGTTTACATGCACAATGAAAATAGAAAGCACATTTTTCCCAGTTTTGGTTGAGGATAACTAAATGTATACAATGTGTAATGTTAATTATAGCTTCACAGTGTGCATCAGACTTAAAATAGCTACTCTTCCTGTTTCATTAGCACAATAATCACTCACATGCAAGACTTAATTGACAGAAAAGTAGCAAACCATTCTTATAGGATATTTTATTTTTAAAGGCATTTTTGAAAAGAGATAGTACTGAAAAGATTAGTGTATACTGAAAAATAGAACGTGATACAATGTTCTATCATTCTTTAGCCATTTTAGCTAAAAGATATACTTGCTAAAATACAAAAAAACTAAATTGCATTTTATAAAACTCAAAGAAGAAATGATTATGGTTTGGCTTTTTCCTACAATAAGCAATCAAAACAGAAGTGTAGCTAATCTTGAGGGATTTTATTAAATCAAAGAACAGAATGGAATTTTTGAAGGTAATAAATTATAGAAGACTGTCAAAGAGATACAATGCAAATGGACTTCTGCCAGCTGCAACTGAGGAGGATGCATCCTGATCTTATAGGGGTTGTGTTTAATGTTGGAACAAATAGCCCTGACAACATATTAAATTCCAGAGATGGATCTGTTCAGTAAGAGTGAGGGGACCACCTCTGGAAAATTTTGAATTAAGAACTGTCATAAACCAGTTACTGACTGACTTCCATTTATTTGCTCATCCACATAAATGATGAAATTGTCTTGCAGGACATGACCCAGGGGTCAAAGACCAACGTAAGCTGCAGTTGACTCATTAGCAGGGAGACAGCATGACAGAGGGTCAGAAAGGTGTGACATGGAGAAGGAGTGAGGAAGACTGATGAGATTACCTGTGATCTGGCCAAATGTCAGACTCACAGAAAGGGTGGCTTGACATTCAGACAGATGTGAAACTTGTGCTGTGCTGTTTGCAAAAAAACCTCCCTGTAACTATCTTATATTTCCTGAAGGGCTAAAACTCCAGTGGTTAACAAATACTTTTTTCTAAGGTTCTTTCTCTTGCTTGTCAGCCTGGACGTTTGTTGGGAAACTCAGAAAGGGCAGAGCATGTGGTGGTCTCTCGGAGGTTGTGTGGAAATGAGGAATGACCTGGGTAGCAGAGAGGTTGCTTCCAGAGTGTTGCTCTGCAGGAAAGGTGTTGGAGATACAGTGTGTGCCAGAGTGTTGTCCAGAGATACAGGTTTTGGGACATGAAAGCCAGTGGTTAGATCTATTTTCAGTGAGTCTCAGTCCAACGCTGAATGGAACTGATAAGGGATGTTACTCTCTATATGCCCTGAATCAATTACCTTTTGGGAAATATTGTCAACCTTTTGGGCCTCAACCCATAAAGGGTTAGTGTGGAACATCAGCATCTTCAGTGGGAATAATAAGCTCCTTCCATCCTAAGTAAGGCACCATTGCCTGGCTAACAGGCAATAACGTCCCTTGATAAGGAAGGATGTCATACACTGTATGTAGAGTAAGAGACATTGAGAATAAAATTATGTGAAGCAGAGATCTCACCAGAATCACAGAGTTTTAGAAGACCGATGAGCCTAAGAGGGTCCTACATAGCTGAAAGAGAGATATGGGCAAACGTAGAATTACTGTCTGGGACACCCTCTGAAGCTGTCTCTTTCTCGACTGACTCCATAAAGAATATAGGGTGACTACACTGCTAAATTAGGCCTCTGAGGTGCCTAAACATCTGTAGGATCAATCTAACCATCTCTACAGCTTTAGGTTAACTTTGCATCTGTTTCTAGTACAGAGTTGTTGTTTAGCCTTATATATGTGATAATCACATATACAAGAGCTTGATAAGCAAAACTTTAGAGACTTTTTTTGAGGATTCATCTTCTCTTTGCATCTTCTGGTCAGTTCAGAAAATTTGGTGATAGTTTTCTTCAGACTTTTTTCATTCAGGGAAATTATATTAGCTTTTGATAAAATCAAAATATCTCTGTGAGCCTCTATCAATCTCCATAGGTTTCTTAATGGAGAGATAGTTTTTGTTGTTAAGCAGCTGGGCACAGACTGATAGAATAATTTAGAAGACATTTCAGAGATTTCTGACTCACTGCGTGAAGTGAAATGTCTTTAGCTGACCCCTTATTTTCTCCTGGTCTCCTCATCTTCACCTTCTGGTGTTTGGAAATTATTTTGCATTTCTGTAACTCACTGGACATGAATCTCATTGCACTTCTGCTGAAGTCAGTCAGGAACATATTAAGGTTCTGCAGAAGAATATAAATAACACAATACACCCACAAGTATTTCTTTATGCAAAATATGTCCTTCTTTACCTAGTGACTTGGTGGCTAGTAAAAAATCATAATTATTTATGACAAATTTAATAAGACTCAACTACAGAACGGAACAGAGGTCAAGCAAAAGTGTATTTTAATAAGACTGTCATCATTAACTGAAACTTTAAATTCTGATCACAATTTTGTTGTATTATTTTCTTGCTTTATTTGGCAATGGTTCCTATGTTTATATTTTTCCACAGTCAGGATGCTTATGATTTAGTAATTATTTTAGGGTATGTTTTTTGTACATTTTGTACATTCCTCAGCATTATGTAAAGATTGAGCCTTTAAAACTGTTATGGCAACCCACAGTTTTTCCAAAAAGTGTGGTATCATGATATAATATTTAATGTTCCTTTGTTTCTAATTCAGCTGGAGTCATTATTTCTAATTTGAAGTGATACGGTGACAATATGAAATACTGTAATAATTCATCTTTTTTAGGGCTAAAAGAATATGATTCTTTATTTGTTATAAACAATTATATTGCAAATCCATAATATTCAGTTTCAAGTAAGAGTAATTTACAGAATAGTATAATGCAGAAACATGAGTAATCACCCTCATCTTTCGCGTGAACGTTTGAAGTGACACTGATTGCAGTGGCATACTGTCTCCCATAATCTTCCCTAAATAAGATGAGATGAAATGAGTTACGTTTCATTGTGATTCAGAACGTTTAGGGACTGGGATATCTAGCTCAAACGCACACACCATTGCCAAGGTTGTCTTGTAGTCATCATGGTGCAAAACAGCCTGCTTAAGAGAGTGATTCGTTTCTTAAGTGAACTCAATCTCTCCTAAGTGCCTGTCCCTTTCTGTTGACCATAAGCAAAGCATAGAACAGCCACACTCCTAAGGGGGAATCTCAGCTGAGCACCTAAACTTGGAATGACTAAAACCTGCAGACAACATACCTTTTTCCTTTAATGTATTTTGCAATTGTACAAAGTAAAACTTCTATATTAAATGCTGCTCTGAGGATATAGACAAAAATGTATTTCTAATAAAAGCTCAAGGCTTATCAGAGGAAACATGAACAGCATGAAAAGTATGTAGAATACTTCAAATAAACCTAGTCTAAAATGGAGACTACTTGCCTTCCACTTCTAAATTTGTAGATCAAAGAATGGAAAGATGCTTTTTAAGTACAACCTATCTTCCATAGCTTAATTCACGAACAATCTCTATTCAAAGCCCTTATTGGATTGGATTCTACTATAGTAAAGACCTTCTAGGGCATTTTTTTCATGAAGTAACAAGAAAGCTGGATCTTCAAAAAGCCCAGATGAGAGTCATTCATAAGATGTTTTTGACAAAGTGGTCATGGCTTTCAGCAGGTTTGATAAAGATGGGAATTTCCTTCATTTTCTGTTTAATGAAGATTTTCCATGAATATCACATTTACTGCCATTGCTTCCAACTCTTCCAGTTTCCTTTCCTTGTCCTTTTCCAGAAAACTATTTTCTAGACCCCTTGAAGGGAGGAGGGCATACTGTAGGCAGCACTGTACAAAACAGAATCTCATCAGCTGCTTTCTTTAAATATATTGGTTTTGCACTATCCTTTATCTGACAGAGCAACCCCCAGGCTTTGGAAAGTAATATTCAATTCCTGTACCTCACTGGAAAGGACAGCACCTTGGCCACCAGGCTGCAGGCTGCTTCAAGATGAGGATGAATTTGAGAGTGTCAGTACCCACCTTGCCTGTCAAGGCAAAGCCACTGTGCAGAAAAAATAAATGACTATTTATTGTTCCAGAGGAGAAAAAGACTTACAAGAGTATGTGTGATTCTAAGATGTATTTGGGCTTATTTGTAAGGGAACCACTAGAGTCTTGTGCTCCTTTCAGGGGGGATGAGTCTATTTTACTCAATTGAGCATATAATGGAGTTACCTTACCACTCAACATGTTGATATGTGTAGTTCCCATTTGGAGACATCTGTCTGTCCTCAGGCATTGCCCATGGATCCTGTGGCTGTGTCTATTCTGATCAAACCCTAGCCTTGATGTAGAGTTGCACTGATTTTCATGGAATCATAGAATGGTTTGGGTTTGAAGGGACCTTGAAGATCACCTAGTTCCAACCCTTCTGCCATGGGCAGGGATACCTTTCACTAGATCAAGTTTCTCCAAGTCTCATCCAATCTGACCTTGAACACTTCCAAGGAGGGAGCATCCACAACTTCTTTGGGCAACCAGAGAAGTTTCTCTCATTTGCTTTACTTGGGACTAGTCCCTCTTGGAGTGAGCTAGTTTGAGCAGTCCAAAATGAAGAGAGTGAGCTAACCAACATTGGGGACAGGCAGGGATCCAGTGCTGAAGTTTGCTCCCTGGCCCTCTTTAATTAAGTAGGGTAAACACACTCTATGAGCTTAAGCCCAGACTCTGAGTTCTACTGGAGGTACATCACTGCTTTCACATGTTAAGCCTCACTGAAGTCAATAGGACACCTATATGCAGCAAGGCTTATAGCCGTGATTCAGACATCTCGTAAGTCAGCATCAATCAGATATTGGATTCTGTTAGGTGACAGGCAGTAGGAAGAACATTACCAGAGTAATGAGAAAAGGGAAAAAAAAAAAATCCCGGAAAGGAGAATTATTATTAATCTGCCCTCTGTAATGCTAAAATTCAAAGTAAAACTACTCAATGGGATCACTTATTTGAGAGGAGCTGCCTGGATATAAATAGATTCCTCATTGATAGTCAGATCATTGAGACTCTGAAAAAGGAGATGCTATTGAAAAAGTGCCTGCAAACTGGCTTTTTTTGGCATCTGACTGAGTTGTGGGAGCCCTGAAGCTACCAGCAGCTTCCTGCCTGCCGCTCCTGGAAATGCTTTAGATAGTGCAAGCAATAAACACTGCCCAGTGGGAAACTCCAGAGTAATGTTTTATATTGATTACTTGCTAACAGCAGGGAGAAGCTTGACGTGGACTTTCAGAAGTTGAATGTGTGAGCTGAATACCCTTTTCTAATAACAAACGAGATACCAAATCTAGGACACTACATCATCCTGTCAGATTCAGGGGGCTTAAAATTACATGTACCCTCCCCCTAAGCCAGTCACAGTGGAGTGGCTCTGAAAAGCCTGAAATTATTCCTGATTATCCTCTAAGTCAAATTAATTCCATTAAAGTCAACTGCAAATCAGATCAAGGGGATTTCTATTTGAAATTTCATGTGTTTGCCAGGTGGTACAACTGATTCAATTTTTTTTTTTGGGGGGGGGGGGGAGGGGTAGATCCAAATAATTTTCATGCATATATTTTAGATTATGTATTTTATATAGTAAGCTTAGTATTTCTAAGAATCAATGTGCATAAACTTGATATTGAGGCTAGTGACTGAATATTTATACGTGTTCAGTATGAGATTTCCCTTGGTTTTTGTTTTTGCTGATATCAGTCTTTCCCTTATGTTGTGTTTAGTAACAGTAATGGTATCTCAGCTGCATTTCTGTGTGGAAATCTCCTAGCAGGCCTTTTTGTGAGTTTTGGGTTTTTTTGAAGTTTCTGGTGTGCTTTTCATCGGTGCTCTTTTACAGCTTTCTCCCTGCTCTGGACATTGTGTGCCTGGTGCTTTTCCGTGTAATAGTTCTAGCTGCACTTCTTCTGCCAAGTCTGTTAGAAGAAAAGGGGCTGGGTTTAATTTTCCCTCTGAAGGAGTCATCTTGAGCCCTGGCAAAACCCTTGGAAACTAAGTGATGGGGGAGGCTGCAGTGGGAATACCCTCGATGGATGAGTTCCAGGGCTGGCTGCCCTTATGATCTATTCTTACTCACAAGCATCAAGTGCAAGAGACTAAGAAAATATTTGAAAAGAAAGAATAAACTATGGAAACCCACTGTAATAATACTTCATAAGAACTGAGGAGTACTCACTTTAGTCCTCGTTTAGTGGTGCGTTGCTAACAAAATTATGTATTCAGTCAGTCCCTCCCCTCCTCCACTTCATCTCACTGAGGGCTGTCGAAACCCAGTTATTCAGCAGCTCCATCATCTGGTTGTATGAAGCTTTGGGGAAACTGCTTGAAGTGAATACACTTCTGATGCCAAGGGCAGAGGCTATCAGCTTCCTGATGCTTTGTGTAACCTCCGCTCAAGCAATTTTAGCTCTGCCCTCCACCTCCATACGTGTGCTTACTTTGAAGCAGCCTCTACACCCTTTCAGCTCCATGTGCCACCTCTGCAGTTTCAGCATCTGTAACACAATCAAATCGCGGAATACATGCTCTTTTGGAATGATTCAAGGGCATACAGAGCCCTTGACCGCGTCCTCAGCAGCGGCTTCCTCAGATTTATCCACTCACGCCATTCAGCAATTCCTTACTGTGTTTCCTCATCAGGCTAGGTGACTCATAGCTCCTAATTGCATGTGTATCCTACCCTTTCATTTTGTGGTATTGCTTGAATAGGTTATTTTTCTCTAACTCAAAAATTAACTGCGTTTTAACCCAACTAAAGTTCAAATAATCTCAGTGAGTAACTTCAGTGAGCTATTCTCCTTGCTGATTCTCCTCTACACCCATCTGATGTTGCCAAGAAACACCAGTCTGGAGGCTTTTGATACTGTATAGGAGTAAGTATTGCTTTTTTATGGATCCAGTTCTCTCACATATATTGCTACCTTTGAAAAAGGTATTTATTATGTGAATTTCAGTTATCACCATAGTACTTAATTATACCAGAACACTGAACAAATTTGTTCTCTTTATAAAATTGTGTTTGCACACAGTGGTTCAGAAATGTTTCAAAATGACTAAAAATTATTTTTTTGTAGCTTTAGAGTCAGAAGTGGTAGAGTGCCATTTTCTGAAGCTTTCTCAAAATATTGATTTCTGGGAAAAAAGCAGGGTAACAAGTGAAACTTTCAAAAGGTTGCAAACGATCAAAACAAGAGGCCTCTCACTGGGGCTCTTTGATATTCTTAATTATAAGAATCACTATCATCTCATATTGCAAAATATATCATCTCTAACAAGAGATCTGAAAGCTAATGACCTAAAAGCAAGTGAACACAAATCTAAAGCTTGCCAAGACAAAAGTAGTTTCTTTTTTGTGGGAGTCCCTGATGAGAATTCATAGCCTATGGGGAAATTGGGGTGTCAGTGTCTTTAAGCTAGTGCTAAATATTTTTTTTTATTATACTTAGTTCACTGAAGAATACATTTTTGGTTGCTCAGAATGAATGGGGGTAAAATTTGCAAACGATATATGCTTTTTATTTTGAGCAGGGAAGGAGGGGATCCCAGCATGTGCACTGCCAGTAAGATCCCCTCCACACACACCTCTGTCCTGGAGGAGTGTGAAATGCTCACCCATGTTGGGGGATGCCCTCGGTTCTGTCCCCTGATATTTTGGTTGGTGAGAACCTAAACCTCCCACCACCTACATGGCTTAGTAAACCATGATGTTGTAGGCCAAGGCTTCCTGCCAGTTTTTGTTCAAAAGAAGGGCGTTTAACAGGTGGTGGGGTCAACGGGGGGCTCTATGGTAATACCCACATCCTTTGCTGGGTCTCTTTGACCCTGTGCCACAACTCTCCTCACTCCCCAGATCCTAGGGCAGCATCTCAAGCAGCCTTGTCTTTTCTGTGCTGTTCCAGAGTGCGAATTTACCTGAGTCCATGCAACATATGCCTCAAATAGTGCTTCTTACCATTAGAAGGGGATTCAAATCACTTAACTGCATGTGTCAAAACCAGTCACCCTAGGCTCCCTTTATAGTCAGTGGAGAGATGCATGCCTTAGTCTGACTCAGCTTATCCTTAAGTAATGGTCTATAATAGAAGCAAGTAACAAAAATCCCCATCCCATTCTCTCACCTACCTCAGACCTCCACTGTAGGATGGGATGAACTACATTCAGGTAAGCATATGTCACTACAGTGAGTACAAAAAAGGCCTGAGGTGACTAGCTCTGATATAGACACTTACATTGTAAATATATACACAAATATGGATGTGAGCCAGTCCACACTATGAAGCCTCAGAGCCAAGAATCGACTGCTGGCCCAATTTTATTAGCGGTATTGGTCATAGCTGGATTGACTGATAGTCAAGCATCTCCAAGTGCCCAGACACTCACTCCAGTCCTAGTGCAGGCAGATGAGATCCAACAGCCTTGGCTGTCTGTTGTTCTGTTAAGGACAGCTGCAACTAAAATGTCATCTTCAGGTTACCATACAGAGGCTTTTTTACGTTAGAAATAGCAGTCTTGGGGAAACCTTGCAGTTTGGGACTCTCTGGCATGTGATGAGTTTTGTTCAGACCTTTCCAATGATGTTCCACACTGCATAAAGTAATAAAATGATTAATGAGACATTGACTGAATGGCACAACAGTGGACAATCACCTGGAAATCAGGCCTATCCCTATCTCCAGCAAATATTTAATTAGGAAGCGATCTGTGAAAGTTGTTAATAATCTCCTTTTCCCTCAACATGGAGTGCTGAAGCAGACTCTACTTTGGGACCATTACTTGCCATGAAGGTAAAGAATCTGGGGCAAGAGTCTCACCTGGGAGTCAAGATGCTGCTTAAAGGGGAGATGACCTCAGTATGAAGTTCAAAGCAAATGGAAACCTCAGTTCTAGAAGTAATGATAGAGGAGAAAAAAATCCTCAAGAAATCTTTAAATACGCAAAAAGCAAGAGTTATTGTTTTGGAATGAAAATGGCTTTGCCACTTACCTTCATGTACAGCAAATGCCAAGAATTCTCATTATTCTGTTTCTTTTGCAGCCAAGAACAGCAGAATCAAAATATTCTTTTCAATGTAATCCCCAGGGGGTAATTGAAATATAATTACATTTTTTATGAGATATTTGGATTTTAACTTAACTTTATTTTGTTTTAATATACTTGTACTTTCTAAGAAAAAGAAGTAGTCCTTTTCTAAGAAAAGGACTTAGTAAAGTCACTGAGGTTTATCCTTTTAAATTATTTTTACAGACTTCAAGGGAGAAAGTCTTTTATTCTTTGCCCCTAATCTATAGTAATACAAAAATCACTCTTCTTTTATTTTCTAATTCTCATTTGTTGTGAACTACTGAGACAGTGTCAGTTCTGATTATGGATAATTATGGAGCTGGCACAGATGCTCAAGGATAGTTCAACAATGGCTTGAGAAAATATAAGCAGAGAAGTACTGTAATAGGTACACACCAAGTCCTCAGCTGAGAGCTGGTACAAAACACTCAGATGCCCCCTGCAATCGCTGGAGACATTTTTGCATCGCACAATGCTCTTACACAATTCTTTTTTGTTGGCTACATTTTGCCTTCACTGCAGAAGATAGGAAAATCCTAGAGGACTGAAAAAAAAAAATCATTCCTACTTTCCAAACTAGCTTCTGCATAAGAATGTTAACTGTCTAAAATCTCAGGTGCCCTGTGTAGTCAAGGAAGCACTCGAACAGTTCAGTCAACGGACATTGGCACAGACACTTCAGATAGGATGGATGGATGACTTGTTCCTTGGAGGTGCCTACCACCCTTGAGTCCCTGGGCAGGGAGGGCTGAAGCACTCAGCTCAGCTGAGGTGATGGAAGATAAGTAGGGTGAAATCCACTCTTAGTCTTTCGGTACAACCAGGTTTTCCAACGTGCAGAAGCAGCCTCCTTATTTTATTGCTTCATATCGGCTAAGTTAAATGCATGTCAAGGATTTGTTTTTACTTCACATGTTTCTTCATTTTGGGAAATTATGTTGACATCTGTTACCATCTCTACAGTCAGTTATTTAAAAAAATTAGCAAACAAATGCTTCAGCTTTCCTTGGTTTATCTGACAAGGGCCAGAATACCTCTAATGGATCAACCTTCCTTATCCACTTTGTGTAGCATCACACTGGTGCAGGACATCATTGACATTCTCTGTTTCTAAGACTGATGTTCCTCATCACCTGTGTAAAAGGAAGAATAAAGTATTTTTCCTTTTTGTCTTAGAAAGTTTAAATTAAACTATGCCTCTGACTTTCTCACAGACAAGGTTCATTTAAGACAGCAGATAAGGTCTAGTGTTTGAAGAACGTTAATTATAGTTGGATGATGCAAGTTCAGATGATAAAATCTGGCTGCAGTAGGCTAATTTTTACAAAGGGACTTATTCTCTTGTGCTCTTGAAGGGGGTGGAGGGGAGGGAAGCAACAGTGAGGGTTTTCCCTTCTGGAGCATCCAGACAGTCCCAGATATCTGGTAATAAATGTCGCATTCACTCAAAATCTTCTAATGAGAGAACACATCATATAACTAAGGATCTATCTCTAATTTACTGCAAAAGATAGATACTTGGTGTTACATCACAAAACCATAGCCAGCTCAGAATTGGCTAACCTACAGGCAAGGTTCACAGGGGAACACTTTAATGCACACAGTGAGTAATACCAGGTGATTTCCACAGAACTGAAGTACTCAGGATACAGTTTTCTTGCAACGACAAGTATTTCAAGAAAACCCCTCAATGAGCACCAGTGCTAGTTGACAGTCTATGTTTAGCATGAGGCCTGATCAGTTTTTGAACTAAGCTGTGCTCAGGATGAAGGATGAGCTCAACCCTTTGTTACAGAGCACTCTCATGGGGGGCACACATGGTTGTGGGGGAATAAGGGGTGAGACCATTCTGCTGCACTAACATAACTTAGTCTAAAACTAAACTCAAAGCACAAATCCTTGGGAAAATAGGGGCCACCACCTTTTCATCAGTGACTGGATTAGTTTGCCTCCTGTTTTCACAAAACGTAAATGGCATGGATGGATGTAGTGATCCACAGACTGACAGACAGATGTATGCATATGCCTAAATCACGGTTGCCTGATCTTTGCATCATTAAGAAACTATGCTAAAAAACAATGGCATTTATCAGCTAGTGTAATGTCTGAATGTGCTGCAGATTATGTATCGGGTTTGCATGGCAAGATTTTGGTAGTGGGGGGGCTACAGGGATGGCTTCTGTGAGAAGCTGCTAGAAGCTTCCCCTGTGTCCAATAGAGCCAATGCCAGCTGGCTCCAAGATGGACCCATCACTGGCCAAGGCCAAGCCCAACAGCAATGTTGGTAGTGCCTCTGGGATAGCACATGTAAGAAGCGGGTGAAAAGAAACCTGCGGCAGAGCAGAAGCCAGAGAGAGAAGTGAAAATCACAGAATCACAGAAGGGTTGGAAGGGACCTCTGGAGATCGTCTAGTCCAATCCCGGGGCCAGAGCAGGGTCACCTACAGCACATTGCACAGGACCACATCTAGGCAGGTTTTGAATATCTCCAGAGAAGGAGACTCCACACCCTCCCTGTGCAGCCTGTTCCAGGGCTCTGTCACCCTCACAGTGAAGAAGTTTTTCCTCATATTTAGATGGAACTTCCTGTGTTCCAGTTTGTGCCCGTTGCCCCTTGTACTGTCACTGGGCACCACTGAGAAGAGTCTGGCCCCATCCTCTTGACACCCACCCTTGAGATATTTATAAGCAGTGATGAGGTCCCCTCTCAGTCTTCTCTTCCTCAGGCTAAACAGCCCCAGCTCCCTCAGCCTTTCCCCGTAGGAGAGATGCTCCAGTCCCCTCATCATCTCTGTAGGCCTCCGCTGGACTCTCTCCAGTAGTTCCTCATCTTTCTTGAAATGGGGAGCCCAGAACTGGACACAGCACTCCAGATGGGGCCTCCCTAGGGCAGAGTCCAGAGGGAGGAGAACCTCCCTCCACCTGCTGGCCACACTCTTCTTAATGCACCCCAGGATGCCATTGGCCTTCCTGGCCGCAAGGGCACATTGCTGGCTCATGGTGAATTTGTCATCTACCAGGACTCCCAGGTCCTTCTCCACAGAGCTGCTTTCCAGGAGGTCAATCCCTAACCTGTACCGGTGCATGGGGTTGTTCCTCCCCAGGTGCAGGACCCTGCACTTGCCTGCATTGAACCTCATGGGGTTCCTCTCCGCCCAGCACTCCAGCCTGTCCAGGTCTCACTGAATGGCAGCACAGCCTTCTGGTGTATCAGCCAGTCCTCCCAGTTTTGTGTCATCAGCAAACTTGCTGAGGGTGCACTCTGTCCCTTCATCCAGGTCACTGATGAATAAATTGTACAGGACTGGCCCCAGTACCGAGCCCTGGGGAACACCACTCACTACAGGCTTCCAACTAGACTCTGTGCCACTGATCACCACCCTCTAGGCTCTGCCATTCAGCCAGTTATCAATCCACCTCACCGTCCACTCGTCTAACCCACACTTCCTGAGCTTACCTATGAGGATGTTGTGGGAGACAGTGTTAAATGCCTTGCTGAAGTCAAGGTAGACAACATCCACCACTCTGCCCTCATCCACCCAGCCAGTCATGGCATCATAGAAGGCTATCAGATTGGTCAAGCATGATTTCCCCTTGGTGAATCTGTGTTGAGCGCTCCTGATCACCTTCTTTTCATCTACATGCTTGGAGATAGCCTCCAGAATGAGTTGCTCCATCACCTTTCTAGGGATGGAGGTAAGACTGGCTGGCCTGTAATTTCCTGGGTCTTCCTTCTTGCCCTTCTTGGAGACTGGAGTGACAATGGCACTTTCCTCCAGTCCCCTGGCTGATGGGAGACCTCTCCCATTCTCCATGACCTTTCAAAGATGATGGAGAGTGGCTTGGCAATGACTTCTGCCAGCTGTGAGAGGAACAAACAACTCTGCAGACACAAAGGTCAGTGGAGAAGGAGGGGTAGGAGGTGCTCCAGGTGCTGGAGCAGAGATTCCCCTGCAGCCCGTGGTGAAGACCATGGTGAGGCAGGCTGTCCCCCTGCAGCCCATGGAGGTCCAAGGTGGAGCAGATATCCACCTGCAGCCCATGGAGGACCCCACACCGGGGCAGGTGGATGCACCTGAAGAAGGCTGTGACCCCATGGGAAGCAGGCTCCTGGCAGGACCTGTGGCCCCGTGGAGAGAGAGGAGCCCATGCTGGAGCAGGTTTGCTGGCAGGACTTGTGACCCTGTGAGGGACCCACGCTGGAGCAGTCTGTTCCTGAAAGACTGCACCCCGTGGAAGGGACCCACGCTGGAGCAGTTCGTGAAGATCTGCAGCCCATGGGAAGGACTCACATTGGAGAAGTTCGTGGAGGACTGTCTCCTGTGGGAGGGACCCCACACTGGAGCAGAGGAAGAGTGTGAAGAGTCCTCCCCCTGAGGAGGAAAGAGCGACAGAGACAACGTGTGATGAACTTACCACAACCTCCATTCCCGTCCCCCTGCACTGCTGGTGGGGAGAAGGTAAAGAAAATCAGAAGTAAAGTTGAGCCTGGGAAGAAGGGAGGGGTGGGGGGAAGGTGTTCTAAGATTTACCGGTTATTTCTCGTTATCCTACTCTGATTTGTTTGGCAATAAATTAAACTAATTTCCCTGAATCGAGTCTGTTTTGCCCGTGACAGTAATTGCTGAGAGATCTCCCTGTCCTCGTCTTGACCCAAGAGCCTTTCCTTATATTTTCTCTCCCCTGTCCAGCTGAGGAGGGAAGTGAAAGAGGGGCTTTGGTGGGCACCTGGTGTCCAGCCAGGGTCAGCCCACCACAGACTAAAAGAAAAAACTGAAAAATTGTCAAAAAATCAAAGAACAGAGGAAAACATTCAGAATTTTTATGGGCAGAAAAACAGAGTAAAAGAATCAGATGCGTTATTTATGGTAAATTATCCTCTCACTTTTGCTCAGAAGTCACTTTATCGGCAAGCTTGAAATGACAAAAATTACGAAATTACCTGATTCCTTTTCAGATGAGCATCTTTTTTTTTTTTTCAGAGTAAGACTTGCAATTATGTCCAATTTCTCTGCATACTGTAACAGAACACGGAAAAGAGTAAACACTCACAGCTGCAAGGAAAGAAAACTTCTCTCGTGTTTTTCTCTTTCATTTACAATTTTTGGTCAAATAGCTCATGCTATATAAATTCTTTGCTAATGCAATGCTGTATAACCTTGTCCATGGATTCTTGCCTACAGATGTTCCTTCTATATAATAGAGTGTCAGATACAATAAACTTCAAGGTGTTTCTTTCACTTGGGAAGAACACCGTAAACCACTCTTTTTTCCTTTGCAGTGCTCTGCTGAGCAACGTTTTAGTGTAACCCTGTTTAAAACATGCATGCAAATATGGTAGAAAAAAATAGAGATTTGGGAATGAACAACAAAAATCGTTAAAAGCATTGAAAACCTCTATGTGAAGGCAATCTGAAGAGTATCATTAAAGTAAAGAAGACATTCGTAAGATGTCATAGAAAAAATAAATTGTACAGAAAGCGTTGCAATTACTCTCTACTGACACATAAAGGACTAGAGAATTCCAGTAGAGTTGGAAAGTGAGACATTTACAGCTGATTTTTTTTTTTTTTCACAGAACAATTAATATGAGAAATTCATCTTCTCTGCCTCCCTCTGATATAATTGGGTTAGTACATTTTAGAAAAGGACAAAATAGACACATAGATAATAAAAAATGAAATGTCCGAGTGAAGAGCCTGAGTTGTGTGGTCTAGTGCACAGAGTCAACACTGGATATCAATTTAAAAATTAGCCAGGGGAAGCCTGTTGTGTAAGTGGCTGCTTAGGGGGTTCAGGAATAGAGTGGGAATTGTAATACTTTGCTGTCGATCTGACCTAGCGTAGCAATTGTTATGCATAGGGTCAAATGTTGAAGCCCAAAGAGAGACGCACTAAGGACAAGGAGTCAGGGGTATACCTGAACTGATGGTAGCTCATTCAGAGATGGAGGTGAGGCCTTGGTAAGCCTTATTTTTGCACAGATGTTGCAAAACCTGGATCTTGCACATCCTGATGTTCCTGTAGAGGCCCAGAGCCTCTTTTGAAAGGCTTGTTAGACTCAGTCGGGTTTCCTCTGTTTCACACCGGTACAAGCAAAATGCAAACAGACCAAGGGCTGCCATCAAACGGCTTTTACACAAATGGCTCTGGCACTTCTCAGGGGTTACCTCAGGTTCCCACAGCTGTTCATTGCTTTTGGCTGTAGGAACCTATCCAACAGCTGAGCTAGCAAAGCAGAGTACCAGAGCACCTCAGCCTGGGACTAAATGAAATTTCCAGACTTATTTCGCAGGGTCTAATATTCTCACTCCAAATGTAACAAACTAAAAAAAACCCCAAACCCACCAACTAAAAAAAAAAAAAACCCAGAGAAAAAAGTATATAAAAAAGAAGCACTAATTTAACCTAGTTCCTATAAAGAGACATTCTATGTTGGTACGGTTTATACCTAGAAAATACTGTAATTTACTGCAATAAACCAATTTAGTAAAATCCACACAGCTTTGTTTGTGGATATTCACAAATTTACTTGAGATCAAAATGCTAATTTAGTTTACCTGTATAATATACAATGGATAGGCATACTATTTGGCTTACATCTCATTTCTACCTGGTTTAGAGTAGATTTTGGGGAACTTAGGAGCATCCATGCACTAAGTTGCAGCAATCATGCAAAGGCTATAAGCACCCAGATGTCTTCTGATTGTAACCAATTAAAGCGGTTAACAAATTTTCCTCAAATCAAGTGTTGTCATTCTGGAGAAAAAGGGGAATTTGGAGAAAGTTGCATGACTGTGCTGGGAACGGGGTATGACGGTATTGCTGTTGTCTCTCTATGCTTTTTTTCTCTTTCCAGAGAAAGTACCTGGAGATAGAGCAGTGGATGTAATGGTAGCAGTTCCATAGGTGTTTGATTTATACTAACTGACGTTTGGGGAGGTTATCAGGTTTTTCTTTTTTTTCTTCTTTTTTTTTTTGCTTGACATTTACAAGAAGCTCCAAATTAACACCCCTCACTTCCATTGACCATGTAGCCAAGCCAGTACAACATTTGGTTTCAGTATGGTGAATTTCACAGTTTCCTAAGTAATTCTCTCTTCTCCTTGGGACATCTGTGTGTGTTCCAGAGAAAGGAAAAACTTTGCTTCTTTCTTCCTCTGTCCATACACAGCAGTGTTTGTGAAAGGAGAGACGGCTAATGAGAACTGCAATGAGAGAATGTTCTCTGGAATGTAGTGCTCAGGCATATGTTTCTGCTCTTTGAGACAAAAAAAAAAAGGAAAAAAAAAAGAAAAAAAAAGACAGACTATAACAAAGAAGACAAGTACTAGCAAAATGAAGATGTTTTCCAGTTCCATTGTGACAGTAAATTGGTAATAGTTACTCGTTCATCATGGGCAATGATCACACTGAAAAAGATTAAGTTGTTCCTTGCTCAGATTAGTCTGAAATTACTATGAACACGCTTAAAATAAGCTTTCATCATCATCCTAGGGTATTATATACAACAATGTTATTTGAATTATGGATTATAAATCTGTGTTGGTTTTTTTTTCCTGAAAACTACTTTAACAAGGCTAAAAGGAGATGGAACTTGTGAAGTTATTATGGAGCTATTTTAGAAAATGTGAATTAGTGAATTTTGCTGATGTCAAGATTTTATTTTACTTACTTCTGTATTTCCACGGAATATAATGACATTTCACAAATTAGGAAAACCAAAAAACAATTAGTTGTATTAGGCAGGAACATTTGACAATGCGTAAGTCATATTTCAGAATACTGAAATAAAAAATGCTACAGAAATTTACATATCTGAAGATTTATCCACTCTAATCTGAAGATTTATCCACTCTATATGCATATTTTATACAAAGATTAAATTTCTTGTTGAAAAAACAAATTCACGTGCAGTATCTCTTGCCCAGAATATTCATGCAAGTGGAAAGTCTTGAAATTGGACTCATCCTTTATTTTTACATTTTTAACTTTTATTGGTATTAACTTTTGTCATTCTGAACAAATGCTTTTCAAATTGAGACTTTTATGCATAGCTTTTTTACAGTTTTTCAAGCCAAATCTTGGCTACATATGCTGTAATTTGATATGCTGTAAGCATAAACACTTGTGTTTCCATAATACTTTGAGTAACTTTGTATATCAAAAACTACCCTGACAGAAAAAAGAAGTACGGTCTAAAAATTGTTTTGAACAATATATTGGGCATTGAACAGACATCTTGTGCACATTTATTTAATTTAATAATGTTCTGTGAAGGTTTTTGTCTGAGTCTATAGTCCTTAATCTGCATGAATCTTCAGAGTAGATTATGCATTTTCTGTCCTTTAAGAATCTCCTTGTGAAGGATTTAGGTGACCAAATCCTACTGAATTTTGTTTGTCTCTAGAAATTCTGGCTAGTTTTTCTCCTACCTTAAAATGGAACAGCTCTTTTAAAGGAACGTAACTACATCAGTATAAATTTAGCATATATATGTTGCTTATATGAATACATAATTCATATTATATTATTTTACAACTTAGAAATACAGTTTTCAAAATGTTTGCCAAAATTTGACTGTTTCCATAATAACTTAACTTAGGTACAGGTGTGGCATTAAGAAGACAAGTTTGAACGTTGTGTCTGTGGTGGGCTGACCCCAGCCGTCAGTTAAGACCCCACGCAGTCACTCACTCGCTCCCCTGCAAGTGAGCTGAGGAAGAGAACTGGAAGGGCAAAAGCGAGAAAAATCTCATGGGTTGAGATAAAGGCACTTTAGTAAGTGAAGGGAAAATGAAAAGAAAAGAAAAGAAAACAAGCGATGCTAAAAGCAATGACTCACCAACCAGCAGACCAATGCCTGGGCAGTCCCCAAGCAACGGTTGCTTTGGAAATGCTGCCTCCCGGTTTCATTGCTGAGCATGATGTCATACGGTACGGAATATCCCTTTGGTCAGTCGGGGTCAGCTGTCCCAGCTGTGTCCCCTCTCAACCTCTTGTCCACCACAGCCTGCCCTCTGGGATGGCACAGTGAGAAACAGAGAGGGCCTTGATGCTGTGCAAGCACTACTCAGCAAGAGTTAAAACACAAGTGTGCTGTCAACACTTTTTTGGTCACCAATCTAAACCACAGCACCATACAGCCTGCTATGAAGAAAATTAACTCCATCCCAGTCAGATCATGTACAATGTGTATGCGGGGAACACATTTTAGGCATTTGCACGATTACAGACCCAATCCTTTAGTAAAATTAATAAGAATATATTTATTTGAATAATAGTTTCTAATTCTCCTTGTTTGCAATGGCCTGAACACATACCTGACATAGTTAAGGTACTCTATTTTAAAATGTTTGCTGCCCTGCATTGTTTCTAACAGGAGTCAGAACATACCTGACACTCATCAGTGTCCATCACAAATCACAGCAGCCAAGAGAGCCGGCATTTAAAAACCGGGTGGAAGGAGAAGTCAAGGACCACCTCTTGACTAATTTGATCTCCTCCTCTGCTTGAGAGGAGACAGCAGCGACACCAAGTCCCACGAAATACTCTACACAGCTGGAGAAGATGGGTGAAATTCCTTGATTCCCATTAAAACAGAATTATTGTGAAGCCACAAATACAAAGCCCAGAAGTGAAAACAACAGGGTAGCCTAGTGCTTAGGGTGTTCACCTGAAGAGGAAAGCTTGGGTCTACATAACTCAATGTTCCCTGTCTGCTTATTAGATAATAGATTCTCATATTAATAATTGAGTTAATAATTTTGGGATCCTTTCCACTTTGTTTTACAGTTTATGTTTTCTACTGAGTTTCTAATCCTTCAGTTTTCTTCTAGCCTTTAAAAGAATTTAAAATCACTCATTGTGACTCCATTCTTTAGATAAAAGAATTTATATGAAATGCATATATAAAATTGAATTAGTAGATTAACTGATTGTAATAGGACATTTGCAATTACATAGTCTGACCCGCATATCACAGCCCATAAGACTTTGAATTAATTCCTACTGGAGCTGGAGCATATCTTTTAGATAAACATGCAGCCTCAATTTAAAAAGCAGTCAGTGATGAAGATTTTACCACATCCCTTGATATATGGTTGCAGTGTTAAGTCGTTCCTCTCAAGTAAAAATTTGCATTTTACTTCTAACAACTATGTCAGTTTCAGGATTAATAATTACATTGTGATACTCTATACCAGTCAGTTTCTGGATTTTAGTTTTTTTATGATGCTCAGTGGAAGAATGTATTTGTAAGAAGCAGCCTATTTTTGTAACGCAAACAGACAATATGCTCTATAATAGAGGCTGAATTCCAGCTTTTGCTCTGATCCCCTCCTTACTCGTGCCTCTTGAAATGTCACTAGCTCGCAACTTGATCAAATCAATAACTTCAGGACTGGAATTTTCCGTGCTTAGGGCTGAGCTCCGTTATGCTAGTCCTCGCCGAGTCCTAGCCCCATCACGGGGAATCACTGTAAGCTGATAGAAGGAACTCTTTCCTGCTGGCAGATTGACACCACCCTCCTGAAGGATGGAGGCTAAGCCATGGAGCTTTTGTTGGCATAGGAGTAGCAGCGCCTGGGGACCTGCTGGCATAAGTAAACTGGTTCCTGGGTATATAACTTCCACGTTTTAGCTGACAAAATTATAATTGAAAAACTGTAATGTGAATTGGGTCTTAATCTTTCACTCCAGAAGAGAAGAACTATTTGTTTCCGAAGCATATTCATATGCTATTTCGGTAGCATATGGTCTTGTTTTATGATGTATGTTGGCATTTCTTGGGATGGAAAATGCAATACAAACATGACTGATCAGGAAAATCACTTATCGAAGTGTGGAACCAGAAGAAGAAAAACTTGATGTTCTTATCTCAGTGTACGAGCTTTTCAGGTACTTCCTGAAGAACATAGTGCCTCACTTAATTTAGATGGCTAATGTCAACCTCTCAGGTTTTCAGTATTTGATATTGTTCCCCAAATACTTCCTTGTAGATTTCCTTCCTTACTTTTTAGCCAGTTTGGGAAAGGAAAATAATATTAACTGTTGTTTCTCAGCTGCCCCTTTTTCTCTTACACATAGGGGAGGTTGAAGTGACAAGGAAAGATTACTTCAAGCTTTCATAAGAATCTTTGTAAGGAAGAAAAACTTTTTGTTACCATTGGGGATCTTGTATTAAAAAAAATTGTAAAAGTTCAGTAAGTTAAGAATTTACCTCTATAATACTAGTCTAGGCTTGTGGCTGGTTGGGAAATTGCTGGACTTTGTCCATGGTAGATAGACACCTGTTTCATATGGAACAGTTAAAATTGTGCTCCTTTGGACACGTCAATCACCAGTCATTCAGATTGTATCATGCATCTTTCAGCAAGTCATATAGTGAAAAATTCCATAGAACTGATGAAACCTAAACCAAAAATCTGCTTCAAGTAAGTGCTTCAGTTGCCAGGGTTTTATATTTCTAAACTATTTGTAAAAATAAAATGATCCTTTAGCACTTACTCAAAGAAGTTATTAATGTCTTTTAAATTTGAAACAACTTTATCAAAAATATTTTATAGGTATATGCTGCTTCATTATTAAATGTGTCAAGCAAATGCTGGTTGTGATCACTCAGTTCTAGGTATTCTTGGAACAGACTTAATGGAATTTTTTTTTTGATGCAGAACTGCGTGAATTGCTTATTCGTTCCAACTGTAATAACAACGCTGAAATGAAGAAAATTTGCGTAGCTCTTTCCTTCTGTTTTTGTACACAAGGTTATCAGATTAACATGTTAGGGCTGATGCTAGAGAGGTACAGTTCATAAAACCACCAGATTTTTCCTCTCACCACATACTCTTTGATTCCCAGTAGTGTGAAACTGTCTTTGTGCATCTTTGGGAAATACTGGGTTTGATGTTTGCAAAGCCTCTGGAAACTCTGGACATTTGTGATGAAAATGCTACTGGTTGGATGCTTTTTAGAAATTCTCTGCAGGTCATATTCAGACAGTTCAAGCTCCACCTAAGGTATTATCTCCCATCCACTGGCTTGATCCAGTTCCCCTCTAAGAGCCATATGTGAGCCCTTCAAAAGCCTTCAAAGTTGCTATATCTCCCTTACTGACTTACCAGGAATTAGGTGAGACTTAAGCTCTGTGAATATTGACCAGCATAAAAAAAATTATTTGGTATTCTAGTGTGGCCTTTGAATTTAAAGTACATCTGGTATATATTTTTCTCTGTATGTATCCCCCTCCCTCATCTTTTCTGTATATTGTGGACATTTGGCTACAAATTTGAAGAACATTTTCACATATCAGATTTTTTAAATGGATAGGTTTAAGTGTACTTCAATGAAAAGTATTTTTGCAAAACTGCATTTGTGAAGGCCACACAACTGTTCTATTGAGCATAATTCTAGTAATTATAACAACCTATAGAAAGTTTGCATTTTAAAGAAATGCAGTCTTCCTTACACTGGAAGGCCAAAGGAGCATATGTGTTAGAGCATACATGTATCTTGGAGGCTGAATATAAATTTGGCAAAGGTGATTAAAATACCTCTCAGGTAGTTGTAGAGAGCAATAAGGTCTCCCCTCAGCCTCCTTTTCTCCAGACTAAACATCCCCAGTTCCCTCAGCCGCTCCTCATAGGACTTGTGCTCTAGACCCTTCACCAGCTTCGTTGCCTGTCTCTGGACACACTCCAGCACCTCAATGTCTTTCTTATAGTGAGGGGCCCAAAACTGAACACAGGACTCGAGGTGCGGCCTCACCAGGGCCGAGTACAGGGGGACAATCACCTCCCTACTCCTGCTGGCCACGCTATTTCTGATAAAGGCCAGGATGCCGTTGGCCTTCTTGGCCACCTGGGCACACTGCTGGCTCATATTCAGCTGCCTGTTGACCAACACCCCCAAGTCCTTTTCCACCGGGCAGCTTTCCAGCCACTGTTCCCCAAGCCTGTAGCATTGCCTGGGGTACCATCTCTGGGTATATATTTCCTCTTCTTCACATTGCTGTCCAGAGAGGCTTAAGATCCATGGGGACACTGGTTCTGTAGGAGGGTAGAACAGGACAAATTAATTCACCACTTAGTAAGACAAAAAGGAGGTATTTTGATTATTCTGACCAAATAAAATCTCATTCTCCAGGAGAATGAGGGGAGAGTGGAGAACTCCCGGTGGAACGAAGAGATGGAAAGTAGTTGTGCTAGAATCAGGAAAGTAGTTGTGCTAGAATCAAAACTCCTGAATGACATTGTGCATTAGGGGAGACAGGATGTGTTGTGAGGAAGGAGATAGCAGGAAGCAGGATGATTGCTGGCATTTAAATAAAGCTACTTGACTTTTATCAGATAGGGGGAAATGATTGCTTGGCACTTATATTAATTGCTGAAGAGACATAGGAGACTTTCATTTTGAGCCTAAGCATGATGGGATACCTCATCAAGGGTACAGAATAGATTTCACTTGGTCTAAAAAAGTTAAATATGAGAAAGAGCATTTTTTTATGTGTGCATCTTAGATTAGAGCAGAACTTCACTGTAAGCAATTTGTTGTAGTCTGCTAACGCTGGCTGCTAAAGACCAGAGTTGCTTCCCGAACTGGCCTCAACTGGCAAACCTTCTCCCTGTAGCTGCTGACCTTTGTCCCAAGAAGCGTATCTGTGTAGAGCAAGCAGCCCCCGCCATATAAACCTGCTCAAGTCCAAGCGTTTTCCTTCTCGTGAAGAATCTGAAGGTGGAGATAGTCTGCTCCCTTGTAGTTCCCTTCCTCACCTGCCTTTCTCCAGCTCACCTGGAACCCGCTGATCTTTGTTGGGCGGCATATTCCAGATCTGGCAACTTCATTCAACCAAAGTTTGGATTTTTTTTTCTCTTTTTTTTTTTTTTTTTTTTATGACAATGCATTAAAGAATGAGATAAACACAGAAAACTGTGTCTGTAGAGTTCGGAATACATTACACTCTCAGTAATCGAACTATAGGTATGTATGCAATCAAAACTGTGTTCCTGTATCCAACTTCAACTATCTGAGAAATAGCATATACTTCAGGACTTGACATACATATATGGTATTATTTGCAACACCTATGTAGCAAAAGCAGATTAAGAAAGTGAGGATTTAGTCAAGTTGACTGGACCTAAACCCAGTGGCTCAAACTGAGAGATGAATCAGAAGCAGATTCCTGCAGCAGATGACAGAACAGAATCAAAGCTGATCACTGCTGGCTAGAGTGACGTGGTTTGGCTGGGTTACTTACTGTGATGAGAAAGGCAAATAGTTAAAATTTTAGTAATAAATGAATTTAGAAAACATCTTTCCCTAGACTTTTATTTTTTCCCTGAGAAATACAAAGATCAGTAAGCAATATATCTGAGATTTTACTGCAATTTCCCAGTGGACACTCATGAATAGAATTGGGAGGGAAATGTTTTCTCATCACAGGAAGCTCCCATTCTCAATAGGGATTAAATATTCAAAATGCCAAAAAATGTTCATGAATCAACAGTCTAAAAATATTCATTAAATATAAATCAACCCTTCTTTTGTTTTGATTTTCATTATTCTTTTTTATTACTTTGTAAAATAATTCATGTGTGGTTTTTTTCAATATGACCCAGTATAGTCCTAAAAAGAAAATACTTTTAAAATTAAAAAATACTAATTTGGGGGGATTTAAATGTCAAAACAGTTTTCCAAAGTATTTTATCAAAAAGACTGTCTTTATTTTTATCAAAAAGACTGTCTTATAGAACTTTGACAAATTGGCATTTTATAACACAATACATCTACAAAGTAAAATTTCCTATCAATCAGGTTTAATCACAGATCTTTTAAACACCACTGTCCTGTATGATTAAAGTTATTCATTGGAGTATTGCATTAAATCCGCCTTTATGCCAGTGAGAGCTCCTGTAAGTAGATACAGACCACTGAATTCTCAGGATCCAGTGTGAAAAATTGATGCAAGAAGTAAGGATATTAAAACACAGAGATGCTATAGGCCTGCAGGAAGTGACTTCATTGTCCCTCTAAAAAAATTATTAATTAGTTTTCCATAACCCTAATCTTTGAACTGCAACAGGTCATTGCAAAATTTTAATTATTTTTGAAGCCCCTGTGTAATGAAAAATCCTTTCTCAACCTACAGATTCTAATACTTTGTTACACAAAAAGCATGGATGTATTTTGAAAAAAAAAAAAGCGCTCATTATTTTATTCCCAATAAACTATGCATATTGTAAAGCACCGGTTTGTCATCAGTTCTACAGAATCTTTATTGCAAACATAGGCTTGCATCAGTTCATCTTCATCAGGTTACTTTGAAAAAGACTACAGTGCTTTGGCATCATCTTTATAAAATCATTCAACCTTTTTTAAAGGATTGCTATTAAAAAGCAGTACCTGAAGTGATTTGTGACTCCAAGTGACATGACATGGTTGTGGCCCCACTGTTACACGAAACTTTCCTTTTTCAGAAAGACTAGACCCATTTCTATACTCTCTCTTACATGCTCTTTCTATTGTTGATTTTCCTTGTTGTTCCCCCCATTTTCCTTTGTTTAGCACAGTAAATGTGATTGTCGCCACCATTAGTAAAAGGCCACAGGCTTTGTATTGACCTGGCAGTGCAGGATCTCAGGATTTTTTGTGCTTGCCTTGGCCTGAACTGGTCTTAGCTTGCTTTAATAATTGTCTAGTGGTCAAGTGACTTTTGTTTGACTGCTTGTAGCTCCATGTCTGGGAATACTGCATGTGGCAAAGGTCTGACAAACCTAGGTAGTCATCATGGGACGAGTTAACAGCCCTTTGTGTTAGACTGGGCTAAGGGATGCTACTGGACAAATTTCAAACTTTAGCTGGAAGTTGACCTTGTTAAGAAAACTTATAAAAATAACTCCAGATGGACACCAAGACTGAGGAGGAAAGGATTCCACCAACATGGACATCATGCCCCTCCCAATGAAGACCTCGGGGAGATGATGACACTGTAGAACGCACTCCTCTCTGATGGAGGAAGAAGATTGGCACTGTCAACCCAACCCAAACGGACATCGGAAGGGTGAGCATAGTTCCAGGGGAAAGAGGTAGATAATAGCAACTTTTATCGTATAACTGTTATAAGGATATAATTTATGAGATTTTTCTATATAATTTGGTCTGAACGTAGAGCATCAAAACTGGACTAATGATTTGGATAACTACACTGCTAAAATGCTGATGGGACAAACAAAGAATTCTCAGTTCCATATGTACAGAATGTTCCTTATTACTTAGAACAAGATTTTGGGTGTGTATCATCAGTTGTTTGATCAAGATACTTTTTGTTTCCTTTTGCTGGACTGATCATTGCTACTTCCTGGAGTCAGTGTTTTCTCAAAGCTTTAGTTTGGCCTAAAAGATCAGGAACAAAGAATGAAAGTTTATTTTCTTGCTTTTTTATGTTCAGTAATCACAGTTTTCTTTATAAAAATCTAGCTAATAGATGGCCAAGATGAGTAAATTTAGAAAGGGCAGTATTTTATCGTCATTCTACTTCTGAATTTTCTAATGAAATAGAATGCTATAATAATTTTTTACATATCTACTGAACATGTGGAATCACATTATACCTGTGAATATAAAGTTACATCCCTAGATGCACGTGAAAAATTCTGAATGCCCTAGACTGTTTTCTTAAGATGTTGGATTTATATGAGAAAATATGTCTGCCCAAACCCAATCAGTCTTTTAATTTCTCTGTAGTTACTTTAATTGAACAAGATTAAAAGCAAACTAAAGGCAATAACAACAGGGACAATCAAGTTAGCGTGGCAAGGGAGTCTTGTTTACAAACTATAGCCAGCATCAATTCATTTCTGGCCTCTGTTCCTGACCTCCACTTCAAAAGCAATTATTCGCAAATAACAAATCTTGTGAACTCTGAGGACCTGGCATATTATGGATCTTGTAAGTATAATAACCATATATTTACTAGTTCTAAAAGCTTCATTTGGGACCTCCAAAGGAGCAGGCAGATTTAGCAGCCAGATGTCTGTTTATTGAACTGCTATATGCAAATAATATTTGTAAGCAGTAAACTGGGATTCTAAAATGGTGCCTATAGTAAAAAAGGCAAAAATATAAACTAAACTTGCATGTACTTTTATTGCTTCAAAACCATCAGAATCAAGACTATTATCTCTAGATAACAGTATTTTTTTTCCTTTTGCTTCCACAAATAATAGATTGATGATCCATAAATTGTCTTCTGTGCTGGAAACCCAAAAGGCTCTTAGACTGCAATAGTAAAACATGACTTGCTTGATTATCCTGTTATTCTTTTCAAATACACTGATTTTTTTTTTTCCCCAAAGCAATCAAATGTTTTCAACTTTCTGAACATTTGCAATCATTATTATTTTCTATGGTTTATTCCTCAGAAGATTTAATTCCACCCCTAATTATAAAAAGTAACCCCTATTATGAACAGTACCTTATTCTGTTCACCGTGCCAATAAAAACTGAAAAACGCGGAGAATGAGATATATATTAATCTATATAAGAACAGCAGATGCCATCCCTTTACCAATGCAAATGTGGTGTAGTTAGTTCAGTAAAGATAAGTTAAAATAAGTCTCCCATGATCCAAATTATTATTATTTTTGAAGTAACCAAAATCAGACATTGCCATTCATTCCCTTTGCTATAGAAAAGCTCCTTGTCTGGGAGCTATTGTTTATCTCCTTATTTAAATTCTAGTTAGTGTTTATCAGAAGCAAACCTCATAACGATTCTTTCTAACACTGGCAACGTTTAGTAGCAAACACAAAAAGCCTGCAGTTTATTACACACATTTTGATTTATAAGTGAAGTCTCATTTGGTTAACAGCTTTATTTATCTTATTGGTATCTCAAGGAAATCAATGGCTGACAAGAGTTTGAAATTAAAATGCAGTCAAACTAAAGTACCTTCAGAACAAATAAATTACCTATTACCATTGAAATACTTAATCTCTTTGCTGAACATCTTTGAAATACTTAAACATAGAATTAACAACAACTTTGTATTACAGAGGACCTGTGTAACATTCATCAGTGTCATGCCTAAAAGCCTTTCGAAAGCAATTAAATAAAGTAAGCCATGGTTCACCGTTTGTTTTAACGGTATATTGAAAAAGAATCAAAGCTATTTGACTTCTGTTTGTGACTGTGTTTGTTGCATCCTGTTCCTGTTGTGTTAGTTTCATTCAATGGGCTTTTGGTTCTGTGTTGCAAAGGCCAGGGAGGTTTCCTTCTCTCACTCCCCTCTTCTTTGATGAGTATTTTGGCTTCTGGAAGTGTTTTTCATCTTCCTCTGAGACAATGGTGACAGGCTATGGCCAGAGATGGGATGTTGGTCAGATGTGCTAGCCGCCACATGATACTGAAAGTCTGAGAAACATGGCTTGTATCTTGCTGACATGTTCAGGATTAATGTGATCGTCAGATTTGGAGTTGTCCTGGTTTAGGCCAGAACGGAGCTAGTTTTGTCTTCAGCAGCTCCTGTGTTTTGGATTTAGTGTGAGAAGAACGGTGATAGCACACTGATGTTGCTGGTTGCTGCTGAACGACCAAGGACATTTTGCAGTTTCCCAGGTTTTGCTAACGTGCAGATGCAAAAACTTGGGAGGGGCAGAGCCAGAATAGTTGATCCAAACTGGCCAAAGAGAGTATTCCATACCATAGACGTCATGCCTGATATAAGTGAGGGTTGGCCGGTGGGCCACTAGGCTTTTGAGACCCTTCACTTGCCTTAATCCTTAAGCTTCCCTTCGGGTTGCTTTTTTTTTTTCCCTATTTTTTTCCTTTTTGTTTTTCGTTCGTTCGGCTGTTTGTTCCCTCGCCTGCTCTCTCTGGAACTTGCTGTTCTGGGAGAGCTGGGGGGGGATACCCCTGCTCCCTGCCTGCTGCTCAGGACGGGCTGTATCGGTCGTTGGGTGGTGAGAAATTGTGCATCTTTTGTTTTATATATTCTGTTATCCTTATATATATTATCATTATTATCATTATTAATATATTCTTATATTTTTCCTTTGCTGTCCTGGTGAACTGCTTTTATCTCAACCCACGAATTTCCCTTTCTCTCCAATTCTCGTTCCCACCCCATCGGGGAGGGGGGGAGTGAAAGAGCGGCTGCGTGGTATTGGGTTACAATTTGGGGTTAAACCACGACAGGAATCAAAGACTTTCATCCACAGCCTAACTGGCAGTGAACATTGCCTTCTCGGTTTTGGTTTTCCAACTTCCTCTTTGACATTGGCCATGATTCATTTCACAGGATCATTTGGGTGTCTTTTTTTAACCATCTGCAACTTCAGGAACTTAGGACATTGGTGATGCCTTCAACCTCTTTTGTTCCTACTCTGTTCCTTCTGGGGCTTCGAACTCTGTGGCAGGCTAGCAAGCAAACACCCACTCAGCCACTTGCCCTCCCCCCTGCCCCCCCCCAGCAGGATGGAGGGAGGAAATAGGAAGGACAGGAATGAGGAGGTTCATGGGTTGAGCCAAAGACAGGGAGATTGCTCACCAATTACCGTTGTGGGCAAAACAGCCTCAACTTGGGGAAAATCAACTTAACTTATTGCCAATTAAAATAAATATTTAATTACTAATTCGGGTAGTGAGAAACAAAAAGATAAACATTAAAATTACACCTTTCCTCTTCCGTTCCCCAGACTCCCCTAACCCCTTTGAGTAGTATAGGGGGGATGGGGGTGGTGGGTTATGGTCAGTACACAGCAGTTTCTCTCTGCTGCTGCTTCCTCCTCACACTTTTCCAGTGCTTCAGTGTGGGCTCTCCACAGGCTGCAGGAAAAAATCTTCTCTGGCGTGGATCCTCCATGGGCTGCAGTGGATATCTGCTCCACCATGGAGCACCTCCTCTCCCAGCTTCATATCTGACCTTGGTGCTTGCAGGGCTTTTTTTCCTACTTTTTTCCTCACTCTTTTGTTGTCCAGTGTTTTTGCCATTTCTTAAATATGCTTTTCTAGAGGTGCCACCCTGCGGTGGGTCTGTTGGAGCCAGCTGGAACCAGCTGTGTTCAGCATGGGACAGCCCCGTCCTCTCCTCACAGAGGCCACCCCTGCAGCCCACTGCTACCAACATCTGTGTGCCTGCACCCAATGCAGGTCTCGAGGGTATAGGGAATCATATAAGGCTTCATTTGTTTTAGGAAGCTATAGCGTGTTTAATAGTGTATCAGCAGATGAAGTGGAAGTTGAAACTTCTGGTCGTGGTTTAAACCCAGCCAGCAACTGAGCACCACACAGCCACTCTCTCACTCCCCCCTGGTGGGATAAGGTAGAGAATCAGAAGGGTAAAAATGAGAAAACTCATGGGTTGAGATAAAGGCGGTTTAATAGGTAAAGCAAAAGCCGTGTGTGCAAGCAAAGCAAAACAAGGAATTCGTTCACTGCTTCCCATGGGCAGGCAGGTGTTCAGCCATACCCAGGAAAACAGGGCTCCATCACGCCTAATGGTTACTTGGGAAGACAGACGCCATCACTCTGAACATCTGCCCTTTCCTTTTTCTTCCACCAGTTTTATATGCTGAGCATGACGTCATATGGTATGGAATATCCCTTTGGTCAGTTGGGGTCAGCTGTCCCAGCTGTGTCCCCTCCCAACTTCTTGTGTGCCCCCAGCCTCCTCGCTGGTGGGGTGGGGTGAGGAGCAGAAAAGGCCTTGACTCCGTGTAAGCACTGCTCAGCAGTAACGAAAACATACCTGTATTATCAGCACTGTTTCCAGCACAAATCCAAAACACAGCCCCATACTACCTACTATGAAGAAAATTAACTCTATCCCAGCCAAATCCAGCACAACTAAACATCTATAATGCTTGTAATAGAGGGAAACTGGATGTAATACATCAGGCAGTCCCTGGTTTTGTCCATAACAATAAAACTAAATGATAAAACAGTGACCTTGCTCTGGCCTTGAGGCCAGGTGACACACAGAACCGTCATCTTCACGTGACACAGCCCTTTGCCCTGGATATTCTCTGGTGATGCTAAGTCATAACTGTCGTGTTGTGTGAACGTATTTTTAATTCACTTCAAAATGTCTGAAATAATGTGATGACTGTGTTGCAGCCCACCCACAGAGGTCTTGTCATGGCATGAATTTTTTATGTCCTCAGGTGTGGCTAGAGGTTATACGGAGTCATATACGGCTTCAAAGCTGTCTGGGGTAGTACTGGCAGACTGTGGAGGGTAGAGACAGCCAAATTTGATGAAGTCTCATCTATGCTGTCTTTTTGAGGAATCTCTAGAGAGGACCATGTTGAGAAAGCCTAGGCTTTGTCTTGAGATGAGTTAACTGAGATGAAAACAGGAAGCCACCAAACAGTTAGGTAATGTGGACAACCAGGGGTCCAGTGCTTAAGCAATTCCCAGGCCTTCTGTTATGTAGAGGTGTAGATATACATTCTGAATACCTTGAAAAAAAAAGGCAAGTACAGGTATACACAAAAGCATTTAGATCTTTTTCAGGTGCCTGTCAATTACCAGGAAGTACTTGAAAAGCTCACCTAACTTGTAGATTTTCACACAAAGCATTCTTCCCATTAAAGTAGGTTTTTTATACCTGTGTAGATAAATCTGTGGATTTGAGTCCCATAAGGGTCCACTTAAATCTTATGTGCCGTGGTACTGAGAGTCACTGAAATGTCTGTGGATCCTGCCACTTGAGAAGAGGTTGAGTTTAGGTCGATTAGGAAGGCGGCACAGGGAGCTGAGTATAGGACCCTATTTTCTCTGTTAGTTGGAGTTGCCTATAGTTCCTAGCAATTTATTTTATTCTTTACTCTCTCCTGCTGTAAATGAATAGCTTGATTAGTACATAGATTTACTTAGTTGTATTTATGTATATGCATGAAAATGAATTGCTGAACTCTGCGCAAATACTCAAAAAACTGCTGAAGGAACGCTGAGCTGAAATAATTAATTTGCATTCAGTTTTTAAGTTCCATAATACTATGGTACTCTTGTTTATAAGAATTACTCCACAGTGTAGATCAGGAGTATAAACCTGACCTCCCAGCCAGATATCATTCACCAGCACTGTTTGTCTACTCTTCGGCCCATTTCTTGCTCTTGTTTTTCTCAAGGGCCTTCAAAGACACCCAGGGACTAAGGAGCTTGTCCATCCTCCATCCTATGATTGAAAACGCATTCCCCAAAGGTATAATACATCAGGTGAATAATACATATACATTTGTGTGAGGTCAATATACGTAGGCATTTGGTCATGTATGTGCCCTGATATATACGCTTATTCCTGTGCAGTACCAGACATGTCTATCACAAGATGGAGGTTGTCTGCACTTTGTCTATGCAATGGATGTATGGGATATCACATGATGAGCGAGAGGCTACAGAGTCATTTTGCTTTCTCTGAAGAACAGTGGGCTCCATCCCCAGTTTGTACACTAGCCCCCGGGGAATCTTCCTGTGCTCTGTTTCATTGATCCATGGCAGGCAGTCATCATGAAAGCTCTTCTGGTGGAGAAGGTATACTCCCACAGGTAACAGTCGTCAGTCAGGCCCACTAGAGATTCTGACATCAGAGAAAACAGAGATTCCACAAGCTGTGCCCAAGATGTGCCCAAGCTGGGGGTAAGCCCATGAATGAACATGAGCAATGGACCAACATGTTCAAGAAAAACTCTGTTGGTAAGCAGATGGGATGATGAATGTTAAACTGGCTATAGCTTTTACAGAGTTTATTCCCAGAGATAAGTAATCATATTAGAATTGAGTATGATCCCTCTTATCTCCAACAATGTAAAATAGATTTAGGAAGTCATAAACAGCCAGAAGAGCCATAGTTCATGAGGCCTCCACAGAAATGTGTTTGAACTGCGATTGACTTTCTCAGAACATTCTCAGGAACTGGCATTTTCACTTTCCAAATACCTTTTACTATAAAAGGAACATCTTTGGATAACCTTGGAGGATGCACAAACCCAGGAAAAACAAACCCAAACTGGGAAAGAACACAGCACAGGACTTTTGGCAGATTATGACACTGTACAGATCTTCTGGTTGAAGAAAGGCTACCTGTTCGGGTGAAAGTAGAAATTGTGAATATCAAATTGGGAGCGAAGATAACATTGTGGTGAAGATAATGGACTAAAACTCAGGAGAGATGGATTTAACTCATAGCTCTACTCTCTTTCCAATTTTATGACAGTTATTTCATCCCTCTTTGTTTTGGTCTACAGACACGGATGAGATATTGCATTCCCTCTATCTCTTCTCTGTCTTCTCTGCTTAGAATATGACTTCTGCCATGAATAACTTTAATGAACAATGCATACATAAGCACACTGTGAAATCTCTAAACAAACTCTTTGGTCACTCCAGTTCATAGTTCTGCAATCCAAGAACAGTCATGACCAGTCACAATGAAAACCAGAATCTGAGAATACTTAATGCAAAGAGAAGGAAAAATGGCATTGAAATAATGAGTGATGATCAGAATCCTTTCAAAAGACACTGAATCCCAGACAGACAAACAGCATAAAGCTTTGACTTGTTTTAATAGCAGCTGAATGATCTGTCAGTGGTAAATTCATTGACTAATGTTATCAGACCTACTGGAGCATCTAAGTCTGTATACCATATTAAAGTAGAGATACTGATAAACGTGTGGGAGTCAGTAGTCATATCTTTTTAATTCCTATGTTTCATCATCATCCATCATAGTTAGGTAGTTGCTAAGCATTCTGGACATGAACTGACTTTCCCTCTTTTTCAATCAGCATTCAAATGTTATATTGCTCAAGTTGTTAACTTCCCTCCAAAACTTCCACGTATTGATGGGCACTGATCCCAGCTATGTGCATTGTTGTGAACCTTAAGTCTTCCTTTCAGCTACTACTGAGTTACTACTAGCACGGACACACAATTTTAAAGTTCACTTATTTCATTCTTTCACAACCATTCAAATTCAGCCTAGTATTTTGGTTTTTATCTTCCCTGATTAGTATGTTAGTTGGCTACAGATGTAAAGCTATACAACCAGTTAGTTATTGATAATAGAAGGCATCTATCCAGGGAATATCCTGTTTTGCAGGAAAAAGAAAGGGTAGGTATCTGTCCCAAGAGCGCAAAGCCCAAAGATGTTACAGGGAGACTTCTCTTTGTCTACAGTGGTCAGGCCCCAAGTGATCCATATCTGCAAAATGAATGTCTGTTGCTCAGTTGTACCGTCAAAAGGAAAAAAAGAACTGATGCATTTGAGCTCTTTTATTTTTAGCTTGATGCAAAGCTGTATTAAGTATAATCCCATTTTTCAGAGTGAATGAAATCCTGTGTTATCTGAAAAGCTAGAGCTGCTGTCTCAGATTTATGGAGCTTAACTTGTTTAGCTTGACAGATGCTGTTCAGGATCAAAAGACATTGATGCAAACAATGCTGTATCTTCAAGGCCAGAAAAACTCTAGGGAAGAAGTCTTGGTACAATGTAGGATAGAAGGAAGAAGCATGTTAAACGTATAGATACAATAGTTTTCATAAGCATGAGTCCCAGGATATAAGACAAGTCCAGTCAGGCAAGTGCAGCAATATTCTGTTGCTCACTCATAAGATCTTTATGTGATGGTCTCTTATTTTTTGGTAAATCCTTTTAGCTTAAATCCTGTTCTTTTATCTCACTGCTTCTCTAGGATGCCACAAAGACAGATTATTTCTTTATTTCCAAGACCTCCTTATTTTGCAATATAAAAACAGTACAGTCTCTAAAAAATTATCCTCAATATTTTGTTACAATCTGAAAAAAATTTACTAATTTCTGGACAGAGGCCTTAGCGTTGGATGGATTGTGTAGAATTATGGAGTTTCTTTCCATTGCAATAGCACTGTTATTGTAAGAAGACTTGTGAGTCTCACAGTCTTTGCAAATGTAATTCCAAGGGAGCACAGAAACATCAGAGAGGATTTTGTGTCAAGTCTATGCTCCTTTGTACAGCTTTAAAAGATGTTTGACCCCAAAGTAATAGCCATCTAATAAAGGTTGAATGATGCTTACATGCTGATTACTGTTTAGTCACACAGTCAAGTTCAAGCGTTCTTGCTAGTATTTCTTTTATAAACAATATCTCTTCAAGACTTTCCCTTTGGTTATTTTGCCAATAGTTAACCTTTGTTTTTTTCTTTTCTTTTCTTTTCTTTTCTTTTCTTTTCTTTTCTTTTCTTTTCTTTTCTTTTTTTTTTTTTTTTTAGCCCTAGCAGAAGTGTAACTATGTGAAAGAGCAGAATGTCAATTCTTGTTCCACTTTTGGGTTTCATTGCTGTTTCTGGCACAGTACCTAGTGAGCACAGATACCAGTCTGTGCCTAGCTGGAGGCTGGAGAGACAGGCAAAGGCTATGGCAGGTATATGGATCTCTAACCACGTCACATTTTTATTGAATCCTATCATTGCAGAAGAAAGGAGGGAACAACTGAAGGCCAGATTTGTAGGCTTCTTACGGGTCTTTACACTCAAATAAGTAGGCATTGCACTCACGCATTAGGTAGGCATCCAACTCTCTGCCGCATACAGAAAAAATGGGAAATTAGCACAAATGTTCATATTCAGCCACATGAAAATACCATTATTAGAGCAAAAAGCACTGAACACATTCAGTCCAGCTGTGTTACATCTAAGAAATCTTTCCTGGTTATGAAATATTTAGTTCCAAACCAGAGATTTCTTCTCTATTTCAAACAAGCTAATAACTGTGAAGACATTTTACAGATTATCAGACAACTGTCTAGTTGCTTCTAGCAATGTTTTTTTTCCACATGTGAGAAACAAGCTAGCTTTTCCCATCTCTAGCATTGTAATTCAGTCTGGTACAATATGTTGCAGAAACAGGAAATTTGACATTTCTAGAAAACTGCTGGCTGCAATTTGTAATATGTTGCAGAATTGTGAAGTCACAGAAATGGCATTTCTGTGAATGTCACGGTCTTGGTGGAACTAATGACAACAGAATAAATAAAACAATTAATGGTATGATTATTGAATACTACCCAGACTCGGTGTTACAGGTTTTGCAGAGAATGAAGTGGTATTGCACAATTTCGTAATCTAGTGAATTGTCTGGGACCGATGCTCAGAATTTGTCTTCTGCTGGTGAGCATGTAATGTTGTATAGCTGGACACCTAAGCAGAAACTTGAAAAGTATCATAACATCTAAATGATTTTTTGTATGTAAATTTTATTACCTACATCAGCACCAACTACGCATAAAAGCATGAGCTGCTTTCAGAATGTTCCCAGATGTGGTAATACATTTAATTTCTAGCTACAAAGAAAACCTGTATGGTTAATGCTTAATTATGAAGTCCTCTGAAAGTCAATTTTTTTCATCATTGTAAATACAAATTAAGACACTGGCTTTTATGGGAAATAACTAGTATACTCTTCAGGTAAAGGAGGAGCTCAAATTTTCTGTTGCTATAAACTGACATCTCAATGATTAACCATGAAGAAGAAGATTCTAATGAACCAAATTAATGTCACAGTCAGTACCATCCTCTCTGTATTAATCAATTTGGTATTAAATTCCATTTGCTGTACTTGTCCTAACAGTATCAGTTTTCAGAAGACCAAAGAAGTTCTTTTTTTTTTTCCTCTGAATGTATAGCTGCACTACAGAAGAGATCAAAGGGAAGTTACACATTTTTTTCTTCACAGTAAGGTCATCCGAAGAGAAGAGTCTGTTTGAAATTTGTAAGGGAAACGCATTTTTCCTTTTTCCTGCTAAGACAACCCACAAGGAAACAAAGTTCCTAATTATTGGTTTGAGTTTTCTGCTGACTCATGGAAGCATTTAAATTGGTTGATAGTATTCATATTTTCAAAGTTTTTTGTGCAACTTTAAATAATAATAACATTCTTAGCTTGATTCCTAAATAATCAGGCTTTCATGATCACTGTCTGGTTGTCCTTAACTTCTAAACAGTAAACTCACTGACCATTTCAGATGGAATTGAGTCAGAAGCAGAGGAACCTAGTTGTCTATAAGACTTACAGGTGTCTTCTGGGTAGAGAAAGGAGACCCTGTACCAGCCCTCCCTAAGAGAAAGGCTGCTGAATATGTATTACTAGATAGGTGTGAACCCATGTAGGAAAACAATGTGAATGCTTTAAACAGGAATAAAAATATTTTGTCAGAACTTCCAATCAACCCTAAGATGCAAATGCACAGAAAAAAAAATGCTCGGTAAATTTTGGTGCTCTCATTACTGCTTTTTGAAGATTTTCCTCTTGATTCTGTTAGAATAAAAGCTGAGACAGTGGGGCTTAATACTATAGCAGATGATGGGCTTCATAACAAAATACATAGGTGTGGAATCCCAGGTCCCATGGAACACTAGGAATGATCTCCTATAATTTCTCCTGAAGTACCAAATCTATTTAATCCCCTATTTGGGTCTCCCTTCATGCTATACCTTCCATGGGTTATGGGAGGGGGAGGATAAGATTCAGAGCGGGTGCCAGGTTTCGGTGTTCAAGAGTTTGCTTGGTCATGCAGTGATAAATACGTCCTAGGACAGAGAAGGCTCCTTCCGGAGGTTTTTCCTTCTCCTGCAGCATGTGGAAAGGGTTACACGAGGGTCCGTGAAACATATTTCAACTACTGGATAGCTCTACAGATCCCCTGCAGGTCAGGAAATTGATTTTGTTGCCTTTCCTCTGTGAAGCTACTAAAGCATTGCATAGAGAATTTACACGTAAATGATTCTTCAGAGAGAGAGAGATCTTTATCATTCATTATGTCAGTTTGATTTCTAATGGATAGTCAAATTAATGAAAATTCCGTTGCAATCACAACTTTTCCTGGAAAAGAATTAATGCTGGAGTTAATGTAACTTGTTTCATGGTCTAATGGTCATTGAGAAAATCTGAAAAATGAGTCCATATAATTAGTTATCCGTACCTTGTAAACACGACTTAGAAACCTCAAAATATTAATGTGAATCATCTTTTTTTTCTCAGGAATATAAAACGTATCTGAAGTTCATGCCAGAAATCTAATGTTACTAAGGGGTTTATTACCTGAAATGCAGAACTTGAGGCTATTCATTTCCTTAAAGATGTTGCAGTAAATGTCATTGTTAGCTGGAACCTAAAGTGTCAGGGATCAATACCAAAGCCATTATTCTGTTAAACAAGAACAGCAGCAGTGCAAGGGATTAAGAAGTAATTGAAAATAAAAACAATGAGAAAAGTGCAGCTCTAATAATTCTTAATTATCAAGAAATAACAGTGTGCTAGGTCTTTGGAAGCAAAGAAGCATCACTGTTCTGGATTCAAGCTTGTTACTGTATTCACGTGACATAGCAAACTCTCCAAATTCTCTCTGCTGGCCAAATACAAGCTGAAGATAGCGTTACTGTTTAGCTGAAATTGCATGAAAAGGCTTCACAGAAACACTGCAGCGTCAGACTAATTTAGCACTTTGGAGCATCAAAGAACTCTGTAAACATTAACTAAATGTTAGTGGTAGTTCCTTGAATCTGTAAGCCAAAAAATAAGATCTCCCTCCCTTGTAGATGCATTAGAGTTGCAATTTTATTTGTCACATACAAGGGACTGAAGAGAGCAAGTGCTTTTGTATTAGTGATTCAGATTACATGAGGAAACTCTGCATCCATCTTACCATGATGTGTGAAATATCATTTGGATAGGACAGAGCATGTGATATTTGAGAGCAGGTTTAAAATAAGTAAATAAAGTTAAATGACCTAATAGGCACAAGCAGACAATTTTTTCAATATTTAATATTTCAATACTTACTATTTACATATGTTGATTCTTTTTACATCTGTCATAGAATCATAGAATTGTTTTGGTTGGAAGAGACCTCCAAGATCATCAAGTCCAACCGTTAACCTGTCACTACCAAGTCCACCACTAAACCATGTCCCTAAGTGCCACATCTACACATCTTTTAAATACCTCCAGGGATGGTGACTCCACCACTTCTCTGGGCAGCCTGTTCCAGTTCCTGATAACCCTTTCAGTGAAGAAATTTTTCCGAATATACTGTCACTTGCTACATTTATGCTGTCTTCAGATCCCTGATGATAGAAGAAGAACCTGTACAGAGGAAGAGAACTTGGGGCTTAGCACTACTGAAAAAGGTTTGAAAGTACATCTGCGACCCAATCTACCTACCTGGGTACTTGATGTGAAGCAAGCTGAAGCACTGTTTCACCTAAAAGCGTCCTAAAGCAAGCACCCTACCTAGTCAATAGAATGAGAAGGATCTCTCTGATATGTGCAGAGGGAAAATGCTGCTCACTTATTTTAGGCATCTGTCTTTCTCATGCAGTCTATAGGGAACAGTATTTGTGGAGTGATGGTGAGTGTCTTTGGCATAATAGCCTAAGAGAGATGGGGGTCGGACTCTTCTCCCTAGTAACAGACAACAAAACAAGAGGAAATGGCCTCAAGTTGCGCCAGGGGAGGTTTAGATTGGACATTCATAAAAATTTCTTCACTGAAAGGGTTGTCGGGCATTGGAACAGGCTGCCCAGGGAGGTGGTGGAGTCCCCATCTCTGGGGGTATTCGAAAGACGTTTAGATGAGGCCCTAAGGGCTATGATTTAGTGGTGGACTTGGTAGTGATAGGTTAATGGTTGGACCTGATGATCTTGGAGGTCTCTTCCAACCAGAACAATTCTATGATTCTATGACTCTATGATTCTAAGATCAGAGCACTCATTCAGAAGGCGAAAGACACAGAGCTCTCGTTCCAGCTACCAGACACTTTTTGTCTTCACACACTGGAAGTGTAATGTAAAATGTAAGAAGCTTAGAAGGAGTTGCACTTGGAGCTTAGTTTCCCCCTCCCCAAGTCTGCAGCTTAAACTCTGTGTGAAGTTTCCTCTTACTTCCCTCTTTCTGGAAGCTTAGTTTTTTTCTTCCTCACTGCACAATACTACAGGTTCACCGGGAGGGTGGGAATGACCTTTCCTGGATATCCCATAGCTTCATCACTCAGAGGCTCTTCCGAGATGTTTTAGCCATGGCAGCAGCTGCTCTCAGACTGGGAAAGGACATTAATTTGGGTCTCATGAGATTCACTGTGCGTGTGCGAAGCATCTCCATGGCACAGTGTGTAGAAGATGTGTTACTGATATGCAGAAGTGCAGACTGACTGCACAGAATGTGAAGCAGGGCCAGCATGTCCCAGATGCGGTAAACCTACTGCATGTCTGCTGTGCATTGGGACTGTGGCCATTTGTCAGGGTCTTCTGGACACCAGGCATCCTGGGTGGAGCTGCAGCTGAGCAGCAGGTCCTCCTCTGAGCGTATTGTTGCCTACAAATCACAGGCAAATATACCACACTTTTCGGTGTTACCAAGGAGAAGTTAAGGTCCTTAGGCAACTTGGTAAATCTGGACCTGAGGATAATTTTGTAGTTCTTGGTCAGGTCTAGTTTTCACTTTTCTCCTCCATATATGGCAATCTGAATCAAGTGCCAAATCTCGTTGCTTTCAGTGAGAAACAAATTGAGACCTATATTCATCCCTATTTATTATCTATATCGCAATGATATCAATCGCTAAGATCATGCTTGTTTATTTGCCAGGTTTCACTGGCATCACTGAGGCTACCTACTCCTCACACAGATGTTCCAAATCTCCGTTGAGTAGTTGAAGTTGAGTCAAAACTTTTTGTCGTGAGATGAGAGCAGTGAGGATTTGCATTGTGCAATGTGGAAGCACTCTTGCTCCTAATCTTTTCAGAAGATTCAAGATTCGGAGACTATCTCAAATGTAGCAATAGCCTACAAAATCTAAAAGGAGATGAATATACTCAGAAACTGTGTGGAATTTATGTATTGTAAGAGTAGTGTAAGAATTTAATCCCTTTCTAGTTAAGAAGAGGATTCCCACATTTGATCTGTCTTCTGTGTTGACCTAAATTTTTGCCCTTTCACTGTTGCTTTCATCCCTCATGGGAATACAGCTCTGGGGTAAAAGGAAGGTGAAAGAGTAACACAACAGCAAAAATGGGTCTTTCACTGCATCACAGAACCCTTTTCTAACCTCCTCCCCTTTCTAAGATGCATTTCCATTTTGTCACAGGTCTAGCAGATAACAAATAGGATGCCATATGTTTTTAGTTTTTACAAACAACTTACCTTGTCAGTAGACTGACATATCCTAAACTTTCCTTTTCTTTGTAAGAGTGCAGATGGTTCAGAAGGAGTGCATAGCATGCCCATGACATCATCTGGTGAGATACAGCCCAGAACAAGCTACATGACACCAGGTCTTTGTTTCAGAAATGAAGAGGACTGAGAATCCCTCATTTATCCTGGGAGAAGGGAGAAACCAGCTGTGTGACATGAAAAGAGATTAAGGCAGGTCAAAAATCAGGCAAAAAAAGTAAAGCCTTTAAAGCTCAAGCAGTGTCTTCTGCACGCGCTACCAAACTTACAGCCACCAATCCAGCCCCAGTTCAGCTACCTTTAACTTATTCCTCTTACCTCAAACCAAGCAATAAAGCAGGTAAAGCGTTTGTTTAAGCAGTAGGTGTAACAGTAGGATCTGATTGTACAGTATAACATGAGATGCATTCAAACATTGTATGAGGAGATGTATCTGAAAATACGGCTATCGACTTTTGTCCATTTGACTTGTGACAGTTACAGTCTTCTTTTCATAAATCCAGAAAGGAAACCGACCTTCAGCAGCAAATAGAAGTCTAATTGAATTATTCAATGAGAAATTTTGTGTGCTTTTTTCCTGAGTTTGAAGGCACTGAAATGTATAAAACACTGTACATTTCCATCTTGGCTGTTCAAGATCAGTGGTCACACAAGCCAGACTCATTCCCAGCACATTTCAGTCTTATAAAAGGATCAAGAGCAGAATTCAGCTGTTCCAGGAATCATAATAGGTGATTAAATGAACATTCGTCTCATTCCCATATATTAGTGTGATATGCAATGATTTGCTGTCAGCCAAGAGAATGATCTGGGCAGAGAGATTTCATATAAACTGAGGGATCGAGATGAAAGACAATAATTGACTGTTACGTATTGAAGGCAGAAGGAGTCTGCATGGTCACCCGAGTTTCCAGACAACATGACTTTGGCAAAAATTGCAACTGCACCTCCTCAGAGGATCCTGTCTACCTGGCGTGGAGTGCATCGGGAGGAAACAGGACAGGAAGGTGGAGGAAGAGAGGGAAAGTGGACGAAAGGAGAGTTATGAAAGCTGAGCACCTGCCTAGAGGTAGGGATTGACAATGTTACAGTTTTACAAAAAAACCAGTGTTTCTGCAGGCTAGCTTTGTGGTATTTGATCGTGAACTTCACAGAATTCTGTTATAAATGTTTTAACATTTTGCAGTTGTCTTTTGATAATGATGTAGTTAAAGTAACAGAGAAAACATCTCCCTTGACATTTACATCACTGAGTGCATTTTCTGTTTAACAGCCTGCTCATAGGTGCAGGACGCTTTGAGTTACACCCGCATCATTATGGATTATTGTTATAGAAACAGGCAAATCTGAAGTTTAAACTGGTAGTCTTGGTAGATTCTCTAAATTTAAATCATATTTGAGCATGATTTGAAACTCTCACAAATGAGGTTGTCTGAAACCAGATTTTCAGCTTTAATTAGTTGCATGGGTTTGTAGATTAAAGTTCTTGATGTAAAAGTTAGATTATTTTTCAGTATGTTTTAGGTTTTCCCCTGCAAAGAGATGTGCAAGAGCAGGAGTACTGTTCCTACACAGCATTGATCGTTTACTTTATGTTAACAGTAACAACTGTGAAAGAGCCATCCTTAGATCTGCTGAATGGTACACTTGCTGATCTGTAATCTGCTGGAGTTCAGAGAAATTACCGCTCTTGTAATTTAAAGCTTCATTCTCTTTAGTTTAAAGCCTCACATCTGGCACTGGATTTGGTCTTTTGACTTTCACAGTGGAGACAGCGGTTCTCGCATGGATTTCTAGAGGTTTCCCTGTTATTTCTTTAGGCTGACAGGGCAAAGCTGTCAGCTACCAACAGCAAGGTGCCAGACAAACCTCACGTCTTTATTTAACACTTGAGCCTGAGGACGTGGCTTCTCAAGTGCCCCTGAATACAACTATGGACGCTGCACCTCCAGTTGCTATCTTCAGGCACAGCATGAGCAAAGCATCCTTTGGATATTTTAGGAGGATTTTCTGAACCACTGGTGGCTAGATGACATTGCTTCATGTTCTGTCTCCCATTCACCTTCATGCTTTTGGAAATCTCCTACTAATAAGTTTGTCTCACCAATACAATCATCTCATTAAAGATGAGAAATGCTGCATTTTGCTGAAGCCATGCATATTCCTTCAGGTGACTCTGGGTACTTAATTACAAGGGCTTAAAGAGAAAAGAGTGGGGTTCAACTCCCTTCACTTAGACCTTTGACATTTCTCTCACCTATTTCTTTACTGTTTAATTTCTGACTCATGCTGTTACCATTTATTATTTAACTCACTATATTGCTTGATTCTACAAGGTGAGTTAGGGTGCCGTTTATTGAAAAAATGTTGTACATAAGAAAATACTTAAGCATCATGTCATTTCTTGATAGCACTTTTAAATCAAATGCCTCAGAAAAATACAGTTGGGTAGTTAGGGAGTTAGTTAAGTGGTCTAGCTTGTTTACAAGGAAACACAGCATTCCTGAAAGGAACTTCTCATTTTAAAAATTAACAACCTGGCTTTCCTCAAGGATGAACTATCTCCAACAGCACAAGTCTACCATGAAATCCAATAACTCTCTTCTCTGACACAATGTAGACAGCATTTTTAATGTAGATTTTTAATGATTTATGTGAGAAACTTTAGCCCTGGAAAATGCAACATGATTTCAATAGTAGAAAGGAAACTGGGACAATCCTTAGCTTACTGTTTAAACAGCGGTGGCTCTTTATGAAGCCATCACAGCCACTTTATTTGGCAGTGGTACCAATATTTAGTCTGAGCTCCACAGAATCTCTTGTCAATGGCAGAATTTTCCTATCCCGTACCATGTTTATCTAGTAGGTTGATTATCTTGATGGGATGTAAGAGTAATTTATTCTCTTTCTAATCCTTACTGTTCTTCAAAGGCCTGTCCCTGCTTTCAGAATAAAAGGGCTCACTGCTTTTGGGAGTTATGTGGTTTTATGGGAGATGCTATGGGATAATAAATATACACTCTGACTTTACAGTGTCTTGGAAATGTATTACACAACTCTGTGTGGATATGCTTCATGACAGCTTGATTTTATAAGTTTGCTGTATGGTGCTTTTCTCCTCAGCTAAGTATTTACACAAGCCGCTCTTATTTGTCCTGTATCGTTACTTCCAACCTTGATGGACTTTACCTATGCATGCCATTATCGACTTCATTGCCATCACCTGAAAAATGTGGTATCCTTTCAAACCATTTGTTTGGTAAAACTGTCTTTATCACTGGCAGTTTTGAAGGCTTTTGGAAATTTGAATTAAGTAACTGAAGGAACTGAATTAATGAAGTTAATTAATCAGGAAAAATAATGTTTGAATACAAAATGAAGAGCCTGGGAATTAGCACTGTAGGACCAGGACAGAACTCAGCGTTTGCATTAGCGCTCCTAAATCGCCAGCAGCCAGGGATCTCAGTAATAAAACGTGGCAGTAGATGAAGGAAATATCATGATATTGCCAGGGTACTGAGCCTGCTACACAAGACATAGGGCATCTAGTGTCACTGTTGTAAGCTCAGGGCAACATGGATCTGTTCTCGTCTATTCCAAGAGTTAATTTAGCTCCTTCAGCAGTAACTCTGTGTGTATGCCTGAATGAAAGGAGATGGTATGTGTAAAAGATATACACTGCTTTTTTTAACGTGTTATCTTCCTTCCACTTGGAGCTGTAGTCACAGCGGAGCCAAAACAGGGCTTGTCTTCATCTCTTTGATAACCTGTTAATAGTTTCTTATTTAAAATCTTGTTTATTAGCATGACATCTCGAGCTACAAGGAGTTCACTCGAGGCAGGGCTGTAGTGGTCTGGATATGGTTCAACAGAATAGTGAGATGAATCAATTTTCTGAAATGCTGGTTTCTGTATATACCTTTACCATTCACCTTACAGAGGTGGAATGAATTCTTTCATGCCAGATCTAGATATATTCTTCCTTTATACTCGGTAAGACCTATTTTTTCCCATTCTTGAAGTTCTCAAAACAGTGAAGTTCTTTGTATCTTAAGCTGACAAAGAAGTCAAGACTGGAGGAAGGGCTGGCTGCTCCTCTAGATGATGTTACAGCAGATCCAAAGCCAAGTAAAAATGTTGCTGTGAAAATGTTCCTCTACCCCCTACTTCCTTTTTGCCTTCCTTACTGTGTGGAGAGCTGAGTAGAAAGCTGAGACAGAAGCTAGCTAATTTATCTGCAGGGGCATTCTTCCTCACAGGAAATTCTTAGCTGGAGAAAATGTGTGGTACAAATAAAGTACCAATGGAAAAGACAACGTGAGTCAGAACCTCTGTTATAGAGCTAATGAGAGACTCAGTAAAGTTGCGTGTAAAGTACTTGAACTACAGGTGGAGGAAGAAGGGGCCCTTAGGTTGGTTTATGTGACCTCCACTGTATTGCAGAATTTCATCCAGCTCCATTGGCAGTAAGCTTACAAATCAGTAAAAAAAGATCTAGGTGTTGCAAATTGCACATTGTCAAGATAAACTCATGTACTGCACTGATAAAACTCTATCTAGTGTGCAATGAAAGTGAAAAAAAAATAAAAACAGTATTGAACTTACTGTTCTTAGTAATGAGTGCTGATCACCAGACTCTTAAGTCCAGCCAAGAGCTCTGCTTTTAGGGATCAAATGGTAAGTTTTCTCCATTCAGTCTCTCCATGCCACAGAAAGATTTTAAAAATGAGAATTGTTATCCTGTTTTAGATAACTGAAATGCAGGCATTGACAGAGACCTAAGATGTGGGGAAACAATCTTTTCTTACTACTGAAGTGTTTTCATAAAGTATTTGAAAAAGGAGGAGATAAGCAAATTTGTGGTTATTATTGTTAAATTAAAGGAAGCAGAAGATAATCTATCAACAGCCTGACCTATAACACAAAAATCCCAGGAGTTTTCTAGTCACTCTGTCTCTGGCAGTGGAGCCAGTAAATCTCTCTTAAAGCTGGCCAGCTGAAGGAAGCTACTCTAAATCTCAGCTTCTGAGGTTTGCAATTGCCAAGTAGCTAATCCCATTCTCAGCTTTGGGTAGTAATTTTGGACGATGTTCAAGGTGAGCAGAACAGTATGAAAGTCAGTGGTTACAGAGAGAAAGGTGCCTATCACAGGGTGGTGCTACGAATTTCCATTTCGGTTTTCAGTGCCTGGTGAAGCTGTCTTCCTTGAGTGCCTACTCAATGGACAGAGAGATGTACTTGAAGGCCTCCTGTGGGGACTCAATCCACCTCAGCCATTAAGCTCATTAGTTACAAAGTGTCTCCCCAGCTGTTTGTTTGGGTGTATGAGGAGGGTTTTATGGAGAGGAGAGCACAGGAATAAATTTCAATGGTTTCATGGGCAGGCGAACTGCTGCCACCTGCCCAGGTGGGCATGACTGGAGTGTGCCTGTCTCCATGCAATGCTCTCCCAGAACCGTGCCTGGGCAGTGCCATGTTTGCAACTCTCTTTCCAGTGTACCTAGTGCTGGTATAGTATGCTCACAGGCAACCCCAGTGCTTAAAAAATGCCATTCCTTGTGTATAAAGCAATTACTCATGTTGAAAGATGATTCACCACTGGAAAGAAGTGAACCTTATTGTATGCCAGGGGAGGAAAAATGTCTCTGTTACTGGTTCCTGTCCCAAGGAAAAAGGTCTCTGTTACCTGAGAAGCTCAGGGGTGGGAATAAAAATGTTTCAGCTGCTGCTGTGTTCAAGGGTGCCGTTGCTCTCAGGGTTAGGAAAAGACCTCTGTCTGGTAAGTATCCATTGTATCAGGGTGTAGCTAACGGGTACTTATTACTGGCAATACTATTTCCTTTTTGACAGACAACCTACAGGCTGCATGCATGAAAATATGATAGTTTTTCTATTGTAATTTCATGACTAGGCCCTCACATTGTAATTTCTTTCAGAAACAGAAGATACTAGAGAAATCATCTTGTTATCTATGATTTACTGCTGTTACTTTTGCTGGACAGAACTCGAAGACAAAGTAATGCTAAATACCATGTGTCTGTGATCAGGAATCACATACATGGGATGTGTCCTCTTGATCCTATTGGATCATTCCCTTTCAGTTCTTAAGGTTAAGATGCTTAAAGATGAGTCTCTGCCTACATGGGCGGAAGGCAGGGGAGAAAACATTCCTTCTCAACCTTACTTTCTGTTACCAGTTTATTCTAAATATCTGCAATGTGTGACTAAAAGATTAAGAATTTTGTTTACTAGTATGACATACAAGTCCAGGGAAGACTCATATAAAGAAGGGTGAAAACTTGTGAACAATGTTGGTCTTACCTCATATGGCTAAGTGGAAGGTCACCCTTGCTATTCTCATGCCACCAAAATATTCCAGATGAGAAAGCTGCGAACAGGAAAGCTGTGCTGAAAAACAAATGCAGTGTTGCTAAGTGTCTAGAGACAATTTACATACATACAGATATTAGGACCAACACCCAAATGTGCCATTGGCTCTGAAAGCTCTCTCACTCTTTATCTTTACCTACATTTTTTTTTCCATACTGGAGGCTAGTGGTTCTGGAATTCTCAGTTATGAGAGAGAAAACTGGTGCTATGCCTTGCCTCCCAGAGCAAGCTCATACTGCAAATTGTCTTTGAAGTTACTCGATTCCTTAACAAATTAAATTCATTACATTTGTTTCAGGCTGTCACGACAGCTGCGTGTAGACAAGGTGTATATGCTAGGCTTGGAACTGCCCTTTACTTTCAGACAAACAGATGTGAGATTTAGATGATCATGCCCACACAGGAAGGTCAAACGTAGGTCATCTTCTTCATATGACACCTAATTTTGAATGGAAAATGTTATGCTATTTCATATGCTAGCATCAGAGACAACATTATTTTAGTTAATTCCCTTGAGCTGCAAAACTTGATTTCACTACCTCTTACTGGCAGCAGAAATCAATTAAAAAAAACAAATCTTGTACAAGCATAAGTGTGGGTTTTCTACACAGGGAAATTTTGCAGTAATTTAGCTGCTTTGCTTTCTCAGTGTGGAAAGGACAGAAGGAAGGGGTAGCATATCAATTTAACTTAGCCAGGACTAAAATTGTCAGTGCTAACTGTGCCAGGTATACAGATGACACATTTACTTGGCATCACTCTGCAGTAATGTCAGAGCAGGATAGAGCCATCATCATTAATTTAGGAACACAGGTGCGTGTATTCCTCACAATTTTATTCAGCCACCTGCTATAGGTACCTTATCTGGGGAGCAAGTAGTAGTTCAGCCACTACCAGACAATGCAGAAAAGGAATTATGGTCATGTAAGGCAAACAGCTCTGGTGGAATTCCTTTGCTGTATGTATGCATTTTTTAGGATACCCTGCAGTAGGATGTCCTACCTGGCCTCTGAGTACTTCTCCAGAAGACTGCAGGTCTTCTGTAAGCCTTGTATCCTACCTACCAGTGCTGCGTAGGTGTTATGGATAAGCGTCACAAATGGTGCTAGGTGCCCACATTTAGGTAAAGGAGTTCTTCCCCTAAGGTGGGACTCATCTCCATATGGCAGGCACTGAAGTGTCTTGCAAGGTGTGCTAAGTCCCAGGTTGTAGATGTCCTCATGTGAATTAGATGTCTAAGCTCCCGCTGCTCTTAATGCAGGCCTGGGATTCAATTAATTTTCCCAAAGAGAAGCTGCTGTTCCCACATGCACATCACAGACATCTTCACAGGGCTGGCACAGGACACAGTTTGCACAGGACATTCATGCCTGCTTGAAATGTCTGCTGGAGGCCAAGTGGGATAGCCCCGGTACCTCAAATCCCGTAGATGCCTCTTTATGTGCAACTGAATTGCACTCTAAATCTCTACTGATTGTAATGGGAGCTTAGACATCTAATTCACAGATAGATACCTACATAGAGATACCTAAATTTAGGCATCTTTACTTGTCGATTTTTCTGCTCTGGTTTCTGTGGGGTAATGAGTGGGGAGATGCTTTTCACTTAAAAAGTAATGTATGGACTAGCTCTTCTGTTTATCTGAAAAACAAGCAGATGTCCTGTGCCAGGCTCTTATTTACTGCTGAAGAGCTCCCTGCAGGAGAAGTTAAGGGAAATCCTTTTTCAGTACTGAATTTGTCCTTCACTCAGCTGTTGTTTAGTGACAGACTCACAGAAAGGTATGCAAAAATATGTAGTCTCTTAGCTTAAAAACTGACATTTCAATAAACATAGAATCATAGAATCATAGAATTGTTCTGGTTGGATGAGACCTCCAAGATCATTGGGTCCAACCATTAACCTATCACTACCAAGTCCACCACTAAATCATATCCCTTAGGGCCTCGTCTAAACGTCTTTTAAATACCTCCAGGGATGGTGACGCCACCACCTCCCTGGGCAGCCTGTTCCAATGCCCGACAACCCTTTCAGTGAAGAAATTTTTATGAATGTCCAATCTAAACCTCCCCTGGCGCAACTTGAGGCCATTTCCTCTTGTTTTGTTGTCTGTTACTAGGGAGAAGAGTCCGACCCCCATCTCTCTACAACCTCCTTTCAGGTAGTTGTAGCGATAAGGTCTCCCCTCAGCCTCCTTTTCTCCAGGCTAAACATCCCCAGTTCCCTCAGCCGCTCCTCATAGGACTTGTGTTCCAGACCCTTCACCAGCCTCGTTGCCCGTCTCTGGACACGCTCCAGCACCTCAATGTCTTTCTTGTAGTGAGGGGCCCAAAACTGAACACAGGACTCGAGGTGCGGCCTCACCAGGGCTGAGTACAGGGGGACGATCACCTCCCTACTCCTGCTGGCCACACTATTTCTGATACAGGCCAGGATGCCGTTGGCCTTCTTGGCCACCTGGGCACACTGCTGGCTCAGATTCAGCCGGCTGTCAAGCAACACCCTCAGGTCCTTTTCCACCGGGCAGCTTTCCAGCCACTCCCCCCCAATGAATATTGATTCATAACAAATATTTGGGGGAGAAATAATTTTGTTTGCTTTATTGATTTTACTGTCTTCTAGCCATTTAGCTCTTTCTATTTGATTTCTGTCTGATTTTGACATCCAAGTATTTACTCTTTTACAGAGATTCAAAAAATGTGATGTTATCACACATCCCTGGGATTAGTCAAATGAGTGTCACTGAATACCCTTTTCATCAGTTAGGCCAGCAAGTATTTCATTATCTTGTTGTGGTGGGTTGACCCTGGCTGGACGCCAGGTGCCCACCAAAGCCGCTCTATCACTTCCCTCCTCAGCTGGACAGGGGAGAGAAAATATAACGAAAGGCTCGTGGGTTGAGATGAGGACAGGGAGATCACTCACCTATTACTGTCACGAGCAAAACAGACTTGACTTGGGGAAAATTAATTTAATTTATTATCAATCAAATCAGAGTAGGATAATGAGAAAATAAAAACCAAATCTTAGAACACCTTCCCCTCACCCCTCCCTTCTTCCCGGGTTCAACTTCACTCCTGATTTTCTCTACCTCCTCCCCCTGAGCAGCACAGGGGACGGGGAATGGGCGTTGCGGTCAGTTCATCACACGTTGTCTCTGCTGCTCCTTCCTCCTCAGGGGGAGGAATCCTCACACTCCTCCCCTGCCCCAGCGTGGGGTCTCTCCCACAGGCAAGTTACCAATGGTCAGTCCTACTCCAGCAAGAATGGAATGGCAACTAAGTTTACTTCAGTAATACTTTGTGTCTATTCCTGTTGCATATCTAGTGCAACAGAAAGTGCTTCAGTGCAGACTATTTATTCCATTAGGAAGCTGATGGAACATCTTTAAGTTGAAGTACTGGTCTTAGAAAGGGATTTAGTCAAAGAGCTACCACATGAACCACTTCCCTTCCCCTTGAAATGAAATGTTCAAGTTCCATATTGTGTAGCTTCTGTCAATGTGCTTATGTCTTTGATGCCTTGGAGCTGCTTGGAGAACCGAGCTTATGCATAAGTCTTAGCAGGCTTCACAAATTAGTAATTTCACTACTTATGTACTACATGTCATTTTCAAACAGGAGTCTATCAGACTGGAAGTCCTACAAAAAGCAGCCAAAAGGGTGACTTTTCAGGTTTCTGTCATTTCAGCTGGCAGACAATTGAGAGTTTCTGTTGGCCATCTGAGGAGACTTTGGGTACAGCTTGGTGGCCTTGTAGTCCTAAACTTCAGACACAACTCTACCTGTGTAATGCACAGGGAATGTGAGTGACCCCCACAGTCAAAAAGACTACTTAGCTTTGTATCTGCTTTAATTTTTAATGTAAACCTCTAAGACTATTTGGCAGGAAAAGACTGAACGCATTTCCAAATGCAGAAAACAAATAGTAGTCTGCATTTTTGTAATGGAATAAAAATACATGGCATAAAATACATTCAAGATACATTTTAAAGATACTAGATGAAAAAAGGGTGTTTTTTTTTAAGATCTGTGCATTTAATAAAACTAGAGTTGGCTGGTTTCCACTTACAGCAATATCACAGAGTTTCAAATGTTTTTATCTTCATTTGTGGTCTATCTCTAATTTTAAGACTACAGTGTATACAGGCTGTGTAATTGCCAACTGCATATACAGCTACACAGGGGAGTATCTACTTAAGCAGGCACTTGCTCTGCATTTTCAGGAATCTAGACAGTGCAGCAGTCATGTGCTGATGACCTTTCTTCATTGGAATTACCAGTATAAATGAAAACTAGGGGGATTTTAATGAATTTCAGGTACTGGGGTTTTGATGAAAAACCAGCCATTTCAGGTGTCATGAGATATGCAGGCCCATTAGTCAACAAGTTGCTGCCGAGAAGTATTGTCTTCCACAGAAGGCGGGCAAATTCCCATGGGTCAGTCAGAGAGAGGTCTGCTTTTGGTAAGAATTGCACTCTGTGGATTCAAACTGCCTAACATGAAGAGAGATAAATACATCGAGTATATCTTTCTCTCTAAATATTGTGACAAGTTCTAGCATTTAGATGCTTTGGTAGTGACTTAGACACATAGCTCTGAACAACAATCTTGGAAAAATGTCCTGTAGTATCAAAGTTTGGGGTCAAATCCTGCCTGAATATGTATTTCCAGAAAAGGCTTTATGGAACTTGTTTTGATTTGGTGCAGTCTACAGAAACATCGAACAAGACTGTAGTCCCAGCGCTTGGGACAACAAGCCAGTATTTGATCTGGGCTGTAGAAATCATCTAGTTTTGTGAGGAATGTTTCATTTCTTCCTGTTATGGGCAAAGCCACTATAGTCTCAAATTGTGAAGTGCCCGCAAAGTGGAGGAACCTGTGACTGGCTTGGGCGCTCTCAAAGATCCATACTGGAATTACAAGGATGCTCTTGATACCTGTTCCTTCCTATTGTCATGTTTTGACTTCTCCTGTGCTTTCCACCACCTTCTGTGACAATTTGAAGCCAAGTCTCACCCTCACCCTTTGGGTTTTTACCGGTCCTGATCTTGTTTCTGTCCTGTCTTGCCATTTCTGCTATTCTTATTTTTTAGCTTTGACTTCACATTGCAAAAGTTACCTACTTCCTCACTTATCCTCAAGTAAAATGGACTGGATAAAAGCCTTTGTGTGCACATGCCCGAAGAAGTGAAGATATGCTCAGGTGCAATCATCCTTTTGCTAGAGCTGAGAAATATTAACACTAACACTGAAGGTAACTGTTCAATTTCTGAAGAGTTGGATCTGTTTATTATATGTTGTACTGCTTAGCCATGGAGCTCACATCTTTCGAGTGCTGTAGAAGTGTAAACAGAGGAATACGTCCCAAGAAAAACAGCAGAGCCACATTTGATTATCAGCCATACACTATTAACTCTCAGCTCTCCCTGCTTGAGATCCTCTCTAGTTTAATTAATTGCCTGATCCGAGACAAAGCTTTTGGATAAACACACACTTATGAATATTGCAGCTAAATCAAGCAGGGAATTCTAAATGACATTCATCATTCCTTTCCTTTTAGAGTGTCCTCCAGGCATTAATTTGCCTTTTAATTTTCTTCTCTCTCTCTCTTTTTTTTTTTTTTTAATAATATTTTTCTTTCTTTAACTGGAGAAAAGTGGACATGGTCAAAATAAACTTGCTGCATTGCTATTCGTCTTTCTTTAGTGCTGTCATAATGATATTTCACTAGTTAGTAGAAGACTTTGAATTACCCTGCAACATTTGGGAGCATTTATTTCCGTTTATGGGTATGTTAAACCAAGTCACTGCAAAGCAGTAAGCGTTGCACTTTTGCGCAGTAAGTGGCCCCATGAACATTCAGAGGCAGGGTGTGGAGGGAACGAGGGTGAAAAAGGAGCCAAATCTTGTACTCAGTCATGCAACTTTGATTTAGAAAACTTATGTTCAGTTTCTGATTCAGCCACAGAAAGATCTTAAGGTAAAGCATTTAAATACACAAATACATGCTGGCATGTACCTTCTATTGGTAGGTCCTAGTGTTAGGAGAAAAGTCTTTAAATATCTCTATAGGTCTGTGCCTTCATTGTTTTGGGGTTTATTTCCCCATTTCTTAATCAAAGATGAACTTTCTTCAGGTACTAGAAGCATTATAAACATAAATCTTTCTTTGCATTTTTAACAATCATCCAGATACAGCGAGCCATACCAATACTGGCATAGAACTATAGATCCATGTATCTGCAGTACTTTGGTATTAAAAGATGTACTTGTTCTGAATTTTTTATTTCTTTTTCAATCTTCTTTTAAATTTTTGTGTAATAAAATAGTGTCCAATAATCTCTAATAGCATCATCATTGCAAATTCTTAGGGCTTCATTAATCCTTTGCTGCTATTAGTAATTTTTTTTTTTAACCTTACATCTTCGGTATTTTTTTGAGTCCTCCATTTCTATGCCTTTGAATATGGATTTTTACCCCCTATATTCAGAATCTTATAGACTAATCTATTGCTACTTGGAAGCTATGGAGAGCCACAGCTAAAAGTGTTGGGGTCAAGAGCCAGCTCCGGAAGGTTGGTCTCCCAGAAGCAGAAAGATGTACTGGGCTCTAATGAGGGTTTTGTCTCTTAGGAAAAGGAAAAGAAAAGGAAAAGGAAAACAAAAAAAAAAACGAAAAAAAAAAAGAAAAGGAAAAGGAAAAAGGAAGAAGGAAAATGGGAGAAGGAAAAGAGTAAACAAGGAAAAGGAAAGTAAAAAAAGAAAAAGATAAATAACAGGAACAAAGAGGGGAGGCAGGGAAGGCAAGGGAAGGGAAGGGAAGGGAAGGGAAGGGAAGGGAAGGGAAGGGAAGGGAAGGGCAAGGGAAGGGAAGGGGAGGGAAGGGAAGGGAAGGGAAGGGAAGGGAAGGAAGGGAAGGGAAGGGAAGGGAAGGGTATGAGTTCTCCCTTATCCAATCATTTTTTTAAAACAACCGAGACACCTAAGAATTTGTTATTATCTTACAAAGAAATCTTAGTGTGAAGAAGCCACTCAGTGCTAAGTATGCCTTGAGCACTTAGGGAAACTGGTGCCGGCTGTACGTCTACACTCTTTGCTTCCTTAGGGAAGGAGATTGTCTTGGTTTCTGTAATTTTGCTAACAGTAGGCAATATCATATAGCCAGGGAACCTTCTATGGCTGTCTTTTTGATTTTCTTTTAAGGTCTACTAACTGCCTTGTTTTCAGTCATTCCTACTAATTTTCTTATATGGAAGGTGATACACTGAAAAACAAGATCTTGAAATGTAAGACTCTACTGTCTAGGTTAGAGCCACTTTGGGAGTGGAGGCACAAGACAGTATTGTGAGAAACTAGCATCTGTGAATGCAGAGCTGAATGTTCGCATCATCACATTTAGGTGTCTTCGCTCTTTCTTTAATCATCAGGACCAGTAAAAGTGCATCCCTGCTCTTGTGGATGTAGCCTGCAATATAGCAGAAAAACTTGATGCGCTTTCTGAAAAGAGACAAAGAAGAGGTCTCCAGTGTTTTCAAACAAACCAGAATGCTCCGAATTACTCTGTGCCTGCAAGGATAAATTTGATGTTGTACTTTGTTATCTAACATTAGCCACAGACTTAAACAATGAAATGAGATGGTGCTGTAATGAAATTTCACTAGTCTCCTTGATGCCACAGAAGAGCTGAGACTATTAAGTGAACTGCAAGAGAGAGAAAAAAATTATCTCTGGACAGACATTTGTATATTAGGTGATGATTTTTCTACAGATGCACTAATTACAATTTTAATTCATGCATGAAAAAAGGAGGGAGCACAGATTCCTTCTGTCAAAATAGTTCTGAATGCTGTGAAGCTGTTAATGAGTAATGTTCCCTTGGAGGAAATGTTAACATGTCTTTTTCTTTAGTGTTATTTTGCTCTACTCCCTTGTTATCTTGTAGAAAATGTTGATTGTCATTCAAGCCTCAGAATAAGAATGTAATGAGTATGTAGGATTTCAGAAAGAAAACACAAAATGCAAGACAAGCAAAGCCCTTTAGCCGAAAGTATGGTTTTTTTCACTCCTCAGAAGTACTTCAGCTGTTTAGAAAAGTATCTGTAAAACTGCGCTTGTCTTGCTACATGCCTTAATCACAAGATAATGAACTGTGCTGAGCGGTGACATGCATCAGTAGCCCCATTATAACATTATAATGCAATGCTATTAATGCATTTTGCTGCAGTGCAAAACATTACTCCTAATGGAAATAATGTCCTGTAGCAGAGATCTGTTGTGTCATCTCTCCTAGGTTTTGCTGGAGTATTTGAGCACTTAATAGCCTGAGGGAACACTTGGGTGGGTAACTAAATCAACATTTCACAGCTAAACAAAGGATAAGAGAAATAGGGGAAATGCCCACTATTTGAACAGTTTACTCCGAATAAAATAACGTTAAATATCTGAACAAGTTTCCTAGAGACTTATGAGAAAGTCGTTAGAAATTAAAGACCGTTCAGTATTCAAATAGGAATCAAAATGAAAGAGCATGAAATTACTGTCTTGTCTGATAAGACATTTAGCTGTTTTCCTCCGTCCTTGTATTAAATCTGTTCTAGAGAATTATACATTAACATCTTTTGTGAGCGACAAAAGCTTTTAGGTTGGAATTTTGCTACACCGATGAAGAAGGTCTCATTAGTCACTTCTGTAGCAGGGACTGTTCATGATGAGTAGACACCTAGCGCATGACAGCACTGTCCTACTCCTTTCCCGTGTCAGCACGGTGTCCCTGACCCAGCGTCAATATCTGCATAGAAGATACGTAACGCAAAATTAACTCATCACAGGCAACATGTTGGTTGGTGTTACAGAACGATCAAAATGAGAATCTCCGTGGTGATTGCTGCTTCCTGGTAATTGCAAATTGTGTGGGATGTTCTGCGGTGGTTATGACTAAACAGTACCAATGCAGATACAATGCATGAGCTTCCCTGTTGCTTTGAGGTATCAGATATTCATCAGCCTGGGTTAGTAAAATACCGTTTTCCATCTTGCATTATTGGAAAATTAGGTTTAATGATGTGATTCATCTTTATTTAAAATTTTTAACATTGGAAACGGAACACAGGTGAGCTGTCCTGTTACGTATTAATTTCTACATTAATGCATTTAAAGAGGAAAAGTTGGTTATTTTACTCCTGTGTTTTCTCTATTACCCTTATAGTGCGGTTTGTTTCTTTGTTTGTTTTAGTTGACCCAACATGACTACAAATGCAATGAAGTACTTGGCCCTTGTTTCCCAGCAGTACTCAGAGCTGGCACTGTATTATAGGCTCTAAAGTGTAATTGGGGATTATTTTAAATTCTCTATGAGAATGAGCTCTAGAATTCTTCAGCTCATTTTGGTCAGAATTAAAACAGTATTTCTACAGGCATTTTTAAGATCTATGCCTTAGATTTTTTTCCCCCCAAAGGAAAATAATACTTCAAATGCAAGTAAACGTAACATTTTCCTATGTTCCAGTTTCACTTAGAAGCGAAATTGCTGATGCCACTTGAATCAACAAGTAACCAATGAAAATAAACTAATTATCAGAAAATACCATCTTTAAAAGGCATCAGAATATAATGGCTAAAAATTTGAAGTAACAGTGATTGTAAATTGGAATTCCCTGGACTGCTGCTATAGAAATTATGTTAATTTGTAAAATAAAGGCAGAATATGAATTGACCTAGAAAAGACTGAATATATCTTACATTTTGTTTTTGATCCTTTATGCAAGGGTTAGTGGTTTTTTTCTTCTTTTTAAAATGGTTATGGTTTTGGCCACAGCTGTTACTGTAGCAAAACCCAGCTATTCAGATAAGGATGAAGAATCATTTAGAAATCCAAGCAAAATTTCTTGTTTGGTTGTTGCTAAATAAAGAAGGGGAAATGCACATTAAAAATGCTATAATTATACATTTTGCATAGCTTTTCTGAAACTGTTTGCACCATCTTTAAGGCAATGTGTATCATAAAGCTGATTCCTTAGCTCCTCCAGATTCCAATTTATTTGCATGTTACTGAAATGGCTTTTATTTCTTTCATGTGAATTTAGTGTTTATGAACAGACTTGGGACATTGCAGATTGAAATACTCTCCCTAACTACAAAGTTGGCACAATATACACTTCAGCATTGCTTAGCTGAAAGACTTCTCATCCAAAGGCATTCAGCCTGAAGAAATCTCCTCTGCTTGAACGTACTGCAGTTCCTGAAAACTCCCCTCAGTCAAGCTTTAAAGATTGTTAATTATAAGCTAAAAAATCATCAGTATTAATTATTGTTATAGCATTTTTCAGAGAGTTATCTGGTGTTGTCAACATTTGTGCACAATCCAGAAGTGTATCACCACTGAGAGATAAAAAAAAAGACTAGAACCATGTCCAGAAGTAAAAACGGGTCTAGAAATTAGTATTTTTAAAGCAATGAGATAGAAAGAAATAGAGCCCTATTTACTCATCATAGAAAATGCCAGGGCAGCTCTTTGGAGTACCGGTATACCACACAATAAAGACAGAGCTACTGAAGCCTGTGGAGACGCTGGGTTCGATTCAAGTCCCTAAACGCAGGCATCTGGTGCCACCTGAGCGGCTCGCGGTGCCCTGCCTGGCCTCTGCCGGCTGCTGCGGGTGGGCGAAGGTCTCTGGTACCTCCTGCAGCGCCCCAGGAGGGGCCGTGCGGGTGCCTAAGGACACCGAGCGCCTGTGGCAGGCAGCTCAGCTGAGTTTCCCCTGTCTGATGTCCCGAGCCGACATCAACTAATCACAAGGAATAAGTAAAAAGAATAGTGGGAAGAGAACAGTAATATCCAAAACTGATCAAAGCAGCAGCACTGTACTGGTATGGACATACCTTACAGTTTCCTTACAATGATCATCTCTCTGCTTTGCTGGTGAGATGCCGACATTTCATTTACTTGCTCACACTCTCACTTCTCTGCTTCTGAAAACCTTTATTTATTTAGTTACTCTTTAAATATTAAAAACAGCTATACAATCTGGAGAATAAGAAACAAGTCTTTCAGTTTCCAGAGAATACGTATCTCTACCTGTAGTATCCTTATCACTGTTTGTGGCATTTTTTCCTTAATTTCTGCTGAGATTCATACTCTCCTGCTACATATATGTGACCTTTGTGCACCAGATTATAAGACATGAGTTTTAATAATATTAAGGTGTTTGAATGTTTTTGTAATACTAAACAGAATAAATGGCACAGTAAGAACAGCTTGCTTTTCCTCCACAAAAAGGTGTCCAAAAAGTGATATTACTGTCAGACCATCACATTGGGAACAAACAAAATTATAATTTTCAATACATCTGAATGTACCAAACTTTTGGAAAGATTCTTTCTGTGAAGCACAATAAGATGAACATTGTCACATCATTCTGTGCCGATATAGAGTCCGCCAGGCTTTCGAAAGCTAAATTGGAAACAGATGTCTGCCCACACAAAGAAAATGATCTTATTAGTAAATGTTTCTTCTAATGATGACAAAAGTGAGACTTCGGCCAAAAGAAAAGAGAAGTTGTGCATAGCAGAAGGTGGACTTGAGAATTCATTAGCAGAAGTGAAGGGAACAGTTTTAGTCATTTAATTAAGAACAGTTATATTATGGATATTTTGAACAATCTGATGGAAGTATGACAAGTCCACTCCCTGTTAAAAATACAATATAAATCTTCTATATTTTCTTGCTAATTTGGGACATGTTTGTTTTTCTTTCCAGAAGATTGCTGGGAACTATTTTAAGATTACATAGTGATCAGAAATTCTGGAGGTCATGTAAATACTTTCTTTTCTTTATACAAAATAACAAGCAATGTTCTTGAGCAAAAATAACATGCGCTCCCACAGTTAACAGCCTCAGCTGTTGATATCTTGCTTAGATGTGGTTAGAAATTCTTTGGGGGATAATACAAATTCACTTTTATTTAGCCACAGCTTTGCTTCAAAAACTGCATCCCCCATCTAAATTGAATTCAGTTTTAATAACAGTAATTATCACAATGGGACATTCTGTAGCACTTTTCACCAGTGGACCCCAAAGTGCTTGGTAAGGAAGAGTAGAGGATCATTTACTGGCATTTTACACTCTTTGGCTGGGACATGTTGTTATGACTTTGGAACAGAAAAGTCTGATCTCAGCTAGAGTGTATAAAATGTTTCTTTTTAAGTAACAATAATAATCTTAAACAATCTCAAATGTTCACTCCATAATGCAAAACCTTAAAAGCCTTTACGTAATTTTGAATCCTCAGATGAACCAAGATGAAAGCAGCCCTTGACTTGTGTCACTCAGCGCACACGAGCCCTTTGTTTTCAAAGTCTTCCAGGCTGGTTTAGCTAAATCCAGGTCTTCCCCATTAACTTATGAGGAACTAGCTGCTGAAGTGCCTGAAACTCTAACCCAAACGAGATGATTTTTTGGCCCTGCTGCTGCTCTCTGTGTTGAGCAGTAAAACTGAGCTGGCTCAGGGGGAGCCAACACCACCCCTTGCAGAGGGCTGTAGCAGTGGCTGATGCTGCTGCCTCTTACTCCAGCTCCTGGGGACCTGCTGCACGGCCACGAATTTCCACTGTGGCCTTAAAACTCATAATTAGTAAAACAATATCTAAACTTTTTTTAATATAGGGCAGCAATATCAGAACAACAAAATATCAACATCAGAAAATGCTACATTTGAAGGTCTCCTGAGTGTCTTGACTTGCAAATGAAGGTTTGCATTTCAATGTATATGTAGGCAAATGAGAGCAGATTCAATATTTTCATATATTTGATTTCAGCACACTCGGGATAAACATTAGAGCATCTTGAGGGAAGGGGTGGGCAGAAAGAGGAGGAAAAGAGAAATTAATTATACAACCAAATTAAAGAAGCAACATGTCTTTTCAATCTGGCAGCTTCCAGTTTTATGCCATATCCCTCGTTTTTGTAGTGTATAGCTGATGTACTTCTGGATAGAAGGGCAAAAGGATTGAAGACAGTGTTCATTCCCAGGTACTAAGTCTACCAACATAGGTATTTAACACATTCATTGCATTGAATTTAGTTACAAATACAAGAAACAACACTGTTGGTAGAAAGGCTACAACCTTATTCTAAACCTTACAAAATGAATCACTACACCATTATCTACTTGTTATTCATCTGTCACAAAAAAAAAAAAAAAAAGGAAAGAGACAATTTCAACTGAAACATTATTCAAAGTGTAGCTAAATGTGCCTCAGGAGAACATGCTTAAACAGCAGGAATATAATCAGTCTCACTGGGTATTTTCACATCCAGTTTCTCCCTAGAACTAACCAACAGTATTGCACAATGTGTCAGGAAGGAAGGGTTGTCAAATAGACAGCCGAGGACTCAAAACCAAGTGCGCACATGGACACCCTGAAACACGGAGCTACATTTTATTGATTGGCTTGCTAGTGAGTGGAAAAAGCTTTTTAGTTTAGCAAATGTTTAGCCAAAATTCTGTGTCCTACCTTTTTTGCCTCGTGTTTGATCATCAGCGAAAACATCAATACAGCTTAGCTTTTCATGGCAGTTTTTTTGTTTTGTTTTGAAATGAATTGTTTAAGGTGAGGTAAAATGATACTGACTTGAATTGCCTGGTTAGCTGCAGATACTGCACGCGCGCAGGAGGATGAGCAGAAACAAGACCAACTTTTCTCAGGTCAGGAGGGGAGAAAAGGTGAAGACAAACCACTTGCAACAACCTGCCAGAGAGTGAGCGAGACTGGCGAGGAGCCTGACCGCTGTGGGGCTGCCCTGTTACATGAGGCTGACTGCAAGTCCCTGCTCCCTCAGTACGGTACCATTTTCCTAGAAAACAATTAATCCCACCTGAACTGCCCCAAGCCAATATCCAGAGGAGGGTAAAGAAATGAAATCTATGTGGAAGAGTTGATACTCTATTAGTAAAGCAAGAATTTTCACCCAGATGATCCAGCAACAGGTTGCTCACTAAATTTGCTTCGTTCCCTCCTACCCTTGGCATGCTCTTCCCGCTTAGCACAGTATCCAGAGCAGTTTTAGAGGGGCTCTGCAGGTTTTTGATGAGCTTGAGAGCTTGTCATAGATCCAAAATTCCTTTCTAGCCTCTCTATATTACTCATCTTCTCTACTGTTCCCCACATGAGCATCTGATCCAAAATGATAAGAGGAGGGAGCTTCCAGCCCAGATGAAATTACTTTTTATTGAGCAGTAACTTTCACTCATCCATTATGTCATATGCACCACTAGCACAAATGATCCTCTTGATTCTATTTTCTACCCCTTGGAGAAATGAATTTCTCCAGATTGAATGAAACTTTGTCAGGCCATCCATTTTTATACATGGCATTTTTAAAGTGAAAACATAGAAGATGCAAGCAATCATTTAACTCATGTATATATTTGTGTGGCATGAAGAGGAGGGTGGTTTAGCTATCACAGCATCCCACATCTGGTAAGCTAAAAGATGGAAAAGTCAGCTAATACCACATTTTATTGCACCAGCAAACATCTTTGCCTCCTCAGTTTAGAATAATAATAATTTTAGATTCTGGAGTCCTTTTCTGCTTCCAGCACAGGCTGTCACAGAACGTCAGAATTGGCGTATAATACCCAGAGTGAAAAAAAAACCCGTTCTTCTCTTCTGATAAGATCGATTATTTGTGGACATTACAATTTTTTTTTCCATAAACAAATAAGTTTAGGCTGGAAATCAGAAAGAAGTTTTTCACAATGAGGGTTGTGAAGCACTGGAACAGGTTGCCCAGGGAGGTAGTAGAAGCCCCATCCCTGGAAACATTCAAGGTCACGCTGGACGGGGCTCTGAGCAACCTGATCTAGTGAGGTTGTCCCTGCTCATTGCAGGGGGGTTGGACTAGATGGCCTTTCAAGGTCCCTTCCAACCCAAACTATTCTATGATTCTATGATTCTATGAAGTTATGACCATCCTTGCATTTATCACTACAGGCTGTGTGCACAGCTTCTGGTGCCGTGTCTAACTCTTACTGTTAGACAGTAAAACAAGTTAGACAGTAAGGCTCTGAATCTGTACCTGACCTTGATTTTGCAGTGTGAGAATCTACATGTCAGCTGTGGGCTCAGTTTGCCTGCATAGAAACATCTGAGGCTATCTCTACATGTTGAGATGTCATAGGGCATCTTAGACACGGGGCTGGTGACGTGACATGGAGACTATAGGAGACAGTGTCCTTCTGGACCGATAGTTGGATGCTGGGCAGGATATTCAAAAGCATCTCAAATAGCATTAGACATCCATGTCTAGGCAACTGCACTGAGCCCAGTGGAGCCTTCAGAGCTGTTTAGCTGACTAAATCTGCCTACTTTAACATAATCTGAATAACTCTCTAGACTCCACTGACTAGATTAACTAGATTTCCATAGACTACGAGGAGTTTAGACACCCTCCTCACTTGTGAAGACATACATTATAGACAAATAAATCTAGGTGTCTGAATCTGGAATTTAATGTAGAGCTGAATTCCACCTTTTTGCTGAACAGAAATAGTTCTGAGAATGATTTAGACCACACGGAAGGAATGGAGAAAGAAAAGGACGGGGCGGGGGGAAAGATTGGTGGATTAGGAGATAAGGCTTGTGAGGAAAGGCTGGAAGAAATTGTTCGGTCTGGAAAAGACCAAAAGGCACAATAGTGGTCTTAAAATAGTCTTTGTGGAGAGGACAGTTGTAAATTATTCCCCATGTACACTGAGAATAAAGGGAGTAATTGCAGTAAAGGGAAATGTAGTTCCAACCTTAAAAGAGCAGTTTCTAATCACAAGGATGGTGAAGTGTTGATGTACACAGCCTGGAGCGGTTGTAGAATTGCAGTCTCCAGTGTTTTTAAAGAATAGGTTAGACAAACATTTCCAGGAATCATTTTGGTGTAATTGAATGTGCCTGGGGGCCGCAAGCTGGGCCAGGTGAGCTTTCAGTCTCTTCAAGCCCTATTTTCTCCAGTTAATCTCTTCTAGTTTTTAATCTTGAACTACTCGGTGCTGAAGAGGATACATCAATAAAATATCTGCTTTAATTTTAAATTATACTTCTTTTATGGTGAAGAAGCAGTATATATTCAAGACTAGACAGCAGTGATGAGGTACTGAATGAAATAGCTTGGATAATGCCTCTACCAGAAAACGTAGCTTATTAGAAGAGGAAATACAGCTGTAAGCAGTAAGTAGCTATAACCAGCACATGCTTTATTTATTTATTTGTAACTCTTTTTTTTTTTTTTTTTTTTTTTTATCCTAGCAAGGAGAAACACTTGTAGCAGAGTGGAGTGTAATACAAAATAGAAGAGCACACATTTGATCTTATTTTACATTCACTGCTATCACAGTCACTGTTCTCCTTCCCAAGTATGAACAACACTTGCCTTTGCTCTCCTGCTGCAGGGCATTATTGCTGAGAGCTCCGATGGCTGGCAGTGAGGTAATTAACTGGAGCAAGGACCTAGTAATCTCTCGTACCAACCCGCAGGCAAAACTGAAGCAAAAGGCTAGTCCTTGGTAGGCACCAAGTCACATCAGAGCTGTCTGTAGCTGTCTAAGGAGAAAAGGGGGGATGTTGTTGTCACAGATCTGTTTGCTCTGCTTCTAAAACAAGGACTGGTATAAAATTTTAAATACGAAGCTTCCTGCTGTGCCTTCTTTCACCATAACTGCAAAGACATTTTGAGTTTAGATTGGGCTCTGGATTGTATTTTGCCCTTGGTGGAAATTAGCACAAAGAACAAATAGTCGTGATGCCGAGCGCAGTAGCTTTGCTGGATGTATGCTGTGATCTCCCCACAGCTCTGCCGAGCCTAGAGGTGGGAATACTAAACTGAAGTAACTTTCTATAGCAGTTATTCTACTTCTTCTGGACAAGATGTTGAATAACAAGGTAGACAAGACAACACAGGCTCTTGGCTGACCTCCCTCTTCAGGTTACCAATTTGCTTTCAAACTCCCTATGGTTTTAGTTACTTAAAATAAAAAAATAAATGAAGTATCCTCCTGACTGTGTGGTACTGTTAAGTCAAGGTGGTTTACGTTCTCATGGCAGCTCATGGCGACAGAATTCTTTGCTTCATTTAACACAGAGGCTTCTTTTAAAAGCTGGGAAGAGAAAGTGGAAAATTTGCAGCTCGGGCTGTAAGCTGTCACTATACTATGGGAAGGAGGAGTGGGTAGAGCTGAAAGAAGAGACATTGACATTAGCTGAGGGAAAACGGGAGAGGACAGCAGAGGAGAAAGTTATTAAAATCACAAATGGTAAGTGACTGGAAAGTAAGTGAGAGAACAGTGCTGGGAGCAAATAGGCAATTACCTATCAATCTCCAGGTTAGGGCTTACACTTACAGTTTCTTGGGATGATCTTACGTGCAGCCAGTAAAAGGTTATTGAACTCGATGAACCCAGGAGAGAGCTGCATCACGAAGAGCCGGGGGCCTTCTCAGCTCATGAGTGAAAGGGAGAAACTGGGACAAGTGGCTGCATCGTCAACACAGGCATGAATGCTCACGCTGCCTCAGGCTGCTGTAGCTGGGGGGATAACAGCCAAAAGCACTTTAGCTGCTAGTGCAAAGCTACTGTACAAGACCATAAGGAAGCCACTGCCCTTCCTGTGTTTTATGCTCCTGGAGAGTATCACTGTGAGGATAAATCTAAACTCTTTTAGAAGTAAGCATGGGTGGGATCCCTGGATGCTCCAGCCACCAGCCTCATGCCTGGGGAGCTGCATCACATGGAGCAAGCATCTGCAGTAAGGATATAGCACTGGATCTCCATATCATCTCAGCAGCTGGGCATCAGTCACAGGCTAGAGGAAAGCTCCAGTTTCCAAGCCAAGCTATATTATTTGGCTGGCGGCTGGATCCTTGAGTCAAAGTGAACTGTTAGCACTGCTGGCAGCAGAAAGAGCAGGCAGCCAACAGGGCTGAATGTTTTTTGCTAGAGAATGCTAAGTAAGGAGCCTATAGTGGTTTCAATTCATTTCAGACAAAGTTAGCACATATTGTCTTTGTTAACGTTAGTACGCTCTCATCTACTTGTCCATAAAAGTTGATCATTTAAAAAGTAACTATTCATGATTCGAAATTCCTTACTTGAAAATACAGATGATACTGTAGCTAAGCAGAAGTGGTACAGTAATACAGATGTATAGAAACAGATATCTAGAAGAAAGGCAGAAGATTTTTTTTAAAATCTTAAAGTCTTGGGAATTGCCATTTCTTCATGAGAAATTGTTTGTTTTCCACAAGAGAAAAGAAATGACTGATAGCATCAGTAATATAACCTTCTCAGCTGTCAATTCATCCAAATACTCTGCAGGAGAGAGTGATACCTTCTGAGAATATGAGGTGAGAGAGAGATCATTCTTGGCCGTCTTGGTCAGGATATTCCCCAGTAGGCAGAAATCACAGCAAGTTCACAGATGAGCCTTAAGATGTGACACAGCTAGTGAATTTACTAGCTTCACTTGAGACATCCCCACGTAACAGCGCAGACCATTTCAGACATTTGAGTATTATTGAGTAATGGATTGTTTATAGGCATTTAAACTGTCCAGTTCATTGGCAGTCCTTCCTCAGGAAACATCTGTAATTGCAAACATCAAGCAAGATAGGGGAAATTGTTCCTTTATGAGACTGCCACAAGAACTGGCTGTGTTTTGCAGAGAAGCTCATATAGCACTGTACTTATTAGGTAGTGCTGGTTATTATATTACACAAAAGTTAGCGTTGCACAAGGCAGTTTGGTCAGAACACAGACGCTGGCACGAGCAGCCTCTGGCAGGCTCCCTGCTTGTGCAAGCACTCCACAGCAGGGAGCCCTGTTGCATCTGCTATTTGGGTTTGACTGATCGGCACCACGCAACACTAGTCCCTTGGAATATGACTTGCTCTGACAGGCTCCTTCTGGAGAGCCTTCAAGTCTTTCCATTCCAAGCTGGTCCACTTCCAACTTTGGCAGCAGTTGCGAGTGATTATCTGTAGCACTGGTTTGGAGTGGAGGTTACTGCACTGGTCAGCACCTGCCTCCATGGCCATAGTACCACTGTACTCCTTGTGCTCCTACAGTGGCTCGCTGTAGTTTTGGCCAATCTGGAACCAGTCTCTGTGGATTTGTACTACGTTGCGAACTGCTCTCAACAACAATAGTAGTGCCTCCAAAATATGCCTGTTTTGTCCTCAGCCTCTCCATGATGGTCTCTCCAGCCTGATGATAGTGCCCATTGATGGTCTGTGGTGGCCTACAGTCAGTCTGTTGTCCTTGATTGGACAGGATTTGAAACTGATGTGGAGCGATATTCTTCCCTTCCGTGAAGCAAAGCACAAAGCTGACCGTCTTTTGGTCAGCAAAAGGAGAGGAAGTGTAGGATTTCCATCTAGTCACCTACTCAACTGGGGCCTGGAGCTGCCACACAAGAGCTTTGCTTTAAGGAGAGCAGCTAACTCAGGGGAGTGTCCCCTTCATAGATGACAGCTGTGCCAAGACTGTCAAACTGCAGGAGAAGGTCAAAATGCAAAAACTCCTCTTTACTGCTGGTATAGACTCATTTGTTTCTGCAGTCACTAGGAATGATTCATCTCACCTAACTTAAGCCATCTAGGATTTAGTGATCTGGGTGTAAACTAGATATCTAGGCTCCTTCTATAGTTAGTGGACAGACACGGGCACCTCAGTGATGACTCATCTCACCCAAAGTGGGTGTTTAAAATAGGTGTACTGAATCATCCTCTGGAATGCCTATTGCTCTTCATTAACCAAAAAGAGAGCCTAGGTAATTAGCTGTAGAATCCCCATTTAGTGGGGAAAAAAAAATCCCCACCAGTAACAAAAGTTTTGTGAATTTAACCAGGCAGAGTGTTATGGAAGGGTTAGATACAACTATGACCACCTTGTATCATCCAAGTGCTGTGCAACGGGCTGGTGACCAGGGGAGGAAAGATGGGGATTGGTGCCTGGTTAGTAACCCTACCCTAATATGCATGTACATGACCCTTAGGCTGACAAAAGTAACGTATCTGTGTTTGGTTCCCCAAAAGCTCGCAGTTAAACAGAAATTATCTTGAAAAATACAGATGGTTATGCTTTGAAATTCCCAGCACTATCTAAACTTCAGAGGAGCCTTTCCATTCTCTCAACACTGGTAATGATGTCCTGCATTCACTTTTGGGTACCAAAGTTCTAGAAAAACAAAGCTCAGTTCAAGGTAATCCCAGAAAAGACCAACAAAAAGGATCAGAGCTTAAACATGGCCAATGGGAAAACTGAAAGCTGTGGAAGATACGCATGTATGTCTGCATCCTCCTGTGTTACCTTGCAAGAACCATATTAATAACAAGATTACTCTAAGAGTTTTCAGAATGCTTCCAGTCAAGTCAGGGCTTCGTCATCAGAAGGCTGAAAAGCATTACGATTAATGTTATTTTTTTCAGATTAGGTAATTTAGAGAGATTAATAATTCCCTCTAGATCTCATTGAGCTCTTGCTGAGTGTTTATTCACATATTTATTTATTAGTCATAATAAGGCCAAGTGCAGGGTCCTGCACCTGGGTCAGGGCAACCCCCAGTATCAATACAGGCTGGGGGTTGAAGGGATGGAGAGCAGCCCTGCCCAGAAGGACTTGGGGGTACTGGTGGATGAAAAGCTGGACATGAGCCAGCAATGTGCGCTCGCAGCCCAGAAGGCCAACCGTATCTTGGGCTGCATCAAAAGAAGCGTGGCCAGCAGGTCGAGGGAGGGGATTCTGCCCCTCTCCTCTGCTCTGGTGAGACCCCACCTGGAGTCCTGCGTCCAGCTCTGGAGCCCTCAGCACAGGAAAGACATGGATCTGCTGGAGTGGGTCCAGAGGAGAGCCACAAAAATGATCAGAGGGCTGGAGCACCTGTCCTATGAAGACAGGCTGAGAGAGTTGGGGTTGTTCAGCCTGGAGAAGAGAAGGCTCCGGGGAGACCTTATTGCGGCCTTTCAGTAGCTAAAGGGGGCTTATAGGAAAGATGGGGACAGACTTTTTAACAGCGCCTGTAGTGATAGGACAAGGGGTAATGGTTTTAAACTAATAGAGGGGAGATTTGGACTAGCTATAAGGAAGAAATTTTTCACAATGAGGGTGGTGAAGCACTGGCACAGGTTGCCCAGAGAGGTGGGAGATGCCCCATCCCTGGAAACATTCAAGGTCAGGCTGGATGGGGCTCTGGGCAACCTCATCTAGTTGCGGTTGTCCCTGCTTATTGCAGGGGGGTTGGACTAGTTGACCTTTAAAGGTTCCTTCCAACCAAACTATTTTATGATTCTATTCTATGATTATATAAACCTGGCAAGGCAACTAACCAAGCAACTGTGCAGGAATGTGATTGTGTTTTACATATTATTTGAACACATATATAGTATATTACGAAATTAGTACTTTTTCCCCCTGTTCTTATGCTATTTCCCTCTCTTGTTCCAGGTTCTTACCTCAATCAGGAGTACTAGGCAAGGCTATTTTGGGTCTAATTTTGCAGACATAAGGAGTTTGGAGAAAAGACATAGTGATAGCCAGGAAAGCTTAATCTAACAAGCAGTATATATGTTGCACTCTATAGTATTCTGTGACTTATTTAATGAAATTTATTAATTTCAGAGTGAGACATGATTGTTTGTTAAGTAAGTAAAAGATCTAAGAATCACGTAAGGAGAGGATTATCAAGTACACTTTGATTTACTCACAGAATGAACCTGTGAATGAGTTTGCTGGACAGTACTTCATTTACTTCCAGAATTTATTTCTGAAGAATATAAAATTAGAATTATTACATCTCCCTCACTGTAATTAATGCCATATATGCAATTTTCTTGGAGTTTGCTTAACATCTTTTCTCCAACTTAAGAAGTCATGAGGAGAAACTAGCCTGGTAGAAGAAATTAGATCATGAGTTTTGGGAAATAACTTTGATCTCAGTTAGCAGAAGTGACTAGCTCCATGAAATTGTGTAGTTGCAGGTGTTATCTGTTTCTGTGGTATTGTTGTCATAGCTGCAATGGGCTGAGGACATCAGCAAGACAAGGTTTCTAGGTGGAGATAATATTTGGGTTATTTTTTTCTGGTTTGTCACTTTGAAATGTTGCAGTTTATTGAGACCAGTGTTATAAGCTCTTCCTATGCTCACAGAAGATATCCAGTGAGACGAAAGCTGTCAATTATTAAAGACTCAAAACTAGACTTTAGAAAATTCTAGGATTTACAAACATGAATCACTGAGCTGATGAAAAAAGAAAGAGGAGGTGGAAGAGACAGACAAATTAGCAGTTGTATATGCTGGTGTTTACAGAAGTCAAGATGGATGTGTGAACCCATCCTGTTAACATCCTGGGTCTGATGAATACTTAATATTTCAGTTGTTAATACAAAAGGGAAGAGCTTCAGTGGAGGAAGATCAACTCTCCTGAAGACTGTTTCCTGCTCCTTCCCTATGAGGCAGGTCTCAGCTCCCACTTCATTTCTGCATCCTGGCTATTCACACAACATAAACATCGTTTCACAAAACCCAGGTACAGTTCTTGGGACAGCTCACTACAGAGTCTGATCCCAAAGAACACAGACCAAATCGTACCACGTTTTGCTCCCTCTAGCCAACGTAATCTTCCGTCACTATCCTGGGTGGCCATACAGCCTCCAAGACACCAGTGATTTTCTCAGTAGCATGCTATAAAACTCTCTGGTGGGCTGTGACAGAGCTCTAGCATTACATCAGTCGCTTTGAACCAAAAAACTGCACAAAATAATAAAGACAGTAGATTTGGTGCTATGCAATGTAGCTGTGCCCAGTCTGCCCCAGAGAGGAATAGTTTGGGAATGCAATCATTCGTTACCACTGCGCCAGAAAGCCCCGGAGCAGAAGCGTTCAGCTGTACAGGTGCAGTTTAACATTATAGGGGAATGCCAAAAGGAATAGACATAATGATACTATAGCCCCTGGCTGACTTTGCATAGGATCAGGTCCTGTGTTTGGCCTCTGAGAATGCCTCCAGGCCATGCCTGATATATCTAGTTTCAGGAACCTGCTCAGGCTTAGTAATGTCCAAATGCTTAGTGTTGTCCAGGGACATTGAAAGTCAGGTGAATTTGAACTACCAAAAGGTAGTTTATTCATTGTGATTCTATGAAAAAAAAAGAATACCCAACAATATCAAATTGGTTATCTGTTGATATAGTCACAAAATCTGTAATATTAGTCAGGTTCCTAAGTGTTCGCTCTCCAGATCTCCTCTACCACTGTCTCTTGTCTCTCATCCGCCAACCCAGCAGCGGGGAAGGCCTGGAGATGGGCTGTGGTTCCCTTTCCCACCCTCCCAGTCAGCAACGCTCCACCTTGCCCCAGCCAAGCGGAGCAGGTCATGCCTGCAGGTCCTGCAAGAAGTGCAGTGGAAAAAGTGGTGCATCTTGGACTTTTCTCTTCATTATGGGAGACCCCTTCACAGCTCAGATATCCTTCCAGGATTAAACTTCTGAGACCTCTCTTTTCAAGAATGAAGGAGACCAGCCCTTTCTCAAGAAGAGGTTGACACATTCACATGGTGACGTGCCACTCTCAGTTCTAGGTTCATTTTAATCAACTTTGGGTCACAGAGCTAGGTGGGAGGTTGTGGGCATGAAACCACCCACCCCTATGAGAAACTACAGAATATGCTCCTATTTGGACTGAATTTACCTTAATTAAAATATCCCATCTTGACCTAAGGTGAGAGAGAATCTAGTGTAGCACTTGGCAAACAGCTTGGTTAATCAGACAGCCACTTAATGAATCATATTCACCTGATTTTTAATTTGAATTTGTCTGGCTTCAAATTCCAAATGTTGGATTTTATTATACACTTACCTGGATTGACCAAAAATCATTCTATGAAAATATTATTCATCTTATTGATTCTTACATTGATGAAGTTACAATTTATCTTCAAGAAGTTAAATAGAGTTCCCAGAGTTTTTCACTAAAAAGAATGGAAAACATATGTTGATTTTTTTTTCTAGCTCTTCTTTGAACACAGACTAATCCAATGCCCTCCTTCCTCTATATTTTCCAGAACCAAAACCGTTATTCTCATCATGGTTTCATCAATAACAGTCACAGACATAAGGTAACAAATGCAATGTGCTCATGACTTGAGCTTTTTTCTTTTAAGCTTCCACAGACTTTGCTAATCTCTTCTCTGAAAAACATGACTCCATAATTCCCAGTTCCCAGGAAAACACTCTAACCATTTTTGATGCAATACAGTTTCTTCCAAGAACATTGGGGAGTGTGGGGTATAATGATGATGTATTTGTATCACTTTGCCTGCACAGTTTAACTAGTAGCCCTGGCCCTATGATCTAAGCCTACACAGCATTTTATGATAATTGTTAAGTGAAGTAGGGACAGGAGCCCAAATCTCGTCCCTTCCAGGTATGGTGCCCTGACTGCTACACTTGCAGACTCATGATCACTTTTGTTCTGTGTCTCTCTACTAATGGATATAGCCCTTAGTGACCAGGAACTGGCTGCACTTCACTCTATGCTCTTAATGTACAAAACATTTTGGTGTCACTGTTCAAGAGAAAGATCGTTTGTATTGGATATTTTTGTGTGTGCAAATACCGAAGTGGAAAAAAAGGAAGATATATGACTGGGAATTTGCACCAAGAGTAAGAAACAGAAATAACCCACTGTGATTACCTTTGATAGCCGTGAGCACTTGAAAATATCTGCAACACATATAGCAACTGAAATTTGCTGATCATTTATTGAAGAAAAAGAAGACTACTTAGAGAATCAAGTAAGGAAATATTGATTGAGTCTTCAGGGAATTATAGAAGCAATGAAACCTTGCCATTTCTATATCATTAGGGATTAGAGAAAAATTATCTCCTTTTGGAAGAAGTTGTAAATGTGAAGTAATGATGTCTTTTCTTCAAAGCTGCGCACAAATCCTCATGCAGCTCTGGATTGACGGATACTGGAATTCTCCCAAACACAGGGGGCAACAGCAGCCTCTCACAGGGCGACAGTTTCTTGCCTGCTTAGCCTGGTCCTTGCCTGCTGTTTTCAGCAAATACCTCAGGTGCACTAGCAGGGATTTCAGCTGGGTTTGACCTTTGCATCTGCTTTCTTTCCGCTTTCTGTGATCCGCCTGAAAGACAAGTCTCCTAGCACAGCATGTACACAACACAAGGCAAAACACTGCAGAAATGACACAGTTCATCATTTTCTCCATCCCAGAGCACAGGGATTACTATTTTTTCCATTTCCCAGATGCTGTGTGGTTTTATATTTATTTAGAAATGGATTTTAGATCACATTCGATAGTCCTTTTCTAAAGCAAAGATTTTGCTTCACCTCATCTCTGTCAGAGCTGTAGCCCCAGATGGACAAATGAGCGTTCAGAGTGATAACTCTGAAGCACAGACCTCTAAGAAGTCTGTTTTAATAATAACCATCCTGACACCAGAAACTGTAAGAAAGTCTACATAACAAACCTCCAAAGAGAATGTATAAAACCAGTGTATTTTACTACATCTGTGCCATGTGGTAAGTGTAGGAAAGTTTTGATCATGTTTAATTATGAAGGTCAATTCATATCTCACTTTGCTATGGTGGTAATGCAGACATCCAAAACTCCTGATAAAAAAGCCTTTGCACCATTCTACACCAGCAGATTTATTCTGGAGTCATTAAAAACAAATGAAGGAATTTTTAAATACATTACTAGAGCTAGTTAGTCTTTACACCTGCTGACAATAAGACGTGTCACAGGTATGTTCAGAGTCCAGAGGAAAATAAGAATATCTCAACAAATGATGTAAAACTGCTTTATCGAACTAAATGTGCCAATTCCAAAAGCTTGTCTCAGGGCTGAAAGTGAGAGCTGTGTGTCCCATCCTAAAAACCCAGACCCAGGGGTAAAAAAAGTCCTTTTTCGAATCCAAGAAGTCACAAAATATCAAACCATCATTGAATGCTGATTTACTCCAAGACAGGATTTTATAAAAGAAAACAAAATTGTTATGGAAGGGGGACTGACAGAAAATTAATATATGAAATCAAAAAATTATCATAACTCATCAAGAGGAATATTTTAGGTTAGCTATTTGAATGGCTAGAATAAGTTTTATTTGTGATGGATTACAGGAGACATTTTACTGCACAGCTTGGTTTCTCATATGGCTGTGCAATTAATCACATAATTACCTCCTTTACATGACATTCATGTACTGAAATACTGTTGTCCCTCTGCTAAACATCACCCGATTTCTAGGCCATGTAAATCAGCTTCTCTTTAGAGGGGAAACGAGTAGCACTCCCCCTATGTAAATCCTCAAATTACACATGTAATAGTGTCATACATTTCTTTGGATTATTTCCCACCTTCTTGGAACTGAGGTGGGCGCGACTGAGTCGCAGCCAAGCTGGTGTTCCAGGAGTTCGGCTGACAGCAGCCCCTGGCTTCAGGCAGTGACTCTGCCTCCCTAAATAATCCTGCTGTATTAGCAAGTGTAAGAAAACCAGTTTCCTTGCCATTTAAGCCCTTACTTTCCCACCCACCCACTACCACCACCAAAACAGGCAGAGCGATTCCCTGCTTCTCGCCCACAACACCCGTGAAAGCCCTTGTAATAGTGCCATCTAGGGACACCTGCCTCGAAAATACACATACAAAACCTCCCAAGCACCCCAAAAATCCCAGAATGTGCTTGTTGCTACATCAGGCAAACCTTGATGATGATTTGTACCCGTTGAGCACGGGGATAAATGAATACATCAACATGCTGTCCAGGTGGCCCCAAAGATGATCTCTTCCCAGTTCTAGATCTCTGTCTGCTCTGTCCATCAGCTCCTACCTTCATCTGGAGCAATTATTCCTGGGTCTCAGTACTTTGATATCATCCACTAAGTACAAAAGAGCCCTTATGTATTCTATTTATCCTGTTTATGAAGCTTAATATGTTCAAAGTTTCAGATGTAAGTGCTATATAGTCTTTAGTATGTACATATACATATATTGTACCTATTAGACTGGCTGCCAATATCAGACTGCAGAAAGTATTGAATATTGTGCCAAACCTCTTTCACAGGTTACCTCAAGCACTGGATAATCGTGGTCACTGAGTGAGCACAGTCACTGAACAACCTCCACCAGTCACCTCAGTAAGTGATGCAGCATAAGCTGTAGCACAGACAGAACAGGTGCTCCAGGCACTGGAGATTAAATAGGTACACTAGATTTTAAATATTTTCAATTTCTGTGGGTCTATGAAAATAAAATGATCCTATAGGGAGTAATTGCTCAAAGTAATTATTAGTACTTCATTTAAAAAAAAATCCAAAACCATAACAAAAAAAAAGAACAAAAGAAATATGTTGCAAAGATTCAACTAATATTTAATACTTTCCGACAACCAGTTGCGCAGCTTTCATTTCTTTGACCGCAAGATGCTGGTGTGTCTATGGATGATGGCAGGACTATCAGGAAGTGTATCAGATGGATTAATTACTCAGTCTTTGAGAGGCCCAACATGTTTTTTGGAATATCATCTGCTGTTCTGAGGGTTCTTTTTATATGGCACATCTAGAGAGCTTATGTAACCCTTCATGTTAGATCTGTCTTCAAAGCCAGATGTGGAGCAAATAGATGGTACCATTTTTTTTTTTATTATTCCTGTCTCGTGTCTCCTTTTCAGCAAGCCCAGAGAGAATAGATACTTTCCTTAAATAAGAGCATACATCAGAACTGTGCATCTGAACCTTTCTTATATGCCACCAGAAGTCTACTATCTGCAGACACACTACTGGTAGAAATGTGTACGGTTAAAGTTTTCCAACAATTTTTAACCTCAAGAATTTCTTCTGGTTGCTTATATCTACCATGAGATGTTTGCCCAGTTGTATATTTTTTTAATTTTGGCAAAACAGATTGAACAATACAAAAATAAAGATTTTGTGGCATACATTCTTACAAGTTATCCCAGAAAACAGAATTTGCTGCCTTCTGTTACAGTATTCCTCTGTGACCCTAGGCAAATAATTGGGTTAATTTTGCCCTTTAAGAGATTTTTTGCTCTCTCCCCCCACGTTAGTTCCCTAGTTGAAAATCAGTGGTATTTCTGTTTTTCCCTCTCTCAAGGTCAACATAAAAATCGAGTCATTTATTTTGGTTAGTTATTGTGAACATGATGGGGTTAGAGTGAGCACCACAGAAATGCCTACATTTGGCATGCTACACAGTAGATATGGTTATCCACATACACATAGAACAGAATGAACTAGCCCTCAGTCAACATCATTGTCTATCCAATGTGCAGCATCCTGTGGAAAAAAGACCTTATAATCATGCATATAAAAACTTACATAATCCATATACATATGCGAGAAATGAAAACAGTTTAGTTCTGCCATGAGCAAAACTTAAAAGAAAAAGTAACTTTGCAACACTGATTGAATATGTCTCAGTTACATGGGTACCATATACAGAACACAATGTCTTGATACTTCATGTAGAGGAGATTGGTTCTCTGTGCCCCATTACGGCTGTCCTGCACACAGGGGCTGCATCTGCAGGATCTACCTGTTTCCCAGATCGCAGTTTCTGGGCTGAGAGCATTCCGGACTAATTAAATATTTTCCTGGTGAGTGGTGGGATCCATTTAAATGAGTGAAAGAGAAAGTGTTTAATAAACATTCAAGGAGCAAACATTGGTGTCTTTTTGAAAAGAAATGTCACTGGCAAATCAAGAATAAAAGATGTTTGTATTTAAACAAAACTGGTTTGATGCCTTGGAATCATGTGTTGGAAGCTTTTCAAAGATATTAAGAGAAGATCATAGGGTGTCTGCGTAACTGTACGTGTTCTCCCAGCATAGTCTCAGGAAAACTTTCAGGGTCACTAGGCAAAGGGAAATTGGCAGGAGCTTTCACAACTTAAAAAGAACAAAATACTCCTTAGTAAATTATGAATCACTGAAATAAAACTGACTACACGAAAAGGTAACTTCAACAGTTACCTCTTGAATTCCTGAAATGCAGTTCTCAGGTTAACCCTTTCTTACTCGATACTTATCTCACAGTAGATCACGATGAAATCACAGCAGCTAATAATTGAAATGTGATTACATTTATCTGGTGTAAAGTTTTGTTATGCGCTATATCGGATGTGGGTCCTGCTTGAGAAGTGTAGCCTTAATATTTGGGCTAAATATTTTTATTTCTATCTCAGGATTCTCAAAGAGAATTTAGTGAAGAAAGCTCTCAGAAATGGCAACCCAAGAATCACAGAATGGTTGAGGTTGGAAGGGACATCTGAAGGTCATCTGGTCCAACGTCCCTGCTCAAGCAGGGTCACCTAGAGACAGCTGTCCAGGACCATGTGCAGACAGCTTTTGAATATCTCCAAGGATGGAGACTCCACAGCCTCTCTGGGCAGCCTGTGCCAGTGACTGATCACTCCCACAGTAAAAAAGGGTTTTCTAGTGTGATCAGATGACAGCTCATGTGTTTTTATTTGTGTCCACTGCCTCTTTTACTGTCACTGAGCATTACTGAGGAAAGTCCCCTTCATTTCCTCCCTTCAGGTATTTACACACACTGATAAGATCCCCCCTGAGCCTTCTCTTCTTCAAGCTGAACAGTGCCAGCTCTCTCAGCCTTTCCTCATAGGAGAGATACTTCAGTCCCTTAATGATCTTCGTGGCCCTTCATTGAACTCTCTCCAGTATGTCCATGTCTCTCTTGTACTGGGGAGCCCAGAACTGGACGCAGTACTCCAGATGGGGCCTCGCCAGTGCTGAGTAGAGGGGAAGGGTGACCTCCCTCGACCTGCTGGCAACGCTCTTCCTAATGCAGCCCAGGATACTGCTGGCCTTGTTTTGTCGCAAGAGCGCATTGCTAGCTCAGGTTCAACTTATTGTCTACCAGGACCCCAAGGTCCTTCTTGCCAAAGGTGCTTTTCAGCCAGCTGGCCCCCAGCATATACTGGTGCATGGAATTGTTCCTCCCTAGATGTAGGACTTTCCACTTCCCATTGTTGAACTTCATGAGGTTCCTGTCAGCCCATTTCTCCAGCCTGTCGACATCCCTCTGAATGACAGCATAACCCTTCGGTGTATCAGCCATTCCCACAATTTAAGATATTTGGACATTTGAAAATATTTAGTATTTTCCAGTGTAAATAATCAAGAACCTGACAGCTTAAAAGTCTCCAAGTACCAACAGAAGATGACTTGAAACAGCAATTAATGGTTTCCCTGCCAAAGGCACAATCTATTCTCCAGCTTCTTTATGTTTGCTTTGAACCATCTGCAGTACAAGACCTTTGGCTGGTCTCTGCTGCATTTTCAGATCTTAGCCACTCCTGATTTTAGAAGTTTAGAAGACAAGAACTGGGACTCAGAAAAAAAATATTAGTTTTCAAAAAAGTTTTTGTTCTATTCTTCACCAGAACAAAGCCAAGACATTTCCAAATTCTTCATTGGGGAAAGCAAGACAGAAAACAAAACCAAACCACAAAGAGATAACCCACCATGACATTGCGGATAAAATATTCACCTGATCTATAGGAGATCATGTGTCAATTCCCACTTCTAACTGACTCAGGGCTGGCACTTCACTTCCCCATTGAGTGCCCTAGTGCACAGGTTACAGCTTTAGTTTCTTTATTGGGAGCAATAAATAATGAAGAACAGCTTCAAAAGGAGGGACTGAGAAGGATTAACTACTCCTCATCGATCCGAAACAGTGGGGGATTTGCATATAATTCTTCAACACCTTCAGGACATTTGCTTAGCATTTTCCTGTTAGTAGATTTGTGAAACTATTTTTTCTTCCTCTCCTCATCTTTTGCCCTGCAGCTACACAGATTTTGCAATGAGGGTTTGTTAAAAATGACACATTTACATGAGAAGTTTAAGGTTTGACAAACTGCCATGTTCCAGTATAAACTGTTCTCACTGAAGAATACCCTTATCAGCACTCCCTTTGACCTTCCCTGCTATATTTTTTTTTCTGTTGTGTTCGTCTTTTTTGTCTTGCTAGAGAGCAAAAAAGGATGTATTCACAAAAAAAGATTAAATTTAAAGAGTATGATCTAAATGAAAGCAAATGAAGAGATTTATTTCCAATTCTGAAGAAAAAGAATACATAACAGATAACTTGGGGATTGTTATTTTGTCTAATTTATCCTTAAGAGCTCTATCTTGATCAGGATAGGTGCAAACACAGACATATGGAGTCCTGTGCAAAGCCACAACTGTTGTTATGTATCTTCTGTTCTTTTGGACTTGTAATTCTCTGCTAACTATATCTGGGGAGAAATGAGGTCCAAAGCATTCTATAATGTTATTTAAAGGAAATCAGAACCACTGAAGCATATTGCCTGAACTGAGGAGTCCTAACACTAGTCCCTTCTAGCTTCTGTCTTGCCTCCGTGCTTACCTGTTGCAAGTACTGTAGCGTGCTAGCTACGGAGAATGGAAGAGCAAAATAAACAGTGACTTTAGCAGATATGCTAAATATGTTTCCATTAATTATCTACAAAGCTGATTCTTCTTGCCAAAGCTATGAAGCATCTAAGCTTTTACATCGCTTTGCCAGGGCACTGTACCGCGTCTATCAGCTCCCCCAGCTCTGGTTCCACTCTAGTTTTCTTCCACAAGATTCCTTACAGAAGCCAGGACTTGGAAATGACTGCCAAGTTTACTTTTACAGGTTTCTCAAATTTACCTTCAAGACTGTACTGCAATTGCAGGAAAAAGCAAAAGAGACAGACAATGAAAGACATAAGACTATGTAGTATAAATCACTTATTTTCTTCACTATAAACCATTTTTGAAACAAAAATGTCTCCAGGAGAATTAGGTATTCACCAGAAGAGACAGTTGTGTTTATATGTCTCATGGGTAAACCCCCAAAAGAGACTCTTTTGCATTATAATTTCTAAATAAATAAATAAATAAATAAGAAAGAGAGAAAAGGGGAATGCCAATTTTCAGAAAAAATTCCCAAGACAGAATGAAACTCATTAGAATATGAAAGGTCTGTGGGCATAATAACTGACATTCCACACCAGGCTGAAATATAGCTCAATATAATAAAACAGTAATAAAGTAATAATAGAAATGTATTATCCCATTTAGACCAACAGTCTCTTTGGGGTAGAGAAAAGGGTATATAACCCTTAACCGCTTTGTTTAATCTTTTTATAAGTGAAGAGCATGTTTTCTCTGCTTGCAATTTTCATGATGTTCTTGAGTGTTCCCTATAGCTGGTTTTATATTACATAAACACAAGTTCTCACTGATAACATTACATTAAACACTACTTTCTAAAATGTGGTGGAGTGCAAAGATATTGCTGATCAATTATAATATTAGACAGAACTCAAATCTAAGCTGAAAACCTGTGTCCATCATTGAATAGTCACAAAGAGTTGAACTCTGTCTAGTTTATGAGAAAACACACCGTGACAAGGTAAACACACAAAGTAATCGTGAAAGTGGGATAAGATGGCACCTGGTGCTGGGTCCCTTGATAGAAATTTCTGTGGATACTTAAATGGATCCTGGAGCAGGGAGTAAGACAGTTAAATATATTTTTGTTAATGGGCACATCGATTTACTTTTGTGACATTATCTTAAACACAAGGAAGTAAATCAGAGGAGACTGCTGGAGGAAACAAACAGAAGATAAATCATAGAATCATAGAATGGTTTCGGTTGGAAGGGACCTTAAAGATCATCTAGTTCCAACCCCCTGCCACAGGCAGAGACACCTTCCACTAGACCAGGTTGCTCAAATCAATACGGACAATGCTGTTTGGTTCCAAATAAAAGAGTAAGATTTATGTTTCAGTGGGTTTTTCAGCAGCAGCTGAAATAAGCCTTCCAATGAAAGACACACACAACTTGCAGCTAGCCTCTATCTCTCCCAAGCTAGAGATTGGAAATTGAAAGGCCAGAAGGCCAAGTGCCGGGTCCTGCACTTGGGTCACAACAGCCCCAGGCAACGCTACAGGCTTGGGGAACAGTGGCTGGAAAGTTGCCCAGTGGAAAAGGACCTGGGGGTGTTGGTTGACGGCCGGCTGAATATGAGCCAGCAGTGTGCCCAGGTGGCCAAGAAGGCCAGTGGCATCCTGGCTTATATCAGAAATAGTGTGGCCAGCAGGAGTAGGGAAGTGATCATTCCCCTGTACTCAGCCCTGGTGAGGCCGCACCTCGAGTACTGTGTTCAGTTTTGGGCCCCTCACTCCAAGAAAGACATTGAGGTGCTGGAGCGTGTCCAGAGACGGGCAACGAGGCTGGTGAAGGGTCTGGAACACAAGTCCTATGAGGAGCGGCTGAGGGAACTGGGGATGTTTAGCCTGGAGAAAAGGAGGCTGAGGGGAGACCTTATCGCTACAACTACCTGAAAGGAGGTTGTAGAGAGATGGGTGTCGGACTCTTCTCCCTAGTAACAACCAATAGGACAAAAGGAAACAGCCTCAGGTTGCACCAGGGGAGGTTTAGATTGAGTATTAGGAAAAATTTCTTCACCAAAAGGGTTGTCAAGCACTGGAACAGGCTCCCAGGGAAGTGGTTGAGTCACCATCCCTGGAGGTATTTAAAAGATGTGTAGACATGGCACTTAGGGACATGGTTTACCCGTGGACTTGTCAGTATTAGGTTAACAGTTGGACTCAATGATCTTAAAGGTCTTTTCCGACTTAAACGATTCTATGATTCTGTGAGTATTATAAATTACAATATAGCTAAGACCCATGTTGATGGTGGCTTTTTTTTTTTACTATTAACCCATTTTCTCTACCTGCTGTATGGTTCTGGATAACTAGTGTCTTCAAAAAGTTAGTTTTTAATTTCATTAATCAACTGTTGTTGCAATCTCAACAATCTCTGCAATTTCATTCTCTATACCTGTTAACATCATAATGACATATAGAGCAAGTGTCTGTGAATTCTTGCAAAAATCTATCACCTTGAAGATAGAAGACATTTTTTTCTGATGGTTTATTTCTGAGAAATTGTGATGTATCGACAAACCTGAGTGATGAACTTCAATATGTAAAAAAGAAAGTGTTAACCAGATGTACATTCGTAGTTTCAACTTAATTATGTTCCAGTTAAAATCAAATAGAAATTTTGCTGTGGCTCTTTGTGAGCTCTTCTCTACAAGATGCTTTTGACTCATATGTTACTAAAGCCCTTAGGGATCACTGTCATATTACTGATTCTATATGTAATTTATATTGTGTGTGAAATTATGGAATAGGGACAGCCATAAGATTGTTAAGTATGTCAGAATTCAAAGTAGGTCATTTATATGTTCTTGGATAAACTCAATTGTTATTTTATATAATCTGTTTCATTTTGAAGAAATGAAGTTGAGGAAAAAAACAACAGCCAGAAATTGCTTCAGCTACACAATGGAAACACTTAGTTTAGCCTTCATGATAGATGTAAGTGCAGTTGAAGCAAGTTTTAAAATTTTCTATTGACTTTCAGTTACAGACAAGTCAAATATCAGTACTTGCGTTTTTTTAGTCCACTGTGTTATGTAAAATGAAGATGTTTTTCTCCTGCCTCATGAAAGCAAAACTATCCCTTCTGAAGACAGCAAAGTTGAAAATGTTTTTCTTCATTTTACGAAGTTCATTCTCTATAAAAAAGAATGAAAGGATGGAAATGTATTATCATTGTACAAAATATTCTATTTTAATGAGAAAGTACTCAAATACATGTTACTAATTGCAAAATTGGCAGCACTTTTGATATATCAGAATAAGCTGAGGAAAATTATGCAAAGTGCATTATCACGCGTTTGTGATTATCTTTTATGTGTAGATATCTTCTGTACAGAGACGACATGGAAGTGCTAAACCAGCCCTCACAGAGCCGCTTTGGATCTAGAGTCGGCACATGTAACTTTGCTTTTAAGCTGAGAAGATTGTTCTGTCAAATAGCCTGATGATAGATATTGCGTTCAGCCTGACTTTTTAAAAGTTGCTTCTGGTGGAAACAGCAACTCAGAGAATTTATCTAGAGGGGAAAACGGCTCTAAGCTTATTGTGCAAAAACTGATCTGTAGTGGAACAGGTAGTTGGTGTAATTTAAAGAATTGGATGGGGTGGTTTTTTGTTTTCTTAATTTTTTAATCTTCTGCTATATAAAGGAAAAAATCTCATTTAACTCCTTCATAAAACAGTTCGGTTTTCATTAAAAGTTATCATTGTCTCATAATCAGAATTGAATTAAAGACATCTCAAAGTAAAAGTCATCATGTCTTTAACATGCAGTTCGCTGATCTAGCCCTTATGAAAAGAGCCGGTGTAGTTGCCTGCAGGTTAAAGATTCCTAACCATTATGCCAGACACAACTTGAGTCCTCTGGTGTTCAGTGTCCTCTCTGGCTTCAGGTGTACCTCCACGTTTTTGCCTTCACTGTAACTGCTGCAGGCACACGGCCCGGGCTGCCGGCTGGAGCGGGCACCGTGGCCAGTGCTGCAGCTGTGGCAGCAGATGTACGGAGCCAGGGAGTCCCCTGGCCACAAGACGTGGGAAGGCGGGCTGAGGTAGGCTGCTATCAGCTAATTCCCGTCACCCATGGGGAAATCCGGGGAGGCACAAGCATGGAGATCACACATGAGTGCCTGAGGAGCTGAAAGTTGGATCTTCCTACTTTTGGGGGCACTCCCTACATGGAAGAGTTTCCAGTCCTGGCAGGTCCTCACCACCTCACTTAGTTGGCATGAGTCTGAGGACTGCCCTTTGGGCATGCTTCAGAGAGCTGTGGTTTAAGCTCTGTTGGAACTGGATTTCTCTGGTGTATTTGAACGGGCACATAACAAAATGAAATGTCTCTGCCAGCTTGCATTGGAGTTGGTAGGGCTTTTGCTTTTCTGAGCACCTAGAATCTGAAAGAGCATGGTCAGAGGACAGGCAGTCATATCTCCTTTGAGTTTCCCTCTTCCGCCCATAATAATCTAATAGACCACAGCCTCCACTAGCCTCTTGCCTTAGGAATCGTCATAGCACTTCCTGATAGATGGAAAAAGAGGAAATGGCCTCAAGGTGTGCCAGGGGAGGTTTAGATTTGATATTCGGTAAAATTTCTTCACCGAAAGGGTTGTCGGGCATTGGAACAGGCTGCCCAGGGAGGTGGTGGAGTCCCCATCTCTGGAGGTATTCAAAAGACGTTTAGATGAGGCCCTAAGGGATATGATTTAGTGGTGGACTTGGTAGTGATAGGTTAATGGTTGGACCCGATGATCTTGGAGGTCTCTTCCAGCCAAAACGATTCTATGATTCTATGATTCTAATGTGAGTATCTGCCACTGGGACAAATCTATAATTAGGATATTCACTTATGGACGTTTTCCAAATACGTCTAAACAGTTATGCCAATTACTGGCATAATTGTAAATGAATCAGAATAAGCATCAGCAAATGAATAAAACTGGAAGTTGTACAGTTTGCTTTGCTAATTATATTGCTCATAAAATAGCTGACATGAGACGTCTGCTACCTGCTGACTGGGGGGGTTCTTTATGCTAATATGGAACGCTATGAATAAATAGGATATTTAAATAGAAAAATATAAATAGCTTCAGAGAGCGATCAAGAGTGGTTATTTTAACATTTACAACATTCCCATTCTACTAGATTTGGAAACCAGGCGTTGGTGGGAACGCCTTTGCAGTGGGTTAGCAGAAAATACAGATGCTTTTCTCCTTAGTTCAAACTCTCTGAATCCAGTTCCAAACAGCTTTTTCTTTTAGGTTTTCAGCTTCCAAGACAAGCAATTCCTTGTGGGGCAGGCTGAAGAAATATAAATTCAGGCCTTTGTCAGCAATTTTTTTATGCCCAGTTAAAATAAGGAGATTCCTGAGATCTCTATCATTTTACACCCCTCCCCTCCTTAGAATATTTGACCATTTTTATTGATTCTGGAATCATACAAATAAGTCTTTTAAGCAGTTATTTGCCATGGAGTTTTGCTGCTGTAATTTACAAAGAAACTCACGGGAAACACGCAATATTGACAGCTAATAATATCAGATTGATGTCATACTCATCAGAATAACCTTCATTTTGCAGCTGACCCTTTTCAACGGCGCTAATACTTGACTAATATAATGAGCTGTGCCTGCTCCCCCACTGCCAGCTGGTTCAGTCCCACACAAGATGACAGCAAAGGCTGGTGAGGGGGAAGCGGCAGAGAGGAAGCGGAGACTAAAGCTCCTGCTGCCGCTTTGGCGCTGCTTGCTTAGGTGTGCAGCTCAGCAGCGGCAGAAGTGCCTCCCAGATGCCTCTTCAATCAACTGTGCAAGCGTTGATGCATCCTCTCCACTCCCAGGAGTCAGGGAAATCAGCACAACTCTACCTCCTAGTAGCAAACTTGCAGATCAAATAAGAAGCTTGTTAGCAACAATAAGGAGTGCCAGGCTCATCACCGTCCCTTTTGCCTTCTGTACTTTGCTTCTCCTCAAAAGATCTGGGATGATGGCACGCACGGAGTAAGAGCAGAAGTAGAAGCAGCTGCATCTCTATGGATGGCTGCAAAATTTTGCAGGTTCAGAGCAGGGAAAAGCCAAGCCTGCAAAAGTGTGGGGTAGAAGACAGTTCACAGTCCAGTTTAATCAGTGGAATTATCCAGAAATAAATTTGGCCAATGGCTTTTTCCACCTTATAGCTTTGAAAATAGAGAGGGGATAGGATAAGAAAGAGGCTCAGAAAGTTAAAGAAGAAAAAAGAGGTTCAAATGATCCTATTTTGGTTACTAATGATTCATGCAAAAGTAAACAGGGTTAAATCTGGTTCTTACCTTCCATGGTCTGTCTCAGATGGCTCACAAACACTGAATATAGCGAGATGACTGTTATTATTAGTTACCTGTTTAGAATTATGTGTGCGTAATAGCACTTTTCACTTAGAGCTGCACTCACATATTGGCAGTGTTGGAATTCTTCTTGAAGAGTTTGTTGTGCAATCAGATAACTTAGAGCAAAAAAATAACATCTAAGAATCCTTGTGTTAGATCTCTCAGGTATCCACAAGAACTGTCCAATAAACCAAGTTAGTCTCCCTCATTTTTACATTTTTATACATCTGGGTTTTTCCTCTTCAAATTGAAAACTGTCTTTAGCCTACTAACAGAATTTCAGAAACACCCACGCTCTGCAATATCATGCTTCAGAGAGTAAAATATCTCTAGTCAAAGGTTCCTGTTCTTGCTTATTTTCTTGTGCTGCTAAGGAAGCCAAGCTCCAGTCAGAGAAACAAGCATGTAAAGCATTTTGAGCAAAAATTGACATATATTAAAAATCCTTGTCCTTTTTGGCATATCTGTTATGCTCATTTTTCACAGTTGCACACAGCTCCATCAGCTTGATATGGCCATTATATCTACGCTTTTGTGGAGCTGCTCCCTGTTCTGTGATACCTACTGCCTCTGCATACTGGAGAGCTGTGCCTTGAAAGCAAGTTGCAAAGCGGGAGAAAAAAGAATCTACTTAGAGATTAGGAGTTAGTGTCCTAAAAAAAAAAAAAAAAAAAGACAGAAAACAGAACAGTATCTCGAACCACAGAATCAGTGGCAAAATTCTTGTCCTAGTTGCAGCAGATCCTGGATTTCACTGCTTTTATATCCCTGATCAGAGTGAAGATGTTCAGGAATAAAATCATGACTACATGAATATTCTGCTGCACTCTGTTGTATAAACTACGACCTTCCGCTGCTTAAAAGCTTTCACTCATCATTCTGGATAAAATTAAGGAAGTTAAAAGCTATAGATAAACTGTTCCGCTACTGATGATTGGAAAGATGAGGAAGGTGTATAGCCAGATATTTACAGAATACCGTTTGCCTTTCGTTAATGATGATGATAGTGCGTCAGAGTGGCTTTCCATTACGATGTGATGCCCGTTGTGTGTTAGGTATTGCGTTACTGGGGCAACAGCATTCGAAATCACCAGAAAAGAGTTTGCAATTTATGTTTCTGGCTATCAAAAGTGAAGGAAATTTCATCTTCCTCTACTGAAAAAGATCAGAAGAAAACAAAATAAATAGAAAAAATGAAAATAAGAGATCTAAATAAAAATTTCTTGAGTAAAGCATGAGGAGGGCAATGAAGGAGTTTCCAGGGGATAAATTGAACATAGTAGAGAGTCTTGTGAAGGAAATAAAAAACTGTTAAGAGGGAAAAATTTTGAGTGGTAAAGGGAGAGGAACGCAAAACAAACAACTACAGAGAGAAAGAAGTATAAGAAAGAAAGCTGAACTGAAGAAGAACAAGTGAGAGTGTCACTGAATGGAAAAGGGACTGTGAATGCCTCAGTGAAGGAAAGGGTGCAGAACTGAGGACAAAAGAATGAAACATATTGGGATTTCTGGAAAGAGAATATAAGAGGAAATTAAACGTGGCAGATGGAATAGGAAAGAAACAGGAGAAATTAAGTGTGAATGCTGGCTTGGAAGAATTCTGACAGGATGAGTGGTTGGGGAGGTGGGGTATTTCTGAAGGGATGATTTTTAGGAAATAGCAATTCTGAGGCAAAGTTAAGGAAGTAAAGTAGGAATACTGAAGAAATACATCAGCTTCAGCTGCTCCTTTCATGTCTCGTCTTTTCTTCCTGCCGCTTAGCATCATTTTCAGTTAAAGATCCTTTCACCAAAATCTTTCATATACTTCCCTTCTTCTTTGTAAACCACCAACAATCTTCTCTCTTCCCACCAGCCCTCTCCCTCAGCTCCTATCAGCTGAGGGGGACAGAGTTTGTTCAACCCTTACAGGTTGTCCTGTGTTGAGAGTCAACATTTTGCATCACTTCTTTGTACTGCTTCATGGAAAGGGACAATGTAGCCTTGCTGATCATATGCTCTGCTGTGAAGACCACCTGGTACTGTGGAGGAAGGAGACAACCCATGACCATCTTCTTCTTTACTAGCTGTTCAGACAAGGAGCTCCAGGGTTTCCAGTTCTTCTTTTCTTTCCAAAAGAGTATGAGCTTTTGCTTGAGACAGGGAGGATAAAGAGAGCAAAAAACTGTTTCCTTATCAGTTTTGTGCAGGGAATAAGATGCAGGGTAGCTGCCTCCTTCCCTAGGCAATCTTCTGGTGGGATTTGAGGTGGAACGAAGAAAAAGCCTGTGCAAATGTCAGTTCCCAGAACTGAGCTCCACAAGCACCAAAGACCACACAAGAAGAGGAGAAGCAAAACCATAACAAGACATGACCGGTATGCAAGATGACAAAGCAGTGCGTGAAAAAAGATGACAATAATAGTAGTTGGTGGGGGGGGAATAAGGGAGACAAGCTTGGACAAAAGGAAAAAAGGAAAATAAAGGACCTCCCTTTGCAACGTTTGCCGTACAGAACCCTCCTGTTTCCAGCCACAGCCAGTGCCTCTGGCGTCTTCTCTTCCATGCTCCCCTCCCACTGCCTACCCCACCAGATCTCTTTGCTTCCCACTGCTCACAGTAAATGGTGAAAACAAGCAGCCAGAGCGCTCAGCACAGCAACTTGCAGTACTACTCCCTTCGGGAGCTTTCTCCGTAATGCTCTCAGTCCCAGAGAGACAAGAGAGCAAAGCAATGATCAGATTATAATAAGCATCATTCACTTTAGCCTGCGCATAGTTGAAGTGCAGAAAGCTGAAGTAAGAGCTTTGACCATGGAAGAGCACTTTCTTCTGCACTGTCACTGCGTTCTTGCTGGAGAAAAACCCCTGTAGCTTCCCCTTTAGTTCCTACAGTATTTCCCTGTCATCCTAGGGCCTTCACAACATATAAAACATGAACTGCAATGCAAAGGATCTCTTACTTCACCCCATTTGCCATCTCAATTTACTGACATTTGCTGCTCAAGGATGGTAACGCCAAATCTTTTGCTTCACTTTTACATAACTATGGTTAATATTTGGAGCCAAAAATAATGATATCAAACATACACTGGTAGTAAAGGAAAAAAGATTACAGTTTTTTAATGTATATATATACAAAGAGAGAGCATTTTACTCAATGTATGTTAAATACAGTAGTTACAGAGTCAGGCTGGTAGAAACAATATCATACACAACTGAAATCCACAGACTTTTGCTTTTAACTATTTGATTTAAGTCAGTGAAAGTAAATTACTAGTGGCTTCAGCTCAATTGGACATTTCATGCAATGTTTCTGAAAGATGTGGAAAAAGAAGCCTGAAACAAGCTAACCAACAGAGCAGAGTCAAAACAGAGTCTGCAGACAACTGAGAGTATTTTTAAACTCCTTACCACAGCCTAAATTCCATTAGCATGAGACTTGGAAGGACACATCTGTTAGTCTTTAAGGAACTAAGCAGTTGGCTGTCCTCCTAGCTCTTGAACAAAGTGTTCAGGGCTCACATGGCAACACTTTGCTGCATATAATGAATCTGTTTAATTTAAATTATTTTTCTAAAGGAAAAAAGAAAGGAAGGAATAATGATTGAGAAGCATCTGTGAAGGATCTGTTATACTTTGCTTTTTTTGCAAGATCTGTCTTCATAGGTTGGTTCATCCATCATCTAGAGTTACTGGAAACAGCACAAACATGGAAATACTGGAGACCAAAAGTGTAATGTCTGGAGATTAGTCTAGCTTCCTGATTTACTGGCTCGTATATGAATAGAGAGTTTACAGAATAGGTGTGAAGAAAGCTCCGTTTGAGTTCAGACTATACACAACAAACTGATTCAAAATATTGGCCAGCTTTTTCTTTTCCGAATCACCTTTCTGTTGGATTGCAGCTGCATATTGAAAAGGAGAATGCAGGCTTCCCTGCATGAGATTGTGGTGTAAAATTCTGAGTCTAAAGATTTCATAAAATCCAGATTTGGGAGGGTAGGGGTGAGAAATGTGAAGGGCGGAAGATAGACTAAGAGAGTAATATTATCTATAGAGACAAAACAAGAATTAAGTGAAACCAGATGCTCTTGAAGCTGTCCATGAAGTGCTGTACCAAGAAAACACCAGAAATTAATTCTAGACAGAGAAAAGTTCCCATTCACTCTTTAGGTGAAGGAATTCATGTCCTCATGTCTGAATGGCTACTTATCTCAGACTGAGATAGGGGCCATAGACATATGTGTGTATGTATGTTAGAGAGGTGTAGTGGGTTAATAAAGCATGAAAAATTACCAGGAACATTTAAAAGAAATATATAGAGGAAAGGTTTTGTGATTCGGTGAGTAAACTTTATCTGCTGCACTCAAAACCCTTCAGTACTCAAGTTTTACAGCATCCTCATAGCCAATGCAATCTATAAATGCAAAATATAAAGGTTAAATAGGGAAAACATTCATATAAACTGTCCTGAGTTTTTCATGCAAAACCTAACTTGAATCCTCTAATCCTTAAACCGCTTTCATGAAGTCTTCATAAAACACAGAATATCCATGTCTTTGCATTGTTAGTTGACAGAATTGGTAGGCAAAGTAGAGCGACACACTCAAAGTTTGAATTTGCTGTTTGTGGGTTTCTTTTTATTTTTAACTAATGTATAACTAGACCTATTGAAGATACCCTGTTCTTGTTTCTAAAGACCCCTCTTCGCATCTGCCTTTGATTTCTTTCTGAAAGAAAAAAGAAAAAAAGACTAGAAATGTGGAAGCACTTAGGAAGACGGGCTGTTCCCAGCACTACAGAAAGAGAAGAGCAACAGTGCGTTTGTGAGACTTGGCAAGGCCTACGGTAACCTGGCCGAGGCACTCTTGATGGGAGACAGTCTTTGTGTCTGGTCACCCTTTGCCTAGGTTGGGTAGCTTTATTGATATTTTATGAGTTTGCTTCCTTCATTCAAAGGACTTAAAAAACCACAAGAGTGTTGTTCTCTGGCCAGCCAAGTTCCAGAGGCCTCGTAACGCATGCTGGTCACGGAAGTATTTCAAATACTACTTCAAGTAAAACCCTCCAATTATAAAAAAAGCACTATAATCATACATTTAGGAACATATGTTTAAACTGGCTTCATCTATTTTAAGCAGAACAAAAGCCAACCAAAAAGTTTCAACGGAGATTACACCATTTTGAATGGAGACACTAACAGGGTTTTTTTTGAGTAAGAACCCTGTGATTTGAAGCTGAAAATTAAAATAAATACATTATAGAAAAATGAGATTTCAGCATGTATGGACTTAAGGATGATTGCCAGGAGATCCCTTCCATTTATGCCAACTCTGTCAGTGATTTGCTGTATAATCTGAAATTAAGAGGGATAAATTTTCTAGGAACAAATAATTTGCAGTAGGCTAAATGAGGTTGAAAAAAATTGGACAAACTTGCAGGCCTCTCAAGCTTTTCAGTCACTGAATATCTCTGTCCCATTTTTGTCTGTCTGTAACTTAATATACAAGCTGATCCAACTTAACGTACTGGCTGATCCATCTGAGTTCTGCCGCTGCGAAACACAATCATGCTTGTGTGCTCCTAGGAAACACGTTAGCACCAGTTCAGCAGGGGTACCGAATATGCCAGGCTTCATGCTCACAACTGATTCTGGTCCAAGGAATTGTGGCCCCATACTCAGAGTAATCCCATGCATGAGAGCGTGCAAACTATAATTTCAGAGTGCAGCCTTAACATGGCACAGATGCAACCTGCCTTCAAGCCCACAGCTCTGCCCAGGCAGTTACAGTCAGCGCCATTCACTTTCCAGAACATTCCTCTGCACCAGTACAGAAGATATCTCCCACTGTATGTCAGGGGAAAAGTGAATAAATAGCATGGATTTCATTTCACCTGCCACTTTTACAAGTGGAAGAATAGGAAGCTGCATGTTAGGAAAGCTTAAGAACCCTTGAAACATTTAATTACATTGTACTACACAGGGGATTTTGTTGTTTAGGAGGGGATGAATAACCACTTGCTCAAATATAGAATGATTGACCTGTGAGGTCAGCAGACCTGCTGGTGGTGCACGGCATAACTGCTTGCCCAATAGTACAAAGAAGATTAATTGAATGCTGTCAACGTATGTTACATCTTCAAGCTCATCTTCTGGTCCTCATGGAGGAACAGAAATTGTGCCACAGAGGACAAAATAGCACCAAGCTAATAATATTTCCTCTCTTGCATTTGCTTCCTCCATCTGCTCACATTTCCTGGGTGACAGGTTCATCTCAGCAATGTTTAGTTGAAGATCCATCCAGACTGCAAGCCTCTTACAACTTCCATTTTCAGCAGTAGACAGAAATTCTGAGTGATTTTCTGTCATTGTCATGTGTGAATGTTGACCTCAGCAGCAGCAAAAGGTCTGTTAGCTTTACATGAACTGTGCCTTCTCCTTTTTTCTCAAAAGCAGAGAGAGAGGAGGCTGTGTCCAAAGAGGCGCTAATCTAGAGGAGAGCTCTTTCTCTCATCCTCAAGCCTGTAGACTCTTGCATAGCCTGAGTGTGCTTTCTTGACATCATGTTAGTGTGCCATCATGAAAAAAACAGGCTTGCTTCACTGGCTTCCCTTTCAGAGAGAGACTATTCTCCCATTCTTCAAAAGGAATTTTGACATCAACATTTTTAAGATTTTTCCATTTTGCATTTAAAATAAGATGTTTAGAAGTGATATTTCCTGAAGGTCGTGTTCTATCCTAACATAGTTCTCACGGGTTTTGACCAGAGAATTTGCCTTGAATCTGAGAAATATTTGACAAAGCAGAAAGAAATGGAGAGTATGACACACAGAAGATAGGGTCTGAGATAATTAGGTAATCATATAATAAGGATTTAGTATTTTCCAGTAAGCCCATGGAGACTACTGAATCAAGATCTCATTCACTAATGTATATTTATGTGTTTAAATAAAATGTAAAAGCACAAAAGGAGAGGTGGACTCTGTAACTTGGGCCCTCATTTGAGCTGTGAGAGAACAGGCAAGAATTTGAAACTGTCTTCCACGTGCCAATTGTACCCTTTGATCACTGGGTTACTGGTTATTTTGACATAATCTTGACTACTTTAGCAAAAAACTCTGTCCTGAAACATCTCTGTCATTCTTTCTCACTGACATTATTTTCTTCATATTGGATTTGAGAAACTGGCATTTTCCCACTGCAGAGAAGCTTCCTGGCAACTAGAGTTACCATGCCCCCTACGTGACACTTATATTACCCCTTTGGTTCATTTGCACCCTAATAGATGAAATGTGGCTCTGGAGTCGAGGAGCACTCTTCTGCTTCTGCCTCTCTGTCCTTCCCTTTCCCCAAGAGAAATACAGAGACTTCCCCCCTTTATAAAAAGTGCCTGGAGATGCGTTGCTGGCAATCTCTTCACGAAGGTTAGCTCCACAGCCACCTTCTTCTCTCCCCGTTGGTTTGATTCATAACACTGTTTGCACAAACACAAATTTTTTTTATGTTCCCAACCATTCATTCAAGGCTTCTTAATTCATTCAAAGCCATTTAATTCCTATATTATATTATCAAGGAACTTCGTCTCACACTGTCAAAGAAATGTGATTACACCTCTGAAATTGTTTTTCAGAAACTAACCTCTGTGTTTATAGCAAACCAAAACAGAATGTAATCAACTCAGTTTGCTTTTAACAGATGTTTAAAGCAATTTTATGCTACATAGCTTCCTTGCGGCTGGTTTCTGCAGTGCCAGGATACATTAGTTACAATTTAGGTTCACCGAATATGGGGTGGATTGTTTGGCATTCGATAGTCCTCTTCTATACACTACTATTCCTTTACTTTCAGCATTTGTGTTGTGAGTTTAATGCTTGCAAAATGTGATGCTCTGACAGAAATGAAAAGTTAAGTAAGTCTGCTGTTTATAAACTGGGAAAAGTACACTCACTTCCTCTACTGCCTTACTAAAGTGCCCTAACACTAACATGGCCCCAGAGGCAAAATTAAAACATCTGTGAAGATATGCTTAGCTTTAACCAAGTGAGTTGCCCCATTGCATGTCTTGAAATCAATTACACTAATTCTACTCTAAGTGACATGGTTGAACTGTGCTTCCAAGCTGATGCTCTACTGCCCACTCCTGGACACAGGGAAGTAATTCATCCTCGAAATCCATTCTACTCATGACTTCCCTCCGGAGCATTTGGAGCTGACTCTGAAGCAGACAGTTTTTTCACCAAGAGCCAGAGACCCCTGGATAATCATGATCTGCACTCAAAACCATTCCGGACTGGATTTGAGCTGGTTTTCCAAAAGACTCTCTATTTCCCCACTGACTGGTGAATTTCCCTTTTCCTCCTTACTATTGGCCATAAAATGGATTTCAACATTCCTGATCTTCATCAGACTACAAGTACCATGAAAGGAAAGTATATAACATGCATTACATGTAGTAATCACCCTAGCAAAATTGTTTTCCTTCCCAAGCTTAAATGTCAAACAATTAATCATAAGCTGAAACATCCTGTGAAGAAGGAACCTCTAAGAAATACAGCTTTGGTATGAAAAAAACTTATTTTGATATGAAAAAAACTTATTAAAATAAAATAGGATATCTTGAAAGGGAATGGAAACATGATTAGTGTCCTTAACATAGTATTTAAGCAACTCACTCCCCTGGGTAAGAATTGAAGATATTTGAAACAGATGCTGTAATGCACAAAGTACATTCTCTTATCCCCACCACTGGTTTTGGAGACATCTCCTGTCGGTCGATAGTGTTTGGGGTTTAGGCCTAAAGCAGTTCTTGACATTATTTCTCCCTCTCTCCTTTGAGGCTTCAAAGGGATGCTGCCAAACTAACAAAACAGTTACTGAAAATGAAATCGTAAAAAATAAAATTGTGACTATATCAAAGAGAAAATTTTGAGGAGGATAGACTCCAATGCACAATCAGACCTGTAGCAGCCTGCCCCTGTAATATAGTAGAAGAAGAAATCTCATTAATTCATGGAAGGCATAAACAATCATAAACAGCCTCGGTACTACTATTCCTGCTCTTACAGCTAGTTACACTCATTGCAAATGCTGAGCTTTAGATCTTCCTTGAAGTCTCACTGGCTTGGGGACAGTGTGTCTATCCCAGGGATACACCAGCTAATTTTCAGCTTGCTCTCTGTCTCTGTTTGGGACCTTCTTAATAAATTTTTCCAAGACAAATTTGCCGTGGGGACAGCTTCCCCAAAGCAGTGTAGATGCAAACTAGTTGTTGATATGCTTTTATTTCTCAGTGTAGACATGTCCTTGGAGTTCCTTGGTGCTTACTCCTTTCTGTCTTTTCCTGGTCCCTTTCCCTCACTTCAAAGGCATCCACAGAAATTTTTTCTTTAGTGCCCAAGGATTTAACAGAGACACTGGCAGTAGCTGGGAATTTAATTGTTTCTGATAGTATCAGTACCAAGTATTCACATTTGGGAGAAGCGTTCATCTGATTTGTATGGGACCTGTTTCCCTAGAAAAACTCTACAGTCCTAGCACTGCACAGTACTGGCGTACGCCGCAAGCATGAATATGCAACAGCAGTATTATTCAAGAATCACAGTTAATGCTAATAGCCTTTTTTCCTCCAAATTAATCAGAAAATATGTTAAGTCAGCATATTTAAATAATGCACTGAAATCAGAGCACAGCATGAATAATATTTAAATTAAATCTGACAACATAAGAAATACAAAAAAGAGTTTTCACAGTAATGGAAATAAGGAATTTTGAAAACTACATTTTCTGAAGAAGGAAATAATTAAAAGACCTACTTCAGTAAGATAATTTATGGAATCACCTTATCAGCAAATAAAAAGTGTAGTTAGACTAAATGAGGCGTCCATAAAATGAAAAGGAGAATAAATGAAAGCAAGACCGATATATGATATATATATATATATTGCTTTGCAGGAAGGCACAGAAACTACAACAGGCAGACTGTTCTCGTGAAAGACTTCTCATTTCTTGCAGCTGAAACCTGTGTGCCACTGTCCTGGTTTAGGCCAGGATGGAGCTAATTTTGTTTTCAGCAGCTCCTGTGTTTTGGCTTTAGTGTGAGAAGAACAGTGATAGCACACTGATGTTGCTGGTTGCTGCTGAACCACCAAGGACATTTTGCTGTTTTCCAGGTTCTGCTAACGTGCAGATGCAAAACTTGGGAGAGGTAGAGACAGGATAGTTGATCCAAACTGGCCAAAGAGAGTATTCCATACCATAGACGTCATGCTTGATATAAGCGAGGGTCGGTCGGTGGGCCACTAGTTTTTTTTCTCTAGATCTTTTTTGGTCTTTTGGGCTTTTGAGGCTTTTGAGACCTTTAACTTGCCCTAATCCTTAAGCTTCCCTTCGGGTTGCTTTTTGTTTCCCTATTTTTACCTTTTTGTTTTTCACTCGTTTAGCTGTTTGTTCCCTCGCCTGCTTTCCCTGGAACTTGCTGTTCTGGGATAGCTGGGGGGGGATACCCCTGCTCCCTGCCTGCTGCTCGGGACGGGCTGTATCAGTCGTCGGGTGGTGAGAAATTGTGTATCATTTGTTTCATATATTCTATTATCCTTGTATATATTATCATTATTATCATTATTAATATATTTTCATATTTTTTACTTTGCTGTCCTGGTGAGCTGTTTTTATCTCAACCCGTGAGTTTTCCTTTCTCTCCGATTCTCCTCCCCACCCCACCGGGGAGGGGGGGAGTGAGCGAGCGGCTGCGTGGTATTGGGTTACAATTCGGGGTTAAACCACGACAGCCACTAAAAGCACTTTAAGGAAACAAAGTCTTTTCAAAATGTGTTTATAAACTTAAGCATATCTCTGAGCAGCTGCATAACAAGGATCTCAAGTTCACATTTCTGAATGGTGGAGCTCACAATGGGAGGGCGCATAAAAGCAAATGCCTGAAAAATACTCTTTTTCCGTGACAGTACCTTGCTTTGGATCAGAGATAAGGAGTATACTTAGGTGAATGTATTTGTTGTTTTATATTTCGCTGTTGCCATTGAAATACAGTCAGGATACCCAGATTTTGCACATTGCAAGCCTAATTCTAGACAGCAGGGGAAGTACAGTGGACCGGAGCTTTAGTCAGCTCAGCTCTGACTTTAATATCATTTAATGCCTTTAAAAGTCCAGATGCCAGTGCCCTCCCTCTCTCTCTTCTGATGTGATACAGCCAGTTATGATGTCTTGTATTTGACTGAATGGCAGTCTTTGGGCAACAGTGTTTGTTTTACTCTGCTGAATAAAAAGAATCCCTTACATTCCTACCAGCTGATCAAGAGTATCTACCTCCAGTTTAGTTGTTTATTGATGTTGCTCCTGAGCACAGTCAGAAATGTTCCTCAGTGGTTTAGTGTGTTTCCTGACCCTGTGTGTCTTCTGGACCTGAACACAGGGAGCTTTTAAAAAGCCCTTTCTTATGTACACTTTCATACTGAAATTCTCCGTCACCTGCTGCAATACAAATATGTCTTTTCGGCAGTTAGCAGTCGTCGTGAATGGTGACTGATTCCTTCCATTCTGCTGTTCAGGTTTACATAAACATCAAGATGTGACAGTGGGGATGAGGAAGGTGTCACCACAGCTTCATTCTGGCACACGAGAGGGTGGTGGGGAAGTAATAGCGCTTTCATTCCAATATAGGCTGCTCAATTAAACCAATCGCTGATCGTAGACAAAGGCACTCTGAACTCGCAGATGGGAACAACGCCATCCTCGCAGATGGGCATGAGCATCCAGCACCAAGGAACATTGTACTATCACTGAATATCTGTGTTGATGCCCGGCCAGAAATGTCAAAAAAACAGGTGCTGATCCTAATCTTCTATGCCCACAATACAAGGCAACGCACCACCAGTCATTAATCTAACACTCGTCTGGGTTAATTTTCAGAAGTCCCAGGGGAAAAATAAGGAGAGTTTAATGAGTAGGTTTAAAACAAGCTGAGTGTTTAGAAATGCATTTCTACATGTAGAAATTCTAGAAGAGAAAAATTCTTTGAAATCTGATCTCAGTGGCATCTTCTTGATTTCATGAGAATATTAAAATAGTCTTCCAGGAAAACAATAGTTCTCCTGAAGCCAGTGATCTTATTGCCCACTGTAGGATTCCAGATATTTTAAAGGGAACAGAGAGTACATATCACCAAAGATAACTCTGCTTTTACCACTACTGAATTTTCAAATTTAATCATGCTGTAGTGAACACTGAAGAAGGAAGGAACATGTTAGAAAGCAAGGAAAGAAAGGCAGACATTAATGACATTGTTCTTTATGGCAACGGTCAAGATATCTGCAAAGTCACAGGTTTGCTTGACAGCGTGCATTGTAGTCATGGGGGAGCGCAGCTTGGAGATGTGTTTTGAAGACTGCACATCACTAGTATCACCATATTTCCAACTGCTTTAAAAGGCATAGGCAGCCTGGGGTTCATTTTCTCACTTGGGTTCCTCGTCATATTCACCTACTTCATGAACACCTGCCAAATGCAAGGGGAAGGGGCTCACAGCAATACGAGCTCTTCAGGAGAGGGGTCCTAATTGTTGGCTTCCTTCAAGTGAGAAAAGAAGGACAAGAGAAAAGGTAGAAACTAAAAGGTATAAAAGGTATGAGGGAATAAAGAATAGTTGAAAAATGTAAAAGCAGTGCATAGGGAAGTGCTTGAGAACCTTTGAATCATTTAATTACATTGTACTACACCGGGGATTTTATTGTTTAGGAGGGGATGAATAAGCACTTGCTCAAAATATAGAATGATTGACCTGTGAGATCAGCAGACCTGGTGGTGCAGCAAAGAGAATGAATTGAATGCCATCAATATATTTTACATCTTCAAACTCATCTTCTGGTCCTTATGGAGGAACAGAAATTGTGCCACTGAGTACAAAATAGCACCAAGCTAATAATATTTCCTCTCTTGCATTTGCTTCCTCCATCTGCTCACATTTCCTGGGTGATAAGTTCATCTCACCAATGTGTGGCTGAAAGTCCATCCAGACTGCATTCATGTGTGAATGTTGACCTCAGCAGCAGCAAAAATACCTACTGTGTTAGCTTTACACAAACTATGTCCTTTTTGCTCAAAAGCAGACAGAGAGGGCTGTGTTCAAAGAGCCACTAATCTAGACGAGAGCTCTTTCTCTCATCCTCAAGCCTGCAGACTGTCGCGTAGCCTGAGCATGCTTTCTTGACATCATGTTAGTGTGCCGTTACAAAAAAGTAGGCTTGCTTGCTTGGCTTCCCCTTTAGAAAGAGACTGTTGTCCCATTCTTCAAAAGATAGTTTGCTTTGTGGAAGAAGGAAATGGTATTCAGGAAATGTGAAAGTCAATGGACAAGAAAGGAAAAAGGAGGAATATAGGAAAGTGTGATTTTTGTGGAGGAAAAAAAAAACAGTGGCTTTTACTCCACTTTATCTAGTCTCTTAAGTCTCGCATCGTGTCACTTACTATGAGATTTATTTTCCTCTGTCTAGACAAGAAAGTTAACAATACCTAATTGTTCAGAGGAGAAGGAAAAAAGTAACCAGTTGTGTCAGCTCTGTATTTGTGGACAATGAGTGTAACTACCTTATTTTACAATTCAGATGTACAAAATTTTTGATAGCTGTATCAGCCTTCATGGGGATGGTATGGACACTGACTTACTTTGGTTTACTCTGAACTGATGTTTCTATACTTTGCAGATCTAAGGAAACACATTGCCTCTCTTTACAGACCTTTTTCTTTTTTCCACCATGTTTATAACCATGGGCCTAACCCCTGTCTTTGGGTTTTGGTCTTTCTTTTAGGAAAGTAGTTTTCCCTGTGGTCACGTAAACATCATGAGATGTTACAAAAGCTCTACAAAGCACCCAAAATTAGTTACTTTGGTTTGAGTGGACTCCTTACAAGTTTTCATGCTGACCTGTATCTAAAGCGGGAAGAAATGCATGCTATTGACATTTTGGAAAGTTTTAGCCATTTGAACTCTTAATTCTTTACAGAATTCACAGATAGCAAAAGGAATTACAGTCCACGTTCTTCTAAGCATAAACAACGTATCGGGTGTAAACCGTCAGTTCTTGTAAGGAGATATAGACAGTCTCCTGCCAGTCTCTTTGAACAGAAGTTCAACATTTGCTTTCTGTTAGTAAACACTCTCTGCTTGCCCAGTTTTCATATCAATGAAAATCCCCCTAAGGCAAACAAACTTCTTGACAATGTGCCTAAGGGTTTGGATCCAGTACTTAAAATAACAAATGTCTTTGATTTGGGCACTGGATAAGACATTAGCTGCTTTAGTAGAAAGCTGAGATGAGGTGAGATTTACTAACAATTCTCTGAAAAGGTTTTATTTCCATCTACAACTGTTGTTTAATTCACAGAAAATGCTATTTGGATTTAGTATGGGAAGATGAATTTTGTTTCAAAGTCAAAATTCACCATGACGTTGTGTACAAAAAGAAAAAAAAAGGTCAATTTGTTTTTATCTAAATACTTTCAATTTTGAAAACAAGCTTCCTTTTTTTTTTTTCCCTGTCAAAAATACAAACCAAGAAGTATTTGATAAAAGAAAAGCTGTAAGAAACATATCATTTGGGAAAAAATCATAATCCAAGCACAAGCAAATTATAAAAAGACAAAGGTTTGTTAAAGAAATTGAATCAACAGTGATATGGATGTTTTGGAAAACCATTGCCATTTGAAGGACAGCAGGACATACAATCACCCTACTTATGCAGGCTGCTTTCTTTATGTAAGCAACTAGTCTTTTCCTCCTGTGTTTTGAAAAAATAAACGCTGTTAAGTTAGCTAATCAACCTTTTTAATATGCTCAATTGTTTTTATTACCTTTTTTCATGAAAGTGGACATTATTGAACAACAGCAGTTACTATTGTAAAACAACAGTTTTCTGGGAAATGTTTTTCATAAGAAAAATTCTTTCTTCTTGTTTCACAATTTTGTCCCTGCTCACCCAGCTTTCAACTCTGTCATTACAATTGCCAAGTGATAAAACTTAGGAACCATGTCATCCTCCTGTGTTGAGAGACATGATTACATCTCTGTGGGTGTGCCTCTTGTCAGCTAACTCTAACTAAATCAGTTTAATTCTGGCATAAACCACCTACCTTGGCGTTCCCTGCAGTCGGTAAAGAGACGTGGACATTCCTCAGGGAGACTCATTAAGTCTGTCTTGCATGCTTATTTTGGGCCATCTTTTAAAAGTGATTTTTCTTCTGCCATAATCTATTAAAGGCAGTTGTATCAACTAACTTCTGCATGGTCTATTTTTTAGATGGTTTAAGTTAGATGTCAACAGTTCAATTGTGAATGTGCAACAGATCAAACATTAAAAGGTTTTGAGTACGTACTTGCAGATGTTGTCTCAAAAAGAGGAACTGCACGCACAACGGGAATGATGGCTCCAATTGGAGCTAGTTTTGCTTCATGTATTGCAAAAAATAATAGATGTTACTGATTTGAAGATTTGATAGAATAGGCTAACCAGTCTGAACCAGAGAAAGAATAGAGACTTGTAGATCTGGAGACTCCTTCCTTTGTGAATTGTAGAGAGGTTTTGATGAGCATCTCCTTGAGTTCACCAGTATGCATGCTACAAAGGTTTTTCTTTTACTTAAACATACTTCTTTTTAGCAAAAGGCCCCTACTGGATTTGCTTTCATCCCTCATACTGTTACAACAATTATCCCACAAGTGAAAGGGATAGCCACAAATCAAGATGGGAAGGTTATTCAGACAGAATTCAGTCTGATAATTTATATGTTCAAATAAGAGATAGATTTCATTTAAAACTTAGTTTTGAATGCCTGGCATGAACTGTGCTATACACAGGGACAGTAAGAAAAGCTAGGGAGAATATTTCAGCTATGACTCTATTTTCTGATTGTTTACTTGAAGCAGCTTTACTAGAGGATAATTAAAGACATAGTAAATCAATTTTACGACCCCCTGCAAATCAGTTTCAAGACCCTTGAGTCGGTATCAGCCATTTCAGTTTGGTCAGGAAACATCTGCCTAATCTAATCTGCTGTGTTTCTAATCTGCACATCCTCAGAGTGCTTAATTGCCTCACTGAGAGCAATTTCCATGGAGTGGGAAGGAAAACCCTCACTAAAATTGTAGAAGGCTGAAAGTTTAGTGAGCAAAGTATGGCTACAGTGATTCATAGGTAGCTTTCTACACTTAATCAGATGTACTGGGAATCCACTTAATTGTGCATCATCCCAGGGAACCAATTTGGCCTAAGGTGGCGAATGGCATTGACTGCTGAGTGATGAGGATACTTCTGACAAACATTTCTGTTTAACAGCTATCATTCAGCAAGGTTCAACAACTTAGGTTGTGCTTAAGTACATGACAATTGAGCACAATATTCTATGCTTTCAATTTTTCTAATACAGAAGTAGTCAAATAAAAAAGTAAAAATAAGTAATTAAGATGGAATAAAACAATTTTATCTGTCTGTGTTTATACATTACCGTATCTTATTTTGAGTAATTCACAGCTTTAAATTGCATCCAAGTCTGTAAGAGACCATTGAAACATTATTTACTGCTGGATGCCAGCTATATCTGTCAGCACTCCAAAAATGTACAGTTGACAATGAGTCATAAATAAGAGATTAATTAGTGCGGTAGTTGGAAGTTATGTTGCTGATTCAGATATTTAGTATCCACTTCACTAAGATAATTTGCATATGTTCTGCCCTCTTATCATCTGTTAAAAGATTTGATTAGAAAAAGGAGTCTAAGAACATTGGTGGCTGCAGGGAAGAGAGGGACACATGGGAAGGACACACGATGGTGCTTGGCTGGAGCCTCAGAGCAGAAGAAAACAGCCCTCAGTGCTGGCATGGAAAAGGCTGAGAGTCAGCAAGGGTGACGGGATTGGTGCCTTTGGAAACAGAACAATAGGCATATTTAGAAGCTCAAAGGCCAACCATGAAAATACCTAATTGGTTTATACTCTTGATTTAATCCCTGTTCCCTTATTCTGCATTTTATTGTTTTTTATTCAAGTCACTGGGAATTTTGCCAGTGCTCCCAGTGGGAGAATTAGGTTTAGTGGAAAAGCATTTTCAGATATTAAAAGAATTTATAGCAGTATAAAAAATTGCATGCATATTACAGATGAAACAGGCATCACATATTGAAGGTGACATATATGTGCCAAACTGCAGAAAAAAAATAGGAAAAATTGATTCATGATAAGTCTTTGCTGCTTCACCTACTTCTGTCCCCTAGTTCTCCCTTTGACTTTAATATCCTAAAGAAATATTCAATCCTGTGGTAACATCCCATGTGCGAGTGAATGCCTGTGCAGCTTCTGAAGGTTAGCCATCTTTTTCAAGGCAAATATGAAATTCCTGAAGAAACAGTTGCCTGTTTCTCTTTAAGCACACATGGGAAATCAGCAAAACTCTGCCCTAACCTGTTTTTTCTGAACATATGATGCTATGGGTTCCTATTACTGACTGCTAGGCAACTGCACCCTGAGTTGGTTAGCTAGCTCTAGGATCCCTATCTAGTTAAAGGAAAAAATAGGCACTTTTAGGTCTGTTTCCTCTTAAGAGTCTCTTAAACTAATGTAGACATCTCCTTTTGTGTGACTTAAATCATGCTTCAGAGCTGCCCATTTCCCTCACCCAAATGAACTTGACTGACCAGATCAGATTTAGATATCTGCATTCGGTCAGATGAATGTCTCCCCATGACTCCAAATTTCTAGTGGAACCACTGATATTTATGCTGATGGGGCTGTGAATTGAGCGAAATAGTGAAGCAGTCCTTCCATAACGTTCAGAGCTGCTGAAAGGGGGTTCTGCAGTCAGGAAAGACATGGGTCAATTTTGAAGTACTGTGATGGGGAGTCTTATGAATGGGAAGTCCAGAAAATGAGACGTTCAAGAAAAGCTTAGAGAAATGGAGTTTGGCTTAGTCTAGAAAAGAGAAGAATGAGGGAAAATACAAAATTATGTTCTGTATATTTCTTGGATCTGTGAAGAGGCAAACAAATTTGTCTTCATGTCAACTGGGAATGGGGCAAGAAATAAAATATTAAAACTTCAGTGAGGGAAATGTAGGTTAGATATTAGAGAAATTTCTAAGAGAAAGGATGCTTAAGCAGAGGAACAGATTGCTGAGGGAGATTATGAAACCTTTTTAGTAAGGATTTTTAAAAAAGATTGGAGCAGTATCTGTTGGGCACATTTTGAAGTTAGGACATGAAGATCTTCAAGATCCCTTTTCCTTTCAATCCCCTACTTTTCTGTCATTTTTTCTTTCACTCACTCATCTCCCTCTCTCTCTCTTTCTCACTAGGTATGCTGTATTGAAGAAGAGAGACTCCCATCCTCCAACAGTAGTCCCAGTTTTATTTCTATGTCTGGATCCCAAATAAGTAACTTTTTTTTATATCAACTGAAGTTTCTTAGGCCACTCTGAATTTTATGGCTTTGTGGCTGGCCTCAGAGAAACAAGCTACAAGTGAAGAAATAATTGCTATTTATTCTACTCTTTGAAAAGAAAATACAACAGGCAGGAACTAGTTGAAGAAGAGAAACATAAAACAATTACAGAATAACCACTTCGTCCTCAAACCATGCTGAAATGAGGGGACAGCCCTAGAGGGGCACGTGGAGGAAAGGAATTCCTGCAGAAAACCCGTGGTGCCTTTCCTGCTACCTGTCAGCTGAGCCTTCAGAAACACCACGTCTGACAGCTTGCAAAAGAACAAGTTGGGAATTTATTTCTGCTTATAATTTTTTACTGTATTTCCATTTCTAAAGAAGAATTGTTTTGCTTTATCTGGGATTTGTTCATTCCGTTTGCAGTGTTTTTTCAAAAATGTTGACTACTGTTCTATGTACAGCCAGGCTACTATACTGTATTTAAATACTATATAGCTACAAGCAGTGATATTAAATTTTCAAAGAATATTATAAATGAGAGGGAAAAAAGTCTTAAAATCTTCATTTTACTATATCACAGGAAAATAAGAAAGGAATTAGAAAGGTGACAGAACACAAGGAAAAAGAATTCAGCACTTACATTATCCCATTACTTTTCAGATGACCGCAGAATTCATGTTATTTGATTGATTTTACCTTCTGTAGTTACCAATATATGAAAAATCCCTGAAAAAAAATCTATTGTTTTTCTACTGAAGTCGCACTAAGCAGATCTCTCCCTCTCTCTCTCTTTTTCTCTGTAATGCTGGCAGTTAAAGGCATATTTGGTTGTCTGTTACACAAATCATACATTTGACCTCTTTACCAGTAGTGGACAGTAATTTCCTATACATTAGACCTTGGACAGTGGGAAAAAGCCTATTGTAACATTCCCATGCTCTTTCTGAAGATCACTACTTTTTTTTTTTTTCTGCCCCAGGAGAAAGAGTACTTTTAAAAACAAATCCAGAGTTGATAAACTGTAGTCCAGAGGTTAAAAAAACATATTTCTTGGAGACTTGTTGCAAAGGATATCCCACTATTTTTTAAGGGCAGCTTAAATTGTTTTATAATGGCCATATGTGTTCATTTTTAATTATAGCAACATCTATCAAGAATGTGTCTTTGGGCTATTTATGAACGTGGAGTTGAATTCGTTGTGCAGCTAAGACTTCTATAGTACATGAGTAATGCAATGTCAGGTCTAGAAGGTGACATGCACACGGCAACAAAAATATTCAGCCCAAAACGTCCCTTTGATCACACAAAAGTCTAAAGCAGACACAGCAAACCTCAACACTAAATACAAATTGAGCTGCAACAATACTACCACTGAAACACAGGAGCAGGTAGCTTGGTTTATGTGCCTAAACTTCAATGAATCTACACTTCAGACCTGAAATCTGTTCCTTTAGCCTTTCCCTCCCTGAGCAATGCCAGTGTTGATGATAGCTGTTTTTCCCAGAAACTTCTTCACATTCTTTTTACCATGCCCCTTTTTTTATTACAATATCTCCTGCAAAATTTTTTGTACTACTAACAGTAGCTAGAAACATGAATGCTCTGCACGTCAAAGGAGATCAGATCACAAATGAAGAATAGCTGCCACGGCTCAATGCAGTTCAAGTAGCAAGTGGTGGCAGTGGGCAATCATGAAGGCTCAGAGGAGTTTGCAACCATACTGCCATCTCCTTTGGCTCCAGGACCACTGCCAGGATGTCTGCATTTATTTTTCCAGGTGGGACCTGTTGATGCTATAGCCCACTGAATTGGCCAGAATCTCTGACGTGGCAGAGATGTTGGTAGCAACTCAATGGATGTTCAATGCATAGTGCCTAAAAGACTGAGCAACAGGAATCGGAATACAGGACGTTTCCCTCCTCTTGATGAATGCTGTCCCCTTCTGGTAGAATTGTGTTGTCTCTCCAATTGCTTTCTTTTGGCCTTTCAGTCCTGTATTTCTCTCCACAGAGTGACACAGATGCAACAGGAGAAACGGATAGGCTTAGCCTGTTTCACAGCTATGATGTGTTGCTTTCCTGGGAGCTGGAAATAGAGAATCCATACCCTGCCAAAGTTGGAAGAGCTAAGACATGAAGCTCTCCTCCATCTCCCACTTCACTCCTCTAATTGCTAGGACTTCTGTGGGTTTGGCCTCAGTAACACATTTCCTACACCTCAAAATGCAAGTCACTCTGGGTGCTCCCAAAGATATGTTTGCAGATGCCTAGGCAAAAAGTAGAACCATATGGTTGTAGGCATACCCAGAATTAGGCAGAATTTGAAGAGGATTTGAGGAAGATTTTGAGGACTTAAAGTTTTGAATGTAACTATTTGGGGATTTGTAGAAAGATAAAATCTATTCAGCTGAAATGTGGAAAGCTTTTGGGCACAAAGGCTCTTCTTCTGGTCTGAGGTAGAAGACTGCAAAGCCAAACACAAAAGTTTTTGAGCTGCCAAGAGCCTACCACTGTAACATGAATGTTATTTACCAAGGCATCTAGCTTGGCTTATATGCCTTTGTTCACAGCTTTAGAGGCAGCTGGCCATCCAAATACCTTTAAGATTCTTGGCCTTTCTTCCCACTGTATAACCACAGAAAAAAGGAAAATCCCAGGCGTTTCAATTTATTTTAACAGCAAGTTAAATGAATGTTCCCTTTCACCTATATATAGCTTTAAAACATCATTCTCTTTGTTGCTGGCTACTCCTATAACAGTACTGTTTGTCTCTTGTAAGTACATTTTAACCGTGTCTTCAAAATGCTTTCTGGAAGATGAAAAATGTTTGGGGTATGGGGAATACTGATATTCAAGATAAAGTTACTGCTTCAAGGGCTTTGGAGAAATAAAAGAAACCTTTTCACAATTGGTAAAAATATATTAAATAAAGATCCCTCAGTACAATAAACACACTTTATTTTCTGCAATATCTTTGTTTACTCTTTGCCAAAATCACAGTGATATGAAATTACTAGCAAAACAAGAGTTAACACAATTCTGTTACGTTGATGTAAAGAAATCACAATCCAGATAACAATTGGAAGATTGCATGCCATTCCACTTGTGTTCAATGGCCACTAGAGTCCACTGGCAAAATCCATCCCACTGTTTGGAAAATAGAAAGTATGAGTGTGAACATCATGCACGGAGGCAAGAAACCCTTTTGGTTATCCCACTGACAATCTTTTAGTGTAAGCCAATGGGCTCCTTGTGCCCCAGGCCCCAGCCAGAAATTCCCAGAATGGGAATGAAAAATAGCTCCATGAAAAAAAATGAAAAATATTTGGGGTTTTTTCATGTATGTTTGGGGTTTTTTGGGTATAGATTCCCCTAGTCTGAGCCAAAATATACCCTTCTTCAAGAGTCTGGAACAAAAAATGAAGTTTACTGCCTCCATCTACAGTTTCTTTTAGGAATACCATCCGCAGTGGTCAAAAGGCCATTGACTGACTGTTTCATCCTCCTCTTGCTTGGGATGGGAGTGACGGACACAGCACTCAAAAATGGAGGTGTCATAGACCTGCTGAGAGGCAAGGCATTAAATGAGCTGAGGAGGTATTAACACAACATCAAGGCTGGATTTGACAGGCTGTGATTTAAAACAAAAAATAAAATTTGACCATACAGATCTTTTTGCAAAGTATTCACTTTGTGATATGATCAGTTATATGAAGTAAGGAAAGAAGAGCTTAGAACTCCTGTTTACTCAGTTACTCAGAAAAAAATCCTTAGCTACATGCAAGGTTTCACTGTCCAGCTGTTTCCCGTGAAGAACAGTCTTATGACTTTTAAAAGCAGGTTCTTGTGTCCTAATTCTGAAGGATGAGCAAACTCCTATTTTAGCAAAAGGAAATAACTTTGGATGAAGACCAAGTGCTGAGAATTCCAGGCTAAAAAGAGATCATGTGAGTAAAAACTACATGATTGTAGAAGCGGAGTTACCAATTCAGCTATAGTATGCATTAATGGAAATTATGATCAATGAAAATTAGGCTTGAGAAAAGTATGCAAGGAAAATCTGTTTAAATCAGAGGGATCAAAGGAGGGAAAAGCCAATAAAAAAACATTTTTCTAAAAAGAAATGTAGTCTTGGGCTTGAATAGCCAGAGATGTGACCTTCAGTGGCCTTCAAATTATGTTTTATTGAGAGAGAAGATACCTGGTTCCATCTTCCCAACTCCACAAAATAAATGAATTCTTATTGCATTTCACAAATAAAGGTGTATATGACATGCTGCCAATAGCCTTTCAAGCAATATCTCCCAGAAAAGATAGGAAATATCACTGACAGAAGAAGAAAATGAATACTTAAGAATTACTTCTGTGGACAAAAGTGCAAGACAAAGTTCTTGACACAGAGTAGAGCCTTGTTTCAGAGACCACTGTACTGAAACACGACAAAGCGAGAAGAATAGTACTGGCAGGTGCAAAACATGCCAAGTTAAAAACATAGAAGAGACCAGAGAGGTTACCACCACTGAACTTGAAATATAAAATGGAAATCTGATTCTAGAGTAGTGAGGTGTTGATACTATTTGGTATCCCTATTTGGTAATTCCTCCCAGGAAACAAGGGAAATCTCAGTTGCTTTTTGTTTTCTATACAAGCAATGCTTAACACTTCCTTTTTATCTTTTTTCTTCTTTCCTTTTTCTGATTTTGTTTGTTTATTTGTTTGTTTTGTTACAAATGTTTGTAAGCTAATAACTGATAGGGAAGTAAAATGCCAATGTGTACATTAAGATGAGAAAAGGTAAGACTCTGAGAGAGACATTCATTCATTTCTAGGATGCTAGAAGCCAACCACTATGACAATGATGATATCTCATCAAATGGGCTCTTTTGTTCAAAATGAGCACCACACTTTATTGATTCCCGGTGAAATTGCTCTGAGATGAATCAAAATGCCAGCTGTCCCATTTATTGAGCTGTGAAATATTTCTATTCACTGTGCAGCTGTGTGAACCTGAACTAATCTAAAGGGCAGATCATCTACAAGGAGCTCAAAATAGTTTTATTGCAGGCAGTTTGCCTAAGTATTAAATATTCCCTGCTCATGCAGGATTCTGAGCAAGGGCTTACACTGAAGGAAAAGCAATGTTACTTACTGAATAGAGCACAGATTGCTCCCTGTTTATCATAGATGCATGGAAATTACAGAAAACTATTAAACACATCCGATTTTGAAAAGTGGGAAGAAATCTCATGACCAAATGGTATGTCATGGTGCTCACTACCTTGCGTGCGGTACTTAGCATGGTGCAAAACTAGGACCGGGTGACAATTCAAGTCTTCCTGATAAATCATGTCTTTCTCTAGTGAGCGCTATCTCTGCAAGAGGTCGGAAGGGAACAGAATAGCCTAGTAGTTTGTTTTTTGACAGATGGTAAATGATAAAGCAGCATTAAAATCAGCCAACCAGCTTAAAGTTTTCATTTTAGTGCCAGCGCATACGTATGTTGCTTGGGGAATTATGCTCTAATTAACCTAAAGCATGTAGTATTGCTCTTTTACACATAATGGGAGGATTAAGTGAGTGCAGCAGATTTTATGGTCATTATCAAAATACCACTGGTAATAAAAATTCTGGAAAACATACAGGAATATTCTAAGAGAGGAACTGAAGTTTCTCTTCTTGGTAACATTTTTTTTCCTGCTATATATTGTATTTTTTGACAAGAACACTTTTATCTCGGACAGTATATGGTTCATCAAATTCTAAAACCGCTTTTCTGTGGTGAATAGTTGAACTCAGTTACAAACCTTGGGCCATGGAACTCCAAAGGAAGGGAAAGCCCGTGGGAAAGAAATTAATTTAGTTATATCTTCAAAGTGCATGGCTATACCACTAGGAAAAAAGAGAAGTTTCAGAAAAGCTGAAAAGACTTGCAGGATAGACCTACTAGCTCCACTTTGGGAGTTTTCAGTCATTTAAAAAAAAAAATCTGTCAGTTTGTCTACTTCTTTACCCATGAAGTAGTAGCTTCAAAGATGGTATTCAATCACATCTAGATTTTTAGGGACTATTCTAATAGTTTATGGGCAGAAAACTATTGACTGGGACATTTAAAAGGAAGATGGAAAAGAGTGTGTGTGTGCATTCCTTGCCATCTGTTTAGCGCAACCCCATGTTAAAGCACTTCTGTGATTGTCTGTAGCTCCAACCATCAGTCATTTCACACTTGATAAGGCCATCCTGAAAGACAAAGTACCTCCTGGCACTCTCTTGATAGAACAGAACGGATTGATAATGTATTTTGCAGACAGACGGTGATGTTATGGAATAGGAAGAGGAAATGAGCTGGGGAAGGAAAGACTGGTGTTGCCCCTGGGATAGAAAGGGGAGGAGTGGATGAATGCAGGACAGGAGGAACAGGGAATGGGACATCATGATACTCATGGCCCCTCGTCTGAGAGGAGACTAAGAAATGCTGCGACCGGGGAGGAAAGAATTGGGGCAAGATGACCCAGCAGATAAGACTTTTGGTATTGGGGGGCTGAGTTGACAGACTGATCGGGTCCGGTCTTAATGGAACAAGGAGAATGACAGAGCCCATGAGAGATGCCCCTGCCACTGGGGAGCAGGAGAAGTTGGGGGACCTGAGCAGGATTTCAGTCCAGAGAAAAAAGCAGGTATGAGGGAAGGGGGGATGACATAGCACCTAGTTACTCTTAAAAGGGTCTTTGGCACAGAGAGAGAAGAGCTAATAGGAAATAAGCACTAGCCCTGCCAGGAGGAAAATGCAGAGGGACAGGAGGATGGCAGGTAGGACACAGTGATGAAATGAAAGGAGGCATGGTATTTGCTCACATTAAACTTAACTGACAAAAGGTGATGAAATGTGTAGTCTCCTTGGTGCTGCTGCTTCTCCATGCTTTTTAACTAGCTAGCTTTCACTGCTGCCCAAATCACAGAATCACAGAATCACAGAATGGTAGGGGCTGGAAGGGACCTCTGGAGACCATCTAGTCCAATCCCCCTGCCAGAGCAGGGTCACCTAGAGCAGGCTGCACAGGGCTGCGTCCAGACGGGTTTTGAATATCTCCAGAGAAGGAGACTCCACAACCTCCCTGGGCAGCCTGTGCCAGGGCTCTGTCACCCTCACAGTGAAGAAGTTTTTCCACATATTTAGACGGAACTTCCTGTGTTCCAGTTTGTGCCTGTTCCCCCTTGTCCTGTCGCTGGGCACCACTGAGAAGAGTCTGGCCCCATCCTCTTGACACCCACCCTTGAGATATTTATAAGCGTTGATGAGGTCCCTTCTCAATCTTCTCTTCCTCAGGCTAAACAACCCCAGCTCCCTCAGCCTCTCCTCGTAAGAGAGATGCCCCAGTCCCTTAAATGTGGCAATGCTTTCTGCTGGGTGGGCAGAGGGGATTATAAACAACCTGATGATTTGCTCTCCAGGTGGATCTTGGTAAAGCTTTTCTGCAGCTTGGCTTAATGCGGGAATATTTTCATGGCTGATGTCTGGCTAGAAGCTCTTGATTGATAATACTAAAAGTCTCGCAAGAAGTGCAAGATCCTAATGCACTTAGTTAAAGACATTATTTGTGCACTGTACCTCTAAAAGAAGGATCAGTGTGATCTGTAATTTTGCAAAGAATGGGCAAGCAGGAAAAACAAGACGTGGATAAATATAAATATGCATACATACAGGTGTTTCTTTGCTGGCATATTTCTGGGAGAAAAAAACCTAAACGTACCAAAACTAAAAGCATTTATACAAAAATGTCTGCAAGTAGGGCTGAATTTGTGATTGGGTAATAACCATGTGAAATTTGAGGAAGTATTCAGAGACTGATTATGCAAAGTTAAATTACAGAAAAAAAGATTTTTCATTACTGATAGAATTAAATTGGCTAGAGTTTATTTCCGTCTCTGAAAATGATGATTAGATCCAAACCCTTCTCAAGGCAAGAGTAAATCTTCCATGATATATATTAAACAGGTCTGGGTACAACAATATGGATCAGCCCATATTCATAATATTAAATCCATTTACATTCTGAAATGAGCCACATTCAAAATTAATTGAAAATAATACAATAGTCCATATATTCCAAGCTATGCCCAGGAGTTGTTTGGGAGAATGCTGGTTGGTCCAGGTCTAAAACATACCTATTTAGTACTATCTATAACATAATCCAGTGACCAGTAGTGCTCTCCGGTAACTTCCAATTTACCTGCATGGATATAGTGCCTTCATCTTTAGTAACAATCCAAAGATATCAGAATCATCTTTCAGATTCTCAAAAAAACCCATAAATAAGAGATGTTCTATAGAAAGCTATTCTCAGTTCATTTCAACTATGTATTCCTCATGGCAGCCTTAATTTAGAAAACATTTGTAGTCATGTTTAACATTTGGCTTTGAGAAAGTGTAACTGTACAATCATATGCTTTGCTGCATCTAGGCATTCATCTTCTGATAACTTCATAGAATGGTATTTGTAGGCAACATCACCACTGCAGTATTTCAACAGAAGGAAAAATCCCCTCCTAAATGGGTATTCTTTTACAAGTTTTCCCAGAAAACAATATCCTTGGGAAAAAATGTAACATTTGAGTTACGACATTTTAAATCTTTTAAATTTAAAATTTTCTGTCTGCTAGGGATAATGAAACAAAGTGAATTCCAACAATAAATTCCATTTGCAATACAGACTTCCCTGAAAAAAAAAACTTCTAAGGAGGGATGGAAAGCAGAAATGTAACAGAAAAACATGATTTACTTATCCCCAGAGCGCTAATTTCCTAGTTCATTTTCTGAGTATATGTAATAGTATGTGTCAGGAACAAAGGGAAACAGCGACAGAGCAGAAAGCTGCTGAAAGCAAAAACTAATTGCACGAGGGAATAGGAGCGAAATAAACTAGCTTTTTGCTGGTTTGGTAAATGGCACAAAGTATTTAGAAAGGATTCAGAACTATACAAAAGTCAAAATTGCGACAAGAAGCCACATGATGAGTCGCAAACCCTCAGACAATGGACATGATTGCACAGGAATGCCCAAGCTGCATCCAGGAACAGTGCGAATCCTGCCCATTGACCAACCGTCCAAACAACAGGATCGATGCCTGAGACACAGGGACGGCTCATTCCAGGCAGCAGTGTCCCAGCTGTAATAATAACCATGGAGCTGCTCCTACATCAGTGCAGCAAATTCCTGAGGATAAAATTATTTAAGGCAAAAGCTCCCGGCCACACCTGTGGTATCGCAGGAATGCAGAAATTCAGTGTCAACATTTGCATTTCCAGGTTCAAAGCCAACCATGGCAGGGGAGGTGGGATGTGAAATGGGAGGGTGGGAAAGAACATCTTCTTTTGTGGGCTGTGAAGGAGGTGCGAAGAGTTTGGTGTCTTGGTTTGTGGGAGTTGGGCAAATGGGGGAGGGATGTGGGTTGTCGAAAATAAGGTCTAGAGGCGGTAAGCTGTGTGGTATCAGGAGGAAGAGTAGGATGTTTGCAGCTGGGGGAAACGTAGCTGGGAACAGAAGGATGATGGGTTGGTGTGAACAGTGATGGACCTTGATGTTGTGAAAATTTCTAATGCAATTTTGCCGTGTCACAAAGAGTCTTTGCAGGTAAGGAGAAACAGCATTAGGAATGTGTCCCTGCACATCAGAAATGGCTTTTAAACACTTTTCTCCCTTTACGGGTTTGTGTATTCTTCAGTCATTTTGCACTATTGGGGTTTTATCAAACAAGACTGGGAGCTTTCCTTTGAAATGTGCAGCAATTGCATGTTCCTTACACACACAGGCTTCTAATTTGCTACTGCATGGAGCCTGGTGTTCATTTAAGAATTATGCATGACAAAAACGAAAAAGAAAAAAAAAGGTAACTTTGGCTTCTTTTGAAGCCCAAAGATCGCTTCAATATGAACATCTATTTTATGTTTATAAATAGAAGCATATAAAATATGTTTTAAAAGGAAAACCATAATTGACCTACTATTTAGTGCTTTTGATCTTTTAATTAATTGATCCCCTAATTATTGAAAACTGTAGCAGAACAAATGGTAAACAGGTTGGTTTGGAGTATTTTTTGGTAAGGATTTTAGCACACAGCAATATGTGCATGCAGGAAAGCATTCTACAGGATTATACAATATATTGCTTTTCAAATACAACACAGCTCTAGAGATTAAAGTTTTCTGAATAATCAAACACACATTTTGGAGCTGTCATTGTATTGTGGCAATAATCTGTGGATTAATATCCTTACCAGTGTACATTCAGACACAATGAAGTATAATGACACCAAAAGAATATTTCATAAAAACTGGGTTATAGACAAAGGGAAAGCCTAAGAGATGAACTTTGGTTTATGGCTCCAGTTCACATTATATGTTAAACATAGTAGTTAAGTGCTATTATTTTCAAATACATTTTCAGAGACCCAGTTAAATGTATTGCATAGGATTTAATTTTATCTATTCTTTCCTTAGGCAAAATATGTCCTTCTACACATGAAACTAGTTTTATTTCAATAAGATAACATTAATCCTTCTTAACTTCCTGTGAGATTATCCTTCAACAACTTTCTGTGAGATTATCCTTCCTTTCTCTTTAGCAAATACATAAATCAGGAGCATTTACAGGATGGGAGATCATCAGCACGGGAGACATGATGGTGCACATTGTATCTGGTAGTAATTTCCCATGTTTACAGCTTTGCAACAGGAGAAAATACACTACGGGAAAATCAGGGGAAACCACTGGAAATTCCCACAAGGTTTAGTAATTCCTTAGCAGAGACTGTAAAGAACAATAAGATTCAGCTGCCAGAAGAGGCTCTTTCCAGCAAGAAATGAGTTGTGCATCATGCAGACAACTAGGTTCTGTTATGAGTCTTCTGGTGACATCTTTAGTGAAAACCCACTCCAGAAGCCAAGTTCTAAGAAAGATTTTTTTTTTTCTGTCATTCTTTTTAGAGTGACATCTCATTCAAGGAGTTTTGCCCATTATGAAAAACCACTAAAGGCATTGAAATCTGGCACAAATTAAGATGAGCTCTTTTGTTTGAAAATGGTTTTCATCCACAAAATCTTTTTTGTTGTTGAAAATAAACTGGCCTTTTCACATTAATCAAAAAATCCATCTCATTTCTAGTCTAGTCTTGGTTCCATAATGAACAAATGCACAAGTATCTATCTGAACACATTTAAGTGAGAGGCGCCACGATGACTCACTCCACCGTTGTAGAAAGAAAATATTTCTCTGAGCTCATTATGAAAAATCAAGATGACTAAAAAGAGAATATCTGAGAGAACTCATGGGTTCTGCAGTGAATGTTATGAGTTGGGTTGTATATTTGCAGTAGAGTCTAAACTGTTTTAATAAATACCATCGGCAACACCTCTGCTGTTGACCAAGACATCCTGAAAGCCAGGATCTTGTCAACTAGAAAACAACACAGTCTGAGACACTTCAAAGCTCTTCCCCACCCTCTCCATCACATCTGGAACTAATACCAAGATGCTGAAAGATGCATTTTTCCCCACTTCCAATGAACTTAAGAAGGTAAGTGAGCAAGTGAAAAATATTAGTGCCCAAGTTATATTTTCCTCCGTTTTACCAGTGGGAGGAGAATGGGCGACCAGAAATAGGCCATAATACATCTCAACTCCTGGCTTCATGGCTGGTGCTGATGTGAGGGTTTTGGCTTTTATGACAATGGGATGTTCTTTGGTGACTACAACCTGTTAGGGAGTGTTGGGATCCACATGTCTAAGAGGGCCAGGGGAATCTTTGGCAGCAGGCTGACCAACTTGGTGAGGCGGGCTTTAAACTGAAGGACTCGGGGGGGAAGGGTCCAAAGTGGCGATGTTCGTGCCATTGCATCCAACTGGGGAGTAAGCCAGGCCAACCTGAGCAGCGACAAATGTTCCTTACCTGCCTCCCAAGAAGAGAACCAGAAAGCCAACCACCCTAAGGGTGTGTATGGCTATGATGGATCCTCCTGCACCCCTCCAGGGAGACCTGCGAACTCAGCTACCTCTCTGAAATGCCTGTACACCAACGCATGCAGCATGGGGAATAAACAGGAAGAACTAGAGATCTGTGTGTGTTTGCAGGGCCATGATCTCATAGCAATTACAGAGACATGGTGGGACAGCTGGCATGGCTGGAGTGCTGCCATGGACAGGTATGTACTTTTTAGGAAGAACAGGCCAGCGAGGCGAGGTGGTGGAGTCGCTGTCTATGTGAGAGAGCAACTGAAGTGTATCGAGCTCTGCCTAGGGGAGAGTCGAGAGCTTATGGGTAAGGATTAAGGGACAGGCTAACATAGGGGACACTGTTGTGGGTGTGTACTACAGGCCACCTGATCCGGAAGAGGAAGTCGATGAGGCCTTCTACAGGCAGCTGAAAGTAGCCTCAGGATCACAGGCCGTGGTTCTCATGGGGGACTTCAACCACCCCGATATCTGTTGGAGGGACAACACAGCTAGGCACGCACAGTCCAGGAGGTTCCTTCAGAACATTGATGACAACTTTCTGACACGGGTGGTGGAGGAGCCAACAAGGAGAGGTGTGCTGCTGGACCTTGTACTCACAAACAAAGAAGGTCTGGTTGGGGATGTGAAGGTTGGTGATAGCCTTGGCTGCAGTGACCATGAGATGGTGGAGTTCAGGATCCCGCATGGAGGAAGCAGGACGTTAAGCAGGATTACAACCCTGGATTTTAGGAGAGCTAACTTTGGTCTCTTCAAGGACCTTCTTGGAGGAGTCCCATGGGTTAGGGTTCTAGAAGATAGGCGGGCCCAAGAAAGCTGGGCATTATTCAAGCATCACTTCCTCCAAGCTCAAGAGCAGTGCATCCCCAGGAGTAAGAAATCGGGTAAGGGAGGAAGGAGACCTGCATGGATGAGCAAGGAACTATTGGCTAAACTCAAATGGAATAAGGAAGTCCATGGAATGTGGAAAAAGGGACAGGCCACTTGGGAGGAATACAGGAACGCTGTCAGGGTATGCAGGGATGCAATGAGGAAAGCTGAGGTTCACCTGGAATTTAATCTGGCGAGGGACATCAAGGGCAATAAGAAGGGCTTCTTCAAATACATCGGTAGCAGACAGAAGACTAGGGAAAATGTGGGCCCTCTACTGAATGAAGTGGGCGCCCTGGTGACAAAGGATACAGAGAAGGCAGAGTTAGAGTGCCTTCTTTGCTTCAGTCTTTACTGCTAAGGCTGGCACTCAGGAATCCCAGACCCTGGAGGTAAGAGAGGAAGCCTGGAGAAAGGATGGCCTTCCTTTGGTCGAGGAGGATCAGGTTAGAGATCAGTTAGGCAAACTGGACACCCACAAATCCATGGACCTCAATGGGATGCACTTACACATGCTGAGGGAGCTGGCAGATGTCATTGCCAAGCCACTCTCCATCATCTTTGAAAGGTCATGGAGAACAGGAGAAGTGCCTGAGGACTGGAGGAAAGCCAATGTCACTCCAGTCTCCAAGAAGGGCAAGGAGGACCAGGGAAACTACAGGCCAGTCAGCCTCACCTCCACCCCTGGAAAGGTGATGGAACAGCTCATTCTGGAGGCCATCTCCAAGCATGTAGAAGAAAAGAAGGTAATCAGGAGTAGTCAACATGGATTCACCAAGGGGAAGTCATGCTTGACCAATCTGATAGCCTTCTATGATGCCATGACTGGCGGGGTGGATGAGGGGAGCGCCGTGAATGTTGTCTACCTTGCCTTCAGCAAGGCTTTTGACACTGTCTCCCACAACATCCTCATAGGTAAACTCAGGAAGTGTGGGCTAGATGAGTGGACAGTGAGGTAGATTGAGAACTGGCTGAATGGCCGAGCTCAGAGGGCGGTGATCAGCGTCGCAGAGTCTAGTTGGAGGCCTGTAGTGAGTGGTGTTCCCCAGGGCTCGGTACTGGGGCCAGTCCTGTACAATTTATTCATCAGTGACCTGGATGAAGGGACAGAGTGCACCCTCAGCAAGTTTGCTGATGACACAAAACTGGGAGGACTGGCTGATACACCGGAAGGCTGTGCTGCCATTCAGCGAGACCTGGACAGGCTGGAGTGTTGGGCAGAGAGGAACCTCATGAGGCTCGACACGGGCAAGTGCAGGGTCCTGCACCTGGGGAGGAACAACCCCATGCACCGGTACAGGTTAGGGGTTGACCTCCTGGAAAGCAGCTCTGTGGAGAAGGACCTGGGAGTCCTGGCAGACGACAAATTCATCATGAGCCAGCAATGTGCCCTTGCGGCCAGGAAGGCCAACGGCATCCTGGGGTGCATTAAGAAGAGCGTGGCCAGCAGGTCGTGGGAGGTTCTCCTCCCTCTCTACTCTGCCCTAGTGAGGCCCCATCTGGAGTACTGTGTCCAGTTCTGGGCTCCCCAGTTCAAGAAAGATGAGGAACTACTGGAGAGAGTCCAGCAGAGGGCTACAGAGATGATTAAGGGACTGGAGCATCTCTCCTATGGGGAAAGGCTGAGGGAGCTGGGGCTGTTCAGCCTGAGGAAGAGAAGACTGAGAGGGGACCTCATCACTGCTTATAAATATCTCAAGGGTCGGTGTCAAGAGGATGGGGCCAGACTCTTTTCAGTGGTGCCCAGTGACAAGACAAGGGGCAACAGGCACAAACTGGAACACAGGAAGTTCCATCTGAACATGCGGAAAAACTTCTTCACTGTGAGGGTGACAGAGCACTGGAACAAGCTGCCCAGGGAGGCTGCGGAGTCTCCTTCTCTGGAGATATGTAAAACCTGCCTGGACGCAATCCTGTGCAACCTGCTGTAGGTGACCCTGCTCTGGCAGGGGGGTTGGACTAGATGATCTACAGAGGTCTCTTCCCACCCCTACCATTCTGAGATTCTGTGATTCTGTGAAGGTACAAGCAGTCCTAGCTAAAGGGTTCAGTTCATCATTTCAGTCCCTGCCAGTTGACTGCCTCAGCCCAGCTGTGTAGCCCTCACACCCTCTTGCTGTCTCTCCTGCTCATCCCATGCATAGCAACATCACTTATACCAGCTGCATGCCAGCCTTTGGAGAACTGACTGGACCCCCTTAGCATGCAGCAGATGTGGATTCAAAAACCCCTTCATGCCAAGCATGGAGCAGAAGCTTCATATCTGCTTCATGAATGGGTGCTTACCCACTAAATAATGGCAGAAAGAGAGGGAAGCCTTCCTCCATTAAAAAAAGAAGAAAGATAAAGATGCAGCTATGACTGTATTTTTGCAGGAACCATTTCTGCCAGTAGCATGCTTCTGTTAGTCCAATCATACTAGGCCCCAAATGACACTACATTGCTAGACATGTACGCCCCAGGGAGTAATCCACATCTCTAGACCACTCACCACCACGTGTTGCTCTCCCACCTTGCTGGAACCAGAGCTGCTTGGTGGTATCCACACAACAAGTTTCCTCCTCATACTGTCCTGGTTTTTCCTGCTGGAAAACATGTGATGTAAAACTTTGCAGTCAACCCTGAAAAACCTGAACGTCCTTATCTTGAAGTATATTCTGCTTCCTAAAGAAGTGTTAGCAAAATATTGCTGTCCAATTTGGTCTTTTCATCTTGAAACCAGAGCGTTACACCTGAAGCTTTGGGGATTCATTGCTTTCCCATTACCACTTAGGACTCACGGTTCCCTGTAACTCAGCTACCAAAGCAAGTAAACGCCTTCAGTTTTTCAGTTCCAGTCATTATTCTGAGAAACCTGGAATGAGACTTCGTCAGGAAATGATCTTTCTAGCAGTAAGCTTCAACTAGTAAATTATAAATATTTTTCAAGGAAATGTAGTGCATATTTCCCAATGGTCCTTCAGTTTCACTGTCTCTATGAAAGGAAAATCAGTAAAGCACTGATAGATTTTCCCTAGATAGCAGTAACTGTTACCCTGATAAAGCATCGCAAAATTAGTATCTGCTAAGGATAGGCAAAAACTTGGAAGTACGGTATCCAAATGGGTAATTGCAGTGGGCCATCACTGACACTAAACAGAGTCCCAGACTTGTACTCTCTGAATTCCTTTCAGTGCTTGTTATTTTGAGATTTATCTTTTGGGTTCAAAATCCTTAAAAGTATTTTTTTTTCCCCATGAATATGCCAATATGGTGAGTGTCAGTATGTAGCTGTTATGCAGTCTGTGCTGCATATCTTTAGTTGTTGCACACATTCAGAAAGCTTTCTGATAGTGATTTATGCCAATAGTCTTTCCTCTGACCTCTTCCCCCCTCATTTCTCATGAAGACAGCTTATAGTGACCAAAGACCTCTTTTGCCAATATAGCTTAAAACGTTGCCTTGGACAGACACCGAAGTCCATTTATGGAGAACAGGACTTTTCTTTTGTCTGTGCATAATGCAGCTATACCAAGATTTCAGAATAACGGTGTTGAAGAATTTCTTTTTTTTTTTTTCCCCTACAGATCATAAGAGAAAGATGAGCTATGAGTGCAGGTAGACCGTATAGTTCTGTAAGATTACATGTCTCATTTATTTCAAGTTTATTATTCTTTGTTTGGTTCGTTAACATTTTTGATCTAATGACATTCCTATTACCATGCTGATATTCTGAAAGTGCTTTGCCCTTGCGTTTGTTTGATTTGAGTTATAGTTTTGCATGGTCAATGGAAGGCACCTGCTGATTTCAGAGAGATTTTGCGTATCCCTTTCCTAGAAAGTTGGAAGTGTTTAGAGAGTGAAAATTAAATGTGCTAAAAATTGCTGACAAAACCAAAACCAACCAACCAACCAACCAAACAAAAAAGGCTTGTGTACAACATAACAGTAATAATAGCTGCTAATTAAGAGTTTGGTAGCTGGATGATAGCTTCAGGAGTCAGCAGATGAAGTTCAGAAGAATTGTCTACCTTAGAGCTGATACTAAGTCATAAGAACAAAGTTCTGTTACTTTAATGACTTTAGACTAAATCCACAAAGAAATTCTCATGGAGAGATTCATTTCATGGAAGATATGTTTAAGTTATTTCCCTGCTGTACATAAAGCAGGGAGAAGTGGGCTCATCTAGAGTGCTATTCGTGTGGCCCTTTTCTGCTAGTTACCTTAACACAAGATGAATTGGACCTTAATAAAGTCCTCCTCCTTCCTCGGCTGTCACGGTGGAGCTGCTTGGATCTCTAGCTTATATCTAAGGGTCCATTAGGACCTTCAGACTAGGCCTTTGAAATCAACACTGCAAGACGGGTTCTGATCTCACTAGTGTTTGTGTGACTTCAAAGATTTCTTTACAACTTCAATAGATTTATTAAGAATTATGGAAACAACGTCAGAATCTGGAATGTCTGTCATTCCTTCCCTCAAACCACCTCAATGTACACATCTAAATCAGTAAACTAAACAGGACCAGGATAGATTGCAGTCCTGGCACACGTTTATCTATATTGTTTAATTTTCAGCAAATTCGGAATGGTTTGGCCTGTGCCATCTGGAGAATGTCTGGGAAGGGTCTGAGGTATAGAATAAGCCCAGGAATGATCCCAATGAAAGTATGGAGAAAGCTCCTTTTTGGGAGTAGAGAAAGTTTATATGGTGGTTGTGCTGTGCCATTTGTCCTCAGGGTCAGAAATTTGCCTTTTTTCGATAGCAAATGGGACAGCCGGCTGAATATGAGCCAGCAGTGTGCTCAGGTGGCCACGAAGGCCAATGGCATCCTGGCCTGTATCAGAAATAGTGTGGCCAGCAGGAGTAGGGAGGTGATCATCCCCCTGTACTCGGCCCTGGTGAGGCCGCACCTCGAGTACTGTGTTCAGTTTTGGGCCCCTCACTACAAGACAGACATTGAGGTGCTGGAACGTGTCCAGAGAAGGGCAATGAAGCTGGTGAGGGGTCTGGAGCACGTCCTATGAGGAGCAGCTGAGGGAACTGGGGTTGTTTAGTCTGGAAAAAAGGAGGCTGAGGGAAGACCTTATTGCTCTCTACAACTACCTGAAAGGAGGTTGTAGAGAGGTAGTTGTCAGTCTCTTCTCCCTAGCAACAGACAACATGATAAGAGGAAACAGCCTCAAATTGCGCCAGGGGAGGTTTAGATTGGATATTAGGAAAAATTTCTTCACCGAAAGGGTTGTCAAGCTTTGGAACAGGCTGCCCAGGGAAGTGGTGGAGTCCCCATCCCTGGAGGTATTCAAAAGATGTTTAGATGTGGCGCTAAGGATATGATTTAGTGGTGGACTTGGCAGTGATAGGTTAACGGTTGGACTCTATGATCTTGGAGGTCTCTTCCAACCAAAATGATTCTATGATTCTGTGAATATTGACAGAAAGTCCAGGACTCATACTCTTGATGGGCAAACTGTTGGTGCTGCTTTATAGAGCCCAAGGTAAATGGCAGCATCTGGCAATTAATGGTGGTCATGGTCTCACCTACAATCCTTAGTCAGTTCTCAGTTAATACTGGAAATGTAGGCCACTGAAAATACTTCCTACTTCCCAGGTATTCATAGCAATTAATCCTGAACTCATTTAGCTCATTATGTTTTGGAATACTAATAAGAGGTTTATTGAAATTACTGTTATTGAAATCTCTTTTCTCCAGCATGTGTTTGGAAGTTAATGATTTTTCCACGAGATACATCTTTCTCCGTTGGCTTTATAGGGAATAGATAGCTACATATTTAGTCCGTTCTCATAAGTAATTGTTTAATCAGTTTCTATACATTCTATGCATTCTTAGTCTCCACCACCATTTCTTTTCCTGCTTTGAGTGCAAGCTACTGAATAACTATGACTGTGTAGGATGCAGATATACATTCGGTTGCAATGGGTTGCAGCTTATAAGTTTCACACTGACAGAATTTACAGCTCTGACAATAGCTTATTGAAATATTTTTCCAAAGCAGTCTACAAATTATTTAAATATGCTTCCTACAAAGACATTTTAATACTTATGAAACATCGCCAAAGGACAAACTGTGGAGGATAGCTTTTTATTTAGCTAGCTGGAAACCTAAGTGATATTAACTTATGCTTCCAGATAAATCTGAACATTTCCCCTAGAAAGGTATACTCAGTCACACACTTAATCTGTTACAACTGACTCTGATGGTACAAGTTTAATTGGATTAGCTTTCCCTGTATGCTGCACACTCTTCTTTCAACGTCAGTAGTCCCTTCTTGTGGTGGTCCTGCCTCATTGCTCAGCAGTAGAGTTCCAGGGACTTATGCGTGAATTTTCCAGTGGAAGAGAAATCAAGGCGTAGTGTGAACAGACTTTAAACTTGTCTTATTTTGTCAGCACACACACACACACGTCGTAGAAGCTGTAAAACGAAGATGACTGGAAGAACAGGAAGCCAGTCTCCCTCCTAGGAAGAATGTCATTACACAACACCTGCTATGCAGAGAAACTCTTAGTTTTGAGTATTTATTCAAATTTTAAAGAAGGGAGGAAACTGTCCTCTTTCTTGCAAAGCACCTTTCCAAAGGCTATGGTCTCAGCCAGAGAGTACCTTAATGTAAAACTCATGGGACAATGTCTTCTCCCAACTCTGAGGATTTACTTGCAGGCTATGTGTAATAATGCCACCTACTGCCACCTGACAAACATAATCTGTTTAGCTGCAAAGAAATGTGATGGTTATCTTTTTACAAAGTCTTCATATTTGTAGATTCATGACCTTAATTTTAAGAAGAATGGAAATTTCACCTGAGCTATGTTGAAGTAAACTCTGTTCGTTAACTTAATGTGTCAAGACAACTCCTGGTTAAACTGTCACACACATATTCACAATGCATAAATTCATGCTTTTATTCTACTAAAGTTAAAACAGATTCTTCACCAAAAATAAATACAGTATCAAATCTCAACAATCTGATTAGAGTTTTGCAAATATATTACACTTCAGATGTTAACTTTTCAGACTAAGAAAAGGAAAATATAACTTACCTGGAGTCAATATGTCAGTATTTTCAGCAGTACTTAAATCACATTTTTAATTAAGTGATCTATCTAGAAGAAACATGTAAGTAATTAGCAGCAAAGTAATAATTTTTAGATTTATAAAAGCATAAGCATGTAAATAAATCTTCCCTTATTCTTTATTAATTACAGAGAACTATAACTCCATATTTAATCATTCATAATGTTTAGTACTCCATTTTACATTCCATTCATACTGAATCTATAAGTAAGGGGATTTTTATAATTAATTTTTGACATTTATGATTAAATATTTAAACTCGGTACATAAAATTCTGGTGTTACGTCCATATTCAGCAAAGCAGAAGACTTAAATGCATGCCTGGAATGTTTGCAGTAATACTGTACAAGGTTTCATAATTTAAATCATTTCAACAGTCGTGGCTAGAGTAATACATTACACTTCCACCATAATTCTAATTACAGCTGCACATGTTCTGAAGCACAAATTAAATCTGCCAAAAAACGTGTGTCAGTCCTGAAAATATGTATTTTACAAATCAGTCCTGACTAGGAAAATACAAATGTATTTCTATTTAGAACCATGATTTTACTAAAACCAAATAATGTACTAGTCTCCTCTTATTCAGTAGGTGAATGTGACTAATGTGCTTGCACAGGACTCGGAGGAATCAAGTTCACTTCCACCTTTTACAACAGAGTACTCAAAGCCATGTAAGATCTTCCCTTCCCTTCCCTTCCCTTCCCTTCCCTTCCCTTCCCTTCCCTTCCCTTCCCTTCCCTTCCCTTCCCTTCCCTTCCCTTCCCTTCCCTTCCCTTCCCTTCCCTTCCCTCTCAAAAACTCTCAAAAATCAACTTGTAATATAAAACATATAATGATTATGTTCCTTGATGACCCTTGTAGGTTTATATTTTTTTCCTAAGCTGCAAGGCTTTAGGGTTTTCCATCACTTGTAAAAGGTAGTTTCACTGACAGTGACGCAAACCCCAGTAACTAGGACAAATGAGATCCATTGTGAAGTTTGCTTTATATTATTTTTATTTTATAGGTGTTCTGGTGGCATGAGGTAATTTTGCACACATCATGAAATTTTAATTTGGTTACAAAAGACCTTACAGACAGCTGTATCTTAGAAGGCTGGTTCTGATTAATTTTTGCTCTGAGAGGGTAGCTGGAGTTTGACTGACATTACATGATCTGTCAGTTTTTTCTAAAATACATGTCATTTAGCTGAAGACATGTTTTTGTACTTCCTCATTCTGAGTCGAAAAGTAACATCTTCACTAAATAATTCATAGAAACAGACCCTTATCATGTAACTACCTTATTCAGCACAAAGATCTTGAAGGGTATTTCACTAAAAGACAACACACTGGAGAATGGAATATCAGCCCTCTTTAATTAACAGTAGCATTGTTAATTCCAGAAGAAGTCACAGAAGGACCCAGAGGCTGACTTGGCATACTCAGGAGTTTTATCTTTATCAGTCTTGAAGACAGCAGATGGCAAGAGCGAAGGCCTCCAGGCTGTGCTCTGCTGGTGTTCCTGAGCCGATCTCTCTGGCGAGATGTTGATAAGAATGCTACAGAGGCTTGCTAATACTACCTATGAGGCACCCTTTCAGTTAAAGCATTGTATTGAAAGGAAATCTGGGGATATACTTTCGCCTTGATTTAGAGGGCTGCCTGGCATAGCACCAGTCCTTGTGGACACGCGAAGTGTGGTATCGCAGCCGTTCCCTTCAGCTGGCAAAGGGCCCAGAGGGATGCGTGCTGTTCAGCATCACTTTCACGGTGGTGCTTGAAAGGCATCTTTCACAACTTGGGCCAACTTTTGCTTTCCTTTCCTGTGCTGGAAAACCTGAATAACTGGTCAGTAACTAATATAGTTATGGCAATATGACACTGAACAGAACTGTGGCACAGGAAGCTTAAAGTTCAGATACAGGTGAGATTATAAGGATCAGTTAGCTGAAGACACTGAATTATAGGAATATGTTTTTTCCAGTGCAGCATGCTGCATTCAGGCAGAATAAATCACTAGTGACTGTAGAGAAAGTGAGCAGATTCTCAGTCACATTTCCAAAAATCTTTTCACTGGCCTTCTGAAAAAGCTTATAACTGACTGCAAATCAACTTTGCATATTGTCTAATGTGTTCCTTTTTCTGGGAATGGTTGTTTTCCAAGACGTGCACAGTTACTCAGGCACACCCGTACCAATTCTATTAAATATTTTGGAGGGTAAATTGATGAATAGTTTGATAGTCACTTACATAGTAGCCAAATGAAAAGAGCCATAGCTCAGAGAAAAATGCATTTCAGAATTCGATTTAACTTTAATCAGTAAGTAGATTTCTGCAAGCCAAGTATAAGATCAGGTGGCCACAACTGTATCACAGTGGCTTTCATCACCAATGTACCATATATATAAAACATGCAAATAATTTTTCAACTGAATAGAGAAGTTTTAAAAAGGATGTCTTCACACAAATAAAAAAGGCTTTTTAATCTTAAAACCATTTTTATAAAACATGTTATCAGTTTTGCTGATCACACTCCACTATGGAATAAGTAAAGTAAGGAGGACTGATGAGTGGTTTTGGCAAGAATATATTCCAGCACTATTATTTTTAAACCAATGTCCAAATATTACAACCACAATGTGTACATAGAGAGATAAATATTTATTATTATAACATTTCCTAAACATTTTCCCAGTCTCAAAGGACATCTGGTTCTCCTTGGAGAATTGTAAAGTTGAAGTCGAACTTGACAGCAATTTCTATTTTGTCCAAACTGACTTGCTATCTGGAAGATTATAGGAAATAGAAATTGAAGAAGGGAAAAAAAAAAAATCAATATGAAATAAATATAACTAATTAATCACTGGATTGACTACTGTCAAGTTGTATGTTAAATTAATTTCCACTTAATGGTTTTAAAACAAGATTAAAAGTGTTTCTGAGTGTTACAGACCAGTTCATCCAGAAGTAATTGAGCTCCATATTGTTCGGTTGGCAATAGGGAGAAACAGCTTCCTCTTCTGCAAAGTTTTTTAAAGGACTCGCTCCCTTTTCGTTTCCCACAAAACACCCGGGGAGCCTTGTGTTCCTAACTCACTCGCTGGTGAGGTTCTAATTCGATTTGGATTCCAGTGCTCTGTTTGCCAATTACTAATGCAAAACTGTACAGCTAGAAGTGACCTAAGGGCTACTCAGAGATAAAACGTGATGTTTCTGGAAAAAGGAAGATGAATGTTTCAAGGAGACTGTCTAGAAAATGGGCCTGTATATGCATACATGTAGACTTTCCTAAATACTACTTAGTCACATGGGTCCATCTCTTTTGATTACAGTACTGTATAAGATCAACTACTGCTAATGATAAACAAACATGGACATCGGCAGCCATGGACTGTTTGGAGGTCTAGGTGACAGCAATATCCCTTCAAAATGCAAAAATTAAGACGTTTTAACTTCTTACTCTCTTGTACTTTCTGAAGGATCGAAAAATGTTTCAAAATATTTTGCCACTTTTCCCCCCCCACTAAGCAACACATGGGCAGGATGCTTGGAACCATCTTTTGAGTCCAACTTGAAAACCAAGCATGAAAAGCAAAGCACATGTTTACATTTCTTCTCAAATTCTTCTCTTTATTCTTTAGCCCTCTTTTCTGTCATACTTGTTATTTGGACCATCCTTGGTGCAAATTTATCAGTGGAAACGCGGTTCTGCAAGGGACTGAAAAATCCTCATTCAGAAAAAAAATAATGTAAGTTCTATATAACGATCTCTGCCTTCAAAGTTCAGGCTGGATAAATAGAAAACTGTGGAAATCTCCATGTTTAAGAAAGACATTACAAAGTTTAAAAAGGGTAACAGTGAGGACAGCTGAAATGGCTAGGATGGCAGAATCGATGCCTTGTGAGGACAGGCTAAAAAGGCTGAGACTTCAGTTCAAAAGGCAGAAGCCTAAAGAATTGAGGCTGAGATGTTTGAAAAGTCGTGAAAGGATAAGCTGAGTGCAGAACCTTATTTGCCAGATCTTGCGATACTGGAGGTGAGGGGCAATTGCTGAAAATAGAAAGCTCAGTCCAAAACAGAGGTAGATGTAAAATGCTTCCTTATAAAGCAAATGATGATCTGAAATTTGTTTTCATGGAAGTTGTAGAGACAGATATTAACAGCAGATTCAAAAAGGGATTAGACAAATTCATGGGAAACACTTCCATGGACAGATATTATAGGGGATAGGCAGGGATGTACCTTCTAACAACCTTAATCCAAGAATTGCAGATACTTGCAAGCTATAAATGGAGAGAGACTGCAGACCACAGGCAGGCTCTCGTGCTCCCCTTAGACAGCACGTGCCACTGCCAGTCTCACAGGCGAGATGGGGGAGAGGGACTGCCAGTCCAAGCCCATCATATCTGTATGCTCTTGTGGTCCTATGATGCTTAATCAAAGCTGTCCTCCTTAAAAATATGAGACATGCACAGTGTACCTTGATAGATTTTCAAGAAGTAGAAACAGCTGTGAATACAGGAGCCAAGGGAACATACAGATAACGTACAATCATGGAATGCCCATGAACAGGAACCATATATTAATCATAGAATCATAGAATAGTTTGGGTTGGAAGGGACCTTTAAAGGTCATCTAGTCCAACCCCCCTGCAATGAGCAGGGACATCCTCAACTAGATCAGGTTGCCCAGAGCCCCGTCCAGCCTGACCTTGAATGTTTCCAGGGATGGGGCATCTACCACCTCTCTGGGCAACCTGTGCCAGTGCTTCACGATCCTCATTGTACAAAACTTCTTCCTTATATCTAGTCTAAACCTACTCTCTCTTAGTTTAAAAACATTACCTCTTGTCCTATCACTACAGACCCTGCTAAAAAGTTTTTCCCCTTCTTATAAGCCCCCTTTAAGTACTAAAAGGCCACAATAAAGTCTCCCCGGAGCCTTCTCTTCTCCCGGCTGAAAAACTCCAACTCTCTCAGCCTTTCCTCATAGCAGGGGTTTTCCATCCCTCTGATTATTCATAAAGCTCTGTCTCCCCTCTCAATACTTTTGGCCAGTGACTGATGTGCTTCCCTACCATTTCTCATCCGTGCTTAACCGTTATGCACTGAGATAGGCTAACTTTTTTTAAAAGCTTTTTTTTGGCCATACAATGATTTTTCATCCCACTGTATTTTTGGAGGGAAGAAGGCCACATAGGACACTATTGGATTAGGTTGTTCATTTTTTTTCTGTGGGTTTGGGTTTTTTTTTGAAGAAGAAGAAGAAAAAGATAGTCTAAGTGCTGAATTCAAAGTCTTCATGGAATGACTATAGAACTTCAGACAACTGAAATAAAGTAATTTTAATGAAAACCTTAAATGTTCTCTCAAATAACCTGACAGAAGTTTTCCTTGAAGTTCAACGTTATTGATAAATATTTTTAATAAGCTTGCTCAAGGAAGTCATAAATATGTAGCTCATTTTCCTTCCTTCTTCAAAGACCTTAATGAGTGCAGAAATTACAAGTAAGTCCTATTATTACTATTATCCAGTAGCAAATAAGAACACCACAAAACACTCCATACAGTTTAATCTCAGTCAGCAGTCTTACAGTTAAATTATCTTAAATAGAAAGTCTTCTGTGTTCCCTTATTCCAAACACAAAGAAAACACACCAGAGACTATTGGTTGATCAGTAGGTGGCATAAATTATTCCTGACTCCCCACTACAATCACGGGGCTTTATACAGTTCCTATTAAAACCAATAAGAGCTTTTCTGTCAGCCACAATGGAAGAAGGAATGGGGTGGTATTTTGTAACAGGGGGCCTTATGTGTGGAGTCATAGTAATTTATAAATCATTGCTACTGAACAAAATGAACACAAAATGTCATCTCACAGCACTAATGGTTTTCCAGCAGTTGGCCAAGGATTTGCTTCATGGAGAAAAGGGCTGAACAAATAAGTCCCACACCTGCAGTAGCTTTAATATCAAGCCTTATGCAATAACACCATTTGAAGTATTTCAACTATTTTTGTTTCCCCTCTCAATTACCACCATACAAAGATGATGGGTGATTGCTAGGCAGGCTGCAAACAGCTGCATTCTCTCCCTCACATTATATGCCGCCGGTTAATACAGTAGCATCCTTCCATGGGGAGAAAGCTGACATCTTTTGCCACGTAGTTGCATCCCTGTCTTGCCTGAGGAACTCTCTCACTTTTTTGCTTCATAACAGTCAGATATTAATGAGGAGTACAACTCTCAGTGTACTCACTGCACCACAAATCCTGGTTGAATGGTTTCTCTGCCTTTAGCATGGCAACTTGCACATGAAGTGGGGTTTTTTTCCCCCTTCTTTTTTTTTCTTCTTGGGACTAAACAGGTACTAATGAAAAGTAACAAGGTGAAAGTCACAGAGATACCTGAGTCCTTATTCATGCTGAGGTGCCTGCTTGTATCCCTTAAAATACTCAGTTCTGTAAATTTTTACTGTTTGAGTAGCTGAGGTCCCTCAGCAGCAATGGACTGGTGAAGGATAACAGGAATAGAGCTAAGAGACTTCTATTCTTATGGGCATATATGACACTTTGGAGTACTATGCTTCTCAGTAAAGAAAGATGACACTGTCTGATCAAGTTTAGGCTTGGCAGCTAATGGGAATGATACCTCTTTTTTCCCTGGAAAAGTGCTAGTATTGAAATTCCATGCAAGAAGAAGAGAGAGAATAGAGGAGAAGAAGGCTTCTTATGCATCCTCCCAAGCCCTCTGCACTAACCGAGAGGCACCTTTAACACCTCTCATTTCTAAAGCTACTTAGCTTAATGTACCTCTGAGAACTCATTAGTGGAGACAGCACAAACTGTAGGAGTGTCTTTGTTCAGGAAATCAGAGAGCAGCACAAAGTACCTGGAGATTTACAGGAAACAAAACTGTTGCTACAGTCGTAATCAGGAAGGTATTGTAAGATGAAAGGACGTGTTCGTCTTTGTCATGCATTAGGGAAGAGAATAGGGAAAAAGGTCCACTGCCTTTTTTTTTTTTTTTTTTTGCTATCTCTTTCAAGTCTCTAAAACAGTGTTTACAAGATTTGTAGAGGCTTGAAATTCACTCCTTACTGAGCTCTGCACCTCATACAAATCAACAAAGAATAAAATAAGTCCATGGCTTCTTACTTGCCTTGATTGCTCAGAATGCCTCTGGGATTTCTGCCTACATTTCAAGACAGTTATTTGTTCATTTTCTCCAGCTAAATCACTTGATCCAAGAAAGACTATTAACTCTCCCTAAAAGTATTGCCTTCTTTGGCTCCCAGATTCACCCATCAGGAAAGCAAAATAGGCGTAAACTTGATTATTTTCCTTTTTTTCATCCTTCAACAGAATACGCATCCCTTCTATTAACATTAGGAGACCTTACTGAACATGTCTTTCTTCATGTCCTCATACTGCCTCAGTGCCTTAAATCTTGCAATCCATAACAGGCTGCATTACAGACACACAGCTTTTTAGGTAGAATTGTCCCATTCCAGCAGCCTCCAGTAAAAGAAGCACAAAACAAGGGGAGGGGATAATTAATTTATACCTTTCCTTTCTTCCATCAGCAGCATGTTATTAACAGCAAGAAAACTGTGGTTTATTAAGGCTATATTTATATATGAGCAGACCATTGGAGACTTTTTCTTCCATGTTTCCTCCTGAGTTAGTTGCAAACTACATGCTGAGTTTCCTAAACTCGTTTGAACCAGATAAGTTTAACTGCTTAAAATAGATAGGAAGCATTCAAGGGATAAGTATATCTCCACCACCTGCGTGTCATTCTGACTCACAGCCTGAGCAAAGCAAACACTGAAGTCAGCGAGAACCTTCCCAGTGACACAAGTGAGTTTTACCCTTGCCCATCTGAGCTAGAAGAAGAGTAGACGGTCTTCATGTTCCTCCAACCCACATCTTCATGTCCACGTGGGCAAAATCAGCAGGACACATAGCACACCACACAGAGACCAAGAGGAAGGTTACAGGGGGCATTGCACGTATGGGAGATATCAGGCTCCCAAGGAGTCCCACTGTTCTCTCTCAGCATTGCCACGTGTTGCAGGATAATCTGGCAGTATCAGTCTAAGTAGGTCCCGATTTTTTTTTCCTCCCACAACAGAGATCCAGTTTATTCCTCCACCCGCTAGCCAGAAAAGAGTAGGGCTACGATACTGTAGCTGCGTTTGACCTGCTAATGACCATCCGTGGTTTGAAAGCCACAGATAACCCATACCTGAGCTCAAAAACTCAGAGTCTTATCCTGTCATTTGGGTTCCCTTCAGTCTGCTGCTCCATTAAAGTGAAAATTTGGAGATTGTGAGCTTAGAGTGCATTGCCCAGCTCCTGAGTAACTTGTCTTGGGTCCAATGAAACTAGCGCAATTGTATTTGTTTACATCGTCTCTGAATACGGCCACAAACTATTAAATCAAGTTTCCCTATGTGGCTGTAACAAGTACTAACAGTGGGACTGTGTCTGCATGGAGTGGATGAAAATTCTGGCATCATGCTGAATCAAAGTAATCAGGCTGATGTTATTGCTAAGCCTGTGGGTGTAATGAAGCAAGAGAGAACACAGAATTCCTCCTCCCGATGTTGTTTTAGGGGATTGGCTCCTCAGCCCTATAGTCCTTTTGAAAATACAGTTAAATTCACATAAGTAGTGTTCTGCATATGATAAACCAACCCAAAACTTAGTCTTATTTTTCACAAATTCAGTTATATGGTAGATTGTGTGTTTTCTCTATAATTTAAAAATTATAGAGGTCTGGTAAAACTTACTGAAGTCAACAGATAAAGTCTGTTCCCATGAGCTCTGGATCCCACCTGTGATGCTCAGGTCTCATGCCGACTTCTCATGGCAAGTGCTGGAAATGCAAAAACAGTTCTATTCTTTCTTGCTACTCACATATCATTTCAAAATTCAGCCACTTCTCATTCAATTAGAAGATCATCCTTGACAAATGACAATTTTTCATATCTACGGTTTTATTTTTATGGTTTTCAGAGCAGTTTCTTTTTACCACTCCAGTGATGGTTAGTCCTACAAAAAATGTTACTGCTACATCATTGTTTTGTGTGTGCATAATCATTCCTTCTTCATTTAACATCAACAAAACATGAACATGACTTTGAAAATTATTTGGATGACAATTGATGTGGTTTTGGAATTAACCTAGAAATAAGTATGTTGTTGGAGTGTAAGGAATACCATGAGCTGTGCACGCAGAAATGAAATAGTAAGATCACAACTATTATGAACTCAGAAAAAGTCCCTGAGCTCAGTACCTCATACAGCCAACATAAGCAGCTACACAAATTCTCATGCCTGAGGGCTCTGCTTCATGAGCATGGTCCATTCGTAGCCTTAACACACATTGTTATATAGAAGACATATATGCCAAATACCTAACTCGGAAAGCTGGTAGAGGCGAATTTGCCTAGAAACCTCAAATTTGCCTAGCCACGTAACACTTGAGCTGAATCTAAGAGATTTGGTGTATCAGATCTGCTAAAGCTTGCAGGTGTTACAGCTTACTTTTCCTCCCCTGGAGTTACAGTATTGCAGAGTTTGAGCTGCTGTATCCACTTTTCGTAGTTGATATGGTAGGTACTGTGACATTCCATGTGTTTTTCAGTGACTGAGCCATCTGCAGAGAAAACACTATGTAGGCAGCTAGAAGGGCCATGACCAGTGTGTAAAGACAGCACTATCTTAATGCATCGACACAGAAATTATTTTAATTCTCTGAAACTTAATCCCTTACTACTGTGGAAAATTCTACCAGAGTGCCTAAAGTATCCATGCGTGTGGATTGGAGCTCCACAAGTAGCCATGTGTATGGATGGGAGCTCTACAATGTGCATTTCAGCCAGGAATTTTCCATTTAAAGAACTGTCATTCACCATAGCTATCATGTTGCGGTCAGCATGCAGTACATGACAAGGATATTAATCATGGCTATAGCTATTCTTAAAGGTAACCAGAATGCCAGGTAATCAGCTTGGTCTGAAAAAGATGCATGAAAATTACTTCGACATCCTGGCTTTTATTTTGTAGAGGATCTTGATGTGTATTTATTTTTCTTAAAAGCTAACAAAGAATACATAAAAGAGTTACTTCTGACATTGGATGTAAAGGAACAGAATGTGTTTTGGAGGGATATGGTAAATGACACAACGAGTTATTATCTACTCAGAAAGGACACCCCAAGCTTTATAGCTGATACAGCTGGAACAAGGAGGACCGTGACTTTAACTTCAGTTTTACACATCCCTCTTGGATACTATGGCAGCTGGTGCTGAAGTCCAGCTGGGGCAGAATTTTGAGTGGATGCTGGGATGGTTTGAGTAATTTTGCCTACAGCCTGCAACTGTGAAAGCCAAAAATCAGAAAGGGGAGCATGAGTTCTGTCCTGCTTTCTCCTTTCTTCTGTCCTGCTTTCTCCTTCCTTCCCACAGGTATACCTGGAAAACAGGGGACAGAGAGACACTTAGTAGGCTTTGTGTCCCTTGAAGAATCTGCTTAATAAGAAAATCCACATCTTTCTGACTACTGCTGTTGCACTGCTTCAACCAAGCTAAATCATTTCCCTTCCTCTTCCATTATGCCCTTTCTCATTTGTTTTTATGGCACTTCCTTTCTTCCAACTCAGTCCCCTGCTGTGTTTGTCATTCTCTCTACTTTTCCACCATGTTTCCCTCTCTGATGTTTCTCTGTTCATCTATTCACTTCCCTTTCCTTTTCCCGGTACTGTACCCTTCTGTACCTCCTGCTGTCTCTAATATCCTTTTATTTCTCCCCTGCTTCCTCAGTAGACAGGAGATTAGTGGTCAATGGCTCAATGTCCAGATGGAGACCAGTGACAAGTGGTGTCCCTCAGGGGTCTGTATTGGGACCAGTACTCTTTAATATCTTCATCAATGACATAGACAGAGGGATCGAGTGCACCCTCAGCAAGTTTGCAGATGACACCAAGCTGAGTGCTGCAGTGGATGTGCCTGAGGGACAGGATGCCATCGAGAGGGACCTGGACAAGCTCCAGAAGTGGGCCCAGGCGAACCTCATGAGGTTCAACAAGGATAAGTGCAGGGTCCTGCACCTGGGTCAGGGCAACCCCCAGTATCAATACAGGCTGGGGGTTGAAGGGATGGAGAGCAGCCCTGCCCAGAAGGACTTGGGGGTACTGGTGGATGAAAAGCTGGACATGAGCCAGCAATGTGGGCTTGCAGCCCAGAAGGCCAACCATATCCTGGGCTGCATCAAAAGAAGCATGGCCAGCAGGTCGAGGGAGGGGATTCTGCCCCTCTCCTCTGCTCTGGTGAGGCCCCACCTGGAGTACTGCCTCCAGCTCTGGAGCCCCCAACACAAGAAGAATGTGGATCTGCTGGAGCGGATCCAGAGGAGGGCCACAAAAATGATCAGAGGGTTGGAGCACCTATCCTATGAAGACAGGCTGAGAGAGTTGGGGTTGTTCAGCCTGGAGAAGAGAAGGTGCTGTGGACACCTTATCGTGACCTTTCAATACTTAAAGGGGGCCTATAAGAAAGATGGGGACAAACTTTTTAGCAGGGCCTGTAGTGATAAGACAAGGGGTAATGGTTTTAAACTAAAAGAGGGTAGACTTAGGCTAGATATGAGGAAGAAATTTTTCACAATGAGGGTGGTGAAGTACTGGCACAGGTTGCCGAGAGAGGTGGTAGATGCCCCATCCCTGGAAACATTCCAGGTCAGGCTGGACGGGGCTCTGGGCAACCTGATCTAGTTGCGGATGTCCCTGCTTATTACAGGGGGGTTGGACTAGATGACCTTTAAAGGTCCCTTCCAACCCAAAGTATTGTATGATTCTATGATTCTATGATTTTGTGTTTATTAGATCTTGAGCTATTTTTTGCATTTTTAACACTGGCAGAGATATTTCTCTCAATTTATGATATTTTACTGATTTTTATTTCCCTCCCTTTTATTCCTGTCTTGGTATATGTAAAATGGGAATAATTCTCATGCAAAATTATTCAGTAAAATGTTCATTTTTAACCATACCTGCTATCACCCTCTCAAAAACTGGTAGAAAATATTTATGGATTTATTGTGTGACTTTGGAAGAGAGCATGAAAAGCTTTCTTCACTGGGCTTGGCAGAAGTCTCTTGGGGCTGCAGCTCGTATGAAAGGATAACGGCTTGGCTTTTATGAAATTTCTCCATTTTATGCTCTAAATAATAAGCTGTTGCCTAGTGCTGGGACCAAAGGGGATGAGTGTGTAACTGGTTCTTTCCTGGGCTGGCAGAGGGTACAACCAAAATATAGCCAATTACTTTGTGACTCCCAGCCATATATAAAATACCATAAATAATAGGTACGCAAAAAAATATCTTCAGTACGCACTATACACTGGGATCGACCAGGTCTGAGAGTCTCCTCCATACCAGGAGACCGCCCCAGCAGACTGTCACTCTGCCTTCCTGCTGCTTCACATTCATGTAGCAGTGGGAAATGTTTTGTGCCACACAGACAGCCATAACCCTGTCCTAAAATATTCTCTTCCTTCTAAGAAAAGGGCAGGATGCCATCGAAAAGAAAAAGCAACCATTAACTTTTCTGCATACTGTCTCCAGAAAGCACCAAGTTACATTTGTTGGTGCTTCCATCAGGGAATATCGTCAACTGGAGACTGATGGCCTTCAGGCCTCTGAAGACATACAAAGAAAATTGTGTGCTGGTAGTTCTGCACAAACGTAGTATAAAGTGGTGAAGATGAGAGCAGCTGTAGGGCTTGGCTGTAGTTTGACGTCAGCAGAAGTGGGGATCAGCAGAAGCAGAGAGAACAGAGGGTCAGCAGGAAGCAAATGCGCTGATGAGAACCAGAGCAAGCAACTCAAGAGAGCAGAAAACAGCAGGGCAGAGGCTGGGTGCAGAGATAAAAGACAAGGGATGTTGGACGGATGAGGGGAACTGGAGGATGGGGGAGGAAAGCGCCTCGTTTAGCCCTGGGCTACATGAAAAGCGTGGCATGACTGCATCAGGCAGACGGATCCCATGCCTCACGTGTTTCTAAGTTTCAGGAACCGTGCTTCCGGAGTAAGTTCTCCACTTTGGCAACAGGGAACAGGAGTTGTCTTTGAAAGCCTCAGTGGGGACTTTTTTTTCCCCGAGTTTAGACACCTGGACTATTGATTACATGTGGCAGACAGGATTTCCCATGCAACTTCTCTCCATTGACAGACTGTAGAGGGAACATGGGCACTTACTTCATTAAGCACCTAAAATTTCACCACAAGTGCCTAAGCTAAGCCGACTGACTCTCACACAGTGGCATTTTAGGTTGAATCTAGCTAGCGGGTTTGAACTGCCTTGCTCACAGCTGAGATAAACTTTTTTGAAGACACACAGAGGAAGACAAATATTCCTAAATTTCTCCAGTAAAAGTGATTTGTTAGGTCCCAGACATCAGCTTTCATCTCAGCTGCTGTCTGTGATGAGTACACTTCACTCTGGGATGAAGTGTTAGGATTACAATATCAAACGTGTAAAGGGTATGGGGGAAGGCATCACGTGTTTTCTTTCTTGTTAACTCAGAATTATTCCCAGTACTAAGTGAGAAGAATTCCTGCAGGGATTAACAGAGTTGAAAAGGATGCACTTTCCCATGCTAGAGGAACCACAGTCACAGCTTCTCAAGGCAGGTCTGACAACCTCCTCCTTTCATTAAAATAGATGTCTTAATCATTACTTTTAAATCAACACGTTTCCCAGTATATTTTTTAAATTACTAGCAACTCTTTTCTTGTTAAAGCTGTCTCTGCTTCCAGGTTCTTACCGTCAATGAAGAAGTGCAGATAAAACAGGAGATAAAACAGAAGGTACCAAAGTCATGCTTTTTGCAGATAGCCAGTACACTACCGTGCAAAATCATGAAAGAAAATCTCTTTTTGCTTATTATTGGAAGGAAATCTCTCATCATATTCCATCTGCATGCTGGCTGTATCTTCTTTCTCCATGAGGAACGATGTGTGAAAAACAAGTTTATGAAACTGAAAGAGTAGATGGCGTAAGCTGAGAGTGCACCAAGGTGTTTGGCTGATAGGAAAGGTAACATCCTTATTTGTCCTTCTGTATTCTTGTGGAAACAACAATGTCTACGTGCAGTCTGACAACATAAGAGAGTCAAAATCATAAATTAATGAAAGTTTCTGATAGCATGATTTAAATGTGGTCATGGTCCAAAGATGGACTTCTGTATAGTACAGACTAAGGAATTCTATCTAAGTTTTCCAGCTGTGCTTTTAGTAACTTGTGTTTGATTGTATGTTTGATTTTTTATCTCAGTACGCAAAAATGTTATCAGTAATACTAACATTGAAAGCATCTGTCTTTTCTAACTCTCCAGTACGTAAAGAAAAAGTTCATCTGTGATTGAAAAACAACAAACAGGATTTTTCTAGAGAAGAGTTTATCTTTGAAACCTATCAGAGATTTGAAAAAAATCTATGTGAGATTATTTTGCAATACAGTTTCTAGATCTTATCTTTATATGCCTTTAAAAACATGTCAGAAAAAGAAAACTGCATATACACGTAGTCAGTTTAAACTCCTGCTTTTGAATTGTCTCAATACAGCTCAAAGAGAAATGAGGCAAGTAATACAAAAAATAAAAGTAACGTCTAGAAAAAATGTTGTGCAACAATGATGCTAGGGGTTTGGGGGTAGAGTTTTTTAGGTGAATATATGGAAAGTAATTCCTTGAAGCAATTAATATGGAGTCCATACAGGGAAGTTGACCTTGGACGAAGTCAGAAAGACCAACTGGAACAGAAGGAGACATGATCATTTTACACAAATTCATTTATTGACCCATACATGAAGGAGAAAGACTTGCCATAGCATCCTGATATGTATCATTTCAGTTCGTGTGGGGAAAGAAAAAACAAATTTTGCTGTTCTTGTACCTGCCAATATTTTAAGTTGTTACTGTGTTTCAGAGTATTTTGCTTCTATGTGCCTGTCACTGGAGCAGTTATCCCCAGTGATGGCAGACCTGTTTCACATCTGACATCCAGCATTTTTGTAACAGTACTTTGAAGAATGGTTCACGTCAATCCTGTATGAGATTAGTCAGCTTGACAAATACAGCCCATCTACTCCATGAGTGTCAGAGACTCAGTCCTCTAAAACTCTGGACTTAACAGCTGTAGTCAAGTTTAGAGTGAAGGTCATAAATCTTCCAGGGCTGTGGTAGCTGCAGTTTATTTGATAGCTGCAAGTCGCTGAGGACTGCATCAAACTCTCAGTGAAAGACTCATATTCTTCCAGGATAGGACTTGGACCAGATCCAAAATCGTACTGTGGAGTTTAATTGAATGAATGAAACACAATGTTGATTTGCCAGCTGTTATATTAGAATCCAGACTTTTAATTCCTTGCTCACAAATGACTCTCCGCATGCAGGAGGGACTAAAGGATTGTTCCATTTAACACCCAGTAATTCAGAGTCTGTAGGGAGCTCTGTTGCACACAATGCAAATACTGGGTATAAAAACCAAAGCATTCCCACGTATGTAAATCAAACACCTTCAGAAGTTTTAAAAATTAACGTAGCCTTAAAATTAGCAATCACATTCTGCAGTGAAGTGTGTACAAAACACATGCATACATACATATGTATGCATAAATATATATGTTACAGTGAGATATTTCAGTCTGGTCTTGGTTTGCTAAGACTTGGCTTCTATTTGTCTATTCCAATTTTGAATTGAACGAAGTGTTAACACAGAATTCTCTTGCCTTCACCCTATCCCGTATCATGAATTATAACTGCCTGTGCCCAGTCTGGCATCTTTTAAAATGAGCACTCTGAATTGCTGAAAATGTGACAGAACCTAGAACAAAGATTTGGGTAGGCAGAGAAACACAGCTTGAAGGCAGATAATGGTGTTGAAATGTAGCTGTCATTTGCAAATGCAAAGATTTGAAAATAATTCTTCACTTACATGCCAGGATGATTTGGATGAAAGGAGGGAATAATTGTTGCTTCTTCAATAAGTGAAGACCTGAGGTAAAGGTCTGAGCTCTTATCTTTTTAGTCTATTCCTAAAAATGTAGCATTAGAGAGTATAAATGAACTCTAGGAATGAGATGTTTTAGCCACATAGGTAGTCATTTGGATCATGAATAATGGATTGCAAGGTCAGGTCCTGAAAAGCACCATTGTCATTGCATTTGATTCAGTCAGCAATGTCACATTATATAGATCATATGTGATAATCAAATTTCCTTTCACAATTGTATATGGCTAGATGCATCACTGTGTAACATCTGAATGAAGGCAGGGAAGGAAACTGATTACCAAATATATATATTTAATAGCTCCATGGTTCTTGAATTATTAAAATCATCACCTTTAAAAACAAGATGATATCATGTTCTCAATAAAAAATTATAATAATGAGGAGCATTGAAGTTCATTTGCATGAGTTAGGATGATTAGACTTTCAAAATCTCTTGAGATATCTCATTTCCTAAAGGAAATAATCCCATGAATTATTATCTCCTCTTCCTTTGGTACTTTCTTGATATATAATTAGTGAGATACATATATATATATATATATAGTGACATATAATTACTTTCATTCCTGACTCTTAGGATTCCCTTTTTTCATTGAATACAAAAATGTAAATACAAATCTGCTGACAGAAAAATTATTAGGGAGTTCAGCAATCAATACCTACTGGAAAATTATTTCTAAATAATTTGAAAATTTGAAGAGGTAGGGAAAATTCCATTTTGCCACTTTAATGAAGTACATCAGTGTACCCAGACTCTGTCTGTTACTTTTATTATAGTTAACATTCCATGTGTGAAATCCTAACCCAAACTAAATTTGACGACAAAACTTTCTTCGGCAAGACATCTAAGATATCATCATCAATTTTATCTCATTGCTTTTTCCCTACCATAATTGCTTTATCCCTATCTCAGCAAGTTTGCGGATGACACCAAGCTGAGTGCTACAGTTGACATGCCTGGGGGACAGGATGCCATTCAGAAGGACCTGGACAAGCTCGAAAAGTGGGTCCGTGTGAACTTCAGGAGGTTCAACAAGGATAAGTGCAGGGTCCTGCACGTGGGTCAGGGCAACCCCCAGTATCAATACAGGCTGGGGGATCAAGGGATTGAGAGCAGCCCTGCCCAGAAGGACTTGGGGGTACTGGTGGATGAAAAGCTGGACACGAGCCAGCAATGTGCGCTTGCAGCCCAGAAGGCCAACCGTATCTTGGGCTGCATCAAAAGAAGCGTGGCCAGCAGGTCGAGGGAGGGGATTCTGCCCCTCTCCTCTGCTCTGGTGAGACCCCACCTGGAGTACTGCCTCCAGCTCTGGAGCCCCCAACACAAGAAGAATGTGGATCTGCTGGAGCGGGTCCAGAGGAGGGCCACAAAAATGATCAGAGGGATGGAGCACCTATCCTATGAAGACAGGCTGAGAGAGTTGGGGTTGTTCAGCCTGGAGAAGAGAAGGTGCTGTGGACACCTTATTGTGACCTTTCAATACTTAAAGGGGGCCTATAAGAAAGATGGGGAAAAACTTTTTAGCAGGGCCTGTAGTGATAGGACAAGGGGTAATGGTTTTAAACTAAAGGAGGGGAGATTTAGACTAGACATAAGGAAGAAATTTTTCACAATGAGGGTGGTGAAGTACTGGAACAGGTTGCCCAGAGAGGTGGTAGAAGTCCCATCCCTGGAAACATTCCAGGTCAGGCTGGACGGGGCTCTGGGCAACCTGATCTAGTTGCGGATGTCCCTGGTCATTGCAGAGGGGTTGGACTAGATGGCCTTTAAAGGTCCCTTCCAACCCAAACTATTCTATGATTCTACGATAACAGCTATTTCTCAGAGAGTAAAGTGAGTTTAAAGTTTCATTAACAGCAAAAATATAATAAGTAAACCAGGTCCAAAATACATCGCATTTGCTGTTGCATCTTACCCAGAGGCAAAATGTGCCTGTGGCCAAACATTCAAAGTTTAGGCCTGTTGCATTATTTACAAAGTTTTAAGCCTACAGTTGTAAAGCCAACTTCTAAACATAAAAATTACAAATTTAACTGAAGGAGTATTAAGATTGTAACAGAGGCAAAATCCAGGATGAGGATTTTATGCCATTTAGTGTAACATCACTTTTTATGCCATCACTGCAACATATGCATTACGATGTAGTACTGAATTTCTTACTATTTTTAAGAAACACACTCTTCCTCATGCAGTGGATGAAATGGTCAGCACATCTATTCAGTAATTTCTATTCTTCTTGATTAACATATGTCCCTGTCACGTACACGCGTCATACGCTGCTGAAAAGACAAGAGGATCATTTTTCCCCCAGGTATGCCACTTTGGAGATCTTCAAAAATATCAGCAGATTGATTTTCACAACTGTTATTGTCTCTATTTTACAGAGAACTTAAGCAGAGAAATACAACTGAAAGTATGGATGCTCTTAGGAGTGTTGCGTATAGTACTGGTTACTTTTCTATACAGCTGAATCCTGTTCTGGATTTCCAATGACTGTAGCAGGAATTTAGACATTTAGCACATGTACAAACACATACTTACTCTCACATAGATAATCCAAAACCTGTTGAAGATATGTACTGCTGCCTCAAGCAAGTAAGCAAGTCTTATTTATCCAAGACTAACTAGATGATAGACTTGGCATTTTTTAGTATAATCTGAAGCCTGGGCAGAAAGGTAGCAAAGCCTTCTAGCAAAAAGGGAGAGGTTTTGTGGTGTCTCTCTGTTTTTGAAGACCCTTTCTGAAGATTCATTTGAAATCACAGCACCACTTTCTAGAAGCAGCAATTGCTTTTAATACTTGTTCTGTGTGTCTATAAACCTTTGCAGCATCCTGGCATACTTATTTCTATCTGGGAATAGAAAGGCATCTTTCTATCAGGATATCTTGGGTAGAAATACTACAACCGCAGTGATGACGACTGCAAAATCAAGCCAATAACAAATTAGGAAATTCCAAAACTAAGTCTGCTTTTTCAAGGCTAGTAGAGGACACAGATTAGGTCACAGGAAACTAAAAGATGTACTTTGCTTTCAGATTTGCTTAAATTGTCTTGGGCAAGTCACATAGGAAAAAAAACCAACAGTTTGTCTGTCTCTAAAATGAAGATAACAGCATCTTTTGCAAAATACTTCTGGGCACCGGAGGCATGGCTCTAATAACAATTCTCTCCTTATATGCAGAGGTGAGCATGTTGTCTCTTGTGGTTCAGCCTTCTTCACTAGATTATAAGGATCGCCTGGATGCTCTGCTTTCTACTGACAGACTCAGAATGCCGCACAAGCAACCTATTAATATATAGATGCATATTACAACTTCAAAACTGTCAAGAGCAATACTGGATGCCAAGTATTATTAATTAAGATGTATCACAGCTTATGTTGACAGTACGGACACCTAAAAATTAAAGTCAAAGTGGAACTACAACAGCAGTGGGCAAAAACATTCTCGTGCTCATGGACTCAGACATCCCTGGGTACCAATAGGAATAACAATGAGGAACACCATCTGCTGAGCTCTGAAATGAGCTCTTTATTCATGCTTGGCAGACCTGCAAAAAAAGGAGGGGGAGGGAAGGGGTGTGGGGAGTTTGTAGCCAAAATTTGCAGCTAGATAAAGGTAAGAACAGCAGATGTTGTCAGCACTTCCCTCATGGGGTTTTGTTTGCCCATCCGCTATTTTTCTGTAGAGACTAGAAGCCGTCATTCAAGGGACCCACTGAAATTGCCAGTGATGCTTTCCTAAGCCTGGTACTTCCAGCAGTCAGGTGTCAACAACACATAAATACATGCTGCTGTGAAATAAATTTAGATCCTAACAGAACCTCACTGCAATAATTGAGATGGAACTAATGCCTTTTGTGATTTCTGCAGGGTAGGCTAAACTAAATGCTTTACAGAGAAAAGAAGGTGCATCGGGGATATTTCCTCATATAGCAGCACATAAGTTCTCCATCTTTTTAAACATTAGTTATGGGAACCCAGATAGCTCAGTCCACAGGTACATAGCACAGCTGACTTGGCAGCTGAAAAGCAAAAGAAAGCTCCTATTGATCATGTTTTCAATTACCAGTATTATAAAGCGAGTTTACAGAGCATCATACATTTTTACAAAGGGTTTCGAATAAACACACAACACTGAGGCTGTACCCCAGTAAACATGATTTTTGCCATTATTGGTAAAAGTCTTCAGGCTTTGTGCTGACCTGACAGCCCAAGGTCTAAGGATCTTTTGGCCTTGCCTTGGCCTGAGCTGGCTTTAGCTTGCTTTAATAAGTTTGTAGTGGTCAAGTGACCAATGTTTGACCTGTTGTAACTTCATCTCTGGGGATATTGCAAGTGGCAAAGGCCTAACAAACCTAGGTGGTCATCGTGGGACAAGCAATAGCCCTTTGTGTCAGGTGGGACAGGGGGAGGCTGCTGTGCGGCTTTCACACTTCACCTAGGATCCGAGGAGAAGTAGGCAGATCTTGCTGGCAAAACATGTGAAATAACACCAAGCAGACCCAAGGCAGAGGAGGAAGAAAGCCTTGACATCAATGCAATGTTCCCCCGGACAAAGAGGAGGAAGATGATCCCACTCTGAACATTGTACTCCTCTTGGTAAATCCTCATGACGTTGGTCTCATCGTAACTCTCTCCCTCTGCTGGAGGAAGACCACTGTCTTCAGCATTAGGGTGCAGGGAGATGTTGGAAGGATAAGCATCACTCCAGGGAATTCTAGTAGATACTATGAAGGACTAAGAAGAAGGGCTTCTTCTATATAACAGTTTTAAGAATATTATTGATGAGACATCTCTGTATTAATTTGAACAATGAGCACGTATTTTTGTACCAGGGCTAGTAGTTTTGACTTAAAATATTAATTGGACTAAGAGTAAATACTTAGTTCTGGGTATATGGTGTGTTCCCTTCTGCTCATAACATTTGCAGTGTATCATCAAGACAATTTGCTACCAAATCTATGCCCTCCTGGACCAGCACTATAAATTTTATTATGAACATATGAACACATTTCCACTGAATTAGCCAGAGCACGCAACACAAACTTTATGTTAGATTTATGCTGCTATGCTGGCTTTATGTCAGCCATGGGAGTACAGATGACACATGATAAAGCGTGTTAATAGTACAAAGTTAACATACCAGAAGTTCTGCACTAATTTGAACCAGCAGAGCAAGCTTATGTGGGATCAGCACTTTTCTCCTTGCAGCTGCAACAGTTTGATCTGGTACTGGGAACCTGAAGACACGCCTTCCTCTATCATAAAATCATGGCCTCAGAAACTCTGGTGTTTCAGTTTTGATTGATGTCCTATCTTACTCCCTTTATCATTCATGTAGGCTCTAGGATGTTCATATGACAGAGAATGTTCCTTAGGATTCGATAAGTAAGGGATATTGTGATGAATATGCTGATTATTTTTCTCCTCGGTGCTTACATCAGTCACCTAATCTTCCCTTCTTTCTCTCTTCTCCCTTCCATCTCTGTTTATCAGTCTCCTTGATTTTCTCCTTTCTGGCTTTGTTCTTCACTACTTACCTCCTGCTTATTTCTCTCCCTTTCTCTAGCTTCTTGCCTTCCCTGCGTTTTTGACGAGTCTCTCTGCTCTGGCTTTCCTACAGCCCACTCCACCCCTCCTCCTTGCGGCTCTCTCTCCGTACGCTGAGCCTTGCAGACTGCTCATCCGCACTCCTGTGCCGAGGAGCAGGGGCAGAGCAGGGTAATGGACTAGCATGCTGGTTCTGGTTTTGAGTAAGACGCTCGTGTTTATGGAAATAATTGCTGTGCGGATAGCTTTGCTTTGACTACAAAGCTGTAAGTGGTGCTAGTAGTTTAGCCCTTCCAATTTCTACTAAATGAGCAAATGGGAGGTAAATAATGGAATTTAACATAATGAATTTAAATATATTATAATTTGATTGTGCTCAGTAAGTACCTGAGAAAAAATGTGTAAGAAGGTAGTCATTATTTGAGAGAACTTGGGCTGGCAATAAAAAAAAGCAGTCATTTTGAATTAAAAAATAGGGAGAATAATAATAAAAAGGAAAGAAAATAAATAATATATTGTGAAGCAGGGGAGAAACTCTCCGTTTGCATATACTCATAATCAGACAAATTAATCTTACCTGTCCAGGGATGGCATTTACACCCAGAAAAAAAGGTTAAAAAATTAAAAAATAAATCAATAGGAATCAAATGAAAACTATATTAGACCAGAGTGGGATACTGACCTTGTCAAAGCTCTGGTTACCGTTTTCACGGTACCACTGCATGTACTGTTGTATCACTGGATGAGTTTTTGTTACCTCCATGAAGCAAGCTGATGACTTTGATTCAGGCTGTAAAGCGAAGTCACCCAAAACATGCAGGAAGTTAACATGAATGACAGAAGAAATAAACATTTGGGTTGGTTCAGCAAGAGTTAAAAGGAGATCTTTGTTCTCGGCAATTTTCTCGCAAGATAAAAATGACATTTTAGGATTGCTAATATATCCAGAGGGCTAACAGGGTGAGATTGCCACATCAGCAGCAGAGGACAATAAAATAATGCAATGCTTGCTGAAAATGTAAAATAAAAAGATCTTTATAGAGGGCAAACCTTCATTAATATGAAAAAAGATGGCATGTCCCAAGGGAATCATTTCGTGCTTTGTCCGTGGCTGTCAAAGGACAGAAAGCACTCAGACATTCTAATTTTATCCATCCCTTCCCTTAGCATTCAATGAGCTTTCAAATCACCACTCCCCTTTCTTGAGCTATTTAATCCAGATCATAACTAGAGAATTTCATTGCTGCCTTAATCTCTCAAGCTTCAGCATGAGATGTGCGTGGACCCATCAAACTTTCTCGAGCTCCCTGTTCCACCAGTCTCCAGAGACCCAGCCAAGGCACCTAAATGAGGAGCCAGGTTGTCCTCGCTTTCCATTATAGTCTGGGAGAAATGTAGGTGAAATGTAGCAAAGGTGACTCAGATCTTAAATAGGCTAAATCTCTTCGAGGACGTCTCTGTGAGAAACTACAGGGGAGCTATATTCCTAATTATTGTTCCTAACGGCTTAAAATTAGGATAAATCAGGGATGAAGGAGGACCTGGAGTAAACATGGTGCTGTGCAAAGACGTGTCAAATAAGCAACGCCCCTCGGGGATTTTAGAGCCCAGCCTGCCGGGCGATGCAGGCTCGCACAACAGGAAGACCCGGAGGGACGTGTTGTCTTAAGACCCAACTCAAAGCACGTTGAAGTAAACGCGCTTTGATTGATTTTGGTGGGCTTTAGCCTCTGCTTCCCTGCGGGGCGTCCGCAAAGGTGAGCCAGCACCTTTCACTTGTCGGAAGAAGTGAGGTGTGACGGCCTGTCCAACCCACAGACGTTGTCTGTTCCGGCTGACATCACTTGTCATGGGTAAAATGTGTTTCTCCGTGAATTTTGCGCTCGCGTGTTCTGTTCGCTTTCGTGTTGTACTTACACTCCTGCCTAAGCAGCCCGTAATCCTCAGCAACATCTACATGCTGTGTGAGCTGTCTGCGTATTCTCCTGACCTTTCGCAGAGGCAGGAAGCAGCTGCACTGCTGCGTCCGCGCTGACAGCTTCAGTCTGGGTTTTACATCTGCTGTCATCTTGCCAACTACTTTTCATTACTCTTCCCAAAAAAAACCTGAACCACGCGCCTTATTTAAAGCCAAATTATCACAGTTTGGATCACAACTGGTTTACTGAGCTTGTACAAAGCCTTGTGCTTGCGGAGCGCACGGTAGAAGGAGAACAGTGAGGTCAAAAAGTAAATGCTTCACTAGTTTATTCTCTCTGGTCTTTTAATTTAAAAATGATAGCACTATTTAAATGCCAGCTCCGATCAACCACTGAACTACAGAGGTGCAAAGAGATCATAATTAATCTGCAAAATATTTTTTGCTATGGGAAACTTGGTAACGTACATTATTATTGCTTGTTCTATGCTCATGTTTCTAGTTAGGCTGAGACCTTATTCTTCCACAGATCAAATTTATATTGGCATGTTTCGGCAAAAATCTCTCAGCCACTTCAGAAAAGACACACAAGATAGATAAAAGCAGATTGTTTGCCCACTTCAGCATGAGCAGGCTTTGCTCTGGTACTTAACAATGTCGTCATGCACAGTAATTTTTCAATCTTGAAAAATGTTCTTTTAATGTATTTGTGTGCAGGGTGTATTTTTTGTGTAGAAGTCTCTAGGTTTTTAAGAAAGTAAACTGTAACAATCAGAACTTTACCAGCTCTGTGATTTGAGGTAACAAGCACTTAGCAATAGCAGCGATTCACGCAGGTTTGACAACAGAAAAGAAAACAAGTGGAACTCTGGAAACGTGGATTATAGCGAGAACTGTGTAATGCTAAATAGAAATATCCAAGCTAGCAAAGGCACTGGGAAACTGAATCATGATTCTGTTAGTGTGGTATTTTTCCTGGCCTAATTCCTCCTGATGACAAGCACAAATGAAACGGGGTAAATTTGCCCAGAGAGAGCTTTGTGCTTGCACATTATATTGATTCAGGTATGGAACATACACATAGCTATGGATTGTGCAGTTGAGATTGACCCTTGTATCAAATTCAAGCTCTGGCAGGAATTTTCTGCTTGCATACAGGCTCTTCTGCCCATTCCCTTCAAACTTTATTTTATCTGGCACGTTGCAAGAGAGTGTCTCCATTGCAGTCCTTTCCCTACTCTGTCACTGGAGTCTCATCGTAGCCCCATGCGGTCAGTCCCATTTCTCCAATTTTTAATAAAAGTGAAAGCCTCCTGGTCTGAACAACTCTTTTCTCTCCATTTAAACAGCCAGGACCACCTCTGTGGTGTAACCATATGCTGTAACTTTTGACCACTTCCCTTTAGCAGTACTGAATCTTGAGTGCCCAGACTTTTTGCTGGATTTTGTTTTCATCTAGCTCCTCATCCATGTATCTTCTACATCCACATCCCTTTTCCCTGCCCCTCAACCCTGCCTCAGTGTCAGGTCATACCTGCCCACCCCGTTACCTTTTGTCCTTCGCCTCACTGATTCCCAACTTGACTCTTTTCATCCAAATGCCCAATCTGCCTGGTGTTCCTTTTTTTTTTTTCCACATTTACACAGTAGACTTTAATTTCCTTCTTCCATATTTCCTCCTTAACTTTCACCCTCAAACTCTTGCCCTGGCAAACACGCTATTCCTCTCCCCACTTCCAGTCCCACTTTCCCCACAGCCTGCAATAAAGCTTCCACCATCTACAACCTCACATCTCATCCCATGCCCCAGGCTGTGCTCCCATGCCCTGTTCTGTGGTCACCCCTACCTTCCTGTGCTATTTTAACCCCTTGGCATACGAATAAATTAGAGTTGTCCTCCAGGCTTCTTGGGCAGAGCAAGAAAGTCACTACCAAGCACACAGGAGAGAAAAGACCCTTAAGATCTGAAACCTGGGCTTGGCACAATTAGAATAGGTCACAACTACAATTTTAAGCGTAATTTCTTTCAACTATATGCTAGACCTGCCACAGCTGGGATTTTGGAAGACTTTATCTTGGAAAGCTGTAGCAAGAGGATATCTGTAAGACATAAGATAACTGTGACTTTTCAAAGGCCAAAGCTAAGCAGCTTTTTCCAGAGAGAGAAAAGGCACACGCCTGCCAAAACACACAAATGCATATGTACGTGATGGGTCTTCAAAAAAAAAAAAAAAGACTGAATCTTTTAATATGAGCAAAACAAATGTATTTTTCCATTCCATTACTGTTACCAAACCATTTATGAATTGATTTAAAAATAAGTAAATCTATTGGGCAGAAACAGGCATTCAGCATGGAAAATTTGAGTTGAAAACAGCTAAATCAGGGAAGGCTTGTAAGCAGCTGAAAAAAATCTTCTAATAGGAAGCATAAGGCGTACTGATTGCTGACTGACGCTAACAACCCCAAATCTACTACTTTTCTGATTTTTTTTTTTTTGTTATTATCTGACACTAAATGCAGACAACAATCTGAGATGATAACAAGAGGGTGTGAGAGGCACACTTAGTATCATAACTGCTAGGCTTTCAGAAACGGCTGAGGGGGACTGGCTGAAGCAGAGGATAAGCTTTTCTTTGCAAGAGTATTGATGAAATAGAGAAACCACATACTGAGTCTAATCTGGGAATCTGGAGATGCTCAAATGACTGTCATAACAAAATGAGAAATAGAGGAGGAAATACTGTTCCAAAGCCTGCTCATTGATTTAAGCATTTTTTGTGCCAATAGGAATAATAACAATGAAAACCATCTGCTGATCTCTGCAACGAATTCTTTATCTATGCTTGAAAAACTTGTGCAGAGATGGGAAGCTGTGTGTGAGGCTGTAGACAAAACAAGGTGTGTGTGGCAGATGTTCAGAGGGCTCCACTCACAGGAATCCAACTGCCACGTTGTTAAGACGTCTCCAGGGACTGAAGATCAGCTTCTTGTGGAGATACTGCCATCAGAGCTAACAACGCATTTCTAAATCTTGTGGTTTAAGACATCGACCACTAGCCAAAAATAAAAGTGAGATTCTGAAATGAGTGAGGGTCCAATAAAGGACATTGCCATAATAATTTAATGCATACTGACCTAAATATACATTGATGAATAAACAGAAAATTGATAGAGGATATACTGGATTATTTTTTTCCTCCTGTGGAAAATTCCATAAATCCCTGATGTCAGCTGGTAGGTTTTTTATTGTATGCACTGCCTCAATCCAAATCAGGCTGCTGCATGCTTGACAGTATATTTATGAATGGTCTATTTGCATTCGCATGCAAAGAATCTTGACCATGCAGGCAGAATGGGCAGAAAGGTGCTGCACAAATCAAAGGGAAGCAAAAATTGAAGATGATTTTATTAGGGTGGCAGAGGTAACCTTTAACCACTCCCACATAGATAATCACATGTTGAATAGTCACTGGTTAAGAGTTTCTGTTCACCACCAGTCATCACACAGCTGTAGTGTACATCAGTAAATATAATTTTTGCCATTAGTCACACAAGATCACAGGGTTGGCATGGACCTGACATCGGAGGGACTCAGGGCTTCTCTGGGGCTGAGCTGGTTTTAGCGACAGTCAAAGGACTTCTGCCTGACCTCTTGTAGCTTCTGGGGATACCACGTGGGAAAGATCCAACAGATCTAAGTAGTCACTGTGTGATGTACAACAGCCCTTTACGTTCGCAGGAGCTGGGGAAGGCTTTTGAGGGATGCTCAGTGAGTAGAAGCAGGTCTCGTTAAGAAAACATGTAAATATAGCCCTAAGTGAACCCCAAGATCAAGGAGGAAGGGACCCCCACCACCATGTCGGTCTCCTCCTGAAGAATGCAGGATGCCCAGGACTCATTGCAGACCTTCCTCTCTCCATGCACATCCGTCTGCTTGAAGATGACTGGAGCTATTTGCTCTAGGGTCCATAGGGACACTGGAAGGGTGAGCGTAGCTCCAGGCAAAAGGAGTAGATGTTACAAAGTTTCCTTTTTAAGCATATTATTGGTGAGATTTTTTGCCATATTACCTTGGACTAGGAGTGTTAACGGTATTGGAATTGACTAAGAGTAACTGCTGTGTTTTGGTCGGATTGTTATGATTTTTGGCTAGTCTAACAATAAATTCTTTGCTTCGTATACACACGGAGTGTTCCCTTTTGCCCCTAGCAAGATTTCAAGCATAACAGTAGCTGGGATACAACATGCTTTTCCACGTCCCTCAAAGAGGAAATAATGGTGATAGATAGATACAGACCTTTTAGTGGCAAGCGTAGTATTTTATGTATTAAAACTGTGATCAAGAACACAGTTGGCTTTGTACTGGGACAGGTCAGTGCTTCTGGACTGTGCCTAAGCTATCCCAAAAGATTTCTCTTCATTGGTAACTCTGTTAGGTGTCAGATGTGAGCAGAAGTTACTGTAGAGACTGGGATCAAATCACAGTTAAGATTTAGTCTAACTGGCTAGTTTTATAATGCTGTACCTCTCTACATACGCATATATATCTATGTCTGTATACATCTCTGCTTAACATGTCCGCAGTGCCAGATTCTGGATCCAGCCTGAGGTCTAGCTGAGGCTGGGACCAGCAGAAACCAGTGAGGGAAGTGTGAAGGGCTGCTTGTCTGTCATGCAGCCCAGGAGGCAAGCAGAGAGAGAAAGGAATCCGATCTCTCCCCAGCACAGGAGAGGGAGAACTCAAAAGCTGTATTTTTAACCACTAGGTCAGATCATGGCACTTCTTTTGTGCCAAGTTGAAGATGACAATTTCTCTGTAATAATCAAATCCATTTCACCTGCTACAACCAAAAGGGACCGGAGTCCACTTTTCAGTAATTAAGGAGTTAGAATACTTACTCCAAAATGCTCTGATGTTGCTCTACGTGCTGACCAACAGAATATATGAGAACAAAAGCCATCAATGAAAAATCAGCACAAGTAGAAACCATGTGAACTTGCCTCCTTGCTCATTTACCCTTCCCGCTTTCCCCAGGTGTGGTCACTGGAGGGATCCTGCAGTGATGACTGTGGGCCTTTTGTTTGGACCTTGCAAGTCAGATTTGACCTAGAGCCTGCTCTTTGAAGAGCCCAGCACTACAAACGGAAACAACTGATTCAGTACTCGTGTTGTTCACTGATGCATTTGCCTCTCTAGATCGCAGCTCCCTGCTTGGTGACTCATAGCAAGTCCTCTAGGTGGCTAAATTGGTTTTATTGGTGGTTTTTAGTTGTGCAGTTTTTCTTGCCAGTAAGATCTTTGAAGATTATATGGAGAGGAAGCTAAAAGAGACACTCTTGTGTTATTGCCAGCTGCAAAATAGGGCTTGAGAAATGTCTTCTTTGGAGAACTAATGGCGCACTTCAGAGATTAAAGGGTCAATCTGTGCCATATGGTTGCTGTCCTAGATCAGACCTTTAACAGGTCTCTGACGGCAGAAGAGCTTTTCATGGCAGAAAGCAGCAGAAGTGGTAAGAGGAGCACGCATCGTCTAGCAGAAGTCTGGGATGCTTTTGAGCAGAGATGGGGGGTCCTGACACCTGCTAAGTAAAATAAGCACAACCCCGTCACTCGTCCCAACCCTGCCTGAACAGAGCTGTGTGTGTTTCAGCATTCTTCCTCTACAAATTCCTTTCAAGTGTACTCAGTATTCAGTAAGAGACTATGCACATCTGCTGTTCCAAGAAGCAAGTTTAATTGCTGATGGGATTTTTTCCCACTAGCATTTCAACCCATCTGCATGTTGCGATTACTGAAGCCTAATTTTGTTTTTGTCTACTTCAACCTTTTCAAGTGATATTCATTAATCCCATCTATGGCATCTCTAACATGTGGGAAATCTGCCTAGAGTAATTACAAAGTATTTCCTCTGCACTTAGTTCTCATATAAGAGCATGGGAAGATAATGAAGGCTGATTGTAGTGTCATCATTCCATTGAGGAAATGAACGATGCTGTTCAAATAACAGCTGGCTTGTTACATAAAAGAAATGACAGATCAGAATAATAAAAGCAAACTCCCCTTTAACAGATCATTCTAATTTGAAAGTCTCAAATAATTGCCTGGAATCCTGGAAATACAGAAAATAGTACAAAAAACGGCCCTTAAGTTTGCGCTCTGTATGGTTGTGTGTATACACGTATATATATATTTACATACTTTTACATACATACCTCCAAACATACAGTATTTTTCTTTTTATTGTTTTTGCATGTGAGATAGATACATATGTATTTTTTTATGTATGTATGTATACATGTATCACAGTAAGACAACAAGAAAGATCACCAAGAATAGTATTTTTTAATCTGGAATACCCATCCTGGAAAATAGAATACAATTTAGGGAAATTTCTTTTTGTTGTTAATTGACCTGTAGTGGGCATTTAGGAATATGTATCATTGTTGAATTTAAGGTGCAATGGGAGTTTCACCATATAATAATAATTTACACTACAGTGCCTTTACCAAAAATCTTGTGAGGCCTTTAATCCTTTGCAGTGCTCAGCTCGTACTCTGAGAAGCCAAAGGGCTGATTTCACTGTGTCTTTCTGTCCAAGGGTGCGTTCCTAGATAGTCATTCAGACAGTCTAAACCCTACAGCCTGACTCCTTCAGTAAGGAAGGGATAACATCGTATGGCATTATCAGACTACAACACCTGATGGCTAAATGGAGTTTGAAATAAAGACAGGCTAATAACAACCAGAATGTGATGTCTTTCAGGCCTAAGAATTTCCTTGAATGATCCAAGGAAAATGTCATTCAGTGCAAGATATGACCTCAAATGATACAGAAGATAAAGTTAAAGCTAATAATAACAACATTAGGGTAAAATGAGGCACTGGGGTAAAGCCTTTGAGAACAGACTTTCTCAGCAGCCCCAGCTACATGCTTATACTAGAAAAAGGAGATTTTGGAAAAATTTTTCACGTACTCCCATTTTACATTTTCAAGCTGCAGCAACTGACAAAAGCTGCGCTCTTGAGATCCACAAATGAGATGGACCCCAATAAAAGAATCACAGAATAATACCAGTTTCTAATCCAACCTCCTCTCCAAGTGGTGCCTGCTGGGCACCTGTATTTTGTATTTATGCATTAATGTTTGCCAGTGGGGTAGCACAAGCTAAAATCAATGCTTAGAGCTTTAACGAAGAAACCCAAGTAGAACATAAAATCCTGTTAGAGAGGGCAATAAAGTAGCTTAAACTGAGTGTATACAAAGTCTTCATGAAGGGCTAGCTTCAGGAAATGGTGGAATGAAAATGTAACTTGATTCGATTAGATTTTTATTATTATTCATAAATGAAGAAATAGGAATCTATATTGCCATAGCAACAAAATACCATATGTTATTTCTATATAAATTTGAAAATGTAGTGTTCTCACATGAAATTAAAACCAGAGCCTAGGAGCACAAAGAACATTAAAGTAATGCATTTATAATAGGAAACTGATAATTTTCTGACCAATTGTTTTTGTCTCCAAATTAAAAGATTGTCAAAAGGGATATTTAACACTTAAGTTGATTTTTTAAAAGTATCCTTTCACTCCAGAACTAAAAACAATCTCAGACCCCAATTTTCCTCTAAGAACCACACATGTAGCTTTGTGGAAATAACATGTCGCTTGACAGCTCAGAGCATAACTCCTTCTAAAGAAAAAGATTGTGTAGACAGAGGTGTAAGCTACGCTGCGCGTGTGAACTGATACTGCCTCTTGAAACTGTAGCTTCTAAAGATGATGTTAATCACGGATTTAGTGAATAAATGCAGTGAAAGGCTTTTACTGAAAATCATTTTATACAGCAGAGAGATGTCTGCATACATTTAGAACTGGATTCAGCAGTCCTGAGTTGATAACCTCTGCACATGCTGTAAGCCTTCCATCCTCAATGCCTCTTATTACCAAACTAAGCCCGGTCGCAAATTTAAGGTTGTAGAAGTTGGAGCCAAAATCAGAGTGAAAGTAGTCTGCAATGTTTTAGCTATAGGACAGCATTTGCATTTAGCATTTCAGTATCCCATTTGAATTGAGACATCAGATGAAACGGAGTTCTTAATGGTGACTCAAAATGTCTTTCTATTAGCAGCAGACTTCTTGCAGCTCTCCTGAAAGTATCAAAGCAAGGAGACTGAATCAGAATCTCTTCTACCACTTACTCTTTTAAAGTTTGGATCTTAAACTCTGCTGCCTGTGTCAGAAATCACATCAGCCTTTAAGAATTTGGGGACTTTCAGGAAGGGATAAAAGAAGGCAATTTTAATTCAAAATTTTGCACCTGACTTGCTCTTATTGATGTCACTGGAAGTGTTCCAAGCTTAAGTGTGGCATAATGTGTACAAAGGCACTATGCCGACTCGCTGTTCTGAGTGAATTTTCCCAGAAGACTGGGGGTCTCATCTGATCTACGTTTTTAATTTTCAGTAACCAGGATAGACCGCTTGTTCTTTTCTCTGCTGATTTGACAAGAGTAGAAATTTTATATTATATATTGAGTGTCATATTAAAAATTCAGAATTTAGTTCTGTTAGTGAATAATTATATCAAGACAAAGAGAATTAAGGAGATAGATGTGACACATTTTATTGCTTGATAAATTTTTAAGTCTTTAACAATAAAAAGACATTTCACTGTTATTTCAGCTCTAGCAATTAAAAGTTCTCCAAAATTTCATGCATGCATCCTCATCACATTTTTCCAGTTCTCCCCATTTTCTCCACCTTTCAGGACCTAGTGGTAAGCTTAGCATATAAAAGTACAATATTTACATAGTAATCGATGCCAAGTGGCCTTAAATTGAATGATACTGTCAATTTTGACTGATGCCAGCTGTTGTGTCAGCAGCACGTTCCTATCAGTTACAGATCAGCCACTGGTTGCATGGTATTTCCAACTGACCGAGGAGATGTCTACCAAAGCATTCCCTGTTTCAGCTGCTAGCAAACCACTGAGGAATGCCAGGCTGTCACGGAAAAAGAAATTCACGCTGTGTGCATCGCTAAATTAGTAATTGCTACCATTTCCGCACTGGACTCAACAAGCATGGAAAAGATGGTGTAGAGAGAGAGGAGAAAAGAGGAGAAGCTCTTCTTTGAATTGCTTTCATTTAAATTACACTCTTCCCGGCCCACAGCTGTATCCTAATCTGGATTTGAGGGCTACAGTTGCAATATAATTCTATCATTGGACAAAGACTTTTGAAACTTTCAGTAAAATTTTCAAAGAACCTAAAAGGAATTAAGCACACGCAGCTAAAGTAAAGCAGAAATAAAGTGTTTCATTCTTTTAGGTCGAAGAAATGTATTTATTAAACCAAAAATGTATAAATATGTTTGGTTTATGTACCAAGACAAGGCAACCTGAGATCCAAAATCCAAAGCTCAATTTTCACTTTCTTCAAAAGATAATGTGATTTTTTACTTTGAATTTCCTTAGACACTTCTAGTCCTGCCTTCGGTTATTTCCTTCTCTGTTTGCCCTAGTCTGAGCACCTTTTTGCCTAATTCACATCTACATCCTTGGTATAAAACATAGACAGAATCGTGCCGTGGCAAGCACAAGCCAGGGCTATCCCTGTCCGCATTAAGTACTGCAAACAAAATGGCCAAGGTCCAGCTTGAGCAGTCTGGCTTCTGGGATCCTGGGTCCGTTTCAGTAACACAACTTTCACAAGGGGGTGGGAAACACTCAGGGTAGTCTGCGACCTGTCACAGCACTCTGCCTGCAGCAGCAGCAAGAAATCACATTAAATCACTGCAGAAGGGAATTCCAGACAATAGGTCCTTGCGTATAAAATATCCCTTTCCCCTTGTACTTTTTCTCACGAAAGCAAGCAATGTGTGCTGCTAAAGTATCTGCATGACTCAGTGAAGTCCTACCCTAAGGAGACAATCTCCAGTCATGGACTTCAGATAGACAGAGGCCAAGATTATGGCCCTTGAGATGGTAACTAGATGCCCTTGTGCTTACTTTTTTATATTAGCTGGTTTAAATGGCCCCTGCTCAGATCCTGCTCTGCGTTGCACATCTCTTCACCCAATATAGGAACCCGGGGGAAGAATCCAGCCTCTGAAACACCAATGCAGCAGTATTTGTTTCTGCAGCTAGAGATTAACTAAATCTTCTATGTAACAGCTGGATTCTACAGCACTCATCACAAGACTACTCGGGCCCTGATCTTCTGTCTGAAACCTTTGAGTTTGTTACAGCAGCTGTAAAGTTGGTCTTTTATTGAAATGTTAAAGCATCTGAGCCACTAAAGGAAGGAAGAGATCCTATCCAGGGAATTTCAGACTGCATTTGATCTGCTGAGAAAATAAGATACGAATGTGATAAGGTGAAAAGAAGAATGAGAAAAGTATGAACTTCAGGAATGAATACAGCAATACTAAACCATCTCTTAAATACAGATACATCTAGGATGAAATCCAGTCAGCCTGACTTACAAACATAGCTTGCCCATATACCGTTTCTAGCAAAACAGCCTTCCAAAATAAGAGCCTAAGTTTCCTATAAATTTAATGAAGAGTGGGAGATAACTTGAAAGCACTCCAAAGGGCGATGCCATAACCCTAAATTTTAGCCCCTAAGCTAGATGGTCAGATCTCCTGGAGGATTCCCCTGCCTATCAGGGAATAACTCCCTGTCAGATGCTTAACACAGAACACCAGATTCTTGCCTGTTTTTTTTTTTTATAGAGAATGCTGCTATATTTTAAGGAAAGGCTGAGGAATATTGATCATGTAGCAAGAAGGGACTTTCTGAATTTCCTGCTATTGTAAGCAATCACATTCCATAATTCCCTTCAAAGATGTCAACTCCACCTTCCAACCAGTCAGATTTGGAACTGCCTCTGCCAGATCCATTGCAGAATCTGCTCCTCTCATATTTTTCTTCTAAAAAACAAAGAACGTGGAGAACAGTAAGTGGATCACAGAGCAAACTGTGGGAAGGAATAGTACTGGAAATTAAGAAAAGACAAGGTCTGTTCCTTCTATACCGCTTTATTTTATATTTAAGTTTGCCTTTTAGTCCTACTGAAGATTATTCAGTATATTTTCTATTTTATTTGGCACTCTGATTGTAGCGTTCATGAAATGTGAGTTCAAAACCAAGGGGCAACGCACCTGCTTAGTGTGGGATAACTAAAGGATGGATCTCAACAGAATTAACAGCACATGTCTAAAATGCCCATAAGGGATACACCCAGATGGGAAAGCTATGTAGCGTTATGGCAACTCCCCAGTTATACGCATGTAGTGTATGTATATGTGAGGTGCTGGGAAGTAATAATGAGGGAACTACATTAAAACAGTAGGATTTAATATTTAAAAATTGAAATGAGCAGTTTGAGCAAATTATAAATTAAACTTAAGGATAATTTTGTTGACATACTTTTTCATTGACTAATTCTGTTTTCCATCTTCAGACAAAGACCATTAACAGTTTTCAAATTGGTAATAACCAAGCCTGATTTTTTTGCTCAGCCCTACTCTCAACCTGAAGCATAAATTCTAGATGATTTCCTCAACCAAAAAAATAGATTGTAAATGCCAAACTAAGGTTGATTGTGTGCAATTCACATGAATGGATTCAAATTGTGGAATTCAACAGTTTTAATCCCCTTTTAGGATCCAAACATCACGCTAACAGCTACTCAGTCCACAATGAACGACTTCATGTTTCCGCTAACTGCACATGGTACAACAGTATATACAAAAATCCCATGCAAGTGCACAGCTTCACCTCAGACTCTGTCCGGTTAATGATATGCCACATCGATCTGCATGCCTTGGAAAAGGTCTTGATTTGTGAAGGGGGAGCAGTGGGTCGCAACTCTCCCTATCCATGTATTCCTTCTCACATGATAAGTGAACGTGTGAAAGCTGTGCAGCTACTCATTTCCCTCTTCAGCCTGGGCTGCGAAGTGCGGAAGGTGTTAGCTGAACATTGAACAGCATGAAGTTGTCTCTGGATTAAGTTAGTACATTCATATGGGAAGTTACATGGTGGCATAATGGAGGTTGGGAACAGGAATAACTCGGGGTTCTGTTGATGCAGCCCTGAATAATAGAACAGAACAGCATAGCATAGAATCATTTCAGCTGGAAGGGATCTACAACAGTCCTCTAGTCCAACGGCCTGACCACTTCAGGGCTGACTAAATGTTAAAGCATGTTGTTAAGGGCATTGCCCAAATGCCTCTTAAATACTGACAGCCTTGGGGTATCGACCACCTCTCCAGGAAGCCTGTTCCAGTGTTTGACCACCCTCTCTGTAAAGAAATGGTTCCTAATGTCAAGTCTGAACCTCCCCCGGTGCAGCTGTGAGCCATTCCCATGGTTAATGTCATGGTTTATTTCCTTTGCAATTTCAAAAGCTGAATATGTTCTGTTAAACTTAAACTAGGTTTTTTCACATGGAATTTTTGAGCTTCCTACGTGTCTGCATACCTACTTTTTATACAGCTGCATACAGAAACACCTACAGGGTACCAGGTATATACTGAGATCTTTGAGTGGATTATGCAATTTTAACATGTGTAGGCTATATGAAAACAAAGAGTTTAAACAGAATACTAACTTAAATAGAAAAGAAAGAATTAGGCAGAGAGAGTTCTAGAGAGTTAGCAGACTGTTAGCAGCAGGTCTTTTCTTTTTACTAATTTTTAAATTAAAAAAAAAAAACCAAACCACAGATCAAATGAAATTTTGAAATAAGATGTCCTTCCAAGCAAATAATGAGCAAGCCTTTTGGACAGTGCTGCTTGACAATGATTCTCTATTTTCTCCACTTGCTTTTTTTAGCATTTGAAATTTGCCAGTCAACGTAGCACTTTGAGGAATTTCTCACAAAAAGCAACAGAAATTAAAAAATGAGAATGTAATTAAGGGGTGCATAAATATCAAGTAGAAAGAGGGAAAGAACCACAATTATTATATTTTCCTTCACCCATTGATTATGTCATCAAAGATAATTTCTGTTTACTTTCTTCCCTTCTGTGAAACATTAGAAAATGGAGCTTCTTGCTTGTGTCTAATATATTTCACATATGAGCCATTGTGGTGATGTTTCTATAACACTTCAGAATGATTTGGAAGAAGCTGATTTCTTTGTCTGATACGTAAGAATTCCCTCAGAGAGGTGCAACTGGATTGCTGAGGGTCAGTTGTTGCTCCCGTTAGCCAGGTATGTGGAAGTTTGAATGATTCAAAAGACAGACATACTCACTTACATTATGTTTGGGGCATAATCAGTTAGGCAGAGAGTTACAAAAATATAGTTTTTAAACAGCTTTCCATCCCAACTTGTTTTTAACAGAGTTAAATGCGCTTACACCATAAACCAGAGTTACCAGATCTATGTCTGAGAACCTCAGTGTATGTCAGGCCTCGTTGATCTTAGACCCTATGTTCCAAGTCAATTTTAAAAAATCATTTTGTTCAACTGCTGTTTGACAATACAGTCGAAATATTTACCTTTAAAAGGTTACGTTAGATACCCACTCAGAAAGTCTTGTGGAGTCCTAGCAGTGGAAGTTCAACAGGAAGAATGATTTCTAAGTAGTAGGAGATGCATTAATGTCTGGTTTACCCCCTGCAGAATGAGACAGTGACGTATTTTGGATGACTTGTGCAAGTCAGGTCTAAAATAAATCATGGCAACCAAAAATCTCTGTGAGGTGAGCAGTGCTGGAGAAGTACTGGATATGGATTTTTACTGGGTGCTTTTTTTGGCCTTTTTTTTTTTTTTTTTTTTTTTTGTAGTTACTGTTTCTTTTGAAAAAATTTAATTTGATTTTAAAGTAGTGGAGCACATTTTCTTGAAACTCTATATAAAGTTGTTAAAGAATCTATACTTCTGTATCCCTGTCATATTTGCTATACAAATATCTTAATGCACCCACAACACTGTTATAATCAGATCGTTTCAAAATCAACTGCATGTTTCAGCAGAAACTGGTTAAAAATGAAACTTTCACTGATTTCTACAATTTATTCCATACTAGTAGCAAACTCAAAGAAATAAAGAAGGTTTTCTTGATGCAAAGATGCAGATAGAAAGTTAATATGCTGCATCAATCAAAAATGAGATAAAACAAGCCAGTGTGTAGCTGAACATAGGAGTTTTACTTTGCTACAGTATCTGACAACATAATCACGCTGACACCAATTCCTAAAGTCTGTACGTTTCTGGGCATTAACTCTAGGTTCATTTTCACTCCAAAATAGTTAATAATATGATCCTATCTGTGCTTTGGTTTAAGCCATGCAGCTCCTCTTCTCTGAACACTCCAAAATAGAAAAATAAATTCTTCAGATTCTTCTTTCTCTTCATTATCTCAGCAAATTTCATAAGGCTTCATATTAAAGTTACTGCCTTAAGGCTATCAGATTGCTTATCCACCCCCAAAAAATCATCTCATGTCCTCAGCTAAAAATCTTATTAAACATAATGAAGCAGAAATCAATCCCTTTATGAAGTACAGAGATACTTTTCACAAAAAATACCCATACCTCACAGTGTTGTGCCAAATAACACATATAACTGTTACTTTGCAATTTCCTTTTTCGTACAATCACAGAAGAATTTATGTCAGAAGAAACCCCTGAAGACCACCTAGTCCAGAAGTGGACACAGCTCCAGTTGTAGTCTGACAAGTGCCAAGCAAAGGGGAATAATCACTTTCTTTGACCTATGGTTTATGTTTTTGCAAGCACAGCCCAGCATGGTTAGCCTTCATTGCCATTAAGGCATGGTGCTGACTCACATTCATTTTGCTGTCCGCAAGGACCTCAGGTCCTTCTCAGCAAAGTTGTCACATAACCAGTCAGCTCCCAGCCTGCACTGCTCCATGAGGTTGTTCTACTCCAGATCCAGGACTTTACATCCATCTTTACCGAACTTCATGTGGTTCTTGTCAGCCCATTCCTCCAGCTTGTCAAGGCTCCTACAAATGACAGAACTTCTCATCAGCCATTCACCCCAATTTTGTGTCATCCATGAACTTGTTGAGGGTACTTTCCCTCTCATAGTCCAGATTGGTAATGAAGACATTAAAGAGTATTAGACCTCATATCAACCCCCAGAGAATACCGTAGTTCACTGGCTACCAGTGACTTTGAACCATTGACTGGTAACTCTTTGAAGCCAGTGGTCTCAAAGTCTACCCCATTCACCCCACAGTCTATAATTTGGCTACAAGGATGCTATGGGAGATCATTTCAAATGTCTTTCAAAGCCAAGGTAAATGATGTGTTCTGCTCTTTCCTTGTCCACGCAGACAGTCATTTTATTACAGAAAGCAATCAAGCTGGCCAGACATTATTTGTACAAGGAAAATCTATGTCAGCTGCTCCAAATCACCATCTTGTTTTTCATCTGCTTGGAAATAGCTTCCATGAAGACTGTCCCCATAACTGTCACAGGGACTGGGGTGAGGCTGACCCTCCTGTCGTTACCTGGATCCTCCTTCTCGTTCTCTTCCTGAAGGTGGACAGTCTTCAGAAAGTTCCCCTGATTACCAAACCCTTTGAAAAACATTACAGATGGGCCTCAGTAATATTGACAACACCTGAGATTCACTCTGTTCAGTTCCACTGGCTTGTCTCTTTTCAGTTTGCTCTAGCTCATTCCTCCCCCGCTGCAGATACCACTTCTCTCTGCCTCATTGTGCTACTAGGTAGAGATCTGAAATTGACAGTAAAGACTAAGACTTACTTGCCAGAACAGACCAAGGCAAAGAATATACTGAGTATCACCACCTTTTCCATGTCATTCATCATCAAGTTGCACATCCCATTCAGTAGCAGACCTCAGTTTCCATTATTTTCTTTTGCTGCCAAAGTACCAACAGGATCTTCCTAGTTATGCTTCACATCTCTCACTAGTTTCAACTGGAGCTGAGATTTGGCTTTCCTCATGTCATCCTTGCTTGCCTGGTTAACTCAGTCAGGAGGTACCCTTTCAGTCAAGCTGGTCTTCTGCTCGACTGTCTGCACATCAGGATGGATTGCTCTTGCACTTTGAGGAGGTTGCTCCTGAAGATCAACCAGCAACCTTTGGCCCCTTTAAGCCTGAGAGTAGCCTCCCATGACTATCAGTTCCCTGAACAAGCTTTCTTGCCATTCACTCTCTTGAAGTTCATGGTCATTATTCTGATAGCTGCTTTCCTTCCTTCCCTCAGGTTCTTCAGTTCTATCATCTCATGATCACTGCAGCAAAGGCTACCACTAGCTACTGCATCCCCTCAAGCCCTTTCCTGTTCATGAGTAACTGATCCAGTAGCGCACCTCTCTGTCAGTCCATCCAGCGCCTCTGTCAAAAAATTATCTGTAGAGCTCTCTTGACTTGTTTCCAGCACTCATCCCTCCTCCCAACAATAGATAACTCAGAAGGAATAGGATTGCAAAACTTCATTCACCTCTGTTTTTTCTAATTCAAACACATCTGAAGTTGCCTTTAGCCATTTTTATGCAACAGCATCTGACACGGAATGTCAGATTTACTCATTGAATTCTTTAGCTTGCATGTTTATGTGTAATGTCAGTTTGGGAGGTATGGTTCAGCTCAATCAAAAATTACATTTGATGCAGTAATTCCTGGAAGTGAAAGCCTGCATTACATGGTGTTAATGAGAAATCAAATGAGGTGAGTAGAACGATCCCTTGCAGCCTTAGAAGTCAATTACTTGGAAGACATGGAGAAATGATTTAGTTAAAATAAGAATCCTTTTGGCCTTCCAGCAATATTCAAGCCCAAGCTCAAGTAAAATAAAAAAAAACATTCTTTCCTTTCTTTAGTATCAGCACTGCTTTATTCTTGCCAAAATCTAAAGAAAAGCTATCAATTGTTTATGAAAAATAGTGGGTTTGTCGCGCATATTTCTGGTGCAAATGAATGCAGTCAGAAACCTGAGAAAAAGACTCTCAAGTGTTCTCACACAATCCTCTGCATTGCTGAGTGCTTGTCCTAACTCAGTCATAGGGACTGTCAGTTAGGACATAGGACTCCCTCAGTTAAAGGGAGCAAAAGGTAAAGGAATGTAGTTCTCCTACTAGCAATATCCAGCGTGACACATTCCCAGTTAAGCTAGGTAGCTACAGCACTGTGGTCATATAGACCCCACTACAAGACACCAACTTACCCATACTGCCAATTTGCACCTACAGACATGTTATTGTTTCAACATTAGGCATTTTGGCTTGCCGTTAACTTATTTCTCACACAGAATTTTGTAGATGCACCTTTGATCAAAGTATAAAGGCCATCCCCGTTTCCATTTCTCCTTGGTTGCATGCTTTCATGATAGTCCCTTTATTTCTCCTTTCAGAAAAGAAGATTAGTGCTCAGTAGATTATCCCCTTGCTAAATTTATGGGCTTTGGTCATAGCCTTTGTGAAACTGAAATTTCATCTCTACTGCAGCATCCCTCATCTACCAACATAATCAGAGATGTGCTGCCTTAATGTTCTGTTGATACTGGAAAAATAAGAACAATGACCTTTGTGTTAATTAGTTAGCCCAGAGAAGCTACTAAGATGGAAAGTGTGGAACTTAGCAGGGCACTAGGTTGCATATTCTACCCATATTTTATGTTAATTATGGGCTCAAATAAATGTTGCTACTGTACATGCTAGTAGCTTTCTAACTCCTTCATTTTAGTTGGGGCAGGCATATATTTTCTCTCAAATATATATATATATTTTTTTTTTTTAATTCAGGTGAACTAGAGCATTAGAAACTGATCGGTGGATTGTGTACATGGTGCTGAGTGATTCACTATGCTATTTTCTTCTTTCTCAAGATACGCTCGTGACACATTCCCTTTGTATTTTTGATGTAATATAAAGAGTTAAGCCATTATCCATGCCATTACAATAAAAAACCTTCTCATAAACATGCAAATTAGATCTTTTCAACATGCAAATTGTGCCTTTTCAGATACCTCAGCAGTGTATCTACCTGAACTATAACAATAAAATTGCAGTACACTTCTAAATAAGTACAATTGTCAGATTCTCCACTCTCAGCCCCTACCTTTACCATAAAAAAACAGGGAGCCTAAATGTTATTCTTGGCCTAGTCACCAGTTCCTTAAGCTCCTTCAGAGGTGACCATTTTGCTCTGAGACCATATTATCTTCAAGTTATGACTTGAAATGTTATTTAGCAGTGAAACTAACAGAGAGATTGTCAGGTAAGCCCGATGCTGTCAGCAAGAAAGCACAGTCACACGTCCAGTACTGCACAGATACAGGGTTGAAACCGCATGAGCTTCCACTGCAACAGGACCTGTCAATCTGTCACATGTCGCCTGCTCTGAGTAAAGATTTTGGGAGCAGTTGCCTGTAAATGCAGCAAAGGTTTCCTATAAGGTAATGGTGCAAAAATAAAAACCTGACTGATGTGCCCATCACAGAATGGTCAAGGGCAACAAAGACAGTTTAAAAGCTTGTTTATCTGCATGTTTTCGTTAATCTTCTGCAGGTGACTTTTTGGTGGAAGTTGCCTAAAAGGTCTCTTTTGACTCCCTATAATAATAATACGTCATCAATACAGACATTTGAGGTCCTTCATCTGGCACCTTTGTTTAAGAAAAAAATTTTAAGCTGGAAAAAATGAAGAACTTCTTCACTTTATTAAAATGTGGGAAAACATATTTTCTGCTCTCTTTCTCAGTTTTCAGAAATTTGTCTGCATCAGAATGGCATTTTGTCTCCTCTCCAAAAGACGTCTTCTACCCAGAGTCTTGGAGAGGGCCCTTCAGTGAAAATAATCCCTAGAAATTTTGGCTCTAAATCACAGAGCTCTGTGGATAACTTGTAATAAATAGCGGGAAGATCGAAGGAGTATGAAGTGGGCTGTGAAGAACATGAGCAGGAATGACAAAAGGAAAGGTGCTGGTGTTAACTTTTAGTTATGTTCCCACTGTGAAAATAATAAAGGGGAAAAAAAAAAAAACTTCACCTTATTCAAATTTGTTGGATTCATTGCCTAATAGAAGAGTTACTTGTATTCCTGTGTTACTGTTGTCCTGTTGTCCTATATACCATATAGGAAGAGACTCCTGCAGAGCATTTCATGCTCATGGATGAGTAGATTATATGTCCTGAACTCAAAGAATAAGCAGCAGGAATTTTAAATGTTCTGTTAAATATAGCAACACCTTAAGATTTAGAAAAATACACACATAAAACAAAGTGGAAAACCAGACCTTCTCCATGATTATTATTTCTCTCCTTGACTTTTTCTCTTTCTTCCTTATACAGCTGGGTTTGTTCCAGCTTCCTCTAAGGCACATTTTGCCAAGGTAAAATAATAAACAGCAATTTTGTTCTTTAGAATAATGAACACTGACTAGCATTTTCCCTTCTTTTCTTGTCTGCAGAATTAGGTAAATGCCTAATTTAAGGTCATCTTTGTCTTTGTCCTGGTTTAGGCTGGAATGGAGCTAGTTTTGTCTCCAGCAGCTCTTGTGTTTTGGATTTAGTGTGAGAAGAACGGTGATAGTACACTGGTGTTGTTGGTTGCTGCTAAACAATCAAGGACATTTTGCAGTTTCCCAGGTTTTGATAATGTGCAGGTGCAAAAACCTGGGAGGGGTAGAGCCAGAATAGTTGATCCAAACTGGCCAAAGAGAGTGTTCCATACCATAGATGTCATGCCTGGTATAAGTGGGGGTCGGCCGGTGGGCCGCTTCCCTTCTTGTTCCCTTCTTCTCCCTTTTTTTTTTGTTCGTTTGGCCCTTTTCATTCATTCATTTGGCTGTTTGTTCCCTCGCCTGCTCTCTCTGGAACTTGCTGTTCTGGGATAGCTAGGGGGGGATACCCCTGCTCCCTGCCTGCTGCTCGGGACGGGCTGTATCGGTCGTCGGGTGGTGAGAAATTGTGCATCATTCGTTTTATATATTCTTTTATCCTTATATATTATTATTATTATTATCATTATTGATATATTTTTATCTTTTTCTTTGCTGTCCTGGTGAACTGTTTTTATTTCAACCCGCGAGTTTTTCTTTCTCTCTGATTCTCTTCCCCACCCCATTGAGGGTGGGTGTGAGTGAGCGGCTGTGTGGTATTTGGTTACCGTCATCTGAGGTTAAACCACGACAGTCTTTTCATCTACACTTTCACAGTTGTGTGCTTCAGGACTTGATTCACAGTAAAATGGGTTTGAGTTTAGACCTAAGTACTATGAGAGGTCCTGTCATGCGTTGCTATTAAATTTAGGTGATTAACACATTATATTTTGTCCTCTGACTTACCAGTTCATGGTGATAGTCTCCTACGATGTGTGGCCAAATTATGTACCATGACCCTTTCTGCTCGCAACAGGGTACCATGGTCTGATAGATTATGATTGTAGGCAATCTAGGACTAGTGGCTAGGGTAAGCATAAAATAATAGATAGTCTCATGAACTGAAGTTCCCACGTGGCCCACATGACCAGGTTTCCTTTCTGTGGAAAATGGAGCACAGGGAAGAGAAGAAGAGGGGGAGAAAAAGGGCAAGGAGCTGTGATCAGGGCAGAAACTCACACTTGGGAACTGGGAAGTTCCCCCAGGCCACCTGATGTAGATAAAATTCTCATGAGGCCTAAGGTAAGCACATACAATACCTGACCGAGCACCCCTCTATGGGATTATATTGTACTTCCTACATCAACCTTTATTTGAGAGTTCAAAAATGTGTTGCCAAGGCAGTCTTCATACCTCTCCTCCTCAGCAAAACGAGAAGCTGGAACACAATGAAGTTAAGTGATTCCTAATCACTGAACCACTTATCCTTATTGCCAAGATCAAAGATAGTAGAGTAGTGGGATAGCTGAGACTGGACAGTAATGATGAAATGATGAGTTCACAGATATTGATCATCATTTTCCCTTTGACTTCAGCAACCAAGCAAACAGGCAGAATTTCAGCTCAAATCTTTGACTGCCAGACTGCTGCTTTGCATCACGATGGAGCCTCATTTCTCTGATGAGGGCTCAGAGATCGCCTCCTAAATATTTTCTTTCATGACAATGTCAAAGAACAGAGATAACTAGGAACTCAGAAACAAAAAAGTGCTCAAATGCTGTGTTTGAAATATATTGATTTATGCCAAGAAATTCTGCTGAAGCTCATCCAAGCCGTAAGTCATTTCACTGTACATAGGCCTTGCAACTCATAAAATGCAATTTCTAGGAAATGTAAACTCTCCCTGACGTCAGTAGGACTATTTATGTGGGTAAGGACTGTCAAATGCAGTTAAGCTTGATTCTGTGATGATAAGAACTTAAAATCAGCCAAACCAAGTAATACCAGAGATCCATCCAGCTCAACAGTCTGTCTTGAAAAGTGGCTTGTAACTGATGCTTGACAAAATGGGCACGTATAGGGTAAAGGTTCCCCTGATACCTCCCATTCAGCTTTGAGTGCACTTCCTACACCAGAGGTTGCATCCAGATGATTGTCTTTAACAGGTGCTGAAGAATGTGAATCCATTTTGGCCTCCACAATATCCTGTGACAATGAATTATGCAGTTTAATTATTTATAATGTGAAAATAATCTCTCTGGAGAGAAAGCAATAGTTGAAGTGTAAGGCAGCTTGCTCAGTCAGACATGCTGTGGATCATGTTGCAATGCCAGGGCCATAGCAAATATGCCAGATGGCGATACCGAGAGCAGAGGATACGCATTAGCAATGATCTAGTTCCACTTTCTTGCTATTCATAGCTCACTGGAGTGTAATGGTAACCACATCTTGTATATCCCAATAGGACCTACTCCACAGGGAGGAACAGGGGGAGACATCTCAGGAAGAGATCTCAGCCTGCAACTGTGGTTATGGCACTAGAATTGACCGTCACTTCAAGCACATTGCTCAGCAAATTGTTCCACTAGGCATCTCAAGAAAATTATCTGAGTACCTCTTCAGTTTTTCAAACAGAAACATGACCTGGTAGAGTTACATCAAATGCTGCCTATTTTCTTTATTAGAGGTTTGAGAAAAATTATGATGGCTTGAAGTAGAGGCATTTCCTGGTAGATGGCCCAGGGAATAAAGAAGTGATAGAGAATTTTGACTTCTTCATATGCTGGCAGCCATATGAGAGATTTATAAAGGAACAAAAAGTATTGCGATCTCTCTACTGCCCCTCATACAGTAGAAGGGACAGTCTTGGGAGCCAATAGTGTTAGGAGGCTACCAAATAGAGAAAAAAATGTTTAAAAGGAGGGAAGTCAGAAATTAAATGTTTCTTCACCTCAGCTTTCAATTCTTGCTATAATTAGATGGCTACATGACTCACATATTCAGAATCTTAATGATTTTTCCCTGTGACATTGTTGTAAGATGCATAAAAACTCTATATACACTTGCTGTGGAAAAAAAAAAAATCATACAAAACCAAAACTGCAACTTTGGAAAGGGCAGGGAAGCAATTTTGTGGCTATCAATTGAATTAGGATCACACCAGGAACTTATAAAGGATTGTCCTGATCTTTCCACACTACTGGGAGCCGATGCTTGGTACTTTGTCAGGGAATCAGAATTTAAGTTAGTCAGTCATTTTTGTTGGTATGACAAGTTTTGCAGGTTGACTCTGTACATGTTACTCATTTGTGTTTGTCATCAAGCTTTTAAAATCTCAGGGTTTCTGTGTGATATCACATGAGACAGCTGACCTAATCTAATAGCTTCCTACTGGCAGGTGAGCTGCCCCCATAAAGAAGGGGTTGAGGGGATTGGAGGGAGTTCAGCTCTTGCTCCTGCTCCTGTCTTTCCCCTGTCAGACCGACTGCCAAGCACGCATAACCCCGTTTACCCCCGTGGCTATGTTGCGTTGCATTTCTGTGATCTTGTGGACACAATCTGTAACAAAGCTTTGCAGTTGCAGCCCAAATGATTTGGGCACAGGCAAAAAGGAAAAGGGAAACAAGAGAGGCAAGGCAAGTAGCAGATACCACTGTGTCGTGGTTTAACCCCAAATTGTAACCCAATATGAATACAGGTAGTAAACTGGTCTAAACACCAATGATTTTACCATGCCATAAGCCAGTGCTAAACCACACACCGAAGCAATAAACCTAATCCAAAGGCCGGAGGTAACAAACCACGCATAAACAGTGACCAACAGCATACAGTAAGGTGATACACGATACAGCTCTGAGAAGCACTCTGTAAACAATTCAAACAACATTGTGACCAGCGGCAATTAAAGTAATACAACGGATGCTTATAACAAATTGTTTTAACACACTCTGGTCAAGCCTGTTGTTATCTCAACCCTTTGAGCCTGATCGGGGGCTTTAAACCCTGGACCCTCAATCTGATGCTCTCTCAGCTGAGCTGGCCAGACCCCTCTCGAGCCCCATGTTGGGCGTCAAAAAGGACTGTCGTGGTTTAACCCCAAATGGTAACCCAATACCACGCAGCCGCTCACTCACTCCCCCACTCCCTGTTGGGGTGGGGAGGAGAATTGGAGAGAAAGGAAAACTCGCGGGTTGAGATAAAAACAGCTCACCAGGACAGCAAAGGAAAAATATGAAAATACATTAATAATGATAATAATGATAATATATACAAGGATAATAGAATATATAAAACAAACGATACACAATTTCTCACCACCCGACGACCGATACAGCCCATCCTGAGCAGCAGGCAGGGAGCAGGGGTATCCGCCCCCCCCCCAGCTATCCCAGAACAGCAAGTTCCAGAGAGAGCAGGCAAGGGAACAAACAGCCGAACGAGCGAAAAACAAAAAGGTAAAAATAAGGAAACAAAAAGCAACCCAAAGGGAAGCTTAAGGATTCAAGCCAGTTAAGGGTCTAAAAAACGTCAAAAGCCTAAAAGATCCTCAAAAGCCCAAAAGACCTAGTGGCCCCCCCGACCGACCCTCGCTTATATCGGGCATGACGTCTATGGTATGGAATACTCTCTTTGGCCAGTTTGGATCAACTATCCTGTCTCTACCCCTCCCAAGTTTTGCATCTGCACGTTAGCAGAACCTGGAAAACAGCAAAATGTCCTTGGTGGTTCAGCAGCAACCAGCAACATCAGTGTGCTGTCACCGTTCTTCTCACACTAAAGCCAAAACACAGGAGCTGCTGAAAACAAAACTAGCTCCATCCTGGCCTAAACCAGGACACACTGACAAATAAGCTCCCCTGGCATCGTAGTTTAAATTTGTGTACTTTGGTCCCAAGTTTTGTTTGGTTTATTAGTGGCTTTCCTTGCCGCCAGCAGGTCTGACTGTCTGCTCTGAAGTCTCCAATTCTATGTATATCTGAGACTGTTCAGAGTTCATTTAATCATTTGTAGCTCCTTAGTTGTTTGTAAAGAGACAGGAGGCCATAGCAATGTCAAAAGGATTTACTGAAATATACAGAAAGAGCAAACAATCTATTCAAGCCAATAAAATGTCACCATATGACCCACAACTGGCAAGCAGAGATTTACATTTAAATTGATACTTCATTTAAATTGATACTTAATTCTGTAACAACAAAATATTCAACCCTTATCAACTGCAATCCTAAACATTCAGCAGGGCAAAATAATCCATGTAGATTAAGAGCTTCCCTCACATTCCTGCAGAATTTTAAAACACAAGCACAACAAGCTTTCAAATGTCTGTGGCAGAGTTGTACAACTTACTCAAACCAAAAAACCTACTAGATTCCAGAAGCCACAGCAATGTCTCATGTACACGAACTGATCTTAGCAACTGGGTGTCCTGACACGCAGTGTGTGTCTCTCTCTGAAGGTTCTTTTGCAAATCAACAAAACACCTTCTGCAAGTTCTGGAGCCAGCAATTAGCCAGCCTGTATCCATAAAAAAATCTCACTTCACCTCATCTTTTTTCTTTTGTCGAGAAAAAGTGAAGTGTCTCAGCAGGAAGGACAAGATGGAAAGAGTTACTCAGAGTTGTCTGAATATTGCTTCATGTCCTCTTGTTCAGGGCTATTCTACAGTTTTGCAAATTCTGTACCTTATTCTTATCAGCAATTCCTAACATGAGGTATTAGGTTGCAGTCACGCGAAAGTCACTTGTTGCTTTTTCTTTTACATAAACAGTAAAAGTTTAAATTACTTTAGCAGTCTAACTGCCCTGGCCATCATAAGAAAAGGAAAGATGTTCTCAATGCATCCCATGACAATTCTTGGGGTGTCTTAGCTCTGCATGGCACTGTGAAACCTGAGAAATCTGTATCTATACATGTACCTCACTGAATATACCTAATATAATGTACACCCAAATACATGAGCCAGTATAGGAAAAAATACCAGTGTACAGCAAGTAAACACAGATAACCAGAGCTCAGTGTACGAGTAGGATTAGTTTACATTCTTGATTTCCTATGATGTCCCTAAGCAAAGATGTTTATCAAAGTAATCATAACAAGTAGCTGCCACACATATTTATTGTCTCCTCAATACCACTAACAGTATGTTTTCAGACTCTCTTTTTTGAAAGAAAACATAAGATAATTTAATTCCTTTGGCATCTTTTTACATTTTTATGTTATTTTGGTTGCCAAAAAGAAAAGTAATTGCTAGTATTCTTCCTGGGCTACATGTAACCGTAAGTTGCTGGTTTTGCTTGTTTTACATTATGAGGAACTATAAATCTGGGAAGAGTTTAGTGAGATCCACTAGCAGGCAACAACAGTATCTCTGTTTGAACCCAAAAAAAGAGGAGTTGGCAATTCCAAAAAAAAGGCATCATTAAGATGTCTCACTTTTTCCTTTTTTTTTTAATATTTTGTTTTCTTCTTGTTTTCACCTAGTCAAAGCCACTGCAGTTTAAAAAGGCACAGTGGTCCTATTCAGATTAGAAAAAATCAAACATTCATCCTGTCTGACTGTCTAGGAAAATGGTACTTGCAGTAGCAATTACAAGGATGGTTTGGGCTTTTTCTCTAAGGGAAGCAAAGCTAGCTCTTGCCTGGCTAAATAAGGCAAGGTGTTCCTTTTTAGGAAAAAAAAAAAAAAGGCAAAAAATTTTATTATTCTGTAAAAATTTCTAGAAAGCTGCTCTGATTGCCTTAATGTGTCTCACAGCAGGCAGTGAGGAGGAATTTGTAGGACCTATAATAAGTTTGCCCAGACACGCTCGCTGAACAAATGAGTCCCTGCGAGTGGTTGGGGGAAGCGGAGGATCCAGCACATGGTCTACTATAAGGAGCCGTGCTGGGTGAGATGTTAAAGTCACACTTCTCCATCTGAAGAAGTCTATCCTGTATTTAGGTGACCTCTGCCTGCCTCAATATCTAATGAAACATTTGGGACAAATGGTGTTGATTACTATTAGGTAAGAGCTTAGCTTCTGTGATCGTTACGTTCAGGCAGGGAATAAGACAGGCTAAGTCTTGCAAGATTTCAATCAACCTGAGCTTGCAGCTATCGCTCAAGCCCAACTCCAAAACTTAGAGAGCAGGTTTCTCATTTGGCATTGCAGAGCTCTCCCTCTGCACCAAAGCCTGCTTGCCTACAACTCCTGCATACAACCAGGCACATTTTCTTTCATCTGTTGTGAATGACATGTACGTACCTCTGGTTTATGCAAGTTTGGCAGTTCTCTGCATCGTCCTATATGAGATGGTGGGTGTCCTTGCTGGCAACCCGACTGCAATCGTAATGCCAAAAAAGAAGACGCTGATGGCAGAGATCGTCTTTCCAAGGGTCAGGAAGTTTGCGCTGGGAAGTAAAAGTAACATCTCAGTGAAAAGTAAAACTGAAGAATGGCCAACAGCAGAACATGAGTAGTCTCACCCTAAATAAAAGCAGGATCTTTGTCAGAATCTGCTGGGAAAAAAGGGAACTACTAAAGATTTCAATTAGAGGAACGTGAAATAGCAGGGGGCAATGGAAAAGCAGAATCTGTCAGAGAAGTAGTATTGCTATTAGCGCCAGATCTGAGCTTTCTAGACAAATAAGCCTGGTCTCACTTCAAGACATCGGGCTCCTTAGAGAAAATGTGTCCAGCAACATTGTTTTCAATATTTCACAAATAGGGTAGAGTTCTAAAAAATTAACGACTGCTTTGTTATCTTCAACAAAAGGAGATGAGAGGCAAGTTTGTTTGGAATAGCTGGTGCTAAAAATGACTTTACAAGCACTTTTACTTCCCACTTTATAAAAATCCCTGATCTACTTGAAGTTTTTTAGCATCCAATTTTCCAGTGCTTACTGGAAATCTGGGAAAGTCAATCTGTAAAGACAGATAGTGGCCTCCTACACAAATGCCTTTAACTCTTTCCTGTAGAGAGGGGGGTTTTTATCCAAACTTTAACCCCAATGAGTAATTTCTGTCATAAAGCAAATTATTCCCTCCTTCAGAAAAAAAAGAGAAAGAATAAATCATAATTATTAGAGCATCTAGGAAGCATCACTATCTTCCTTGTAGAGCTGGCCTGAAGCCTAGGGGAGCTCGTTTCAGGGAGATCAAAGCACTTGGGATGTACAAATGGCATTCAGAGGGAAAACTAGATGAGTGAGTCAGCTGCCTTTGACAAAGGATATGCTGGCATGGGTAGGGCCATCCCTGTATTTCAATAGGAAGAAGAAAAAACATATCAGCAAGGCGGTAAATAACAGTTCTTCCAACAAACAGCCCTGGCAAACCACTGAATTGAGGGATATCTATTTAAACAGCTACTTTTTTTGTCACTGGCTATGAAGTCTGTCCTGACTTTTAGTGCATTTTCACTCAAGTGCAAATATTTTTTTTCTCTCAAGGCAAATATACGATCTCACAGTAATCATAGAATCATAGAATGGTTTGGGTTGGCAGACACCTTAAAAATCATCTAATTCCACCCCCCCAACATGGGCAGGGACACCTTCCACTAGACCAGGTTACTCAAAGCCCCATCCAACCTGACCTTGAACATTTCCAGGGATGGGACAGCCACAACTTCTCTGGGCAACCTGTGCCAGTGCCTCACTACCCTCACAGTGAAGAATTTCTTCCTTATATCTAATCTAAATCTACCCTCTTTCAATTCAAAGCCTTGTCCTATTACTACATGCCCTTGTAAAAAGTCCCTCTCCAGCTTTCTTGTAGGCCTCCTTTAGGTATTGGAAGGCTTCAATAAGGTCTCCCCAGAGCCTTCTCTTCTCCACGCTGAACAACACCAACTCTCTCAGCCTGTCTTCATAGGAGAGGTGTTCCAGCCCTCTCATCATCTTCGTGACCCTCCTCTGGACTCACTCCAACAGGTCTGTGTCCTTCTTGTGTTGGGGACCCCAGAGCTGAATGCAGGACTCCAGGTGGGGTCTCACGAGAGTGGAGGGGGAGAATCACCTCCCTCGACCTGCTGGCCACGCTTCTTTTGATGCAGCCCAGGATATGGCTGGCTTTCTGGGCTGCAAGTGTACATTGCCAGGTCATGTTGAGCTTCTCATCAACCAACACCCTCAAGTCCTTCTCCTCAGGGCTGCTCTCAATCCATTCTCCACCCAGCCTGTATTTGTGTTTGGGATTGCCCCGAGCCATGTGCAGGACCTTGCTCTTGGCCTTGTTGAGCTTCATAAGGTTCGCACGAGGCCACCTCTCAAGTCTGTCAAGGTCCCTCTGGGTGGCTTAGAAGTTACTAACATAACTTCAGCTTCATTCTTTTTATAGCTGTAAACCAGGGTAAGATTCATTTAAAGACATAACTACAGCATTTGATTGCAGTTGTCTCTAAGGCTTTTAAAGAGAGGACCAAAAATTCACTGTCTTTAAGGACACTAGTCTAGCTCAGTTCAAAGGAACTAGACTGAACTATGGGAGATCTGGCTTAATTTATATGTTCCACTTACTTACACTTTCTGGGTGAAGTGGAGCAAATCTTGCAAATGTACAATAGTAAGAATCTTTACTACTGAAGTGGTAATTAAAGCCATCCTGTCTTCCACGGGAGCATGATGAGGACAAAAATAGAGGTTGTAATACCTCGGATACCGCCATAAACACTTTGCGTAAATTTAATGCTACACAACCTAACGGACATTTGGAACTGCTCCCTGTTCACTGAGCCAAGTGAGCGAGTGATTTTAGTTTTGCCACCAAAAAGATACGGTGTTGCCAAAGGCAGAGCAGAGCACAGGCCTCTTCAGGCAGCAGTAAACCAACCCCCCATCTGAATATTTTTATTAAAAATAAAAAATATCCAAAACCAAAAAAGAAAGGTCATTTTTCAAGCAGCTTAGCTATAACTAGTTGAAGCGCTAAAGACTATGAAGATGTGTTGGTACAACTGCATTATATAACATTATAGAAGATTGAAACTACCTTTCATTAATACAGGGGATGTATTTTTAGGTAACATGATTCACTGCATAACTATGACAACACACTTCCAACATCTGAAAATAAACCGATATTTGTATAAACTGCTTCAAAGCAAAAAAGGGCAGAATTTGGGCTTTTCATAGTAGACATTGCAACTCAGCAGGGCCCAGACTGATTTGCAGAATCTGGAACAACTCTCCCTGCCTTAAGACACCCCATGGATGTCTGTATTTATTACTCTTATTTACTCTCTGTTCCTACCTGCTGGTCTGTATTGAGTTTGTGTGGCAAAGTTTTGGTAGCAAGGGGGCTACAGGGGTGGCTTCTGTGAGAAGCTGCTCGAAGCTTCCATTGTGTCCAATAGACCCAATGCCAGCTGGCTCCAAGATGGACCCGCTGCTGGCCAAGGCTGAGCCCACCGGCGAAGGTAGTAGCGCCTCTGGGATAACATAATTAAGAAGGGGAAAAAAACCCTACAGAAACAGCAGCAGAGAGAGGAGTGAGATGTGAGAGAAACAACTCTGCAGACACCAAGGTCAGTGAAGAAGGAAGGGGAGGAGATGTTCCAGGTGCTGGAGCAGAGATTTCCCTGCAGCCCGTGGTGAAGACCATGGTGAGGCAGGCTGTCCCCCTGCAGCCCATGGAGGTCCACGGTGGAGCAGATATCCACCTGCAGCCCGGGGAGGACCCCACACCGGAGCACGTGGATGCTCCTGAAGAAGGCTGTGACCCCATGGGAAGCAGGCTCCTGGCAGGACCTGTGGACCCATAGAGAGAGAGGAGCCCATGCTGGAGCAGGTTTGCTGGCAGGACTTGTGATCCTATGGGGGACCCACACTGGAGCAGTCTGTTCCTGAAAGACTGCACCCCATGGAAAGGATTCATGCTGGAGAAGTTTGCGAGAACTGTAGCCTATGGGAAGGACTCATGTTGGAGAAGTCCACGGAAGACTGTTGCCTGTGGGAGGGACCCCATGCTGGAGCAGGGGCAGAGTGTGAGGAGTCCTCCCCCTGAGGAGGAAAGAGCGGCAGAGACAACGTGTGATGAACTGACCTCAACCCCCGTTCCCCATCCCCCCTGCACTGCTGGGGGGGAAGGGCATAGAGAAAATTGGGAGTGAAGTTGAGCCCAGGAAGAAGGGAGGGGTGAGGGGAAGGTGTTTTAAGATTTAGTTTTTATTTCTCATTATCCTGCTGTGATTTGATTGATAATAAAGTAAACTGATTTCCCCAAGTTGAGTCTGTTTTGCCCATGACAGTAATTGGTGAGTGATCTCCCTGTCGTTATTGTGATCCACAAGCCTTTCATTGTATTTTTCTCTCCTCTGTCCAGCTGAGGAGGGGAGTGATAGAGTGGCTTTGGTGGGCACCTGGCGTCCAGCCAGGGTCAGCTCACTACATAGTCTCAAAACCAATGCCAAAGATCCTTAGCTTATTTGTGATCTGTAGCTAAAAACCACATGGAAATAAAATTTACAGCATTCATGGTTCATCTAAAGTGTAATCACTTCTGCTCATTAAGAAGGAGCACATTTTTGTCTGTTTTCATTAAAACAAAATAATATAATATCAGCTAGGGTTGCTGACTCCAGCTGACAAGGCAAAGGACTAAACCAAGATCTGTTGTCTCAATAAATATGTAAAAAACCAGAGGAGAAAGATTAAGACAGTGTAGTTTTCATCAGTGAAAGGAAGCACTTATTCTGCCAGAATGTCACTTCTCCCACCTTCAGCTATGGAAATCACTCCTTTTGTTTGTTGTGCTGTACGCCCAGGCACAGCAGCATGTGCTCCTGGGCTTCACGTTCTTGAAAATAGTCTGTGTGGCTCATCAGAAATGTGATAGAAACATAAGAACAGCTACAGGGACAGCAAATGGGATTTAGTCCTGCAAATTCACCATGCATCCTGGCAGAAGTATGAAGCCAAGTGAACATCTCTGGACTAGGCTTCTTGACTAAGGCATCATCCTAGGGAGGAGCACAGCCATTTCCATGCCCTTGAAAAGGGGATGCCTTGCTCCTTTCTGATTCCTTCTGACATTGCTCAAGACAAAAATCTTTGGGATCGGGTCATTTGCCAGTGTGCAGCCATACTGTAAAACTCCCATACTTTGGATCTCTGTTATCACAGTTTGTCACTTTTTCCTGGGTAAATGATAAAAACATAATTATGATTATGTTCTATAAATAAAAATAGGTTATTTTGGAAAATATTTTAAGGAAACCAGGTAAGGACTGGTTATAGTCAACCAAAACTTCATCTGTCCAAATTTAATAATCTGTGTAACTTAAAATTACATACCCAAACCTAAGCTTGTAACTCTAGATTCACTTTGTAGTCAATGAGGGATAGCTACATTTCAAAGGCGGTTCAGCTCATCATAAAGTAAGAGTTTAATGTGAATATTCCTCTGGAGGTGTCTATAGCTCTCAAATGACAGTATAGCCTAGGATGACTAACTTAGAATTGTATGTCTAATTTTTAGACTCTTACATCTTGGCAGGTGGATCCCACCATGAGTACCATGCTAATGTAAAGCATCTATGACAAGCACTATTAAGACAGCCACTTGGATAAAAAGAATTTGAAAGAAGTTAAATGATACTGTAGTTCCCATTACAGCAATGTTTTTCTCCCGCAATCATTTCACTACCCATCATAAATATTTCTTAGTGATATCTCCTGAAATGGAGTGCACATGCACCTGGCACCACCAGCTGAGCTGTACAGCCCATAATCTTTTATGTGAAATGTCATAAGCATCAGATACGACGTCTTTACATTACTTTTTAGCATGCTGTTAAGGCATAAAGAGGCTATGATACAATGTAGAAAAGATTGTGCAGCAATGTTGATGACAATGGCTTTTATCTCCCTGGCAGTCAAGCATCTTGATTTTAGACATTCATAAATAAGTCTGAAAGAATACACTAAAGAAAAGACAAAAGGAAAGTGAGTAATATATTAAATTGTCTGTAAAACATTACAGAACATTATATCCAAACCTAGGAAACAGAGCTGTAATCCAAACCCTCAACTCACAAGTGCAGGGTGATTCTGCTACATCTAAACCTAAATCTAAACATAATTCTAAATCTAAATCTATATTTAAATATAAATATAAATATTTGATAGTCCAAGCAAAAATGAAAAGGTTGTCATATTTTCTAGTATTAATCCTAACAATGTCACTGCTATTATTTTGAAAGGAGCTGTAAGAGAGGAGTAGAATGTCGTTTTGCCCTATTTAATATGACCACGAAGGCCGAAGATTATAACATTTGGTAGAGAGGCAAGGATTTGATTTCTGTTGTATATACCAATGTTCGTGGCCTCGGATATAAACACAAGGAGCTGGCATTGTTCTTCGCTAAAGAAAGAAAATGATAATACTGGTATTACTGAAGCTCAGAGTCACGTGCCTGGAATGTTAAAATACCCAAGACACATTATTTATACAGCATACCGTGTGCAAGTGAAATCCCAGCATTGGCCCTGACACTAGACCGCGCTGACACAATTGCCAATGAAGATCTGAAGGCAGATGCATTCAACAGATATATGCGGTCTTTATCTCAGGAGAAATCTGAAAGATGCACTTAAATTTTCCAGCCTTCATGGAATAGCTTCTGTTTCCTTGGCAAGTCTGAAACATTTAAACTCTTTAATAGTTAAAGATGAATGTTCTCAAACTGGGAGAACTAGAGATCTTTTGCCTAGGGATATCAAAACCGTTAGAGTCTCTCTCCCTGCACAGTCTACCATCCTGCGGTCCTGACAGCAATTTGAGAAAAAGTAGAGCAAGTTGACCTGAGATTAAAGAAATGGTAAATATCTGTTTTCAGGCAACTAAACTGAGCCTTTGAGTCCAAATCAATTTCAGACTAGGAAACTTAAAATGTCTCCACGTAGGTGTCCATAGATGTCTAAAATCCTATTACAGGCAATAGAGCCTAGAAAGCATTTCAGCTCATGATAAAACAGACATCTAGAAGATGACTCAGCTGCCTACACATTGGTTTGCAGAGGCATTTGATACGTCTCGAGGTATGCATGATGTCAAATGGACCCTTGGGAGATTCTTGCCTTTGTAGAGCAGCAGCTAGAAGTGAGACAAGATTGAGAACATGGGAAGTGGCATTAAAGTCTCTGTGGTGTGAATGAATCATATCCCTCATGGTGGTCAGCTGAATCACTCCCCACATCTCCACCGACTACGAAGTCTCCTCCACAGACACCACTGGGCACTAAATTTATCAGCCTAAACCGATCTGTCTTAATCTTGAAAGGAATCCCATCTGTCAGAACCATTCAAGGAAAAAAAGATGCCACACTTAGATGATGCCAGCTTTCTCCTTCAATGTAGAGGCATTAGGCATCATGGTAATGAACCAGTGCAATGTGGTATCTTGTAGGGCAAATGGTATCAAACAGGCGGAGGAAGGTGGTGTTGCCTCCCTGCATACCATCTGCAATAGCTTTTGTAGCTCTGTTGTCAACATTTTAAAGAAGAAGATGGCGAAAGCTCTGGGGAAGGATTTCACAGAGAGCTACGAGACCTGGTCATAGCCTAGAAAACACTTAATAAAAGGCGTGGGAAATATTATCATGCGTTATTGTCGAGATTCACACCTGATTACATGGAAAGAAATTTCTGGAAGTAAAATTCTGCAAACTAGCAGGAAAATATTCAGAGAGATGCCATGTTTGAAAACTAAGGACTGACAAATTCAAACGCTTTTTCCCTGAATAAGAGGGAAGCTAGCACACAGAGATGGGGAATTTTTAACTCAGATTTGCCTAGCTTTTTCACAGCAATGCCCGAGGATGATTTGTTCTGGTGCTGAACAAGCAGTGTTCTGCAGGAGTTCAGAGCAGAGGAGCAGATAGGCCCACTGTAGCTGTGGGACTTACGACACTACGTAGTGGTGCTAACAAGTTAAAGAGTAACCCCCAGAAATGTCCCCGGGCTCTGCATGAGACCTCACAGACCTTGGGGAACGCACTAAGAGAGAGGGGAGAGAAGAGGCAAAGGCTGCCTTTTAGAAGAAGGCAGACTGTGCCAATTAGCAGAGAGATACGCTGAGGTGCATCTTGGTGGCAGTGCTTTTCCTTTCATCTTTCACAGAATACCCAGTCCCCCCCCAAAGCCATGTAAGAAGTACAACTAGTAGCACATCCCAATGTTTATCACAAGAAATTGCTACTAAGATTAAAGATTTTCTAGAGGAAACCTCAGGAAACATTCCATGACTAAAAAATTAAAACCAAACCTGTAACATTTAATATAGCTCTGGCAGTGGGCAGCGTAAAAGCAAGATATTCTTGAACAAAACCCGGCAATGAGTTGTCTCTGCTTAAACAGTGTCATCTAGAGAAGGACGATTTCCTCACAAGCTGAGGAATTATTTCCTTTTCGTGTAGTGAAAGAAAGGTAACAAGGAGCCGCTTGGATCTCCTCCATCTCCCACAACAGTGATTGCAAAATTGCTGCAGAATTCATGGGCATCTACGAGGGAATCAGAGGGGATTTGGGAGGAAAAACATTGTACATATAAAGTAATGTAATAATTACTAGTTTCAACTCAACATAATTACAAATGAGCTTCCACCAGCTACTAATTATCTTCTCGGTTACAAAGGCCATATTTTATTTAAATGAAGTGGAATTAAATGCTGGTAAAAGCTACGTACATAGTACTAATGAGAGAATGCATTGGAGAAGATGTATTTCCCCCTTTAGGCCCTTGAATTAAGGGTCTTGTTTTTAAAGGTACAGGAAGAAAGAGCACACAGAACTTGAGCATCCTACTGAGCATCTGAGAGACCCCAGGTCTAGCTTGGAAACAAATTTACTTTCTTTGAATGTGTAACAGACAGAACATGCAAAGAAATATAGTTAATTTGTGATGGAGCTAGTTGCTTTTGAGTCCTTTCTGAAAAAATCCAGCCCAAATAAACTTTTTGGTGGAGACCTTGGACCTCTCACGTTTCTTCAGGCATCCACAGTAAATGTACCTTCAGCATTTTCTGTAGTCATGGAGGTAAGCACATCTTTGTTGGGGTCTCTAGATGCCTAAGTTATGTTGGAGGAATATTTTGCCTGACTTCATCTAAGGAACTTACAAAATACCCCATGAATTGAAGTCAGATCTTTTCCCACACACAGGAAAGCCTAAGCCCAAGGTCTCACTCAAAACAGTGCTACGTTACATTTATCTGTGAAAATTAATTATGATTCCTAATCAAGACTATAGGAATAACATCTAAGGACTAAACAGAGCAAGACAGGGTAACTTGCAGTCCTTGCCTAAAAACTCCACTCTAAATAGACGAGGAGAAAAAGGCTGGAGGAAATGATACAACATGAGAGCAGAAGGATGTGATGACGCCCACCATATGAGATGGTCCACAATTCTCATTTTTAAGTTAGAAGACAAAGCTCATGGAAATAGAGGAGAAGACAAGAGATGCGTTGGGAGGGAAGACAGGAAGGAAGAAGGAAGAGATTATAAAGTGTATGCAAGAAAAGAAGTTGCAAGGATTGCCATTTTCCCAATACGTTACAAAGTATATAGGGTTAACGACGGACTTAATGCACCACTCGGACATAAATCCACAGTGAAATTAAAACATTGAAAGACAAAACCAGAAATACCAGGATGATCAAAACCAATTAAAATCTTGTAAGAATAGCATATCCATATAAATATTTTTGACATTTAAATGTCAAAATGATTTCATGACAACAATAGCTGTCAAGTGCAAATGCACTGAGCTTTCCATTCACCTTTTGAACAGCAATTTAATAAGTGATTTTAATATTTTTCCTTTCATAGGCAAGGGGTCTATGTTTTGTTTACAGGATTTGTCATTTATAGTCAAAAATGTCATTCTTATCATGAAACATTCATTTAATAAGTATCACAATCATCTAGATTTTGTTTATTATTTATTCCTACCATGCTGACTCTTCTTAGGACCAGGGCCACGGTGGCTAAGCACTCATGATCTTGCTGTGAGATACTCACTACTCCAAGCAGGTTTACAGCCGAAGACACGTAGCCTTGCCATAAAGCCCACTAGCATGGAGCTCCCTGGAGTCACAGACGTGGCAGTGGCAGCCTGCACAGGCATGTAGCCCTTGGCAAGCCTCTGTCAGTGCAGGCGCGATAGCTAAACAAACCCAGACACAACCGCAGCATACAAACCTTTACATACACACACGGTCTTCTTATTATAGCATAATGAATGTACATTATCTGTATTTGCAGCTGGTTCAGCTTACTCGTAATTATCTGGCTCATTTCTTGTACATCACACTGAATACATAAATGTAATATCCAGAGATGTAGCAGAATGATAAAAACACAAACATAATTCATATGACTAGAAAAAAATTAGAAGGCAATATTACTATGCTGATGAAGATGCCAAGCTGCAGAGCACATATTTTTTGGAAAGGCTTTTTTTTTCTTTTGTCTGAAAGAGGAATAGGCATTTGGCTTTAACCCTCTACTTTTACAGCCTGTTTTAGAACACACATGAAATTATTTTTCAGCATTTAGTTATTTGAACATTAAGCACCAGATGCTCAACACTCTATACTGTATATGAAATATATATTTTTTAAGTATCTCTGTTGAAACTCAGTAAAAATAAAAGCAGGGTTGTTTTTGCAGTTTCTCTAGATATCAACTTATGCCTCTTGTGTGTGTATTACATTTCCATGTGTGATTAAAATGATAGGTGTCTTGTGGTTTATAAAACTCAATCCTATTTACTTAGCTGTGTTTTTAATTGTGTGCTTTGCAGTTAAACTCTCTGTGGCACTTGTATGGTGAATGCTATAAAAATAAAATGAGTGACTGAATGTAATATTGGATAGGGATTACTGAAACGCATTTTAATGTATTTAAAGCGCGCTCATAAAACTTTTGTTGGACAGGCTAAAAATTCAAATTTCCTGGAGGTGAATAAACTTTTTTTTTCGTTCTTTAGCCACAGTGACATATGACTAGATGTTACAGTCTACCCGGAAAAATTAAAAAACTGGTTTATGCCACTATTTCCCTTCTGAGTTTCAGGTTGTTCTACCTTACAGCTATTTTCATCAGCCGTAGAAGAGCAGGTGATAAATGAGGCTCCTCTCCTTGCTTGCAGATTTGCTATTCTGGTGGCTATGTCACGGGAACGAAGGACTCAGAGCACCGGCTGTTTGAATTCTGCATCTTTTCAAACCACATATACATCTTACATCTGGAAATTCAAACATCCTTAAATTACTAGATGACATGGAATAAGAGATATATAATTATCGGGAAGTATATTCAGTACTTTGTGCTTTTATTGTTCTTATGCCCATGACTGGAACATGCAGAGCTTCAATTTTGATCCCATTCAGCTAACGCCTATACCAACACAAAACAAAAGATGGTCTCTGCCCATAGAAGTATATGATCTCAACAAGAGATTACAGAGAGATACAGGGTGAAGCATACATTATGCCAGAGGGAATGATAGACAGTAAAGCAGTCACTCTAAAAATACACATCCACTTTAGAGTGAAGTAGGCGATGCCCCCCAAAATGCCTCTTTCTCTCTAGAGACTATAAAAGGAATCCGGGGATTTGAGAACCAGATATCCACCTTACAGACGTCTAAAATAAGAGGAGATGAATGTCAAAGAGTCAGGATAGCTAATTATTGCCAATTTTCTCTGGGAAGCACAAAGATAAGACTTAAGGAAGGCTGTTTATATAAAAGAGAGCGAAGGAGTGGTTTTGTGCATATTTATATGGAGCTGATCTCAGTCAGATTGACACCCGCTATGGTACCTGGTCAGGCGCTTCCCAGTAATGCAATGATGCAAGCGATGATTTTTCAATGTATTTTTTTATACATAGTTCAATTTCCTCATTATCCTCTGCAGTAATAAGACAATGCTGTGTATATGGTAGAAACTTTATTAAGTTGCAGAGGAGCAAAATGTACAGCTACCGCTGCAGGTACTTCTTTGCTTTGTGAGTCAACTTACATGACTCATTGCAAACCCTGTATCATACTCCAGCTAGGAGCAGTGAAATTAAAACTCATGCTCTTTCTGGTGGCCTCTTTCCCCTCTACACCAGAACATGGGAGCTCTGGCCTCAGATCCCAGCTCAGCCGCAGACTCTCTGTGTGACCCTGTATGTGTTTGCGGTATGCCAGCTACACGGTGGGCTGAGCCCGTTCTTCACTCAGATCGCTCGCCCTCCTGAACATTTACTCCAAGTGCAGTCAAAGACTTACATCATGGTCTGGGATTGTCCTTTGGGAAAAGCCAAAGTTCTTGCTCATACAGTGTAAAATGACTAGGCGTGGTGGGACTGGATCAAGCTACAGCTAAGTCTACCGTCATCTTAAGTTTGCCTCTTTCTAAGCTTTTTGGGTGCTTTGAGCCTGAGCTGCAGCTGTGACAGTAGCTCACAAGACAGACAGAAAGTATGTGGAGGAGGCAGCAGCACACTTATGCCTATTTTTGACTTCTACAGTGTGGTTAAATACACAGCCTTTTGGTACCTATCTGGATATCCACCCTTATCACAGATCTTCACTTGCAGAATAGGAATCATACCAGCGCCTTTCTCTCCTTCTTTATCTGTCCTGGACTGCAAAAAGAGAAACAGCACAAATACTCTAGTGAGTAGTGAGAAGAACCTTTAGCATTTTTTTGGCATGTTTTTAGTAGGTTCAGCTCCTCCTTTTAGTTTCTGTATTAAGGCAGCGAAAGACTGCTGGTTGAGGAAGGAAACGCTGTTCTGTGTTGTGATCCTAAGGGTAATCACTAAACTCTTATACTTGCAATGAGCATAGTACCCTAAGTACTGAAATTACCCATTTACTGCACTTTAATTTTCCACAACACATCCAAATAGTGCATGAGCAAGATGTAAAGTCATGAGGGAAATGGCATAGCTGTTGGAAAGCCATACTTTAAAAAAAAAGCAGACTACATGCTGCTAACTACAGGAGAGATGAATATTTCTTTACACCCACTTTTTACATTTTCAAGTCATTATGTAGGCACAGCCTGAGGTGCTTACATGTTCTTTGCCTGTGTACAAATCTTCAGATTTTAAAATGGAAAGTATTTTTACTTGTTGCTTCATGTTATCTTGTAAGCAAAGCAGTGAACTTTGACAATACTAAATTTTGGGGCTTAATGTGGGCTGGGGGCACAAACTGAAGATGAATGTTCAGCCTAAAGGGAGAGACAGGGAGCACTCCGTTTGTTTCCCCTTGATGAACAAGGGGATGCTGGCCAAAAAGAAGCACAATCTTTGAAGAAAAGGATAAGCTGCTGCTCTACTAACAGCATTCTTCTGTCAATAAATAGACAGGAATATAATTTTCAAAGATAGTGAAGAATATAAATTTAATTTTTATTACCTTGTTCTGCACATCATAGCTAATCGTTGCGCTTGGATTTGGACAGGATTCAAGGGATTGTGAATGGGTGACTCTTCTGCAATTTTTTTTGTAATGTTGTATTACAGGCGATGTTTCCAGTAAAAACAAAGCATCCCACCCAGTCACAAGAAACACTGAAAGCAAGCTTAGCAATATTCTGGTTTTGGAAAAGTACTCTCACAACAGGTCGGAAACAGCACAATGTTGACGAGCTCTGTCGAGGCTCTTGCTTATATTCTCAGCTGATAGAAGTTGTGACTCTTGTGCCGAGCAGAGCTGGACAGAACATGGTTTACGGAAACTCAGAGTCTGTTCTGTGATGACATTCTTTAATTACTGATCACAAAATTAAGCCTCATTTTTAGGCATCCAATAATAAGCAGTTAAGCATTCCTGACTCCAGAGATTTACAGATACTACAGCGATAAAATCCATGCTGCAAGGTCAACATAACACAATGGTTTCTAACTAACTCCTTGGTTTCTTTCACTGTTGACCTTTGAAGAAGAGCTAGCTACAGCATGTGACGTGTAATAGCCCTGCCTCACAAGGCTGTTATTTCATTACTGATTATAACATACAAAAAAGCTTGGTACCGCTTTCTGGCACATACGAAAACAATAATGGGATATAAAGCTCAATATTACTGATTTTTTTTTCTAGGTCTTTATCAGTTCGCTGTAGATTAATGCACTTGTAGGATAATCTAATGAATGGGGGGCATTTGAGGCAAGTAGTTTTATCAGTTCAGTTCCTTCTGATGTATAAGTAATTTAGGGACAAGAATCAGAAGTGTTTTGCCTGGTATCTGGGCATGCTTGCTGTGGGTTGATGTCACCACTGCTAATGGTGTCACCACTGCTAACGGTGTCACCACTGCTAGAGAGGAGCAGCTCTGCAACCTCCCGGAGGGATGGCTGGACAATGGCGCTGGACGTGCTGTCTTTTTGACTGACTCAGTCATCCCTGGGGGCAGGAGAGCAAGGGGGAGGTGACAGAAAGGGCAGTTTGGATGCAATAGTGGGAAAGTTGGGAGCAACAGTGTGGGGTTTTAGGCAGGTGATCTAAAACAGAAAAAACAGAAATTACTTATCTCCTCCTTGCTGCAAGGAGCATGTGCAGAAAGCTTCCTCCCCTCTATCCCCTTCCCCTTTAGAAAAACTCAGCCACTATTTGCCTCCATTTGCTTGCGCCCAGTTGCCAGGCCAGAGACTCCAGCTGGGCATTGTATATCCTGCAGCATCAATGAGACTGAGCAACTCCAGACACGCTGCCTGTCCCCCTCTTGGCAGCAAGTGATACTGCCTGTCCGTCAGCCCCGCTCCCCAAGTGTGACTTTGTCAGTTTGCCTTTGCTGCACACCCACTTACAATCAATCTGCCAGGTATAGGTATGCCATTATTGTACAGTTACAGCACTGAATATGTTTTATATATTCACCCAGTTTATTTCATCTTCTGTTCCTACAAAAATACACTCTTAATTCAATATAGGCAAAATCACTCCATTTCTCTCAGTTCTTCGGCTTCATTTCTGGTGCTGGTATTTATCTTGTCAAGCCGAAGTAACAAAACACGTTTACCAGCTGCAGTTGTAAGAATTGTAAATGAGTTTCTTGCTTTGCTTAATTTCATCAGACCAGGAGGCTTGGTAGTACCATCGTAACAGGAATTTGTAGTGACACAGCACTGAAATAACTCCTGCGTCAATTTGTTTGTATCAGGGCAGAAGTTTTTTCGGTGTGAGAGAATCCCAGGGGAAATCAGGAGTAATACCAAGCAGATAGAGAGGGAAAAAGAGCTGTATCACTTACTGACTCCAAGGCACCTTGCTGAAATACTAGCTACTTCTTTTTGCACCAGAGGGAACTGTGCTGAGAAATACCTTTATGTGTCCATTGCTCCATTCACTGATTTGATAAAAACAGAACAAAAAAATTACATTTGGTGCCTGATTCTTCAAACTCTTATGCAACTGCTTAATTACAGGTGTTTGCAAGAGCCCCAGTGACTCAAGCTTAGATGTGTGTTAAGTAGTTGTAGTGTTAAGGCTACAAGCGTATAATGCTAGCTTCTTAAAATATTCCCCTAGAAGTGAGGGTCAGTCCATCCATGAGATTATTATGAGTGAAGTGCTCGAATCAATCTTACCATATTTAATCAACAAGTACAAAAAGCATTCTTTTTGAAGCATGAGGGCCCATATACTAGGAAAAGCTTGAATGCTTGTTTCTTACAGAGAAAACTTAAGATACCCAAAATTCAAACAGGGAAAAACAAGGACACCTCTATCAAAGCAGGACTTTGCTGGTTTTTTCAAAGTAAAAATCAATTGTAGAATACAGCTGTGAGGACCACAAGATCACAAAATATATTGGATTTAGATGCCAGACAGCTATAAAAGCTTTTTTGAATGCATGGACATCCCAGGGCTTCTTATTCACAACAGTCTCTTTAGTGTCTATTTTTTCCTTTTCTCAGCAACAAAACAAGCCTAAAAAAAAGCCAAAAAGCTGTAATGTCATCCCTGCTAGTACTGCAGCATAATGACCTAAAATTGAATAGATTAGCTTAAATTGAAACATTTTTTGGCATCGTAACAGAGCCATTATGGGATATTTCGTTACCATAGAAGCACAGGTAATGAATGAGGCACTGTCACTAAATCATGAAACCTGAAATAAATGAATACAGACATTGGAAACATAGCCTCATGCATTACATTAAAGGACCAATCTCACTGACACACCACTGGCTGTAGAATATAAACTCTAACTTAACTGAGTGGGCAAATCTAAAAGACAAGTTGTGCCTAGATGTCATTCAAATAAAAAATTAGTCTTTGTTCAATGTTTGGAAGGAAAAAGAAGATGTGAAGTTTTAAGAACGTGCTGCTATATATTTGCACTTCCCCTCTGTTAATCAAATATTCTTAAATAAGCAAATAGTGCTGCCTAAAGCGTAACATTTAACAAAGAGGGCAGAACCACAGCAGCTACTACACCACTTAGGCAGAATCTGTAACTGCTAGAAATAACTGTTTTTCTTGCACTTCTGTTTTCTGAGTTTTAAGGTTAAATACTATTCTCTTGTTATTGTTTTTTCCTCGGGGTAAATATGGAGGAGTCCTTTGCCTTTTCTATCAGTTTTGTCAAGAGCTACGAAAAGAAGTCTCCACTCTGCTTGACCACATTGAAAAAGCTCAGCTTCTACTGCCACTATCCAAAAGGTGAAAATCATAGGTAGCCTATATGAAGGTCTGTGCAGCGAGGCAGGGGTGCGTGTGCTGGTGTTTTCTCTTTCCCCCACACATGCAAATTTAGTATCAGCACCCACAGGAGCAAATTCGAAAGTCTGAATCTTCAACAAACTTGCGAATGCACAAAGCTGGCCCTTTCGACTCCCTGATTTTCAGCTTACCCTTCTCATCCCTCGTTCTTCCTTCTGCTCCCTGTTTTTCCTCCCAGTATCCCTCACACACAGACTCCCCTACTTTGATAAAGAAGAAGTACACCAGTGTGAATTTAAAACTCTTGTAAATATTTCCACTCCAGTAATTCTGAACATATTTGCTTGGAATTAAGTAAGTTTTTCGTTACTGCATATGTTGCCAATTAGGGAACACAGTGTCCTCCCAGCTAAAGTTTATTACAGCGATGTGAAGTATAAATATCATAACTAGAGAAACAGAATGAAGAATAAGGAAGGATGCAATCTAACAACTTTGGTGTTTACCTAAGCCTTAGCAATCTGACACCTACCTCACGACAGTTATGTGAAGATCAGTGTTATACATGTTAGAGGAGAGGTGAGATCCAAAGCTAGGGTTATAAGACACAGAGCATTTATTACATACATGACTGGTCTCTGAAGGTGATTGACAGCTTTATCAATCAGGACACGAGAAGAGGATCTGGATTTGAGCTGTTACATTTGCAGGACTAGAGAATCAGTATATCTACAGTAGAATTTAGGAAATATTTGTTTCTGTATTGCAGTCATATTTCAGCCACCTTCCACTAACAGAAGTTAACAGCAATATGTTAATATTCCTTGTTTCTGGTTCTATTATTACAGTGTTATAAGAGCAATTAAGAGAGAATTACATTCCAGTAAAGCTGGTAATTATAATCTCATCTTCCATCCTACCCCTGAAATATCACAACTGGTGTCATGTCTCCGCCTTACAGGCGAAAAGGAAACAAAAAAATCTGTAAAATTCATCCTAATTCCTTTTGTCCTGATGAGAGTTTTACAGAACAGGAGATACCAGCAAGCAGCTGAAATAAGAAATGTTGCAAGTGGCACTCTCCACACAAGAAACAGTGCTGTTTAGATTAGAAATAAGGAAGAAATTTTTTACAATGGGTGTGCCCCCCAGTACATAGGCTGGGGGTGCACAAGAATCTGGGAGGGGGCGCAGCCAGGACAGCTGACCCCAACTGACCACAGGGATATTCCATGCTTTATAATGTTATGCTGAGAGATAAAATCTCATGAAAAGGATGATGCAGGGACATTTGCGGTTACGGCATTTGTCTTCCCAAGTAGCCATTACACATGCTGAGGCGCGACTTTCTGGGAAGTGGATAAACGTCTGCCTGCTGATGGGAAGTAGTGAATGAATGTCCTATTTTGCTTCGCTTGTGCGCACAGCTTTGCTTCACCTATTAAATTGTCTTTATCTCAAGCAGCAAGTCTTCTTGCTTTTGCTTTTCTGATTCTCTCCCCCATCCCACTGGGGCGGTAGTGAGTGAGTGACTGAGTAGGGACCAGGATCAACCCACCACAAGAATACAGAAGAGGGAGACAAAACTGAGGCTCCGAGATGACATTTTTGTATTTCCTGATGAAAGGAGGCAAATCCCGAGGCTGGAAAGGGCAGGTGACAGCTCACATTAAAAGCAGGTCCTATTCCATGAGTAGCATCAAAAGTGACTTCCGCCACATTTTTCTATGGCTGGATAGCAACTGAGACGAGACTAGTCTTCTCCTAAGAAACAGGATTTAGAAACTTTGTGATTTTCCATTTTAGAAGTCCTAGAAATATTTCTATATTTTGTAAAGGATATAATGAATTATTGATGCAATATCCTTTTGGCAATGTTCTTAACAGCTTTTTTAATACTGTAAAAAAACTCTTCGCGGTCAGATTTTTCTTCAGAAAACTAAAGAAAGAAGTAGGCTCGTAGTTCACCTAATAAATATACATAAAACTTCTCTTTGTGTCTGTAAAATCAAATTGCACTGAAAGATCACATTTTAAAATATTTGGCTTTTCTCTCCATTGATCTGAAGAAAATACTTTGCGGATTGACTGTCATCCTACTGTAATATCCTTAGGTGATAACACGTAAGTAATCCCGGTCATTTTAGTATTGATAGAATCATAGAATCATAGAATTGTTCTGGTTGGAAGAGACCTCCAAGATCATCTGGTCCAACCATTAAAAAGAACGACTACTGTATCAGCTACTTTTTTGCACAGAAGACATTTGTAATCTGCAGAACCCAATTACTATTTCCAAGCACTGGGGATTGCAAGACAAGGAGGCACTGCTACATGGTACGGGGCACGAGTGGCGCGGGTCTCTGTGGGTGGAGGCAGCCCCATATAGGCATTTCTCTGAGACCCCCCACTCCCTCGCTGCTGCTTGGAGCCTGGGGAAGGTAAAGGGGACCAGAACAGGGGAGGAGAAGGGACCAGACGTTTGAAACAGAAGTAATTTGAAACCTTAAAAAAGCAAATCCAAGACCCAGGATCATATTTTCTAGATTTGGCAACCGTGTTTGCATTGTAGACCACTTCTTCATGTGTATGGGTGCACGAGCCATGCACACACGTGAAGCCTTCTGCTCACCCTGCCGCGTACTCCAAGGAGATACCAGCCTGCAAAGTGCTCTGCGGCCAATAAACAAATTCTTCAGAGTGTCTGTCATTTGGAATAAAAGTGCCCTAATGTAGCTGCATTTACGCTAAAAGGACAGGATGGAGATCTTGAAATCATAAGAGAGTATGCACCAATTTGTTAGTCTTTCAGAGCACCGCGTACTAGCACAGCAGCCACCAGCCAGGGCAGGGGAGGGGAGATGCTGCTTCCGTAACTTCACAGCTATTTCTTTTAAAGCAGACTTATAAAAGCTCAATGGAAAGTGAAAAAAAAAAAAAAAATGCTGTAAAGACCTTCTTGACTTCACCAAAGACTACAGTCAGGAGCATTCAACAGCTTAAAACTGCCTTGCCTGCTGTCCCCAGATCAGCTGCTTCTGCCCAGTTTCTTTGAGCTGACTACGTTGCAGCAATAAATTTCACCGCCTGGATGGGGATAAAATGGAGAATCCCTTCCACCCCAAAAATACAAATGAGCACAGTTGTGCCACAGAGGCAAGGCAGGAGGGAAGAACACAAACACTCATTCTTCGTATTTCTATGCACCTAAATATATCATAGCTTTCCTACAAAAATCTCTCGTAGAGACACTGTTTATTAATTACACTACCAAACGGCACAGTGAGAAATACTGGCTGTAGGCTGCCATCTGCCGTTTTGTGCAATGAAAGGTCACCTGTGAGCAGATTTTATCACAGTACGTTGCCGCTGTAAGCAGTGTGACAAATCCTCTCCCACAGCAGGCTGGGGGCATCCCATTCCCACCAGTGGCAGCTGATGAAGTTTCTGGAAGCCAGTGGGTTTTCTGAACCTGACTTATTGCTCCCCAGAACTCTTTAAAAAGACATCACTTTGCACAGATACTGCTTTTCTCTTAATACTAAGTTAAAATGCATATGCTTTGGTGCTTACTGTCAGGTTATGAATCTTTCAGCCACACAAATACGCACACGTGTGTGGAATCCCCATGGAAGCCACGCTAATAGGCAAAGTCTAATTTTTGTGGAACTTCATGACACGTGTACAACTTGCACATTGTTTTCTTGCAGTAGGACTGCAGCTTTATATTCATCAGATGGCATGCCCCGAAGGTTCTCCATCTGTTTTCCTGGGCTATTAAAATCATTTAATGACTTATTACAGCTCAGAATACAAACATTTTATTGGGTTCAAGTGCAGCATGTAAATTAAATGAACCTGTGCTGATGAGGAGACATTGGGTCTCTTATTTAGCTAGCATTTACGTTAACATGTGCAAGACAAGTGCTTATAGAAAATTCTAGAAATAAAAGCCAGGCTTGTGTGAATCAGTAGCACTTTTGCCAGCAACTTCAATGAGTTCAGGATTTCAACTGATATATCTTGGTCTCGGTGCACAAATTCCCAAGCCTGCAATGAGCTCTGCGTGTACAGACTCTCAGACTGCAGATAGTGCCGTTAGTTTTGCAAGGGAAAGTAGAGGTCATGAAACTGTCTCCATATTTATCATATTCTCAGAAAAAGCCTCTAGTGATCATTTCAGTATGTACTGTGTACCTCCATCTTGTGGTAGTTACCGTTTCAGAAATAGTACTATTAATACTTCAATTCTTCATCTGGATCATTCACCAGATTTTAAAAAGTCTCATGAGTCCTTATTACAAGCAATGTTAAACTTCATTTGTTCCAAAAAATACATGGCAGAGTAACTGACTACCTAATGGGCCAACAAGAGAGTTGAATTCTGAGCATCACATTCATGACGCTGTAATCAAAAGAATATTGTCAAGATTAAAAGACCTTATACTAACTTACTTTTATGTTCTCTACAGCCCTTTGCAGAATAGATATAATATTTATAATGTGAAAGGGTCTTTGCTTGTTTGTTTGCTTGTGTGTTTTAATGGATCCCAGTGGAAAGTAGAGAAATCCGTGGTAATAGGTATGTATATGCATTCATAAGTACATGGTTGCATTTGCATGCACGTATTTTACGATTTCTGAGAGAAAGAGAATAGGGGTTTCAAATAAAGCTTTTGGAAGCTAATAGTGTTGTGAAATTTCCTGAGGCTTGCTCCAATAAGAGTCTTCATCAACTCAAGCAAAATTTGTTGGAGCCTTCTTAATTCTATTGTCTCTTCTTCAAAACATTGAACCTGTTAAAACTTAACATGACACTTGTCAATTGCTTGAGCTGACAGGAACCTCATGAAGTTCAGCAAAAAAGCAAATGCAGAGTCCTGCATGTGGGATGGAATAATCCCATGCAGCAGGGCAGGCTGAGGCCCTGCTGGCCAGAGAGCAGCTTTGCAAGAAAGGACCCAAAGACTCTGGTGGACAGCTTGAACATGAGCCGCCAATGCACCTTCGCAGTGCAGAAGACCAAAGCGTCCTGGACTATATTAGCAGAAGTTAAGTCAGCAGGTCAAGGGAAGTGATTATATTATAAGTGATTGCACTTGTGAAACCACATCTGGAGTGCTGTGTCCAGTTTTGGGCTCCACAGTAGAAGACAGACACCAACATACTGGAACAAGTGCAGCAGAGGCCACCAAGCCAGTTTGAGGCTGGATAACATGATGTGCATGCGAGGTCTGGGCTTATTCAACCTGGCGAAGAGAAAGCTGTTGGTGGGGCGATCTTACTGCTGTGAGCTACACCAGATGGGAAGGTGTAAAGAAAGATTTTTCTTGAAGGTACACAGTTACAGAATGAGAAGCAACAAGCACAAATTGGAACACAGAAAAATCTGAATAGCTATAAAGAAAAAGGTTTTTACTATGAAGGTGGTACTAGAACAGGTTTTCCCAAGAGGCTGTGGGATCTCCATCCCTAGAAATATTCAAAAGCCAACTGGACGTGTCTCTGAGCAAACCCTGACTCTGCTTTGAGCTGGGGAGTTGGACGAGACGCCTCCAGAAGGTGCCTTCTGGCCTGCCTGATTCTCTCCTTTGGTTTCTGAAAACTTTTCTTATTCACACAGCAGTAACAACATGATCCAGAAATTCTCTACTGGCTCTCAGGCACTTCAGCAGCTAAGGAAGAAACAGCACATGATACTGGAACAGAATATTCACTTGGAGCTGTGAAATCCATCAGTTCTCCGTGCGCGCAATGAGACAATTCCTACCAATGCGCCTTTATAAAATGTTTGCTTCTCGTGTGTGTGTTGGGGAAACAGCTACCTTTCTGTTATTTAAACGCTGCTCTTGGGCATCATCTGTAAATGGCTTTGCCAGTCTAAGAGCAGAACAACAATATGAGCTGTCCCTTTAGCAGATAACATGAACAGTTAAGGTTTTCCAGTTAGGGGAAAGCAATTAAGAAACTCCCGTGTCACTCCAATAGGGATGATCTGTTGTTAATCAGACACAAATCTCACCTTAAATAGATAAATAGACAGATTATTTCTAAGTAGAACACACCCATTAACAACACTGGGGGCATGTTTTATAAAAAACAGTTGTTCTCACTGAGTCTGCTCTGTGCTGCAATTAGGCTGGCCTAAAGTGCCTTCTCCTTCTCCTGGCCCATGAAGATGTGGGGAAGGGAATTTTTGGCAGCCTACAGAATTATTTCCTTTCAGTCTGTGGGAGAGGGAAGTTTGAGGGGCATCATGAGGAATTTTATCTTTAAAAAACAAGGTTGCAAATGCAGTTTTCAGTATCCATTCTCCTCTGTCAACTCTGGCACTTATATTGCCATCAGGATAAACCAAAAGTGATCCTCAATTACATAGCAGTATCATATGCAAAAATGTACTAATATAAGACTAAATATTATTATAAAGTAATTCCTATATTCAAATATGTAGCTTTGTATGTATTTTTATTAATGAAAGGTTTTTATCACAGCTAATGAAAATGCTAAGTAAAATGCCTCTCATCTGTCTTCATGATAAATCAAATCCTAGTGTTATTTTGAATGACCTAGGCACCTTCAGACTGATAAACTGAGCATCTCAACTGACAGTCAGTGGACTTGTCTATTAAGTCCTGGGATATGCGATATAATTTGTATTTGCTATGGAAACTCCATTGGTGCCATTCTCAGTAGGCTAAAGTAGATTTTAGGATGACCTCTGTTGGAAAAACTCATAGATTACAGATAGTGACAGAGATTTTTTTTTTTTTTTCATTTCACCTCTAGAATCCAAAATTAAGGGTTATAATTTAAAATCAGTTGCCAGTTGAGAAGAACATATGAAACCGTGTATCAATGCCTGTAATTGGCACGTGTAGTGACAGCTCCATGAATAATGTATGAGCAACAGTGATTGCCAATCATATTTGGAGTCTCTTAAATGTAGCTCTGACTTCATTTGGTCTGAAATTGGAGGAAAGCAGTAAAGTTTATGGGGCATGAAGTACTGCAGTTTCTTGTTACATATACAGGCTTCAAAGAGTATTAAGAGTGCTTTCTGCCAGTCTTTATGTATAAAAGGAATGTTAACTCCTCTGGGAAAAAAATACAGAACTTGGGACTTACATTTGGAGTATTTCTCATTGAAGAAATAGTGTAGTAAAGATAGATACTTATTTCAGACAGACCTTATGTCTTTATTTCAGAACTGAGTTCTGCCTTGATTGTTGGTTATCTTCACAAGTAGCTATGTCTAACAAATATTTGGTTTCTATGTACACATAGAGAGGAAACAGGTGACACCAGAACTGTTATTTTTAATTTATTGTAAGTCTTTCAAATTTTGGTAGCTTTCAGTCCTGTAAAAATGTCTTCAGTGTTCAACAGACTACTGATCTCTCAGCTTTTAAAGTATCAATTCTTAGTCCTGGAAGAACAAAAAAAAACACCACCCCAAAACCCAAAAAATTACCCAACAAAAAAAACCCCGAGATAAAAGCATCTAGGGAGCACCTAAGAAAACTGGTGATTTTCCAAGATCCCCCACTGCCTCCTTCTATGTAAGCAAGGCGTCTGGTAGCAAACACTACTTTGATCTCCTGAGAGAGAGGGTCTTCTCCATAAATCATGATGGCAAGAGTAAAAAGAAAGCAACGCATTCCTTTGATGCTTTGCCAGGCACAGCTGCTGGTCTGGGTGTTTATAAAAGTAACCCTCTCCGAACACATTGAGCTGCAGCTCCCCAGCTTTTGGATTAGGAGCCCTGTAGAGCATCGCTGTGTTAAGATGCTGTTGTCCTACCCACGGCATGTGGTAACTTGCCTGCTCTGAGGGATGGGAGCACGTTTGATCTGAAAGTTTTGAATGGCTGTATGCTTATATCTGCTTCCTTATTTCTCTGATGCCCTTTCTCACAGGTAGATCTTTTTCTCATCCTCAGTTTACTTCTCTAGTGCTGTACAGCTCCTCCGCACCCTGCAGTTCCCTTAACTGGGAGAAAACAAGCTGTCAGCACCGCCACAAGAAGCCTGTTGCCAGGGCAGAGGCACGTCTGCTTCTCTTCATCATGAGGCGCCAAGTCAACATTTTATGTATGTTCACTGTATTAAGAGCAAGGTGAGACACATACTTCAAAAAGTAGAAAGAGAAAGGATGGTTCAGGAGGTGTATGACAGGCTAAACATGGTGCGTAAAGGCCACGGACATGGGATGCATCTGGTAAAAACCAGGAGTGATCTGAGTCTAAGACAGAAACAAATACCTCGATATTTAATGAGAGAAAAAAAAAAAAAAGTAAAGAATGAGAAAAAAGGAAGAGGCAAACTACAAGAACTGGAGCTTCAGCATTACTACCATGATATTTTGTCAGAAGCAAAGTGGTAAATAGGGGAACTGGCAGTTTGTCAAGGGTATCTAATACCAAGATTTCTCAGTGCTAAGTCTTTCTAGGAGAAGCACAAATGCTTAGGCGCTTCAAAGGTAAGGTAACACAGAAGAACAAGACATGGATATTAATGTAAGGCAAACAGATACATGATTTGAAAAAGGAAAGTCAGGCAGCTCATTTAAAGGCAGGGAGAAAAAAAGAAGGAAAAAAAAACCCCACCAAGCAGTGCTTTTAGGTAAATTGACTTTCACAGCTGAACCTTTTTCTCCTGTCCCTATAGTAAATGCTCGGTCAAGCACTCAACTTCTGCCACTTTGCTGACTGCTCCTTACTACCTTTTGGCCTCTTTTGACATTCACACTTCTCACAGTTCATGCAAAACATATCTACCTGTCTGTTTACCTCTCTATATGTACACACACACACACAGATACACAGAGACAACATCCTTGCCCTTTGGTCTGATCTTTTCTTACTCACCTCTGAATTCTGTTGCTCTGATCTGCCACTTACAGTTCAAGTCACTTGCCTTTCATTTCACTCTCATGCATGATGCTAACCACTCCTTTCTCCTGTTCCTCTACCCCTTCTCCACCAGGGATGACCAATTAGTGATGATCTCTCAGCTAGATTAATCTTTGCAACTAGAATCTTCTACACATTGATATATCCTTTTGAGGACAACACCAACTAAACATAGGATGGAAGAAAAGGGAGGCAGTTGGAAATCTTAGATTTTTTTTTTTTTAAATTGCATTCTTCTTTCTAATTCTTTTTTGTCTAGGTAGAAAGCAGGTTTTTTGCTAGAGAGGTAGAAAACTTCTTTGTTTGTATGGCAGCTATTACTTTGACAGTGGCATTGCAAGCAAATTGCAATGGAGACAATATATGTTTTGCCCCAGAAAACTGACAGAGTGTATAAGGGAAATTGGACATGTGGATTTCCCCACAGCATTTAAAGTGATAAAGGGGATGGACTTAATTCTCACCAAGGGACAAGAAAGTTAGACTGCTCTATGGCAACGTTTTAAAGAGCATCAGGAGAGGCTTTAAGATCAATAGATATTTAAAGGATAGCCATTGTATGAGATAAATGTTTTTGGAAGAGAAAAAAGTATTGAGAAAGAATGTAGGTGCTAGTGGAAAGTTCACTATTGCTTAAACAAGAACAACAAAAAACCCAGCCCCAAAAAAACAGGGTTCATGCGCTTCTGGCACCTTGAAAATATTTGCCCAAGTCAGTGGGAGTTTTGGCTGTGTGCACATTTTTTTCTATTAAGCATAGAGCTGAAAACCACTTCCTTGTCTTATTTACAGAACTGTAATTGGAAAAAAGAATTTTCTTTTCTAACTTACTCTGTAACAGTATCATCAGTCAAGCAAACAGTGACACAAAGAACATAAAGAAATGCAAGTTGGGCAGCAGTATTTAACCTCTTCACTGCTTACAAAATATGCTTTTTTTGTCTCCATATGTGCTAGTTCATTAAAAATGTCTCTTTCTTATAAGCAATAGAATTGAACCAGTATGGAAATACTAGGTTGACCTTTCAGCCCTGCTGTAATCATGACCTTAGCTATTCCATTAAGGTAGAAAAACTGTCTCAGGGACTGTGTCTGCAAATGCACCAGCGGGAGAATTTTGTCTTTTATAGCTGTCAGAAAACATACTGGGATATTCCATTTGCTGGATAAAAAAGATGATGCTTCAATGAGAAAGGGTTATGAAAGCTATCCCAGCAAAACAAGCCAGTGAGGCAGCACCTGGAATAAGCACGAAGCAAGAGCAGCCGCCCAAGTGTGAACTGGCACTATGTAAAAGTGATGAAGAAAAGAAATTCTGAGCCTTTGAAACAACTCCAGTCAGCCTGAAATAATCCAGACTGCTATTCCAGTAATAATACTCCTAAATAAATTGTTACTGTTCCAACAAGCAAAGCAATCAGACTTTCTTTCTTTTCTCTGATGAAACCATATATACTGATTCCCTTTTATCTGTCCATCAAAATACTCTCTTCTGAGCCACAATGATTCATCCTTTAGGATTGAATTCTCCCAATAAAATTTCAGTTAATAAATAGATCCTTTGGTGGTAGAACACATTGCCTGTGAGTTTTTCAAACAGTCAGGATGAATATTTAAGTCAATTTTATATAGAAACAATACTAACAGTTGACCAAGGTCTACAAGACCTTTTCTCCTCAGTAACAAAGTGCTTAGAAATGACATATTTTAACTTGTTAATCTGATCTTCCTTGTATGGAACACTTTATAGTTAAATACAGAAAATAAATTTGACTTAAAATCTGTGTTACAATAATAAGCATTCTTTTTTCAAGTACACTGCAAAGATCAAGGAAAGATGCATGCTGTGTGGTAATGTGCTGCCAATATTTTAACAAAGATCTCTAAAAAAAAAGTCCTTCCTTTGCTCATGCTAAACTTCATGGACTGTGTGCTACACAGCAATAAGTTTGTAAAAATCTTTTCATTTAACCAAAAATATTCTTGCTTAGATGTGCAGAAAGAAAGGAATCACAAAAAGAGGAAGAGTCATTTGAAATTAGCTTTTGCTGGCAATTTTTATTTTGTGTTCTGAAAAATAAATTGGTAGGAAGTCAAAGAAATCCACCTGTGGACAACAACAGGGATGATAATCCATGTCACAGATAGGATAAGATAGGGGTAAATTCATGTCACAACCTTCTGATGCCAGATGCACAGAGAATGCAGGTTTAGCTGAAGCTCAGACAAGAAAGTTTCAAGCAGTCGTTCTTCTAATTTTAAAGATTTTGATTCAGTAGTGCTGTCCAGGAAAGTAGCCATCTCACAGTAGAGGCTTCTGAGAATGTGAATAGCTATCATTTGACATGAACTGCATTTGAAAATAAAAGAAGCCAGAACTTATGCAGAATTTAGGCTCCCTAAGTTCAAAATTGCAGTTCTCAAGTCTCTGTTTAGCCGCTATCTAGTCTTGATAATGTCATGGCTTTCAAAATAAGAGTTGCTCAGCAATTGAGCCTCACACTCTACGAGTTTTGGCAGATCATGTCCAGAATCACTTACGGTCTAGAAATTAGTTGTTCCCCTACCAGTGCCTAGTAATCATTTCAATTCAGTAAGCGTACACTGAAAACAACTGTCATAAATCCATGGATGCGTTACACAGTGACAATAATTTTCTTTAAAATAGTGCTGTTACTACCTTGTCTCCTCAGCCTCTACTCCAAATTTCTACAGAGAACTCAACTAGTTAAGTCACACATCCAAGGAAAGGGAGATTGAGGTCTACTTGCTATGTCTTCTTGAGATTATCTTAATCAGTAGACTCTTCTAGCTGACAGTAAGTACACAGAGGGAAAGACCTTGGAAGAACATGTTAGCAGTCGTTCCCATTCTTTAATCAGTCAATGTTACTCTGAGCTTTGTGCAGAAATTATCTCAAAATTCATTGCATCAGAGACAGAGCACAAAGACCATGAGGACTATTCTGTATCCCTTCCACCACAGGCCTTTTAATGAGTGACTTCAACGTTGCTGACGAAAGAACAAGGTCTGTGTATGAAGACATCTCAGATGAAAATGCATCTACTCCAGATTTATTGCTTGCTTTGTTTTCCTCATTTGTTGCTTTTAGAGTCACCTACAGGGTGGTCTCCATTTTGATTCCCACTCTGATGCACCAGACTCTTCCCATGTCCTATAGTGGGATCTGAAAGCATTCCTGGACATGAAGTCCCTTTTTGGAATCAGAATATAACAACTCACTGATGAATCAAATGTCTTACTTCCCATCTATGATCAGTCCATAGAGGAAGAGACCTTGTAAAGGACTGCTTATAGATGTTTTTGCTGAGAATTGGTCTGAAGACTCCGGGTTACTGCAGTTCAGTCTGATTCATTTCACAGACAAAACATTCACTCCTCAGTGATATGTGTATGTGTCTGGGTAATGGGATTAAGTAGTAGCCTCGAGATGAGCTGCAGGAATTTCTCCAGATCAGAAGCAAGGCCATCGCTCTATCTTCGTCTTCGATCTAGTAGAAGAATTATAACGAGCCTCTTAAGTTTCCCTTTCAGCAGATCACTAGCATTGGACATCACTAAATTGCAGTGATATGAAGAATTATAACCACTAAAACCAAAATCAAAATGCTTTAAAGACTGCCTGTAATTTCTCTGTGCTCACCAAACATTTCCAAACTCATTGAATATAAGCCTTTTAAACTCCTTTTTGTCACCACTGATCAGTAATTCTGAATCTTCTGCTCACAGCTGAGGTACTGCTTGGTATATCATGAGGCTCCTGAGGTGGTTTGTTGAAATAGTTGAAGAAACACGCATATTTGGGAAAAGTTGGGTTGGAGTTGGAGTTGTGAACAGCATCATTCAGACTTAGTTACTGTTTCAAGATTCATGCAAGGATCCATCTTTCTAAGGAAATTCCAGAAGATTTAAGGTTTGATTTCTCTATGATGCTTTTCACCAATCTGTTTCCAAGATTGAGACATATTGGCTGTGATGATAAGTGTGCAGTCAGCATCCCCCAGTATCGCAAATACCTGGTGAGTCACACGGAGCTTTGGACAGTGTAGATAGTACAGAAATTTTCAGCAGAGGAGAAAAAACAATGAAACCTAGGAAAAAGTTCATACTTATTAAAAACCCAGAAAAGAAAGCTCAGTTTATGGCATGTTCAATGCTCCCTTAGAACAAAACTCATACCTCCCTGGAAGACCTGGGGCACACTAGGAGGAATGATGAGTGTGGTCCTTCGAACAGTTCAGTGTGATCATTTAAGGGGGTCAGGATGCAGAAAACAGCTACATATTGGACTGTTATTTCAGTACATCTTCAACTGGAAGACCTGCCTACAGTGCATCCTATTACTGATTTTGTTCAGAACAAAACTTCTCTCAGGCTCTTGTCCTTTAAATATTGACTGTCTTATTGACTCAGCTCCATTTACCCTTTCAGACCCAAGGTCAGCAAGCTACCAAACTCAGTTAGCCTGGAAGATCCATTAGCTTAAAGAAATTCTAACAATTAGTGAACATTTATTTTTTGAGTTTGTGGTAGATTTTTTGTGTGGTTTCCCAAGAACAGAGTGAAAAAAAAAATCCAGGGAATTTGCAATGGATTGGCTGTTGAAACCAAGGGCAGTCTTTAAATTGCTTTACAGCTGCAGTACCTGTTTCATTTCAGCCTTTGCTGATTTTTTTTACAGCTCAGCAAGAGGTTTATAGCTTACTGACAAAGACAGAAAGAGAAAGAAAGGAAAACAGAAAGGTGTCAGTTGTATCCCTGGGGCTCTGGTAATTGTAAAAAGGCTTCCCATTTACCTGGTTCTATTTTGGATCATTGGATCAAATCCACCTTTCATATGTCGAATTATTACAGTAGAGTTTTAAGCTTTTATGTGGGAGGCTCATTACAGCTCCAATAATGTGTGAAAGGCAACTATTTCAGTGCTGTTTCAGGGGGAAGAAAATGGGTTAAAGCTCAGCAGGCCCGGGAAATTCGCAGGAGCAGGATGCTGGCATTGTGAGAGGCGGAGAGACACCCGACTCCATGAAACTCAAGCAACCACCCAGGACCCATAGCCTGTCACCACGGGAGGGTACTGCCGATCAGGGGTGTCCAGCAGACGTGGGGTCCCGGGACCTGCAGGCAGGGAGCCCAGCAGAGCTGTGTGACCCCCTCTCACCGCCCAGGGATGCCAGACGCCCGACTCAGGGGACGTATCGCCTTCCTGAGGCAGCGGGTCACAGCGTCTCACGCCATCCAACTGGGCTCAAAGCTCCTGCATATTGCAGGAGCAGCGTTTTCCCCATAGCTTCTGCACGTGCTGTAAATAACATCCTCTTCCCCTAGAAGTAGTGAGTGCATCTTAGAAGAACAGGGAGGAACCTGAGTGCACAGCACACCTCTGTTCTCCCACTTTGAGGATTACTCTTATACCTATCTACAAATAGGCAAACTGTCAGTGCAGATAAGAGAGTAATTTACCTGCCTTAGCTGGGAGATTAAACTGCAAACAGAAGCCAGGTGTCCTGACCTCCTGACTCTGCTCTAAAGCTATCACCACAGTCCTGAACGACTCAGACAGACTTGAAAATACAAGTGGGGGTGATATCTTACCGTGAAAACACAAGGTATCAAATATGAGCAAAGACAAATTACTCCATTGTCATACTAAAAAGAATGGGAATAGATAATCAATCATAAATGGGATTTGAGGTCTGCAAAAAAAAAGGACCTGATCCAACAAAAGCCAAATGGCAGGATTTGCAGTAATCTGGATAGTCACTGTACCTGTTCATAAAGATGGCTATGCACATTTATCCTTGCAAAGATCACCCGATGCACAGCTACAAAGGGCTGCATCCTCTGGCAAGGTGTTTTACAGGTCTACTACCCATTTCATGAAGAACTGGCTCCTTACATTCGTTTTAAATCCAGCTACCGCTCGTTGCATTTCATGGTGATTTGTTCTCACACCAGAAGAGACAGCGAACAGTCTTTTACCCTTCCTGTGCCACTCACAGGTCTGCAGAGCTCTGCCAAGCTCTACTGGCACTCTCCATCCTTAAGTCGTTCTCACTCTCCTTCTCTCAACCTTTTCCAATTACAACTTATCCTTTAAAAGATGGAGGCACCGGATCTCCACTCAGTGTATCAGCTGTGGAAAAAACCACAGGTTTGTACAGCAGCAAGTTAATGTTTTTTTTCATTGTGTTTTTTATTGCCTTCTTAATAATTCCTAGCATTTGATCCGCTTTTTGACTGCTACTGAGCTGATGTTTTCCACTATCTATCATAATCCCAGGGTTTTTCTCCACAGCAGTAAAGACCACTTCAGAGCCCATCATTTTATGCAACGATAGGGCTGGTTTTTTCCCATGTACATTGCTTTACATTTATCTACGTTGAATTTCATTTGCCATTTTTTCATCCAGTCATCCAGTTACATACATATTCAACTTTTTCCTGCCAAAAATAGAAGCACCACACTCCTCTAACTACTTAGTTTGCTTTTCGCCCTCTATCGAATACTTTCTCATGAAAATATTTGCAGAATTCATACATATCCAATAACTATTTCTGTTTTGCTGAAGCAACAGCTTTTCAACAAAGAGTTGTATTCATGAAAAATATCGCATCCAGCTTTCCTTGGTAATATAATAGAGTCTTCATTTGCTTTGTAGTTCTGTGACTTTATGCTTTTCCGATGTTTTGCATATAAATTAAGCTGAAAAGGACATAGACACAGCTGGTGTAACTCAATGTGGTTTCAATGAAAGTTTCTAATTTTCTTCCCTTATTTTCAGTTATTTGAATAATTTTTTTTGTGCAGTTGAGTGGAACTGCATATAGAACTACTGGTGGGATGTGTGAAGTAGCAATCCTAGAGATGATCAAAGTCCTTTAAGATTTTTAATTGTTTTGGCTTTCCCTTCTTCCTCTTCTCCACTTTCATTTTATCCACAATCTCTTTGGCACACCTGTGTTGAAATTACAAGATCCACAACTGATGTGAACATGGACGTTTACACTGGCAGACTGTTCGCTGGGATACGTGAATAAATCAGCGAATTCATAGCAGGAGCCTTTTCAAAATATTGAATTGGAATTTCCTAATTGCATCTATAAACCCAGAAGATTGCACAACGCATGGGGCATTGTTTACATTATGGCCCATATTAGAGTAGCTACTTGATAAGACATATGATTATCACACTACGTGGTGATACAATCCTGTACAACAAATGAACTGTTCTTGCTCCTGTCTAATGATCCAGAACAAGGGAGCCCCAGTAAGCAGTATTACATGAGCACTGAACAAACAGCTTATTTTGAACACACAAGAACATCTGCCAAACAGTGATATTGTGGAAAAAATGTTGTTTTATTAAACATCTTAAGAGAATTTAAAGTAATTAATGATCCAGTTGTTAATGTATTCTATTTGTCAGCGGTTTTATTAGTTTGCAGAAAATATAATTGCTTTGGCAGCCCTCACTGTTATTTTCTGCTTCAGCATTTTATTATAGACCTATAAAAAACAATATGGTATCTGCTCTGAAATGCTAAAGGCAGAGCTAGATGCTATTTTATCCATTAAATAGAAGAGATTACCTGACCTCTTTATGTTTAATCACCTACATTGAAAGATGCTTACTACGTTTACTTGGACTGAGGAGCTGAAAAGAAAAGCTGGGTCAAAAATGGTATAAGTACCAAGGGCATTCCCAACTACAGCTGGAACTCTCCAAGACATTATAGATTATTTCATTATATTATAGTGATGCCACCCTTTTTTTATATGCTGTTTTCTAGTACCCATGTATTAAGACTCTAAAGATATGCATTTCAGAGATGCATTTTTTATGAAGATTAACAGGAAATAATTTCATATAAAGATGTGTAGGACCAGGGACATAAATGCATTCTAAGCCAAAATATGATAGCTAGTTTGTAATCCTAACAGAGATATATAAAGTATCCAGTGCTTGAGTGTTAGATCTACCAAAATATATTGTAGAATAGATTCTGGGATCATTTGTTGAATACTATGTTATCATTCTCCCTGGGACTGAGGTAAAACTCTGATGAATAGTTTGAGCTCTGCAACAATTTCTTAAAAATGGAGAAATCTTCACAAAAAACAAAGGTTGTGTTTGCATTGTGATAGGCCTGGGGGAGCCACGGGACTGTCATTCTACTCCCAGAAAGAAGTCTCCTGTTGCAAAGACATTATAATCTCAATAAAAAGGAGACCCATCCAAAAAGATGTAAGTATTGTGTGTTCACTGGCATTAACTATATGATTTATGTTAAGGCAAATAAAAATCAGCGAGTTCTTGTCCTACATTTCTTATAGTCTCCTAACAAGCTAGTAGGTGACAAGAAAAGGGGTTTTATATTCATGTCAAACCGGCAATGGCCTCCCTTTCTGTTGTGATCAAATCAGTGTGCAGGGTAAAGGTATTTAAATGTGCAGTGTAAATGTATTTAACAGCTGCGTTTCAAATAGGATAACGTGTGTGTCTGGGATGCTGAGGAACAGTAACTGGGACAAGGAGACACAGGGGACTAACTGAGATATTTGACATGAAGAAAGGAAAGAGAAGATGCTGAAGAGGAAAAAGCGCTGGGTACAACATAGGCGCATCAGGCTAAGAAAGCCCCTGAAAGACAGAGAAGGGGCTTTCCACGTAAGCCCTGCTGACTTCAGCTTTTTGCAGTTTACCCAGGTGAAAATTTCCAAGACATCAGGTGAAACGGTGAGATGGAAGATGGGGGAATTTATCAATTACTGGAATAAAGAGGCTGCCTGAAATCACGCACTTAGATGAGCTGCTGTAAAGACTAGGTATATAGTAAGGTTCAAGAGGTTTTAGAGAAAATGGGAACAGGGAAAATGAATACTGCAAAAAAAAAGCACAATGAAGGTCAGAACTGGAGAGAATGATCCAAATCATTCACTCGCAGAAATTTTAACAGAAATATTGATTGGTCTGAATGAAGAACTAATAGAAATATCTGTGTGTGAAAGCACCAGAGGACTCAGTACAGAACAAAGGTCATAATAGCATGTATTAATAACCAAGGACATGACTGACAGCAACAGACTGGTTAAAACCCAGGAACCTGTCGTATAACCAGCAGGTTTATGATCTGATAAAGCCTCAGCACAGATGACTTGTCAGCAGAAGACCTGTGTGCTGACAACAGGAAGGTGGCAATAAGGTGACACCACAGTGTCCTCTTCCACTTATCCCCGCTGGAAGACGGAGTATAGCTGTGAGGAGACCCAAAATGAGGAAACACTGACAAAACCTCGCTGTGTTTTAGGCGCACTGAAGAAAGCAAGATTCCGAGGCAGAAGAATCACAACATGGCTCACAAACATTATAAAAAGAAATAGTTTATCATTGCCAGACAAGAAGAACATGGCGACAAGGCTAAACTGCTGGTGTCCCTTTTCCCTGTCACACACAAGTGACCCTGGGCAGACCGCTCGGACGTGTGTCTTTGTGCTTATCGATGGGTCTGAGACTGAGGGAAATCTGTGTGGGAATGACCATGAGCGTCTGAATGAATTGTTTGGAAAAAAATTATCTCCTTGCCCTCTTACAAGGTCTCACAACGAGTCAATTTTCTGTTTATCTCAGATAAACCAGGCCCGTAGATTTTGATCACAATTACAAGATTAAGAAACACAAGAATTCCTTTTTTAAACAAAATAAATTTGTCTGTCTAATACGAGTATATACCCAGTAAAGCTTTTTTTAACCTTTTCACAGTACTATTTTTTTTACATTGTTTGTAGAAATAATAGGTACTGAATTGTAAATTTGTATAAAAAGTGACAAAGACCTCAGCATCAATAGTACACATTTACTAGTGAATATTTTGTAATAACTTTTAACTCAATTAAGAATTAAATTTTACTGACTAGTTTGAGCTCTACCCACGACTTCTCAAAAATGGACAATTTCTTACAGAATGTTTTAATTTCTTTACATCTGAATTATACAGTAACAAAGGTTCTTTAAGGCACACGATTGTAATCTTCCTACTAAAACCAAGAATATATTATTGGGAGGTGCGATGTACGAATGGTGGAGAGAAGAGGCTTAATATTAAGCAAGAAGGACAATAATAAGTATAAGGCTTAACTTTGATATTTATGCTTCAGAGTCTAGGGGGGAGGGAAATAATAGAATGTTATTAAAGTTAAGCTCAAAAGATCTTGCCTCAAAAATTGTAATTGTATTTTCTCTGTATGAATGAGAATGAGGTCCTCTACTAGTTAGCATGGCAATATTCTAAAATGCCAAGTGAATCCGAGCTATAAAAGTGCATTGAAAATGCTGAGGGAAAAATGCTGCTCATGATACACACATGTACAAATGGTCATTATTCAAAATAGTGCCTGGATTTTACAGACTATGTAAAAATGGCAGTGCTATTCATTTTGGTACTGGAAACTGCGGACCAATTAAAAGCCGCATGAACTCCAGGACAGAGGGAACTCTGTCTTCTGCATTGCACGGGATTACTCCAAAATTCAGCGCCTAACAAGGAGCCAGGTCAACACAGCCAGGAAAAGCAGATTGGCCACTAATAAAATTGGCCTCTGCAAACTTTGAAACAGCACACAAGTAACCCCTGCACCTGTGCTAACAGTATGTGACCCAAAGTGACAAAGGACAAAATCAAAAACTATTTATAGATAGATATAGATACAGACACAGATACAGGGAGGGCGGGGGGAATATAGATCATTACTTGAAAATAATTTATCCGAACACTGGGACAACTGTCTGAAAGAGAATAATCCAGGTAAAAGGCAAACCTGAAAGAAAGACAAAACAGAGCACTTCACCTCTCCTGAGGGCTTAGAGGCTTGCTTCTCCCTGTTGACCTAGCAATTGCAAACATACCAGCTTTCAGAAGTGTCGGGTCCATAGTGCATTGGACAACCTGGAGCAATTGACTTTGATGAAGCCTCTCTGCTACATCTGTGCAGGCCTTTTCTGAGACCTGTGGCTGTGCTGAATACAGGGAACAATCAGTTCTGTGATTCTGAAACCTTCTCAATTCACCTAACTTCAGGCAGGACCCTGGAGGATCCAGACCCTTCTCAGAGAGATTTGATGAAATTGCGCCAGATTTGGCTCCTTTAATAAAATACTTCCTTTCAACACTATCTCAGCAGTCTCTACCTGTTTCAACTCTCCCTCATGTTCTCATGCCACATTGCATTTACGTATTTTTGTGCTAGAAAAATACCACTTTGGTCAAATGTACCACAGCCATCTGAAATTTCAGATGCTTTGAGCTGTGAAAAAAAGCATGTAAAATAGTAAATATTACTTAGAGCTGGGAAAAAGCACATAAAATAGAAAATACGATGTAGAGCTACAGGGCATTCCACGGGATCTGGAAGAGACCAAAGGCCAAGTGCAACAGAGTGGGAACATAGCCAGTTGTGAATTGGCTCTTCAAGAAAAAAAGAAGAGAAAGAAGAGCAGGATCTGGCAACAGAAAAAACAAAAGGCACCTTGTTGGATCAGGTAACTAGATAGCTAATTATTATTATCCAGGTTCTTTTATTGTGCCTCCTTCCCTGTCCATCTCCCATTCCTCTGCTGCACAGCCTAGTGTGCTAATGCCAAGAACACCAAAATAGGACCAGCACTTCATTTTGTCACGTGAGAGACGTGAATGCTTACTGTGCACGATCTGTTGCACGAAATCTCCCCATTATCTGCCAGTTTTGTCTTTGACAAGAGTATGTGCATTTCCAAAAGTTTTTGTACGTGCATCCTGGCCTCCCCCAAAATATTAAGGATGGAAGCTATGTGTTCTTGCAGATATCCCACTACAGAAGCAGGTGGCAGATTATGACTGTCCAATATTGGGCACCACTGGGCTTTGTGATTGATGAAGAAGCGGATTGTTCAGGGATTATCACGATACAATTAGAAACAGAGGCATTTATCTCTTTGTCAGTCGGCTTTCGTGAGGAGAAGACTCTTGGCCTCCAAGATGACCTAAACAGCTGGATCCGTCATGGCACAAGTGGTAGGAGCCAAATACATAGGGCATAGCTACTGCAAGGGAAGACCACATGTGCTGTGGTTCCCATATTGAGTAACAACTCCACTGTGCCAGGACAGCTTAAATCCTTCCTGAACTGCATTTCTGAGGGAAATTGGGCTGTTGAGTGCTCAGCTTGGAGTGAGACAGTTTTGCAGGAGGACATGTGCCATCGTGTCTTTCTGCAGCATGCCAGGGTGGCAGAAGGGCCATTACCAGGGCCCAGACAAAATGGTGCATATTTAATGACCGATTTGTTTATCTTTCTTATACATTTACTCACTCTGACTGCAGGCAGGACTGGCGTCTGCTCGGAAATAACAGGCCGCGGCAAGCACCACCTGAAGGTAAGTACAGGCAACTCCAGGAGACAAAATAAAAATGGCAAATTGGAGACGACGGCATCTTGCCTCCGCCAGCAGAAGGACTAGAGGACAGCTTGTAGCACATCTATGCACATGCAGTTGTTCTACTTCCCACCATTTTCAAGGTCATCTCTGATAATTTTCTCTTTTCTTGTATTGTTTTCTTTACATTTTTTTTTTCACATACACACATACAGGGTTGTATAAGACGACGGTGAAGCTCTGTTTCTTGAAGCAACTTCAGTTTCATTTTTTCTTGTTCTAATACTTTGAAGATTCACAAAAGCTTTCACTAATGTTAGCTTGATGATACTTCTCAGAAAATCTTCATCTTCTTTCTCTGAACACCCCCTCCTACGAAGAGGGTGTAAGAGAAAATCTTACAGCAAATACTAAACAGCTGGTTCTTCTATCCGTAGTATCATCCATTGCTCCTTTAGACCTTCTATATATTTCATTCTTACCAAAGAACGCAATCAGCTTCTGTGGCATTGGCAATAAATGACCTTGAAACAGAAGTGTCAGCTAATACTGTGTCAGTTAATAATAAAGCAGTTTTCTCCATGCAGTACGCATATACAGCAAACTTAGGTAACACATCCATGAACTTAAATTCAGCAAAATCCCTACTTAAAACTTCTAGGTTCTCCAACCTTAATTTGGGGATCAGCTTCAAGAAATCCACCCTACAGAGTGTCTATATCTGGGCCAGGCATCTGGAACTGCAGTGGAAAAGCTTCCTGGTTTCTCCCACACCTGCCTATTTTTGGTTTCATAAATAGGTGAGCTCATGGAAACAAGCAGAGTTCAAAACAATGAAAGATGGGGAATGCCTTTGTTTTGTTCATATCTTATCAAAAACCAAAATGTGTTGCTCTTGCTTTTTCTCTTTATTTATTTCTTCACCCATGAATAGTTTCCATACTGCTGCGTCTCACTAAAAGAAACCTTTAAATATTATTTTGGCGAAAAAAATCTCCTTTTGAAATTTTCCGATTATTTTTTTCTGCGCACGCTGCAAAGAAAACTAGAGCGGGCAAAAACTCATTTGGTAATCTCACTTTGACTTCAGAATTTTCTTCAATCTCATTTTAATTCCTCAGCATGGGCTTTGTTTTGCATAATATTCAAGCCTGTGAATCTAAGTTTTGATCGATGAGTATTTGTATTCTTCCACAGATCCTACAGCTGTCAACATTTTTTTCCAGCTAATGCAGCACATTCTCGTAGTCACCCACCAATGCAACAAAATCCACTACAGCTAGATGGCTAATGCGAATACATTAACAATATTTGTTTGTGCAGCACAACTTCAATTATTACTTAAAGACGGAGCTATGTCATAGTAGTTAATGTATAAAATTAACTGCTGGAATTCCTGTTGTTTGTGTATTCCTATTGTTTGAGGCAAACTGATTCAGTCTCAAAGAAAAAAATTGTTATTCAAAAGTATTTTTATGAATCACAGATCATATCTGGCCTGGAACAAATGTGGAGTTTTACCAGATGCATGGAAATTAATTGCTTCCATCTATTAGAAAAGTTTTAATAAAGGACTCCCAGGAGGTTGTGTGAGCAAGTTCCAGCACAACAGTGGAAATATATATCACACCATTTGCACTCTCTCTGAACTTATTCTGTAGTAATATCTGAAAAAAAAGTGGGTAGGAGAATGACCATCATCCAGTTGTTCTTGTTTCCTTATTGTTAAAAATGTCACCAGTGTTCCAGTCGCAAATGACAGCACACAAAAAAAAAAAGAAAGGAAAGAGAATATTTTTTAAATGAGTTAACAAATGAACATCTTGCTTAAACTGAAAGGTTTGGGTCCAGGTTTGTTTCTGTGAGACTCGTGGATGATGATTCCTAGCTAAAACAGCTACTGTTCTGCCCCTGAATACTCATTTCACACTGTGTCTTTATGCTGTTGGGTAAATAAAATTTAGAAGTGTTCATACATGCTGACACACAGATTTTTTCACTTTCAAAAGGAAGGGAAAATAATAGTTTTTGAATCGTCACCCTCTGTAGTTTATGGAGAAAAGCAAGGCCTCTTCCAAAAGCCCTCTGATGTCTTTCTTAGGATGACATGGAATGTCTTCTGGGAATATTTAATGCAGGCCTTATGAACTGCCCTCTTAAAAAATCTGTTTTCCTCCATAGAAAGTAAAAGGAGCCGGCAGGATGTATCACTCACAGTTGGGTGTTCAGTTCTGAGATCTCTGCACCCAGGGGGATGAATCCCAGGCACAAAAGCAAGCGTTTATCAGAGGGTTCAATACCAGCACGACCTAACTAGGGCCTACAGAAGTCCCGCAAATTTCTGTGGATCTGTAACCAAAAAAGTGTATTAAGTGGGAATTTACTGAGAAGACACAATTCTTTCCCCAAAACATGTTAAATGTTGGCAATACAGCCCAGAGATGTCCTATCAGTTAAAAGAAGGAAGGAAAAGGACACCAGTACCTATCTGAATTATATGCTATTAGTACATGAAATATATGCTGGAATCCTCTTTATCTTCACACATGTCTAGTTCACACAACTCTCTCAATAAGGCAAGCAGGATTTAACCTGCATGTGTACTGGATAATAAATCTGATGACAATCCTGCAAGTGAATACAAGCAGGAACAAGCCCGGGGCAGTCTTTGGATCTGGACTGGAGAGTCTTAACCATATGGTTTCTGGCCACCTAGTAAAAACCAATTTTTACTGCATACTTGCACAGGACAACATCAGAGCAAAGCTCAGGGGAGGAATGCACTTGTCTTGTTCATGGCAGAGCTCCTAAACTTAGGGATTTTTTTACACTGACACAATGCAGAATAAGAAAAGAGCTGACGAAAGTTATTTTGTAGGCATAGATATACACATGCATATATTTCTTAGCTACCTTTAAATTGCTGAGGGACACTCATACCCCAAAAGTTGCTGCTCAATGGTTTGGGGCAGGATCCTTCATGAAGTTAACCTAGCTCAGGGATCTGTGCCTGGTGCTGCTATCTCCCACCGTGAGGTGGCTCCGGATTAACAGGGACCCTTTTGGTCTTCACCAGCTGCTAATCCTGCCCACCAGGCAATTCAAGAGCGGGCACGGAGGGCAGCAGCAGGTTGTTCGACCAGCCCAGGGATCTGTTCCCTGGACCACTGTCTCACCCCTGACTGAACAGAACCGAACAGGCAGTACGTCTGCTCGTTATTTCGGCCGTGCTTTATCAGTGCCCCTGGCTAATAAATCATGTAGGTCTCAGTGTCGCAGAACTACAGCTACGACTCCTTCCCACTGCAGGTCTTTCAGCAGCTTGGCTCTAAATGTATGTGAGTATGAACTATGTTTTCACACTTATTTGGATAGCGCCTGGCACGGTGAGGCTCAAATCCGTGTGCGCTCTTCCAAAACAAGTATTAAATAACAGCGATAATTCTAATGGTAATATTCACTTGGAATGCAAAAATATCTAGTTATATGTGAGAGGCAGAAAGATCTTCCCAGAGGACTGAATTCCTATTGTTCTTCCCATCTTATTCTACATAATTCTCTTCCAGGCATTGTACCTAATTTTTTGAGCAAGAATAATTTTTTTTCTTGAAGCCAGCTGAAAACTTTTTTTTGCAGTGAGTGATGTAATCTTCCTTTTGACACATAGGGTATTATGAAGAAATAGGTGTAATATGATTTCAGATCCCATTAAACTGAAAATATATGTCTAGTATATGTAAGAATAGCCATTTTAGAACTGTAACCACAGCAATCTTTCATTTGCTTGAAACAAGGTAGAGTCAGTTGTGTGACTACCACAGCACTGGTATTAACATGGTCCTGGTGGCAATGCCTCAGTTGCTAGGCTTGAAAAAAATGCATAAATTTCCCTGGAAAGAGCTGCTTCTGCATGAATCTACTCCCTCTATGTTTTTCTGGCTAGAATACCGATAAGGTCCATTACCTAAATTTCCTTCTGACCAAAACATACTGATGGGGTGAGTTTGTAAACCCTGAATATACAAATACATTCAAGTATACTTTTAGTAACAGTCAGATAATCTCACTTACACAGTGAATAAAAAAAACCCATTCTGTTTGCTTAGAGGTTTTAATTACTATTTATAGTCACTTGAGGTCATTTCTCAATTGTGTGTTTCTGTCTTATGATGCCGAAATGCGATTGTAAGGCTCTCCCTGAACTAATAATTTTTAAGTGCACTGTATGTGGATTGTATATTTATAGGAAAAAGCTATTATAATGAGGCTCTGATTGAGTTCAATTACTCAGGACTTGCATTTATTGAAACAACATCTCCTATTGTTCATTAAAGAAATACATGAAGCTCTTTCGTCTCTTTAGTAACAACAACAAAAAGCCTGAGCATTATCTACAGTTAATCTCTGGCAGATTTGGGTTTGCTTCATCATGGTAAATTAGAGTTGTTGCTTGAATTGATTAGTAAAACCAGGGACTCGGGGCCTGACTCTGTTGTTGTTCACACAGGAGCCACATCAGAGAAAAAACACCTGCTTTAAGTTACTGAAGGGAAACCTGAGTTACTGCAGTGTCACTGACAGGATAATCCAATCAATTAACCAAAAGGACAGAAAGGAATTCTTATACCCTGGGCTAAACTTTCACTCTAATTTACATAGATTTGCATTAATTACACTTTTTCAAAGCTATTTCCATAAAGTAAAAGGTAAGTATTTGGTCAGTGATCCCATTGGGCTACTCCAGAAATAAGGAACACTTTAACATTTACAACCCACATCACCACCGGGCTGCAACCCCAAATTAAAATAATCTCTGTCTGATGACTTGAAAACATCTCCTCTGGTTCAGCCCCTTAATGTACAAAGAGTAACTAAGTCAAAGCTTGCCTCAGCCCGCTACTTAGTAGGGTCCAGTTACATTTTGCAGCTCTCCTTGACTGTGAAACAAATAGTTTGGGGGTAACATCCATACAGCTAGAGAGAGTCTTAACATATGGAATCATTAAAATGCTGTGGGGGAAATATAAGGCCCTCAAAAGCTAAAAGCACACACTTTGGACTCTGCTTAATAGACCAGATCAATTTCTATTACTTGGACCGTGAAGTCTCCTGCAGGCCTTTCCATGGCTCTTATTAAACTGAGGACACAGTCAAGATCTGAATCTCTCTTATCACTGCTGCGCGATGTGCGGGCTCTGATCATAATCTACCCATTACTTTTTTTTATCCCCTCAGTGTCAAAAAAAGTATCAGGTCCTCGCTTACCAAAGCTGCTGTTCTCATGAGACTTGGCCGCGCACACTCAGGAAGATCATAAAGGCAACAGCCAGATGTTTCAGAAGCTACTCGGTGACTGAAGCTCAGTTTCAGGTGAACCCGGACCTCACACCACCTTCTCGTGCGTGTGCAGGATAGGTTTATTTCGTGTACAGCTTCCAGAGGTGAACTAAAAATTTCAGCTTTCCCCATTCAAAGTGTAATCGCTGTTCTGGAACACTTGCAAATTCATCCCTGAGCCTGCATAACTCTTAAAAGCAACACATAAGGTCAGCGATTGTGCAGAGCAAGAGGGGGTGGTTTTTAGTCAATGCTGCTGCTCTTTTTGCAGGAGTCTTCTGAAATGACTGAGTGATAGCTGGCAGGCAGCCTGCATTTGACTGGACTGTTTTCCGCTACCCTACCTATTATACGTCTTCTTTCAAGCTACTACTTATTTCATCTATTTTCAGATACTTTCAGAGGTCCCTATTGAAAATAAATAGCCGTTAGCTGTCCACCATATACAGAAACCCAGCAAATAAAGAAATCTAGCAATAACAAAATGATAGCGACAGGGAACATAAGGTTACTATTTATGGTGTCTTAAATCTCCAGGGATAAAGAACACATGGAGGAGCTGAAAGAAGGTAGGTGGGAGGAAGAGACGTTCTTGCTGAACAATAAAAAATTCATTATTGCTCCTCACTTGTGTGTTTGCACTTCATTTTGAAGAGTAATATCCTACTATGTTGATTCTGAGCTCAATTAGAAAAGAGTAAATTCCAGAATGGTATTACATTTTATTCAGAAGAATGGCTCAGGTAATTTAATATCCAACAGGTCACAGGCCAGAGCTGAGATTGTTTGCTGTGCAGACAAAAAAAGGTCTAGACTTCCACTACATAACTACTGCTGCAAGCTAAAAAAAAATGAAAACCCCAAAACTTGCACCTCCTGAGTCTTAGTACTTTTACATGTAGTTTGTTCCAAACACAACCAAATATCGCTGTTTGCACAATGTGTGACATTAAAAAATCACAGGTTAGGACCTCTGTCAGCAGAATCACTTTGCTGAAATCAAGCAACCTTTGTCTCATCAGGTAAGAATCTGACATTATGTCTTCTCTTGTCTCACAACATGACTTTGCAGGCAATATAGTTGTGGTGGGTTGACCTTGGCTGGCAGCCAGATGCTCACCCAGCTGCTCTCTCACTCCCCCTCCTCAACAGGACAGAGGGAGGAAATAAAACAGAAAAGCTGGGATAAAGACAGGGAGATCACTTACCAATTACCATCATGGGCAAAACAGGCTTGACTTGGGGAAGATTAATTTAATTTATTGCTAATTAAAATAGAGTTGGATGGTGACAAACAAAGACAAAATTAAAATAGCACCTTCCCCAGGTCCCGCCTTTTTCCCAGGCTCAACTTCATTTATTCGTTCCAACTCCTCTACCTCCTCCCCCTCCTTGAGCAGCACAGAGGGATGGAGAATGGGGTTTGCAGTCAGTACATAACAGCTCCTCTTTGCCGCTCCTTCCTCCTCACACTTTTCTGCTGCTCCAGCGCAAGGTCCCTCCCGTGGGATGGGAGTCCTTCAAAAACTGCAGAGACATGGGTCCTCTCCATGGGTCCTCTCCAGGGGCTGCAGTCTTTCAGGATAAGCCTGCTTCAGCGTGGGCTCCTCTCTCCATGGGGCCACAGGTCCTGCCAGGAGCCTGCTCCAGCGTGGGCTTCCCACAGGGTCACAGCCTCCTTTGGGTATCCACCTGCTCCAGCGTGGGGTCCTCCATGGGCTGCAGGTGGATATCTGCTCCACCGTGGACCTCCATGGGCTGCAGGGGGACAACCTGCCTCACCATGGTCTTCACCATGGGCTGCAGGGGAATCTCTGCTCCAGCACCTGGAGCACCTCCTCCCCCTACTTGTTTTCTCACATTCAGTTTTTAATAATTTTAACAATTTTAATAATTTTAATAATTTTTGCTTGTGATCTACTACATATCCTAAGCCAAACTGAGGGGTTTTGTTTTGTTGTTGATCCATAAACTAAACTCAAATGACCTTTAATGACACAAGCACAATCTCCAATGGGAAGCACATTCATTTGTGCTTTAAAAAGGACACTGAAGACATGCAATTCTTTAGTAATTTTTTAAAAAAACTCTATTGGGTTTGCTTAATTTTAGGGGAGGTGGGATGGGGGGGGGGGGGGGGGGGGGGGGGGGGGTGTCTCATTTTTGTCCTGGCCTTGCAGGGGTGACTAAGCCCTAGCACAGGTTGTCCAGAAAGGCTGTGGAGTCTCCATCCTTGGAGATATTCAAAAGCCATCTGGGCACAGTTCTGGACAACTAGCTCTAGGTGGTCCTGCTTGAGTCGGTGGGTTGGACCAGATGACCTCCAGAGGTACCTTCCAACCTCAGCCAGCCTGTGATTCTATGGCCTTAAAACGGTGCCAGTAGGGCTTTGTGTGGAAGTAGGTTTAACTGAGTACAGGTTGAAATGACGCGCTCATTACATACACAATATATATGCTGAACAACTTGTACATACAGCAAAATGTTTTTGGCAGAATCATGGTGCTTTATTGGTATGAACACATTAGTTCTGAGCACTGGAGAAAAGTGATGCTCTTGTATGACTGAAAACTGCACAAAAGGGAATTAAATTCAATGCCCAGGGTTAATATTGCATGATATCAAAATCAGATGTCAGTGGTTAACTAGTGTCAATGATTTTCTTCTTCCTCCCATGATCAACTACAAAATCAGGCATTGGTAATGTTAAAATCAAAAAAATCATTTTAGCTGATAGGTAACCATAATGGTCAAGAGTATGACAGCAACATGATCTCTTTTCTTACCCACTCCAGTACTTCTGTGTAGCTAATAAGTAAAATTTTTTTGATTTGAAATTATTTTGTGGAGAGATTCAGAAGGAGTTAAGTCATCACAGATTAAAGCTATCCCTAACACTACAATTAAAACCAAAGTATTCAGTATGCCAAAACCAAAAAATCTACTCACTTTAATGTTCAATGTCACACAGTGACATTAAAGTTACTAAAAGTAGCTCACTGAAAGGCACTCCAGTTTAAAACCTCTGAAGTGATGGTTTTTTAAATAAAGAAGTCAATAAATAAATGAATGTGTCCATCTGCTTTATATAATCATGATAAAGTTGGACTTTATTAGTGGTGTTCCAGTGGAGTTTTCATGCACAATAAGCTGAATCAAGATCTATGAGTTGCTAGTCATGTATTTCTAGTTTATTGTGCTTTATTAGGCCAGAAGGGTCTAGCGCTGCTCTGAGTGCTCTGAGGGAGCACGATATAAAATTGCACCTATGACCATTTATCCATTGTTAAGTTGCTGATTTTATATGAAAATTGGAGAAGTTAAAAAGAATGAAAAATCTTTTGTGTTTCCATAACTAAGCTGGTGGTTAATAGTATTAAGTTAGTGATATTAAGTTGTTTTGCCTTGAGAGATAGCAATAACTGGAAGGCAAAAAAAATGGACATGTTCAAAGCACAGAAATCAGGAGGCCAATTAGTGTTAGCAGAAGAGTGTCTTAGGGATAATTTAGGTGGGAATTTCCAGAGGCAAATGTAAGTTACAGTCATGGCATTTCCCTGATGGAGTAAAGGATATTATCAGTCACCTCCATGATGACAGTTACTTCAAGGATTACAATAAGGAAAATGGCAAGAGTCATGGGTTTTTTTAAATATTCATATTTTGTTTCAAAATATACTTTCTGAAGATGAAAGTCTCTCTCTCTGAGATGTACACAGAAATGACCTATAGGAGAAAAGAATTGTGTTACTGATAAATTTAGGCATTATACTGAAAGTGAAAGCTAAAAAAGAAAAAAAACTTTACGAGCTTTCTGCTGTGGCCCTGGTTCAGGGAAACACACACCTGTTTCATTTGATTTCAAATACGAGTTTAAATACAAACTCAGTTTACTCCAAATGCAGTATACTTAGCTGAAGTTCAGTACACTAAATCTTTTTCAAAAGACATCTAATCTAAGCTGATACAGGCTCCTCTAACAGTCAAGAAAGAGAGAGCGGTGAGCCCCAAAGGTGATTCGTAGCACAAGGCGAGTCCCTTCACGGTGAGCTGAGCCGTCCCTGAAGTGCTTCTCTTTCTGCATGCGAGAGGCTGAACGAGTAGGAACGTGCTCAGCTGAACAAAGATCTCTGTCCTGAACTCATCTCCCGGTGCTAAGATGCACATCAGGGCCCCTGCAGTAACGTGGGGGTCAGTGCCTTACCGATGCAGAGACATGGAGCTGGGAGGACAGAGCTAGACGTAGTTGTTGGTGAAGGGTTCATCCCACCTAACTTTGGATGTTTAAATCACCATAAGCTCTCTGTGTAGCCCATGGAGAAAGACTGGCATTTCTAGAAAATTATCCATTTATCTGTTTCAGATATCTACACTAGGATGAGAGGCAAGGTCCCTCTTCCTCTCCAGTGCGTAAGAACGAAGCACACAAAACTGCTCCCGCCGTTGTTAGTACCTGCACTGGAGATCATTGGATGGATCCTGCTTCAGGCATCACACGAGGATGGTCTGGGGGACACAACACTATAATTCTTATAAATGATGTCCGGTTGCTTCGCTGTGATAGCAGAGAGATATCTGGCTCCAAGGCTGTGCTCAGATGCCTTTTGAGAAAACTGCTGAAACCAATGTGTCAGTAAGTGGTCCCTCATCCCCATCATTTGTCAATAATTACCCCAAAGCGTTAATTCTGTTTCTAACTAGAGCATGCTCTCAGGTCTAGGCAGAAAGGAGGGAAGGAGCTGTGCTGAAGGATGAGGTTTTCCCTCAACCTTCTGTTGTTGCTTTGCCTCCCATTTTAGCAATTGTTACGCTTGTGTCGGTGGAACATGTTGTCTTCACGAGCCTATTACCAAAAGTATATATATAATCTTACTTTTTGATTTATGAAACACTCATCTCATAGACTGCAATGAAAACAGAGGAAGAAGGAGAGGTTTTACTAATATTATTTGCTACGCTACTTAAGAGTATCAGAAATTAGCTCCGGGTTGCCTCCAATGCCTCAGCCTTCAAACTACACCTAGTCGTGCCTCCTCAGATGATTCTGACTATAATCCCATTTTATTCTGCGTAAACATTTAGCCCTCTGAACTCTCCTTTTTATTGCAAAGACCTCACTTTCCTTCCTTCTCACTTTCCTTATTTCTCTGTCAGACAGGAGCCTATTTGTTCTTTTCTCTCTTTCCCCATCAAGTATTATCAAAATGTTAATTTCTTTTTTTCTTTTCCCTATCGCAGAAAATACTGAAAACCTCTGGCAGCTCGCCTTTCACTCTCATCTTGTCTGAATTGCTTTCCCCTTCAAACTTTCTTTATTCTACATCATCTTGTGTCCTAGATTCTATGGGTTGTTGTGAGTTCCCTTCATTTATATCTCTTAATCTTCCCCTGTCACTCTTTTAAGCTGCTTTTTCAGGCTTATCTCAGTCACCTGTCATTCATTCCAATCCCCTGACTTCAATTCACTTCCTTCTTTTTTAGTGAGGCAACTTAGACACTCATCATGTTAGTTCTCTATTTAAAAAAAAAAACAAAAACAAAACCCCCAAAAACCCCAAAACAGATACCCAAAGGACTAAACTTTGTTCTGCTATGTCTATACATACTAAATGACTTAAATGGAGAAAAGTTGTTTTAAATGCGAGAAGACCTGAGATCTGAGTCTCAAGTGTGTCTATTGGAGCACTTTGAAAACGGTAAAGGCAGCTGAGATCAAAAGACTGAGCAGAGAAGAATACATAACTGGGTACCCATGCTCTTTTTTTTAAAATCTCAACAGACAGTGGTGTTTTGCAATGCAAACACTGAAAGAAAAGAAAAAAACTTTCTTCAGCAACAGTTTTGAAATCACATGAAGCTTCATAATCTTTCCCCACTCTAATACCAGGTTTTGAAGAGAACAATTTTTAAACAGATTAATGTAAACATAAAACAAAAGCAACTGCAGAAAACTTTTGGAGCATCCCAACTCTCTCCTCAACACTTTCCTGCCCACAGTTTAATGTATACTAGTACATTATGCATCATGGCAAGTGCTGGTAGAGTGTACTCACATATCAATGAACTCGCAGGCCTTAACACCTAATTCATTAAATCTACTGTGAATTGGTTTAAATGCCATACTAATAACCATAAGCAAGTTAACAAATGAAATGGCTATATACTGAGCAAAATATGTCCAAAGCAGTAAATATTCTATCAATCTAGGTTTTGCAGTACAAAAGTAAAAAATTATTCTTCTGGTAGCCTTATTTTCATTCAGAAAAGCACTATTCTGAGTGCTGTAACTCATCCTTAAAAAAATCATGAGATGGACTCAGCTGAGCGAAAATAAATCATTTCATAAAATACCATTCAATCTTTTCTTGCTTGTCACCTCAAGGCCACAGCACTGATATTTGCAGTAGTTATGATGGCAGTCGAGACATACAGATATTTAACAAATGAGCTTTCTCTACTCTGACAGCAGCTTTTCTAAGCACTCTTAAGTTCTGCAGAAGGAAAAGGTGCACAATGATGATTTTGCTTTCCCAGTCTCTCCTGCCTTTGGACCACGTGCGGGAATTGCATCCTGCAGCACAAAAGCAAAACACCTCCAATATGTTATAGTAAGAAATGAAACAAAGCAATATATAAACCAACACGGCAGGATATCACATTTTTAACACTAGGCTATGTCGGCTGGCAGCTAGTGGAGACACTTTCTCACACACCTTCAGCTCCCTGCCGACAGTGGTTCTGAGCTCCCATCCTCCCCACTGGTTTTGTGGTTTTACTTGCTGCAGAATAGTCAATGGCGTGAATTACAACCCAGAAATTACAGTATATCCATTACAAGAGCAGTTTGAAGCATTTTATATACAAATTTCAGTAATAGTCAAGCTCACATCAGAAACCCAAACCATCCAAACCCTTTACAAGATAAAAATATGTGAAACCTAAGAGTAGCATGAGTTTTATTACATACCGAACTGAAGAGGTTCTTGAATCATTCTCGGGGTTAGTGCAATGATGGTCAATTTATTATGTTGACTGCACAACAATCAAATGGAGATTTAGAAGACCAAATATGGATTACATTTGTCTTGCAGCTGATACTCAGAAAAAGTGCCAGTGTACACTTCATGTCCTAAAAACCACTGCTATAAGAAGCCAGCATATACTCTACAGGATCTTGCATGTCAGGATAGCTGTTTTCTATGTTTATGTGCCACCCATTTCCCTCGCATCTGTAGTCGGCAGAAATAAACCCATGGCAGTTACTTGGAACTGGTGCTAGGCAGATATGAATTGCTGCAGGTCCATGTAGGATTGTTCCAAGCCACTCTCCATGATATTTGAAAAGTCATGGTGGTCAGGTGAAGTCCCTGGGGACTGGAAAAAAGGAAACATTGCACCCATTTTTAAAAAGGGTAGGAAGGAGGACCCTGGGAACTACCGACCTGTCAGCCTCACCTCTGTGCCTGGGCAGATCATGGAGCAGATCCTCCTAGAAGCTATGCTGAGGCACATGGAGGACAGGGAGGTGATTGGAGACAGCCAGCACGGCTTCACCAAGGGCAAGTCCTGCCTGACCAGCCTAGTGGCCTTCTACGATGGAGTGACTACCTCAGTGGACAAGGGAAGAGCTATGGATGTCACCTATCTGGACTTCTGTAAGGCCTTTGACATGGTCCCCCACAACATCCTTCTCTCTAAATTGGAGAGATATGGATTTGATGGGTGGACTGTTCAGTGGATGAGGAATTGGTTGAATGGTCACATTCAGAGGGTAGCGGTCAATGGCTCAATGTCTGTGTGGAGATCAGTGACGAGTGGTGTCCCTCAGGGGTCCGTATTGAGACCAATACTGTTTTATATCATCAATGACCTAGACAGTGGGATCGAGTGCACCCTCAGCAAGTTTGCGGATGACACCAAGCTGAGTGCTACAGTGGACACACCTGAGGGATGGGATGTCATCCAGAGGGACCTGGACAAGCTCAAGAAATGGGCCCCTGTGAACCTCATGAGGTTCCACAAGGACAAATGCAAGGTCCTGCACCTGGGTCAGGGCAACCCCTGGTATCAATACAGGCTGGGGGATGAAGGGATTGAGAGCAGCCCTGCCCAGAAGGACTTGGGGGTACTGGTGGATGAAAAGCTGGACATGAGCCAGCAATGTGCACTCGCAGCCCAGAAGGCCAACCATATCCTGGGCTGCATCAAAAGCAGCGTGGCCAGCAGGTCGAGGGAGGGGATTCTGCCCCTCTCCTCTGCTCTGGTGAGACCCCACCTGGAGTACTGCGTCCAGCTCTGGAGCCCCCAACACAAGAAGGACATGGACCTGCTGGAGCGGGTCCAGAGGAGGGCCACAAAGATGATCAGAGGGGTGGAGCACCTCTCCTATGAAGACAGGCTGAGAGAGTTGGGGTTGTTCAGCCTGGAGAAGAGAAGGCTCCAGGGAGACCTTATTGCAGCCTTTCAATACTTAAAGGGGGCTTATAAGAAAGATGGGGACAGACTTTTTAGCAGGGCCTGTAGTGATAGGACAAGGGGTAATGGTTTTAAACTAAAGGAGGGGAGATTTAGACTAGGCATAAGAAAGAAGTTTGTTACAATGAGGGTGGTGAAGCACTGCCACAGGTTGCCCAGAGAGGCGGTAGATGCCCCATCCCTGGAAACATTCAAGGTCACGTTGGACGGGGCTCTTAGCAACATGATGTAGTTGAAGATGTCCCTGGTCGTTGCAGGGGGGTTGGACTAGATGACCTTTAAAGGTCCCTTCCAACCCAAACTATTCTATGATTCTATGATCAGAGTCTAGATTTACATAGAAAAATTCAGAGCATAGGGTGCTGCTTGTTAGGCTTTTTATTTCATCCCTACCCATGCCAAAAAGCATGGATGTGAGTATTGCAGTGAGCAGTGCTTTGAAATCTTCTTCCGTATACTGATTGTGAAAAGTTTCCAAAGGAGTTCCAATGGACACTCAGAGTCCAGATTTAAGCCCACTGCTTTTCTTAGCTTCCTTTTTCAGACCCCTTAGAAATCATGCATGGAGGTCACCTCTCATCCCTAAGACACAAATTAAACCCCGTTGCTGTAAATCAAGCAAAAAGACTGGGGGAAATAAAGACACCATTACTAAGACTGGATGAAATCACGCAAAGACAAACCATTTCAAAATCAGCCTGAAAAAATAGGAGAGAGAAAAATACTATGAGTTTTCTTGAATACAGTTCCGTAGCAGAAAGCAGAGAGACATCCCATTATTCCCCTGCAGCAGGCAGAAGGCTCACAGATAGACAGACGTTTCCTAAACAAGGAGAAGTCATTAAAAATCAGGTTTGTTGAAAAAGGGACACAGCTGGGTTATGGCAGAGATTTAAAGGAACCTTTTCAGCTCAGGTTTGCTCCCTCAGAATTTAGGTTTTGTAAAAACAAGCTTTTACAGAACTGTACTGTTGGCTTTGCTTTAAGACATCTACGGAAATAGATTGGTTTTAAACAAATAACATATTCCCCAGCACCGTTGGCAGCCTAAGCTTCCTCAGACACAGGGCCTGAAAACAAAACTGATATTAAACAAAAATGCAGCTAACCTCGATGTCTAAAATGAGCAAAATGAAGGAAAGGAACAAAACAAGCTGTCCGCAGCCTGGAGAGTGAAGAGCTGTTTAATATCTTCAGTCTTACTGAGGTAAGAGGTTGATCTCAGTCTTACTCGAATCAGTGAAAAGATTTGCAGTGACTTTTAGGAAGCTGTGCATTTAGCCTTCCATTATTATAGCGTATCATCTAATGTGTGTTTAGCAATGATTAGTAGCTTATTCACTATTTATCAAATTCTCTAGGATATATCCATGTAAAAAACCAAAAACAACTTAACTTCCAATATCCTTCTAAAAGCTTCATGGTAACTGCTGGTTTTACCAGAGAAGTTTTTTCGGGTTTCTTTGGCTGATAATCCAACACAGAATTTAAATATAAACCATATTTAATACCATATTGAATTGTTCGTTCCAAACGTGAGGATTTAAGAGGCTAGGCTATTCCTGAACAATATTACAAGATCACTAATGAGTCATCCGGATTTTGGTTAACACATGTCACAATTAAAAAAAATGAACATTTCTCCAGTCCCACCCCAAAGAGATTAGCTAATGCCTGGTTCAAACATGGGCAAAGCAATGCACACAGATTCCTTTGATCTGCCATCTCCGTACATTTGCTGTATTTCAAACCTTAGCACCTAAGATCATGATAGGAGAAATTGGGAAAGGGATGAGGAATGAGACAAACAAGACAACAAGACATCCAGGAGCTTACAGCCAAAGCAGCAATTAAGACCGTGGTGCTTAACACTGTGACGAGTACTTTAAAGTAGAAAGTTAAAAGCACAGTACAAGTGCTTCAACCCACCGCTGTAAGCAACGCCCTCCACATTCTCACAAATAGAGCAAATCCTTTAATGCCCTTCATCCATTTTCGAGTTTCCTGACATGAAAGCAGTAACTTGCAGTGATGCCCCTCACTTTGCTACTGGGCTTTGCTACAACTGTGATTGCTTGAGGCCTTTTTTTGTGCTCTGTACAAAAGGGGGACATGAAACAGTGACAGAAAAGTTGCTTCTTAAGTTCTCATCTCCTTCAAGTATGTATCGAAAGAAATCTCTCCAAGAAGAAAAGGCATTTCTCCCATATTCATTGTGAGATGGAGTCTGAATAGTTTTTGAAAAGAATTCCATGTTGTGGATTGCCCGAAAATGTTAGTGCTCATTTTCCCTTCAGTCTAATATTTCTATGGAATTATTTCCATGCATGCATAATTATATGCATACATATATAAAAAAGAAATTTAATTATAAAAGCTTTTTAAACACAGTTTATTATATTTGTACTTTTTTTTCCTTTTGGTTTTTCAGGGGGAAGAGGGAGTAGTAGCAGCCTGCGCCTGTGTCGCATGGGTATAGCAATACTGAATCTAATATAGTCTACTATCCCTCAGAAATGGCTCCTGACTTTATGTCATCTAACTTTATAGGCTGAGCTGGAGAGTCTTGACTCCTCACACGATCAGTGAAGGGAAGAAGGCATCTGGAAGGCATCTAAATAGGGAGGCAAAAGTATATGTAATCTCACTGGTCCAAATTACTCTCTGGAGTTAATTCTTCCCATGGCTATATGGGGAACTTCAGCCCTTAACCTAAAATGAATAACTAAAATGTTCTTACTGTAAATGTTGTGAATAGCTTCCCAAACTTCAGCCCCCAACTCTCTTTCCCACTTATGGAGAAGATCAGATAAGCCACTTAAATGACTCCATATTTTCTCTGAAAAAAAATCATTAACCGTCATGAATATCCAACTGTGAGTTAATGTGTATAATCATCCAGTATATGTCATATTCAGAGACTGCTAAGACATATAATCTTTACTGTAAAGGTAACTTGATAGACTTAAACATTTGGGTGTCAATGGATCTGTATTGTTTTGAGGCATTTTTTTTTAAAAATTATTCATATACTCAAGGCCAGGCAACATCCTTACATTTATTTAATCATCTACTTTCAATTCAGTGATTCATACAGATGATCTATAATTTCTGACAAGACTAGAAGGCTGGAAGGAAAACTGTAGTCTGAGCCCATTTCTATCTTGGTCTATCATGGAAGTTTGTATACATAGTATTTAAATAACAGATTAGGCAAATATGTATTTAAGGATCTTTCAAAACCTAGTTAATTGATACATTTGAACTATTAGCATCTACTCCAGACACACATTCATGAAGTTCATAAAATGTTTATTAACCAAACTGAGGAGAAGCAGAGCTCTTGCTCCTTGCTGTAAAGTAAAAATTTCGTATTAGATGTTATTTTAATATCAGATGGACCATAAAACACCCATGAATTATTTTTACACAGACAATATAAAAAGCACAGACTTCTGCCCAGAAAATCTCTATTAAAAACAGAAACATGCTTATGATGTCCAGCAGCTGACTTAAAATTGCAGGGCTGAGACAGCTACGAATTATTTTTAGCACATCAGGGGGGGAAAGCATGAGACCTCATTCAGGGATTAACAGCTAGACACAATGCCTGGGTTCAGTTAACAGCCAAAGTTGGCAGCTCTTGAAATGGTTTAAAAAAATCTTTCCTAGCAGAGGTAAGATATCATACATCAGACTTCAGAGATCTGCGGAGCTGGGCTAAGCAGAAGAGAGCAGAGCCCCACTTAACAAATCGGGTTCCCTTATTACCCTGCTGTTTGGATACAGCAGTCGTCTGTCCACCCTTCCCCTTTAGACAGACCTCCTTTTCACACCGGCTTCAGACCTCACCTCCAGCAAATTCTGAAGTTCCATGGACCTCCTGCATGTAAAACATCTGCTGGTTGTGTCATCATGTCGTAGGTCCCCCCATATTTTCTACTTCATTCCTGTGCGGGTACATAGTGCGTTGCTTTCTCAGCCAGCCCAGAGGAGTGGATCCCTCCAGCCTGTTTCCTGCAGAGGGAGCGGTTGCCCTGGGATTAGCCTGTGCTCCCCAGCATCTCTGTCTCTCCTACAGAAGTGGAGAGGCCTCATGCAACAAGCTGCTAAAGGAAAAAAACAGCAGCAGGTCCCTTCTTGCCTTTGCTTTCTTATTCATGACGTCTGGTGTAATAAGGATGGGAGCCTCGGTTCCTCACATGTCAGGATCACTGGTCTTCACTCCTATGAGGTGTTTCTAGCCAGTTTTTCTAGAAGGGAAGGGGTCTGCGTTTTCAAATGTAACCAGTGATATTAGGATCCTCATTCTTTCCCTAGCTTGCTTAAAAGGGTTTTGTTCTGAAAGTAACGTACTCCCATGCTTGGACTGTAAAGCCTATTATTTAAGGTATCTCACACACTGAGTACCAAAAAAAGTGCAGAGGCATCCAGACTCTAGTTCTTTTCCAAAAGCCAGGCTAAGAAGTTTAATAATGAACATCAACTTCCCTGTGTCAACCATACAGACATGTGCCAGTTATTCTTTCCCTCTGCCCCATGTAAGAGAAAAAAGTGTCAGAGCTAAAAGGAAAAGGGTGAAAACACTGAACAAATCAATCACTAGATGTGTCACTTAAATGTCTCACCTGCTAAACCTTCCGAGGATTGCTCGCTGACATTTACTGATTGTATTTGGTCCCAGATGCTGGGACACTCCCTGTACTTTGGTTTCTTTGTAAGGCAGCTCTCTGCTTTGCCTGTTACAAGCAGTTCATGCCAGAATTGCCCTATGAAGAATTAGAAAGCACAAAGCCTCCTAGGAAGTACATGATATATAAAGGCCATGGCAGCAGGGTGCTGTCATGTTTTCTTTAAAAATCAATGGCAAGATGCCCATTGGCTTTGCTGGTGATAGGGTTTCATAGCATGCACACAAAATTCAGGTTTGAGTGCTGCTGAGATCTCAATTTCATTCCTCGTGAGTGAGAAAGATAGTAGGGATTTTTAAAATCCTAAAACCAGTTTTGACACTTCAGTGCTGTCCCATGTCCCTGCAAGAAAGCCGTGTATATTCTTGTGGGGTTTTTTAAATGGTTGTCATTAAAAGCTCATTCTCCTCGTCCTCACTCTGATATAGTTTGCTGTAGCATATCTTTTTAATCTTAGCTGAAATGGCTTAAGGTGGCTGTGTTATGCAGAGCATCTCCAGGATAACAAAGCAGGAAGCAAATTCTATGGTTGTAAGAAAAATAACAGTAAAACCAATGAGCTAATGCCAGAAAAAGGGTAGATCCAGCAACAGCAGAGGCAGAACACACAGAGAAATGGCGATAAATTAGAGTTGAATCAACTGAGACCATGAAAATAGTGCGTAAGTGCAAACTAGTTTATGTGCAGAACTGATTCATCTAAAATCTCTTAAATTTGGCTCCTACCTGCATTGGCACAGCCTCCGAGTGCCCACATGGGAAGCTCATTAGCTGCTCAGTGGAGCTCTTTACCATGACCTTCATATTATTTCATTTCTACAAATATCTGACTGCTACATAGGTATTGTTTAAAGTGTTGGGCTTGCAATATGAAGCCCCAGACAGCTTGAAGGTCTCAAACTCACTTGAGAGCATCTTTTGTAGTCATCCAACAGCTACCATCAGTACAGAGTGACTTCATCAAGCCCCAGGTTGGGGCGCTGGGATTTGAATCTAGGAGGCAGCTCCAGATTCAGGCATCTCAACGTAGATACCTACAGAAGTGTCCACGCTTGGTGTTAGTGGAGATCTAATCAATACAGCCAAAGGGATCAGAAGAGCAGTTCAGTGAGCAAATGTAGGGATGCAATTCAGTTTTCTCAGTCAGTCATCTCTCATATCTGCAAGGTCCGTGCAGATGCCTCAGATATCCAGAACTGTTTCAAACAGCATTAGACGCTTATGTTTTAACAACTGAATTGAGCCCTAACTAGCTGGTATAGGATAAAATGCATAACCAACCCTCTCGATCAGTCCCACTGACTGTATAGATTAGCTCTCCTTGGACTGTAGTGGGAGCATAGACACTTCACACACAGGTGGACATGTAGACATATACATTAATATGTGAATCTGGAACTGAATCCCACCTTGGTAAAGCACTTGCATGTATCAAATCTCTCTGAAGAAGAGAGGATCCCAAATTCTGAATTGACTCCTTTCAGTTCAGAGTGAACTAAACCTCTGTGTGTCCAAGATGCTCTCCCAAATGTTTTTGCATTAATTGCTGGTGTTTATGACAGTCATCTACTCGTTACCTTAGTGAGGAAGATGAAAAAATGGTATTTACAGGCAGGGCATTAAAAAAAATCATATGTATTTTCAATTTTTTTCTGCTTTTGGACCCTGTTGAGTTACACTGAGTTGTGCGCCTACTTTGTTAACACACGTGTTATATATACATGACATACATACGTGTACTTCTAACAAAGGTTAAAGTCACCTTAAAATTTGGAACAGTGTCTTGAACACCTATTTAAATAAGTGTTCACATCCATGATTAAACATCGTTTCTATGGTCTCTGTCTAACATGAGCTGTGCTGTGACATTAGCCAGCTAGTCACTGATACTTTCCAGACACTCTCTCACAGACTATTTGAAAAGGATTTCATTTGCTTTTCACATTATCTCGTCTGGCTTCAAGACTGTTTAAGGTGAAGAATGCGGAAACAATGTTCCTGGCTTTCAACATGAACTCGGGTGAAAGGCAGGGAAAAACCTGGGGGGAAAAAAAAGAACAAAACAAGTGGGCAGCAAAGCATAACCGATGTGACAAGACTTTTCGATACGCTGTAAAGCTATTTCCGTGTCTGTTCAAAAACAACTGCTTCCATGAGCAGCAGAAGGGTCCCACCACTGGCTGCCTATGGATTTGTGGAATCTGTCCCCAAAACCTCTTCACCACCACAACTCCACCTCTCCGTGCCCCCTGCGATATCTCCATGAAGAGCCCAGGATGGTTGAGAGCCACGCAGCTGACACATGTCAGCCAAGGCACGTAACAGCCGAGCCTGGATCCATCTCTAGTTGTCAAAAGCTTTCAATGCGGGCACTGATTTGGGCCTTTTCCGTCCACTCAGCATTTTCACAGAACTCCCAGCAATGCAGCTATTTTGAGATTTCCACATCTCTGCCTAGCTAAGCAGATGTTAGCCAACAAAAGCCTGACAGAGAGAGACAGTGCAATCGCAGAAGCCTTTTGCTCATAGGAAAGCAGAAAAAACAAGTTTCAAAGGTATTTCTCGAGTCAGGGGGGAACACCTCCTATTTCGCTTATCCTGGAGGATGTGCGAATTGAAAGTAGGGCACTTCTTCTGGTGAAAATATTTAGTTTGTACAAAACCTAAAGCAAAAATTCTGTTTGATGGTGCACTCATGTCACACAGTATGAGCCTGGCAAGAGTAAGAGCCATGTTAAAATAAATGGCCATAAGATAAATGTTGAGTTTGCTGGGTTTTGTCTGCTAGACACTGCACAGAAAAGGTAAACCTTCATATTTCATCCAGGAGTTTCTGGATTTTTCCGTGGGGAAAGGCAAGGAGCATAGACCTACCATACCTGCCCGTGGATTCAAAAAGAAAAAGTTACAAAATCAGAAAGCAAACAGTAAAAGACACAGAGAAGGAGAACTAGAGAGAAACCATTGCTTTCCTGTTGAAGGTAGGCAGGTAAAATTCAAAGTGGAGTCAGAGTCAGTTAGGAGAAGTCATCAGTGTTAACATCCAGTATTTCCTTACTGCTTTGCTATTTATTAGCAAAGAAGAAGAGAAAAGGCAGTTTCTTTGAACACAGTAGGAGTCAGACAGCAATAAGCAACAGACTGGCTCATCAGAAAGTAATTCCCGATCATGGGAAAGTTTGTTTTCTCAGCAGTTGTTCCTTTCTAAGGGAGAATAGTGCCGTGACCTCTAAAAAATTGCAAGACCCAGCAACCGCCATGAATATTCAGTGGCTCTGTGGTCATAGCGCTTGTGTTGGATGAAGAAGACTCAGGGGTTGGTAGCACTCTGTGGGTTCCCTCATACCGCACCTCTGAGTCTAATAATGGTTCTGGGATCTGCCTCTGCATTTTTGTACATCGATGTGGACGTAAAATGTTCCTGTTTGAAGTTTCACTGAAAGCCCTTTGGAAATTTGCTTTAAATAATTAGTACTTTCCTATTTAAATTTCTTCTCTCTCATTCAGAATTTTAAAAATGTGGTGTTTCTCTACTTACAGCTCCAGCCCTTTTTCTTCACCCAGAGGAACTCTTTCTAGGCTTTTCTGGGGACTCCATCCCTGGGCTTGGGTCTAGCTTTATGCTGTCTCCCCTGTTTTCAGACACATGCACACCTTTGCTCAATAATGCCAGACAGGACCTTTGCGTGTCACACACCTTCACACCTAGACAGACGAGGTGGCAGCAGGGAGAGGCTGACCAAATGGGGTGGAAATGGAGGAAAAAGCAGCTATTCACCACGTGAGATAGAGATCTCTAAGCAAATGCCATGAGCAGCCCAATTTTTTACATAGAATTGCATACATTTTCAGCATAAGCAGCAATTTTTATCAATGTAAGAGCTCTTTTGGTTTGGTTTTTTTCTTTTCCTTCCTTTTTTTTTTTTTTCTGGGGCAGGAAAGAGGGAAACCCTTGTCATAGTTTTTTAATACCTTAAATGAAAGTTTCACCATCTCTTTATCTGCAGTTCTTATATGAACATGTCATGCAGTGATTTGCTTGTGTCAGGTTTGAGGTAAATCTAAAATAAGACTTTTCCAAAACAAAATAAGCAACAAAGAATTTTTGCAATTACAAACACATTTTCCCTTCTCTTTCCCTCAGACAATACATTATCCATTGCAGCTATCCTGTGATGTATTTTCACACCTAAAAAATTATTTGTTGGGATGATCATTATTTTGTTATTTGTGAGATTTAAATAAAACCTTTAAATACAGAAAATAACCAAATGAATTATCAAACTCTGGAATTACGCTGCACAGCAACCCACAAAACCATTTCAAGGAAGCGATCAGCCAACCTGTGGTGAGCTTTACTTACTAATGAGGTAATGGCTTTGCAAGCAGAGAATTTAGTTTAAAGACTAAGCAGTCAACTGTTTGGGAGCACCTCTCCTGTGACGACAGGCTGAGAGAGTTGGGCTTGTTCAGCCTGGAGAAGAGAAGGCTCCGGGGAGACCTTAGAGCAGCCTTCCAGTGCCTAAAGGGGGCCTACAAGAAAGCTGGAGAGGGATTTTGACAAGGGCATGTAGTGATATAGGACAAGGGGTAATGGCTTTAAACTGAAAGAGGGTAGATTTAGATGAGATCTAAGGAAGAAATTCTTCACTGTGAGGGTGGTGAGGCACTGGCACAGGTTGCCCAGAGAAGTTGTGGCTGTCCCATCCCTGGAAGTGTTCAAGGCCAGGTTGGATGGGGCTTTGAGCAACCTGGTGTGGTGGAAGGTGTCCCTGCCCATGGCAAGGGGGGTGGAACTAGATGATCTTTAAGGTCCCTTCCAACCCAAACCATCCTATGATTCTATGATGGTATCAGCCATGAGAGGATATGCTTCCTTCAAGTTATTGTTGTAACTCATCTTTATATGAAGAGAACCAGGCAGCATTAAGTGGATATGACAGAGGTTAGCTGAATTAAATGGCTGCGTGCTTGCAGAGCTTTTCTTTTTCACAGTTAACCATGTTTTTCAAGGGGATGTTGGCAGTGCTGATTGTAACCAGGAATGTCTGGATTTGCACAGCAAAGAGGCATCTGGGCCTGCGCTGCAGGCAGATAAACACTGGGAAAATGCAGTTGTGTTTAGTGAATAGATTAGTCGAGAAAAGACAGATGGCAATGAACAAACTAACAGCGTGGGGTTTTATTTTGGTAATGAAGAAATTATAGATTTCTCCATTCCGGTCCCTCGGAGAGGTTTCCCCCTACACCCACGAAGACACCGCGACTCCTATTTTCTAAGTCTCCGTTCAGCACGACATGCATGAATCCGTGCACGACAGCTGCAACCCACTGATGTCTCATTGCTGGAGTGTCTTCAGCAACAGACTTTCCAAACAGCTGGCGGAAGATTTCCACCAGCAGAGAGGCCGAGCTGGAGATTTAGGCTAGAGACTCTTCATAGTATTCTTTCATTACTCACTAAATACTTTACTAGAGTTAGACATTTCTCCTCCAGAAAGACAATCAAGTGGTTTTAACCTCTACTACTCCATGGAGAATAGCATTGAGCCATTTAAGCAATGGGTATTTCAGGAAAGGCACTTAACATATCTCCTGGACATCAGTGAGCTATTCCCATTAACAGGAGGAGTCCATACCTAAGCCCGATTGTCATCTTTTCCTACGTACAGCTGCAGGATAAAACAAAGCCTGGTCACATCTGGGGGTACTAATCCATACATTATTTGCACATTGGTTACACATTGTAAAGAAGTCAGCTGTTCTTTCCACAGGTGTAACCCCTCAGCAAGACTTAGTGAGATGCAGCACAGATGTTTACTTTGCCTGAAAGTCAACCAGCCGAATAAACAAAAGCATCCCATTGCCCAGTAGACCTGTTTTTATCGTGGCTGTCTTCTCTACCTTGAAGGAGATTCCCAGTACCATGTGCTAGGCAGTGCTAAGAAAAAGAGTAGCAATGGAGAGCCTTTATGACACAATGGCTTTAAGTAGCCAAGAACTGTCACCACTTGAAAAGGAAAAGGAAAAGGAAAAGGAAAAGGAAAAGGAAAAGGAAAAGGAAAAGGAAAGGAAAGGAAAGGAAAGGAAAGGAAAGGAAAGGAAAGGAAAGGAAAGGAAAGAAAAGAAAAGAAAAGAAAAGAAAAGAAAAGAAAAGAAAAGAAAAGAAAAGAAAAGAAAAGAAAAGAAAAGAAAAGAAAAGAAAAGAAAAGAAAAGAAAAGAAAAGAAAAGAAAAGAAAAGAAAAGAAAAGAAAAGAAAAGAAAAGAAAAGAAAAGAAAAGAAAAGAAAAGAAAAGAAAAGAAACCTGTCATGGTTTAACCCCAAATTGTAACTCAATACCATGCAGCCGCTCGCTCACACCCCGCCCCCCGTTGGGGTGGGGAGGAGAATTGGAGAGAAAGGAAAACTCGTGGGTTGAGATAAAAACAGCTCACCAGGACAGCAAAGGAAAAATATGAAAATATATTAATAATGATAATAATGATAATATATACAAGGATAATAGAACATATATAAAACAAACAATACACAATTTCTCACCACCCGATGACCGATACAGCCCGTCCCGAGCAGCAGGCAGGGAGCAGGGGTATCCCCCCCAGCTATCCCAGAACAGCAAGTTCCAGAGAGAGCAGGCGAGGGAACAAACAGCCAAATGAACGAAAAACAAAAAGGTAAAAATAAGGAAACAAAAAGCAACCCAAAGGGAAGCTTAAGGATTCAAGCCAGTTAAGGGTCTAAAAGCCTCAAAAGCCTCAAAAGCCTAAAAGATCTAGTGGCCCACCAACTGACCCTAGCTTATATCGGGCATGATGTCTATGGTATGGAATACTCTCTTTGGCTAGTTTGGATCAACTATTCTGGCTCTGCCCCTCCCAAGTTTTTGCATCTGCACGTTAGCAGAACCTGGAAAACAGCAAAATGTCCTTGGTGGTTCAGCAGCAACCAGCAACATCAGTGTGCTGTCACCGTTCTTCTCACACTAAAGCCAAAACACAGAAGCTGCTGAAAACAAAACTAGCTCTGTCCCGGCCTAAACCAGGACAAAACCCTATCTCAATCAACAGAAAAGCAAGGTTTAAAGAAAAGCAACAACTCTGCAACAGGACCTCGAGGGAAATCCAAAGAACAGAAAGGAGTCCCTGGGTCACAGTGAAAATCACTGTGCCATTGTGATGAGAAATGTGCAAAAATTCTCTCTGCTGGAGTATGACAGTCCACTGACATATTCATAGCAATACAAAAATACAGAGAGACTAACATCCTGATGATTTTAGAGATAATGAAAAACAATACTACCTTAGGGACTCTACAAAAGAAACAGAAAGACTCTGGCTCAGCATTGTCCCTGAGCCTGATTCACAGGGTGCAAAGCTGAAAGGTTTTAACAGAAACAACTAAGGGCGCTTGTTAAATATTGCAAGCACACAACTTCACTCTGACTAATTTCTAAAAGATCTTATACATTGGTGAATACTATCATATTCAATATTTATGATATTCTAAGCAAAGCCAGTACAATCTTGCATATTATTCCACTGTTTCAAATCCTTATCTTGCGTTACAGTACAGCACACAGGGCCATCACAATCCAGTTGTGGGATTCTCCTGCTTTTCTACAATGAGATGGTCCAGCCCTGACCCACAAACCTGAAGCTCTAGATGCTAAAATAATTTCATGAACATGTGTCAGGGGAAACTACCCCCACTGCCTAGTACCAGAAAGTAATTTTCAACATGTCATAATTTTGCCAAATCATTTTGAATGCATTTAGCCTTTTTTTGCAGACTGTGCACTCCTCAGAAATACAGTATTTAAATCATGCCACATACAGTTAATTCATATCGCCTTGAAAATATATATACAAGTTAATGACTAAAACCACATTGAGCTGTAAGAATTTTACTGCAAATATCTCAGCAGAGGTACTATGCGGTGTGGAGAGGACGGAGAGGGAAGAGTGGGTCAACTGCTTCAAAAGAGATGCAGGGGATCTCTGCAAACATCATCACATGCATCATCGAATGATAGGGAAGATAGATAAAAACCGAAACATAGGGATTCATACTTAAAATAACCCGCAGAAGTAAACTAGAAGAATTAAAATAACAATAGCATTTAAATACATTCTTAATGAATGAAGAGCCTCTGTCTACAAAGTCCATTTGCAAAATTAGACACAAAGCTCATGGATGACTTACCAGGCTACTCATAAGATAGCATAAAATACAGCAGCATTTACTGCATTAAGACACAGGAACCTACTTAACATATAATTTAGGACATAGTGAATCAAAAGGTATTTCTTGAAGGAAATTTTGCAGAATATGTTGCCATGGTAACTAATAAAAATCACTGTCTATTGTTAAACTTAGTACTTACCAACTTATTAAAAATAAAAGGAAAAACCATTTTAGGTAGGCAACGTACTCTGTGATTAACAGCTGAAAAATTAAAATGCACAGGAAAATTGCTAATTTTTGTTTCAATTCATAGCTCACTTCATGTTTGGAAATAAGTAACAAGAGCAAAAGTTTAAAAAAAAAAAAAAAAAAAAAAAAAAAGATAAGCTATTGTAGAGAGAAATTCTCACTTTTTCCAGGCTTTTTTTCTAACTTTCAAAGAAATGGACTGATATGGATTGATTTCCTGTTTCACCTTAAGCTGCTAAAGTTCAGAGCTCTTGGAAAATCATCAAATATGTCCTTCCAAAGTCACTCTGTGTTGAAATTAATGAAAGATCAGATCCTTTCTGACAAATACACATCCATCAGTTTCTACAATAGCTGCTCTTATTGCATATGAAGAAAATAGAAGTAGGCTCATTTTTAGAAGCAGCTGCTTGCCCTTTAATGTGGGGCAATAGGGAACAGAGAAACTTTTCTTTGTTTTTAATACAGATCTCCCAACTTCTCTCTTTGTGATGTGCATGAAACAATTCTACAAGGTGATTTTTTTTTTTTTTTTTAGGAAATAACATTTAAGTGTTTTCTGAAATTGTTTCCATGACATCATACTTGAAGAATGAATCTCACAGAGTGACTAAAAAAAGTCTTCATTATTTTCACCGCCCAATTTGAAAAGCAAGTGATAAAATCAAAACCCAAGTATTTTATTTTTAATATGTGCTCATTTTCAATTACCCCTAAGATAGCAAATAAATAAATTTGAATTATTTGGTTAATTCCCTGAAGTTGAGAAACAGTCAGGGCCCTTCACTTTCAAAGATGTCAGGAAGCAAGCTAAGGACTTGGCCCAGACATTTCACTAATATTGCATGGGAAAAAGATAAAAGAGTACATTTATGCACATATCCGGAGTTTACTGACTCATAGCTCTGACGTAATTCGCCACCTGACTACATTTTGGACCGAAAACATTGTCTGATGTACACAGAGATAGAAGTGACCATGAGAAGGCAGGTAGAGGGAATATAGGCTTCATAAAGAATCATGCTTTAGTAAAACTTTAAATACTGCATCTTACCGTCTACATCTGAAGAATTAATTTGTATTGGCTTTCTATGCTATGAACCAAAAGACTGGAAGAACTTTAATAAGAGGCTAATCATGGATGTCTCAGAATTTCCTTTTCAGACTATTTTGGGGCAAGACCTTTAATGACCTGGAAAACAGAATATATTCAATCTGAGCACAATATTACATATTTTGGAGGGGTATTCTGGTGACCTCAGGTAACGAAGGGGAATAATGACTGACTGTTCTTAGAAAACTCAGATCAGCACGGGACACAACTGCGTTACAAAGAAGCCAGCAAACTGCAGCAGGGAGGGGGAGCTGTGAGAAAACTGAATACATGATGGAGGTCTCAACTAGACAGGAATATGGTAAGCACCCACCTGTACTTGCACAGAGTGAAAAAGACCTAACGCATAGGTACCTAACATCCAAATTCAGCCAGAAGCTGAATTTTTATAACATGCCATAGAAATAGATCCAGAAAGATCAAGAGCATTGCCACTGTCCTTAAGCCTGCCAGCAACAGGGAATTTGCCTTGTAAAGCTCCCTTATTCTCCTAGCGTGTCCCACACATTGGCAAAAGCCCAGCCATCCTGCCTGGGAAGGGCTCTGTCCCAGTCCCAAGAGCGGCAATCCGGTCAATCCTGTGAGCGATCAAAGCACATCATAGACCTGGGATCTGCAAAATACACAAACAGAAGGACCAACACACCCTACTCATGCCAGTAGTTGTAGCCAAACTACCGTGCCTCAGAAATCATCAAGAGAGGGAAGAGATTAATTCTGGTCCTACCAAACAGCTACTCCCCACCCCCTAAAAAAATCATCTTAAGACAAAATACATGTTCAAATTAACATTCCTTTCGCCCCCCTGCAAAATGCCAATGTATCACACACAGAGAGATGTGGGCTGCAAGATTATTTTTTTCTATGCCCAGGAACTGCTCTATTTTCTGCCATACACACTCCTTCATATATCTCTGAAAGTCTATCTTGTCTCTACTGCCATGTTTGAAAGACTAGCTCAGACCTCATTCTTCAAATGGTCAGAAATCTTCTAATTTCCAGTCTAAATTTATGACCCGTGTACAATGCTTTGAGCTCATGCCAGTACTTCCTCTTAACTTGAAAAGATCTTGTCTTTTTTACCTCCTTCCTTCTCCTGAATGCATTTATACATGAATCATCATGTTCTCTTTCAACCCTTTGCTAGGCCAAACAAATCTAGAAGCAATGGGACAGTCGTGCACAGAGCATTTTGAATGATTAAAAAAAATTAACGTGAGAGTCAGACAGCCTCACATGGCATCTGCATGTATTATAACAATCACATAAGATCTATAACAGCTTGCATCTTAAATATAATTTAGAAGGCTTAGTCTGCTCCTCTTCCATTTATTAGGATTCTAAGTGTATGCAAAGGAAATACAATTGATGATTATCCGAATTCAATCTAAAAGCAAAACAAAACTCAATCTTAACAAATTAGACTGGTAGCAAACAAAATAGAAACTGGTATGTTCACCTAATTGAATATTATACTGAGCTATGAAAGCAGTTCATTAACTCCAGTAAAGTTTCTCAGCATAAAAAGGCAACTAAGTATAGTCATTTTAAAGAAAAAAATCTTTAAACTCATTCACTAAATATATTTAGATGGCATTTATAGAAAAGAACATGACCTTTTATTAAATGGTCTTAACGCATTTAACCCGAGCAGATAAGATTCATGCTAGCTGACAAGATTTCTGAGGGTGAAGAAGAGGTGAAAAGAAGGTAATTACATTGTGTCAAAAAATGTATAGCAGTTTGTGTTAATGGATGCAGTCTTGTAAAATTATTTTAATATTAAACATTTCCATAACTGACCAGTACACTCTGTGAGCCTCTTTGGGCTTGGATGTCTGATCCATGGCTTCTGAGTTTAGGGTCAGACCAGAGCACACAGGGACAACAGAGAACTCAAAGTTTGGATTCACTTTGCAAGAAAATGTCCACATACCCTGGCCAGTTCTTAACCAAACCAGAAAGACTGAATGAATTGTAGCTCTCAAACATAACAACAGCTGAAGCCAACTCAGAGCAGAACAAAGATTTCAGCTTTTAAGTACTGTCTCCTTTTTTCTTCTCCGCTTCCTGCATTTTAATTAAAAATTAATTAAAAGGCATATCTAACTCTTTAATCATTGTATGGGTCTGCAATGCCAGAGGCGTTGCCTCAAATGCCACAAGGGAAGTAGGGTCAAACCTACAAAGAGCTTGGATATGAAACCACAGAGAAAATCCACCATCTAGGCAAGAAAGTGTCAATTACAGATAGCCTAAAGCCAACATTGCTTTCATGAAACATAGAAAAACTGCTCAGTATTTTTCAGATAAAAATCTCCAAAATTCAGCTCTCTCGTTGCTCTAGTGCCAGTGGATCAGCTACTCTTGTTGATGAGTCAGTCCCAACTAAATTCTTCAGAGAAAGGCCTGTAGAAACGGTGTCTTTGATTGAAATACAAAAAGAGGGGTTTATCACAGCCTAAAAAAACCAGAAATCAAACCTAGTTTTGCATCCAGTTGTCTACCATGTTGTGCAAGCCGTATTTCCATCACACAGGCCTCCAGCAGAGTGAGGTTTTCACCAAACAGGTTGTAACCTCTTAGAAAGAGGAATTAAATGCACCTGTTGAAAAATGCCAAAAAAATGTTTTGCATCAGGTCATTATCCTTTAAGTTCCAATTTTTTTCTTTAACAATCAAAGGCACAGCTCAAGGTATGATAAGGGAAATAGTTTTTAATGACTGCAACCGGTAAAGTTGAAAGCTGCCTTTCCCAATTCCGGGTCCAGCCCTTTCCTGCTGTGATCTGCCTTCATTCAAATTCCCACAGTCAGCACGTGCCATCACAGTCTCACCTAAACCAGCGCACTCATCACAGTCCCACCTAAAACCAGGAGGCAACCCTTCATACAGTTCCCCATATTTCTGCTCTTCTTGGGGACGGGATACAAGGGACGAATAAGCTCCCCTGCTAAACAGTTCATGGTTGTGCTTCCTTTACTCCAAATTTATACTGTTCCTCCAGTACCTGATTTAGACGGTCAAAGGGCCAAAACATACCGCTCCCTGGGAGACTCTGACAGCAGCGGTGGCTTCTGCTGAAAATAAGCAACTTGCATTGCGTGGTGGCAGATGGATATACAGCTGATGGAAATCAGGAAACTCCAAAACCACTTCGCATTTAAAGCAGGTGATTTATGAGACCTACAACTTGACTTAATTACAAGGTCAATGGGGAAGAGTTCCCCTCAGCATACTGAACGCAGAAAAGGAACTCGCCCCCCGGCTGAATCTGTAAAGTGCTGCTGAAGCAGGGCTGAAGGAAAGAAATAACAACTTAAGCATCAAGTCACGCGTGGGCTAGCTGCCAAAGAGACATCACTCCTTCTGCCAGCAACATGACTGTCAGTAGGTAATCGCTGAGCCAACCTGAAAGTGTAGTAGGAAAGCGAGGAGAATGCCACATTCCGCTCCGCAGCGTGGCTGCGAGAACCCCAAGGCTTGCTGCTTGGCAAGCGAAACGCTACAGTTAATTACCGACATTACAGGGAGAGGCTGATAGAGGCTGAACATCAGGTTTCCTCCTGTTTCAGCTGTCAGGAATGCAAAAATCTGACTTTAGTGCTGGAACGTGAGCATGGAGCAGACAAAACGAGCAGCCGCAGTATGGGAGTGCATCCAACCCTCTTGGCCAGAACCACCAGTGAAGAAAATGCACCAGAAAGTGCTGTTCTGCTCAGAAAAGCAACTAGGCAAACACATCAAATTCTGCCCAATGCAAACCACGGGGCAAATCCTGTACTGGCAGAAAGAAAAGGGTCCGTACTCGAATGTCGGAGGAAGCAGGACAGCAGAACTTACCCAGCATTTATCTGTCCTGGCTGTTATCTGCCCAGTCTTGTATTGAAAAGCTGGTAGATGAAAGCCATTTCTACCCATTATGGCTTCTAAAAGTATTGAATCAGGTCTCAGAGGTTTGGGGTTTAATATCTGCGCAGAGAAAACAAACACTGCTCCTTCCAATCTGACCCAACGCAGTGGAGAGGGACTTGTCTGGCAAGAGATTTGAGTCCCAAAACCTTCTACCACTGCTGGAGATGATATGTTGCAGTGCAATCTCCCCATCCCCACAGCAAGTGTCCTCTGCACAGAGAAACCGCGTGCCAAAGAGGAAAACGTTTAGATCTCAGCTGAACTTAGATCTAAGATTACACAGAAACATTTATCACCCTTCTAAGCATTGTCCTCACAGGTTGGTTAGTTGAATACTAAAGCTTACCAACAGCTGATAGGCGCTACAACTATGTCTGGAAAATTTAAAACTTAAGTCCTTGTGTGGAAAATAAAAATCAGTACAGCTACACATATACATTTACAAACATCTAACTAGAAAAATTAGAAAATACTGCCCACAGACTCCTTTTAAAAGTAGTGAGGGATCACAAGCCCATGACTCAAGAGTCGAGGACGAGCAGATTGTCTGAGACTCATTTTATAATCTAAGAAAGAATTTAACCTTGGTATTTCTTTTGGTGAAGCAATCATTTATCAAGGGCTCTTCACACTCTATTAGCTGAAGAAATGCCAACAGAAGTTATTTTTTTATTGAACTATCATCTGGTTTGCTCTCATTGTTTTCTTGCTTTAAGGCAAAAAAAAGGTCACCTGGTTTATAAAAATTACCATTTAATTAGATAGTTTGAAATCAGAGGCTTCAAGAACATCACAAAGGAGATTTATAGTCCAACAAAATAGGCGAGCACTCAACATCTTCACAGAATCACAGCATATTGTTTTCATCACTCTCTTAAATCTCTAGCTACTCTCTCAGGCTTCCAAAAAAACCCTGGTGATACCTGTATGCCTGTACGAGACCTCTACAGCACCTATACAAAAACTTAAAGTAGAGATGAGCATTACAAGGGAGCTGTAATTTCATGCATACCTCCCCAGCTGAGGCAAACCAATGCAGTTCTGCCCACAACAACAGAGCTAGTTTTTCTAACACTGTCCAGCAACGTAGCCGTTAGTGTTTAGTTCAGTCAAGGTTATCACTTCACAGCCTCACTAATGGGCCTCGCTGATCTGAGTCATATTCCTGTTCTAACTGGCCAGCAACGAAGTAAATCCCCAGTGGTGCAGGCGCTCCTTTCACGCAAGCCACTAGAGTTTATTGAAGAGCAGAACATACCCGTGGGTTGCACGGGGAAATCTTTTTCCCAGGCTAGAGAACGGCAGAGCTGTTGCAAAGAGCCTGTTCCGTCATGGGAGGCAAGAGGCAGGCAGATGACTCCCAGGCTCACTTTCGTTGAGTGCTCTGCTTAAAACCAATCTGGCTCTGCGGGAATCCGAGAGTTGCAGTCGATCTACGGGCATGAGAACAGCATTATAAATGCATCTGTTTTGCAGCCTCAGCATGAAGCCTGATCAGAAGATAAATATATTTGCTGAACAGTATAGCCATTGTTGTTACCATGGAAAAAAACAGTGAAGCAGGACTGGTGAGAGAAAAAAACCTAACACTTGGACTATGAAAATCAGTGAGTGTAAATATCTAAGCAGATATGGGGTGGCGGGGACTGACCCAGGAACATTTTTGCCCTTGTCTATCGATACTTTTACGGACGTACTTCCAAGGCCATAGCCTTGCAACACTGAAGGGAAGAATTCAAATGGTCTCTAGTGCTAAGTGATGTTTTGGTTTTACAAGCTTAATGAAGTTAGCACCTTCAGTTAGTATTTTATACACAATTCAATCTAATGAACAATTCATGATCTTGCAAAGAGATTAGGATTAAAAAATTATGATGTAAAACGTGTTTCTGAATAGGCAGGTTTCTTGGCTTCAAGTCCAAGATGTTGCAGAGAAATAAGATTTAAGCGAACATAAGTGCATATAATACCAAGAAGATGATATGTGATAACGCTGTATATCTTCAAAGTGCTATAGCGAATAATCAAAGAGAGCATTAGCGTAATAAGGGTGAATGGATTGTGTAGCCTGTATATCCCCTCTTGTTTAGCATCTACCCATCTTTCCAGTACCACACTGGTGTTTATCTGCTCTCTTTTGTTTCCCATTTAGCACAACATCACGAGAAGCAGTGGATGAAATGAAAAAAGATTAGGCGAGGGTGAAACCAAGGTGGCCGGTGTAACACAGAATGTTCTGGACAACCTCAGTACCTTTATACATTGACAGGGGTGACCTTCAGTCCAGAGTCGCATTTCTTTTATTGCCGAGTTGACACAGTACTGAGGGAGAGCGAACATGAAATCCCGAGGTCTGCAGGTGTTAGATGTGCTATGAACCGTCATGGGCAACAGAAAACTCCAGAGAATACTGAGTGCACCAGTCAAAAGCAGAAAACATCCAATTATCCCAATAGCAAAGGGCAAAGAAGTGATTTGTCACTTTTTTACTTGCTGAGGTCCAAAAGTACTTGTAAGCATTCAAATTGTTGCTAGAAATGCATGCTCATTTGTAACACGAATTTTGAATAAAATATTCTGACTAGCATAGCTCGTGGCTGCCGCTCCGCAGCGGGCTGCGCTGGATGGCCGTGGTTTATTAACAGACGGTAGCTGTGCCTAGCTGAAGGCTGCTCGTTGACCGACTTGCTTCATTGCAATCAATGGGGCTTTTCCTAAACCGTTTTGGGATTCTCCTCTGATCTGTGCAGACAGGAGTACACTGGTACAGCCAACGGCATTAGTAATGAGGTGCAGGACATAGATGTCTCACAAATGCAATAGGGTACCTCAGTAGGAATGAAGGCTGCTTAAAATGAAGTATCACATTCAAGTAAAACTGATGTTTCTCTGCAGGAGTCTTGTTTACATGGGCATCAAAAGACAGTAATTGTTGTCTTTACAGAGCTAGAGTTTGATGAAAGGCTGCAAGCTGGACCCCTCCTATCAATACCTGCCAAACATAGCAGGAACTAATTGTATTTTTGCAGCTGACACTTCATGCTGAGAAATAAAAATGGAACGTGATCTTGTCCCTTTGTCAACTGAGACATGTCAGCATGGGAATCTCTTACAGGTGCTTCCCTAAGACAGGAAAATTAGCAGAAACACATAGGAATTCGGGCATGGTCATTCCCACAAAGACAATTCAATGCTTTACTAATTATGCCAGAAGATTTATGCAGCAAAATTCCCTTGTGGACATAAGCTCTTATTCAAATCTATGCATTACACAAAGAAATTCTTACAGAGCTTCAGATTTTTTTAATGCTCTTAAAGGTTATTTCCCCTTTGTGTTAGATATTCTCCTGGGAGACTTTTGTGTTACAATTCACAGAGTGGGGGCCAGTCTATCCACAGTATCCTCCCGTGGAGGTAATCTTGCATTTCCTGACTGGTGTGAGCAATAAGGCTTCATGTACAAGTATAAGAAACAAAACTCAAAAAAATGGGGATCGTCTCAAAGTCACACGTACAGTCTAGGAGTGAAACTGAAAAAGGAGTTAATCCAGTACTAGGAGCCTAAATCAAGTTAAATGAATGAAAATAAAATAATAAGCTAGCAAGCTCATTAAAATAAAATAGCTAAAAATAAAATTAACATTTTTAAGAGTGCTAATTAACCACTGGAACAATTTATGTTGACATGTGGTGGACTTCCCACCATTTGCATACTTCAGATCTACGCAGGGCTTCTCTCCAACAAAGAACACTGTTGTTGACACAGAAGTTGTGTGTTCAATACAGGAATTATTGGGTGAGCGGTTCCGATCTTTGTAGGGATACAGTCAGATTAAGTGACTGCAGTAGCCTCATCTGATCCCGAAATCTGTGACTTTCCATCACAGAAGGGCCATATGCAACTGCTGCACCTATAAATGGCACATCTGGTTGGCTGCCTTGGGGCAAAAAAAATTCCGATTCAGGGAATCTGAAACACTTGCTCTGGCACAGCTACTCGCAAAAGGCCATTTAAGATGGCACGCTGTGCTGACCGCAAGCCTGCTCTCAACAGCCTTCGTTTTTTCTTCCTTTCTTCTATTATGGTTAATAAAGAGAATCTGTGTGTCCACACACCCTTGTACATACTTTTTTTTTTTCTCCAAGTGCTTTGGTTCTTTGTACAATGTTGACTGTTAAGGCAAAGCCATAGAAGCCAATAATTCCCATTGCACAACGCATCTCTTTTGAGCGTTTTTTTGCCTACAGGAGCTACTTATTGGCACGTTTGTTTCCAGTAGGTTGAACCAATTAAAAAAATTCTTCAGCTTTAATAAACTGATACCCTACCGCTCACCCTAGAACATTCCTTTTGTGAGCAAGTGCTCTACATCATCCTCCTATGTTGTTTTATGTCGGTGCCCCTAGCTCTCGAGAAGCACGGAGCTAAAATGAAAATGCTGAAGAGGTTTCAGCATGAAGCTGCTCTTTCATGTAATTATGCCTGCTGCTAATAGCCTTCCATTACAGCCACGGCACAGGTTTTGCTAATCCCTTACAAATGATTGGCTGGAATTTAAAATACCCCTGCAAGTGCATCAGTTTTCACATTGAGCTCAAATTGTCAGATTTCAAACCCTTTTGCCCTCCATAAGCGACAAGGTGGGCCGCGTTACAACAGCTATTACCTAAGAGCAGCGTTGAACTTATCACATGGGCCCTCCTCGGGGTCCACCTGTGAGGTGCTTTCCTGCAAACAATGAGACTGGCTCTGCCCATTTCTGGTATCAGCATGAGCTCTGAATTCAGACAGCGGGCTCTATCAAAGGCCTTGCTGCATCAATCTCACCACTAACAGGCATTGCCTGCGGTGCTGCAGCTTGCCTGAAGAGACAAACGCATAGGTAATTGAGCTTGAAATTTCTGACAAATCTTCTATAAAAAAAAAAAAATCTTAAAGAAATCTCAACAAAACTAAGAGCACACGCAATACCTTGAATTTCACTCTGAGATGCTTGATTTGTTTGTTCTTAAGTATTAAAGAAATCCCACAGTAAGTTCACACTGAAAGTTACAGAAAATATTTTCTATTTTTGAAGTGCCATTTTATTTAACATTGCCCGGTGCCAGAGCCGCTATCCGTACACCACTCAGTTCCAAAGCCATATTCAAATGTACATTGCAATTAATTAGCTGACAGCCTATAAGCCTAAAGATGGGGTAGATGAAGGATTTAGCTGAGTCAGCGTTTCTCAGATATTTTCAGAAGAATTCAGTCAGCATTAAGACATAGGCTTGTAAAAATGCAGGTGTCTACATGTGAGCCAGGGTCCACACACGTGTTAAAGCCAGTGAAGCTTAGACAGCCATGCACCTCACCTGACAGCAGACACCTATTCACTGGCCCGTGAAATGACACCTCTGCTCCACTGTGTAGGGAGAGGATCTTGATTCAGTTGCTTGCTCATAAATCTCTACTGCCCTTTCAAATGCTCTAAAGCATCCCACAAGACCTGCACCAGCAGCTGCATGAGCATCTCCCAGACTTGCACCATATTCCACCCTCCCAGCCCTGGGCAGATGTCCTAGATGCTCAACAACATCCCAAGCAGCACCAGACACCTGAGAGTAAAGAATGGAGCAGAGCCCTAAATCCACCTAGATTTTAATAGCAATGCAGAGGCCTAGCTCACCTGTAGACACCTGCATTTAAGGGTCTTAACCTCGGAGTGTTTGAAGCAGATGAAAAGGAGAGCAATGGGTTCTTCTTCCTTGAACAGCATCTTAAAAAAGAATCCAACACAATATACCAAAACCCTCCACTAGAAATCATTTAGTTTATTCTTCTTCACAGGAAATGTTCTCTTTACCTCTATCCTTACTTAGTACTGGTTTAAGTAGCAGTTAATTAACCAACTGGCTTACGGAAACAGATGAGACTGCTCAGATTCAGTTGCACATCACACCTCCATGATGCCGGGTGGGGGAAAGGTCCAAGTTGTCTCTACAACTCTCATTACATTGCAACTTTAGTATCATTTAGCAAACACGATCCTTTTTATACAAGTTTATAACCATGGAAAGGGCTTTTTATTGTGTGAGTTGCACTTACACACTGCCATCTTGTGTTGCTAGCGGATAATTGGTTTTGCTGAACTTCAGAGCCCAACATGCTCCGATTATTTTAGTGAGGATCAAAATACATAGATACAGCAACATTCGCGACGTGGGTTTCTCTGCCTTTTCCCCTCCAGGGGAAGGAGAGGAGGGAGTTTTCTTTGCTCACATTTGCTAACTTGAATTAGCAAACACAGGTTTGAAGGAGCCCTGTTAAACCAGGGCTTTAACAAGGGTGAGAAACTCATCTTCAGCTCTCCAAAAGTTTCTACTTCAGCAATTTGAGCCCCACTAAATCTGAAATTCCACTTTGCTGTTTGCTCACGGACAAGCAATTTGGTACAAGCTAATGAAACAACCCATTTTTTCACAGACATTTTGTGGAAAAATGAAATCGCAGCCCGCAGGGAAATACTTAATACCATGTAGGAAAAGCCAGCCGGCTCAGAGTGCGTCACTCCAGGCTGTGGGACATCAGTCGGGCAGCTCTAGCAGCACCGCAGACCACAGGTTGCTGAGCTTTCTTCTCCCTCCCTCTTCTTCACCCCCAGGCGATTTCTGTGTCCAAATGATTCCCAGGGACAGCGCAACATGACTGGGCTCAAGGTGCAAAAGAGGTGGCATGGCCATCCTTGACTCTTCCCACAGCTTTCCTGCATAACGCAACACTGGGAGAGGGGAAATCATGGATAGGCTAGGATAAATTCATTGACGATGCCTTGGAGGTTGAGAAACTTTGACCTGTGACAAAAAAAAAATTGTGTCTTTCAGTGTATTTCAGGGCTGGTGATGGGGATTGTTGGGATCCAGAATTTACTGGGAGGGTGGGGGTGGTGGGGGGGGGGGGCAGTTATTCATAGCCTGATCCTGCCTACCGTAAAAGAAGGCTGCAAACTAGACAGTGTAGAGGGGCATCTGCACCATCTCCATTACGTACGTGCCTTAACCGAGAGCCAGATCTGCGCAACACCTCATTTGGGTTCCTATTCTGAATACCTCTCAGGGAAGCAATCTTCTTGCACAAGCAGCAGAATGGACCCCAGGCTCCCAGAGGGCTGTGTGAGCAGGCAGCGTGAATATCCCTCCATAGTCTGTATTTGGACACTGGGGTCTTCATACTCCAGAGTTCTCACCTGTGGTCTACCCTGTCATTACTTACCACAGTAGTGGAAACCAAATTAAATATCTTTAGCAGTCCACTTCATAGAATAGGCTTTAACTGAATACCAAAAGCCAAGGCCAAGTCACAAAACTGGCTAAACAAGGAGCTTGGCGATTTTGGGTTGCTGAGGCATTTCAGATTTTAATTTTTTTTAAAAGCAAAATTGGAAAATAGCACTTTGTAATTCAGTATTTATTAGCAGGGAATTCCCTGGTGCAAGGCAGAACCCATCTGTTCAGGGGAAAGATTAATACAGCAAAGCAAAGCAGGAGTGACAGGAGGCCCGCACCAGCGATGTTCTCCCACTACACTGAAACAGCATGATCTCTCCTTGCTGCCCCCAGCTACCGCAGCCACGATCTCTTTCCACAATCTGCTAGCTCTCCTATCCATCCCTGAGATCCTTCGAGAGGAATCAGCACTCTAAGCTGTTTTGGCATCCTCACTGTGGCCGCTCATGGTGCCATGTACAAGCTCAAACTCGGAGCCCCACCGTCCTCCTACACGTCCCAGCTATCTTCTTCCTCTATTTCATCCACAAAATGCTCCCCCAAATTCCTCTGATCCACATCCCATGTTTTCTTTGCTGCTTCCAATGATGCGGACAATAGCAGGGTACGTAACAGGCTATGAAAGGACTTGGGGAAGCCACTGACCAAAGCAATTTGGGAGCCACTGCTGAAAAACACAGCGCACATTCCAGCTGCGTTTTCAGAAGGAGCAGAACATAAACCAGAATATTTTCAGCACCTCATTTCTAGCCACAGCACAGAAGTTTTGGGGAACTTCCACCCCTTCCAATTGTTGTGCTTCAGGGATGAGGATACAGGACAAAGAATCAGTCTCACCACTTGTATTAAATGCTGACGAGAAAGAGCATGAGCAGCCTCATGGACAACTATATATAAAACCTGAAGTCTACTGTGAAGGAAAAGAGAAAAGCAAGAACTATTGGTCTTACACATATTGCGGTGGACATCTTAATCCTTTCATAAAAAAATATTTTCCCAAGATGAAATTCAAACAATTTTATATTTCAGCAAATCCCCTTAGACACAGTTAGCTGGATAGAAAGAAAAAAACCAAACTTCTAATAAATGCAACATCAGAAATTTTATTTACAAATATACTGTAATTCAACAACCATTCTCCACTCAGTTTGTGGAGGGAAACGTGACAGTTACATTTTCCAAATGGGAAAAGACAACTCCTCCCCTTAAATGGATTCCATAGAATATTATGCCAACACCACTGAGCAAATAGATTATTCTTGTATTTAAGTTCCAAAAAAGCACATAATTTTAGAAACCAGCATATGGAAAGCAAACACATTTGTGTGCATTTAAATGCAGCTTCATATTAATCTAGAGAATTCACTTTCAGTATATGTCAAAAATAAAGACAGCAATTGCAAATATATATTTATATTAACTATTTCTCTAATGCTCATTTCAAGAACTTAGAAGCAAAATACCCTCTTCATATACCATTGGAAAGTCAACTAGTTGATTATAAGCCTCAAAAATATTTTGAAGTTATTACTGAAAATATACTTATTCTCCCTTGTGCTCTCAGTACTTGAAGCTGAAAAAGTGAAAGCATTTTCCCCAGGTATTTCCTTACTGCAATTACTTTCTTATAAATAAAAATAGTTATATGGAGAATATAATGCATTGCTATGAAGACTAGACAAGCAAGAGTTACTCTTAGAAAAAACACACATACACACAATATATATATTTATAGATCTACATCAGCAGCAATCACCTCTTCTTTTATCTGCAACAGTGGTTTCATATCTTCATTTGCTTCACATGGAGGTTGGTTGTCCAGCTGTTAAAGAGAGAGAGAGGAAACTGTAACTAAAGTCCAGCCACTGAAGAATCTTAGTGACAAAAATTAAAATTTCCAAGTTAAAAATTGCCAGAGAATGGTATTTCCAATACCTATTGAAAACAGTAACACAAACTAAGGTATACATTCTGAACCTAGCAACCCAAATTTAATGAACAATACAAATTTGAGTTTAATCCAATGAGAGCACTGCAAATATTTCAGGCCAAGTAATATTCCACAGAACATGCACCTTACTAAGTTTTTAAGAATTATTTTTAGTATTAGCATAGAGACAGAGTGACAGTTTTTCTAAATTTACCCTTCAGTAATCAAATTAAAATAACTGTAGCAATATTAAAAAAGAACTTTTTAACCCTCTCTCTACATATATTTGTGGGCATCTGCCAATACACTGGTGTTTTGCTACAATGTTACAAGTTTAAAATACAAAATTAACATAAAAATGTGCAAAAAATGTCACACCATAAAATTACCTAGTGAATATTAACAATCCTACAAGTTTATCAAACCTTTTAGCCAAAACTTTTCACATTCCAAACTAATGAATAATTAGCCAGGCTGATGTCAAATGCCAACTGCAAACAAAGTCATCTGCATTACAGACCAGTGCTGTGCTGTCAGTATATTTTCATTGCAGTAATCACGTAGTTGGTTTTGTATTATTCAAATAGCTAATTTCAGTTACTAATCACTAATTTCAATACTTCATTCTGTACCTCCAAGTTCTTACAATTCCTGATTTACTTGTATGTCACACAATTATGTTTAGAGGTGCCCGCTGGCCCAAGAAGGTGCAGTCTGAAGGGAAGGGAATAGAACCGTTTCTCACAGATCAAGTCTGCTTCTGAAAGGTTACTCACTGCCGTGACTTTACGGGCTGTAATGTCAAAGAGACACTAAGTAACAATTTATCCGCGATAAAATTTTTGGTTACTGCCATCACCAAATTCCTGAATACTGTCTTGGCAGGGAATAATAAAAAAAAAGATTTTTTTCTTTTTTTTCCCCCAGTACCAAACTTATCCAGCTCATCCAGCAATTTTGCTCCCAAAAGAAAAGATAAAGCAAAAACAACACGAGCAGGCTCCAGATTGAATTCCCCACATATTTGGGTGCTTCAAACAGGAACACGGTCAACTTTGGTGTAGTCTTGTCATCAACAAGGAGATTAATTCTCCCAACATTAACTCAGAGAGATATGACCCAGTGCTCTGGATCACCTCCAGACGGAAGGGGGTGATTCTCTTCCTCCTGCCACTGATCACAGCGGCATCCTTGCACCTAACATTAGCCTCCGTGAATGCACTGTTAGCGTCAAGGAGAGGTGTGGGGTTTTCCATTTTTAGCTTGGGCATCACACAATTATTCCTGTGGTGCAGGCATCTCTTCCTCTTCCTAGAGGCCAAAGAGAGCCTGAAAACAGCAACAGCATTAGATGCAGAGCTTCTCTTTCTCTGGGCTAGGTTCCTCAGCCAGCAGATGCCCAAGTCCTGCTGATGTGTTGTAGCGTGAGTATCCTGTTCCCTTCACTGCCTTCTGGTCCGCCATGAGAAAAATGTGCTGGGCTCATGGAGAAACATGAACATGTTTCCCAGGAAGTAATTCAGAAACTTTTTCCCTTAGCTGAATTTTATCATTCCAGAGAATTCCATATTTGCTACATAAAAATAGAGCCATATAAAACTCCCGAGACTTGTCAAAATTAGGAGGTTGTCTACCATCATCTATGACAGCAGAAAAACAACACCATTATTCAAAGCCTTAACATCATGCTCCAGTAAATCAGAATTCTGCAAACCATAATAAAGGAAAAAAATTATACTGCACCTTTTAATTAAGATCTGTAAGTAAATCAATTCCTCCTGAACTTGTACCTAAATGAATAACCAATCACAGACCTATAATTCAAATCATAATAGCATCGCAAAAAGAAACCAGCATTTGTGCCACCTGCACAGGATAAACTAACAGCTTTCCAGGTATGCATTAGGATTGAATTAAAAACATATTCAGATGACTTTTTATAAATGTAGACAATTTCTCAAAAAGAATTCTCTGTTATCAAGACAAGCCTGTTCAGCAACTAACAACTCCTTGACACCACTTTCTCAGATCTATGAAGAAAGCAGTTGTCTGTTTGAAGTTGCTTAATAACAAGGTGGTAAAATCAGCTACCAGCAAGTTAAAAGTTAGGAATGACTACCCTACAAAAGACAGAAACTGGCAATCAAACCTTGCTGAACCTATTCACTAACAAACCAACTTAAAGCTAAACGTGAGAGCTATCGAATGGCTCAGCTAGGCAAACACTTGAGGTTTTACAGCACAGAGAACAACCACGGTCATGCACACTGCAGTCAGATTGCCTTACTTTTAAATCTGATATAGCAGTCGTTGCAGAAGAGTTTGTTGTTTCGGATCCTAACTTCAGCTCCAGAGCGGGATCCCCCAAGGTCACATCCACAGGCAACACACTGTATGACAGATGAATAGTTAGCACCTCCTTACAAAATATTAAGAAACAAAAAAGCCGTTCAAAAGCAGCTTGGATTAAGCTCAACAAAGCTTGAATCATAAACCCACAATCACTAGAAGCAAATGTATAACGATTAGTAGATCAAAAGGCAATCAACCCTGAGAAAGTATTTTAAGGTGACGACTGGACAACGAATAGCAGAGATACACCAACTAAGCAAACATAGAGCAGACTGTTTTTAGAGATTAGTTCATTAAATCTAATTTGAACTTCAGTTTCTCTGAAAACTAAAAGTGGCTCGACACGAAAAAAATTTGTTCTCTAGATGGCAACAGCAATTTTGGCACAGAACACCTGGGTGCGCTACTTGCAGATTTCCATGCGGCACTATATGCTGCTGGCACCCTCAGCCCTTTGGCACCCAAAGCGGCAAATACTCAGACACCCCCAGTTTTACGGGTTTGCACCATAGAAACAAGCTCTTATTTGGAGAGAAGGGGACGATTTCATTTTTCTTGAATAAACACATAAATAAAGGGCTTGAAAGCTTTCATGCTAACATTGAACTATTTCACTGGTGGCTGAATACATGTTAGCTGTGAATATCAGCCACCTGTGGAAGGACTGTAACCCAAAGTGTAACACTCTCCTTACTGAATCGAAGCAGCAAAGTACTTGGCTGTCTACAGAAGGACAGACAGCTTGCCTGTTTAAATGACCAGGGTTGATTATCACTAACATACCTAGCTTCTGGCTTGGTGCCGAGTTTTATCCTGCCAGGTTGAACGCTGCCAACTATGTCTTTGCCTGGAAAACACCCCATGAACATTGTCTGCTAGGATTAGCTTAGAAGCGATGGGTCATCTTAAATAATTCAAATGCCAGGGTCCGGGCTGAGATTTTTTGTATTTTTTTAAGGATCTGATTTCTCTGGGAGAGGTGGCTCAGCACCTCCTGATTTTTTTGCTGACTGTTCCAAGAAGGAAGAACTTTGATCTCACAGTCAATGTGTCCATTTTACTTGTCAGAGTCCTACTTGTCACCTCTGGCATTTACGAAATGGTCCTAGAGTTGAGTGCTAAATGCCTGCAGATAGGACCGCCTCATGGAAATACGCATGCACCACGTTGTCGAGAGTAGAAGGCAAAGCAGGTGATTAGTAGAGCCCCTTGTGAGCATAACACTGAGTAGCCATGCGTGCTCCTGATTAGTTCCTGTTCCTTCACGATGTGACTCCCAGCTCTCACCTTAAAGCAATGTAAATGATAACAAAGACCAAGAGACTCAATGATCATGGCTGCTCCTTTGCCCAGAACGTTATTACAGTATGAACAGATTTTCTTCCCACTGACTGACCTAGATACAGAATGAAGATCCTTAAAACCAGCTTGAAAAGGTTTAAAAGGCAAAGAAAAGTTATCAAAGACTTTTTGAGACTAAAAATAAAAACATACTGGTAAAAAGTGGACTATTAGGCTGCTTGGGGAAAATAAACTGAAAATTAGTATTATTTACAGTAGATCTGAAAGCTAGCGAAAGCTGAAGTGTTATAATTTAGATCAAAGTTACATAGGAATAAATGAAATTCTGTCACATTCTTGGGAGGTACTTCATTGTATAAAATACCTTCTACAAATAAGCATAAAAAGTATATTGTTAAGTTCGAGAGTAAGAACACAGGTTTTGTGCTCCTACCTTATTTCTTATTTGTGGGGAATCATCCCGAAGGCTAAGTTTTAGCAAAAACCCCTGCTAAGTCCCACCATCTGCACCTTGTTAGATAACAGAAAGCTAGTCCTGGACGTATAATATTATGTTAACTCTGAACATAAGCCATACGGAGGTCAGTTTCCATAGATCTACCAAGATGTTAGCAAATGGAAGTGAGAACAAGATAAGCAAACATGGTTAAGAAGGTAATTCTCTTACATGATAAAGAATGTAGGAGCCTAGCTTTAAAAAAAAAAACCAAACCCAAAACCAAACCAAAGAGTCAATTTATCACAAAGTGCCAGAGAGTGTAAGAGCTAATGAAGCAGTGTTCACACTGTTGTTTATATATAATACATGTAATTGTGTGGGGATGATTCACTATAGTCTTATCCCAAAGCATTTTTAAAATGTTTCAAGTACATAAACCAGCAGTTATCTACCCTACCACAACTGAATTCCATTTTTGTTTCAAAATACGTTGCAATTCTTGCTTTCTCCTCCTAGGTTAAAAGCAACATCCTACTCTGCAATTCTCCAGGGTCACGGGTTATGAGCATTCCTGAGTGCTCCTTGAGATGATATTGACCACATGCCAGGAAGGGGGAGGAGAGACCAAGATGAGGGCCATAAAGCGTGGGTTTCAGGAATCTTTTGTTAAAACAAACCTAAGAAAATAAATGTCAGAAATGCCATCTGGAGTAGGCTTTTACTAATTATTTTGGTAACCAACATACAGCTTGGAGACTGGAGATTTATTATTCCAAGTTCCTTTGTTTTTTTAACCAATGTCAAGCAGTGATGACAAACCTGAGGAATTTTCTGAATGACTGGAGAAGGGAGGTAATACTAGCCTATATTTCCACCCTCCCATCCAGCCAGAAAACTCCAGGTACATTTCAGACCTGTTAATCAACGTTAGGGGCGAAAACACTGCTGTAGACCACCGTATCTACAAAGCCTGCTCTTCAGTGCGGCCTGATGTTTATACCTTCCCAGCAGAAGGGCACCTGCTCACCTGCTGCGTGGCTGGGACCCTGGCTGGGGAGCAGGGAGGGAAGACTGAGCCCGGGGGGCTGCCTGGGACACGGAGGGGGCTCTCGCAGAGGCGGCCGCAGGAGGTGCTTTGCTGGAGGAAGGAGTGCACATGTAGGCTCGGTTTGAAGTGGACACCGGGCGACTGAAATCTTGACTAGAGGACAGAGATGAAGAGGAGGCAGACTGGTTCAGCCACGAGTGGGGCCTCCACGAGCTCGTTCTTGAAGAATCAAGATTGTCCAAAGACTCGCCTCTGTAACAGAGGTACACATACAAGTGTAAATGGCAGTATGGCTGGAGCAGGAGAGCTGTATTCTGATTTTTTTAAAAAGGAAAACATTATCCTAGCATTTTAAAAGATTTTCTAGCATGAATATGTTTGTCTGATCACCCTGAGCAATATTCTTCACGTACTGATTTAAAATGTTTGAGTCACAAATTATCCTTTGAGTCCAGTCCTAGTCTCATGGGAAAAAGCAAGCGAGGTGAGAGGTGGCACTTAACCACTACAGAATAAAGGCAAAACACTCTTCACTGCAGCCTTATCAGGGTGAACCGTATCAAAATCCGCTGTACGGCAACGGACCTTAGATACCAGGTTTGTTTTTGTTTTCTCCAAGGGATACCAGATTGAACTAGCAATCCGCCCAGACTGGATAGCATCGTCTAGGTACAAGGTGTTGGCCCAATAACCAAACACTCTCCTGACTGGTAACTCGGCTGTTTCCTAAGCGACAAATCCAACATTCATACATCACTTAAAGCAAGAAAAACTCCAGACCTTCTGACACATTTCTACATCAAAGAGGTATACTCCTTAGCTACAATAATCAATTTCCACAATAAATTGTCATACTGAAATTCTTAAGCACACTCATCAATGACAAGGCACACTATTGATTTCCATCGCTGGTATACCGACCAAGAAACAAGCAGCTGAGTTATTTACAAGTCACATCCACATTCTTTACATTTTTTTTTTACAGTTAATCCCAGCTGTAATACCACTACTTTCTTCTATCTGTGCTGCTATTCAGTTTACCTTACAGCATTTCACAGACTCAATTTGCTTCTGTGCTCTGTAATACAAGCTGAAGTTTAGAATAACCAAACAAAAATATTTGATGAGAGACAAAGTTAATTTTTAACGCGATTCCTACCTCCTCATACTATTGCTGTACAGACTAACGGGCTCCTTATGTACACTGGAACTGCGCTGCCTAATCCAGCTGCTGTCCGTGTGTAGAGATGTTTTCTTTCTCATTTCCTGAAGGATTTGCTGTCTCTCCAACTCTGCCGCAGACAAGTTTTGCTCCTTCTGGGACTTCTTCTGCGAGTCACCTGCATTCCAGGACCTCTCTGAATACTTGCTCTGGGTACCTGTTTGGACAACACGTGCAAACTTCAGCTAGGCACCTTAAAGCACAAAAGCAGTTATCATGCATTCGGTACTCTGGCTATAACTCCAAAAGCAGTCGTTCAGCACCACATTCACAAGTTTCTCCAATTCCTTTTCACAGGGGTGTGACGACCAGTATCAAACTTGGCAATACACCATTATTATTACAAAATGTTTTATTTGTATTTCCATTAATGTGTCCTTTCACATGATGTTTAACTTATCTACAAATAGTTATTTCCTTCACTTCCCAAGTGTATATAAGTATATATTTGTGTATACATGTGTACACACACATAGACACACATATATTTTTAAAGGGGCATGATCTCTTTTAGCGTCACAAGTTGGACACTTCCTCCAATACAAACTGAAGCATGTATAGAACACATAATTGAATGGTGGGATACCTTCTTTCCCTTTAGGAGTTCATATTCTTTTTTTCTATAAGTTGTCCCTAGTTTCAAGAATTCTTTCCTTATTCAAGGCACTAAACACATTGCTTTATCTTCCTTTATATAAATATGTATGTGTGTGTGTATTAATCTTACAGGGTCTTTCTCTATTATTTGGATGTTAACTAGCCAGTCAAAATGAGATTTATGGTATAGAAGGCCTTTGAAATTTTGGAAGGGGAAACAAACAAGCCATGTTTCCCCAATATGTGTTGACATGGCAGAAGGCAACAATTTTTTATTTCCTAGATTCAGTAACTATTCTGAAGACTATATAGGACTATTATAAGACTAATTAAGAAAATGACTCAGCAATAAGTCATTCAATTGAAATTTCAATTCCTTTAAATACTGCTCTGACTACAGATTTGGTCTTGTTTTATTGCTATAGATTACCATTACAAAATATTGTGGAAGTTCACTCACTCATTAGTTTCAACAACTAAGCTTTAATGTGTGAAAGCAACGTTGTAAACCTGCAGTATTCCTCTAACACACCATTTACGTCTCTATGATTACTTCTGATTACTTTTTTTAACCATGTTTTAGACACAGGAATAGGCTTACATGTTGACTGTATGTATTTCCCTTTGCTGTTGAAACTTCATTAAATTTTGGCATGGTATGAATTTGAATTACAATGCAGATATCAAAAAGCATTTTGACAATTTTCTTAGGACTACTTCTGATACACATTTTTCAAAAAAATGCATTTTAAAAATAATGGAAATTAAACAGTACTTGCCATTTCTGATTATGTTGAATTCATTCAGTTCTGAAGTTGACTTGGACTTATTCCTAAGGATACAGAAAACATTCAGTTCTCTATCTTAACTAGGAGACCTTGTCACAAACAAAGATCTTATCATTGCAGACCACAGATACACAGCCCCTTTTTTCACCATCCGTCCCATCAACAACTTACATTGTACTTAAAATAAGTAAGTATTAAGGGGAAAAAAAGATGTCAGTAGTTAGATATCAATAGGTAATCACCAATTAAAAGTTAAAATTGTGTATTGAAAGTTCCCAGTGCTTCAGGTATGAGGAACTGATTGCTGTATTTGCTTCAACAAAAATACGTAAAAACCAAAGTCCTTTCCTGTGGAAGCTTTGTGAAGACTACAGTCAAGAAAGCCAACGTGATAACTTTCAAAGCAGGTTTATAAATGATTTAACTTCAGGAGAAACTTAAATCATACTTCAGCACTGTTACTAGACTGTAAGAAAAACATCTCCTCAAATACTGCACGCAGCTTGTTCTAGGGAAATTTATTATTCACTGATTATACCCAGCAGCATAATTTTTAATGAGTTTTAGCCAAGAAATGTCATTCAATATACAGGGAGACATGTGGTAAAAAGCTGGTTTTCTGACAGTACAGAGTAGGAGCTTCAGCAATACCTCTGTGCTGTATTTATTAGTTTCAAGTAACACAGCCAGTTTCTTAGTTTAAAATACTTCGGAAAAGAACAGATATCCTTTGCTGGGTCACAACTCGAAGCTGCTACAGCAATGTGTTTACATGTACAGCATTGGCTGCGTAACAGCGTTTCAAGGGAGTCTTGTCCTTTGTCTGTAAATAAATGATGCATAAACTGCATCACATTTCTTGCTCCTTCAAGTTCTGTCTGTCCTATGGTGCAGACCTATTTTATTATCTGTTTGAGAAGATGCAACAATTTCACAGTTGCTTGTAGTGAACAGAAGCTGCAAAGAGCAGGTGAGCCCTGCCTGGGATGCTTTTAGCACCCGAGTGTCCTCCTCACACATATATGCAAGATGTAACTATTTAGTGCAGGCACCATCTGAAGTTAGATTTAGATCTTCCATTAGTAACAGATCCATTAGATACACCCTGTGAGTTTTGGGGTTCCTCTTAATATTTAAAAAAAAAAAAAAGGTACGCTCACTCCAACTACAAGAATTGACTAAATATGCAGCAGAGGTGATCTTCCAGAACTACTGTGGGATGCCATCTAAGACAAAGGCTTGATACAAACGTTCTGAATTTAGGTTACTTCAGCATTTTTTAACCATAGGCCAGTTACGAAAAGGGAGAAGAAAAAGCTATCTATTCAAAGAGCCCCAAATCTGCAGTGGCTAATATATTCTATTGAAACAAAACCAAAACAAACCCAAAAAAATGACAATAAAACCCCCAAACAAACGACTAAACAAAACAAAATAGAAAATAGCCAAGGTAAGAGAGCGTAACTTAACAAGCAGCACATCTACTACCTTCCTAATAAATATGCTGCTGCTGCCTCTCACTTCCCTCCCTGTTTACTCTCTCAAGTTGCACAATGCTGATTGGGATGACAGCACCTTAGTTTGTATAGCACGTTATGACACAATCACAATATTATCTCAAATTGTTTTCCAGCCAGGTAAGTCTAGTACCACCCACATATTTACTTCCTTACAGTTCTGCTTCTCCCAGTAAAATCCTACTGCCTGACTAACTGTTGTTTACAGCACAGCGTATAATTTGCCAGAAGTTTGGCTGCTTGTTTTCTCAATATGAAAATATGACATAAAAACTGCAAAACGCAGCAACAATACAAAGTATACACTTAGCTCCATGGCTAAAGTTTATTGGATGTTTCAAAGCTTTCTGACACAGAAACAGTGATGTTACAGTCTACGCTGAGATTCAGTATCACACGTACCTGTCAGCAAATGACTGGCCAGGTTGGTCCTCAATGGCTTTAGAAACTTCATAACGCTCATAATGCCTAAAAACAAACAAACAAACAAAGATACATTATGTTCATGCACAGAAAAAGACATATATAGACATAAATATTTCCTACTAAAAATATTCAAAACAAATCCTTAAGGCAAAAAGGAAAAAATTCCAAATAAAGTTCTAAGGAGGCTTAATTTTATCAGTCAGAAACACAGTTAACAAAAGAAGGCAGTAAAAGAAAGGTTATCAGAAAAATTGTCTGAAATTACATTTTTGTGACAAGGAATCCAAACCCGAGCATGCCAAAATGGTTAATACTTGTTGCTGAAGATGTTTCAACCTACCTATTGATTCAATTTCTTATTACCTGTCAATGAGAGGATGGCCAGCTCGATCTTCTATTCTTTTAGATACTTCATAGCGCTCATAATATCTAGAAGCAAAATACAGATAAAAGAAAATACATATTAAAAAAAAAAAACCACAACACATTTTCTAGAAATTGAACAAACAGTAAGTATACATGAGAAAAATGAGAAAGTTCAGATATTAGAAACATGAAAATACATGAGGAAAAAAAACCCCAAAGACTTTTTAAGATGCTGCAAAAGTATTACAAGTATCAGCAAATGACGGTGATTATCTCATCCGTTTCAAAGCCAGGAGGTAAGCTTTGTCCAAACACAGCAGTTCTCTAGAAGTTACATGTATATTCTAGCAAATTGTGTAGGTGCAGTTGGTAACCCATCGAGAAGCACTCACTAACTTCCATAGACAAAGCTCTTCCAGCTGCCTGTCCCCAACCTCAGCGCTCTCTGTTGCAAGTATCATGCCTTCACAGACATTTATGTAACATTTTGGATTTCAAGTCATATCTTTGGATATCATCGTAAAGCAAACATTTAACACTAGATATTTTAAATCCCAGTTTCACTGAACTTGTTCCTTTACCATTAAGCAAAGCCATCCTTGTTTAGCAAAACACATCCTTTGGCAGCAACCTCAGAAGCGATGAAATCTCCTGAGACTAAAGCATATATCAAGGATTTAGATATGCAGATATTGCAGCAGCTTAATAAGTTACCGCACAAAGTCCTATTATCTTGCAATTGGGGCAAGCGAAAACTGTAGAGATACCCTGGCTCAGCTGCCAAGAAGAACCTGTTTAGCCATTGTAACAACTGTGCCTCTGCTTTGCTCAGCAGGGATCCCAAGCAGCAGTCATTTACAATGAGCTAAAGTAACTCCAGGTCTCACAATCTCCCCTACGCAACTTTATAATCATATTTTCTTCCCCTAGGACTTAACTTGATACCATGCATTATCTTCAGTCATCTCTTATTACTTATATAAAAGGGGAAAATCCTCAAGAGAAACAGCAAAGCTAGTCATACACAAAGTAGTAAGCTAAACGCACAAGAAATAAGGAGAAGTAACTGTTTTAATCTGTTTCAGACAGATTAATCTTCCATCATTCCTGTAATAGTCTGAAAACTTCTGGGCAGGAACTTGCACTTGTAAACTACTAGTTGGATGGGGGTTTTGGTTTTTTTTTTTGGTTCTAGTTTTTTTTTTTAAACAAACAAACAAACAACAAGGTGCTGAAGAAAGGAATGGAAGAAACTTTTTCACACTCCAGAATAAATATATCCACAGTGGGTACTTCTAACAGGCTACGATATCTAAGTCAGTATCTGTTCACTCATATACCATGATAACCCTCATCAACAAATTAACCCAGCAGTGCAATTAAACTTTATTATTCAACTGTCAAACTAAAATGAGAGGAGTCTGGAAAATTAGTCACACATTTGTTGGAAAACAGTGAACTTGGTATTTCTTCTGCAAGCACTGTATGTTGAACCACTGGCTCTCAATTTACAAGCTTATGCAGGGTTCTTACAAAATCTTCACGCTAAGTGCTTCAGGTCATCTTTGATTTGGCTGTAATTACTGTATTTACACTTTCTACTTAAAAAACGAGCTGAAGTGGGTTCAATAAAGCACTTGATTCGTGGGGAAAGACTTTGTCTTATGCCTGATTCTTGTACCTTTAGAAAGAAAGGCTATCCTCTGGTATCTTGCACTGACTGATTAATCTATAGTATGAGTCTTACGTGCATACACTTATATATTCAGGACATACGCACTCCCTTTAGAAAGGTATTTGAATTTTTGATGCAGAAGGAAGAGAGAGTACATCCCGTCACAAGCGCACACCTTTGGTACTGAGGAGTCTCCACTGACACCTCCCTGTGCCTTTCAGCCTGCCGCCTCTGCTCCTCCATCTCTGCCCGCTGCCTCTGCTCCTCAGCATATTGCTGTTCCCTCTCTTTACGTTGTCTCTCAAGCTCCAGTTCCCTTTCCTGCTCAAAACGCAGGGCTGCTTCTTCCTGAATCCTCCGTTCCTCCTGAAGCCTCCTCCTTTCTTCTTCTTCGTCCAGCAAGCGCATCGCCAGCTCGCTTCCTCCATCTCCTTCTGGCTCCTCAGGAGTATTCGCTTCAGAGCTTGCTCTCCAGCTGGACACAGATGGAGCCCGTACGGGGACAGACGTTATGTTTAAGGTTAGAACAGTCTGCTCCTGTAGCAAAGGGAAAAAAAAAAAACCAACAAAAAAAATCATGTTTTTAGGCAAGGGAGCTGTTTTTTAAACAGGTTGCTCACTCAGGAAAGTTCATTTATTCTTTGAGGGAAGATTGTGTAAAAAGCATCCCGAACACTTTCAATGCAAGACCCAGGGGTGTACTTTGGTTTCATTTTTTGAGTGCCTGCTAGCACATTCTCCTAATGCAAGAGCTTCATTCCACACGGCAGCCTTAGCGAGCACCACGGGCAGCGTAGCCACAACTATGTGAAACATTCTGCTTTCTGAAGTATCACTTACATTTTAAGCCATCCCAGCCCCACTTAAATCGCCACAGAAAACAAACTCCTCCATGATACTCAGCATTTCTCCCTACTGTTTTGACTTAGAAACCCGAGACCTACCTAAGAGCGTATACACTACGATGTATGCTGCACGTGTACATCAGACCAATGAATTTCATGTGAATCATCATGTGGAGGAAACCCCCACCCCCCTCCCATTTGAAAGTCAAGCCTCAGACCTACCACCCTATGACTCTTCCCTCAGACGTGAAAAAAGGTCTTTCAGTGGTCAAGTATGTTTTAATTGCAGAGAATAAACACTGTTTGTCAATTAAAGACTGGTCCATCCAAACTTCTAATGATAAAAAAAAATACGAAATGGTTTACATTCTTGTACGGCAAAGTCCTCTAACAGCTCAAAGAGCTTTCCTATTGAAGTCCTAAGCCTTAAATTACAGCCTACTTATTCACAAGTGTATAAACACAACTGATCTAGCTAGGATGCCTGAAGCAGCACTTGCATAGCAATAGACAAGAGATATCTCAGACACCTCCCACACTCAGGAAAAAACCTGTTCATCTTCCCATAAGCAACAGCCACAAAAGTCAGCATCTACAGAAAGTACACACATTCAATATTTTGAAACATATGATAGCAAATCTGAAGTTGATTTGATATGTAAATTTAGAGATAGGATGAACTGGTTCCCAGTAACAAGCCAGGTACTTATGAACATGCCTCATGATGAAGTATTGAAGCAGAATTCCAACAAGTAGCATCAGGAGGTAAATATACTGCGAAGGTGACCATTTCATTCTGGTCATAATAATTAATACATGCTGTAACTTTTTGCCAACATATTTCTGGTGTTAGTTACCTAACCAATTGTCGTGGTTTAACCACAACAAGCAACTAAGCACCACACAGCCGCTCGCTCCCTCTCCACTAGTGGGAGGGGGGAGAGAATCAGAAGAGTAAAAGTAAGAAAACTCGTGGGTTGAGATAAAGACAGTTTAATAGGTAAAGCAAAAGCCATGGGTGCAAGCAAAGCAAACCAAGGAATTCATTCACTGCTTCCTATTGCCAGGCAGGTGTTCAGCCATCTCCAGGAAAGCAGGGCTCCATCACGCCTAACAGTTACTTGGGAAGACAAATGCCATCACTCTGAATGTCCCCCCCTTCCTTCTTCTTCCCCCAGCTTTGTATGCTGAGCATGACGTCATATGGCATGGAATATCCCTTTGGTCAGTTGGGGTCAGCTGTCCCAGCTGTGTCCCCTCCCAATGTCTTGTGCCCCCCCAGCCTCCTCACTGGTGGGGTGGGGTGAGAAACAGAAAAGGCCTTGGCTCTGTGTAAGCACTGCTCAGCAGCAGCGAAAACATCCCTGGTATTATCAACACTGTTTTCAGCACAAATCCAAAACACAGCCCCATACTAGCTACTGTGAAGAAAATTAACTCTATCCCAGCCAAACCAGCACACCAATCCATAAGGGAAAAAGTCAATTTCAACAGGTCTCAAAACATCCCATTTACTCTTTCCTTCCCATTTTTGCAACCTCTTTCTACCAAGTCATAGATAACAATTTATTTTCCAAAATGAGAAGATAAATGACATAGCAAAATAAATTATTTGCCTGCTTGTATGCATCTACTATTAGGGAAAAAAGCCATCATGAAACTAAACAGTCAAAGGTGAAGCCATATTCATCGCCTACCTCATCAAAATACTTGGAGCTCTCTTTTTCTGCTTCTTGCTTAGCTCGTAGCCATTCTTCCCTCAGTTTTTCTTGTTCCCGTTTGTATTTCTCCTGTTAGGTTAGATTGAAGTTAAACATGCAAATAAGAAACATGGTATTTTTTGTTTGCATTCAAATGTACCACTGGTATTTAATGTGTTTTTTTAACAGACCAGTGTGGTAAAAACATGCTTGAGCTACACTAGGACATTAAGTCTGCCATGAGTGAATGAAATCCTGGCTCAAATACAATCCAAGGGAGTTCTGCAATTGATTTTGGAGAATCCAGGATTATTACATGCTAAGTGTCATAACAACTGACCTCGCATCTGTTATATTCCCCATCTTACAGTTTAGTTCCCATTTGAACAAAAATCAGCTATTGAGGTATTTCTTGAAAGATGGAGTGATTATATTTAACTGGGAATTGGGCACATTAATATGGTAAATATAAAGTGATCACTAAGTGAAATATGAGGCAGTAATTTGGTTTGAGCAAGAACTCTTGGTCTTTTGGAAGCTTATCTAAACAAAAAACATTTCTGGACCTCTGAATTTGTCCTATGACTGGATTTGGTATGAAATTACTGTAATGTCTTAAGGCATTACTCAAGGTACAAAATAAATGCTTTCATGGTTTTGTCAGTCACCACTTAGGTCTTGGGAAAAGGAAAACGTTTACGGATGTCAAAAGTAGTCCTTCTAAGATGTTGGAAATAAGCAAAGAAAGACTTCGCTTCCATTTTCTGTTATTTGAAAATTCATTACTGGGATCATAGGGAAGAGAAAGAACATTATTACTCTGGCCAAATTTACTACTTCAGGGCTGAAAAAGGAGAAACAAAGAAAACAAAAATGATGGCAGAGGGCTGAGATTGCTCTCAAGAAAGGGGAGACAAGGTTTACATTCTTTAAAGCCATCTCTTCAGGCATCAAATGGAGCACTCAAACCATAACAGAGACCACAAATATGTTTAGGAAGGCACAGCTCTTGCCTTGCAGAGTCTGTAAGCTAAAAGGAATGACAAAAGATAAAACATCCACAAAGCAACAGAGCTGCTAAGCTGTATTTTGACATCAGTTTTCTGCAGAATGCACCAAACTTATTAAGAGGGCTTGTGGAGAGTAAATGATGTTCACTGACACCTCTGCTAGCCAACTGACTTTAGATAAATAACTTTAAATTAATTTGCAGAGATGCGTCTTGTTGAATGTGGCTGAAGGGGCTTATGCTTCATTGAGTTGAGGTCTTTGCAGAGATGTGTACTTGTTTTTTTGTGCTATCCTAAGATGACAAACATCGCCCCTTCCCTCTGCAACACTTCGCTCCATCTCTAGCAACTGGTTATCAAGGTGGTTTTGCGTTAGTAGGTTCGGCTTCCTGACTCACAGAGGTCCTGAGAACCAGGTTGATTCCAACTGATGAGCTGACTGCTAAACGACAGGATGCTAGCAGGCATCTAACCATGGCACTGGCTGCCCTCTCTTCATCTCTGAATATAAGGCAGTATCACTAATTGAAGGTAAAACTCATTCTAGAGACCATTGTCTTAAGGGGAAAAAATAAAACTCAGACTCAAAAGCAAAGACTACTGCCCCTTAGGTCTTTGCCTCTCCTTTAAATTCTGTTGCCAGTAAGAGCATACCAGCGTTGTGATGACTGAGCACTTCTGGCTGTAGTGAATACTCAGTCTGGGTTTGATTTCATGAAGCTCACTAATGCATTGTCCTCTTTTTGCTGAATAATTGCTTGTGTGTAACCGTACAGTCCAGCAAATATATCTGAAAGCCCTCTTAGGCCATCAGTAAGAAGAGTTGCAGGAGTCACGTGTTACTTTTCTTCCCTAACAGCTTCTGCACCCAAGGGACTGCCAACCTATGATTATGAAGATTAATTATACCTGCAATAAACGGTCCTGCTCCTTTTGCCATTTTTCCTGTCGTTTCCGTTCTTCCTCTTGATCCCAAACCCGACGGCTAGGAGCACTAATGGATGGGACTGGGAGCTAATATAGCACAGAAATGAAATAATATTATCTTCTTCCATGTAATCAACACCATACATTTTAAAACGTGTTTTTTTTAAGTGAGAAATAAAAGGCATTACAAATGCTACAGCTTTATAGTGACAAGGACCCTAAATTAGCCTTTTCTTCAAAGGGACAGAAAGCAACCATTCCATTACACATTTGAAAATCTTAGTCAGTACTCTCAGATTTGATCACAATTTTAAAGCAGTATAAAAAGCGATAGAAAGCAGTGGGCTTCTTGAAAAGACCAGGATTATACAACTAATTAGTAGTTTGTAAATAGTACTTACATCAGGCATTGCAGGCTCTGGGCCTCCTGTGAGATTTGGAAGACAAAACACAGAAATCATTAGAATCATACATACTCACTACTGCAAGACTTGTGTAAATGTGGAAAGTCCGAGCTCCAGACCAATTTTTGCTTCCTTCGTAAGCCATGCTTGCATGTTGCCCTACTGAACTTACTTAAGGTCAGAATTCATTAGGTGCTTTCAACTAATGTGCGCAATTGTTTAAAAGCTTCACATGCTTACAAGTGCCATCAGCAATTGCTTGAATTAGCAGTACGTCTCCCACTGTGGCAATACAGAGGTTCTTTGCTACACCTCTCCTGTTATTATTCTGAAACCCAACGGTTTAGCATGGCCAATAACCAGAACGCTGCTCCAGGGCAGAGCAGCTACTCACCTACTGCCTTTGACATGAAGGGCAATAGACATCCACAAGCAACTTCTCTACCACAAACCCATGTATTTTCCCTTTCCAACTGTCCTCCTTTCCTACTCCTAAAAGCACACCTGAATTTGGCGAGCTTGTCACCATTCATCACAAACCTTATGCTATTTGAGGCTATCATCATGCTTGGTCTCAGCTTGTGCCAAGATGATTATTAGAGAGATGTGTATTATGCTAATATATTAACATTTGAGAAAATGTGGTGAAGCACAAATTTAAGTATAATCCTTTCCCAAGCACCATCACTATTTTTGTTTGTTGCTAGCATACTTGTTACTTAGCTGTCCAAATTTCAGTTAAAAAAAAAAGCATAAAAGCAACAAGTTGCAACTGTTTTCTGAAGTAAGACCACATGAAGTGGAGAAAAGGTTAAATTTAGGATACAAAAGACATCTAATGAGTCCCAGACTAGTGTCCAATCTATATATAGACAATTTTGTCTTCCTTATCAGATCACAACAGCCACAGTGACAACAGGATAAACAGACTCGATCTCCTGCAATTGCACCAGGAGACGCTAAAAGGAGGCATAGGCAGCACCTATCTTTGCTACCCTCTTCTCTCACCCCTGTAAGCTTATGTTGGCCTGTACAGGTTTAGAAAGAAGAACCTTTCACATCATTGTAAAGCTAAAGTGTCAAAATTTTAAAATAAACAAAACTGTACTGAGCCTACACTCTAGAAATATGCCCTTCTCCCCTCCGCCCCCTGAAGCACAAGTGAAATACTTCGATACTGCTATAAAATTTATTAAAACAAAACCCAAACTTCATAGCCAGCCTTAAAAAAAACCCCAAAAACCAAACAAAAGAACCCCCTACAGAACAAAAAAACCCACCAATAACAAAATACAACCATATTGCAGATACAATGCAGCAGAAGTATTTAAAAGCGAACAGAACCACAAACACAATTGATGCTGTGGCACTTCACATATCACTTCTGGAAAAAACAGAAGCCATCACCACTGAAGGCAAAGTCCTGGCTCCACTAAAATCATTGGCAAAATTCACACTGAACTTCCAGTGGGCCAGAATTTCACTCTTTCAGGCTACAGCAAAACAGCAGGCATACATAGTCTGAAGACAGCATTAGACATACATTAGTGGAAGTATGTGAGTTGTGACATGCAAAACACCAAAAAGCAACCTACAAAACCAAAATTGAGTGCCTCATTTTTTGCCTTTAAAAGCTAGCATATTCAATTCAAAATTTATATCGGTCTTCTTGAGATCTTGCGACATCATCACATAGCGAAAAAGCCAGCAGCTGCCTTTTTCCACCAATTTAGATGAAAGCACTGAGCTGCAACTCAAGATAAACTCAAATCCAGAGTTAAGTATTTTATCAACAGCTCTTTGAGATCTGCACTAAGCCTCTGCTGGAATATTCAACGTTATTCTTGTTTTGTAGGTAATAGCAAACCTGAACAGAGAGTGCTATCCTTCTTACTCCTACCCAGTGAAAAAAAAAAGTACGAACAACATAGAAGAGATTTAAACAGCTACAGATAAAAGAACACACAAAGACCCATTACCACAAAGGTAGACCCATGAATTGTAAGAATAACCTGATGACCCTGGGGAAAGAAGGGAAATTAATTATGTTGCTTCGTTGTAACTGCAACAAACAATTCTGAAGAGGTATAGTACCCAGCACCAGACTTGTTAGGAAGAGTGTGCAGCAGGAACAATTTCATGGAAGTACATGAAATGTTAGCTTTTTGGTTTACCTTGTTCAAAAAATTGTGACCGTCTTTTTAAGTTTTTCAAAGAAATAGGTTCAGATGCTATTTGAAAAATACAAAGAATACAAGCAAGTCAATGAGGTGCTGCTTTTTTTTTTGTTTAAATGACTATCATCTCTGGATAACAAACATTTGTTAGACCTCTAACGTACAGCAACATCACTTCAGAAAAATAAAAAGCCCCTGAAACACAAAGGGAATCTAATCTTTCATAGTAACAAATACAGTTTTTAGTAGGTTACACCATATACTGATTAGTATTTCATTTTATCACTAACAATGCCCAACTGTAACAACAGTACAAGCATCAAACTTGGACTCAGATTCTCCCTGTCTAATTTAAGGCACCTCGACTGAGATGTCAAATTGGATTGAGGAGCCTAATCACCATTTAAGGTCATCAGAAAGGCATTTCCAGAGGGTAAATAATCTCTTGGGGGAACTCTTGTATAAATCACCATGCACAGTCAAGATAAAATGAAATACAAAGCTTCCATTTAAGGATTACTGTTCCATTAGGAAGTCTACGTACCTGGTTTCTCCCACTGTCATCAAGTAAGGCTATAACTGTTCATAGCATCATAAGTAATTATTATTCATACCAGAACTATCAACATCGTTCTCCAGGAATAAAAGTAAAATAGTAAAACAACCACTACCCCCAAAACTTCACAACTGCAATAGGGGGAAAAAAAAAATTGAATACTCTTTACACTCTTCCTGGGCAGTGAAATAAACGGATACTTGTACTGACTCACTCTCCACACAATGCAGTGGCAATTACAATAAACTGTGTGCCTTCTCCTTCTCTTTCACCCCTACCACACAGTGAATTCACAACCACTAATGCCGAGACAGAGGGATTGTCACTGCTTTCGTGTCAGTTCTCCAACTGCCTAGCACGCCGTGGAAGCAAACTACACCCAGTTTGGATGCAACTAGACCTCTGTGATACCCGTCTAGCTTTCAGTTCATTAAGGTTTTGCCTTGCCCACCGTATAAAGCTCGTGATGATTACAGGTTCAGTGTCTGTGCTTGTTCCAAACCCACACAAATAGCGGATGAAAAGCAATGGTAGCTTACCTCTTTGTTCGCTAGAGCCAAGATCTCCTTGCATTCCATTTATCAACTTTGTTTCTGTATCCTGAAAAAATACAAAATAAAGGGCTTCGGTTCACTACATTTATGGAAGTTTATCCAATTACATATCTCCCCTGACAGGAACTGTATATCATGAAACACTTAGAACACTTTCCACAGAAAGATACAAAACTATCTAAAACTTCCTGAGTGTATTATATGATAAAACAACTGCAGGCATTTGAGGCGATCAATAACCAGCTGTGAATTGGTGGCTGAAATAAAACCCATTAGCTTGCAAGAAAACGCCAGAAGCCAAGATCTTCCTGTTTCAGCTCCTTGGCAGGCAGGGGGTCATTTGCAAATAATTTGAAAACATGTATACCCTTGTTCTTTGGGGCTGCAACTTTCATTTACACTAATAATGGAGGTAGAAGCCTTTTCTAAAGAATAAACACTCTATACATTTTAGTTAAAAAATAGTCTGCAAGTATTTTAATACTTATCACTTAGCAATGTCCACTCATGAATGGACAGTAGCAAGTCTTTAAAACATTTACCTTAGTAAGTACATAGCTACATCTCCGTATTTGCAGTATCCTACATGTTCCTCGAGCAATACAAGTAAAAGCAAGATTTCCAAGGTCTTTTCTCCAATCCTCCCCCTATCAAGGCATTACATTTTTACTTTCTTCCTCCCCCCAAATCCCACAACCCTTCAAAAACATACTCACAGAACTTCGAAGGCTGCTGGAGAAATCTCTTTTTGTTGATATGGTGGAAACATTTGAAATGTGTTCTCCAGAAGTTGCATCAATCCATTTATTTTCAGACGTACCTATAATGTTGGTAGCCATACTGGTGAGATTGAGGATTTTATGCCTTACATGTGGCAGGGAAGGCTGGTCTTTGCCCCAATCTTTTTGGTATGTGGAGGATCAAGAAATTAATGTAGACAGTAATGTCAAAGAACAGAACAAGAGTTAGTGAAAACACATTAAAATAACACAAAAAAGCACATAACAGAAGACTGAGACACACAAATCAGGTGGAATTTGTGAAGACAGGAAAAAGGGCTTTTAGGAGCAGACCGCCTTCCCCAAAAATGCAAGTGTTAGTCATAAGCCAGGTAAAAGTTTACCAGATACTTTGCTAATATGGACTACAGCAGCTCAACATTAGAGCAGTTAGTATTCATTGGAAACTATTTCATTAGCATTAGTAAGGATCGAGAAAATTCTTCCAACTTCACTCACACAAGGTACGATTTGACTCATACACTATCCGGGAAGTGTCATTTTCATGTCCGTGCTTGTCAGAAAGCACAGAGGGCAAAAACAACAAAAAAAGGCAATCTAAACTAAACTAGCAAAACTGATGAGGCGAAGACAAATGATAATCTTCTTTCAGATTCCACCGTTTCTCCCCTCCCACTACCTAAAATTTATTCAATGAGTTCTTTTCCACTAATCTCACTCTTCATTTGTGCTAGGCTCTGTGGAAGCTGTGATTTGTTTCTTGTCTCTTCCTCACCTCACTATTTTTTTCCCCACTTGCTGGTAACTTATTTTACCTAGCTTCCCACTAAAAAAATGTTTTGTATTTATACTGTGAAAGAAGTCATTGGTCACGCTTCCAACACTGGAAAAATTCTTTGGGGACTTTGAAAGGGTATCCTGATTAAACCCATGGCAAGTCTAGAGATGCTACAAGGCCTTCAGCCAGGATGGAAACCCTCACTAGCCAGAACAGGCAGTACCATTCTGGAGAGATTACAGCATCACAATATTTGGGTCAATGGTCAAACTCATAGCACAGAGGTGCTACACATCACCCACAAGCTCATACGTCACCTGAAACACTCCCTGAAGAAAGGGACACAAGATCCTCCTTCCCTGAAGAAAGGGAGCTGCAGATTGAGGGACAGAGGCTCCAAAAATTACTATCCTCTAGAGACCAGCCCCTCTTCACTTTTGTGGTACGGCAGGAAAGAAAATGTTATATTCGCTTGTGTGGTGGCTGCAGACTCTTTTACCTGTGCATCCTCTCAGAAACAGGCCAGAGCACAAGAGAGAGGTCAGTAGTTCAACGCTTTGTAGACTTGCTTGTCAAGACATTTCTAATGCACGAGTAGTTAAAAAAAAGCCGAGTTGTGTTAAAATGCAACAGACACGCAAGCAAACTACTTAGCTTAGATACATATTACTACTGTAAGGGTAATAAGGACTCTCAGCTGTCAGGTACAGCAGAGACGAAGCTTATTGGCCTTACAGAGCATACTGTATCTGCCCGTCGAAACAACTCACCATTCTTCCCATATCGTCTGACATCCATGACCAGGTTTCCAGTTTCTAGTGCTCTGCCGATGGCTTTTTCCCACTGACTATAGTCCATATGTGAAACCTTTGTGCCGTTGATAGCAATAATCTCATCATCTACTTGCAGCTGACAAAGTCCTGCAGGGCTACCTGTGGAAAACAGAAGAAAAATAAAATTATGTCTCCATTCACAATTATGTGTTTGGGGGGGAATCATTCAAAGAAATGCTTATTGCTGGATATTCAAAGTCTTCAAAAAATCTACGGCACTGAAATATAAGGTCAATAAAAGCTCAGTTAATATCAAAGTAGTGTTTCAATTTGAAACTTATGAAAATGTCAAAGAACATCAGTCTTTTGGACTTGCAAGCATTCACATTCTGGCTAGTCCATTTAATAAACAAGCTCTGGGCCCATTCTTCCCTTCACTAACTCACCTTTATAATCTGCGATAGTGAGAGAGAGGCAGCACCACAGTGTCTGTAGCCAACAATTTGCTGAAATTCAGCCAATGTTTGGGTAATACTCTTATTTGCCAAAAAAACAGCCTCCACTTTGTTAATTCCAGTAGAAGCTGGCTTTCTCATATTCTTATTTACATTTTCTGGGCTCTACTGACACGAATATGCTGCTTTATTGCTTTGCTAAAATAGTTTGTTAGCTCTGAATTGACTGCTAATTGGACTCAAGATATTGCTGGGTGCTATCCCATTAGACCTCTCTCGATTCTACTTACTTTGTCAATTAAGAGCAAATTTTATTGCAGCTTGGACTTTGAATTCTACTGATACTTTGCAAGACAGGCTGCACTTTATACTCTTTTTCATCTACTACTAAATACTGGCAAGTGATCTCACTAGCCTAAGGACAAAGAGTATAAAGGATCAGGTTTTTTCTATTTACCAGAACTTTTTTCTATTTAATTCAGAAAATGGATGAGCTGAGAAACTCAGACTTGCCTAAGTAAGATTTTATGAATTACATCTGAATGGTTCTTCCATTAACAATTATTCCCTTAGCAGAATATAAAATGGAAAAGCTAAGTGAAAACATAGTTGAAGATTGCACAATCAATTCTCATGTTAATAAAATAAAACAAATTTGAATTACACAATGAAAGTGTTTTCCAAAGTAAGTAGTGAAATCCACACATCATGTTTAAAATATACCAAGAACAATGCTATATTACATTATCAGAAACAGATGCGGACAAGTATGACAAGAGAATTTAGACACCATATGCTTCATCCTGATCCTCTTCTGACGCACTAGTAAAATGCTGCTAGAAGTCTGGATCATCTACTAAGGATTCAAATAGCTTTTGATACTCCTGGCTCCCCAAGAAGTTGAGAAATGAAGAAATCTTATGTTTCCTAATACTGCACCAAACAGTGATCCATCATAGTTCACTAAAACCCAACACTAACTACTATGTTAGAAGAGCATAGCTCCATATTCTGTTTTTCTGCATTCTTCTTAAAGTATGGACTAAAAACTCCATTAGCAGTTATCAGTAAAATTTTCAAAACACACCAACTACTTTTAAGCAATGTTATAGAAGAAAAGGTAGGGTTTTCATTTGGAGGAAGAAAACATGGGCAATAAACTGAAAAAGATGTACATCTCCTTAGAGACAGGAAGATGTTACAGAACTAATGGATTTTCGAATCTATTAATTGAAGGTGCTATTAAGGATACTATTGAAGACACTAGCACTGAAGTTACTATTTTCCAACAACATCATTTAACATTTGGAATTGTGCCTGATTTCAAAATCTAAGATAATTAGTACCATATAGTTTGACTACATGTAGACTGAACTTTATGCTCATGGTACAGGGAATGCTTTAGGGTCAAGGAAAGACATCAGAACTGATAATTTCTCTGTTCTGTGTTGTGACAGAATGAGCCCTAGGAACCAAAAAAGGTGGTGTTCATTTTACTCAGATAATTTGATTGGGATGAGACCCAGTCCAGAGGTGAGAACAGTACCTCAGCTCATTTATGGTAAGCACGTAAGGGGAAACACTGGGTTACCAATTCAGGTTTTAGGAATGGAAGGAAATTTAAGATTGCATAGTTCCTCCAATAATATCACCAGAAAAACACATCCAGAATGTACAGATTTGAATGAATAGCAGCAGTCTCTAGATTGCACGTGTAGACTGAACACAGCCAGGACAACTTACACTGCTCAATTTTTGGCACGTAACTTCGCCAGCTGCTCTTCCTCTACAGTCTGTGACTAAAAGGGCTTCTGAGCAGTGCAAATCAGGGTGCCTATACTGGGCTTCTGCTCTGATTCACCTCCAGAGAAGTCTACAGAGACTAGCTGGCAGTTCAGGTGCCAAAAGTTGTATGGTGCCAGTTGCCTTTCTCTGTCCAGTTCCTCCAAGACTGTAGTATTTACTGATAATTTCTTTATACCTATATATCCTCTCTATATAGAGGATTTAGTTTACATTACATAAAACAGGTATTGCTGTTTTTCATAAATTTCCCTGAAGATAAAAGATTTTTCTTTCTTACTACCTCCCAGTGAAAACAAAACCAATCACTTTCCATGCATATTTAGTTCTCTCTAACCTATCCCCATCTGCTTTTATTACAATAGATAAATACTAGCTCAGAGTCATATAAAAAAATTAAAACTTTAAGCAAGTGGGTCAAATTTACTTTGTCCTACATGCCTGCAAGTGTTTGATTGCAGACATGCGCACTCCTACATCAACACCATCTCAAAAAATGATTGCAAATAGGGTGGGTGAAAGGGAAAGGACCGAAACAATAAAGATTATATGGCATTGGGGAAGTTAACAGAACAATGCCTAGATTAATGTCTTCAAGGCTTTCTGTTTACCTAATTTTTAGCATAAAGGTTGAAAATTCCTGTAAAAATGAGCACTATCTTGTTTTATATGTGGTAAATTGGTCTTACTGACACGTGTTAGAAGCTTAACTCTTATTAATCTTTTTGAGAACACTTATGAAAAGTTGATTTTGCTTGCCAAATAGTTTTCTTAACAATTTTCGAAGGAAAAGCATATGTAGAATACAGAGTCATTCATAAGTAGTAAAAAAATAAATGCAGGTTATTACCTGAAGAAAATCATATATCTAGTTAGGATGACAAGTATGTGAAGACAATCAGAGAAAGTCTTCCTGGAAGCTATTTCTGGTCTCACGAAAGAGAGGAAGGTGACTGGGAACAGTTGGTATGGATTTGCCAAACCTAAATCATGCTTGATCAACCTGGTTGTCTTCAATGATGAAATGACTAGATCTGTGGATGAAGGGAGAGTGGCGGATACCATCCACCTTGTCTTTAATAAGGCTTTTGACATGATCTTCCACAGTATCCTGGTATCAAAGTTGGGATCGTATTGTTTACAGGGCAGAATGATCAGATGGGTGATAAAACTGACTGGGCTGTCAGGCTCTATGGGTAGCGGTTAATGGTTCACACTCAGCCTGGAGGCCCGTTACAAGTGGAGCTCCCCAGGGATGTATCCTGTGACCCATCCTCTCTAACATGTCCACCAATAACCAGGAGGAGGAGAAGGTGAAACACACCCTCATCGAGTTTGCAAACCATGCCAAAAGGGAGAAGGTGGTTGATATGCTGTAGGGCAGGGCTGCCGTTCAGAGCAGGAACCTGACATTCCACAAGGGCAAATGCAGAGTCCTGCTCCTGGGATGGACTAGTCCCAGTGGTGGCACAGGCTGGGGGCTGATGGGCTGGAGAGCAGGCCTGGGGGAACCCTGGCAGTGGTGGGGCTATATGAACACCAGCGTGACCAGTAGATTGAGGGAAGTGACTATCCCATTCACTCAGCACTTGTTATGCCACATCGACAATACTGTGTCCAATTTCGGTGTCCCACTTTAAGAGAGACATCAATAAACTGGGTTAAGTTTCATGAGAGGTCAGGGCTGGAGCACTTGCCCTGTGAGGAGAGGCTGAGGGGTTCAGCCTGGAGAAGAGAGGCTGCAGGGAGACCTAACAGCAGTCCCCCCCAGTACGTACCGGGAAGTCACTGAGAAGGGAAAGCCTGCTCGTTATTGAAATTCATGGCAGGAGAACACAGCACAGTGGTCATAAACAGAGGCAAAGGTCAGTCTGAGTGGATACATGAGGAAAATGTTCTCTGAGAGGATAACTCTGCAACGCCCAGAAAGGCTGTGCAGTTCCCATCCTTGGAGGGTCTCAAACCCACCTGGGTAAGGCCCTAGGCAACCTGGTCTGAATTCAGCCTTGACACTTTTTTGAGCAGGGGTTTGCTCTAGGTGATCTTCCAGGGTCCCTTCCAACCTCAATTATCCTATGACTTATCCTTAAAAACAGGAAATGCAACATTCAGAAGTGCCCAGCTGAAAGCACATCTGACTCTTTCAACAGGCTGTCCACCTCTTTCATCCTTCTTTACTTTAAAGGAAGCTACAGCTTTTGAATAAGGATACAACACGAGTCAGTTGTTGGAAAAAAAAAAAATGTTAAACACGTTATAAACAAGAATACCAAGATGTAGTCCATTTTCCATTCAATCTTTATACTTTGCGCCCTTCCTTGTGAGAATAGTAATAAAGCATAACCAAGATAAGAGCCACAAGGCCTTCATCTTCTCCTTGCCTACAGAGTTGGGGATAGAGTCCATGTGGACCTTTCTGAATAATGAGCAGGAACATTCACTACCCTCAGCACAAAAAGACAGCCCTCTACCTCCAAGTAACAAAATTAAACCAGAAGTCTAGCAGCAGGGAAAGCAAATGGAAAGTTGTTCTTCATGCAAAGTGAATATTAACAGTTACAATCTAATTATGAAAAGAACCCAGCTATAGTGAAAAGAGGTCTAAAAATTGAATTTGAAATGGAAAAAACAAAAAAAAAAAAAATCAAGGCTGCTCAGTAAGTGCTGTTAAATGGTATTTTTTCCTCCCTGGAAAGCATAATGAAGGGCTAACTAAATGAGAAGTTTCCAGTTATTTCCCCTTTCTCAGGATGATCTTGTGTTAGCTGGAAGAAAGGGCACAATTCAATATTCCTCAAGTATTACTGGTAATGGGAAAGATCACTGTTCGGAAAACAAACATTACATGTGGTCTGCTTGGCTTTTTGTTGCAGCTTTTTTAATTAAGAAAACTGAGCTTGTTCTCTGCAGAAGACTACTAAAGCTTAGAAATAAACTTGATGTATGTTTCATTTCAAGACAAAAATGGTTGCTTTTCCTCACTATTAACACATCTGAAAAAAACTGCACTGGGAATCAATTTAGAAGTTGCAACTGCTTAAAAATATTAACTGTCTCCAAAATTCAACATGATATAAAAATACTAACTCCTAAGTTTCCTCTGCATGTGTTTACACACCACACGAAGTGAAATCTTTTAAACTTAGTTGAAAGGAACAATCTGGATATTAGAAGTCTGTATGTGCCCCTTACTACCGTTCTGTAAGGGGCTCGGTGAATGTTTGAGTAATCACGCTTATGCCTTTTCAGTGGTTATAGAAGTGTCCTCGATTAGGAAAATGCATTTTTGGTATTTCTGAATTCAACCCGTTTCAAGAGATGAGGATCCACAGAAATACATTAGCAAACTAAATACTGATTTTTCAATTCTCCATCTGACTTTTTAAAAACATTTATAGCATTCTTAACAGCAAATACCTTAATTTAGAAGCCTCTGCAAACTAAACATAAGAACACAAATTTGTGCAGTTAATACACATTTACCTTCTTCAACTGTCTGTACAAAGGCCCCTGAAGAACTCCAATTTGTTGTGAACCCAAAGCTGCGACTGTGGCCAGGTCTCTGGTTTATACTGATTCTCATTTCACTGTACTGTTCCTGAAAAATAAAACATGACACTACAGTATCTGGTATCACAGGAATCTAAATGAGGGAAAGCTTATCCTCTAAATAAGTGAGGCTGCTCACAATGTGCACTTTAATCATCTATTATTAGCATCATAGACAAAGCAAACAGTATTGAAGTCAGTTAACTACCTCATTTGGTTTTTTTATTCAAACAGGTATGTTTTCAGTTTACATTTATATTTTCTCCACACATGTATTTAGCTGCGCATTTCTCTTATTTTAAATGTTTTGTAACACAATGCTACAAAATGTAAGAAATTTGAGGAAACGAAACCCTTAAATGGGTCTTCATGGATAGTCTTGTCAGTTTGCGGAACGCACTGCCTCCTGAGAGAGGATCAGTCAGAGATGTGAAAAAGCCAGATAACAGTAATTCATCTTATTTTTTTCTTTCACATCCTACAGTGAACATCATTGGTTTTCTTTAGGCTCAGTGCTGCAACTAGGCTTACTTGGGTGAACAATCATCTTTTTAATTTTGTGTGAAATACTACTAAGCTTGCTGTGGATTTTGCAATGGAGATCTTAGATAATAAAACTAATCCCAGAATTATCTAGAATCCAGATCTTCCATTCTAGCTGACTTTCAAGATGCTTTCAAAATCAGAAGCAAAACCTAACATTACCAGTTTAAACTACAGAAATATTTGATTGGGAAAACATTTTGGAACACTTGCTTTCAATCCCACACTGTATTATGAACATGTGTGGCATACATTAACATTTTAATGTGAACTCGTTAAAAACAATTAAAATACCCAAATGCATGCTATTCACTTCATTATCATGGAACTGACATTGTTACAAAAGGAAAAAAAAATATTATAGACTTTTTCTGTCAAACACTGTTAAAATAGATATATTCCAGCAACGTGTGTACGTAGGAGACCCCCGCACGCGTACTAAATTTGGCGTACTAAATGTACACCTATGTTTTAGTTACCTAGCGAATCAGCTTTCCTGAAGGGTGGGATTCATTTTCCCTAACTTAAAATATTTAGTAGTGGAGGTATCTAATGCAACAGGCAGCTGCAGGGAGCACTGTGCAAGCAGATGGGGTTAGCCAGAGTCTCCGGGCAGGACGCAGCCCGAGGAGGCTTCAGCAGTACCCCGGTGCTGGGTGCAGAAGACAACAACATTGCAAGGCAACATCCTGAGGTTTCACCTCGTGTTACAGGAATGTTCCTGCCAAAACACTCCCCGTGACAAGCCCAGGGTAGAAATTAAGTCCTTTCTTCAAAACTCAGCTACGCTAGCTTGCAAATGCTCCCATACAACCCAAGTCCTTTACATGAGTAACGGTACATTAAAACTGAATCTACTAATAGACAGCTTAGCACACTGGGCTAGAGCACATATAAAGCTTTTCAATTTGAGTCTGTTCCTGGAAATTACTGTTGTTGTTATTTTTGTTTCCACCATCCCAACACAGCTCTTCTTCAAACCTGCCTCTTGTCAGAGGAGTAACGTGACTTTGTACACTGGACTTCATCATTTGGACAGGTCATCTCCAAAACGCTTAGTGCTCCACAAACCTGGTGTTATTGCCCTGATGACTAGTGAACTATATCAATCTCTCAACTCTGGCAATGATTTACAAACATGCCAAATGGAACTTGCATTCCTTAAGTTATAGCTTGCTTGAGGCACAACACAAGCTTTTTTTTAAATTTTTTTAAAAAAATTTGTATTTAAAAACCCCACATTACTCATTTGCAGGAAGGACAATTTATAATCTCGTGACTAATGACCGGAAAAAAAAAAATATGGACCTAATACGTTTTGTTCTCATTTGGCCTGCTTAAAGTGATACAAAAGAACCTGATGTTTTTACTGATTAGAACAGCAATTCCTCTGCCTGTTTTTGCTACAACACAGAAAAAAGAAAAAAAAATTTTTTTAAAAAAGAGATCATGATCTCTTTCCTTATACAAGAATCACAGTTTCAAAAAAATATGATAATTTCATTGCCATGGCCAAGGAGTAATCAGGACCATTAAATTGCAATGTGTTCCTTTTCCGCAAGTGATTAGGAAGAAGAATGGTTCAAAGTGACTGAATTTGTAAAAAGCTGGTGTGGGAAGTGATTTCATAAATCAGCATCCAAGGTCTTATGATCCTCACCCAAGCAACTGGCACAATTAACTTTTACAGCAGCATCAGGAATGCAAAGAATTCATCTCTAATCTGTCAAGCGGTATGAACCACATCATTAGCTATTACAGAAAGGTATCGACAATTAAAGCTATTGCTGGTCACTTTTTACACATGAAACGTGATCAACTGGAAGAAACAGCACTTGAAGATACATATTCCAAAAAAATACTGAAAGATCCAACTCCTGGATAAGCACATACACAAAGAGATGGTGATTTGCTTTAAAATTCATTAATGTGAACATTAATTAGATTAATTTCAAGTAAATATCTATTTTAAAAAAAAGGGGGGGGTCAAGCCACAACAGATCGAAAAAAAAGGATAGTGTGATACTAATGTTCAAGGCTGGCCTTTGAAAAGCTGATCTTTATTTTCCACCACCAGTTTAAAAGTGCAAATGAATGCTACAGCAGCTCAGATCATTCATCTAACTGACACACCTGATTGTGCGAACAATGTGCTAATTTGGAGAATAACAAAAACTTTACAAGCATCAAACAATATTTAGAATAACTATTTCGAATTAGAATGAGAAAGAAAATTAAGCACAGGATATATGAAGGGTTGGGAAAAAAAATGTAGCAAAAGAACCAATTATTTTCTTTCCAAATATTCTCTTTCCCCTGAATTAAATCAAAGGAAATAGAAGTTCTCTGAGCTGTTTTCTTACTACCAAAAAATACTTGCATCAGATGTAATTTTAGTTATTTTTTCTTTTACTCTGCTGTAACATTCAGTAACACTAAATAATCACATTATCTCTACAACTTACTAGGGATTTTGAATCCTCAGGCTCTGGCAGACTCACATTTTCTGCAGAAGATGCAAGTGAAAGAGAATCGGGAGGAGAGCAATACTCTGGTTTAAGAATACTGCTACCAGTATCTTGGTCTTGGGATTTTACAGGTAATGCCAAACTAGGAGGAGGTGTTGACTGAACACCTTCTTTTTCCTCCTCCTCCTCCTCCTCACCTCTGCTTCTCAATGCACTAGCAGAGAGAGGGTGTGCAGAGTCTGGTTGTGAAAACGAACTGCTAGTGAACAAAGTTTGAGTTCTTTTAGCTTTTTCTACTTCTCCATTGTATTTCTGGGTATCATCCATCTAGGACAAAAATGACAGTTTGGTAAATACGTGCTTTAAAAAAAATCCCTAATCTTTCAGCAATCTAAGTATTTAACAAAAAAACATCTCCCTTTCATGCAAATTCTGGTTACTGTACCAATTATTAATCATCCACTTTAAAGACCAGTAAGATTTTTTTTCCCTTGAAGTGCTTGCAGAATAAGTAGTCCAGACTTTACAAGATAAGCTTGTTGAAATCATCTGCTTAGAATGATTTGCATTCTTACCCTTATTTAAATTGAGACAAAGAGGGATTTAGGAGAAAGCTATGAAAAATCTACATAGTAATCAGAAGGGGGGTGGGAATCAATTTCTGCATTTCAGTGCTTTACTGAGCAGGCAAATTTTAGGCTAGAGTAAAATTTCAATTTCGAAGTCAACAGAGCAGAGGAAACTTATATCACCTGAAAATTTGTCTGTAACACTTAATTATGTTAACTTAGCTTCAGATAATTACATCCAATGAAAGCAGTTTTTTTTGATAAGGAACACTAAGGAGACTTACTACAAATAATAAAAAGATTATTCTACCAATTAATTTATCAGCCTTACTTCTAGGAACGTCTTTAAGTACAGAAAGACAAGTAAACATCTAAAGCCACGACAGAATTGTCTGCTCCATTAATGCAGCCTTCAACAGCAGCAGATGTTTTAAAAAAAACAAAACAAAACAAAACACAACATTAAAACTCTACTGTTCCCCCCGTTATCCAAGACCCCAACATTTACAAACTTTGATAACGAAGTGGAATTTTACCGTGAACGACCGTGGAAGTGACGAGATTCCTCTTGACTGGACACCAAAAGGTCTTGGTGTAACCACAGATGTTAACCTAGAGCTATCAGCTTTCTGGTAACTTCTCGGGAGAGAAGCTGAAACCTGAGCTGACCCAGTTTGAGCATTCACCGAGTGGCGGGTAGACAAAAGAGCCGAGCTCCTCTCCTCTGCCAGGCTCTTTGGCGGAGCAGGAGCTTCCCGAGCAGCCGAGCTCTCCAGCAGGTTCTCCTTGCGCGGTTGCGCGACATACGCACTTTTGCTGTCTTTAGTGCTGTAGGACGTTTCTTCTTCCAAAAGGTAACCCTTTGCCGCTGACCGTGTGGAAGGTACTTTTTCTTCACTAAACACATCGTCATTCAGCGAATACATCCATCTGCGTTCATGTTTTCGCTGCCCGTAGGAGTCTTGATCTCTGTCTTCCCTATGGGGACAGAGCACGTTATAATACCAGGCAAAGTGACCTGACAAACAGATGGACCCTGAGTCTTTTGGCTACTGAATGTTCAAGGCAGAACGTAAACTGAGAAACACATCTCCTCCAGTAAATGAAAATGAATGGCATAATTTAGAAATATTAATATTTTTAAATCCACCTTCTTTCTCCTCCTCCCCATTTCAACACTGCCGTAACACTCAGGCATACTACTGTCACATTATCAGGTTGCCACCATGACAGAAATCTCTCTGCCAAGAAAGTGATATACATATCCTCAGAAATTCAGATTTTATTGAGGAAAGAATGGGAAGAAAGTAATTCCATAACATTGCCTGACCTGTGTAGCTCTTCTGTCCCCTCTCTATGAAAATGCTATACTAAACTTTAGACAACAAAAATAAGACAATGTCCTGAAGTTCAGATTATTTTTTTTCCTGCTATTCATTCATTTGTCATAAAGGAACAACCACTATTATGGAGATAATCTTTACTATATAATTTTTAAGATTCTGATGATACTGGATGTTCAATACAATTAGCATCCATATTTTTATTCAAGAGACTAATTTTTGTTCTCACAAATAAGTCAAAAGGTACAGAAACTCAAAAAGTTCTGTTTTAACTTATTTAATTCCCTTCATCTCAGTTTAAAAAAAAAAAGAGACTGTCACCAGAAGAAATGGTACTGTGCTACTTAGTTTATACTTTTTACTCTTCAGGGAGAATTTTGTTCTGTAAATACTCAGAGGAACAACTGGGGATACAGAGGAAATAAAGTAAAAGTTTACAGTTCTGCAATATACATTAAAATTCTGCCTGTACTTATCCACAACGGCTAAAAGAATAGCAAATGCAATGTTAGAGGAAATAGTTAAGCTGATCCAAGAATAAAAAAGGCAATTATCCAGTTCAACACTCCATTGTTTTAACCTCTTCAAAGTGGATGCAAATACTGACTTCGCAATACATTTTTTTATGGGTAGCAGAGTAAAACATCATTTATAGAGCAAAACTGTTTAACATTCTGTGAAAACAATGCATTAGTAAACCATATTCTGCCCTTCAATTGCCTGGATTTCTACACTATAATTTGCAACTAAAATTGTTGAGATCTCTGCAGAATCAATTGCAACTTCCCAGTAAAAGCTGCTCAAGAATTCAAGGGAATAAAAATGCTCAGATTTAAGTTCTTCAGGATAGTACTCCCCATTAGGGTCATTACCTCTCCTGCTGCATTTCTTTCAGTGACTTGGTACTGCTTTCAGACACCTCAGAGGCTCTCCTTTCTATTTCTTCTCTCTCTTCCTTTTTCTTTTGCAATTCAGAAGTGAAGCTCTTTCTACGATTCTTCCATTTTGCTAGATCCTATAAGAATAACATGAACATACACAATCAGATTTTCTCAAGACCTTGTAAATCTACAGAGACATGCTTTCACATGCTACCTACTGCCCCGATTTTATTTGCATGTCTGCATCGCGGCCACATTTTCATGCACCTTCCCCCTAAATGATAAAGGCGTTCTCCTATTTCAGTCAGGGTTACAGGCTCACTGCCTGTTAAAGTGAACAATTGTAATTACTGGACTACAAGTGGAAAAGTACATGTTTTGCCCTTTTTCTTCCCCCTTAACATTTTCAATTTTATTCCAGAATACTTCACCCAATGACACATAGTTGAAAACTAATGTAAATGCCATCTGCTTTTCTTTGTTGTAGGTTTTGGAGTTTGGGATTTTTTTTTTTCCCCTAAGTCACTACTATGTTAGACTGATACATTAGCTTGAGAATAAACATGCCTTACATTCTAAATTGGAAACATATACTTCTATATGTTCTTCATTTCTGTAAAACCACAATGTGAACTGGCAATATTCTCCGTGAAATACCAGAGCTGAGTTAAGAGACATACTGAATATTAGAACTGAGATGGCTGAGATGCATTAAACAAACAACTATGAACTTCTTGCTTGGCGCTCTGTTCTTAATTTTAGCTTCTTGTTGGTAATCATTGTCAAGCAGAGATTTTAACAAAACAGAAAAGGTCTTCAGATACCCTTACGATGCTGTGCAAAGCTACCACATCAGTTTACAAGCTGGATTTAAGACAGAATTATTAGGGGACAGGAGCCTCAAGAATTTGCACAAGGAAATACTATTTCCCTCCCTTCTCCCAAAGGATCAAATACTCATACATTCCAATTGTTTCAGAAAAAAAGTATTCACAAATTTCAGATAACATATGAAACCATGCCCTAACTTTTCTTTATGTCCAGAGAAATCAAGCCTGAAGGCTTTATTACAATACATACAAGTCTTATCCTGAAGCATTAATCAGATACTTATGATGACATCTAAAGTAATTTCAGTTCTGCATTAAACAGACATCCCCAAATCCACTCGTAGTTGCAACAGGCAGATCATTTTAGAAGACAGCCCCATAAATTGCTGCACACATGCCAAAGCCCATTTTCTAGGGACACTGAAGGTAGGTGGCACCCAGCCCTTCAGCAGGACATGTGAGGAGGGTTGAAAAGGAGCATTTACTTCTTGCCACTTTAGATCTTGTTCTTGTAACTGTTCTTTTATCCTTTGTAGCTCTTCATAACGGATTTTGCGCAATGACTGCACGTCCTCTGCGCTGACATCATTCAATGATTTGCTCCTAGAAAGAAAAAGAGTATTTGGCTTTATCACATCTTAGCCATCGTTTATGCAAGCGAAACCTTCATGAGAGAGATACTTATATTAGTACAACTGAGCACTCTTGAGTGTTATTTCGAATAGAGCAGGCTAAACACAGGCAGCTGAACGAGCAAGGCTGGGACGTGCTCTAGTGCCGGCACTCAAGTCAGTAGTTGCATATTTAGGCAAATAAAATCAGGTTAAGGGAATAAGCAGCTCTGTAGCAGCTCCACGCTGATCATTCACATTGAGCTCCTCGTACCCGACTCCTACTTCTGTTTAAACTTGTTACTCTATTGACCTTGCTCCTTTCTTTGACTTAAAAGGCGTCCCCCCTCCTCAAGTCCGAATTCCCATCTTTTCACTTCTTCTCTCCAGTAACAGCCCCAGAATCACCTCCCGTTCTGTCCTTCCTTAGGCTAATCATAAAATCAAGTCAGTTATTGATGCACGTTTCTAAAAGATAGGAGTCGTTCACTGCTAAATGCTCAGTTCACGCACGTCATGGGCCCCACTAGCCTACATTAGTCCTCCCCAAGCCTCCCTGACGCTTTCCATCCAAGTTGGGATGGCTAACACAGTCATCATCTCACTAATTTCTTCAACACGGCTACAAGTTTCTCCCATGAACTCCTACTCACTAGTTCCTTTTAATCTAAATTCCTCACAGCTCACCTTTCATGCTTTTTTTCCCCCTCTCTCCAATGCTATTTTCTCCTTTACTCTTTCACACTGCAGTGATAAACATAACAGGACTTTTAATTTAGGTATAGGACAAGACTCCTGCTCCGTGCTGACCACAAGCCACTGAGACACCAACCAAAAAGCAGGTGTTTCATCATAAGGTTCAATGTTGTAATACAAAAGGAAAAATAAAACCCAGAAGCTTAGCTTTATTTTTTCAAAAATACTTTTGTTTGCGTTTATCCAAACAAAATCTGAATGATGGAGAGGTGTAATCAAGTTCTAACAGGACTTGAAAATGTGGCGCTTCTCTGATACGACAGAAAACCAGGTTAAAACCAAAACTGATTCAAGTACAGGGCCTTGCTCTAATCTGTTACATACCAAGAGAGCTCTGAACTAACAAACCAGACTCTCTTACTTCCTCCCAGGAGGCCCAACTCACTTTCGTTGGTAACAGAAGACTTTGGCCTCTAGAAATAAAGGCTAGGGCATTAACTCATTGTACCTGTTTGCTTATCTATTTTCTGGATGGGAAGAATGTCAAATTTAGCAAAAATCTCCTGGTCACTATTGCAGAAGCTTTTTTCTTGTACAGTTCTCTTCCTCATTTTTTTTAATGGTTAAGTTATAGCACATATAGAAATGGTTTTGGGTAACCGAACTGCACATAAGTATCAAAATTGTTCCAGATGAGTTCAAGAAAACTTACATGACCAGGGTTTCCTTTTCTTTCTCTTGAGTTTTTCTATCTATCCGCAACAAAATAGGAAAAATCTAGACCTAAATACAATATACCCTACAGGTATATTCATATATCCATACCAAGGAATAGGATGTTAGTTTCAATTCTAGTCTTAACTTCAAAACCTAACTAGTGACTTGAGCCTTCTGAGTCTCCCTCCCCCAACATCTAACTTCTTCTGAAACATTTCTTGCTGCTTCTGGAAATGTTTAGTCATTTACCAGGTTTTGCCTCAGAGTATAAATAAATAAATAAATGTACATTTTAAAAGAAAATTAGAACACCTTGCATAACCCAATACTTAACATGTCATCACACAGTAAGTGGAAAAATATTTCTCTTTGAGTCATAGTACATCATAAACAAGGCCTAAGTTCATATGGCACTAACAAATAAGTTTACCACTGAGGATTCAATAACCTGGAGTATATAGAATAACCACAGAACATTCATCAATCCCATGATAAATACCATGTCATCAATTATTTTCAGATTCTAGCTGTACGGCCTTTGAAATAAAATATTTACTAATCTTCCTTTACATTTCTGAATATTTTAAAGCCTAATTTAAATCCAGAACACCAAGTACTTCACTTCAGCAGGAATAAAATATTAGAGCTGATTTTCAGAGTGCCTGATAACCATAACTCAGATACCCTAGACGCCAGCGAGAACTTTTGCAGACACATAGGTTTTAGTCTCTTACATTCGTTACATAAATTGCCCAAGCACAGAACAACAAAGCAGCATGCACAAGTTGTTTTCAGCATGAGTTTTTAGCTACTGTGCATGCATGAAAATTTAAGGAGGCAAAAAATAGTGTTATGATCTTTCAAGCTTTTATAAAAAACTTACCCCTGCTCATCAGAAAGCTTTTGAAACAGTCTGAGAAATCAGAAACCAAAAAAAGAAAAGATTCAGTGTCTTGATATTCATAACAACATTAACACCACCAGTACACCAGCACTCTCAGTAAGTGAAGGGGAAACTGAAAGCTTGAGGACCAGCCAGCATAGAACATCACATCGGAGATCTGACACTAGCCAAGAAACACATCAGGACTTGCATGATGTGCAAGTCAGTCAGAAAACTGACAGAACAAGGCTGCCTGCAAGTTTCCAACGCTTCCATTTGAGCAATACTGCACGAATAGAACCCTGTATTAATTGTGCATCACTTATTCCAGTGCTGCTGAACAGCACGATGCTCAAAAGATACTCATTTCAAGAAATGAAAATTATTGCCAACTTGAGTCCCAACAAGAAGCCTAGCTTACAGAGGCTGTTCTCTTGTTATTTCAACTATCTCTGATACTAAATGAACATAATACTAGGAATGGCTAAGAATAAAAGGCCACATATAGAAGTTTAGCACATTAAGTGGAGAACCAAATTCATCCAGTGCGATTCAAGAGGATTTTTAGTAGTCTTGAATATGAGTATTTTATTCTATTGAATGAATTCTTAAAACACGAAATATTTTCAAGGACTTCAGAGATATTCCTCAGTGAAGCTCGCGCGCTGTTAACAGCTTAAAAATTAAATGCAGCAACATCAAAGTATCAACTGGAACGTGGAAGTGTCTTAGTCACAAAGTAATGATGCACAGCTGGGAGAACTGCAACTTGCAATGCCGTATTTTCAGAGCTAAGGAAACATTTGAAACCCCGCTCTCCCCCAGTAAGTACAAAATTCAAAGGAGAGCTGGAAGTAGTTAAAAACAGTATTCAGTCAGAAAAGAGAAATTTTGAGTATACCAGGAAAGGATTAAGGGAAAGTATTAATCAGGACCGTATGAAAGCAGGGGGAAAATACTGGCAGAATAAAATATGTCACAGTGGAATTTAATAGTACATGGACACACACCTTGCATGCACCATGACTTTGGGCGGGCAAAACAACACTAATATTTTTTTTCACCTCATCTAATCATTTCAAACCATGGCAGGACAGGTTACAAGCATTTTCAAACTTAGGTGCAAGCAAGAATATCAGAATGCCCATTCCCAGAATTTGTCGTTAAAGCATTCCTGTGTTTCAGAAAATGTTTTTACCAATTATATTGGGGGAAAAAAAGAAAATATTTCTAGCCTCCACAGTCTTTTGAATAATCACTATTCCTGTTCAACCATGGAAAGAAACTTATGCAGAACTTTGAGCCTGAAGGAATGATAATATCTTTTCTCTAAAACAGTAGCTTAAAACTAGAAAACGTTGTAATTTTTTGGTTGAAAATATGGTATTGCAGTCATGAGCTTCTATTCAAAGCAAATAAAAAGCTTGTCCAGGACGCCACGAACAAATAGCAGATTGGCACTCTACAAACGGTTCAGCACAAGACGATGCTTTTCTGAATGGAAAGGGTTCAACTGCACTCAAGCACAATCCGTGCAGGACACAACCTGACCTCTCCACCATCTGCCGTTTCTTGTGTCTAACTTTGCTGGCCTCCCTGATCGCTTCCCACTTCTTCCAGTCTTCTTCACTGCATGGACCTGGGATGAAATTTACTGGCTGGGCGTTGCTTCCCACCTTCCAAGACTCAATCTTGCGGGTCAGCATATCGTCCTTCTTATGGCGGGAAGATGGTGACAGCACTCTGCCGTTGCTCTTTCTTTCCTCTGGTGCCGTGTTTTTTTCAAGTAAACATAGAAATTTGGACCGGATCTCCTCCGGAAGACTCCACGGATCGGGGAAGAGTGCTGGGTGATACTTGTCTGGAGCACCCGATAAAGGCACCTCTTTTTTCTGAGAGAGGATTTTACGGAAAATCATGTCATCCTTTTCCAAATCTGGAATCACAGATTGTCCCTCTCTGGGTTGCAGAATTATCTCACCCTCTAGGGGAGGCTCCTGCTCAGAGAATTTTTTTAAATACCGGGGGTCTTGGAGAACAACTTGATTCACATGGAAAGCCCCAGTTTTCCGAACGAACAAGTCATCGTTTTCTAAATCTGGATACAGATATCCATTTTCCGCGTCTCCTTGCTTGCATCCTGGTACAAAGGAAATATTCTTTCTACATTTTATGAGCCTAGGGCCAGAAGTAGGATCAATTTTGGTCTTCGTTTCAGAAGACAAGTAGTCAGAGTATTTTTGCAGGGCCTGAAGTAACGAAAACTGACTGAAGCATATAAAACAAAAGGAGGGAAGTAAAAATATCATTAACTAGCAAGAGACAGGCAGATCACAATGTATTGCGATATACATTTGGTTTAGACTTGCAGTATCCCGAGCGGTACAACGACACCACTCGGCATTCACCACCACTAGCCGTAGCACAGCACACGTCAACCCACATAAAGGTATCACGGCATATTAACCTGCTCAGAAACAGCACGCTTACATGCTCACACACAAAGCCAGTAACCCTATGCAGTATGTTATGCTTTTGGGTTTACATGTTTCAGAAGACCAGCAACTTACAGCTACATTTAAAAAAAAAAACAAAACCAAACCAAACCCAAAACCACACCAAAACAGTAATAACCCAAAAAGCGCGACATCACAGGACGTGGTTTAATTTCACGTAGCTGTTGCATATCCAGCCATTTCTTTCTGATGCAGCAAGAGTACAGCTCATGCAGCGATATCAACCTGGGCTGATCAGAAGCCTCCAAGATTTTTCCTTCTGCAATCTGCGACAACGAACTTCCCACATATTCAGCAGTTGGCTTATAGCTCTGATCCCTTCTGCAACTACTGTTCCAGTCAAAACTTGGTCTTGGTTGATTAGCAACAATGGCAGAGCTTTGTTTGTAAGCAAATTCTTCATCCTCAGAATCTGATTTCTTTCTACTGTGCAACAGCACAAAGAATGAGCAGAGGGAAAGAAAAAAAAAACCAAACACGAAGCGTACTCTGAGTAAAATGCACAGTGGCAACAGTGCAACAGTGTAATGAAAATAATATTTCAATTATTTTCTCAAAAATAAAAAAAAAGAGAAAACATATCCTGCTGCTACACTGGCAACAAAAATGAAAAATAAAAATAAAGTCATACAACTACACTTCATTTATAGGTTTTGCACACAGGAGAGAAACAGGGGCATGCATGAAAACGCACCTGAACCCTTGAATCTCTTTATACCAGGGTTTGAAAGAGGATTTCCTGATTTTTTTCCATAGCAATTCTTCTTCTGGAGTCCAAAACTTAGGAAGAAATTTGTCAAAAGCAACAACTGTATTTGCCGCTGAAGAACTTAGCTTGCGAAAATAAAGATCATCTTTTTCAATGTTTGGGATGCCTATTTCATCTTCTTCATCCTCATCAAAATACCCAGATAATTCTGAAGGAATGTTAACTCTTGGTTTGTTTTCCTCTTTAGTATCCAACTGCCTCTGCCTCCTCTGGTTACTGTTCAAAATACCCAATCAGTTAAGATATTTTAGGAGCAACTTGACATAAAGAATGCAAAAAGACATGCTTTTTGGCTCAGGAGTTCAACCTCGTGAATGAAGCAAATTAGTTTTCAATTCCATCACTGCAGCACCAGAAATAATAATATATAGTAAAAAAAAAAAAAAAAAGAGTTATATGGTTATATCAGCATCCTATTGCCTCTGACAAAAATACGAAGTTTGACAGAAAAGGCATAACAATTTATCAGCTGTGTTAAAATGCTGATTAGAAGACTAACTTTATGGAGTTATTTATGGACTGCAATTTAGGTAATACAATAGTTACTGGATCTTGGATTAGTATCTCTGACCTCAGTGGTTCAAGCATTGCAGCTAGTGGACCAGCTGGATAACTTTCTTGCGAGCAAGATTTAGGAGGGTCATTGCGCAACATGAAATGACGTCCAGGTGCAGCAGAGCTTACAGGGCTCTTTTTGACTAGAAATCTACGTTTTGCTAAGTCATCCATGACCACGTCGGGCAGCCTTCTTTCATCTTCTGAATCAGAGCCACTGTCATACTCATAGACCATCTGGAGGGAAGCTGGATTTGTGAGCCCGCTCTCTGCTCTGCTATTTTGGCAGGAAGCTACGGGATTCCTTTCACGTCCACTGAGGTTGACCAAAACAGGAACAGAATGAAGACAGTGAAGTCACGAAGGTAATGATGAAACCCAAGAACTGCCCACTAATCTTACGTGTACACACCGAGTAGCCGGATGACCGAAGTTCATCACCATATTTTGGAAGGCTTTAATGAGAAATTAAAACTGTACATCTAGCTATCTTGAATCTGCATTTCAGATCATTTAAATACCCTCTATCTGGAGTCTGACCAGCCTCAAAACATTACTCAAACACCAGAAAACTAGTTACGTGGAACAAAGTAAAAAAGAAAATAAAACCAAAAGCCCAACGCACGCAACCACACCAACATATCCCCCTCCTTAAAATATGGAAATGCAAATACATTACTTTGCATTGCAGCAACAGCAGCTTTTCTTTAACTAATAAAGAAATCATTTATTTTCAAAGTCCTAAACCAAAGTCTGCTTAACTAAGACCGCACACCAGTACCTTGAAAATGTTCCATCTGACTCAGTGAAGACAGGACTTGCCCAGCTCCTCCTGTTGTCCTCATTCTTCTCTATCCTTTTCTTCCTCAAGGGCGCCGGCACATATGCCATCTGCTTGTTTTTGTGGGGTAAGAAGCGATTGAAGTCAGCGGTAGGTTTCGGTTCAATAACAGAAATCCTACGGTAAGACCTGTCATCTTTATGGGAGTCGTGCATTTTGAAAGGCAGTTCCGAGTCTGTGTCGCTGTCACAACCTTAGAAGAAAAGGAAGAAAAAGGGAAGGCACAAACATTATTCTCTAGACACAAGCTTCTAGCTAGAACTTGCACCAAAATCTTCTACAATCAATTTAACTCCATATTCAAGGTGTTTTGGCTGGAAACTTGCTGAGCTACTGACAGGAAAGTAGTAGAGGTATTTTTAGAAGTTTGTTGTGAAGTTTGGTTTGCATGCCCCTGCTACATTTGTTCCATTCTTTCACTATCACTGCTCCCTGCAGGAAGCAAAGTGCTAACCTCTAGACTGAAGATGTAAAACAGCACAGAAGGTTTTAATTAAAAACAGACTTGCCACTCAAATTTACTAACAAAGCCAAGTTACCACCAAATAGCATAGGAACATGCTCGTCTCACCAGATTAATGCCCAGTGGAAGCTGAGGGTATGTCACATATGTAGTATGGCTTTGCTCAGATCAGAAATGCTCTGTGCAGCCTTGGCTCAGTGATTTTGTTATTCACATGGTACAAAATCCAAAAGCTCACTATTTTTCTAACTTTAACTTAGACTGCGAGTTAGTATTGCATTTTAAAACTGGGAGAAACACAGGTTAGAGTATAGCTGTAGGGATCCAATTTCACAAACTTTCTTCTTTTTACCTTTCTTTCCATGACAAACTATCAAAAATAACAAATATTATTCAGTTTTTAACCTAGGTGGGAAAAACCCTATTGAACATTCATAAATGGAGTGAAGACATCGAGGCTTGACATACCCACACTAGAAACAAGGCAAGAGACTTTTGCAACTGTCGAATTTTAGGTGATCCCATCAGGATCTGAATTCTAGCAATTTCCTTTCCTAAACTATGGGAAAATAGCCCCACGCCACCCCCTAATGCGGCTGTGGGAGCAAGAGTCCCAGCAACCCTTCCTAGGAAAATTTATGTGAGCGTTGCTTTGTTTCCACCAACTGTTAAAAGTCAATATTTGCTTAAGCAAAATGCAACTGCAGCAGTTGCAAAACGAGAGTTGCCTTTCAAGCCAATTTAAGTACTGGGCACCTGAAGTACTAGGTCCATACATTGTCTTCTCTCACGCTCGTAAGACATATGTCAACAAAAGATTTAAGAGGAAAAAACATACCTTCACTGCCACCTTTCAAGGTTATATCTGATGAAAAGCTTGTGGAGGATCTTGAACCAAGAGAGTCCAAGCTATCGAAGGAATCGTCTCTTTTATGGCTAGCTGAAGATGAAAAGGGCTCTCCCCGGTCAATGTACCAAATATCACCGTACCCACTATCCCTGCCACTTCTGTTCAGGTGGCTAGACTCTTCAAGCGCCTGTAAGAGTAAGTTTTGAAAAGTCTTTTGCAATACCTTAAGGTGCAAGTGCTACTCGCAACTTTTTGCTCAAAAAATTTTAAAATGCATTTTTGACAGCACAAACGGACTTTACCAAAGACTACTGCAAACCCCTAAAAACAACATACACAAAAGCTTGGATAGGAGATTCAACACAAGATCTCAAATTTCTCTTATCTTAGCCAAAGGGAATCAAGACAAGGCTTTTCACAATCTACCACATCAATAAGAGCAGGTAGATTCTGAATTTCATGATTATATGGGTAGCAGAAGAACCAGTGTAAGCTAAAAATCATTCCTTTCACATGGACTTTGATAGCAAGCAAAACGAACACAACAAATGACTATGTTCTCCAAACTAAGAATAAAATTAAACCCCCAGGAGATTTGTTTAGAGTTGATACTGTAATGTATAGCAAACTATAAAATTCAAGCTATTTGTTTACTATTATTTTTGGATTCCTTACCTTAGTCAATGCTTGCCCTAATAACTTCTCAAACGCCTTAAGATTGAGGTATGGACCATTATAATGAGGGTTACTTTGAGCTTTTCTCCCAAGCCAGTATAATGTAATCAAAACCTAAAAACAAATAAAAAAACCCATATACAAACTTAATTAACTTTTTTCTCACACCACGTACCATTATAAAAGAATGTCAGCATGCTGTTAGAGATGTTTTCCACAATGAATTGTAAAATCTTGTTTACAGTATTAGCTATGATCTCCATCAAAACCAATTAAAGAGTGTTACGATGCATCTCATGTATCTCAAGTAAGCAGATGTAAGTACTGTTTCTAATTATTACATTTATTTGGGAAAGTAAGCTGCATGGAGATCATCGTAAGCTGGCACTAATTTGCATCAGATAAATGAACAGCTAAAGAATAAAGTAAACATGATAGCACCATAAACAGAAGTGTTTTAAAAATATTTAATCAGAATTAGCGTGAAATTGTTTCAGAAAGCATTAAAGTAAGTGTGTCTTACATTTTTCACTCTTCTGTTGGTCTCCTCTGGTCTGAAGTAGGGCAGGGAGTGAGAAAAAGAAAACAAAACAAAAAGTTTTAAAATATCTGACTTAAAACTTAGTTATTATTCAAGATTTAAAAGGTTTCAAGCCCAATTAGAGGGCAGTATAAAATATGCAGCTATGACTGTTCCAAAAGAAATAAAAAGCAATTTGCTTTGAATTCATAGGCATAACTCCATACTATTTCAATCGTTACATATGAAGCCAGAAACTAGCTGATCTATTATAGTTTCTGATTTGAGAGGTACTCAGAAAGGCTCTAGGCTTTTTTAACTAGCTAAGGTTTTTAGTTGCCAATAAAATAAAAGTGGAAAACAAGCTAGTGACTTTGGGAAATATAGTCTCTATTAGCCAGGAAGATCTTCCGTTCCATACGAAAGCAGATCTGTTACTTTTTCCCGGACTGTATTATGTTTTCTAAAATATTTGCCTCAGACACAGAGAATGCTTCAGCCTAGAGAGAATTTTTCAGACAAAAAACCGAGCAACTGAAACTGGGACATCTGGAGAGAGATGTTGTAGGGCTCGAAGCAGGGGTTTGGTTTGGTTTGCTTTTATGTCAGATATGTGTTTCTCAGAAAATATTAAATAAATATGCAATCACTAACATTAGTAAACTTTTTTTTCTTAATATATAGCCAACTTGTGGCACGTCTTGGAAGCACACCAATGCATGCTCGCAGTGGTCCTGTTCTCCTCCTGCTCATTTGAAGAACAAGAAGAAACTTTTTGGATGGGAGCCTCCCAAACGTGGGGTACCACAGACTCAGTCCTCAGCTGTAAATATTCAGGGCTGGACTGCAGAGAGCACCTGAAGAACACTCCTGACCACATTGCCAGTGGTTACGGAAGGGCAAATGGCTTAAATACACCAAAACAACTTTTCACTTGCCCCAGATGCTGCTGTTCTGGGGCTGGTTCAGCAGCAAACTTCACACACAGCACGGTGAAGGGGTTCAAACAAAGAAGTGGAGAATTAACACGTGGCGGCAAAAAGACCTATGCAGAGTCCCGAAACAGGCCAGACCAACGATGTATCAGGGCACCTATCCTGTTTCTGGCCGTCTAGGAGTAAGTTAGTCAAAGGTTGCAGGGAAAAGGTAGAATAAAGCATTCAGGCAACAGCTACGAGTTAGCAAAATGATGACAAGGCCTGGTCAGTGTAGGTGGCACTCTTCACGGAAATAGGGCATTTGATGCAACGTGACAACCAGCAGGAACACAGACCATCTCCTCCTTCTCTTTCTTCCTAGTTTGAGAGCGCCCGCTCCCACTCGGTGCGGCTATAATTGCTATGCCCGTCCCCTACATAGTAAAGAAATCAGGCTGCCAGGAACACAAAGTCCTGATCTGCACAATCTCCACCTGCAGCTTCCTTAATATCATGTGCCAGAGATGCTACTGGCTTTGTAGTCAGTGACCTCTTCCTCATGGATAAGAAGGAACTCTTCTCCTTTAACGTGAAATATTTACATTTATTTTTTTTTAAACCCGTTCCAAAATACATGGTGGTTCTTTTTTTCCTGGAGACTACTTTTGAAAAAATTTTCCTCTTCCTTTTCTTCAGTACGTAGATTTATTTCACAACGTCCATGCCGCAGGACACACCATGGCCGTGACCTAGTGTGCTGACTAGAGGCAGGTTGGTTTCCCAAGCAGAGGACAGAAAATTATTCTTGTAGTGGTGTGTATCAGCATTATGCTTCCCACACCTGACAGAGAGCATTTTAAAGGTTTACATTCTTTAGCTTCAAGGTCTAAGAGCCTTTCACCAGGGCAGAATTTCTTCCGCTATTTGCAATTATAAAAGCAGAGGCCATGCATGCCCTTGCTAAGGATGCCTCAAAGTTTGCTTCCAAACTTCAGCAGTCTAGCAAGCAGTGAAAAACTCTGCCCTTAGTCAGCTGGAGTCTGTATTCAAGAGGTTGCCAACCTCCATGCAGAGCAAAACTACATGATGGTGTCCACTTCTGCTTTCCACGAGTTCTCTGGGATCATTTAGGTCAATCGTTTGCAACAGGAGGAACATTCAGCTGTTTTTATATTTTAATGTATTTTCTATACTTGAATAACCATAAATATACTAGGCCTGCGCACGTGGGCTATAAACAACACAAAACTTAAGACATTCACGTAAACTAATAAGCATAGTTGAGACCCAAAATGCAGGCAGGGAAATACTTCACACACTCGAATAAGAGTCCATGCTCCATTTGCATGTTTGCTTGGCTAACAACAGAAGCAAACGGACAAGTTGTTTACTCTTCGTGAGCAAAGTTTCTTCACTTGTATTACTACTGTCCTTCTCTTAACTACACCTTGTAAGGTCTTTAAACCTTTCAAGCAACTTTTTGTGATAGATGCAGTCTGAGCAGAAGAAAAAACAAAAAAAGAACCCCCCTGCTAATCTAGAGCAATCAGTTCCTCATTTATATAGGCATATATTAATTCTTTGATGGCTCTTAAGTAAGGGAAAAAAAGGAGGATTCTGGATGATTAATGTATTATCCTAGAATTTGTGTAAAACAAAAGGTATATAATTTTTTGCCAAAAGAAAATCCTGAATAAAGAAGCAATGCTGTTATCGTACTGGAAGGCCTTAAAAGTCATTTGTCATCTACAAACTTCACAGCTGCTTCTCCTCTGAGGCATGCAACTTGTAGAAGATGCACTTTGGATCCACTCGTTATCATTCTCTGAGTGAAATAAGAGCCTTTTATATGTGCAACGTGACCAAGATCACTGCGCACATTTCAGCTTATGTGCACAAGCCAGCCCAGTTACCCTCCAGTATATTGCATTTAAAATAACTAGGTAAATATCTATTGGATAGAAGTATGGTACAAACTGAAGAGCTTTTAAGAGGAATGACTTTTTCCTCTGAGCATCAAAATAAAAAAAAAAAGCAAGATTTTAACTCAATTGCAGTAAATGAAAACACAAAATGAAATAATTATATTAAATAGAAGCTCTGCTTCATAAAGTGTCATGTAAGTGTAAATACTATGCAGTACTATGCAAAGAATTCAACTGGGGTCTTGTGTATAGCTCTGAACAGCTACAGTTCATAGCAGGGGACACGATAGAGGCACCAACCTCGAGCATAGCAAGTTCTTTGCTGTTGTGAGAGGAGGCATGACCCTACCTTCTCTGACAACCCGTTGCTACACAACAGCGAGCTCCTGCTCTCACCTCTGCTCCCCTTCTCAAGTCTGGTTCTAAAAACACAGGGCTGAAAACCTCAGTTTCTCACACTGTATTTGAAGAAATCAGTTAGAAGATGGAGTGCAAGAATTTCAGTAATGTAGCCGTTAACCATTTTAAATGCTCCTGGACAATTATAACCTTATTTTGAACATACCTATAGCATTGAAGTGCACACACAGCACTGCTTGTAGAGACATTTGTCTGATGAAAGCTATTCTAGGAACTGAAGGGTTAACCCACTTGCTGAAGTATCTTCATCAATGCAAATAAATGCCAATCCTACATTGGGTAACTGCGAAAGAAGTCTGCTTTTTGATGTTTTCATTCAAAATCATCACAGAGGCCAGTTGGGGGCTATATTCTTTATGAAAGTATTATTCTGTGTAACCTAATTTCTGGCCTGAATAAATGTAGGCCATTATGCTGAAAGTTATAAGCAGGCTGCTGCTTGGTCCAGGAGGGCACAGCCAAGGCTGCATCTTAAAAACAATCTGCTGAAAGACATGGGTTCCCGTCCAAATGACAATGCAACACCACTTACTCGACCACTTCATGTTGTTTCAAACATTACCTTTTCTGTCTTCCAAGATGTTTTTTTATCTCCTTTTACTAACAATGCAACTTCACTGAAGATGCCTGAACTAAGCAAAGGAAGCTGCTAAAGAGACCGCTTAAAATCTTGAGCAAATAATTTTATTCTGAATACTTCATCTGCTCCTGCCACAGTCTCAGCATTTTAGCACTCATTCTGAAGTTTAAAAGAAAAGCAGCACCGCTCCTCTGCGTTACCTAATTGAATCCTAACGTCAAACCCCAACTCAAAATTGTCAAAATTTTAAAAGTACAACTTTTAATTCACAAAGTATGACCCTTAATTGTTGGCAGTGGTTTCAATAAAAGTTTATGTACAACTTCAAGATTAGTCATCCTGGAAACTATCATACGCAGCATGAAAGTCTAAAGGCCATGAGATAACAATATGTGTGAGTTATTAGGATAATTATGAAGCACAACTGCACGATTCCAAGTTGAACACTTATGCAAAAAGATGTAAAATAATACCTTCTATGTAAATCATCTCATCTACGTCAATCCTTTAGCAAACAGAAAAAAGACAAATGGGACAGAAATAGCTCTCACTTGTTAGTAGGTGATACTCAGAGACCAAATACCTCCATTATGTCTGAACACAACACATATTCACAGACATCACTTACGCCCAGCCAGCATGCACTGACAGATGTTTCTCTAATGAGGACCACTCTACAAGAATAAAGCAAAGTGACACGGCAGATCAGCAGGCTGAGCCTGCTCAAGGAATTTCTTCTCAGCTCCGCTGTTTGCTCAAGGTTAAATAGCAGAATTAGTCACCAAGGCCCTAGCCTGACAATACAAAGGCTTTGGCAGCAGCTCTAGCTTAAGGATTTCCTGGTCTCCCTTTCCCTTCCAGCCGCTCCCGTTTGCTGCCCCCGTGGTTAAGCCAACACGACTCTGAATTACGCCGCGGTTCCATGCTACCCATCAGGACCAGAGGGCTGTGCCTGTTTCTTTGTTTAGGTTTTTCCTAACATACATTTTCAAATCCCAAATTAACTCGCTCATCTGTTTTACAGCACGCTCGCACAAGCGACTGTGCCAGCACCGCGGCAGAGGCAACGCATTGCTGCAGAGGAACGGGCAGGGGGCTTGGTGGAGGAGGACCCTGCTCCACACGCCAACACCGTGAGAGTCCCCATGTGAAGAAACCCCAGCCAGACGTGCTCTGTGCATCCCATTCATCTACTAGCGCTTAGCTTTGAGGAGTGAAGAAAGCTTGCTAGTACTATTTTAATGCATTTTGAGGTACTTCAAAAATTAAAGAAAAAGATATTGTACAAGACAGTCACATACCTTACAGTAACTAGCAGACCACAGTACCTCAAGAAATCATGAAGTAGACTTTAACCAATTATAAAATACATCTATTGGCAATGCTGACACTTACACATACACCTCTCCAGTGACTCGTTATAAAAGAGCAGTGCATTGTAGCAGCTATGTTTAGATTGACTTACTTCAAGACTTCTAACAAATATACTCTATAGTTTGGATTTTGTTTTCCTAACACGTTGTAGGGTTAGGTTCCCCCACATCCTAATACACATTAAGTTACAGAAACTATCAATTTGCTATGTCAAATCTACTTTGACACTTCACTTAGTTATTTTCCAGGGATAACATCAACGTGGAGCTCAAGATCAAATCCAAGATACCAAGAAGTTGGAGCAAAATTCTGGAAGATGATTTTACAGCACCCTGTTCAGAAAGTGTGGCTTTCTGTGGGTCTGTGTCTTGCACAGAAATATATTTACAGTATAGATATCAATCTATGATTTAAAAAAAAAAAAAAGGCGCTAGATCGGAGAATCCCCCTCCCCTAAATGAGAGTTATCTGCCGAGAAGAGGCCACGTGGCCATGCCCAAAAAGATAAGACAAATCTGAATCCATTTACGGGGAGAAAGAAGGGACAGAGACACTCCCACTGATAGAAAGGAATGTGCCAGTGACAAATGCACCCTGCCCAGTGCCAAACCCTCCCCTTGGTGACGAATGCCCCAGAAACCCCAACAGCTGCCAAAGCTATCTGTTTTCTGTCCCTTCCTCTGTACTACAGATCTCACGAACACAGGACTAGAACAGATTTCTGTTTAAAAAGTCGTATCGGTGCTCTCCCTTTGAACTTCCATCCACCAAGGCAGCAGTTCCACCTCCCAGATGCCCTTTGAAGGACTTGGAAGAGCCATGCTCTGTCCTGGGAGCCGGAGCAGATCAGCAGGCTGCAGAACAAGCCCGCTCCTGAGGTCCTCGCAAAGCTCCAGGCAGTCTAGTCTGACACTGACCAGCTTCACTTACGCTTAAGAGGAGGACATTGGAGGGTTTGAAGGATTCTCCACCCCCGACGAGGTATGCTGTGCAGGAGACGAACGCCGGCTGTCCAACTAGCAGTGGGCTTGTGCTAAATTTCAACCTCTTTGGCCACCTACTCAACTGCTATTAATATTGCTGTTATCGGATTTCACTGAATTCCCACATGCTGCTGAGAATAGAAAGGCTCCAGTGGTAGATGAGGCTGCCGCATGGGTACAGAAACATGAGGACATTCCTCCAGCACTTGGATTCTCAGCGAACTGATATTCAGCCCCGAGAGCCACAGTTCACTGCTGAGACTGCTGGAAATAAAACAGTCGGGTTATGGCAGCAGCGTTCGAGAACAGCTTTTGGAAATGCACCTTTCTATCATCTGACTATAAAAAGCACATGTATTTTCCATAGCAACACATCCACCGGACCCAATGCCACTTACGTTGTAACAGCACAGAGAGTCAGGTATAAAATGATGGCAGAAAGCGTTCTCCGTGCCCCTACAAAAGCACTGATGACAGAGCAGCCTGTCCCCACCCTGCACCCTCGCTTACTAAAGAAGGGGCTGAAGGGTGGAGAAGAGATGCCCAAGAGGGGAAAGGTGGAGAGGGAACGCAGCTGGCCAACACCCTCCGTGGGAACGCGTCCCCGTCCATCGCCTCAGAGCCTGTCCTTTCATACTGCCTCTTGAGCATGGCGCTTCCTTGCTGATCTCACCCATTATGCTTCCACGCTATTCTTAAATCCCTTATCAAAACAAAAACAGGCACTTCTAGAAATGTGCATCAGCCCCGGCAAGTCACCGGACACTTATATTATCCATTTCCTCACGCTCTTTTCCAGCCCCTCCCTGGGTGGTCCCACCTCTGCCAGCTTCCTCATATCTCAGTCTAATCTACAGGTTGTTCCAAAAAGAAAACTAATATTCAGGATAGCGTAGGGCAGAAGGTATACCTATCAAATAAAAAACTAAAATAAAACCCCCAAACAAGCCCCAAAACCATCCCCAGAACAAGCCTGTGCGGAGAGAGCCTGGCTGACAACCTGAGTGCTCCTCATGCCCCGCGGCTCAGGGCTGGGCAGGGGAACGGGGATGGAGCATCACTGCAGCAACAACTGGCACAGGAAGAAGAGACTGATAGGATACTGCAGCCTCCTGCTCAAATTTTAAGCTGTGTTAAAGGAAATTAAAGTATTTATAATAATTGGTGTAGCTTTGTTGACTGGTCCTTTGTCTTTTTCTTATTCCATTCCTAAAAGCCCCTAAAAGTCAGTATCTTCACTAATCATGGGTAATTAAACTCGGTATTTCTTCTATTGTTTTGTTTGTTTTTTCCAGGGCAAACCTAGAATTTTTCCCCAGTCTGTATTGGTTACTTTAAAATTCCAGGTCTAGACTGGTACCTCTGCAAAAATAAATAACAGATATTTTATTTCCGAAAGCTACCAGTCATGTACCATATACTTTGGCCAAGAAGCACGAGGACATCCCTTGACTTTTATGAGAAATGATAGACTCTCTGCGCAAGGAATCAGAAGCTGCAGAGTTGACTCCAAGCTCACACAGAGTGTCAGGAGTTCTCAAAGGAAATCAAACAGTTTGTTCACATTCAAGAGGATGTTTGAATTTCAGAGATGAAATTAATTGCTTTTCAAGAAAAAAAAAACCAGCAGCACTTAAACACAGCAGTTTAGATACATGGATAGACAGCAATCATATCACTATTTACACACCCTATAGATTTTTAGAACCTCCAAAGCATTGGTCTTCAGAACTTGGAGCATATCACTTTGCTGGATCACTCCATCTCTCCTTCTTTGACCTCCTTGTTGCCTTTTTTTTTTTTTTAAACTTCAGTTGACCCTGGCACCAGGGTTATAGTAAATGTTACCACTTCTACCTATTTTTCTTCCTTGTACCTTGTATAAATGTTGAGATTTCACACTCCTCCCTCCCCAAAATCAACAGACTTGAGCTCATCCTGTTGATCACCACAATCATCATCTCTGTTAACTTCTCTTGCATTCTGTTTTGAAGATCCTTTCCCTTCATTCCCATCCACCAAACTAGACCACTTTGTGTAAATTTTGTAGATTAATTTGAATAGAAGCCCATACGGGGAACACACGCTTGTGCTAGCATTCTTTCCACAAGGAACAGTTGGTATATCTGGGGAGTCACTCTGAAAAATAACTATCAAAATAGGCAATTAAGTGTGATCCTGTAAGTTTTTAGAAATATATACAAAAACACACGAAGGTACAGCTGTTAACTAGCATGGAAATAGTACAACAGCATTTTACAAAAAAATTATTCTGTATGAAGTATATTATTTGCTTTAGCTAAACTGCAGCAACCATGGCAACTCACAGTTAGCATTTTTGCAAGACAACACCAAAATCCACTTTCTCTATTGCCTGATGCCTTTTTGCCATTATTGAATTAAATATTTCCAAAATTGTTGTCCTTTTTACTCCCACTCTTACATCTAACCAAAGTATTTCAACATCCCCTTTTCCCACACACAGATACCAGAGGTAATTTTGTAGAATAGCCCTCAATACTGACTCATTTATTCCCTCTAAAGTATCGTTCAGACACCTCTGCACCAACCTAGGGTACGGATAAACAAGTTTCTGCAAGGTAAGCTAGGGTAAAAAATTTTCCATCTACCAACTACTCCATAGCAACTGCCTGCGTGCACTCTCTTACCCTCGACCCCCTGGATTAATACAATTATTCCATTTGGATAAAGCATTCAGAGGTGGTCCCTTGGGAAGAGCTAGGATTTGGCAGGTTATACAGCTTTGCTTCCTCAGAGAGACAGAGAGATTTTTATAGCCTATATAATTAGAGAGGAGGAAAAAAAAACCCCAACCCTCTTGCATTCAATCTCCTCCCTTGGTCCATGCCCAGGGAAAGATTTGGTAAATGTAATCCTTTGTTATTTTTGTGTCAAGCAAACAGGTGGTGATGTACAAGTGCCTTCTGTATAAGCAAAACTGTTTACCACAGCTTATGACACTCAATAGAGACTTCAAGAGGTTTATTTAATTTCTCATGGTGTGCAAAAAAAAGATAAAAAAAAACAACTCATGTCTATACTGTATAATTTATACCGGATATTTGGCAATGAACATATCCGCTGATAAAGAAAAAAAGATGACTGACAGTAACTTATACCGGGCATTGCTCTGCTCACGCCTATGCCAACATAGAGTTTCACCAGTCCAAATAGGTATTTACTCGGTTGCTGTTGTTCTAACACATACACAGTGAGTCACCTCTGCACTGAATTGTTTTCTGAGCGTTAGCAGCAGAAACTACAGGTGCCCTATCCACGGCCCGTGAATGTGAGGTCAGCCACACTTCAGTCCACTCCAGTTGCCACCTCTTCAGGGGACCCAAGACCCATAATGCCAGGTATACGCATGAGGATGGATATATTCTCCCGAGAGGAGACAGACGCCCTGCATTTTGGGGGTACGTGGGATATGCAGCACTTGGGAGTCACTTCGCAGATTTCTGATGGCTCATTTTTTCCCCCTAGAGCAATTCCAACATAGTGCTGGCCAAACTATTGTAGGGGAGGATGGAGAATTGAGGCAGTGCCTACCCCAGCCCCTCTTTATTCTCAACTTTCGTCATACTATTAAAGAACAAATGCTGTAGCAGTTTAAAGGGGGATTACTAAGAGCAAAGCTTTTGGGAAAAGTGTCATAGAGCTAGGATTTTGGAAAGAATTTACATTTATAGCGATAGACAGAGTGAAGATGACAAAATGGAGGTACAAGGTACGTGCAGTTTATTCCATGATAAAGATTCTGGAAACAAGTTAAAGTGATGCTGGAATTTGTCCTTAAGTAGAAATAAATCACTACTGCATGACTGCATCATTTAGTTCAGTCTCTGCATTTGGAATAAAAACTTTAAAGGACTACTGGGTTTTCTCAGTAATATTTTGGCAAAATATTTCCCAAGCAAATAAGAAGCAGTAAAGAAATTATAATGCTTCCTTTTTGAAATTTTGCTGTATTTTCTCTGTTTCTTTGGGTTACCCTAGCAACACAGAGCACAATATCATCACTCATCACACAGAGCACAAAAGTATGAAACACAGACTGAACCCGACTTCTCTCTGTCGAAGTCCGTTCTCTATTAACTTAGGTTGATGTATATATGCCCAAAAGCAGCGAGGTACACAGATACAACTGAACTTTATTATTTCCCGTGTTTTCTTGATCTGCCTTCATTTGTGAAGACATATTTAAGAGCCAGGAAAGAGCACTTCAATTAATGCAGAGTCAAATGTTAATCTATTCGCCCTTATCAGAAAAGAATGCTAAATGAGCATGTATTCCCTTGAACCAGCTGTCCCAGAAGACATGGCGTGAAACAGCAACACAATTTAAACCAAAACCAAGATACAAACCCAAGTAAAATTCACAAAGTGTACTACTCTTAGCAAAAATGTGCCCTTTGGTTTTGGGGAACAGACAAGATCTAAGACGAGCAGATATTATTTTCCATATTTGCTACAATTCCCACCTCCCATCCTCAGCTCCTGTGACAACCACACATAAGGGAGCCACTTAAAAATGTAACTATTCTTATTCAGGTTCCTTATGGCTTCAGATTTATTTTTGTAACACTTGAAATGACTAAATTCAATTTGTCGCTATCAAAACTACTGGATAAGTATTAGCTTTTTTTATTAGCTTTTTTTGAGGAAAAAGAATTTGTCCACCCCAGTGGACAACAACTTTAAGGATACTTAGAGCAGCCAAGTCAGAAGGTATTTTTAAACATTTGCTCAAAACATTAAGCTTTTTGGGCCAGGTTTTCCGGCCAAGTTTTTAATGTTGGAAAAATGAATGCTTCTTTACTGCAAAGTGAGAGAATGGGTAAAAGTCCAAATACTTGCTTTCCCAGAATGTTAGAAAGCCTGTGTGGGAGGCAAAAAGGGGGGGCGGGGGGGGCAGGGAGAAGGGGAAGGGAGTTAAGCTAGTCTGACCATATACCTCTGAAGTTGGAGAATTTACATCAACTCCGAGCATCCCAACCTACTGAAACCAAATGTGCTATTAGTCACTTGAGAGTTTCTGTTGTAAAGTCAGAGGAGTCTGAGAATAAAAACTTGAACAAAATTAATGATATGGGAAAACAATCCCAGCCAGGGAACTATAGATGATCTCACACCTCTCTTTCACTGGTACTCATGAAGTATATAATTTGTACCACAAAACTGATGACTGAGGGAAAAAAGTGCTTAATACACCAATTAAGACACCACCAAAATGCTCCAACAAGCTATTACAACTAAGTCTGGTGGTAAGGAGAGCGTGGAACAAAACGATCCGATTCTGCTCCAAGTGAGGCCATGGCAATGTTCCCAACATCTTTAATGAGTGCATGAGTAAATGCTAAATTAGGAATCTTCCTTCTCACGAGAAAGGAGATACTATACGCACCAACTCTTGGAAACTACAGTTAGCCATCTGCAGAATTTCACCAACTGTCTAGCCAGATGAAGCACTGGAGAAGTAGGCTCCTTAAAACACACGTGGTGGTTGTAAGCTATCGTTCCCAGAAGTCAGTCAAACCGCAGAGCCTGGATAACACAAAAGTAACCCCTGGGCTCTAGAAGAGGCTATTCTACAAACCCTTTCCCCAGCAATCCTCATCATTTCTACACAAAGACTGGGCAGTCTTTTTGACCTAGATAAGGTCACTGAACTTTTTTTGCAATATACTTTCACTTTCTTGCTGCATAGCATTAGATAGGTGGAGAAGGCCATGAAAAATAGCTGGAGTGCTCTTAACATATTATCCTCTCTACATTTCAGTGTAGATGCAGTTAGTGGCCCAATTAACCTGCTAGAGTATACATTTTAAAAACAGATTTAATAAAAGTCACTGTTGTAGATGTTTTTTAGCAAGTAAAGGTGCAAAGACATCTAGCAGTCTTCTTCATCAAGGAAATACACTTATGGTAGAGTAGTACAGTGTACAAGTTTTCTAAAGACACTCAAAAATAGCTTATACTGCAGTGTAAGTTATGCAAGCCTCATCTTTAATAACATAAATCAGTACCATCAAAAACAGCTTATGATATAACAAATTGGCCATCTGTTTGATGCTAATTTATTGGAAGACACTGATTCAGAACCACCGCAGTAGTCAGATATTTATTGCTCAAAGAAGATGAATGTGAAGTCCTCTGCCACACTGCATTTAAAGCTCTTCGCTTGGAAAACAGCACATTGAGTACATGTAAAAGTATGCACCCCAAAATTTTTTTCAGGTAGGAAAGAATCTGTGGAAGATTTTGCTAGGGAAAGAAATCCAGGACTGTTGCATGAACTCTGGAAAGAAGGTCAAGTGTGTAATTATTTGGACTATCATTAAAAGTAACATAGTTATTACTTAAGCCTCTGAAGGAAAAACCCTGAACAGACACAGGATAGGTACACAGGTGAATATATTTGAACTTTTTTGTATAATAAAGTTACCAACAAAAACCATGCAGTGCTTCAAAAAGGAAAGCCACTAGGAAAAGAAACAGAAATTAAAAGCACAGAGGTAACATTCTTTGCAAAGAGAAAAAAACAAACTCCTGTCAAAAGCACTCCCAAATCGCTTCTCTCTTTAAGCGGCGACATTGAAATTTTAGCATTGATTAATGCTGATAGCATAAAAATCAGCAGATTGGATATGAAGTAAACAAGCCTTTTAAAATACATAAATGCACATTTAAATTCATTCTGTGCTGAGTTACAATGTGTAAGATCTCAAAACGCACTTATTTTGAGTGTCATACCAATTCCGCTCAAAAATATGTTCACTAACATGCTCATGTTTCCAGAGCAACTTACAGAAATAAGAACTGTTTTGAAATTCTGCTTTCTTCAAAAAAGGCTTTTATTTTTGCAAATTTTGGCTTGAATAGAGGATCCTGTGTTTCACGGGTACAACCGAGCCTTGCCAAAGTGCTTTCACAAGTTGAAGACTAGCCAGGTAGTACCACCAGTGGTAAGAGAGCTTTAGTCAAACCAAAAAGCAATTCCTTATGAAAAATTAAACTTATAATTATCCAATGAACACCAACATCACAGTATTTACTCTCTTAAGTAATTATTAATTTTATTGCAGGTACCAAGATTAGAATGGACTGCAACCTGTTTTTGTTTAATGAGCCAACTTCTTTTTCTGCCCTCCAAGCAAATGCATGGAAATCTCTACGGCTACCTTTTGTAATACCATTAAAGACTAACCTTTTATAACCTCACTTGCTCTCTGCTTCAAAGTGTGCACTCTTTGAAGCTGACCTGGTGTTGCTATTTGTTTTGAGTGTTGCCTGGCAGACACATCTGAGCAATAGAGAATGAAAACAGAGAGAAAACACCTTCACCAAGTATCCCAAATTAGCTGGAGAGTTATCAGAAGGCTATTCCGGACCATGGCAGCAGTGGCACACGGATCACCTATAGCCAAGGAATCAGAAGCTGAGAAGATGCTACCCCCTCTTCATTTACAGTAAAAGCAGATTCTAGAATATTTTCCAGGTAAAAATTAATCTTAACACACTTGCTTTGAAACTGAAGGGAGTCTTCATAATTAAACACATAGCATTAACAAAGAAGTCACAGTACTAAGAGCTGACGTAACTAGCTGAAGTACTCTCTCATGGGTGAAGATAGAAAACACACTGTTTAGTAGTTTTCTTCCACCATTTTCACTGCTCCTTATTTCAGCTTATAAGGAGCCCAGTCTCTCCTGCGACTACAGATGCACAAATAACAGGAACATGTTCCATTAAACGCTGTATGCCAAAACCTACATGCAATTAAGCTTGACCAAACAGCTTCTAGGAGCTTGAACATATTTGCTTTCCTGACAAAAATTCTGCAAACAAAAGCTCCTTCTATAAGGAAGGTACACGTGCCTTTGGTACCTGTCCATCAAAGATTCCTTCCTCGGGAGATAAAAGCGAGCTTCTCTCTCTCCTCTGACTGATCAGACAGCAATGCACCATTTTTACATGATGGAAACCACACAAACACATTCCTGGGCAACAGAAGACAAGAAGAAATTTCCAGTGTTCACTGCTTCCCCACCTCCCCTGAGCTGGAATTAAGTCAATACAGAAACTTTCAATTCAGGCTCCTCTTGGACCTGAAAAAAACCGCCCAAAAGTCTGTAGGTGCGCAAATGCAAACCATCCTGCCATATGAAACGTTGTACTTGAAAGTGAGAAAATGCATTTCGGTGATGCTGACAATAACTTGCAATGTTTCTCTAATACTAGTGACCAGCTGAGATCCATTTCTCCATCATAGTTAATAAAAGAAATAAAGAGCTGGGTTCTTCCACATTAGCTTTGAATCAAATTTTGCTGCAATTTCTTTTGTCCTCGCTACGTTGTCCTCTGAGAAGTTCTGTAGAGGAACACAGTAACTTAGGCAGAACTCGGGTTAGATGGTACACCAAGCAGCACGGCACAGAAACGCTAAAGCTCTTATGGAAAGGGAAAGATGGGTAAAGAAGGCGTCTGTGATGTGATGTTACTCCAGCAGGACACAGTCCCAGGTGCCTACAACACACGCTCCAGATGCACCGCGGTGGGACACAGCTCTGGGTCAGCGCTTGCAGGTTTAGCAGCAGAGGCTGCTGTTCCCACGGCCCAGGTGTTAAGCCAAGCCAGGACACCTTATAGTGCAGACCTACCTCTGATCAAGTAAAACAAAGGGAAGCTGTGCACTACCTGAACCAGCGGACTCCTTTCTTCTTCACAGACTACGCTACCTGGGAAGAAGCATTCACTGTTTTTTGACCCACTTCTGCATAAGCATTTTCACTTATGTGCTCATACTTGAGCTGCTTGAGGGAACCAAGCCTTTGTCTTTTATTCTCCTCATATATTGTTATGTTCCATTTGTATTTCTATTTAGACAGTTTTTCAAGCCATTGCATTTTTTCACTCTAAAATTCATCCTTTGGGAAAGGATATATAGTGAAGGCTGAAAAAAAAAAGTGTTAGTACATGAAATAAGTTCACTTCTTATATTCATTCTTAAGATTAAGATTTCCTATCTCTTCTCAGCCCTATTGCAGTTCAAATTTAAGTTCAGTGAAGATTTCACAACCGCTCAGATCAAGTTCCAGTTTGAGAATGGATTTTGAATGTTCTTTGGATTCAGATTCTTCTTGGTTTTCACCTTACCCAGCTTCCCCTGCCTTCTCTGCCCTTTCACTGCAATGCCCCATCGTGTAAATACACTTGCTGAGAAAACCAAGTACCACCAGTCCTTCAGTCCAGCTTTTCTCCTGATAAAACTCACACTGTGGACAGTGGAAGACAAAGGAAGAAAGTTTATCAAGCAACTTTGGCAGACACCTCACGCAGCATAAGCATGGAGTACCTGCCTTAGTTTATTTTGGGGGTCTGAACCAGCAGAGTCTTCCAAAGCGGTGCTGGAAAGCCAGGCGATGAGCTGGATGTGTCCTCCTGTGTGCGCAGCCTCATGCACAGCTGAGAGCAGCCACTGTGCACTCATCGCTCACGCCATACCCAAGCAAGCAAAGCTTGGGAAAGCTCGCTTGGGTACCATGTTTGGTGCCATCAGTCCCTGGATTCATACATTTAAAATCCTATCCGATCAATGAAAAAGAATACTGAACAGAAAATAGAAGTAGCAATTTACAAATGCAGCCACGTCATTTTGGTGATGACCATCACCCTAGACTGACTACACCACCTACATACCTGGAGATTTCTGTATAGATTATTTAATAACTAAACAAATTAGCTTGTTGAATACATTCACAAATTATTCAAACAGTATTACAGAAGATTGAATTAAACTAAGGAATTTGGTTACAGCTCAAAGAGGAAAATGCCTCAGAAAGACAAAGTGTTGTTTATAAAAGTATCTCTTTGCAAGAGAATTTTTTTCCTCTTGAAGGAACGAAAACATCGCAACGAAACGGCAAATACTAGTAAATCACAGTGCTAAGTGACTTTTGTATGATTTCTCAACAGCAGCCAACATTCAATACAAGAGGCGAGCTCAGATTTCAAAGAATAAAATGTACTGCACAGAGAAAGTGAGTTTTTTGAAGGATGAGCATAGCAGAGGAGTATCATTACTGATGCATCTTATTCTGCTCTTATTCAATCTGGGTGGGTGTGCCTTCTGCATAACCATCTGATGTGTGATCTTACAGTTACATTACCCATGCCAAAATCAGTAACAAAACCTCTTAAATTAACTGATCTTTTTAGATCAAAAATAGGTTTTAAGTAATGATGCTGAATATAGTACATGAAAATACATGTGCCAGCTTATTTCAAGAGAATTTCAGCCATTCTTATTTATTATTCTTATGAAGCTTTTACTAAAATTTCAAATGGCTTGATGAAAAAACATCAAATGTTAAATTCCTAAGAATTCATAACAATATTTTTCCCCACGATTGCACAACCTGGTCACACACGGAAGTAGTCAGATACTGGTCTAGATCAAGAGACCTACCATGATTTTATTCATCTTTTCAGATACCTCTGCGTACCATGTTCCATGTTTGCTAAACCTTAACAATGGTAGATTGCTTGATTGATTTAGCAAATCTAGTCGCTCCCATAAAATGTGTGTGTGATTTTTTCCCTTAGTTTTGCTTCTTGGAGGCGGTTATCATAGATCTACAGAAGTTAAGAGCAGCTGTCACTGGATGTGACCTTTTCAAAACCACACACCGGAACGTCCACATGGGGCCAGATCAAAACTCTGTCTAGCCCAGGATCCCATCCTCCCGTGCAACTCCAAGTGGTTGCCTAAGGAAGAGTAAAAATAGAGCAGGCAAGATGCTTCTCCCTCAGGGACTTCCCAAGCTAGATGTGGTTTCCCTGTATTAAGTAACTCCCAAGAGATTTCCCTTCTGTGAACTTCTCCACTACCCCTTGAACTCAAGTAAACTTTTATGATCCACAGCATCTGCTGACAAGGAAGCCTACCACCCCTTCATTAGGTTCATTGATTATTTGTATAACATGGAACACAGTGACTAGTTGAACCACTTCGTCCATGCCATCTGCTAGGATTTTTTTTGTTTGTTTGTTCTAAGCTTGCTACTTTGTCCACCTCTCCTCTTCATCCATCATCTCTCTTTCAGGCTCAGGACTCCTAGCGCATTCAACTAAATCTGCAACAGAAGCTATTCCTGCTTTTGGTCTGAGAAACGCCATGAGGATGAAGATCTTCCAGTTCCATAGATTTGATTTTGGGGGAATTTGAGGAGGTGAAGTGGGAGAGAGAGGAAAGGGAAAGTGATCAAAGTCCAAAGCTTCAGATGGTATTTACAACGCAGGCAAAATCCAAGTTACCTGCAGCAGCACGGTGATATGAATTGTTCTGATTTTCCTGTTCTCACTCAAGTAACCCAAGTTTTTCTTCTATTTCATACATAAAAGAAAATACGTATTTTATATGTATATAAAATTTCTGAAAAATTAACCTGCAAATGACTATTAGAAGCTGTTTACTAGAGTACTTGACACTGGTAAATTTGGACAGATTAGGATTAGTTTGTGGAATTGTGCAGTAATTCACTAACCGCACAGATCTGTGATGAAAATACATCGCATCTTCAAGTCAAACCGTACATAAATATACTGTGCCTTCTGTTAACTCGTGCATTTTTAGCTAGCGCTTTACCAAGTACATCCCTCACCCCAGAAAACGATCACAGCTGAGAGCATCTTACAAACATCAGGTCACGAAGTTAAAAAGAATACATTACTGCACCATAAACCTGACAAGCATATTTCAGCGTTCATTCACGGGGCACAAGTGGCTGTCTGTAATTTAATAGCCTTTGCAAAAGCAGAAGTATTTTGAACTTAGCCTCCCTTTCCCCGCCCCAGTTAAATATTTTATCATATAACACATTGGAATCCACGTCAGTTGATGCATATCTGTACACACTGGGTTCAAAGGTGTGTACATGTTGACATATGCAGGACGTTTTTTCTAGAAGGGAAAGGAAAGAGGAAATATTATCCACGTTAGTCAACCTTCTTACTCTAGTCCCAGCAATTGGCCACAGCAGCTTTCAAAATTTTTCTTTCTGAGTCAGTTTCTGATACCATGCTCCCTTCCCGAGCAGACAGGAGCGCGAGGAGGGCGCAGTCGATACGCCGGAGGGCAGGGCCGCCGGGAGGACTGGCTTTGCAGGAACCTCATGACATTCAAGGAGGACAAGGTCTGAGTCCTGCCCCCGGGATGGACCTAACCCCTGCGATGGCAGAACGGGGTGGGGAGCTGGGCCTGGGGATCCTGCTGGTCTGAACGTCAGCCTGCAGCAGACCCTGGCAATGTTGGCCAACAGCACCCAGGGCTGTACGAAATGGAGCATTGCCAGAAGGATGGACCTGATCATCCCCCCTTTCCTCAGTGCTCGTTATGCCACATCTATAATGCTGCTGCCTCCAGTTTCGTGTCCCCCAGTACAGGAAAGACATTGGTAGACTGGAGCAAGTTGAGTGGAGGCCACCAGGATGGTCAGGGCTGGAGATCCTGAGTTTGATCGTCCAAGCTTGTTCAGCCTGAAGAAGAGTTCTCCAGTTGGACTTTCTTTTGTTGGTGGTGTTTTTTTTCCTTTTGTTTCTTAAGGACAACAGATCTCTATCATTTAAAAGAAACATGAAAAGATCATGCCTTTGTGTAGTTAAGCATAGCTGCTACCTAGCACTCTTCATTTCCCCCCTCGCCCTTCTTGCCTTCTAACCACGTGGCGAGACATTATTTCATTTAACTGGTTTCAATGACAAGATGAAAACAATGCTGCAACCCTCTTGACGTGTGCTTTATAAAAATATTTGAATTTGTTATTGCATTACCAATTATGTTCGGTAGTACTCAGCAGAAAACCTGTTAATGCCGCTTTGAAGGCTACTATGAGTGCTCCAATTAAGCAGTAATAACAATTAGAGTTGAAATCTCAAAGCTTTGTAATGATAATATTAATCACAGCTCAGGAATAAATATGGCCAAAAGTAGGGTTTTGTATGAAGTAGGATCCAGAATTGTCAATACACTGTTCAGCTTTACTTTTTCTATTTACAGAGCATGGTTAAGTGACAAATGCCTGTATCCATGGAAAACTTCAAGAAGTCAGCTTCCCCCAGTATTTAAATATAGGAGCCCTTCCTATTGAGCTGTCTGTCTACAGAAAAGCTAACTGAACTTCAGCAATTTAGTGGTAAAATATAATTAAAAATAGTAAGAACTTGCATACATATTTCTGTATAATTGATATTAAGGTCACACAAGCTTAGCCTTTTTAGAAGTCCTTCAACTTCCAACCTCAGACACAAGCGCTTTTTTTGTATTAAAAAAAAAAAGTCACCACCAAAAAAATGCAGGTTTTCTCTTTACCTTATTTTGTAACTCACTGCTGCTCATTCAAATTGCCTTCCTCTCTCTACTGCATTGTTTTATAAACTGCATTTAATCCTGGGATGTTAGGGGATTGATGTGCATGCTTAAAATGAACACAAATGCCTAAGGTTTAGACGGATTCCCATGGGAATCCTAAAAGGTTAGAGACGCTTCTCTTAACACAGAGCAAAAGAGCATTGAAAAACATTGTAAAGGCTTTTAGTAATAATGGTTTTGTACCCCCACAAAAGTTATTCCAGAGATACTGTAAGAGCAGCAAAAATGAGGACTTTGAACAAACCAACACCTTTCAGCAGAAAGCCACTATAAACTCCTTCAGCAAATCATTCAGTTTTGTAGCATAACTATCTAAATTCCAATATAAGGCTATAGATCTGTGTCACTAAAGGTACCTGAATTGCTCTCAATACAATTAACAAACTAATGTTATTTTTTCCAGATTTGTTCATACTCCTCCTGTACACTTGTAGGTACAGGTATACAACTCAGCTTTTCGTTCTTACAGCAGAATCATCTTCACAAAATAGATAAATGGTAAATCAAACACTATCAAGAGTATAATCCTATAAAGGAAGTGTAAATTACTAACTTAAATTACTCAACAGAAAAAATGAACTATCTCAAACATCTCTTAATGATCAGAAACTTCACAGATAAAGCAGAAAGATTAAATAGCACCACACCCAACACTTCATAGACTTTACACTGAAGAGTTGGAGGTGAATTTCTAGCAGGTGCGGTCCAAAGTCTGGATCATATTTTACAACGGTTTTACTGGAATGATTTAAAGCTTACGCAAATTAATGACATGAGCGTGAGTATTTTACACTAAGCACAACAGTTTCACAAGACTGATAAAATACACTCGATTTTCATTTTCTTTACCTCTGCATAACTGTCATCAGTATTAATAAAAGTTCAACATGTGAAATGAATGATCTTGAAATTAGCTATATCATAAACAAAATAGAGCAATTTCAATGTTTAGAGTGTGGCTATGCCTGGGAAGGTAAGCTGCTGTAAGTATTACCCATTTCTATGAAAGAGAATTTCCACACTTAAAGTTGTAGGAACATTTCTAGAGTCACTCTGAAGAGAGGGTACTGCACTTTTCCATTTCAAGGGAAGTGTCACTAGGAAACTCAGACACCACAATAAAAACCTATTACAACCACATGTGTAAGAAATGTTATTTCCCTGGATATAAGAAAAAAAAAAGTAGTGTTCATTATTCTAAATTAAATTTTGGTTAAATGGTTTGCATTTCAGTTTAAGACCCAGAAAACGCTGTCTTTTATTCCTTTCATCTCAACTTGAATTCAAAGATAGTTTCTTAAACCTTTATGCCCAAGCCTTAGGGGTGATTGACTTTTCAGTCACACAGGTATAAGCTGGAGACCTTACACAGGTATAATAAGTTTTGGGCTAACTACTATCGTACTTCTTGCACTGAAGCACTTGGCTTTCATCCATCCCACAACTTTCTATTCTACCCAAAATAAAAAGGCAGGAAAGGGTGGTTCTGTGTTGTGTGTTTTGGTTTTTTCTTTTTTTTTTTTTTTTTTTTAAAGCCAAATTAGAATATTTTTTTTCAACTCCTTAAAACACATGTTTCTTGGAGACAATCAGCATAGCAAATTCAGGTTCAGCTCCATCATGCATTCTTATTATAAGCATGAAATTCTTGACGAAAAAAGATTTCAAGAAGATACAGTAACTGTGCAGATGTATTAGATATGGAAGACAATCCAAGTATGAATTCAGTATTATCAACACCAAACACCAGCTCTGAGCTACCTGTCCACGAATTGACTTGCATTCTCTCTCTCTTTTTTTTTTTTTTATGTCTCCATCGTCAGGGTATTTGACTCTGTCTCCTTTGAGCAAAATATGCCAGCCCTTCCTGAAGGACAAAATGGGATACAAGTCCCAAAAGAGTTTCTCACCATTACACCTCAAGCTTCCAGATAAGTCACTTGCCAGATAGTTTAAAGAGCTGAGAGTTACTGGCAAAACAACCCTAAAAAATTCCTCCAAAGACTGAGACGTGGTACTGCTTTCACAATTAAAGCTCTCCAGAAACCAAATTTCTAAGAGTGCTGACAACAATCCTCCACTCAAAAAGACCACCTTTTCAGGGGTTTCTATGCAGATTGCTTTCGTCAGTGATCTACCCAGCAGTGGTAACATTCATCTCACAGAACAGAAATTTCACTTTGCCTTTGTTGACCCTGCAGAAGAAAGCATCCTGAGCAGGAAACACAAGCGGAAGCAGGAAACCCGGCATATTTCCCAGGACTAGACAGGAAGAACATGGAAGTCATAAGAAACACCAACTTATATTAAAAAAAAAAACAAAACAAACCTCTTTTCTAATTAGAAACTAAAATCTACTAAATATCGCGCAGTTATTTTCCTACCACGTGAAGAATGGGAAGTTGCTGAAGGACTGAACATAGAACTGGAAGAATGGACATCTGCACTCAACGCCTCTCTGCTATTTTCAGGAACCCTATTATATCTGCACATTTAGTGGCTGCACCCAAAAAGACAAGCGAGGCAATTTCACCACTGAAAGGAGGTGCTGGTGTTATTTGTAATCTGAATTACGGGATAAAGTAGGTAGGTCCTAGAGGGTGCTTTGTGTCTGGCTTAACTTGGAGCTAGAAGGCTTCCTTTTCGACAGCCCCTAAAAGGAGATGGTTGCTTAGTAAGAGACAATAGTTGGGATATAGCAGACAGTGATTCTGTACATGTGTTTAAAATAGTTTATGTTGGTATGATCAATATAATCGCTCGTTCTTATTTAGTCATAAGGAACCCCATGAAATGTATCCTATTCCAGATGGATGAAGGGCTGCAGAATATATGCTTACGACCGCATCACTTAGCAACTATTTCATTTTATCAAGCTTTATTCTAAATGCAGCTAATCTCTGAACAACTTTTTTGTGGTATTTTATATTCAGAAAGTATTATCTCTGAACTGAAATAGAGAGCCTGCCTCAAAAATTCGGCTTCTGAAATGCCGGAACACAAGGATGAACATGACAGATAACAGTTGTTACTTCTCTCCATTTGGCTCTAGTGATATAGAGCTTTATGCTACAGAAAGCACAGCACTCCATTTTTTCCAGGATTGTTTTTTTGCTTCAGGAAATGATGAAAAATAAAGGAACACTAAATCAATAGACAACACAAATCAATAGACAAAACTATTCAAAAGTTAGAAACGCCAGGGCTAGAGTCAGAGCTCTGTTACTTTGTCTCATGTACACACCTAACCCCACTTCAGCAAGACTTCTCCAACAGGGTTTTCTGTTTGCTTCGTAAGATTTACACTTCATTTAGCGCACAGGATTGATAATGAGTAAGTGAAGAAGTACAGAGCAGCAAAAAGTTGAAGGCCTTATCCAAAGTTCTGCAAGGTGCTGAGACACTTCCAGCTATCTGTGGAGACAATTTTTGAGTTTCATTCAAGACCTACTGTAAAGATAATGCTTCAGAAATAGTATTAATAGAGGCCAAATATTTTGATTTTATATTTTTACTGAAGAATTAAATTAATATAGTAAAACTTCAACATCAGGACTCAGGGGCTTGTGGTAGCTTTAAAAAAGTTTGCTATTTGAGATTAAGGCAGTGAATTGTTTCATATTTTTTTTTCCTTAGTTTAATATTTTCATCTATTAACCCACCATTGTTTGGATTTATTAGTAGTATTTAATGAGATTCTTTAAGTGGATACCTCATTTTATAGAATTAGATTTTTTTTTCAGATGGAAGAATTAATTTGCTTGAAACACAGGACATTTTAATTATGCTGTCAGCCTGATTGTTCAGGCTCCCTTTAAAACAGATAATTGGGATAACAAATTTCGTCAGAACTGGAACTCTCACTTTTCATTCCATGGCATGGTTTTACTAAGAACCCTTCCACAGCTGGGAACAACGGGGTGTGTCACCTCTAAAGAGCTGGGTAAGGAAGCGCTTAACATTTTTAAATAGTAACCGTGCTGACAACTGAGAGTCACTAAGCTCATATTACATTCTTACTTTGATAGAACTAAAAAAGAATCAAATGAATTATTAAGACAACCTTGCATTAGTATAAAAAACCCCAAACAAACAGGCAGCAAGCTGCTGGGCTTTAAAATAACATCTCTGATTAAAAATAATACAATCCTAGGCTAAAAACCCCCCAAATATACTGAAAGAACTGAAGAGGGACACATATGCATTTATACAAATAACTAGCCACAAAACAAGAAGATATGCACATGGCTGCTGGACACGGTATGTGAGGAATAAATCCATCTGGATAATCTTTATTGGAACACATGACATATTACTGTACTATACCATTGAGCAATAACTTCTGCAGATTTAGAGAAAGACTGAACTATAAATCTCAGACATTAATCCACACTCTCATTTTCATTGGCAGAAAAGAAACCATCCATGCCAGTATATTTTTCCACATCACCCGACAACTAATCTCATCGCTGATCTGGCAAAGCATAAAGTTTGCAAGGCTTTGAACAGCAACCAGTAATTTTAACCAGCCCTGTTCACACAAACTTCTAAACAATAAAATTTTAAGGAGCTTTTTCTTTCCAAAAAGGATAATCACATAATCACTTGGAACTGAGAGCCTGGATATTTAAGAGGATTCTTGCCTCTCCTGTCCCAGATACTAGTAGTAATTACAGAGGAGGGTTTCACATTATGCCTGTGCATCATCTCAGTTGCAATAGAAAACAAAATACGAGCAAAAGTTGCAACCTCCTTGCCAGATAGGAAGATTATTTTCTTAGTACAGCTTCCAGCAAGCCATGAGGAACAGAGGGTCTTTACCTTAACTCAGGGGACACAAGAACATTACACCACATACAAATAAAGAGTTTGGTATCTCCGAATAGCTTGGCGTTACTGTTGATGAGACAGACAGAGTGCTATCAGTGAAGGTACAGCGAAAGGCAGCACGCACGCTCAGAAACCGGGTATGAGGAGAAAATAACTTCTCCTGCTGGGAAGGGAGCCTGCCCAGGTGGGAGAGGACAGCGGCCTGAGATGCCAACAGCCTGAGGACGTGCGATTTCCCACGAGGCAAGAAGGAGGAGGTACCACACACAGCTGCCAGGCAGCAGAGACAGGAGGAGCCAAGGGAACCCCTCTTCACAGAGCACATCATCCCTCCGGCAGGACCTTCCCAGCACCACAGGCATCAGAGCAATTAGACAAGTCTACAGAAGGCCAAGCACATCAGGGACAGAGATGCAACCTCCCAGCCAGTGTCAGAGACTGGTTTTGCTCTGACGTGACATGACAACTCTTGCATCCTCCTTAGCATCAGAAGCGGACGCACCCTTTTAATGGTACCTTCCTCTTATCTATTGTCCACATACAAAGCAAAGCAGGCATCGTCTTAAGCCCGGCAGTACATATGTGTATCGTACCAGCGCACTGTTCTCAGCCATCCCAGCCTGAAAAGCTGACTGTTTAAGCAACAGTTTATTTAATCTATTTTGGGTAGATAAAAAGCACGCGCTAACAGCAGTGCAACAGCAGAACACAGCAATGCTGCCGAGGTGTCAAAATACACGCTGCTTCAGGCACACGTTAGTGTTATCCTGCACAACCTATCGCAGATGGTTTAAGATGTGGGCAATTAGGCTCAGGTGACGGCAGCAAAATGAATTTGCTTCGGAATGTTAGAAAGCCAAAAATGAAATGCAATCTTTATAAAAATCAGCATATAAAAAAAAAGTTTTCCCTCTTTGTGACAAGAAATGATTTACTTTTAATGCTGAGTCCGAGGTTAACAGAGGATAACGTGAAAGCAAGACATGAAACAGTATCCCTCTTCTGAGGCCTGGCGTCCTATAAGTTTTGAAGAAATGTGTAATTCAGCTTGAATGTATGAAATTACTTATTTCTATTAAATAATAATTAAAAAAAAGATCAGATAAAGTTCCTGATCAGACAGCATTTCTCTCCTGACACACACAGGACTCCCTCTGGAAACTCTCTGAAGACTAGCTTGCCCTCTGGGTAATCAAGTGACACATAATTAACTTTTCAATGGAGAGAGTTATCTTCATATAACTTATTTCCTTCATTTCTTGGAATAAAACTTCCCTCCCATCCCTCCCCAAACTCCTAAACATGTCAAAATGTGCTAGCATAGTTCGGTTACCACTTTACAGCGTGCTCAGATACAGAAGTTTTGAATTACTCTGTAAGCATTTTACACACACTGTGGGACTGTCATATGATACGTAATGTGTGGAAAATCAAACTTATATTGCAACAAATTAAAAGAGCATGGCTATACTGCTGGCAGCTCTTTCGACTTTAACCCAGACTCCTTGCGTTGCCGTCCATAAGAAGTGCTCAACAGTTAAATCTGGGCTTTTGAAAAACACTAATTAATCCGTTGCCGAGTAGGTATGACGTAAAACCCCCACTGCCTTACGATGCCTTCAAATTCCAGCCTTACTCTCTGCTCCTGGCGCTGGGAAGGGAACCGGCAGAGCTGAAAGGACCCCCAAAAAGCCCCCAGTTACAGACCCGCTGGATGAATTTCATGGCTGACCTCACTTGGGCACTCCGGTTAACGTAGGGACGAGTTGGACAACATACCTTGCACAACAGTTTGCTAACTCGACCTCCCTGGGGTTTCAATTTGTCACTATTGACACTGCTGAAGACCAGCTCCTGGCAGCCTCCAACGCTTCCTAGCTACACCCTTGGAGCAAACCTCCACCAAAATAACTTCAGCAAGGGTTTTGTGGATAATTAAAGCGTGGCAGAGGTTACCAACCCTCTGGCTTTCAGCATGACACAGGAACCAGCAGGAAGAATACCGGCGCCCTGGAAAGGCTCCAAGTCCCTAAACACCACGTTAGAGAGAAATTACACTTCGGGTATGAGTCAAAGATTGGAAAACACATTGCCATCTCAAGTATCAGACCTCAAAACGGTACAAACTTTCATTCTGAAACCAGGCAGAGAGTATGTCAACATGCTACCGCCCGATCCACCTACAAGGCATTTCTTTCTAATTAAAGCAGTTGTGTCATTTCACAGTATTTTTTTCCCCCTTGTATTTACATAAGGATTACTGCCTATTCCCCTTTTATAAAACTAGTAATTTAAGACAGGAATCAATTCTTAATGTTTAACCTGACAGGTTTCCAGCAAAACTCACTAGAACTTTTCTTTTTTTTTTGGAGACTTAACAATAGTCACCCTCTGTACCAACACAACAAAAACAGCAAATACTGTAACAAAGCAAGATGCCCCAAGACAATATTTTTCCATGACACATTTATCTTAAAACACCTGTTAAGTGTCTATACAGTAAAGCTCCACCTTAATCTCTCAGAAACTAGTAAGAAAACCCCTATTAGGAGACACAGCAGTCCTGAAATTTGAGAATCCACTAATAATATTTCAGGACCAAACCACTGCTATTTCACAGGAAAACTCTTTTCTCTGTAAACATGACAATTACCCTTTGTGCAATTTGGTACTTGGTTTCTGCTCACACACACACTCCCCTTACTGGAGATGTGACATTTGGTGACAAACACCTGATTAATATTTGGAGTGGCAGGACCAGCGGTCCTTTAGGAACACCGTACCTGAGCCTCAGAGCCATTCAGATAAGTATCAGAAATACCACCTCAGCCTTTCAGATTTTACATCGGTAATCTCGAAACATGAAGGGAAGTGATGCTCTCGATATCATTTAACAGTTAAATTTGCTCCAAGTATAAAATAACCTGAACAGCTTCCGTCTCGTATATTAAATGCTGTAAATATTCATTAACAATTAGCTTGCTTGTAAGGCATAATAATACTTCATTTTTTAAATTAAATTTGTGCAACCTTATTTACCAGCCTTAACAATGCTTACACCCTCACCACAGTATTCAGAACTGCTCGTACCAGATTAAAAGAAGAATTTTCCATAGGCAAACATTAAAAAAAAAAAAAGGGGGGGGACTGTGAAACAGCTTAGAGGGAGGGGAAAACAAAACCACAAAACTCACTTGACTGTAACTCGATTGGACAAATCCTGAAGATCTCCTGGGTGAAAAAGCTGAGCTTCTTTCAGTCCAATATTTTCGCACGCTTTCAGAAAAACATTTATATTATCCTGCGAAGAGAAGTAGAAAGCAGTTGCTTAGTTAGAAGCACTAAGCAGGTTTTGCAAGATGATTAGTGTGAGCCTTTAAATGTCAAAGTCCAGCTCACGGAAATAACACTGAAAAAGCAATCTTCTGGATCACGAACGCAGGTCGTTTCTCATGCGCACCGGCAGGCTGGGTTGCGATCTCGGCGACTGAGGGGTACGTTAAAGATTACCTGGCATAAGGCAGTGGCGAGCCAGTAGGCAGCAATCTCCACTTTGATGTCAGCTCTGCTCAGCAAACAAACGCCCTCTTCCTCGCTTTGCACGACGAGCCTCACCTCTTGCCTTTAAAAATAACTCCAGCTACTGACATTCACCACCCAGAAACTCTTGGCAAGGGAGGAAGAGGAGGAGGGACGCGCTGTTTCTATGCTCACAGACCGATGAGGGAATATTGCACCTGGAGTCTGGGTTTGGTTGCTGAGCAAAGCTCCAGAGAGACAGAAACCAAATTGTATTCGGCTCTGCTGCTTCCTTACTTGGGGGGGGTTTCTCTCCTTTGCGTTCCTCCCCTTCCTCTCCACCCCCCTCCAGCTCACACCAATATATAACAAAATATAGGTGCGGTGTATTACAGCACCCACTCGCTGCACCTGCTGCAGATCAACCAAATAGCAAGAGCAAGGTTAAAAAAAAAAAAAATCCAACGATATAGAGAGAGATTATACAACTTGTGATCTCTTTCCACTTCATAAACAATAGGCAATAGGCAAGAAATTCCTTCTCGTTAAGGCGGAATGCTATCAACAACAAAAGAATGTGCCCTCTTGCGCACTTGTTCCCTTCAGCTGGAAGCCACAGGAAAAGGTACACAAAGTTACTTAATTCATAAGCTACGCACAGCCCTGTCATTCAAAGGCTTTGTAAGTCAAGGTACTGGTATCAGAGTTCCACAGTATGGAAAAGCTCTGCTTCAGCAATTTAATGCACTTTAAACTTTTTTTTTTTGGACACATAATCATGGGATGTAACAATTATTCCATCATTTAAAATTTATATTAAAAAAATACATAAAGAAAACAACAGCTGTTTCTAATGCAGACTTTAAAAAGTAAAACAAATATTTTAAAAACAGTAAAACAAACCCAAAGAATCCCCACAACCTTCTGTTTTGAAGGTCCCTAGGATTCTAGTATTTCTTATCAGTCTGTAAACATGGCTTCATTCAAGGAAAATATTTGAACAAGGTATTCCTCGTGCGCGCTGCGGGCTCTGCGTTACCACATCCGAAAGATCGCGAGTGTCTCTCACTGTGAAGGTTATGCCCCGGAGCCTGACGGGGGCTGTTCTGCTGGGGCAGGGGAGACAACGCGACAACGATGATGGGGGACCTGACGTGGTGGCGGATGAGCAGAGGGGGCTGGGAAGGACAGAGGACGTGCAACCTCGCCTCTGCCTCGGCACCGGCTCCTGCGGTACCCAAGAGGCTGCCTGCACAAGCCGCCAAGGTAGAGCTTCACGCTGGGGATGCAACCTCAGGAGGGGCATTTACTTTTCCCTTCCATGCAATGCCCCTAACAGGGAAAGCTGGCTAAATATGGCATTTTTTAGTCAATTAATATTTGAGTGGCACATCAGCACCAAAACCCCAAGGACTTGAAAAGGCATCGTTTCTTCTGCATGCAAGAGATCACAGGTTAAAGTCCTATTGCTATAAGGAGAGGAACTACTTGTTAAACACCACACATGCAACTATCAGGTCAGTATTCAGGGGTCTGAGGAGTCCGAGAAACAGGTAGGTAAGGCAAAGGAAGAAAGTAGCAGAGCAGAAGAAACAAGTAGTTACAAGGTAATGAACGGAACTGACACCAACACCAAGGCAACATGCCCTGATTGGTCTGACCAGGCGCTAAAACTCAGAGTAAACTCCCAAATCTATGGGTTACGTCAACTGAACTGTGGAGAATGAGCACATTGTGCAGGTAAACAAGGAAGAAGACTCAGAGGTTCAGAGAAATGGATGCTGCCTACACCCTGAGTGCAACAAAAACAAAGCAGAGGAGTTGCTCACCAGTGGCTGCTCGGCTGCACAACCACCAAACTGTTGGAGTACGAGAGAATTAGTTTTTAAGGTGTCGCAGCAATTAAACCTATCAAACACCAACCTTCTGATAAATAACACTTACAGCCCCTGAGAACATCATCACCGACATGAGCCAAGACCTTCAGAAATGGGTCAGAGGCAGGGGGAGGTAACACGGGAGGCAGAACACAGCTAGTCACGGCACTCACTGGTGTGCAGGATAAAACATGGTTCAAAATCTGCCTCCCCCCAGCTCCCAAGCCAGCAGTTTGATCATGCTTGTCATCTCACAGGTGACTGACCCAACGCCAGCTCTCCTCCGGTCAGGGCCTGGAATTCACCCCCAGAGCATCAGGAGGGATTACTCAAAAGGCTATTGCTCAGGTTTGGATATTGACACAAAAAGGTGTAATTTTAACAAATCAGCACTTCCAAATACTGTCCTTGTCAAGTTATTCTTGACCATCCCTAATCATCGTAGTAAATCCCAGAAGCTACAGGTCTCAAAATAGCTAGCAGCCATTTTAAACCCTACCAGAATAATGAACCTGAAAATGAATTTTAAATAGTACCACAGAAATAAGCAGGGAAAAAAATGACAAGCTATCAACCTTGCAATTAGCTTTATCATTAGAAGTGTGAACATGAACATTGTTCGATGATTAATGCGCTCAAATATAGAAGCCATCACACTATTCCTTTTACCAAGATAACTGTACTTTAATGATACTAATAGTCATTACCATTTCAGCTCCAAAGGGTATACTGCAATCTGAATCTCATCGTACTCCACAAAAAGGATTCCTTTTAAACATTCAGAACTCAAAAGTCTGGAGAAGCACAACATACCAGGCCTATCTCCTGGTGACCACAAGTCACTCAAGCAGCATGCTTGAGACAAAAAGGGTTTCGTGCCTGTGTCCACACCACCCCCTCCCCCCCGCTACCAAGGTGTTCCTAACCTCTGTAAACGAGGGCAGGCTGTTTAAATTTCAGAAAGGTTCAAATCAGCAGAGTTGCAGAAAAAGAGGAGTACGATGAGAAGACGAGGGACCTATATAATGGAGAGAACTTGGTCCCGTTACACCAATAAAATGGAGCATGAGAGGCAATACTGCTGCCATCTACCAGCACCAGGGAAGCACCACCAGAAGGGGAGAGAAGAGCTGCCCAGTTCAAAAGCAAGGATCCACGGTCAGGCAGATCAAATACATTTATGCAGAAAACATAAGGTTTCTGACCATCAAAAAAGCAAGCTTCTGAACTGACTAACAGGGACTACGGGGACAAAATCAACTACATGATTTTAATACAGAGCTTGATCAATGCATTTTCATGAGCATTTGAAGTCAGAATTAGCATCATACAATTACAGGTCTTAAATTACAACGAAAATAAAGCCTGAAGCCTTAACCACAAAATTCAAGTACCATTCCCTTGTTATTACTGCTTCTAAGTGTCTTGGTGGGAGGAGGTTGGAAGGAGACTGGGGAAAACTCACCTTTTTTTCCCCACACTATCGCATGATGAAACAACAGAGCATTTCAGATGCTCCCAGCACAACTTGAATTTCCCACACGCCGTACAGACTTACATTAAACACACACCGCAGAACGCTGACTAGCTAGAGCTATTACCGTTCAGCATTTCATTTTTGCCTCAAACTTCAAAGTACACCGCACCCAAAAACTCTGCAGAGTCGTAACACGGGAGAGACAGAGCTGGCAGCGGGAAGCAGCTCATCCACGAGCAGGCATTTAAATACTACCGTTTGGAGGAATGGCGAACGATACCGCACGCTTTCAAGCATGCACCTGCCTTTCTGGTCCCCACGGGGCATCTCTAGCCACAAAACCTTCCCTCTACTTGTTGCTAAAGCACCCCCCTCTAACCAACGTTGAGAAGGAGACAAGATGGCATGCCCATATTGAAAGTGAGACTGCAGCCCATGCCCTCCCGTCCGACGTCCTAGCAGAGTAGGGTTGCCTTTCTCACTCCTGCAACCTCAGGGACATGAGGAGAGGAAAGAGCTGAGTCTTCCTTGTCCTTCCTCGCCAGCCCTCAGCGCTGTTTCTGCTCCTAGGCAAGGGGTAGGGGGGCTGCGCCAGAGCTCTCCAGCTCCAGCAGGTGAATGGGGTGGGAAGAGCAGGGCTGCTGCTGCAGGGCTCCTCGTTCCCATCGCTGTCCTCCAGACCGCAAAGAAGAAAGCAGCCAGTCACTGTATGGGAAAACATAAGAATATGGACGCCTTGGTTTAAAAAAAGATAATATTTTTAAAAAGTAATTGAAAAAAATGGAGGATCACAGCTGGCAGTGGTGCTGCGTTAGCAGCCGTTACCAGCTCCTAACGTATGTGACCATGGCAAGAACTTGAGACAAAGTTGATGAGGCACTATGAAAAGGAAGACAAACATATAGCACTGGTGAGGTGGTGGTGGGGAAGTACATAGGTTCCTCGGCACCTAAAAACACAGGGGAAAAAAAGAAAAGGCACTTCTAAAATGGAAAAATAGCATGAGCAACAGGGAAATGAGGGAAAATACAGGAGTAGACATGCAAAAACAATCAAGAAAGAGTTGACCTTAAGTAGAAAAAAACCCACCAATCTGAGAAGGGACATACAGTGCGTAAAATACAAAAAGAACTTTAAAAATCTCTAAAGTGAAACAGCTTGAAATAAAAGGTAACTAAGAAGAGAGGTGTCCATACAAGAATGTGTAAATACCATCGTATTTTGACTACTATGTGCAATGCAACATCACACTAAATTCGGCTTGTATATTTGAGCTGCAATTTAATTAAAAAAATAAATCCCTCATTTTCATTATTATCTGGGTGGGGCAGGAATATTAATTTAAACAAGTGTGTAAACATTTGCCTTCTTTAGGGTGCAGTCATGCTGTGTGGTAAGCCTGTCTTCTCCCTAGTTAACTGTTTCTCTGAAACCCTACACATGCACCGAAACACAGCAAGATCTCGTAGGCATACAAGTTATGGCACATCTTTCAATTCAGTTGGCATCTGGGAGAAAAACAATTTAATTAACAGTGTTTTTCTGTTTTTCCTGGCTGCGTCAGCCAATAGATGAAGATAGTTTGTTGTCTTACTCTTATGCAAATAACCACCATTTCAGTTAAAGCCTTTACTTCTACTGCTATTCAAGCTCTGTTTTGTGGTGGGGTCTTTGGGGGGTTGTTTTCTGGGGGGCTTTAGGGGTTTTTTTGGTTTGGGGGGGTGGTTGGTTTTTTTTTGTTGTTGTTGTTGTTTCTCCGCCCCAAGTATGAAGGGGAAGGATGGGAACATAATTTCATAATAGCACCTGATGCTCCCAGGACTGTGAAGCATATTTGCATGGAAGTATTACAGCATCATCCAGACCGTGACTTGGTGCCAGAAGTTGTTTTCAATTTCCAGGCTCCCCAAAAAATGAAAGAAAACCACCACTCAGTACCTACAGTGCCTAGCAACAAAAACTTTTGACATTTTAGGAAGAGACTGATGCATTTTTTTGGCTACAGAATTCTGAAAAATCATCTGAATAGATCATATTTAACAGGCATGTTTCCTAGTGCCATGCTTATGAAGACGTTCGGAGTCATCTGTGTCTCCTTCAGCTCTGCATCCATGACAAACCCACCTTAACGGCACCTGCATTCTCTTAAGTAAGGGCCTATTTCCATTACGAAAAGAGGTATTTTTTAAAAGCAGAAAATGTTTTTCATAGACGCAGCATTATACCAACCACTAAAGCCAACTCAAACCAGCCTAGTACAGAATTTACATCTGCGCTTTGCGGCAGCATCGCTGCGCAGCTACGCGCTGTTTATATTCGGAGGTGGGGTAAGGGAAGAAACCCACATCAGGAGCTCGTTGAACAAGTCGGGTCACTTGCTCTTCCTCAGAGGTACGTTTCGGTTGTTAGCGCTGGCTGCGGGTGCGGGGTGGGGGCAGAACGGGTGAGGGGGAGAGCAGGGAACGGGGCTGAACCAACCTTGTGGTCTGACCACAGGCCTGGGAGCCAGGAACTCCCAATTACCACCTTGGCCTTGCACGTTGGGGTGCTCGGTGCCCGTCAGTCACCCACTCGTCCCGTCTGGAGACCGCGATCCCAGCTCCTGCAGCTCTCTGTGTTTCTCTGAAGGCTGCTAACAGGTTTGACCTTGAACTGAAAGGAGGGGGAGGTGTGGGTAGAATAGCTAAACTACTTTTTTTCCTCCCTTTTTGGGCCCAAAACTAAAAATAATAATTAAAACAATCATCCTGCAGGCATAATTTGACTTAGAGTGACCTCAAGGCTTCTGTTCGGGTAAATTATCCCACCTATAACAGCGTGCACGGAGCACTGTATTGGCCAAAGATCAGAAATGCTGCTAATTGCTTTGCCACTCCCCTCCCTGTGCCCTTCGTTGTTTTTCCACATTGTGTAAAATAATAAATTACTGTGATCCTTGACACAAGGGTTCCCTGCCCTAGCTCTGCGCACGATTACAGACACCAACTCTTCAGTGATTCACTTGCAGCCTTCCTCTCAAAAAGCAGGTGCTCCCACAGCCAGAATGCAGGAATGAAACTTGCTGCAGAAACTCTCCCGTTACCTTGGTGCTCCCGGTATCAATAATTGTAAATCATAGCCAGGGAGAGGAATGTTCCTCTTCGCCATTGCAATTCACAGGTCTCACCAGAGTTCAACCATTACGGAAACCACATTCTGAAGGAGCCTTAGATAAGAAGCATTTTGGTTTTGGACAAAAAGGCCCAACCATCCCCCAAACCCCAGCTCCATCTGCGATGACAGCAGCCGGTCACGGACCTCTGTAAGACCAAGGTGTGTGTTGAAGGATCTTCCCCAGAGTGTGTCCCTCAGCTCCTGGCACTGCCCACCGCCGTGTGTAATGGCCAGCAGAAGACCTCTGTGCCCCGCTCACCTCGTTGCCTGCAACCTCTTGCAGCACTGAGCTCCACTGTTTCTTTCCAACAGGAATAATGGGATTAAGGAACACACACAACAAAAATTAATGGGTATTTTTTGAAGCAGGACTTCCGAGTTGACAGTTTTCGAGGTGCTTGACACAGGAAGAGACCAACTGTCCCCAATGACTCAAAATCCCTCCCAGGCCCATGTCTCTTACCGTGCTACAGCGTAACCTTTGCTATGATATTACAGCCATATATTACAGCAACAACATGTACCGTATGAGCCTTTTGATAAGAGGGAGTGAACCTTCAGGTTGTAAAGCGCAGGTGAGCTTCTGGGATGTCACTGCTACCAAATAAGGCCAACTGGAAAGGAGAAGGGCAAAAGTACAGCACGTGGGCACCTCGGACATTGTTCATCGAGAGAGCTCCCTCTACTTCCCAGCTTCATCCCATTTTGGACAAGAGAAAGGGAATCTAGCTCGTCCACTCGCAGGCATTCGTACTGCAAAGAAAGTATAGGTTTGGAAAGCCAGTATGGAATAACCATCCTGGGCTATTTCTGTGTTTAGACAAGCCTTAACTTTCCCACCAGTTACTTGCATTCCAGTCAAAGTCAAGGGGGGGGGGGGGGGGGAAATCAAGTGATGTGCTTTTCACTCCGAACGGTTTATACAAAACAGACTTTACAAGCGAAGTGTGTAAAATACTCCAGTGCCAAGTCACTCCACTGCACAAAACTGGAATGACAGTAATCCACTTAAAGGTGAAACTCCCCTGAAGCCTAATGAGTAATAAAAGAAGTAAAGACCTCTTGTTCTTGAAACACAAAGTTTTGGCAGAGCTTGCCTCCCCTCCCCCCTCTTTTTTTTTTATTTGTATACACAAGTTTTTCTGTTTTGCTCACACAGGTTAACGATTTGATATAGATGAAATTCAGCCCCTCTGTACACAGGGCTTGAAACAGAGCAATTTGCCTCAGATCCTCAATTCACACAGTCCCTGATTTTTGGACTATGATTTCGTACTTCATTCTTCCTAAAAGAGAATTTGGAAGTTTCCTCTAACTTTGCTTCCTTCAGCAGCCAGACATCTTTTGTTTCTCAAGAGGAGTAGCATCCTACTACCCTACTTAACCCTTGCTGCCCTAGGTGGGCTCATCCCACGGTGCAGAGAAGCTCCCCCTGCGCGCCTGGATCAATGAGCGGGTTCGGAGAGGATCTGCCTTGCAGCCCATCTGAACTCCTGCATTAGTGCCAGGTTTCCTTGTGTTCCTCCCCGTCCTCACGCCCCACAGAAAGCAAGCCCGGTCCCCGCAGCTGCAGCGGCTCGGCACCCTGCGTTCGGCAGCATTTGGTGTTGGCATCGTATTTAATAGCTCTTTTACATGCATCACCGGAGGAGGGTGATTCAGCACGGGCACACGGGCGCGAAGGTGTTCAGACAGGCATTAGAATATGTGGTATGAGGATTTTGTACCAAACAGAAGAGCGAGTAGCATAGCTGTACAGCTCCAGCGCTGATACCGCAGGAAAAAAAAAAGTTATCACTGCTGCAATTAACATCTACTTTCTTTGGAAATTGCCGTGAATTTTAAGCACCGCACATCAATAAATATTTGACAAGCCAGAAAGAAAAGCACTGTAGCGTCCAGCTTATGAAGATTTAACACAGATAAACACCGACTGCTTCAAGAAATCTCAAACCCACGCTTCCTTGGCAAAGGCAGGAGAAATCAGATTATAAATGTCACAAGTATGATTTAAGGTGTGTACCTTTTCTACGTGGTTGACATTTTTTTTCCAGTTAGGAAGGAATGTTTCTTTACAAACACTGAAACAGTCATCAGTTATTTAAGGAAATAAAAATAGCATACAAATGACAGAGTATACCACAGACTACAGCTGATTGAGTTGATAAATGGAAATTTTTTGCAGTTCATTTGGCAACCATATTTATGTATTTTGTTAAGTACTGGCAAGTTGAGGCAAAAAGGGTCATACTTTTTCAGAGCTTTGGTTTAGAGCAGGAAGAGGGATGAAAAATTTCCACATTAGAGAGTTCTTGCTGCCCATCATATTACTTTACAGTTAGTTTACAAGAATTTTTAAATTAATTAATTAGCATTTTGACATTTCATCCCAGTAACGCGCTGGAAGCATCAGTTTGGAAGATATGATCTCATTTAAAGCAGCCCCAAAATACTACTTTTGATTCACGGAGATCAACACACAGGCACACCACTTACTGTCCTCTGACAAGAGACCAGAGCAAGTAGTTGAACTGCCATTCCTTGGGGGCTGCACCCATATAATTTCTCCCCACTTATGTCTCCTAGATACATTTCACTTCATCATCACCCACCCAAAACCTGTCAAGTTCGATCCAGCACCTGGGTTTCGTTCTGCCCGATCAAAGTCTCAAGCAGCTATTAAAAATGTCACAGAGAGTTTGCATCAACCTCCCCTTTCCCCACACCCTACATTTCAAAGTGTTTAGGCAGCAACAGAAAACAATCAAAGGAAATTCGGAGCTAAGGCTGAAACGTACCATATGTTTTCAAGCAGAAGGGCACAAAGCATCAGTAAGCCGCTGCCGAGATTACATACTCCCACTATCAGGCATTGAAAGACTACAGAACAATGTCATCTCTAACTATTAATAACCACGCTTCCTTTCTAGCACACAACCCTCTTTTCTTAATTGTCTAGCAGAGGTATTTCCATACAAGCCACATTCCTCTTTCCCATAAGACAGTAGAAAGAGTACCAGAAGTGATTTATAGTTCCACATACATTCCCATCAGGTCTTGCATCACTCCTGACATTTGCTAATTTATAGTTTTAGGTTCTTAGAACTCAGGTTAGAATTTTTTTTTTTTCTTCGCAGTATAGGCTATGAGAGAATTGGACTGGGAGTCAAAATTTCACCCCTACCCTACTCTGACTTACTGACTGACCTCAGGAAAGGCACTAAAACTCCTCTGACCAGGCTCTGCTATCTTCAGGTGCAGAACTGAAACCATGATAAAGACCTCTTTGCGAAGTACTCCGAGATCCAACATTTTAAAAACTTTTTATATAAGAGGTAAGACTTTTCTTAAATTCTTAAGCATAATGATCAGGTTTCTAAAATGCTTCATAAACTTAAAGAAAAAAAAAAAAAGTCATAACTATTTTTTTTATAAATTGGGATTTTCATCCCCCAGTTTGTGTGCCCATCATTCTCCCAAATTTGAAGCAACATCTGCTTAGGAGTTTGAAGCAACATCTGCTTAGGAGTTTGAAGTAACAGCTCCTGAAACTTCTGAATTTTACAATGGTCACATACATGCTAATTTCCAATTGTGTTTTTCATAGCATTGACAAAAATCTTACTAAAATGCTTTAAGTAAGAAATTTAACACGCTGTTTGATGGTTATATTTGAAATACCCATGCTGTGTCACTTCCCAGGTGAAGAGGTATTTTCTCAGACTAATATAAATTCTTTCATGTCGAGGAAACTTGTTTGAGCGCTTCAGCTGGACCACTGATCAAAGAAAAAGGTTTCCCCTCCCATGTAATTGTACTTGTCAGAACAAAACTAGATACTTAAGGTGTATCCTAGTCACCTGTTTGGTAACACTCATGTAGAAGTCCTCATCTGGTTTAAGCACTTTTAAAATCTAAAGATGTTACTGCACTTACTTAAAACAATGCAGTAAACATACCACTACATAATGAAAATGCTTTTCAGTATTTACTAAAACTGTATCATTTGCCAGAGCAGACAGGTTTCAAGCTAAGTATAACAACAGGCTGAAGTATCTGGAGAAAGAAAAACCAAAACCATGGAGAACATGATGCCTCAAACTGCTTGTTTGTTTTTTAAGTACAGTAAAATATGATTAAAGTTACGCTGTCCTTCCTCACAATTACCATTTCTTTATTGAAAAAAATCTCTTGCTTCCCACAAGAAAAAGGAAAGTAACACTTATTGGAAGTTTTGTTACCTGCAGTATAAAAAGGATATGGAATGAAAAGAGATGGGTAACTACTATTATAAACAGGAACCTGACCTCATCTCTGTCATCTGAAGTGCTCCTGAGCCTGCATTAGGTGTAGAAACTGCCTTATAAAGGAGAGCACACGTTGGATGAAGGACACGAGCTCCGTCAGACCCTATGCACTTTCTCCCCATTCCTCTTAACTTTTAGACATATTGAAGTTAAGAATAGAAGTCACAAGAAACATTAAATGCTCCTGAAAACCAAGAATCTCCACTCACGCAGGCAAAGATTATGCCAAGTAACTAAAAACCTCTTAAAATACTTGTCTTCCAAATTCCCCAACAGCTTGCTGAGCACATTCATCCGAAAACGGGCGATGATGCCTCTTTAATTTTGTTTACACGTTGAAATTATCAACTTTTCAGAAGACAACGTGTGTCATCTTGCGCCTCACCTTATGAAAAGCAACACCGGACTAAACAGCTTCCAGGTGAAAGATGTCAAATAGGACTTACGCAACTGCACTCTTCGCAGCAGTGCTGCGTACGCGCTCGCCCCGTACCTCCGAATTTGCAGTTCACCGACAAACCAAAATCCCAAGACCCAGATCAGCCATGAGGGAGGGCGACAGAGGCAGGGCTCGAGGCAGAGCCTGCAGCCGCCACGTTAGCCACGATGTGTTCTGGTACTCGAAAAGGTGACTTAAACCTTCAGAAGAAAAAGCAACGCTCCACATCACTCAGTATTACTCCCTCATCGCTGCAAAAAAGAAGTATCAGACAAGCAAACAGAGCACGTCAAATGTTTATCACCTCATTAGTCAGCTCTTGACCAAAATTTATGAGGCTATTCCTTACGAGCATTTTTGGACACTGTTAGTTGCTGCACAACCAGCAATTCCATCTGGGTTTGAGCCTTTATTTTTTGGTGTTTGGTAGCAAAGCAAAGCAAACAACAGTAGCTTTTATGTAACTTAGTTCAGGTATTTATGTATTTGTCCTTCCTCATTTGCCATGAAGAACAGAAAGGAGAAGTTCTCTTATACTTATTTTCTCTTATCAGACAAGCTACTATTAGTCTTACTAATGTAGCCCATACTAGTCAAATTCACAGAGCAGGAGTTTAATATTTAAAAATTCAAATTATTAAAAAAAAATACAAAATGCAAGACGACAGAAAGCACGGACCAATATAAAGGCTATACTAAACACAAGGAGGTGAACAGCAGGAGAAAATAAATATTCAGGATTTTCAGCATGAAGGAATGAACTTTGGAAGTAGAGCTGCTTTGAAAAAAAAGGATTCTTTTTTAAATTAAAATAAAACCTCTCGTATTAATATTACCATCAGATTTTCAAATTTAATTGGAAAACATAAGTAACTTGATTCTAAGTAATCTAGAGAAGGAACTTAGTAGCCAAGTCCTAAATAAAACATACAACTGAAATAATCTTCACTTTTCAAGTGTGGATTTTACCTGAAAAAATTGTTTTAAAAGTGTCCTATAATAAAGTCAAAATGTCATCTACATGCCATTCCCCTGCAACACACACACACACACAAAACCAAAACCCTGTCAAGAAAACTTTCCCACAGAAAAGGAAATGTTGGCCAGCTCTACTTGATGACAAGAGATAAGGAAGTACCAGGGCGGTTCCATGGTTTGCAAAGTGTTAGGCACAAAGGCTCAGAAAAATATTTTCTAATGGCAGCATTTTTATCTTCTCCACCCCTGTCTTTATCTCCCCTTTCGTTTTGGTATAGCTTGCTTTCATATTTCTCCCTTCTTACCTTTATTATTCCCTACTTTCCTGCTTTAGGAGGTACATGCCGATGATCTCCGTAACAAAGGGGCTCTCCTCCACTGTTTGAGGTGGTTGTCTTGGTGCAAGTGGAATTAATACCTTCTGATACATTAAATAAGTAAATTATAGAATATAGTGGTGTTATATTAGATTGCATTAAAGAGAGGGAATGATGTTTGAGTAGCACTTGTCAGAAGGGCACGTTGGATCTTGGTGAACCAGGAAAATAAGTGTTTGAAACATCCTGCCTGGAAAACTATCAAGACACCCTTCACCCTGAAGGAACCCTAATTCCCCACTAGCACAACAAAAAAATCCCACTCTACAGTATTTCAGATGCACATGTTCAAACCTAGGACTGCCTAGGCACGTGCAGTTTTATTCTCTTGTGTGAAAGGGAAACAAGAGTTCACAAAAAAACCCTCTGCCAAAGCTGAAGAACTTCCTTAAGATGACATTTGGTGCTAATATTCATCCAGCACTCACATTGAGAGAGTCAGAGTTAGCAACATTTCTACTCATTTGAAATGAAGGACCAACTTTAAAAAAAAAGGCACTAATGGCATTTCATTTACAATTCTAAAAACCCAATAGCTTTCTTCTCTGCCCTGTGGTTGACCACAGCCCTCACGCCTCTGATGCGATGAAACACTTCCCAACCACACAGCGAAGCACTGCACTTCCATCTTAACTCGCAGGAGTTGCAAGAAAAGATAGATGGTCTTGAACAACCAAATCATAGAATCGTTCTGGTTGGAAGAGACCTCCAAGATCATTGAGTCCAACCATTAACCTATCACTACCAAGTCCACCACTAAATCATATCCTTAAGTGCCACATCTAAACGTCTTTTGAATACCTCCAGGGACGGTGACTCCACCACTTCCCTGGGCAGCCTGTTCCAATGCCCGACAAATGGGTATGTTGCAAGGCAAGGTTCCCATTAGCTACCACTCTCCAAGGGAGATACTGACTCTAACTTGGAATTTGCTTCACCACCTGGTCTCAGCTGGAAACTTACTTTAACTAAAATTTTGCCTTGCTATAGAGCACACAGTTATTTATCCTGAGCAATGAGCAATGTATTATTCTGACAGATATGTTGAGCTTGCATATACTACACAAAATTCATTCATCTTCCCACTGTCTCATGATGTCTTATGACTTCCATGCCGGTTCATGATTCTCTCTGTGTTCAGCCAACTGAGTTGGAAACGTGAGGTTTCTGGGGAACAGCAGCACTGCAGCCAGAGATGCGCCTCTAAACGCTCTGCAGACCCTTGTTGGAAAATATGTTGTCAGACCACAAAGTCCTCCCCCTTCTGTGATTATATCCAAACCATCTCACATGCTGGGATTCAAGCTGAAAAAGCCCGTATTTATTAAGAACCAGCTTTTCTTTGGGTTTGCTTTTGCTAAGCATTCATTTTATTTCGAGTCACCCCACCCCGAGAACTCTAACCAAAATTATTTTGCAGGATCTGAACCCAGCAAGATTTATCAATTTGAGTCATTTTCTTTAAATCTCATCTCTGTTTCACATAAGTATGGACCAGAAAGAGTGGATTGTTAAGGCAGACTGCACTTTCACTACAGTGCACAATGAAACCCCAGCTTCCACAATCCTCTGACCTTTCGGTTACCCCTACCGTGTCCCCCACAAATGCCAGAGGGCTTCAGGAACTGCTACTCTGTACCCGTTTGCTTGCCTGCTCTGCTGTACTAGGAAAATAGATGCATTGCTCTTTACACAAACTGTGTATTTTAGACAGTTTGAAAGATAAGCAGAAATTAAATTTTCATTTTCCAGAAACTATTTTAGTGCAAAGGTTTTAAACAAATGGCATTTTAAAACACGGCCAAAATTAAAGCAAACAAACCAACAGCCACATCCCAGCTAACTCCCTTCGGGAAACCTACGGGAACGTCACTGCCTCAAAAACCTGCCGTGCGCTGTTAAAAAACAAATCTGCCGCATCTCCAAAACCTGCTATGTGCTGTTAAAAAACAACCTGCTGCAAGTGGCATCTTTCTGCGACTACTGCTGGAGTTAGTCCTTTGCACCCCGCAGAGAGGGCACGCCTCATTGCTCAGGTATCCACCTCGAGAGCTCCAAGGACGTTTCTTCGGTCGCTCGTCTTTGACCATCGCTTCCCTGCGGCAGCTCTGGTACTTGCCTTACCCTCAGTGAAGCAGTTCAGGTTTCCAAACTGGAACATAAATAAACAAACATGGCCAAAACGATGGCTAGATCTCGCCCAAACCATGGGAGGTACGTGCCTCAGAAGAGAAACGGAGCAGCGGGGCTCCAGCAGCAAGGTGCTAGATGGAGATCAAGTTATGGCCGGGTGCAACTCTCCCTCCCAAAGAGTTTTAATAAACCCTTCCATGCAAGCTGCAGTGCAGCCTTCCTGCACCATGCCAAACTGGGGATAAGTTTAATCAATTTTAAGTTTGCCTGGTACCAATTCAGCATTTGTTAACTGAATGCTGAGTTTCATTTCCATATTTCATCATCAAAACACATATATTTGTTTATCCATTCCATCATGACTATACCTGAACCACTGCAATCCACACCCAAAATCGCTAGACAGCAGTATAATCAAACTAAAGGTGAAAGCTAAGGTTTATTTTCAGTTGTGTAAAATGCGTTTGGAATTTAGGCAATGCTGCTAAAATAAAGCCCCTATTAGATTTTATGAGAATTAAGGTGTCACAAAAGCAAATATGACATAACAAATTAATAATGCATTTACTTCATTAAAAAAATAGCACCTCAGTTCCCTAACTCAATAGAAAAAAGTATAGCACACAATATTCCATGTAAAACAGAATGTTTCATTATTCATATAGGCTTTCACTTCCTCTTTTACTCAAGAAATTTGTTTCCAAAATAACCATAAAGACAAAGAAACAATATAATGAAACCCTTCTGGAGATTCAACCGAAGATGCCTGTTGAACATTGTATTTCTGTACTGCTGAAAAAAACCTGCTACGTGTTTGAAGTGAACACAAAGCTTAAAAACCACACTCACACGGAAGTCAAATATATTAGCTCCCTATAGAACAAAACCAAACCTGAAGAAATTCCTGGAGAGGAAGAAGGGGGTGGGAGGGGAAGGAAACAAGATGTCTTTTAAAGCACTTGTTTTCTTCTGATAATCAGACTGCCACAAAACTGTCAAAAATAAGGGGGTTTTGTTTCCTTTTAATCAGAAAAACCAGGAGAGAAATGGATGCTAGTTGTCCAATGATGAATGCATAAAATGTTTTGGAAATGGACTTGAGGACACGAGTCTAGAGGACCATGGAGAGGAGCTGTAGAAAAAACACGATCAAAAGATCTTCAGATTACAGGATTTGCAAGACTCAAATTCAAGCTGCGGCATCTGTTTATCCTTTAGAAAAGAATGCCATCTCTTGAAGTTAAAATTTCCATCTGGTTTTAAAAAAAAAAAAAAAAAAAAGGAAAGAAAAAAGTCCCCCTACCAATAGTAATTTCTAAATCTCATAAAGGCCTGGTGGAGAGCAATTAATGCAAGACTGAAAGACACTGAAACAGCAGAAGTGAAAGCCATAGAAGTATATATATGAAGCCACGTAAAACATTATCTAGAAGCAGATTTGTGGGATAAGCAACTTACAAGCAATGAAAATATTCCCAGAATATGGCAAGCAAGCCTACCAGCTAATTCCTTAGCAAGCTCTTTCCATCTCTAAATCCTATGGTTCATCAGCCACAGTGTCCCAAGCCTGTCAGGTACCAATGCTTGCTTTTCTATAAATGCACAAACCCATTGTTTTTAGTTTGAGTTTTACATGCCAGGATGAAAGCTGGGCTCTTCAAAGCTGGTATAACTGAGCACATTCCTCTCAAGTCTGGGAAAATACATCTCCCCGCTCACTAATGCCATCATAAGCACCGTCTTCTGAAACCCTCTCATTATCACCCTCATAATCATGATCTTCTGATACTGAAGTATTTATGTAAAACCTTTTCCATGAGTTAACACAAAACATCAGCTCTCTCAATGACTATCTTCAAGTGGTATTTTAACAACAATACCACTGGATGATCTTGGTTTATGAGAATCACTCACCTTTCCTCCCCTTTCCTTTATTTTTGAAGACTCGTAGGAACTAGAAACAACTTGAAGGAACAATAATACACAAGTAAGATATAAACTACACACCTAATTAATACTCTGAATTTTTGCATCTGGAAACAAACAAAAAATACATGTAAAAACGAGAGTTCTTACAGTTATGAGTCAAGACTACACTTAAGTCACCACAAAAATGAAATCTAGCCTATGGTTTTCTGGTTTGGATCAACTGGTTACTTCTGAGGCCATTTAGGCAATCAAACTGCTGATAGAGTAACTGTACTGTAGTCCCCAGAATGATTTTGGTTTCATTTGAATTCTTTTTTGGATGCCTCAAGGGAAAAGAATGTGCAGCACTTGTTATTCACAAGCCTAATACCCTGAGCTTTTCTGGGACAAAGGCAACTAATACTTTCTACATTCATTTGATGTGGAAACGCATGTTCTCAGCTTGTGCAATAATATATGGCAAGTTAACCCAATCTTATGACCTCCCGCCAAGTTCACTCCACTTCTTCTCTAAGGAGATACACAGTTGACCAGCAAAAGCAGTTGTTCTGTTGGCTTATCCCATTAAAACATATAAATACAAGTATCTAGAGATGTTTTGCATTCTACTCCTATTAAGAAATCGGGTAAACTTTCCCTAACATTGACATTGCATGCCACAAGGTGGGATCTTCTGCTTGTTACAGGAATCATGCATATGTCCCTGTTCACCTTGGGTCTGTTAAAATGAGACCAACAGTTCTGGTAACAGGACTAAGTGGCCTAGATACCCCGGTGACATGAATAGCCAACAAAGCTACTTTCCCAGAAAAAAAAATGATGAAGGAAGAAAAAAAAAAATCTTTGAATTCGTTTACCCACAAAAGGGTTTCTGATGCCAAACAGCTACAAAATTTATCTTACAGTCTCTGACCAGCAAATTTGCCAGACAGCATACAGGAAATCTTTTACATTTCCTGTAAAAATGATCACATGTATTTTTTCCCCCTACCCTACAGACAACATGATTTACAGCCAAAACATTGGCAAATCCCTCAACTGAAGCCTAAAGAGAGATCTTTGCATCATCAGAGTTATTTTAATGCAACCTAAGCTTTGCTGTGGGTGGGGAGAACCAGATTCTAAAAATACTTGGGTTATACAGAACATTTCCTAGTCTGCCCCTTCCCTAATAGAGGGACATCTGAAATGGCTTGTGAATATAAAATAGGATGGTGGCCTTTAAATAAAGACAAGTAACATTATATAGGTTTGTGCACAGGAGCCATTAGTGCTTGATACACCTGGGCATGATGAATCTTCATACAGTGACAAGCTGATAAAGTTACAGATCCAAATCACAGAACAGGTAACTAACCTTTGCCGTCTAAGACTATGTATAAATGGTACAATTTTAAACAAAAATGGAAATGGAGCAAAAATCTTGGAAACTTAGGTTTTGTAGCAAGACCACGTAAGAACAATAGGCAAGAGTGTGCTCATTAAAAACAAGCAAACAGAACTTGGAGTCATACCCCACAGAGTAGGTTTGATGTCATTACTTACCAAGCCAGCTATTGGAGTTGACAGACGATTGATCTTCTTAATGATGCCAGGTTTGATCTTGTTAATCAAACTAAAAAGAAGTCATATGATTTTGTTACATAATCAACGCTATTTAAGCATGAGTATTAGTGCTTATCAAGAAATACTTTCCATATAGTCGTAACTTATATGACTTGAACTAAGTAAATTTGAACCTAACTCTCCCGCCAAATTTTTTAAACCAGTTTTCCAAGAAGTGACAAGCAACAACAGATTGTTGAAGGAAAAATGGGACAAGTCACACACATGCTAAAAAAAAAAAAAAAAAAAAAAATTGAGAATGGCAAAGTGAGGAACAAAGAAGAAGAGAAAATGCCTGGGTATGTGTAGGCAGAAATGCATCTGTGTTTCTACTACATGGGTGGTGATGTTAATCAGTCTCAAATTTCCCATTTAAAGATTTTCTTCACATAAAAGTTCTGATACAGAAGAGGTCAAAAATAGACCAGAATATTAATCTTCAGTGTTTAGTGTGAAAGCACTGATATTCCTGTAAGTGTAAGAAATCAACTCAGTTTTCGTAATGCTATCAAGCCCAGCATGATGTGTGCAACAATCATTTTTGGTACATAGAATTTACATGCGCAAGTCATTTTCAGTCTCAGCCAGAAGAAATTGCACCTCATCTCACTCTTACTTTATATCAAATTCATAATTAAAGTGAAGATAGGACAAACTAACGCATCACTGTTGAGTACGCAAGCCCAAATGCACACGTTGTCCTGCAGTGAGGATGAGGCACGGGATTCCGTGCACCTTCACACCCAGGTTTTCAATCACGGAGGCAGGGAAATACTGTGGTTCACTGAATTACATGCTAGACCTCAGGATCAACAGAGAATGGGGACCTGAGGATACCCTGCAGACTTCATCTGCCTATATACCTTTGAGGATTTTGGACTTGCTCCCTCTTCTTGTTGCTGCTTGTCTGGCCAGATCCTTTACCCCACAGAGCATCAGCAAGGTTTTGTGATCTACCCACGCCAATGCAGAGTCAGGACTTGGAGTTTAAAACTCTATGTGGGAAAAGACATTTTTTGCTCAAGCAGCAAATACATTTGGAAATTAAACAAAAAGAATAGAGTTTACCTATACACAATGGAATGGAGGATAGATTTCTAAGTGCCTGCAGAAGAAATAACGTCTGCAGGTCCTGAGATTTTTCAGCTAAATTAATTTATTTAGTGAACAAAATACCTTTGCTGCCTTTTTTTTTTTGTGGAAAAGTTAAATGACTTGTTGAGCCCTTATTTATTTATTTTAATCTTCCAAATTTTTATTTGCTTTATTGTACTCCAGAACATGAAGTAACACGTGATTAGGAAAACTTTAGTGACTTCCTTCCTCTAATGTATACACAGGAGATACGGTATAATGTAAAAGGCTTTTTTTTGTCAACTACTGCTCAGCCAGTCAAGATGCACACTTGGGCATAAGTTGGCCAAACAAACCAACTAGACTGCTATAGGAATACAGGGTGCAAACATAGGTCTTATCTGCTATAGTTTAAGTCAAATGTACCATCTCCAGAGATAATATATCTGTGGACATTAAACTAGCCATCTCACAGGTGAACCAAGGAAATGAGCAATGTCGTGTCTAGTTTGTCTCCACTCTAAGATCTTGCACTCTGTTGACTTCGGTGAAAACTGGACATCTGAAAACCTTTCCCCATCTCGCTCTTTTCTGTTTCCACGGAATTTCTATGAAAATCACTTCTCCTTGTACATCAAGTACGTCAAGTTTAAAATTATGACACAGAAGGATGACTACATGATTTAGTGCAACATAATGAGGCATCTTTTGCTTTAAAGACAGTTGCATGCCTCCTAAGGCAAGCTGCTCAGCTGAAGAAATTACAGGATGTTTTTCTTGCATATGGCTATTAATTACAGATAAATTTAACTGATTTGCATTTGGCAGACGGAGGCTCATATTCTTTTGCCAAATAAGCGTCAACAATGAAGATATCAGAGGATTAGAATATATTAGTTCACTGCCAATTCTCAAAGACACTATTTAAAAGTTACAGCTGAATACAATACACACATCCCACTAAATACATACCTGAAGAAATACCTTCTTATTAAAAGTATAAGCTATTTTTATTACCACATTCAGTCTAGATAACATTTGATTACGTAAGTAATGAAAATGCAGTGTCCATCGCTACATCATTCAATCTTCCAAATAAATCAACTCCCTCATATCATAAATATAACTGCAGAAGCAACTAGCAAGACAGACTGGATGGGCAAAGGGCCCAAAGAGAAAGACAGAGGCAAGGACAGAAAAATACAGTAATATTCACAGAAAAGAAAAACGCAGGAGCGTTGCCTTTTTGCATATGCTGTGATATTTTTGATATATAGTAAAAATAAATGAATAAAATCAGAGAACTGAACCTTTATAAATATTTTCTAAAGGTTAGCTTGGCTGAACTGATTTAAGAGTGGCTCTGGATTTAAGGTATTTTTTAAAATGTCCCAGGTAGTCCTCCAATGAGATTTCTGTCTTATTGGCATTCTAATGACATTTACACCTGCCATTCCTTAAAATACTAAGGGATTAGCACCGCTTCCACTCCTGGAAACCTGTTCCAGTAAGTACAAAACCAATTACAGATATGTGGAAGAGACCTGATGAGTGGGTATTTTACACCTGTGACTCAGTCTAGCAACGAAACCAGACAAGTCCCATTAATGTCAAGCCTATAATATATAAGCACAAGGAAGCTTTTTAGAGAAAGCACTCCAAAAAACAGCTGAGGTCAGAGTTTGTTGTTGAAAGCAATAACGAAGTCAGTCCAGAAAGTACTGAAGCCTGGATTGCATGTGCGCATACATGACAACATATTTCTACATTATGCTGAGACCCAATCCATTTACTTTTATCATCCTAAAGTGTTTGTGTTTTGGGGGTTTTTTGTTTTTGTTTTGGGTGTTTTTTTTTTTGAAAAGTACGTTTTTATAAAGTATGCCAAATGACATCCAATAGATTCTACATTATTGAGATACTTGGATGTAACCATAAGAGCAGCATTAGTAAGCAACAGACACATGAAACCAAGTGCCTGCCTGTTATTTTTAATTTACATTTTTACAAAGTTCACTTCTGAAATGGAGTACTTTTTAAGAGAAAACTTCTCTGGGTGTAAAGTTCTCTGGTAGGAATTGGTAGCTTTCAGGATTTAGAGAACAACCAGCACACAGAGTTTACAGTAACTTCTTACAAGGGGGTGAGGATGGAGGACAAAAACCCAACCCCAAAAACCAGCAGTGGGTATAGGGGTAATGGAGCACTTTGATCCCAGCCATGGCCACATCACCTTGCACAAGCTGAAGAGAAGGCCCAGTGATACCATGAGCATTATAACCAATAAAACCAATCAACTGGCCAGAGGATCAGCACGATCCTCTCAGTAACACACAAAGAAGTGTGTGGGGCAACACATGGAACACATAGATCTAGAAGGAGGATGTCTGAAAGCTGTTCTTCCTTCCCACAGCAAACAACAGGTATTAAAAAAACCCCCTACTTATTACTAAATACTTTTGTTACTTCAAAAAAAATTTCAGAGGCCAGCAAGGAAAGAGGCCAACTGATGTTACCCTGAAGGATTTTTCTATAGGTATGTCAATACTCACTCGCACAACAGGACTCCATTTTCTAGAGCTGCTCGAAAGTCTTTGGTTCCAAAGCTTTTCCCAGTAACTGTCTATAAAAATAAGAATTCAGAGTTAATTGGACACACACACAAAATCGGGAATAGCAAGAGTATCTAAGTAGTACTAAAAAACCCCCCACTTTTCGATTCAACACTTAGTTCATACTATCTGTTATTTTCTTACATTAATTTCGAAGTAGTAAGTTTTTAAAAAACAGTTCTTTAGCCTCAAAAGTCAGATCCAACATCTTCAAATAGTTTCCTCTAGTGTAAACCGATCTTCAGCTGAATTCTGTGGGAATGGTTATTATTTTCTAAAGCAATACCAGCCACACTGAAAAGCATAAAATTAATTTCAAACAGAAGTGCAAAACAGAAAAAAAGTCTTTTATTTCCTACTTCATTTTACAGCATGTATACTCATGATATCTGGCACAAAGTATTTTAATAGGGTTTTTTTTCCCTGCCACTTGCACCTAAGGCAGTGTGACTAAAGAACCACTCCAGCAAGTCTGTATTACCATGTGCACATCAATTCCCATTGCTTGGCAAGTGGTAGGACTATACTAGTGGGACTACTCTTTATATTCAGAATGAAAAGCAGTGAACAAGAACAACATCTTATGAAGGACTTAAGATACCCAATGCCACAGCATTGCCTACAGGTTTTCAGTAAAATCGTTTTCCACAAAAAAAAAAATTTGCTTCTGGCACTAACTCCCTCCATCTCAAACGAGACCATCGACACAGCACCCTGCTCAAGTCTAAACTCACCTGGACTCTTCCGACTAGATCCTCCATCTGCCCACGTCCCTTGAAGGGACCAAATTTGGCAGATATCTTCTCAACACGCAGATTAGTAACCCATATGCAAGTCAGAAAAGGAGTCAGTATTCCTTAAACAGTCCAAAAGAGGGGTTTATCCCAGTTGAGTATAGCAATGAAACACCAGGAAGGGTTATTTGTTTGTGCTCAGATGTCACCAGCTAATTATGAACCTCCCGCTGGGGATCCTGACCATCCCCGATACTGCACAGGACTTCAGGCCCACAATTAAAAGTGCTGTGGAACCTGCGTGCATCCAGACCAAAGCTACTGGTTACCACAGTAATTAAGGAAATTAGTAGTGAAACAAATGATCTGTGCTTGGTAAAAGAGAAGGAGAGGATGTAGCTCTTTAAGGAGCTGTTACATTATCACCCTGTTTTTTTCCTGAATTGCAAAAGGAATGTATACTAACACCAGAAATGCTAGAATTTAAGCAAGTAGCTTTTATGCAAGTTATTTTTAATTAAAAAGCTGTAACTTCAATCCCTCTATTAAGAACAAATTTAGATGCTACAAAAATCTTCTTTAGGGTTTCAGGTTTTTTCTAGGATTTAACAAATAAGGAGAGGGAAAGAATTATGACAAACCAACTCAAGATAACAAAAATTTCAACATTCAGGTAAGGGGGGGGACGACACATCAACCCCAAAACTTTTAACAACAATGAAGGATGACTGATTCCCCTGGGAGAACTTCACTTTATACAGTATTCCTTTAACAGTCTGTTCTTGCAGAAGAGTAGATGTTGCATCTTAGCAATATAATTTTTCAAGAATCATTTCAAAACACAGTATTTGAAGATTACCCTTATCTCAAGTAAAATATGGCCTTTTGCTTCCAAATTTGTATAGAAAGCTGTTATATTTATTGATAATAATTTTGAGGAAACTAGCCAATGTAACATAACATCACTGAAAGTTTAAATATAAATATTTGTGTTATATAAATAGTGTTATGGTTATAAATTAAGGCCTTCCTTCTGCAAGCGAGAACCTTGAAGCTTGCATGTCATACAGCAGAACTGTACTGTAATGGGGCTGTAGGACAGGAGTCTAGCTTTACGGTTATGTTTCAAACTCCAATCAATTCTTAGAATCCAAAAGTGATTCTCATTCTGGAGTTGTCGCTGACATCTACAGGACTACAAAGTCCAAATGTTTGGTTTAATATAGACAGTTTACTGGTAAGTCATGCATGCAATAGATGGTGAGATGCTTCCTTCACTTAGAGTTGGGCCCATCCCAAGCCTGCAATACCTTATATATCCGCAAACAACCTTCATGCTGAAATTCCTCAAAAAAACCCTAGAACTGTAGCATGTAGCTGAGGAGGTCACTCCTAAGAAATTATTCCTCAAGAAGTCAAGGAGCATGTGCCACTGAAGACACATTAAACTTCAGTATAGCCCCTCCAGAACATAGGAGGGCCATGCTGCAGCACATAATCACATTTTCACGGCGCATCTTGTGGTCTTATCCACAAGAAAAACCCAACACCTCAGTCTCCAAAATGGTGTGTGGAATGTTTTTGACTGCCACACAGTCTTCAGGCACATGACCTCAAGATAAGTAGGAGCCATCCTTGAACAACAAGAGAGTCCAACTTGACTACAAGGTTGTAAATGCTACTATTAGACTTGCAGACCTCTTAAAATTACATTAGAAGACATTACACTGGAAGCATTTTGACCAAGTTATTTTTGCAGCCACTGTGGCAATCAACACTGTTTTGATAGACAGGATGGAGCTGTCAGACCGATCTTGTGACCCACAGATTTTGCCAACTACGTGGTTTGTTGACATTAAAATAAAAGCGTCAGTACTGCCAAGTTAGGTTTCATTAATATTGATTTTTAAAGGATAACTAATAATTAAGTAATTAAGAGGTATTCTCAAGGAACAATTTAACACTGGTGACTTGAAACCGAAACGTTTTCCAAGTTGCACAACACCTTGAATTTGTTGATGTCACAAAAATAAGTACTCCATTTTAAACCCAGCTTTCGTACAGAGACAGAGGACTTTTCCTCAGCACAGACTTTCATCTGGTTTATACTCCCTGCAAGGCATCAAGCACAGCTGTAACTATTCTAGCCGACGTAGGAACTAGATATCATTAAAAAAATGAAAAGCCACGGACTGGCTGAGAGTTCCCTGACTTTTAAGAACTTGAGTAAGACAAAATGAATCCCATCCTGAGATATTACATCTTCAAACAACATCTACGATTTGTGAGTCACTGTTTATTCATTAAAACCGGTTATGCTGGGTGTGGTACTCTTATGTAATAGGCATAATTGATTTTGGACAATTTTTTCAACCACTTAGGCCATGTGAGCCACCAAATAATACAGGAAATATCTTGCAAAAGTGATTTTTATCCATGTTTGACCAACATCTCTTTTCAAATTATGTCTCTCTTCTCTCGTTCATTCAGCTGAATGTATTCTGCTTCTTTCTCTGCTTTTTTGATAGAAAGAGAGCAATGACATAATTAAAGGCTGTATCATAAAATCACATTTAATTGCTGCTATAAAACAGTTTGATTTTATTTTTGTAAGACAGCGTTCCCTAATACTTTGGTAACTTGCAATTGCCAGGTCCAAGCAATTTACTTCAAACAGCATGCAAATCAAGTCTTTACTTAAATTTAGACATTTTAAAAATGCTTACACACACACACACACACACACAGAGGGCTAGCTTAATTTCAGGTTTGCTATAATTCCTGTAGAAGGCGGCAAATCAAGAAGAAACAACCAAAGATCAACCATTCTGAAGATGGCATGACATCAAAATCATGGACTGAACAAAAAGCACATGGCACAGAAGAATACGCTAATTATACGCCTCAGTACCAAAATTAACATTGAGTACATTTCTTTGGCTTGTCCTACTAGAGGCCAAATATAGCTGATCATAATAGGCCTTCTTTGCCTTAAAAGCTATTCAAAACTGAAAGATTTTTCAGTGTTAATAAAAAAATACTACGGGAGTCCATGTCAAGTTGCTTCCATGGTTTACACCGGTTTGAACGGCTGTAGCAGAAAGGCAGCTCTACCGCAGGACGGTAGGTGTTTTCAAGTGGGTTGGCTTCCCATACATACCACCACATGCAACTCAAAGTGCAAGGGACTGGCGGTTTCTGAGTTTAACTTTGTTGTGGTGGAAACACCAAAGCCAGACTCTCCCCATCCAATGCAAGACTTGCACCACATATACAGGCACGTTGGCTAACCGATTCTCCATCACAAATGCGTTAGCTGCTCAGAAACAAGGAGGTGGCACTGCATCATGCCCAGCCTGTGACCTAAACGATGCCTTGCTGCAGAGGAGCCGGGTACTCGCCATCCAGCCGGCTCCACAGTTCACGCTGGCCAGCCCTGCTCTCTCCATCTCATTCAGAGCTCCTCTACCACCGCCCCATGTAGACTACACCGTCTCAAACCACGCAAGGACCCCACACGCCAATTTGAGAGAAATGCTAGCTGCACCAGCCGTGAAGCGCACAGCTCCCTGACGTAGGGTCGTAGGTTAGGGATGGAAGATTCAAGAAAGATACTGAACCACACATGATAGCAACAGCCTTAATGCAGGCTGACACAAGGATCTCACGAGACAAGCAATTAATCAGATGGCGACCTCAAGGATACTACGCTGATTTATGAACTTCAGGTCCCCAGCTCAGCCCACAGCAAGAAAAGCAAAGTTTATCTTGCTGCAGAGAGGACTGACTGCTCATGCGCTGTAGGGAACTGGGACAATGATACGAATCTGATGCTGAGGTACCATCCCCACCACAGAATTTTGGCTATGTCTGCCAGTTTCTGTCACAGCACCCGCCTCGGCAGATCACCTCGCATGCGCATCAATGTCTGAATACTACCTTGCTTATGGCCTTTCTTTCCCCCACCCCAGTTACCATCTGGATCAAATGACAGGGCAAATGGCTCCATCCTTACATAATCTCCTCTAACCACCCTCATCCAATATATCACTCCAGAACAGTACTGTTACTGTAAGATGCACAAGGAGATATAGAGGCTACACCCACAGCCAACAAGCAAGCGTTCAAGCAACTCCCAATGCTCTGGCATCTGTATGGTTTGGCAGGGCCTAGAAGTAGATTCATGACATGTTTTATATAGTATTTCGAGTCCACCGCATTTTATATACAGTTGTCACTAACATTCTCTACCTCAGCCTGACAGATTTTACCTTTTAGGGTCTGTCAGGAAGAGTAACACACACACACACAAAATTAGAAAGACAAAAGCAGTAGGTACTTTTTCCCCCTCTTGCATTCCTGTAGGAACTTGTGGTTCTTCTGGACTGTGACCATGAATAGCTGCTTTGTGGGACACTTCAGATGCACCACCCGAAGTCCTGCAAAAGGTCCAGATCCCCCCTTCACAGCTATTTGTTGTCCTTTTTAAATGTCATGCAGGATATGAGCTTGTCCTTGAATGGCGCATGTGGTAGCTGTCAACAAAAATGCTGCACTGTGCTTTGAAGTAAGGCACTTGTGGTGTTTGGCCTTTGCAAACTTCCCATCCAGTTTTCTCCTCCCCACTGATTCTTTGTCTCTGAATTTCATTTTTTAAAACAAAACAAACCCCTAACATCATTGCCACAATTTGCTTCAGCAGTCAATTGATTTATCCAAATCCCTCCCAAAGGGCAGATGGTAGGAACCATATTGAGAGGGATACTGCACACAATCTTGAACACACAAGCGGCAAAATGAGCCACTGGGGTAGAAAGCCTTTGGCGTTGCAGCAAACAGCCCGACCGCAGCGGTCACTAGCTTTCTCAAGGTCAAGCATTAGAAAAAAGCAGCTCATTTTTTAAGCATTCTGTCTCCCTGAATTTTGGGCCCTGGGAAGACGTACAGAAAGAGTGGCCATTCCTATTTTCCATGCATGGGAGAACACCGCTGGCATTTCACTTCTGGTAGCAGGAGGGACGCCAGGTCTAACGCAGTCAAGGTCATGGAACCGTGCTGCTATCTTCCCTACTGATCAGAATTTAATTCGTGGTCCAACAAACTCCTGAGAGGTTCACAAGTGCTCAAGAAGCTGGTACGCACAGAGGCTTTCCCGCTCAGCTGTCCAGCAACAAACTTACGACACTGCCCAGCCTAACAACTGCACAGGAGTCAAGAGCAAGGCCTGGATTTCTACAAAAGGAAGCTCCTCATTTCAAGTCCTCACAATTCATCGCTAAAATCCATGACAGGCACGACTCCACTGAGGAAAAGAGCTGGAGTAGCTGGAAATAAAAAGAAAAATACCTACCAAGAAATCTGCTGTATAATCTAACTGCACAGCAAAAGAAGGCTGAAGATGAGTATTTTTGCCATTGATCACTTATGCTGGTCCAAGTGAGTGTCCCCCTTTGGATCCGTAAGACTTCTGTTCTTCAGTTGGAAGAATTCCTGCTCTATTGCTCAATGCAGAGCTGTACTCTCCTGTTTAACCCCATACCTCAAATCCCTGGGCATCATTTCATTTCAGAGGATGTGGAAATTTTTCAATCTTCAGCCAAAACTGCCTTTGATAACAAACAAGAATAGACATTTATAAAAGGAAATGACTGATTATTGAAAAAATCTTACTGTTATTTTCTATCATCAACATAATGATGGGGTCTTATTGTGGTATGCCTTCTGGACAGACACGCCAAGACTCCTGAAATAACATACAACTACATTTCTACAAAAGATGATGAAAAACAATGAATAAGGAGCAAGCAAGGAGGCACACAATTACTGGTGTGGAAGGTGCGAGAAGCACAGATCTCTGCTCATCAGCTGCTTACACTCTGTTTTTTCAACTCTTCAGTCAAACTGCATATAAAAGTACAACCTGAAGGATGGAAGTGAAGTGTTTCTTCCAATATTTAAGGGAATACCTGACTTAAAGGAACAATACTGCAGAAAGAGCAAGGATAAACATTTGGGATCAATCAATTCAGCTGAGCTTTTTTACCCCCACGCAAACAAGATCAGCCCACAAAACGGCAAGATAAATAAGCTTACTGTTGTTTATACCGATGACTGTACTGACAGGTGTCAAACTAGGAAAACCAACATACATTAGTTTGTGTGATAAAAAAGGTCTCACTGTGTATGCAGAGACGGGCAGGATAAACTAGATGAAGGTAGGTGTTCCAGTAGGACGTAAAACTTGCAAATGCAAAGTGAAATTTGAATGACTAGGAATCTCTGAAAAAAACCACATCATTGACATTTTATTGTAATGATATAGGTACATCTTATTTATTTGGAAACTACTAATTCCAAAAATGGTTTAAATGTGCACGAGTTCTAAAGCTGCCATCCTAATTGATGCACGCTGACTTCAGCTTTAACCAAGTGTTTATTTTCTCACGTGTACTTGCAACTAACTCCAGTTAAATAAAAGTGAGTATTTATGCACCTTCCCAAAACAATGTAAGAGTAACATAATTATTTTAAGATTTGCCAGCTGACCTCCATACTAGTTCAGTGGTTGGTAGTAAAAGAATAGTGGTAGTGGGCACCTTAACTGTAAGTGTTCCTAATTAAGCAGGGAAAAGGACAAAATCATCAGGAGAAAACAAACGTCCAAATATTCAGTTCATCCTTGAAACAACCAGAAACCAACCACTGAATTCCTTAAATATGCAAAAAACTGGTTGATTGAAAGTTGTCTTTTCCAAGTAATTCACAGTATAATGGTGGTGTACTAGAGCTGGGTGTTTGTTTCTGCCATAGGGAAAAAGTTTAAAAAGTTAAACATACCCAGGGAATAAGGAATATGAAGGAATGATTTCTAGAAAAGTGATTGACTGAGATAACAGAAGAATTGACAAGCAGAGATTCCAGTTTCACTGCTTAGATATCTTTTAATGATCATGTTTCATCATGTATGTGCTCTTATGCTCGCCAGCTTTTGAACTTGGCCATTGTGAAAGCCAGTCACTCCGTATGCCATGTCTTAACCTTTTTGCTGAAACATCTTCAGCACTGCATTGGTTGTTACCTGACCTCAAGTTGTTAATGCCTTTCCAAGCTGGGGAACAAGTGACCAAGAGATAAATGAATCCACGCATAGCTGTGTCTCAGCTGGACTCCTACATAGCGTCCACCTGGGGAATACGAAAAGCTGGCCCTGGACAGAAAGTCGGTATGTTCTCAACATCTCCCTTAGGATGTTGAAATAAAAAGACTAGAAGAATATCAGCAACAACACCACCACAGTTTAGAAGAGAGGACTTGCAAGAAGACTTGGACACACCACTGACAGGTTTTGTAGGGCTGGCTGAGCAGTCCAGTCGCAGAAGAAAACCATGATCTTCCTGCTGTCCTGAAACGGCACCAGAGCCTCCTTTCCCACTCTCTAAATGCAAATGCAAATGGCCGTGAGGAAGAAAGTGTCCTCCAATCACCCAGATGACTTTGTGCTTTAATATAGTACTAAAAATGAACCCCCCCCCCACATTCCCCATGTAACTCCCTCACACATCTCACCGCCTCTCCCCAGCCCCAAGACAACCACAGCAATTGAGCCAGGGGTTCCAAGCACCGGGGGAGGTCACCACAGGGCTGGAGCCGCAGCACGCTGGAGATGAGAGAGGGATAATGTTTGGGCTTTGTGCAGATTCTCGAGAGGCTTAACATACCCAAAGATCCAGTGATTCAGCGCCCTGACAGCCAGGCAGTACGTGACCAACAGGATGGCCGGCCATGGACTTTCACAAAGAACTGCAAGTTCAGGCAATAATAATAACAACCCCCACACACACCTCGAAAACCTCTATGTAAAATCTGTCTATACCATTGCTTTTGCTAAAGGAGGAAAACAAAGTTTATGACAACTGCAGCACTTTGGTTTCAGATGAACAAGAAAAAAAAACAACACTTGTTCTTACAAGCTTCAGTGAAAATAGAGACATTACTTGAAATATTAATGGATAAAACGTTAGTGATACTAAAATCACATTTGTCTAGGGCAAATGTAAAGAAAGGATTAAAGCAAACACAAACCTGGACTTTTTTGCTGTAGAGGTACTAAAATCACATTTGTCTAACATTTTAATCTATTATTTTATATTTAGTATTTTAAGTAATGTCTCCACTTCACTGTAATTGAATCTTTAAATATTTTGTTCTTGTTCATTTAGAACGAAAGATAAATGCAAGCTATAAAAAGCCTTCTGATGTTTGCATTTCCTAAGTTTATAGCTCAGTTTTACTACTATTGTAATTCCGGGTCAGAGTATATGCTGCAAGTTTCAGTACAGGCTGTCAGTTCATTAGCATTTATTTTTATAGGAAAGACCTTTGCTTACACTGATTACGAAGCATATGCTGAAACTCCGCTGCTATTTGCAAATGGGTCCCTGCTGGGATTATTTACGTAAGTGGCCGAGCAATACAGAGATACCGAATGAAATGGCCAAAACCAGAGCGCAGTTCTGCCCTAGATTACATTTCTCTCTTACAAATCAACTGCTTTGACCCTGGGTGTATCTAATACTTTGATTTTTCATATATTTTAAATACACGTGGTTCTCCAGAGGGCAGTGCCAGTGCCATGAGCAAACCGGGGATGTAACCGCAAGGTCCCAAAACTATGTTCAGCAGCAGGAGGAGAAAGGCATCAGGTAAAAGAATATGCACACAGGAGGGAAATGCTTTAGATACAATTGCTTTCGCGTGTTTAGCGAGGTTATTCATGCATGAAAGTCATTTCTTGTTATTGAAAAGATTGACAAATCTCCAGAAAATTTTTCAACCTTTACTGGAAGCAGTACTTTGAGCAGCATACGTACCCAGACGTGGTTTGAGTCAGCTTCAGCCAAAAACATTCACCAAACCCCCTTGTTCTCTCCCGTGCATACGCCCACGCGTGCGCACACAGGGTTTGCGGAACCAACAGCCATCTCGCCACATCTTCCCTCTCGTCCCCACATCCCCTGGCTTTTCTCTCTCCTTCTACACCCACAGGTTTCCAACCCATTTCACCAGGTTTACTTAGCTCATTAACACGGCAACAGATGGACAGTGAGCAAAGAAATTGTGCGGAAACAAAGATTTAACAGGGTCAAAAGACACCATAAAGGCAATTAGTGTCACGTACAGAGTCTGGAAAAAGTAGTCATGACACCACTTCCCAGTAAACTATGGCACTTGGCATTAATTGCGGCGCTTAAATGACAGCGTTTAGAAATGTTGATATTATCTAGCAGCAGTTATGTAGAAATCAACCATCAGGTGGAAGACACTGAAATTAATGCTGACTTCAGCTGTAGAAATATTATGCTGTTCTCCGGAGTTGGAATAACTCAGGGGGAAGGATTAGCTTAAGAGAACTCCACTGATATGATCTGCTCAAATCAAAATAAAAGCAAGACTGTAAAGCTCTATGTTTAGTAGTTGGGTTTTTTTTTTAAACTACATTTAAGTTTTAAGAAATGAGAGCAAGTAAGCAGTAGGAGAAGCTATATAGAACTGCGACATCAAGAAAAATAGTATTTTTGGGGGTTTTGTGGGGGTTTTTTTAGGATTTTTTAAAAGCTGAAATTTAAAGGAATATAAACACATACAAATAATTATATTGGGATAGTTGAAATACACTGTGCGTGCACCAAGTTACTAAGCTGGGGCTGAGACTTCTGAAGGCTCCATTTCCCAAGGCTCGTAGCAATAATGGTTGGACCCGATGATCTTGGAGGTCTCTTCCAACCAGAACAATTCTATGATTCTAATATACTGCATTACAGGTAATGAGCTCCTGTATTGCAGCGCTGGATGGCAGAGGACATTGCCACTGCCACGCAGCACCATCTAATGAGAGACGCCAGGTACGACATACGACCAGAGGCTTTGTGCTTACATGTAGTCCCTCTCCTTGGCAGGAGATGAAAGAAATTGCCTCTGGCAAAGAAATTAAATAATTGCAGTCAGAGGAGGAAGGATAGCTACAGAGGAAATTGAAGTCCAAGGGAGCCACAAAAGGATGGCGTGCATCTGAAAAGACGACAGGAGCACAACTAGAGGAGGCAGAACATCAGTCTGGGCATCAGTCTGGACATTTAGGCTCAGTAAGTTTTGCTGACCAACCCTTGCCTCTGACTATATTTTTGAGGAGTTCTAAAACATGAATGCTGCCCTTTTAAATAGAAAAAAATTAAATATAAAGGAATATTTGATGAACATATAGCAAGTTACTGAAGCGTCTTTATAATACCTGGAGAACTGAGAAGTGAACGTGGTTTTGTGCCTGATGACGTAGCTTTCAGCTTTTCAGGGGATCCTCTTCCAGCTACGCCTCCTCCAAGACACATCCATCATCTCACAGCACACATGGTACCACTGAACAGTCGCCTACACTACTCACCCGTTATTCCTAATTACGGGTTCTCCCCTCCCCAATGCAACTTCTTTACTGTTTGAGATGTATTTGCCTTTACAAAAATAAAACGTCATTGCTAACAGAGGTAAGGGATCAGGCTACCATCGACCTCAAAATCAGGACTTCACCCTACTTAAAGATTAAAGATGACACGAAAAGGCTCTTCTTTATGCACCACACTGCCCTGTCATCTGTCTTTTCTATCTGAATGTTTCGGTTTAGTCATTTGAGTATTTATTAAGCCAAACACACCGCTAGCAAACTCTTATTCTGCACAGAGCTCTTCTGCTTGGTTTGCAAAACCACAGACAGAAGAAGCGTTAGCAGCTGTCAAAGTCATAGGTGGCCCCGCGCAGGGATAACTGCTGCACTTCAATTAAAGAATTAAGGTGAAGAGCACAGAGGAGAGATTGTGGTCCAGAAGGGAAGCCGCAAGTGGCAATTGCTGCTCTTCCAACGCTTCCCCCTTCCTATCTTTCCTCTTCGACATTGTCACTCACCACCCCACTTCTGATCCAGGCTGAGCATCGACACAACCCAAGCGTTACTCAGACACCTCCAGCGTGACATTTCCTCCAGCCATTTCATTGCTCCTCTGCAAATGCAGCTTTGTTTATTTAATTATTTAGGGAGCCAAACTGGTTTGACAGAGTGCTTGCCTCCTCACCTGGGTGTGTTTAGAGGAGCCCAAGATAAGATTGACTGTCATAGCAGCTACACAGAGTTGCTATGTACACTGCCCAGAGGTAGGATTTAATTACTAGGCGAAAGCAGCCAATCTCCCCCTTATTACAGAAGACAATTATAATTTGCTTGTATTTATTATGACATCCTTGCAGAAATGTTCATGACTCTTTGTAAACAATTCCATACCCTGCAAGAGAGAGGCAGAAATTCACCCCACACTTTCCATACTCAACCCATTAAGCATTTAAAATGCGAATCCTCAATACCCAACTTTTTTTTTTTATATCATTAGAAAATTCCATGTTGCTGAAAAAATTCATTTATTTTCCTCTGGAAAAAAGAGACAATGGTGTATTAAATAATTTATCTGCATGTGGCTGATACATCCTTTCTCAAAGGGAGACGCTGACCTTAAGTCCCATGTAGAAAAAACAGAGAAGTTCCAACCTGTAGTGGGCTGGTTCATATATATTCACATAACCTCCCCTAACGATACAGCCACAGTGATTTTTTAAAAAAGCCACACAAAATGCACACAAGAAAAGCACCGAGATGCAAGCAAACTAATTGTACCAGAAAATGTTCTATCCAGAGCTATGAAAAAAAAGAGTCTTGGAAGACTACTGATCCATTCATTTAGTAGGATTATGCACGTACTTTGTAACCACAGAAGATGCGCTTTTTGGATTACAAACAGATGCATGTACTCCGGGCATTTTTCGTCTCTAGCTTAACTTTCTTTTGTCTTTAAAAATAACAATGCATTAAATGAAGTAATATTATCAGTAACCCATACAGTTTCTTATCGGCAAAGAACATCTATGTGCTGGAAGACCGAGATTTTCTTCCACCGTAGGCAAGATGCCTCAAGCATTCCAGGGTCGAGCCACAATGGTTTCTACGACCAGCTGCCTTCCAGGGCACACAGACTTCAAGAATGTCTGAAGTTTTGCCTAGCAACTGAGACAAAGCATAGACTGCCCCCAATCTAAACATTTTCCTCCGTACATATTGTGTGAAGTTATGCCAATTTCTGCTGCTTGATCTGGTACACGATTATAATTTCCACGGGAAAATTTTTACCATTTTATTTACAGCTCAATAGAGAGAAGACACTTTTCCTACCGTAACAACAACAAAAACTGGGAAATGCTTTTAACATTAGCTCACTGCTTTATCAGAGCAGAATGATGTCTTCAGGGCTTTTTTAATTCAAAACCCCATAGAGAAAGGAATGGTACTTTGTATCATTGATGTTCCCTTCCTATGCAAGATCTAATTTTGTCTGGGACCATCACAAAATAATGTATTTTATTGGACACATATCCTCTTAAATATTTTCTGTTAGAACAAAAAAATTTGGACGTAACTTCAGCTTGAAGCATTCAAACACCACTTGCGCAACGTTTACAGACTAACAAAGGAATTACCCCATTGAGTAAAACTAGTTGTCCACCTCGCCCAGCATTCTCCGCCTGACGGTGACCTTGGTCCAGGTATGTCAGCACGTTCGCAGCATGGGGAGGGAGGACACCAGTACTTTCATATTTAGAGTAGAGGAGTTCTAGCCTTCTCTATAATTAAATGGTAAAACACACAGATAGGGAGAACACCACATCTTTTCACAAACAGTTCTCTTGCATCAGAAGTCATTACAGAAAGGAGAAACATCGCCCACCACTTCCTCCTGCCTTCATATACCTTTTTTTTAATATTTGCTTGCTTAAATATTTCTTTGTTTGTGATATACAATAAGATAGGGAAACATGTATCCAGAAAAAGCCGGACACAAGTCTAATTTGTGTTAAGTGCACAGTGTTAAATCCATACAATGCCTTTTTAACTAAGGCATGTAACTGTGAATATGCTATTAAAAACTGCCCAATGTTCTCCAAGACTGGTGCCTCAGTTCCAGAGCCCACATTGATATCGGGTGTGATTTCACACAGAATCTGGGTGTCACTGCAGAACTGATCTCGTATCTCCTGACACATCCTGACCTCTGCTGTTATAAAGTGGAATTTATTTTGACAAACATTTTCTCTTTAAAACACTGACTGCAGCTGAACAAGAATTTTCAATATCTGCAATTATCCAGGGTAAAGAAACAATAGGAAAATCACTTTGTTTTACACCATGAAGCACAAAAATAGTGTCCAAGCTTTTCTTTCCCCCTCATGTTTTTATCATCCTGCCATTTACTGTAAGCTGCATATTTGACTATTACATAAATACGCATACTCTTCTTTTAGCATCTGGACTCTACATATGCTACCAAACTGTCCCAACATCATCCTTCTCTGAGAATGCATGGTTTAGGCTTTTTATGACAGATACCAGCAAAACCACAGAGCACATCAATATACAGACTACCGCTAATCTGAATCTATTCAAACAACTAGTTTTAGGCAGCACTTTTTTTTTTTGGCAGTTTAAGTTGCATTTTCCCTACAAAAATATTCTACAGTTGACTAGCAAGCTTTCTTAATTATGTACAAGTCTAGGACTCTATACTGAATTTTGACAGTGCTGGTTAGTAAAGAAATCATATTCTAAATATCCCGTACATTAACATCAGTGAATGTGTAAATCTGAATGAATTACAACTATATTGGTTGGCAAGATTTTGAAGGCAGCAAAATACCACTTTTTAAGCAATAGGTACACTGAGAGGGGAAAAGAAGAAACAAGAGGTTGTCCATCATGATGCTCTACTACTAAACTTCTCTCTTCCTCCTGGATAAGAAGTCTCCTCTCGGACCTTGATCTTGAAGATTTAAGGCATGGACCTTTACTGTACTTATCACAAATGCTCAAAGAACATTTGCTTTTCCTTTCCCATCATAACACCTGACACACTTCAAAATAAAACTGCATCTACAGCTTGCATTATTTCTGCCAGTCTTGCTGATTTCCCATGGCTTGGGAGATGATAAAGTATTTGATCAAATATTTATAAACAGTATGAATTTAAGACTGTATCTCCCAGTCAGATAACACTTTTGACTAAGGAATAGAAAGACAGCAGCACAGTGCCCAATGAAAGTTTTAGCACCAAATGCTCTTTTTATCATGTTTAACTAGGAAAGAGACCCTAATCTCAAATCAGCAAGTTCATCCTTATGCCAAGAGCCTACCTCTTTTAGAGCTACAAGTAGGAAATAGTCTTGTTTAGTTCTTTGACAATATTTTCTTCTAAAAAACCAGTCTGTTTTCACCAACAACTGTATTCTTTACCAGCAATACTAAAGTTAATGTTTTTTTTAATTGTTCTGCATGTAACTACTTTATTTTCACCTTCATGCGTATAGTTAAAAGTCATTTATTTTTTTAATCATTGAAGATTTTGCTTCTGCTAGGACAAGCATATGGAAATTTGCCATAACACCTTTACTGGAGTAAAAGCAGGAGATGCAACAGCCTAATACGGATAAATCACTGAATCTTAAAGGATCCTCAACTATAACTACAAAACAAACAGTCATTAAAACTCAGCACGGCACCTTACTCCATCACACAGACATCCAGGGAACAGCCTGTTAGCTTACACACTGTCCTGGTTTAGGCCAGGACAGAGCTAGTTTTGTCATTTATATAATGTATATATTGTATATAATCATGTATATAATCATTCCTATAGTTGTGTTCTGTATCAAAGGTATTACAGTAAGAATCACCCGAATCAATGAAGAGCGAACTCTGATGAAACCGAGTGAAGTGCAGCAGTGATGGACTGACTTCAACAACTGACACACAGTCAAGATGAACATCTTCAACCTGCCAACTGCGGACAAGCTACACCAGCTGTGCCGGATACACCGGCGATAAGTTCCAGATGCAGCATGCAACAATCCAACACCGCACACCATCTCTCCTGCCCTGAGAGACTGTCAAGACAGATGGAACCCGAAATCAGGGACTAGATGAACTCAACAGACATTTTGGAGGGATGGTCCATAGACTAAGGGAATGATATCTGTGTGTATATGTTAAAGACAAAGTGGCAGTGATTAACTGGAAAGTGAGAGACCTGAGCACGATGTAAGTAAGTGGTATAGAATAAGGGGTGGATACTGTCCTGGTTTAGGCCAGGACGGAGCTAGTTTTGTCTCCAGCAGCTCCTGTGTTTTGGGTTTAGTGTGAGAAGAACGGTGATAGCACACTGATGTTGCTGGTTGCTGCTGAACAACCAAGGACATTTTGCAGGTTCCCAGGTTTTGCTAACATGCAGGTGCAAAAACCTGGGAGGGGCAGAGCCAGAATAGTTGATCCAAACTGGCCAAAGAGAGTATTCCATACCATAGGCGTCATGCCCAATATAAGTGAGGGTCAGCCGGTGGGCCACGTCCCTTAACCCTTATTCCTTAAGCTTCCCTTCGGGTTGCTTTTTGTTTCCCTGTTTTTCTTTTTTTTTTTTTTTTTTCCCCATTCGTTCGGGCCTTTTCATTCGTTCGTTCGGCTGTTTGTTCCCTCGCCTGCTCTCTCTGGAACTTGCTTTTCTGGGATAGCTGGGGGGGATACCCCTGCTCCCTGACTGCTGCTCGGGACGGGCTGTATCGGTCATCGGGTGGTGAGAAATTGTGTATTGTTTGTTTTATATATTCTATTATCCTTATATATATTATCATTATTAATATATTTTTGTATTTTTCCTTTGCTGTCCTGGTGAACTGTTTTTATCTCAACCCATGAGTTTTCCTTTCTCTCTGATTCTCCTCCCCACCCCACCGGGGAGGGGGGGAGTGAGCGAGCGGCTGCGTGGTATTGGGTTACAGTTTGGGGTTAAACCATCACACACACACACACGCACCATTCCAATAACCATCCTCACATGTTTTCTTTTGCCTTTAGTTGCCACCACCATCTGCTGGAAACTAAACCAGAAAAGGCCTCAAAAAACGTTACTGCAACTCTAGTAACAAATACCCAGTTATTACTGTCAGCAAGGATGCCAAGCAATGGGTTATACAAAATACCATGAGTGTCCTGTAGGTTTTAACATTACACTTGATATTTTAAAATATCGAACTCCTTTAAATAAGGCATGTCAAGACAGCTCAGTTTCCCACTCAAAAAAATTGATTAATAAAGACAACAGTTTTGCACGATATAAGAAGGAATCATAGAATAGTTTGGGTTGGAAGGGACCGTTAAAGGTCATCTAGTCCAACCCCCTGGCAATAAGCAGGGACATCTTCAACTAGTATAGAGACTACCCAGCATTACCTTGCAACTGGGCTCAAAACTTTATTTATTGTTTTAAAGGCTATTACAGTATCTAGTAGGTGTTCAATCAAATCAATACAGTGCTATGGTTAGTTTAATTTTGTATTCTATCAAAAATGTGATAAGAAAATGAATAGCCTAAATGAAACAGTAGTATGATTAAACAGGAACTCTTAGAGAAACCAATTAGTAAAAACAGAAACTAACAAAATTCACATAACTAGCATAATAAAAAGAGTCAGGCAAGTTAAAGTGAAAAAGTAACTAAACACAAAATTAGAAGAAATTCTATGCCCATACTAGAAGAAAAAGAAAGGACAGATTTGGTATAATGGAGGTGAATAAATAGTTAATGACAAGATGGCTACAATGTTCAGTTAAAAAGCTGACAGATTCTTCAGAGAAGCATGGGACTGGGAAAACAACCATTGAGAGTAGAAGAAAAGCATTGAAGATGGCAAAGCCTGGAAGAATTTGCTTAATTAAGTTCTTCTGAGTTCTAGAGCATGCTCTAAGCCATTAGCAATTATCTTCAACTCAAAGGGTTGGAAAGGTCTCATTGACTGAAAAATTAAAAATAAAGATCCCCTTTAGAGGTGTGCTGACATGAGAAGAAACCAGAATAAGAGTTAGAAAAACACTTTCTCTCTCCAACTTTAGTTTCTAGAAGGGTATTAAATACTGCCGATTCACCACCACCAAGCCATAGCTGTCTGGAACAGAGGCAACACTTTCGTTTGAAAAGTCATGTAAAAATAGGGTTTTTTTCCTGCTTTGGCAAAGTAACTGGTCGGGTATGCAACAATAAAAGCAATAAATGGGCTATAGATGGACTTAAGTTAGGCAACCAGCAAAAAGCCTTGCTATTTTATTTAAAGACAGACATTGTGTGGAAAAATAGTCTAGGTAAGGCGATTAAAAGGCCATTATGTGACGGTAGGAAGACGACCACACACGTAGCAAGCAGGTTTCTAAGGTGCAACATCAGACTGGGATAAGGTACTAAACTGGACCCAAGAGAAGTTATTTCAAATTCCAGGACCCTCTAGTGTGTTCTTTACAGAATTAGGTGACAGACTACAACCGTAGTATTTATAAACCCAAACTGAGAAGTTGCATGAGCATTATGGGGCAGATTCACTGTTCTAGTCCTAAACTGGAGCAGTGGTCTAAAGTTCAGCAAGAGAAAATTCAGCAGAGCTTAGTTACAAAATCTTATTCTTAACACAGGGCAACTGAACACAAAAATAGGATATTCCTGTACATCCCAGAATGATGTCAACTTTTTTTTTTTTTTTTTTTTTTTTTTTTTTTTTTTTTTACACACAACAGACTTGACCTCGGTTTGTAGTCAGTCACCCCCACATCCTTTTCTGTGGTGCCACTGCCTTAAGTGGTTATTCACCAGTTCGTACTGGTGCAGTAGTTGTCCTACTCTTAGCTTGGTACGTGCTATTGCATGTATCTCACTTCAAGACAAGACAGACAAGAGGCTTAGGAGTATGAGGACAAGGTGGAGGAAGCAAATTATTATTACAAAGAAGAGATGAGACTGAAGGAAACACTTTTCCAAGTTTTTCTAAGCAAAAGTTGTACTAATTGGTTTAATTTGCAGCAAAGAAAATTCTCACATATTAGGAAAGAAAAATTAACCATAATAGTTATGTACGATAGAGCAGTTTGCCAGTTTTTAAGAGGTTAAAAAAATACATGCCAGGAATGGTCTAGGTATAAGAATATCCGGTCTTACAACAGAGTAGTCATGAACTACGTGACCTCTGAGCTCCAACCATATATGCAATTTCCACATGAAAGAGCTTATTACTCATTCAGTCTCATCATCTGAATACCAAACCAAGAGAAAATTCTTAGTTAAGCATGTACATATCTGCAGGATTTAGGGCATAAGACAGAACAAAGTGAGTTTCGGTGGTGTTTCGAAAATGAGGTACTTTCACAGGAACTGCTCAAAACACATGATAACCTAGACGCAAAAAACCATCTACACACAAATCAGTTTATTTTAGGATGTACACTCTAAGTGTCAAGTCAGAAATTCAAACCTGTAATGCCTACTGTGACCTGACATTGTTAAAACAGCAAGGAAGAAAACCTGTATACCCATGGTGGGGGGATAGACACAAGTACTCCCCCCTCAAGTAACTATAGTTACTCAGATCAGGATAATTACCAACTCTGAAGACACACAGTTTATGTGGCACTTACACTATCATATATATAACCCAAACACCAGACTCTAATGTTATGGTGAAAGTTGCATAGGCAATTATGATCTATTAGAATTTAAAGGCTACGATACTGGTTGCATCTGATTTATGCTCTCTAATGAATTCTGTTCCCAAAATAAATTCCTCTGGAAGGCCTGTTAATTCTCATCACTTGCTGGGGATGGGGAAGAAGGAACTGACCGGTCTTTCTGTGCAAGATTGTTAGTGTTACATTGCTTAGAGAAGCTCTTGGTGGTCCAGCTGTGCTCCTCTAGTGAGTGGCCTGCTGCCCTGGAGCCGCTGGAGATGCCTGCAGAAAGACGGGAGAGCGCAAGGTGGTGGTGCTGAGGATGCCTATGCACCGTTGGCAATTTCTACATTCCACAGAGATTATGTGATGGTGCAGGACGACAACAACAAAAAAAATCTGGTTTCCCTTTCCTTGATGGAGGATCGTCTTGACCTAATAAAAATGACTGACCTATAAGCTCTGAAGGACAAAGGGCTCCTCCTGGGCACCTCCGATGACACAGTTATGTGGGAATGGGGCAGATACCAGTGGAGAGAATAGCTACAGCTACTGCAGTGTTTTCTTTGAAGAACTTCCAGAAACCACATAAGAAAAATAACAGAAACGTATTTTTGGGAAGGGAACATTCAAAGTAAAACCAGGTCTGGACTTCATTCCATAGCTTTCGGTCACAGGTGCTACATGAATCCACCTGCTCAAGGCATCATTTTAGACACACATATGTTTTTAAAATAAATAAAAAAAACATCAAGTTTTTGCCACCTCAAGGAAGATGATGCAAAACCCCACACAACCTTGCTACCAGAGGAAGGAACAGAAGAAACACGGGACAAAAATGGAGAACCCTGAAAGATCTGCTGTTCACGTTTGCATTGGAGAAACGGGGGCAGAAAGATGAGAACAACCACTTTTGTTGTGCACCTCATCCCCCAACAGCGAGTCCAGCACAGCCCTCGCACAACCCTGCCTCAGGTCGGCAGTGGGGACGTGACTTTTGCTACACCTTGGTCTCCTGCCTTTGCCTATACTTAGCGCTGGAGAAGGTGTGAGTCTGGATAACTGCAGTTCCACTGCAGCTTCCAGCAGCCCTGTGCAATATTATCACCGAATTCGGGGAGATTTCACAGAAACCCACGCAGCTGAGACAACCCCAAGGCTTGATGACCAAGCATTGCACAGTAATGGTGGCCAGCACACGAACTTCAAAAAAATCCCAAATACGAAGGGCAAAAGCCGGCAGATCAGAGGTAGCCCTCCTAGGTTTTGTTTGGACAAAGCTTTGTCAAGGCTACACACACTTCAACATGTGCCAAATTCATACAGGTAAGAGTCTCTGTCAAAAGATATGTCTATGAAAAGTGACCGTCAGTCCTTTATCAATAGAGACCAAAGGACAGATTTTGGGTCAATAAAGCAAACCTAAGTGAATAGTCCATCTTTCAATGGCTATGAAGAAGCAAATTGTAATTAATGTCCAAAAAACCCAACAAAAAGCTTGTTAGTATTTTTTCCTCCATATAGACAAGAACAAGTCTACAACAGAACTTCCCAAAACACCTTTTACCAAAAAAAAAGTACAATAAAACAATTCTGAAACTTGTGTTCAGCATTATTTATTTGAAAATATCTTATGCTGGCATTACCCTTATAAACACTGCTATGGCAAGTTGATGGCAAGTATTATGCAATCCCTGCAAAATATCTTCTGAATCCTTGGGAAGTCACACTATGCTGCAATCGAAGAAATTGTTATTTTAATCAAATCTGAAAACTTTGCACATGAAACTGGATTAAGCAATAAACATTTTGCTGGCTAATGAAAGATTTTATGAGCAGATTTGCGATAGCAACATTTCTGCTAAAAAGAAAAAAAAAGCTACGGCAGAAAATTCTTTGTAGCTCATTATAGTAAAGTAATTTTGCAGACGTTGTAAAGAATGTGTTTTCGAGTAGCACAACACCACAGTGTTCAGATTAACAGAAAATAACTGACACAAAACATCAACTCCTTTCTGTGTCTTGATCTCATTTTTTTCACATAAATGACACATTTGTGAAATTCATAGCATCTGAACACCGAATACGCATTTTTTCAGTATGACATAGTGAGGGCTATTTTAAGATGTTGGAATGTCATTAATTTGTGCCCCTTAGCTCAGCAATTCGTAAATGATTAGCTCTAGAGCACCAAAACAAAGTAAAGCCTGTCTAAGCCCATTTCATCCAAATACTAGCGTTTAATTTAAACGCTATTTTAAGTTCTAATGCCAAAACCCAGCAGATGCTATTTTATCGTAAAATTGAAAAGGAAGCCTGAGGTATGATATATACCTACAGGAAGACAAGAATAACTCTTTTTTTTTTTAAGCCTAAAGCTTGACCCTTTCAGTTTCCCGAGATTTCAAACAAGTACGTACGTTTCTGCTGGTAACAAAGGCCCCGAGGAGCAAGTTTAGCTTGAGAGGTCACTGTCAACCCTTTTTTTTGTAGGGTCAACAGGAGGGGAGGGAAAGAAGAATATGATTAAGCATAATGCTATTTAAATATCTATTTTTCTGGTTACAAGAGATTCCTCTACTTAATGGCGGCCTCACACCTTAAAGAGGGAAGAGACTTGTACTATCAGATTCCTGTTCCTGCTGAGTTTTATGGCAAATACCAAGGGTTCGGCTGTCGGGCTCCATCACAAGGGGCTGCACGAAGGGTTATAGGACCGCGGCAGCTCTGTAGCTCTGGTCTCCGGAAAAGCCTTAAACTCTCAAGAGGTCAGAAGACTGCCCAAACAAGGCTAAAAATGAAATTACATGGGGAAAAGTAGGGAGCTCTAGGAAGATTCTGAAAGTTCGGCTGTCGGAGAGAAGCTCTCCTGACAGCAAATCCTTTGAACGGGTCAGCAGACACTACTTTGTGTTTGTTTGTTTTTTAAATCTGTGAAACAGAACACACCTACCACTTCTTTTTTCATCGCAAGCAACTCATTCAAAGTCAAAGCTTTGGTCTGAAGCTTCAGGCCTTTTATTTTATTTTATTTTGTTCTGGGCTAGCCTTAAAGGAGCAGTGAGAGAGGTTTAAAACTGGCAACATCATTCACCAGGAAATACAAGTTACCTGCTCTTAGGCACCTACAGAGTAGACTTGTTTCAAGTTCTTCAAGTTTGAGAAAAAAATCTGGACTTCAAAAATTCCTTACTTTAATTAATGACTTGCTCCAACTTGACTTTACATGAGTTTAATCACTATGAAGGAACAATTAAAAAAAAAGTTCAGCATCACCTGATATTTTAAAATAACAGCTTTAAAATGGTACTTTAACCAACCCCCACTTTGAGCCACAGGACCTTCATACTAGGCTTCAAGAAGGGAAAAAATAAGCAGTGACTACATTGACACAACTCTGAGACTTAGGTAATAAGAGAGGCTGAAGATTCACAAGTGGTGGTGAACAGTCGCACTGCGTGGTCCCACTCCTGGCTGGCTCCTCTCTGGTGGGGGTCTCTGTCCTCGCAGTAGGAGAGGAGAGAGGGCTCCTGTGGCCCCTCTGCCCCCAATCCAAACATTTCAGTCAGATAATTTCAATTCATGTGTATACGAGAATTATTTTTTTAATAATTCTACAAGTCTTCCATATAGAAAAGGACACAGAAGCCAAAGGAACATATTGGGGAAGAGAAATTTTGAGGAAAGGATGATCTAGAATTCTCTACACTTAGACAAGGAAATAAAATTTAAGCATTCAATTCCTAACAAAAAAAAAAAAAAATCTAAGAGAGCTCATTTTTATTTTAAACAGGTATCTGGAAGTTTTATAAGTCCTTATCCACCTAAAAGAAATTTTAATGAGGAAGGTATCACACTGAAGCATTGAAACCCAAGCTAGATAATTTCCATAACCTCAGAAAAGAGATTTCAAATTTCTTTTCCCTGGCAACTGTTTTGATCCTCGTTTGGAAATATCTTCTCTCTCTTTTGTGCTTAAAGAAAAAAATGTTCAAATACCCAGGCAGGCTGCTGTAGCAGCTCTGAGTGGAGATGTTCCTGTTCACCTCAGCTGGGCAATTTCCCAACTCTGATGGGTGCCACTAAAGCAATCAGATTGTTTAACATCCTATGCAAATTACTGAAGATGAACGCTCAAATCCACCAGCACACATACAAATGGAAATTAGCAAAAAGCAGCAATATGGTAATTCAGCATGATGCTGGATTTAATACAAACATCACTGAAGGAAATCAACAGGAGATGCGAAGCAAGACAAGCTTTGGGACTGCAGCATGAGTTACAGCAGAAGGTCCACATGATGATATTCAAAACAAAAAACCCACTCCACAAACTGTTTCTGTTTTTTTGGTTGGGTTTTTCTTTTTCCTTCTCCTTCTTTGGAACAAAGAATATTTACCTGCCCCTAAAAAAACCAAAGCAAAACAAAAAACCCAACAAAACCTCCTCCAGCCATGAGCACATCTTAAAGTTGTTGTGGCAGACATACAGTACTAACCACCTTGAACCTTCTCCCCCACAAACTTAATCTCCACGTAGCTAAACAAATATTAATAATTGAAAAGCACACAAAGTGATTTTACTAAGGGAGTAATTAACAACTTCATTTCAGTTTAGCAGCTGATTTTTAGTTGGCGTTAAACCAACAGGAGCTTAAAAGAGCCTATTACACACGGATAAGATTCTGAATAACCTTGTGAGTTACTAGTTGGCAGTTTGATGTGGCCCTCAGACTTCAAAGGACCCTTTTATAAGAGAACAGGACAAAAGGCAGAGGTCTTTATCATCATTTATGGTAAATAAGATATACGAATCCACTACATACTAGAATGCTGATGTAAGGAAAAGACTGAACTTTGCATGAGCTTCATCAACTTTTTAGGAGCCCTGAATTACCCAGTAGGTTTTTGATTAGAATCATAGAATGGTTTGGGTTGGAAGGGACCTTTAAAGGTCATCTAGTCCAACCCCCCTGCAATGAGCAGGGACAACCTCACTAGATCAGGTTGCTCGGAGCCCCGTCCAGCCTGACCTTGAATGTTTCCAGGGATGGGGCATCTACAGTCTCTCTGGGCAACCTGTGCCAGTGCTTCACCACCCTCATTGTGAAAAACTTCTTCCTTATATCTAGTCTAAGATGACAGTAATTTGGAAAGGCAGCAGCAAATAGTCCAGTAGCGCAGAACACAGATAAAAAAGTTTCTGCTACTTTGCCATCAGCAGATGCTTGGGAGCACACATCACCAAACTGCAGTGGAGCACGTGCCCAAGCGTTTCCTGACACCTTAAGCGGACAAGTCAGAGCCTCCCACCCTGGGCACACACAGCTCTAACTCTCTTCGTTTTCTACCACTCAGCCCTAACGATTCCTATTCCCCCAGCCACGAATATCCAGGCAGACGGGCAAAACCGACAATCCCTGGAGTCAGCGTTAGAGGAATTGCACGTTAAGGTCTAATCACTAAATAAATACATTGCTGATAATCAGGCCATGTAGAAACATAAAGATCTTCCCCTTACCAGAATTCACTGATGAAAAACCAGCAATGACATATGGCTTAAAATTAACGTAGTGTGAAATGAAAAGCACAAACCTTTAAGTGGAAAGCTGCCTAATGTAATTTTCACAATTACCATTTAATTTAAGCAGCAGATCAAAGAAGTGCATCATTTACATTTTCAAACATTAAGTTTTAAAGATCAAAGACCTCTAGTATTTCCAGACTGTACATATGTGAGTAACTTGGTTAGAGTAATGAATCTATGCAGAGGGAGAACATGAGCTGCTCGTTTGCTCCGTGCAGCAGTTCCTCCATTGTCTGAGACTGTAGCAAGTGGTATCTGCAACAAGCATCATCAACAAGCACTCGTCGACACTATATATAAATAGAAGCAAGGGGCTTCGGGGTCTAAAATAGCATTATAGCAATTTTCTGACTGCTGGAGAACTCTCTCCCTGAAACTAGCCACTGCTTCAGAGATTTTTTCACAACTCTAGCCTGACAGCTATGATTTAACAGTGCTTATACAATGTTCCAGAGGTCATTAAAGACTTCACTTCATTGTAGTGTTTAACCAAAACCACGTTTTCATGACAGTGCTGTAGCCTAATTATGCCAAAAAGTTTAATAGAGGGAAGTGCGCTATGTAAATATTCCAAAACACGTCAGTTTAATTCTACGTAGAAATGAACTATCAGCAGCAAAAGTGATGTTTTAATGACCACTGGGAGCTGCTGCAACAGACCCTGGTCAAATTCAGCATAAAGTGGAAAGTGTCCCGGCACTTACATCCAGGAAACAATCAAACTTTTAGTTCACACTGAAGACTGATGCTTACTTCTGAGTGCCTCCCAAAAAACGCAGCTTAGAATTCAAGATTAAAACCAGATTTTTCTTGGCAGAAAACCAGAGAGCATCACATCCATAAAACCTATGCTAAAAGAGAAAGAAGAGACGATTGTTTAAACTGAACCAGTAAAGAGGAGCCGCTCATGGAAGTTAAGATGGCCAAAACTTCTCTTACTAAGTTGAGGAATGTGACACCACCACATGTGTAACGTGCAACGATGTTCAGTACCTGATTGCTGGTGTTACAATAACATTCAATCCCCAGAGTCTTCCTTATCGTACGCCAAGATCCTCAACACATCGTGCTGCCCGTCAGACCGGTCCCAACCACAGGATGGATTTTTATCTGCATCTCCCTTGTGTTACCTATTTCCCTTCTGAATCATGGGATTAAAGCTATTTTAAAAGTAATTGGAAGGGGATATATAATGCTAACGTTTACACAGAGACTTTAATTCTTATATCACGGTAGTACGCATCTAATATAGGCAAGAAAGAGGCATACAAAATCCACATACCTACCTCTAAACACAAGAGGATTTAAAGCAGCTTTCTCAAGAGAAGCTTCTCCGACAGACACTTCTCATGGTAAGAATGTTGCATTCTATAACTAAGATTATCAAGCTCTTAAAAAGATGAACAGCCATTATACTCTTACAATAGTTGAGGAACCTACGTATTATTAGTACTCTGGGAAACAGTCTTCCTGACAGACAAAAGAAGTTACATAAAAGCAAGTTTCATACTTTAAATCTTCTCCCACAAAATAGAAAGGTGAGCAATATCCAGGCTCTTTAGATGAAGAAAATGATGAGCTGGGTCCGGCTGCAATTAACTTGTAGCATCCTAATCTCAAAGGATGTTTATGTTGCACAACACTGTAGAATACGTGGGTATTCCTGCCAGACCTAAACTAATTCAGGTGGATTTGTGTGCAATAGCAGCCACACAGCTTCCAATTCCCAGCCTACATCAGGTAGGTAGACACAGTCAAAGCACAAAGGTCTTAACCCGCATCTCTGTCAAAAATAAAAACCACTATGTGCAATGTAAGCAACATTGTATGCATCAGTGAATAAAAAAAATGGTTAAATTGGCTAAAAATTGGTGCATATCACATCTACCTCCACTAGCAGTCTGCAAAAGAGTGCCACTTCCCAAAAAGGAACACATATCCCCTGCCTCAAGAAGAAATGAAGACACATACACTTCTTTACTTGAGTGGAGAAGCACATGCTGAGGTTGAGATGAGAAGGACCCAGATCTCCTCTCCATACCCTCCCCCAGGAGCAGTGTCTGTTAAAGTGAGCCTGCACCAGGTTCACCCGTTCCCAGACTGCGCAATTGCACAAGAATAAAGATAAGACGTGGCCGAGCTACAGCTACAGCGCAGCTGGGTTAGGGATAACACCCTAAGGAAATAAAAAAAAACAAGACCGAGGTGAGGAAGGCTGGTTTAAAAACAGCTGAGACACACCAGCATCCTTTCCATATTTCACTCCCCCATATCTGAAAGGTAGGGTGATTAGAGATGCCTTCGACTGCCCGAGAGACACCCTCCTCCATCCTACCTCCTCGGCTGATCACAGAGGAAAGAGAAAACAATCAGATGAGTCACCGCTGGAAATCTGCGCGGCTGGATCGCATCTAACCCATCTACTCACCAGGCACAGGAAACCAAATTACCGCCAGCCTCCCAACCACGTCAGCTTAGACGGTGGAAAACGCTGCTCCAACCTTACGCTTTGTGACCGTGACCAGTAGATACGGCTCTTGCAAGAGATTTGCCCGCATGCAAACACCAAATCTTGTTGCCGAAATGTGCGTGTTAAGTATTTTGTATTCTGACAAAATTAACCATTATATTGAGAACCAGACATAATTTAATAGCATTATTATTCTTAACCACGAAATATCCAAGTAAGTTTAGGAAGAACATTCACCTTTTCACTGTAATTTTCAAGGAGAGACAGTTTTCACAAGGAAAGATCAAAGATTCCGCTGGAAAATGGAATGCCACGAGATTGTAGTTGCCATGTTAAAAATAAAATTAGGAATTCTTAGCTGGGGAGGTAAGAAAGGGAAGAAAACAAAAAAAGGAACCATAGGTACACACATACAGGCATTTTTCAGCCAGGTCTAACAGTAGGATTCCATGCCCCATGGTAGGTAAAGCAGATGAGATACTTTCATTTTTTCACTTACATATTTGTAAAATCAGTAAGTGTAATAACACATTCAGAAATTTAGAACAGTCTGAGATTGTATTCCCCCAATCTTTTAAATGACCAAAATGCAAAAGAAATGCAAAAAAACAGATTTAAAAAGCCAGCACGTTCTACAAAATTTCATAATTTAAATACTTACGAGGTAAGAAATTCACTCCAGTAAGAAGGAAAAAGTAGTTATTTACAAATAACCTTAGGTGCACGTTTCTCCTCTTCCCTTTCCAAGCCTCTCTCCTCTGTCATTTCTCCACAGCGCACAGCTCCCAACCCCATCCACGGACACTTGACATGCAGAACTTCCTGGAGCCTTTAACGATGCTCTCAAATGAGATTACAGCCCGTGTCTGCAAGATCTACCCCAACGTCACGGAGGACTTTTGGATTTTATCAGACGCAGGAAAGCTAGGTCATTAGTGAGCAACCCAGTCTGTGCATTTTAATGGGGATCTGTCTTTGAAAAAATTCGTTGACACGTAAGACTCGTAGCTGTGAAGCAATACCTTCCTGAATAATCATCAAGTCAATGTTTATTATATCAGGTTGGTTTTTTTTTTTTTTTCCGCTCCACAGCATCAGGCAAATGTCTGTGAAAGATATCCATCTGTACCTGGAGCTCACACCTTCATCCTCACCCCATTTTTGTTCAGTCCAGGTAAGAACAACTCCACGCGACCTTTTTATTGAATGCCAAGAACTCGCAATGAGGATGCCCACCTGGCATTAAAAAAAAAAATTATACAAAGGTGAGACCTTTGTAGTTGGGGTGGGTTGACCCTGGCTGGACGCCAGATGCCCACCAAAGCTGCTCCATCACTCCCCTCCTCAGCTGGACAGGGGAGGGAAAACATAACGAAAGGCTCGTGGGTCGAGATAAGGACAGGGAGATCACTCAGCAATTACTGTCACAGGCAAAACAGACTCGACTTGGGGAAATTAGTTTAATTTATTACCAATGAAATCAGAGTAGAATAATGAGAAAATAAACCCAAATCTTAAAAACACCTTCCCCCCACCCCTCCCTTCTTCCTGGGCTCAACTTCACTCCCAATTTCTCTACCTCCTCCCCCTGAGTGGTGCAGGGGGACGGGGAATGAGGGTTGGGGTCAGTTCATCACACGTTGTCTCTGTCACTTCTTCCTCCTTAAGGGGAGGACTCCTCACACTCTGCCCCTGCTCCAGCGTGGGGTCCCTCCCACAGGGGACAGTCCTCCATGGACTTCTCCAATGTGAGTCCTTCCCACTGGCTACAGTTCTTCACAAACTGCTCCAGCGTGGGTCCCTTCCACGGGGTGCAGTCCTTCAGGAACAGACTGCTCCAGTGTGGGTCCCCACAGGGTCACAAGTCCTGCCAGCAAACCTGCTCCAGCATGGGCTCCTCTCTCTCCACAGTTCCTGCCAGGAGCCTGCTCCAGCGTGGGCTTCCCATGGGGTCACAGCCTCCTTTGGGCATCCACCTGCTCCAGCGTGGGGTCCTCCATGGGCTGCAGGTGGATATCTGCTCCACCGTGGACCTCCATGGGCTGCAGGGGGACAGCCTGCCTCACCATGGTCTTCACCACGGGCTGTAGGGGAATCTCTGCTCCGGCACCTGGAGCACCTCCTCCCACTCCTTCACTGACCTTGGTGTCTGCAGAGTTGTTGCTCTCACATATTCTCACTCCCCTCTCCGGCTGCAGTTGCTGTTGCACAGGTTTTTTCCCCTTCTTAACTATGTTACCCCAGAGGCGCTACGACCGTTGCTGATGGGCTTGGCATTGGCCAGCGACGGGTCCATCTGGGAGCCGGCTGGCGTTGGCTCTGTTGGACACAGGGGAAGTTTCTAGCAGCTTCTCACAGAAGCCACCCCTGTAGCCTCTGCTGCTACCAAAACCTTGTCACGCAAACCCAATACAGTAGTTAATTAAGACAGTCGATGTCACTTTGTTACAACCTCTTGTATTTGCAAAAGAACCTGAAATCAAGTGTCTGGCCCATTTTGGCTCATGATCACATTCTCAAGTGTGTGAAAAAGGTACATTTTGTCAGTGGCACCGTTCAGGCAAACGGCTCACGGTGACACAAGGAAAAGAGTTTTTTCCTAGAGCGGAAATGCAGTAATGCCTAGCTTTGTCTCTAGCTTCACCTAACCTGAAATGGTATCCAAAGCAGCAGTCAAGGCAGTGCAACAGCTGCTGCTGCAAAACCCCCACCCCTGTAGCGTCAAACCTGCATCTTAATTTTTCTTCCTCTTCTCCACAGCCACTTTGACATCTGGCTTCGTTTGCTTCCGTTCCTTATCACATTGTGATTTACTAGCTGACACGGTCATTTGACCACATAGAAAGTCTCAGATCAAACTCCACAAGCTAGATTTTTCAAATTCCTTCCTGAAGGAAAAGACAATAAATAAATAACAAATAATGGGGCCAATAAAGTACTTCCAGGAAAGAATTTGCAAATAAACACTGGAGATTAGATTCGGGATTAGATTGCACCCCTGAAGGGCAGGTGATGATCACTGCAGAACTGCTGGGCCAGATGGCCCAACACCTCTGAAGGACCATCTCCCAGCCAACGAAACTCCGGCGAGAGGCAAGGGCTGCTTCTGCCACAGCAGAAGTCATTGTGTAAGCATATCAAATACTTTCAAATGCTTCGGCCCAGAAAATCCTGACAGAGTTTCTATTTAAAACAGCTCCGATTGTATTTATAAGCCTTATGAAATTCATCCTGAAGAAGTTATTTATGGCTGGAAGCCAGCCTCCCCGATTCAGGTGTCTAGCTTATACCTTGTCCCCGGGCGCCTAGCGAACGGCTCCCGAGTCATACAAGGAAGAGAGCTGGGCAACCAGCAGAAGCAGGTGACTTGAGAGGCCTCCAGGGAAAGAGATGGCTTGTCTAAATTCGGGTGTCTGCCTCTCTTCATCCCACTAGCTCGGCTGCAACCCAATGGCAAGCCACCACCAAAAGGCCAACTCCGCCATCGCCACCTCTTCCTTGGCATGAGCACTGGTGCCCATCTCGCCTCCCAGGAGCCGAGCGAGTACCACAAAACAGGCAGAGCTTCCATCATCAGATGAACTCCCTGAGCCAAATCACCGGAGGGCCAGACAAACGCCACTGCCACCACAAAAAAGGACGTGCCAAGCACGGGAGTTTCCATGACACCTTGCTGTGATAACGGCCCGGCACTAACACTAAACCACGTCGCTGTGGGACTTACCCGAGGCGGACAGCTTGGCCCGACACCCAACATTTTCACTGTCTGTGCTAGTTGAATTGATCCCAGTCCAGATACTCCTTTAAAGCTGTGTTACATGACAATGATTTTGACTTTTTTGGCCAATGCAGTAACAACTATTTCCCAAAGTTAGTATATCAAGTTTCTTTTCTAATAGTAATGACTGAAAGCTGAATCACATCCAGAAACAAAAGTTAGGGCTTTCACATGAGCTGGTGCAAAAAAACCCATGCCAACACACTCAGCACTGGCAAAAAAACAAAGCAAGTCTTATAATCCTCATGCTCTTCTAAGGTAATCGCAGATGTGTGTAACAAATGCAGAACACTGTTGAAATTAAGTTTCTCTATTCAGTGTAACACAAATCAAAGTTTTATAGCTAAATATCCAACTGGAAGCTAGCACATTGTGAGTCAGATCCATACATCCTTCTTTTCGTTGGAAAAATAGAAATTCAGCACTATTCATAAACACAAAATTTATGACTTTGCAGAAGATCACAGCATGAGGAACCAAAGAACCTATTTTAAAGTAGCTTATTCATTACCTTCCTTTAGTTTTTTACTTGGACTGACAGTATTCAGATATGTGAAAAACAGCAAAACCAAAACACTCCTCCTAAGATCATTTGGATAATGTTAGGCGTGTCAAGCACACCTTAGACCAGCAGAAGCATTTCTAGTACACCGGGTCTGAGGGCACGTGCTGTTTTTCATTAAATCGCTGAAGTCGGAAAGCCCATTTAAAAAATTATAATTAAGAGTTATGTTGGTCTCGTTAAGTAGAAAAGGTTGAGGGGTTTTAAAGAGTTTGTTTTAAAAACAACAACAACAAAAAACCCACCTCCTCCAGAAGCGGATACAGGAACTTTTAAGAGGAGGAGTGGTGGGTACAAGAAACAGCTGGAATGTATTTGGTTCTTACAACACAATAAAATCCAAGTGTTTTCCAAAGCTCAGCAAGGTCACCGTCTAATGTAATACACCTAAGTGCTCATTAAAAACTTAAAAATTTGGACCAAAAAAAAAAAAAGTGCTTGACAAAGGAAAGGTGCTAAAAGGGAGTCCACAGTAGTGGGGGGGGAGGGAGGGAAGCATGCTGAACATGCAAATCATCATCTCACCTCCTCCCCAAACTATGGGAGGAAAAAAATACATGACCTCACAAAACTGAGGAAAGGATCAGGTCACAGTTCAAAAACCAAACAAACAAAAAGACAGGAGGAAAAGAACAAAAGTAACACCATGAGTAACTGTAGCTGGTAACCACAAAATACAGAACAGAAACAAAAAGTCCAGTCAGAATTGTCTGCAGATCCCCTTAAGCTGCAATGCATTTCCCCAGTATAGAAGACATACCCATTTCTATAGGCAACAAGTTAATTCTTCCTCTTAAAGTGCCTGCAGATGCTGCTTTCATGCGAAATTTTAAAACAACGCTCAAAACTACAAAGAGAAACCGTCCACAAAGGAAACTACACTGTGAACTCAGCTCAAAGCTATGCATGCCCATCGCACAGGACTGCGTGAAGACAGACTTCGAGCATCTCCGAGAAATCTGAATATAGACTTAACCTGAAAATATGTAAACCCACCTTGCAGAAACTAGGAAACAGATTTTACTCTCAAGCAAAAATCAGTCCCGTTTTTCTCTCAAACACATCACCAAATGCACCACAGATACCTTGTCCCCTTCCTGACGGGCCTCAGGAAAGGTAACAGAGAGAATAACATTCAGCCAGATAAAACAGTTATTACTGTCACCCCCTGCCTCCAAAACATTATTGCTAGCCCTTTTATATGATACCTTGCCACAGCACTTTCATAGTCTGCAGCCAGTGGAGAACATTATTTCTAGGATTTACATTCCCACAGTATTTACTTAACAGCATGTATATTTATGTATCAATTCATATTTATATATTAATTGGATACACTTAGATTTACTCCATGCAAGGGCTCACTGCCAAGAATCTATACACAATAATGAAATATTGATGCTTCCACCTAAAGGCGCGTTAAATACATCCCTTATGCAGACACGAGCCAGGACTTTGGCAGCAGCACTGTAAGAAGTTCTCCAGAAACCAGCCCACCCAGGTTTTATGACTTGACAGAATTACCCAGTATTAGACATGGTTTAGGCAACACAATATATAGATTTTGCCTTTTCATTCACACATTTTTCATTCTGACACCATCCAGGACATCGACTGGCTCTCTACACACTATCTGAGAATACCTTACCCAGAACTGAGAAAAACCTTTTCACAACGATTAGTTCAACTGAAATAAAGGTACCTACGTGAAGAGGGTTTGAACTGTAAGATGAGTCTTCTGTCTCTACAGTTATTCCTCCCGTCTGCCACACCAGACTGCAGGCATTAGATTCATGCTTGGGGGAAAACCAAAACAAAATAATCACTGAGGTAAGATCTCTATGCAAATACAGGGGAAACATCGCTGCTAGACCTCTTGCTGCATTTGCAGAAGCCATAAAAATATACAGTAGAAATGCAGATTTCGAATAGTTTCAACAAATAGAAACATTTGGTGACCACATGTCGGAGACCATTCACTGGATTTGATTGCTGTACTGTTGGTCCAAACCAAAAGATTTCAGTACGTAGTCCTGGCTCTCAAGTTTTATCCTCAAGATGACTTTTTCTACCAAGCTACTCTGCAAATATGCTTTTTTAATCTTCTGATGAGGCGGGGGGAGGGGAGGTGCATATGCATGTCTCTGTGTGTATATACACATTTGGGTTTGTCTTTTTCCAGTAAAAAAAAAAAAAGCCCACAAATAATTTTCCAACATCCAAAATGTAACAGATACTTTTAAATCACAAAGGGAGATAGGTTTGGACTCTGAAAAGCACACTGTAATGCAATAATAAATAAGATTGTTAGCACACACAACAGCATTCAGACAAATTAGGCTACTTCACTCCCTATTTAATGGCCATGGCAGATACGAGCAGCAGAGGTATCTTTAGCTGTCATCCAGACACACTGGGCTCTCCTCCTCTAAGGCTGCCTATCAAAAATGATAAAAACCTTATCTTGCTACAGAAATCCCAGCAGCGAAATACCTGTCTCCATCCACACCGGGCAGTGTTAGCACTAGAAAGGACCTCTGTTCCGCTGCAGTGTCCCTGCACGAGCAACAGTCCCAGGACTGCAGGGTCCTGCTTGTGACTCTGAGACTGATGCTCTTGACGACAGTATTAGATGAAATTAGTAGGTCTCAGAACACCTGACTTTAACAATTCTAGATCAGGTATTAGGGGAAGAAATTCAGCTCCCAGGAGGCCCCATAATAGCTTGCAATATTAAGAGTTACTTGGCCCAACACCTATTTTCACTTCAGTGGATTTGTCAAGGTTGCTCCACGTGCTTTCCTACAGCTCTGCTGCTTCCCTCCCAACAATTCATTCAGGCACACGCTCACTGCCCACCCTCCCTCAGACGGCATCTGTACATTCGACTACTTCAGGGGAAAAAAAAAAATAAAAAAAATTCAAGCGTTACTTGCCTCAGGGCACTCTAACTAAAGATTTACAGACTTCATGGGTCAGGTTTCAAGTTGCTTTAGCAAACAATTTCAAACCATAGACATTTACCTCAAGATTAGGGTTCATTTAAGACACAGAATAGGAATCAAAAGCTGAGACGTTTTACAAGGAAACAGCACACTCTTCTTTTCCTCTTGAACTCTTAGACGGGCATCACCCCTAAAGTGGTGAAGGGTGTTTTGGGGGAGAGGGACCATGTCTCCCCTTCGTTCACAAGGATGAACTTTGTGGGGGACTGCAGAGAGGAAGAGGCAGACTGCCCTCCCACATCTTGAGGCAGGAAAACAGACTCGGTAGTCTGGGATATTTAATAGCTGGGGGAAGAATGCTTTGGTTTAGAGGAACAGCTTTTGGCTTGCTGAAGTTATAATATGGAACAGAACGCAGTAAAACAATTTTAACCCAGCTATTTCTAGCTCTGGCAAACACAGCTCTACCTTAGAGAAACTATTTCTAAGCTGCGGTGTTTCAGTGTTTTATTCTGGTCCCAGCGGGCACCATCTGCCCAGCTGACGTCCTAAGCAAAGGCTGAGCTGCGCCTCAGTTTGACCAGCACCAGTTGTTACAGGCAGAGCTCAGAAGACTCCAAAAGTCCCAGATGCAGGAACCCAACACCACTAACCAGTGCTGAGTTCTGGATAAGGGACAGCTGAAGAGAGCTTGAGTTTTGCACAGAAAATGACTACTCTTTCCCCAAAAGAAGCAGATGTCCTCGACAGCCAGCTCTCCCAGAGTGACTAACCATCTCCAGCTAGAGTAATCGATGCCGAGACAAGCAACGTGCTCTCCCCTCCCAGCTCACCACAGCGCACAACACGCAAAAGGCCGGGGACTACGCTTGAAGAGGTCTTTGCTCTGTAAAGACTACAGACTGCCTTGTCTGCATTATCATAAACTACGCCTCAACATGCATCTGAATTAAAGAACAAAGTCTTTCATTAACTAACACCAGATATCAGATGCAATTTTTTGTTGTTATTACTCTTAATCAAGTTGTTGGGTTTTTGGGGGGGGGGGGGGGGGGGGGGGGGGGTTAGTGGGAGGTTCTTTGGTGCTTTTTTTGTTGTTGTTGGTTTTGGTTTTTTGGTTTGGTGGGGTTTTGGTTGTTTTTTTGTTTTTTTGTTTTGTTTTGTTTTTTTGTTTTTTTGTATAGCGTAAGAACTAGGATCAAATGTTTGAGCTCCCCCCAGCCAGTGGCTGCCATACAACATGGAGATTCCATCTGGGAACAGGCAGAAGAGGGACCTGACCAGGACACAATTTACTCTCACCAAAAGCTTCAAGAACAGATGGGGTGAAATTTTTTGATGTTTTGGGGTGGGTTTTTTTCGCCCTGAGATCTGACAAATACAGCTGCTCATTCCCGTTGCAAAAAGCCCTCAGCTTCAAGGCTTGAGCTCAGGTCTTCCGAGTTTTCTTTAAATCTCAGAGTCCAAAACGCTCCATATTGAAATACAGAAATATGTTAACGCAGTTTTCATTAGCAAAGGGAAATAGTTTACAAAGAGATTTTTGCTTGTTCTTTTAAATATATAGTAGCTAGTGTTCTTCCTCTAATGTTAGGGGGAAGCTGGCACACAAAACCCTACCAAAACACGGGAACGTCAAGTTCATAAATATTTGGAAAACTGCCTCATCTTCAAAACTAATTGCTTAATCATTAGGACTCACCAAGTTTCACACTCAGTCATGTACACACCGCTGCGTTTCACCAAGACTCACAAAACCTTAGGACATGTCTCATTACTCTAAAAATATCTTTACTCTTCTCATACAACAACAGAAATGGTTGGTCTTGGCTTTTTAACCCATCTGGATTTAAAGAGTAGAGAAACACAATGGACTCTCTGAAATGCAAACCTCATTTCACAGGGAAATAAATATTTACATTTTCCTTCAACATTACAGAATTCTTAACATCCTGTTTATCAATACCTTCAGGTTTTTAAGTTACTCGATTTACAATAAAACGTTTCTCCAAGGGATAAGTTTAAAAGTTACTTTAAAACGAGAACAGCTTTCATGTATCAGAAACAAAGTCTAGCCACACAAGTTAGACGGGGAGGGGGGAAGTTGAACATATGGTTTTTCCACGACACAAACAGCACACACTTTACATTTAGATCGCTTTGCTAGTGCTCCCACGTGCTACTGGCAGGCAAAGAGGGAACCTTTTGTAGGAACGGTACAACCAGCCAGTATCACGTGAAAATTAATAATAATTAAAACAAATCCCCAAATCCTTAAAACAGGGTTTTCAAAGATGACGTTACATCACCTTAATGAAACTATTTAAAGTAAGCTTTGCCAATTTGAAGACAGCAATGCAAGAAACATATACGCGCGAGAGAAATGCTTTAATTACCTAAACTCCCAGCTAGCTCTTACAAAATTGACACTTGGGGAAGCCAGGACTTCTTTCATTACCTGCATTCATGGATGGCACTTACAAAGCCAACACTCGTGGAGTCATTTGCCATACCCTTGCCTACGGTGCTCTCGGTTCAAAATTCTCAATAGATTTTAAGCACTAGATGTCATCGTTTTACAGAGGAAACAAAGAAGCCTGGACTCGGGTCTTGACAAGCTTACAAAGACGGGGGGTAAAAAGTAACAAACACCCTTCTTCGAATATTTACTCCTTCAAAAGTTACTGGGCTAGCATTTCTGACAACAGAAGTTTCATCTCAAGCGAACGGGAGCAAAGAAATAAGCTTAATACGTTAAAATCCATATAAACCAGCACGCTAGAGCTCCTCTTTAAAAGCACACGGTGACTCCAAGAGAGGCTGTTCAACATCTCTAACGTTTCTCAGAACACCTTCCACGCCATCAGCCTGGCCACCCTGACTGTACTCACACGTACGCGTTCGGGTACCCCATGAGCAACCTCTTTCCCCGTGCGTTAGCATACATTGCACCAGCGTGATTTTGGGTAACGACACCGAAACACAGGTATTTATGCCCAGCGCTGCGCGCAGTCAGACAACTCATGTTTAAAAACAGGAGAGAAGAAAACGCCTGTAATTTCAGGTTACTCTGTCCTGAACTCTTTTGAGCCAGGAAGAAGAAGAGCGCCTTTAATTCAGGCTGTCTCAGAGCAAGTGCTAGAGAAGTAATTTACAAGACGGCAAGAAATTACAAGCCTTAATGACAGGAGGGGAGCCATACCGGCCTTTAATTTGGATGCTGGGGAGGGGGACGTTGGCGATACTGCAAAGACAGATCCCTGCAAGCTTTCACGATACCTTCTAAAGATAGCAGCCCGCAGCTGCTGACAAAGAAACAAAGTTTGGGAGCCGCGTCCCTGGAGCTCCTGCCCGACGCCGGGGGCAGCCCCACGGCAGCGTCCTCCCCCCTGGCCCGCGCGGGGGGTGCAGCGAGACCCCGGACTCGCGCGGGGGAACGGGGGCGTGGGGCGGCCCGGCCTCCCCGCGGGGAGGGGAGCGGGGGTGACAAGGGGGTGACACACAAAAGGGCCGAGAGACGCCTCACCTCTACCCATCGCCGGGCTTCGGCGAACGCCGGCTGGCAGTCGCACTCCGCGTCCTCTCTCCCCTCCATGGCCGGCAGAGCGCGGGGGGCGGCAGCGGGGGGCGGCAGCGGCGAGCGGCCGGTTCTCTGGCGGGGTGGGGGCGCGGGGAGCAGCCGCTGTCATTCAGCTGCCTCCTTTTAACGCTCCCCGCGCCGCCTCCTCCCCCTCCGCCTCCTCCCCGCGGAGCTCCCCCTCCCGGGAGCTCGCTGGCGCTCGGCGACCGCAAGAATTTGAAGGAGCCGCTGGCTGTAAAGCAACGCCGCGCCCCCCCGGGGAGGGGAGGGGGGCGGGGTGGGGGGCAGCTGGACGCCCGGGAGGGGCTGCACCCCCCGCGGCGGCGGTGGCGGCTCCGTCCCGCCGGGCCGCGGCGCCCCTCGCCCTCCCGCCCGGTGGAGGCCGCCCCCGGCGGCTCCCGCCCCGGCGCATACCAGGAATAGCTGGGGACAATCGCACCTTTCAGGGCCGGCCACCTCCGCCCCGGCCCCCGCCACCTGCCGCCCCGCGACCCGCCCCCGCCCGGCCGGGACGGCCCTGCGGGGCGGCGGGATCCCCGGCTCCGGCCCCGGCCGGGACGGCCCTGCGGGGCGGCGGGACCTCCGGCCCCGGGCGGCTCCGTCGCCTCCTCCCCAGCGGGTCGCAGCCACCGACAGCGCCGTCAGTCGGGGGGGGGGGGGGGGGAATGGACTCCACGCTCTTCTGCGGCATTGTCCCGTTTGGGGACGAAGTTAGGAGCCCTTTCCACCGCTTTGGAAGGCATGAGAGGTCCACGCTTTGTGCTGAACTCTTTTTCACACCGAACGACCGACGCAGAGATGCCTGGGGCAGAGCTGGAGCGGCACAGCTCACCCTCCGTGCTTCCCTCCTGCCCCCAACGCCGCTTGCCTCAGTTCTGGTTTTGCTCACAGTGCCCCCGCTAGCGCCCGTTGCTTTATTTCACTCGTGTCTCTGCCCCCGATACACTGCAACAGTTTCTTCGTGACTTCCCCACGCTGTCCTGTGCTCGGGCTCCGAGCTCAAGCCCTGTCTCGGTGCGGCCGTTCTCAGCCCAAGGCCCGCCGGGCTCTGGCCCCTACGGTAACCACAAGCACCGGGTGTGTTGGGATTGTGCTACGCCCCAGCGAAGTTTCTTCCAGCCTGACCTAGCCACCCCAGAGAGCAGGGGTGCTGACTAAACACAGCAAAACCCTTTCTCCCAGTACAGGAGCAGACAGTAGGCACATTCAGAGCAGAAAAGTTAATGAAAGAGCAGGAAAAAGAGCCATTTTCTGGAATATTCATGTGCAGCATCAGGTTTTTTTTTTAAAAAAAGTATGTGATTTCCTTTTAACATTGTATTTAGGATTATCTTTTCCTACTTGAACTGTTGTTAATATTTTTCTTTCCCTATCTTCTCCGTAAGCAAAACTGAGGTGCTGCACGCATCTTCTGCTTGCATGGCCCAGGGCAGAACATACCATGTGATTTTTTAAGGACTACGGAGAAAAGATAACTTAAAATTTGTCCTGCACACAAATTAGCTTCTCCCAAGATGTTTACTTGGGAGCACATCTTATTTCTGCTCTGTAAACAACCTTCCTAGAATGGGAAAGAAGATTTTAGGAGATCAATTCAACATGCCAAGAACCTATTAGGCATCAGTTTCTGCAGTACATGGAAATTTGCATTACTGGTGGGATACACAGGAAGGAAAACCCAGTGACTGGCTGAATTAAGTTCCACAGACGTTTGACATTTATTAAAGTTACAAATGCATAGCAATGATGTAGTTAGCTCCTCACAGTGGCATGATTTATCTATGCCATAGAGCCAGTGATGAATGAAATGATAATCAAAGCTATAATTTTGAAATTTTTTCCTACTCCTCTTTCCTGCGCCAAGCCAGATCAGCCACAAGATGAAATACAAATGAAGAATCTGCCTTTTTCTTGAGTGGGAAGCCTGAGCATCAGAAACAACCCTCTCATCTCACTATTTAACATTCACGACTAGAAAGGCTGAAGAAAAGGTCTAAATAAAGCGTGTATGCGCTGCTGCTGCTGGCTGACATCAGTTTGCAGTAGCTGTCATTACTAAACATTTTTCTGGAGAACTACTGCAGCCTTCCCCGGATTTTTAAGGTCTGCCTTTTCACTTCATATAAAAACATGATGCTTGTTGCTAAGTAGGAAGGAGTAATGTGACTGCTAATTGTTGGTGTCAAAAGTAGCAAACATAATACTGTTCTACTCAGCAACTGTGTGTGTTCCCAGGAATAAGTGAAGCAACAGTTTGTGTCATATTCTTTTCGTAGAGAGTTCTACTAATAATCGATACAATAATATTTTCTACCAAGGCAGGCTTCTTCCCTTAAGGAAAAGGCCATATTTATTTTTTAAATGTGGGCTGTTAAGTGTGTTTCTTTTCCACAACTTACATTTCAGTGACAGAAAACACTTCTTTCTCCTTCTTTCCGTAACTGAATCATGCAGCCATGATTGAAAGGAAAGGGCATTGTACTGGTTATTAAATTCTTACCATTTCTCAATAAAGTGCTTGTAATGACATGGGAAAACTTGCACCAATATACTTAAAAGAGCTTGAATAATCCTGAGTGCTTAATAGCACACCAGCTCCACTCATCTAAAATTAATGTAAGTGCTGAGCATGCAGCATTGCTTCACTCCTACACGCACCGTTTCCATAAGATGATGTGTAGGGCCAGCCCAAACTGCAGGAGCTGAAGAGGGATTCCCTGGCAGTCACTAGCGCTGCGTGCCTGTGGCCAAACCGTGCTCCACACAAAAGGTGGCGAGGCTCTGTGCGGGCTGTGCGAGTTTGGAAATACAGCGTTATTTTCCCACGGAGCTTGAGCTAATAAGCACGGATTGTATGGATAAGGCAACGTCTGCATGGGCAGCGCAGAGCCAAAAGCGCCGTGTGGTCTGCAGGGCTCGTCAGCCCCTGGCCAGGACCTTGCTGGACTAATACAAGTCAGCCAAGTGTTCGTACCTCACTCCTTGTATCCAAGTCATACAGGTTCTGTCAATGCCAAAGACCTTCTAACATCTTGTAGATCGCTCTACTTCCTGTGCTCCTCAAGATGGTCACCAATGCCCGTGCCAAAGCATGGTCTTACAAGCACTGGAAGGCTGTGAGATAGTTATTTCTGCAGTGCAGTCTTTCGAAATTTCAATCTAGCAAGGGAGCGTGCAGTGAGCAGGTACAGTTCAGCATAAAAACTGGTGCATCGCTCTTCCTTTGTCATCTCAAACTTTTGAGAACCTTTCCAAAAGCAATGCTCACTAAAAAGTACCATCTTATATATCAATAAAGTGGAAATTAACACTGAAAGTAAAACAAAATAGAAGGAAACCTTACCCTGCAGGACAACTGATTTGAAGACTGCGTAAAAAATGCTGAGCAAAACTATCATCTTGCCAAAATACTAAGAATTCTTATAAACAAGTTTTTACTTAAGAGTCAAGATGTATTTTTCCAGTGTGACCATAACAAATCCCACCCCAAGTTTACTATTCTAACCTTGATTTCCTTTGTCATGAATTCACTTAATCAGTTCTAATACTCAATTAAAGCTCCAGTTTTGAAGGGATTTTGAAATAAATAATTGCAGAAAAACAGAGCCCCTCCATTCATTACTTAAACCCACCAAAATCTTCTGAACACTGAAGAGCACATACTGTATGAACATTTCCCTAAAGCAGACAACTGACATCACTGGTTTAACAGCTTTGAATTGCACTTCCTCTTCCTCTCTTTCCTTACCCTCCTCCCTACCCTAAAAGCACCTTACCTGTATTAACTATGGCTTACTTTCTTAATTGTAATCCTCCAAGTCACCTTTAGCATAAAGCATGCAATAGCCCAGTTAAATTGTGACAACTTTTATTTTATTTTTCTGATATTAGCTGGAAGACAGTGCAGCTGCTTTGGTTACTAAAGCCTTTCGTTTTTATTTAAAAGCAAGTTTCAGGGCTTTACTAATAAGCATGGCAACATAAAGCAAGTCTTAACGATACTACATTTTATTGGGGTGAAAAAGTGCTCAAAAATAGAAGCTCATTAGTGTTGTTCTTCCCCCTCTCTTTTCCAACCAGCTCACTTATACAAAACAGACTCTTGTTGTTAGTGGACTCTCCAGGTGACATGTTTTAGACAGACACTCTGACTTTTTCTTTAGAGTGCAAAAGATGTTCTTAAGTGATAAGAAAGACTCCCAGGCCTCTTTCTTTTCTATAAAGAAGGAAAACTCTGCCAGATTGCTTCTGGTATAACCCCATTCATTTTTCCTGCCATGACAATTGATAGAGAATGAAAGCACCCTCTGGGACACGGAGGGTTCAGTTTCCTTTGGCAGTGGGTCTTGATTGGAAGCAAACCTGAATTGTTTCACTTCAAAGCAACAAATAAGGAATATTTTTCTGGAATGTCAGAAAAATGCACATTAAATAAAACCAACCTTCAAAAGAATGATAAAGCATAAGATTGCCTAGCCTAAAAAAAAAAAAACCCCAAAAAAACAAAACCCCCACCAAACCCCAAAAAACCCAAACCCACCACCCAAAACCCCCAAACCCAACCCCAACCAAGTTGTTACTAGTTCAAGTGTAGAAATTGCTCAACAGTACCTTAAGATCCAGTGGGTGGGGTGGGAGGGATGGCACAGGGGAAGGGCATCACATAGCATTCAGTAATGCCACCTGACAAACTTACAATAGATACTCCTAAAGGGAAAAAAAGTATATAACCATCATGGCTATCTTAAAATCTGTAGTCTGTTTCTGTTCTTGTTACACAAAACTTCATTACAACAATCATTCCTTCTCTGTCATTTATTTCAGTTAGGCGAGATACTTCACATTGCTGTATTCACCTGTGTGTTCCCTCTGCAGTCCTACCATTTGAACGAGCATTAATTACTAGTGTGGCTTTTCTGGGGAAAAAATCCATGTTGTTTTTCCACATATACAAATAGCAAACATTGGGTAACTAAAGCTTTTTGACAATTTATTAGGCTTGAGAAACAAAATCAAGTTTTATTCAAAATGTAAAGATAATTTAAAAATGTTAGTGCTCAGCAACAGTAAAAAGAAACAGTCCTTTTTCTGCCTTTTTTTATTCCATATATTTATTTATAAATAATGCACTGAAAAAAAATGCCTTTGTCTTTTGAGTCACCTGGAAAAGTTCTTATAATATTCTTGTATCATAATTAAAAGATGCAGATAGCCTCATATTTCAAGTTTTTACCCATTAACGTACCACACACTCCATTCAAAACGTTATCTGTGAATGATACAAATGATAATCCTGCTCTGAACTAACTCATCATTATTATGATGAAATATCACAGACAGTAATTCCCAAAACTTTTAAAAGGGGGTGGAAGGGGAAAAATCCACCACATAGAAGTCTTGCACAAAATGCATGCGTGTATATAAATACCCAAAGTTGCTTTAGGAACAAGCAGCAAGATATAGCAAGGACAAATGCAAAGTTTATTCCACGTATGCTACAGTTAATCAACATGTTAGGGAAGTATCAAAATTTGTAGTATTAACATATGGCAACAGTTTTATTGTTACAATACATTGCAATAGATCAGCCCCACTGGAAAAGGCTTTTAAGCTGCAGACAGTGCAATTGCATTAAATCTTAATTCTTCTGGGTCACGTTCCATGAATTTCTTGCAAACTTCTATTGCATCCTAGGGAAAAAAAAAAGTAAAAAAAAAAACAAACAACAAAACAAAACAAAAACTGCTATAAATCATACTTATTAAAAAACCCCACAACTGAAATACGAATATATGCTTTATACAAACTATGCTCAAAATGGATTTTTCCATAAAAGATTACCAAATAGTGTGAAAATCTACATAAACTGTATATCACCACTATTCAAGATTATTTACAGTGCTCATATGGGCAGCATAAGAGAGTAAAAGCTGCATGCAGACCCTTAGCCACAATGATTTTTGTGACTGAATATTCCTTTGTGCAACAGATGTGTTGCTTGTCTGACTTTCTAAATGCATCTCTGAAGTTTGCCTTTACCAGTGCTGCTGTGTTCAGAAATTTTTCCTTTGTCTCAAGATGAATCTAAGCTGTGTGGGGTAAGTGAAAGATTATAAGTCATTCCTTCATCTAGCTTTAGGGTGCAATCTGGAGAACACATGTTATCAGTAAAACAGAAAAAAGACACATATGAAAAAGGAAAGCTTTATCCAACTTCTCCCCCTGCCCAAACAAACACAAATTGTATGCAAACTTTACTGACATTAGTCTATGCTACTAAACTATAAAAGGTTTTGTTTGGTTATTTTTTTTTTAGTTTCTCTGGTTTCTTCCTTTTGTAAAGCTAATTCAGTCTGGATACCATAAAAGTCAGATCTATGCATTGCCTTCTCTCAGCTTCAACTTCGCCGCATTCTGTGGGGATGACAGTTTATCCTCCTAGTGTATTCCTTTCCAATTCATTTCTCAACTAAACAGCTCCTGACACAAAGCAGCATCCAAAAGAAGCCACAAAACTGGAGAAGAATGATTATTACCAAGTGTCAGAAAGGAAATGAACTTCTGTCTAGCAAGGCACCTATCAAACTATAACTAAACCAAAGGAAAGAGAATTAAAAATTATCCTAAGTTTTCAATCTGATGACTTTGTCTCACGTACAATTTGAAAGGAGCAGGGGTATATGAAAATCTCAGCACAGAAGAAAAGGCAGTCTGATCTGCTACGGCCAGCCCTTCTGACACTTCTTGTTATCATGTTATGATACTCTCTCATCCAGAGTCATAACATGCATGTTCCGAAGTACCTGTTTTAAAACTGAGTAAACCTAGTCTTGTCTCACCATCCCACTCGCTCTAGTCCTTGTCCAACCATAAATATAGCAAGACAAATATTTTGACATAAAATACAAATATTTTACATAAAGTACAAATATTTTAATAAATATTTTTTTATACATTTTGTGGAAATATAGCAAGAATTTTGTATAACACCACTTAAGAAGGTTTTCTAGTCCTACCTCTAAAAAAGAATCGTCACTAGTTTCCCCATGGTTTATTGGAAATGGCTTGCGCCCATCTGTTGAAACACAAAGCAGGATTGAACAAAATATTTATAAAATTAGAAAAGCTTCATTTTTCCAGTTAAAACTATTTGAACAGATCTTTTGCTCTTCACTTACAAAAATGCTACCTCATTTTTCATTTAAAAAAAAAAAAAAAAATCACACATGCAGCTAGCTGTTCCCTGGTCTCTCCTCCACTGTTGACTGCTTCAACAGGTATCATTATGTACTGTCTGTTACATTAAAAAAACCCCAATCAAAACAATGAAATACTTTTTAATGTTTTATTTGAAAACTTTAAGGCTGTAAGTTGCAGTTGTTTTAGTGCTGGCATAGTACTTCAAGTTTTTCCAGTAAAGAAGAACAATTTCAACTACACTTAATGGATTTACCCAGACAGACAGCTGTACATCTGTGGTCTTTGACAGCTGTGATCGGGGACTCCATGACAGAAGAGAATACCGAACCCACCAGTTTGAAGAGTCTGGCATAACTGAAATGTTACTCTCATTTAAAATAAATAAGCAAACAAACCCAAGAACTTTCACAGCATTTAAAAATGGTTGCTATAGTTAATTCTTTTTTGTCCCATTTACAACATAATAATACTATCATTCTCAGCATTTTTGAAATAATTTTATTCATAAAAATATGTTTCAGGTTACTTGTGAAGAGCTAACAGTATGAGGACATATGTCAGGATATCCCAAGTATTTGCTAGACCAAATTCCCTTTTGGCTCTGTCCTCCCTTTTAAAGACTCTTCCCTCCCCAAAGATTCCATTGAAGTTGACAATACTTCCAAACTACGTTTTCCATAACTAAAAATAGATTCAATGTTAGAAAACTTTTGGATTTACGTGAACAAGAGGGCGTTCGTTATTGTAACAATCCTGATTGAAGATACAATAATGCAAAACCCTCAGAACACGCCAGCGAAACAGAACTGAATGCCCTGTACTGTTCAAAGCCAAGTTTGAGTCGATTTTTTTTTTTTTTAACATACATCTTGGCAGAACAGCATTTTAATTTCATGTGCCTATAAATAACATGTTTTCTATGGCAAAAACATCATAAGCATTTAATATCCATGTGCTTCCTTAGCATTTTCTGCCTGCCAAAGCCCACATGCTGGCCACAGTGACTGAAGCCAGTGAATTAATTGAAAAACCTTCTCCCATTTTCCTACTTTTAAGTATTTTTTTGCTTTCTTCCGCTGGTACAGAGAGAAGTTATTTTAAGAACAAAGGAAACAGTAGTATTGGCATTCCACTATACAGCTGAGCTAAATGAGTGTCTTTTTTTTTTTTAACATTTAAGCAGAGAATTCAACTAGGTTTTATCTTTCATTCTTATGGAAAATAGCTAAACGTGGTAATCAGTCTGTGCTTTTTAAGCAGAGCAAATTAATGCACAATGAAAAGGTAACATGGAAATAGTAACACACAACTAGAAGAAGAGTGAGCCATCCATCACACCTTGAAATTTAGAGCCATAAACTATTTATATTGTATCCTATAGTAGTTGCCTCACTATTTGATCTAGTTCCCTGACAGACATCATAAAAATACAGAAATGTGTGCCTACTGTTCATGACTTACCACTGATAATACCCCTTAGATCACCTTAATATTAACATAAGCACTTCTTATATACCACTTATGTCCCAGGTTATGATTAGTGCCACCTGTTAAGGGCATTGCTTAATTACACGTTGATTTTCAAAAGATGAAAATGTTCTCACCATATAATACTGCAAAAATTATGTTAGGAAAGACCAGTGACTTGCAGTTTTTAAATCCTGATCTACTTGCTAGTTTTCCGAAGTGTGTGCAGCAAAACCTAGTTGCCCAGCAACATGTTTAAGATCGGAATCATTAGAGAGTATCTGAGCAGAACTTGGTGCTACACAATCTGAAGAGGGAAAAAATAGCCATAATTCAGAAAACAGAGACTACTGTTTTACAGTTAACTGTCTAGTGACCACAAAAAAGTAGAAGAAAAAATAAAACAGCCTATAACAAATGAGTTGCAGAGTATTAGTATCTGCTAGTATTCTGACTACATAATTTCAGTTTAAACTGTATCATGCTATTCCATAATATAGCTAACACTTCTAAAGTGGGGTACAGTTCATTTACTAATTCCACCAGCAATTCAGGGACATGAGCATAACAGTACTTTCCTCTCTGAAACTTTGAGTGTTTATCAATTCTTTCTTGCTTCCTGTCATTGTAAATCATAAATGATATTTAGAGGCAGTCTAGTATTCTGTACCATTTTACCTTAATAGGAGGGAGTTGAGGGAAGGACAATCCAAAAAAACAATGGGAAGAAGGCTGCAATTGTTTGACAGAACCCCCCAGCCCCTATGATGCAGTTAAAAAGAACCTAAGCCAAGCTTTCCTGAAGCTTTTTAGCCAAGTCTGATGAGTGTAAATTGCCCACTTTAACTGGACAAGCAAGCTCCACATTTGCCTATTTTGGTTTTGAAAAAATTCCCCCAATCCCATTAGCAAAGTATTTGAGGACATTTATAGAAGCATAATTAGACAGACATGTCTAAGAACCTACATTAAATCAACTAATCTCTCTCAAACTTGGACAGTTAACAACACTACTTGTATTTGTTTCAAACAAATGGAGAGAGCAGATAAAAAGTGTTCTTACCCAATTCATAGAGATGACCACCTACATTAACTAATGCAATAAAGTGAAGATCTACTTTTTCATCTATACTTGGTGCCTGCAAGACAAAACAAAACAAAAAGAAATTGTGTTCACCAAAACTCTTATCACAATATGATTAATGAGAACATACCGTCATAATACGTAAAACACCTGGCCAAGAGAAATCACAACTGAGAAGCACATTCTGGATCTATACAGAATGGCAGATGTCACACTGGAGAACATTTTGGAGTACAAAGCAGCTTTCTGTAAATGCACAGATCAGTAAGAATCCTTTCAGTAAAGTATCTGGAAGTATTTCCAATTATAGATCTACATAAAAGCTTTATTTTTCATTACTGAATTAGAAGTAGTATCAGCTCAAATACATTAACATTAAAAATAGATATTCATATAAATAGCAACTCCTTCACTAACCCATCTCCCATAACAAAGCAATGCAGGGCTGAACGCTGAACCTGTAGTATTTTAAAACTGAAAATATTCACTTGGTCAAAGTAATTTTTCCTCCTAAGCCATGTATAGCACAGTTAACCTGTTCCCTCCTCACAGGCAGTTGAAGAAACAGATACTCCCAAGGTACAATTCACACATCCTAGGTGGGGAGAAAGGAAAATAACCAGATGTGCCTAGAGCTCTGTTTTTCTCAGAGACTTCTGAAATGTCAAAGTGGCACCCTTAGCATCACCACTGCATACCAAGAAAGGAATGAAGTGCAGTGACAGCTTCAAGTGGCATGACATAAGAAATGGTTGCAGTTGGTAAAGCTCTATCTAGCCTGATACTTTGTTGCCAACTACAGCAAGAAAAACACTTTTTCAGAAGAAAACAGGGCATGTGCAGCACAGTACTCTGCCAGCACACATTCCTGGCATCCACTAAGCAGTGTTTTTTGAACTTCTGAGCCAAAAGGTGCATCACCACTGTTGTGTTCAATAGCAACTGATGGTCTTATTTCCTCATCAATCTGTCCAGTCTGCATCTGAGCCCCGATCCGCAATCTAAGAAGATACTGTTTGAAGCAATGTGAAAAAACACCTCAGTTTTTCTTAAACTATCAAAGAATATGACTTCTGTAAAAATATATTTCATGCAGTTTTCTTCCATATTGTAATTACCGTTAGCCTTATGTGAATTTCTTGAAGTGCCCCAAAAAAATCTAAGAATTTGCCAGAAACAGACTAGAGTGTAAAATGAGTTGTAGAATGTTACAGTCGCATCATGTTTTCAAGACTGGGTTAAAAGTTTCCTTCTTCCTGATGGTCATGAAGAAAGACTTTAAAAGATGATCTAAATTGAAGAAATGTAGCAAACAACCAGAACAATAAAGTGACGCACAAGAAGTCACCATCAGTCCTTCAATACATTAAGAACGCCAAAGAACACAGCATTACAGAGGAACTGCCAAGAGCTTACAGAAATTCTATGTAGCAAGCTCAAAAATTAAAAAGAGAAAACAAAATAAAAAAAACCACACAACCTCCCCTCACCCTCATTTGAGATTCATCTCCATGACCAGTTAAAGTGTGAAAGATAAATATCCTGTTGCATCTCTGTTTCAGAGGGCCTAGAATGGAGGAAAAGCATTCCTGCTGCTGAAGATGAGGCAACTATCAAAGGGACGAGAGGACCTTTGCACCAGAACTCCAAGGACTTTTTCCCCTATGGCATAAGTAATGGCCTTTGAGAATACCATTTTACAGAAGGCTAAATAGAGCCAGGGCTTAGAAAAAAAACCAAGCAGCCTCTAGAGTTTGGCTACCTCATTTGTAAACTTCCAAGGACCACAGGTTTCTGTAGCTTCCCGAAAACCGCACACGACAGTAGCTGACAACCGATGGGAATAACAACAAGGTGCCATTGACCAACCAACGGTTTAGAGGCATCTAAACCGCGGTGCTACAAAAGTGTGCAGGCAGGCAAAGCTGAGAGTCCTTGCCACATCCCACATTGCCACCTAATCCTCGTGTAGACATATGACTTCACGGCCGTTCACTTACCAATTAAACCTACCAGCTTGGAAATCTGAACTTAAGGACCTTCAGGGTTAGGGGAAAGACTACTGCCCGTTAGTCTCGCTTTAGGAAGGAAATGGCTTAGCAGTTAAAAAGCTTGCATCTGAACACATGCTACCTGGGCTCAAATTCATAGGATTAACTAGACGAGCCTGAAGTACCACTATTTCAGAGGACTTTGAGATTTTCAAGATTTGTTTTTGCTGACATTTAGAACAAAATATAGTTGTCCCTTTGACCATTTTGAGGGTTGTGTTCTTTGCCAGCTTCTAATAGAGACCTTTTCTATAGAGAGGGACACTTGGCATGCCTGGAATGCTGAGCCTATATACAGCTAGAAGATGGATAGGGAAGCCATCAAAAAAACAAACAAAAAAACCCATGATTAATTTTTCAATGAGTTTACTTGAAGACAGACTCCTAGAGAACCCTGCTGAGTTTTTATACGTGCCTAATCTAAATAATGTGCTTTCATTAAGTGCTATTGCCACAACCTGTGAGAAATGTTGTGTTTTTACATTTTTAATTCCCCAACCTCACAGAGAATGAAAGTGCCATGCCATTATTGAAGTTTCTACCACATGTTCTAATGTAGACATTCTCCTTCCCTTGTGACTTCTTTTTATCTAATGTAGATAGCAGTAAATTTACTACAAAGTAGATCTATTACATTTCTTGAAAAATTAGGATTTCAATAATTTTTGACAGACAATTATTTGCATAATCATAAGCACAGAGAAACAATAGGGTCTGAATAGTCAAGATGACCTAAAACTTTATATTATAAAAATGTGTTGCTTATGACTTAGGCAAACACGTAACTGGATTAAATTTTCCCAATGTGATGAATCTGACTTAAAATCCCCCCCACCCCTCTTTAGGGACAAAAAAAAGGCATCTATTGCATATGTGTGCATGCACACACACATACAGACACATACACAAAATGAAGCCTAGTCAGGTGAATTTCTACGTCACTGGAAAGCTCTAGAAATTCTAACACTTGAACCAGAAGATTTTATATTTCAAAAGAATGGAAAGAAGAAGTAATGTCAGCTTCAGGGAGATGTCTTTTGTGGTCTCCTTGAAAAGCTACACCTTTGGCCAAGTTTTCAGCTTCTAATGAACCGTCTGTGTGAATGCTTAAAAGAACAAGAGAAGATAGCTTTAAGAAGTCTGCCTGCATGTTCATCACTAGGTAGTATTTTCAGAACAATTACAGAGGATTTATCTTAATTATTATTCTTGTCAAAGACCACAGTAACATGAACATCAGTCAAGTGTTGGGATGACCTGTTCCTTTAGATTTTTTCACTTAGAAGCCCACTCAATGTGCAAAAGGAGACAGCAGATTTGAATGACTGCCTGTATGAACCACAAGGAAGGAGAAAGACACAGGAGTCTAAATAAGATGATTGTCTAATTGGGATTTGGAACTAACCTATGGGATTCAAGACTCATTTTTCAAGTCCTCCAAAGAGCTGTGGCACTCAGTGAAGAAAATTTATGTTTCTTTCCTATCCAGAAAAAGGAAAAATACCAGCATCTTGGGTAGCTTACAGAAACTTATGTTATGGTTTCAACCTTAGTATAAAGAAATAAGTTTTGGTAGTATGGATTAGTGGACATCACTTTTCCAATTTATCTCTTCAAGGGGGGGGGAGACCAGTAGACTTGAAACCGATTTGATGAGGAAAAATGCAAAAAGTTTAGTGCTCAGATGGTTCTGAGAACATCTTCTTATCTGTAATTTGTTCTTAAGGTAATGAGATAACGCTCAATGATAATAATACAGCATATCTTCATGAATAGCCAGTCTCATGTACAAAAGTGACAGCCAAGGTTGTCGTGCCCTCTAATTTTGGATACCACATTAAAAGCACCTAAATGACCGAGTCCTGATTTTTCAGATGATTTGACTGCCTTCTCTGCTAACCTGGACATTCAAATTAAATAATAATTGCTGACTGCTGTGAGAAGTCAAGTTTAATCGATCTGTCTCAGGTCAATACCCATTAGTTCATGTTGTCGAAACAGCATCTCCACATTTCTTCCTTTATTCTTCACTAGCAGATTTCCAATCAGTAATTTTTAAACGTGGCACTTCCCAAAGTTTTTACTGTACAAATGATAACCCTTCCTACTCCCTCTTGTACTGAGAAATTCCTTGATTCTACCTTTCATCACTGCATGCTGCCCTCTCCTCATGAACTACAACAGTCTTCTTTCTTGTTGTTGCACTAACCTTCAGGAACTCAATGGTACACCCCTATATCACTGTTTGCCCAATCATATCGGCTGTTCTAATAAAGTATATTTCATTACCTACACAGTTTATCTTGCTAATGCACTTAGACCATTATCCCAATCTAAAAGTCATTATTCAGTTTTCATGCATTTGAAATCTTTTGATGTTCAAATGTTGATAATTTAGAACAAAACTGTTCATCAAATTTGATGTGCAACTGTTTTTTTTCCCCAAAACTGCATTTCTGAGACAAATACACAATTTGGGCGGGGGGGCGGAATGATCTTGCTCTCCTGGACATACTGAACAAGTCCTCACCATATCCTGCTTATAATTTATTTATGAAAGACCACATTATAAAAACAGGTTCAATGTTACATGACAGATTTCAGGCAACTTCTTCCAACTAAATCTTGTATTTTTATTATTTCCTTACACTTGCTCTTGAGAAAAAGGAGTGAAGCAAAAGTCTCGCAAACCAGTTTAGCAGAATGCTTTGCATTACAGGTAGTGACTGGAAATGGAAAAAACACCACTTGTGTTAAGCCAAGAAATTGGCATCAAGAATCTGTCAGGTTCTGGAAGAAGAGCAGTAAAGACTGATAAGGAAAAGACAATTTTGCAGAACCTTGAAGAACAAAGTTTCAGATGCATCCAATTGAAAGATCACAACAAAAGTAACTGAAGTCTAAGAGAAGAAAAAGTCTTAGGGGTTTAACTATATAGTTTCACTCACAAGGAGTTACAAGAAAAACATATTCAAAAATGAAGTTTACACAACAGAACATTAGGTATGGTTTGGATTCAGAAAATTTTGAAATAAAAGGGAAAAAGTGATGCAACTGCTATTAGGTAGATTAGGCGTCTAATTTCCATTTTGGAGCATGGAACATGCTTGGACAAATGTACTGTGTAGGCCTGTGAAAGGTATTTCAATCCTGGTTAAAATACTGCAATTAAAACAAAGACCACTGGAATGATGATCACAAGTTTCAGCAGGATTATTTCTGGCTCATTCTCACAGAACAGTGACATCTCTATTCATGCTCAATATACTGCAGTGAGTTTACAGTATTTGAAATGCTCTGGGGTTTCACAGTTGAACATACGTAGCTGAATTCCAGAATTTCTGGAAGAAAGGTGCTGAGGGACTGTCTTGAGTGCTGACCCAAGAATGGACAAGAAGTTCCTTTGCTAAGCATTGCCTTAGGTATTTTTCTACCATAGTAGACAAGCTGTCTCAAGCTTATTAACTCTATGTCCCAACTACAGCTAGAATACGCAAGTGTCAGGTGAGGCACAATTCCTGGCTGCAGGACAGTAGCATCCGATTTTGAGTGGGAGGATGTCAAGCAAGGTGAAATTCAGAGATGGGCTCTATCAATGACCAGAGTATCTGGGTACAGAATGTTTATACAAACACAAATCTTCCTTTAGATCCATAAGCAAGAGGGATTAGTCATCAGTATGCTGCTCTAAATAGCTATTTCTTGAGTTTTTTTTTTAAAGAACAGGAACTTTAGTCCGACATAGAAAGTAAATGGGAGGAAAAAAAGGGCATGTTTTCCAAGTTGAGAAGTGTAGGAAAGAAAAAAGAATTAGGAGATTAGCTTGACATATCAAAGGCAGCAAAATGATCCTAAGGCAAGCAGAGATGCTGAACTAAAAGAACAGATGAACTGGAAGAATAAGAGATCATTACAAGGATTGAGGAAAAGTCAACATTACTAATGAAGCATGTTGCTACCTATAGCTTAAAAATTTGCCACATCTACTGCAATTTATCAGGTTTGCATAGAACATTTCAAGATAATGTTTTCAATTTTTTTTTTTCTATTATATGCTATTAACTCATCTGGAGACCTACTCTAAAAAGTCAAGGAAAGTTTTCAAGTAGGGAAAGTGGTTTTATTTAAGGAGCATAAATACAGTGTCTCATCATTAAGACTCTCGCTCTTAATTTTGAAACAATCTGTTTTCCATCTGTCAATGTTTAAGTAGTAGAATGTACTTAGAACTACAAGAAAGTTCAACTGTATTTTAAACACAATATACAGGTTGTTTTCCCCTCTCCCTTAAATTTAAGCACAAATTTCTTAATAAAAGCAATACTAGAACATTTTCATACAACGCTGAGTAATTCAGCCTCTTTGTACCTCTAGCAGAATGATCAGAGCTATACTAACAATACTTGTTGACGGGCATTGACAAGACAAAACTTGAAGGACAAGGTAGTATTTATTATCAAGCCAACTGAGACAGCTTTAATGCCCAAAATGCTGTCTGTTTTTTTGCATATTAAACTAATTTTGTTTGTAAGTTCTTGAATCTTTTTGGAAAGGTATGTTATACAAAAGCGTAAAGACAAGAACAACATTTTAGTTACCAATAAATATCAGGCTATATTGTATTCAGTGATAAACCTTTGTATACAGAACTTACAATTTTAATCTGTCAGATGGAGACAGTCAGGATCTCAGGGAAGTTAACGAGTAATATTTTTAAACTAAAATACAGTTCTGTTGAAGGCCACCTATTTTTTTAACATTTTCAAAGCAAATGCTCACTGCTAACGGATGAAGAGATGTTTTTAGAAATTTTCTGAAGTAAATAAAACTCTCAACGTGCCAACAGTGGTTTTCTAGTATAATCACAACAGATTACACTGTAATGTCCATCCTTGGATAAGTCATGGTTTATTTAGTGTTGAATTAAACTCATGATCAATTAATGTTTTTGTTCTAGGCAGGCACACTCAAGCTCAAGTCTTCCTCAGTAAGTCTTTTGTTAACAACAAGCTTATATGGGTCAAATTCATACAAGATCCCAGTTTCAAATTACAGAAATATGATGTAGAATTTTCCAAGTTTTGCTAAACAAACAAAAAAGTCCCCAGGTAAAATGTCAGAGGTTTGTTAATCTTAATGGCGTAAATATTAAATGGGGGGAGGAAGCATGAGTTGGGGAGAACTTAACTCTGTGCTAAATTCCATGCCTCCTCAAATCCCAAGGTATTTAAGTAGCTCCAAATGATAATATCAAGAACATTGCATAGCTCTGAAGATTACAAGAGAGTTAGATACTTAATAACAGCAATTATTATTCACATAAAGAGAAAGGAGTCTGGGGAAAGGTCTCATCTTGAGATACTTATCAGGATAAAAATATAAAAGCTATAAAGAAATGAAAGCATTTGGACACTAGTTTTCAATAGCAATAAAACATTAAGAAGGATTTCAACATCTGGAAAGACAGATCTGTATGAAAAAGGAAATTATTTGGACTGCGGTCAGAACAGTTATTTCACTTCAGTAAAAAATCCACGTATCTCAAATAAGAATTACTAGTAACACAGGTGAAATGCGGTCATTACCAAAGAATGATAAACCCAAAATCACTGTCCCAATTTTGCATTTAAGACCATTCACTTCTACGTATCAAGATTTTTGTGTGTGTGTGTACTAAAAGTGTGATCACTCCTTGAAAGCAGGATGAAATACCACTAAATCACTCGAGTTGAATGTTTCTGATGGTGGTCATGGGACAGTTTAGAAATATTGGCTATTCTGTGCATGTAATTTTTTTCTACATTTTCAAGATATATTTGTGCCCTGTGAGTGAAGAAGGAAAAAAAGTGTAAGTATGGTATTTGATGAAAAGCTTTTCTTATTAGAATGTCTTCACCTTCAACTAGAATGTATGTCTACAAACTGGATAAAGGAACAGATGTCAAGTGAGAAAGTAAGCCAGCCCCTTGGGATTACAGGAAACATTTCACCTTTACTGAAATACCCAGGGACCATGAAGCAAGACTTTGAATGAAAGAAAAGGAGACTAGGTTTAGGATATGGAACATAAACCAGGTCTCAAACACAGAAGGAATAATATCATGTGACAAAGAATTAGAAGCCCCTTGGTTTAGCACATCCAAATGAAAGATCATGAAGATGAGGTGAAAAGAAGAGGCTGGATGTAGAGCCTATGGCGAAAAAAAAAAAGCCACTTCATGAAGGGCAAACTTCATCTATGCTTTGAAAATGATTTGGCACATGTACTGAATCAAAAAATACCTGGACAGCAAAGCATGGAGTGATGTACTTTTGCTGTCCGACATGGGGGAAAGGAAGGAAAAAAAATAAAAAATAAAAGGGAAGAAAGAAATCCTAAGAATGGTTGAGAAAAGACTCCAACAAAAAATGATGCCTTGAAGACCGAAGTCACATGGCAGAAGGCCAGTTGTGTCAGAGTAAGAAAAGACTGAAGATGGACTACACTTACAACAGAATGAAGCCCAACAGATGGAAGGCGTATCAAGGGCCGCCAACGACGAAGACGGATTGACGGACTGGTAGCCTTTGCAGGACCTACATGATTACGTTTGGCCCAGGAGAGGGATGCAGAGTGACACAATGGTGAAGCCTTCGTTCTGCTGTGGCTAACCTGAGGCTGCGATGAGGATGGTGGTGAAGACAGCGAGGACGATGACGACTACATAAACATTAAAAAAGAACATACTTAGCCCACTTAAACTTGAAGTAACATACCTAAAAAAGGCAACTGCAAAGATGTCCACTATGTATTATATTGTCCTTTAACCGATCAAACCACACAGATAATAATCAAGAATGTGTTGAATTTGAATGAGAAGACAAAAGAACAATGAAAATAAGCAAAGACATGGTCCAAATCTGAAGTTTATCACCAGATAAGCTAGAGGTTATTCACACCCAGTGAACTTCATAATATGAACACAAGTTAACTGACTCATTGAAGAGACAGACTGTTGGAAAGTGAGGAGGGAGGGGATTTAAGTATCATCTCATGGAAGGAATAGTTGAGAACAGAGAGTGATCCATTTTGTCTACAGCTACAAAAACTGTAAGCAACACTTCTTTGGTAATTTGGGAAAACTAGGTTGTGCTACTCTGGGATTTAAAATGAATCAAGTAACTACTGTAACAGAACCCAGAGTTTCTTTACTGTTCCATGTCTAACATAAAAGGAAAGTAAAGGAAAAGGGAAGCTTACCGTGGTGAGGTATGCAACTTCCTAAGTTTTTCACCTATTCTTCTAAAATAGCAGGCCAGTGGCAGTATTGCCATTAACACTCAGGATCCCTTTAGTATCCGTGGAAGCAGTAGGACTATGTTAAACCATTCAAATTGTTACTATTAGAAGAAAGACCACAGAAGTATTAAAAATGACTCTCAGCTGCAACTGACAAAGTTACAGTAAATATATTAAGACCAGAAAGGACCATTGTGATGATTTAGTTTTGATCTTCTGTCCCACACAGGCCACAGGACCAATCAAGTTCAAGTTTTGTTTGGATCAGAACATACTCACAAAACAAAAACAAACATTCAAGCTTAACAATTTTTTTACTACTGAAATAAATCAGAACAAATCAAAATTTCAATCAATCCTGTCTATAGCTACAGAGACAGTAAGTAACATATTCATACAGTTTACTAAATACATCAGTGCTAAATGAAAAGGCAACCTTTCTAGTCCTGCTTAATAATGATATGAATATGGAATAACGGATTACATTAGTTCATCTGGCCACGACATCAGACCAGGGGCTCACCTTCAGCTTATCATCCACCATTACTTCCTCCTCTCAGCACATATAAAAATCCCCAATGTCATCTTCAGTCTTTCAGAGAACACATCACCTTCTGTCAGGAAATAAACTTTAACTTTTGTGCTAATTACACAGTTTTTATTTGGCCTCAGAAAAATACTCCTTTGTTTGAAGCTAATCTAAAGGGCAATCCAGATTGTACTGGTGTTGATGTCTTGTGCTTTACTACCTCTTGATCTTTTTACACTGCCTGTAGGTTTCGGGGTGTATTTTTATGTTGTCTTCCATGTCACTTATAGAAGTTGTTTAACAGTACAGGTCTCAGAACCAATCCCTGCAGAGCCCCACTAGCAAACATACTTACTTATCAATGACACCCCACTTATCTGCACTGAGACCTGCCAGCTGCTTGTGAATCCATTAAAGTTATGCAAGCAGAATAGAAACTGCACTTCCTTAAGGTATGTCCCACATTATGCATTCAATGGAATAATTCTAGTAGACTTCAAAAACCAAGTATTAGATAGCTTCTCTGAAAAAATTATTTTTACTCTTTTTAATCAATGCATAAGTGCCAGTCAAAACCATTTACTTCCTTTGTATTATTTTTGAAGCAATTCATCTTCTTTCCTGTTCATTCCCCCACCCCCCATCAAGAAAGGGACAATGAATTGGTTCTTTCTGCTCCCATATGGATGACCTTAAAGAACAAAGACAGGGATAGGAATTCTTCATGAAGAGCAAGCATCAAGTAAAGCAGAAACTGTAGAGCTCACAGATAAGCACAGAGTGTTAGCAAGTCTCATAACCTGCCCAGAGAATAGAGTTTTCCACAGGTTTGTCACAGGTTTGGTTTTTTTCCAATTAGCTTCTGATTTTCAAGCATTCTGATCTACCTCTAAATCTCAGCAGATCCACATAAAAGAGGACAAAACCAGAAAACCTCCAGCCTAAAAATGTAGCTATATATAGAAAGGGGAATTTAGCAATGACAATACTTCCACAAGTCAGAGAATCTTACAAGAGTTTAATGGCTATTACATTTTAACTGTACTACTGATTGGTTTTTTTCCAATTCTTCACTTGAAGAACTGATTTAAAATGAGACATTTTACATTTAAGTAATGTATAAGATGGCTTTAAAACCAATTTATTCTCAGCTTGCCTAAGAAGCTTCCAGAAGATGACTGATACAATACTGCTCCTAGAAGTCCTTACAGTCCACAGACCTCCCTATGGAGGGAGGAACCTGTAAGATTAGAACCTGCTGTGGGCCAGAAATTTAAGAGCTTTGCTGACTAGAGAGTTCACGATAAAAGGCAAGACACACTACATTATGTTTTACAATTTTGTAAGCTGCTGCTATCAAAACAGACAAGATTGTTAGTCTTCCTGGAATCTGCAATATAGTAACTGTTTTCTTGGAAATAGTTAAAAAAATGAAACCGAAAAAACTTGTCCAGAGTAGGAATTTATTCTGGCTTTGATGCATTCCATTGACTGGAAGCTGTTAAACTGTATACTTTTGCTCTGAAAAAACCCTATCTTTTAGCACTCTTAGTGTAATTACTATGAAACCATTAATAAGACTTTGAACAATGCCAAATTTAAGATTTGTTTAACAGTACAGGGATAACTAGAATATTGAAAGATGTTTTTTATAAAGCCTTTTTTACTTTTGGAACCATATTTTCCAAAATTCTTCACTTTTACCATTCTTAATGATTGCACTTCTTTGTTTTCTCACTAGTATTTCTAAAATAATGATAATATATTAAAAACACTCCTTGCCTGAATGTAATGAGACCAGAAAAGAATTTAAGTTCTCAAAACTGAATTTATAACCTAGAACGCAGTTTAAGGCAACTAATATTTTAATATTTCTAGGTCAGTATTTGTCCTCATTTTAAATTCTATTTATTGACTCTTTTTATCCTTTATTTCCTGTACTAGTGGGTCCTCTAGCGAGATCAACCAAGACAAAGAGAAACTTCCTCCCCACTGAAAATATACTTTTGCATTTGCAAGAGTGAAATTTTGACAGACAGTATCTAGGAATTCTGGAAAAACAAAGTTAATATTGGATTATGTCTAATTAACAAGGCTGCAATAGCCATAAAATTCCATGCATTGCTTTAATAATAAGCACACATCAAGCTGTGTCAACTGAAGTTGTTTTCAACTGAGTATTAAAAAACCCATTAAAATAGATTTACATGTCAATATTAATATGAAATTAATGTTAAATACAATGTCCAAGTAAAGGATACAAAATTGTACACTTCACATTTAATTTAAAATGTGGAAGACAAATCATAACTTGAGACGCTCTATTCAAACAAGACTTATTAACAGCTACAAACTGCAAAGAAGACAGAATTAGACTAACTTCACAAGATGAAAAGATCACAGGAACATATTTCTGTGCTGAAAATTGTAGCAGGTCAAATATCTGAAGCGGTAAAACAAAAACCCTGAAATAGAATTGAATGTTATTGTTATATAAAACAGTAAGCACATTAAGTTTATGGTTTGTAATGCAAAAAATACATTATAAACAAGTTAAAAGCTTCATGGAATAGGTCCAAAAAAAAATGTTCAGACAATTATCATCTGCCCCAGTCCAAAACTCATTCCTATATATAGCTGTTATTAAAGCCTAGAGCCATTTAAATCTAAGATCTAAGGTAAACACCTATAAAGTTCGTCAGGCACCAAGAGCTGTGCTTTTGCACATACCTACAAGTGCAGAAGTTCGATAATGCTGAGTAGCTTGTGACTTGGCTCACGCCCAAACCTGTCAGGTTCCAGAAACAGGGATCTGTCTGGTCATCTGTTTGGGGAAACCAATCCAGCAAAGTACCTCCGTCCATATCTAATGCATTAAAGACCTGACAGGACAAAGCAGCATCTGGTATCGTATGAATGTTTCTTTCTAAGAAGAAGTATTTATTACTGATTAACTTGCTAGTGGTTACAAAAATTCATCTGTCTGGAAGCTCAAGTTCAGGGCATCCTCTCAGTGGAAGGTTCAAGCCCATGCCACCTTCCTCTAAGGAGGCTTCCCCGTCTATCAGCTGACAAACTATGCTGGGACTGGGGCTTTCTTCTTTCCTCCATTTTGAGGTTGTGTCACTGTGTAGAAAGAAATGCTATTTGCATTGGGACGGAGATCAAACAGGCTTTAACTGCATACCAACATCACTGCAAACTTGGGAAAGCACTTTTAGTCCTGGTCTTTGTTTCACATGCACAACCCTGGCATCGGAGGCCCTGCCACATGTTGTGCATCTGCTCAGCTGAGTCGGTCCATGAGCGTGCAATAACTCCTCCCAACAACCTAAGTGTTTGTGGCCTTGTTACACAGTAAACCCTGTAGCAGAGATGGGAGAAGGTTGAAGTGACAATAAAGAGTGCAACTTTTCCAGGCAAATGGGCAATATAAGAGATATTATAGCCTTAAAGATTTTATTCAGAGAGGATGTACTTAATATCTATCATTTTTCCCCACCACCTTTTGAGGCTTTTTTGTTTTGCTTAAGTCATTGATCATTACTGAATTAAACACAATGTTTTAAAGGGTCTGTATTACAGTTCAAAGTGTAATAGCATTTTTCTTCCTTAGAAGTCATTATCCTTGGTGGGTTTTTTTACATGCAAATTAAATCTATGCATCACACTGAAAAGATCCTCTTCCTCCTCCTTCCTTCACAAGTTTTTTTAATTTTTTAACAGCATTCCAAGCCTGTTTTGGTGGTGGTGGTGAAATCTTGAGACATTAAGTTCCTTCAAGCTTTTGTAAAAAGATAAGCAGCCAGACAGGGAAGAGGAGCCTGACAAAGGAAGTATTCCACAGAGGCAGAAGCTGCTTCACGAGCTCGTTTCCAACAGTACACCAGAGAATTCACATGAACAAGAGACATTATGAATATTTCAACTGCAAGAAAAGGCTTGTTCCTAACTAGACCTTCCTTACATGCAACAAAAGCCTGCACAACATGCAAATTCTTAGGAAGTTAAGGTTCATTAACTCCACTCTTCACAGACATGCTTGTTTTGTCAACATTACAGTTGTCAGCATTAATATGCATTGAAACTGAGACTACAGCTTTTAAACTGAATTGGGGTACATCTGCTAGCTGATCAACTTGTGCACCAGTAAGTTTAATTAGTGTTTCTGCAGCTGGTGAAAAGAAAAACTTTACAGTATTCCCCATGTTAATTCAATCCATGATTAAGAATGGACACTATCCCAAGAGTATTACTTTGCTAGACATATGGGTAAAGAAATAGCTTAAAGATGAGAAAACTGCTGAGATCAGAGCACCCAAAAAACCTTTCCAAAATTAGTGATATTTTATCTCTCTCAGAAGACCTAAATTTAAGTTCTATGGCCTATGTTAGGCAAAAGTCAAGCTAGATTATCACAATGGCGACTTCTGTGATCAAAAAGTAGTGGAATTACAAAAAAGAAAATTCCAAAGGTTAGGGAGCTCTGCAAAACCTCAATTAACTAGATTTTTCATATAGTTTTTCCTCTATAAGATTTTTGTTCTTAAAATAAATTGATCATCATTGTTGCACACCAAATTACCATATTTTTAGCATGCTTCCTTGAGCAAAGTCGGTTGATGCAACGTCAATTCTCTGAGTAGTTTTAGCCCACTGTCTAGCATCAGCTGTATTACTAAAACGTTAGCAGTCTTAAGGATTGTAAGTTCTTATAATTTTTTTTCCACCAAACTAGTGTTTGGATAAAGAAAAAAAAGAGCACCAGATCAGTTTCTCTTCTGCCTGAGGGAAAAAGGTTGAGTGTGAACTCAACCATCATCTGTCAGGATCAGCGTGTTAAAATGCCAGTGAGCAAACATGGGGCTAGAGCCTGCTGCTTACTGTCTCTTAACTTATATAGTGCAACAACAGCACTGAAAGTGTTATGGATTGGAGAGATGCAAAAAAACTTATGGCAGTTGGTTGGTAGAGATGTTGGATGCAAAACTGTAGAAACATTTTGTTACTTTCACTTATTATTTATTCCTTATATACTTGTTACTTAAGTTCATGGGCTGCTTTATGGGTGCGAATATCCTCTATAGTCCTGTTTCATCCTACGAATCAGAGTTCCTTCGTACAGATTTTACGGTTAAGCATAAGACCCAGAATAACAATTCAAAGTACTCCTGTATTAATACCTTATTAGTTATTTGCTCAGTAGTGTACAGAAATCAGACTGATGCATGTCTCAAACACTGACACGTTAAATAACAGGGCAATGCAATGAGTCAAAGACTAACCAAGTATAATTTCCAAAACACATGATTCTAGTAAGCTGATTTTTACACTTTTTACTGAGTAGGCTGTAAAAAAGCAAAAACTACAGCTAACGTTTTTAGGCAACATCATTGCCTTTACAGGAGAGATGACATGTTTGTTCTGTAATGCTAACCTAAACAAAAATCATCTTAGAAACAGTTATATAACTGATTTTATATTCTCCCGAGATGCAAATGTTTCTTCACAAGACTATGGATTATTCAGAAGAAACACGGAGGAATATGGGCTATTTAAGAAAAAAATCCCACCATATGTTCTTGGCAGGAGCGAAAGGGAAGCTCCTTTATGTTTCTTCTCTAACAATAAATTGTAATGCCCCAGGGAGCCAGAGATCTTTGAAAGTTCAAGTTTTACAGCGGTTGAGAACAGAGCGCGTTGACTCTACTTAGTTCTTGCCAATGTTAACGACTGTTACTGTGATCAAAGTCTAACTTAGCGCATTCCAAGCAAGATTATAGTTCTCAAGGCACACTAAACAAGTTTACAGACTACAGTTTGCAGTTATGGTTTGAGTTAAGGAAGAAATCAAGCTGTGGTAGCTTTTTTAGTGGCTGCCAACTTCAATCCATGTTACAAATATTCCTGATCATACTTGTGAACAAAAAGTATACACACTGGTGTGCACAAGTATTTCAGTTTTTTGTGAACATCTGAGACAGTTCTTACTTGTGACTTTTATACTGACAGAGCCAAACACCAATTTTAATTTCCAAAGGCTAATTTTTCCACCATCAATATTTTTGATAGAGGTCTAATGAGGTGCAAGAATGTTGTTTTCATTTGAAGCGGCAGCTCAGATGCAGCACCTCCGTCTGCTCAGTTCTGAGCCTCATTTAGCCCAATATATAGTTCTAGTAGCCAAAGCTGTCAGTTGGTAAATAGATGTATGAAGTGTACCAAAAAAAAAAAACAAAACAAACAGGATGAGTTACAGAACCAAAAGACAGTATTTTCTGTGCTCCCAGAAATAGTTAATATATTTTATATTCCAGTTCTGTTTTCTTCTCTCTTCCATAATAACTAATAACTGAAACACTGTAGGTTAAACTTTATTTAAGGAAGAGGAAAGAAAAACCAGGAATTTGAGAGCTCCTAATTTTCTCCTACAAATTTAGGCCACGAACAAAATCAAAAGCTCTTATTATTCTCTAACCAATATCTAACACAGGTATTTCCAGTGGCCATTTCACTTGTATTTGCTTGATTGAAACATTAGTTTGAGTTATGCAGTAATAACATTTAAAGAAGTAAACTTCCCAAAGACCACAAATCACATTTGGCTAAGCAGTAATGCACAAACCATGCTAAAACTCTCCTGTCCAAAAAAATTTCAACCTCAAACACAAAAGTGGTTCCATATGTCGCAAGTAGCGCAAGACGTAATAAAAAGTTCACTCTATCATTTGAACTTTATAGGAAAAAGTGATACGGAAAGCCATGTGTCAGCAGTTAGGGATACCTTGATGTTGCACAAACAGCCTGTCAATTACTTAACACCACAACTATTAGAGTACTTGTGGTCCACAGCAGCAAAAGCTGATCTAGGTCTAGTCTGTTAAGCCTTCTCCTCTCCTCCCAGGAGTATGCTTCTAACACCTCTGTGCCAGCATTAGCTCTTACAAGGCTATAGGATGAGCTGTTTGGGAAGCTGATGGAAGACAGAAGTTACTGTAGGTAATCTGACAATCCAGAATGATTTCAACGGCCACTGACACACGCAGCTGGCTACAACTTCAGATACTATTACCAGAATAGTATTTGAACAAGAGTTAAGCATGTCAAAGCCTTTAGAAATGCAGACATTGAATACAGATTATTCTCTAGATCTAATTCCTTGACTAAAGGCCAATTAGTCTTTTGAAAAGTACTTTATACGGTATAGCTTGCCATTTCCCTTACCGTAGAAGAGCTGTAATGAAGCATAGTTTCAAAGTAGCGGATATGGATGTCAGTAATACAAGAGCAGAACAAAAATACCTTGCTACTCACATTATTATATTCACATACTAAAAAGGTCATTTATTTCAAGAATCAGTACAGATAATATTTTCCACCTAGAGTAACTTCCCTCAAGCTATCATAAAATATCATTGTTTAACTGAGTTAAACAATTTCTAGTGGTTTATTTCCGTAACAAGTGTGCCTTTGCATTTTCCTCCCTCCCTTCTCTCTCAGAAAACTCTACAGTAACTTTTTATTATTAATGAAAATGAGTAGGTAGGATACAAAATGAGTTTCTTCCCCAACTCCAAATTCAAAAAGGCTATTTGCTCTGCAAAAGACTCTAGACCTGGAAGTCTCTCTCACGTAATGACATGTTTTCCTGTTTTCAAAAAACTCTCCCCTCAGATTTTCTGATCTATTACTTGAAAATCGTTAGTATGATTGTTTTGAAAGAAAGCAACCCAAGATAGTAATACAAAAAAGTTAGATATGAACCTAACCCTGATCAGTGCTATTAATTGCTACTTTTCCTCCCTCAGATTTTGCCATAACTTTATTAATGATCACTGTAGATTAGACAGCTGATGCAGATGCTCTAGCATCCACAAACTGTATTGTCTTTTTAATATTTTTGAAGGGTTGTGGTTTTTGGGGAGGGTTGTTTGTTGTTGTTTTTGATTTTTTTTTTTTTATAAGAGAGTATCAGAAACATTAAGATGTGTGGTATTACAGGGAAGGAGGCACTGGAAGAATAAAAACAAAAAACACAAATGCAAATCAAACAAACAAAACCACTGCTCAGTACAAAGCAACAATATAAGGACCAGCTTGTAAGTGTGTGCAGTTCGATAAAGAAGCAGGTTATATTTTGCACATCTTCAGACTTCCTAGATGTGATAAACAAAAGTATATGCTCAGCAGAATACTCATGAAAGAGTAAAGAGGATCTTGAGCAGCTGGCAACTATTCTAGTCTCAGCAATAGCTGCCTTTCAGGAGCTATCACATAGAAAGGAGAGCAAGCTGGATCCATGAAGCTGTAAAGACCTAGATCCTTTTTTTGGCAGCTTTGGATATGAAATACCTGTCACTTGAGAAAGTGTAAGCTTCGACAGCATAAAGTTTAACAGAAAAACTCTTGTAAGAGTCTTACATTAATTGCCCTCATTATGGTACTGGAACATGGGACCAGAATCAAACCACCCTTGAAACCCCTGAAATCAACACCACACTTCTCCTGTGGAATTATTCCCAGATCTTACTGTTTGCTACTAAAATAATTTTAAACAGACCTACATTTTTTACACATAGAAGCACCCATAGGACTGCTTTATCTATTTATTTGCTTTACTGTAGCAAAAAAGTGAGCTATGGAGCCACAGAATCCAGGAGTCTTAACACAGAACTTGAATCAAACCTGGTCCAAAACCTGGCCTGAAAGATAAGCCCATATTTACAATCCTTTTAATTTGCAAACCTGAAATGAATTAGCAAAATGAAAACTGCTTAACTGTTCTTAAAATTTAATCTCTTTGAAAGAACAAAACAATTTCTCTATTTTTAAGAAAAATATTTAAGTCATTTAATAAAAATTCAGTAAACTTCATTAAAAAACCTCACATATTTTAATATAAAAAACCTCCCCAAAATACTCAGTTCTAATCCAGTCTATAGATGGCCTGTAAAAGTTTTAAATGCAATACCAAAAGTTATATAAAATGGCTAAGAACATAGCATTGTTTTTTTTTATTTTGAAACTAGGCAAATTAATCACAGCTATCAAACTTGGGAAGCTTGTTAAAGCACCCTCAAGGCAGAACACTCTATAGCTCTCAGCTTCAATCCATTCGCTTAGCAATTCATCTTAATGCCTCATCTAAATAGATCACATATTAATAATAAATCCCAGAAGCAAACTGATCACCGTAACTCTTCTCTTCCAGCAATCACTAACTGGAACGTAGAATTTAACAGTCCACTAATATTAAAGTTATAGAAGTAATAACTTGTCAAATACTTTTTTTTTTCCTAAAATAGAACTCTTCTTCAAAGCATAAGAAATTAAAAAAAAAACCTACTGATTACAGATTATCCTAAACAGAAACAAATCCTACTCACCAGACAAGACGAATAGATGGAACACACAGATACTAGAAAGATAGCATTGCTTTACTCTATTACATCTAACCTTTTATTTCTAGATAGACTTGCTTTATTTCGAGGTTTGAAATATTCACATACATGGAACAGAAACAAAAGCAGAAAATCCACTAGCATATTGTAAAAATCAAGTAGCCACTGCGATGACAAAAAGCTTGCGAAGACTTAGCAAGACTGTCAGGAGCAATCAACAAATAAAGGCTTTACTTAGGAAGCATTAAAGGCTGAATCCTCAAATATCTGAGAAATCAGAGTCCAGGGGGAAGAAAAAAAAAAAAAAGTATTATCGGAAGAGAACCTGCCTGTATTCTTTGCTATTTTTAAACATTCTACATCTCAAGATTCCAGAAAATTTTACTTTTATCTCAATGGTGCGATGGTGTGTTTTGCATGGGAGAAGGAAAGAAAAGAATCGTTGAAAGCGGTTACAAAGCTTCTTAACCAAATCAGCAAAGCTGACTGCCATACATCCCACTTCTGGAAGTTATTCTGTCTAACACAGTTGAGCTTAAGCAACATTTTCAGAAGAATCTGAGTGGACAATAGTATGCAATACCTATCTAAGGGACAGAACTACCCTCAGAGCAGACTATTCTTAGGAAGCATGCAAGCCAAGTTAATCATCCTAAAAAAGCAGGCCTGCACGTTTTCTTAATCTTTAATTCTGTAGACCTGGAAAGGACTCACAAAGCTACAGCACTTACTATCATTAAGCAACCACATAAGCCTGGCTATTCGGGGCAGAGAGGACACAGACAAAAACCCAATAGAGTCATAGAAAGGCAAACATGTTCCTTTGAGTGCTCTGAAAAGAAGTTTAAATTCTCAGGAAAGTAATTGTAACAATAACAGGTATGCAGGAGGAATGGGATTCTCTTCTCTCTTGCTCCAAAGGTGCTAGAAATTATCAACTCACCCTGCAGGACAAGCCAACATTCTTGTATGACCTGCATACGCTAACTTCAGTATCTTCAAGGGCATGCTGTTGTTCATCAGTCCCTTCACCGCTACGTGAAGAGGTATACAGCAACATTTAGAATGTACCATTGGAAGGAAAAAGACTAGGAGATTAACTCACTCCAATCTTCAGTCACACTTCTCAGCATATCCACGTTTCATATTTTGTTTTGCTTAAGAAGAACTGTACTTTACTTTAAAGCAATTCTTCCTGTACAGATGAAAGGGGAGGCCTTGCTGTCAATTCCTCTACACCATGGTAGGACAGGATCTTCAGGCAATTAGATGTTCCAGTAAGATAACTTGTTTATTTTTTTTCCCTCCTTGGTTGATGGATCAAAACTATTCTGAAAAATGGTCCTAGGACATGTATTCAGCCATTATACTGTTTCAACTTTGGAAACAGAAAGACAGGAAAAAGTTATTTTACCACTCTAAGGAATATCCATATTGAATTACTTCCAGATTCAGTTATGCAAAATGGAATAATAAGTATTTGGCAAAGAAACTACCTATTCAATGTTTGTGTTCAGACACGGTTGCTAAGACAATCTTGTAAATTTTTATTATGAAAAAAAGTCTTCATCTTTCCACACAGTTATTAATCTTTTGTATTATGGTTATGTTGATCAGGAAACAAATTAAATTGTGGAAGTTCAAGAAGTTAACTGCCTCTTATTAGGAGATTCTATCATCACTTAGATGCTTCCTGAATCTTTACAAAGATTCTCAGGAACTACCTAGACCTTGCATTTTCTTTCCCAGTCATTCCACAGTTTCTGCCAGAAGAATGAATAGAAAAACTCTTCCCTGGATGAATGTCACAGCACATCAAAAAAACAAGATGTTTTTCCTCTTTCACAAGGATCTTAGGAAAAGATTCATTCTTCAGCAACTTGTGGGAATAATCTTCATAGCCTCTCTCTTACTGAGCTTGCCAAGAATATCTAGAAAAGGACTCATTTGTAAAGAAAATAGACCAGAGTTTTTGGAGTCTCTTACTTAGAAAAGGAAGAGAAATACGAATTTGTTCTGATGTTTCTTCTTGAAATATAGAACCATGATTACTTTAGAGAAAGATAAGAAGGAAACAGTGGTGTTTGAGGTTTTTTTAAAAGAAAATATCACAAAGGAAGTTGAGTATCTATAATAGAAATGGTTAAAAAAATTCTCTTAATTTTCATTTCCAGATGGTGGGGCAAGGTGGAGCAGAAAGGACTGCTTTGCTTTCTCCTGCATTGTTCAGAAGACACTGCAGAAGCCATAAGAAGAAAGAAAACTTCATCTACTGTACTTCAAAAAAAAGAAAGTGGATGAGCCACTGAAGTCATAGCCAAACAAAGGAGGGTTCCTCTCTTTGTCATACAAAGCAGTGCTAGCAACAATCTAATTTTCTTTTTGTGGAACAGATATTGAAATCTTAACTGGAAAGATGGAAAACTGCCTTAGTACGACTGAAGTAGAAAAATGCTGAGTGTTAAGTTTATGTTTATTTTAAGCTTTTTTGTTGGTTTTGGAGTTGGTTTGGTGTTTTTTTTTTTTTTTAAACACCCAATCTGTTGGGGGATAAAAGCTTATAAATAGATGTATTAGTGAGAATTTATCTGAATTAGGATTTGTACACAAACAGCACATACACAATGGCAAACCAAGTATTGTAGTATTTCTTTTCCTGAAGTAAAACTTTCCAGACTGTCATAAAATATTTGTTCCACTTGTATGATTACTATGGATCTTACAGTCTCAGCTACAAATTTGCAACATCAGAACCTCAACTTTCATTAAGAATACTACTACTGGCTGTTTTACTCTGAAACAAAGCTTGCAAAGACCATCCATGTTATACAAAAGCTAAAAAAAAAACAAAACCAAAACTGAACAAGCTTCAAGTTTGGTTCCCCCCCAACAACGCCACTTGATTTTGTGCCCTGATTTTTGACTAATGACACAATACTGCAAACCAAGCAATAATCTCCATTTCACGCTAAACCTTTAATATATGATTGTTTTCATTTCAATTACATTCAACTCAAAGTAGTTATTAACAAAGATTTTTTTAAAAATTCAATACCTCAGTCTGACCTTCATGGGCACTGGATTCATGAGTGACACGAATAGCCTAAAATTAAAACATATTTAAATCAGACTTTAAATGAGAGACTTTCAGTGTTTTAAGAATCACTGTATGCACTTCATTTCATCGAATGCCATAGATGTAACTCTTTTTGTTCAGTGCTTGTAATAAATAAATAAAAACTTATTAAACAAATAATCTCCACTTCCAAGGATCTCAGGAGACCAATCTTTCAGTTCATCACAGTCAATTCAAATCAAATGCTTAACAGTTTGTAATGGCACTTTTACACACCAAAACTACTATGGGCAAGTGTTTTTGTTATACATCACTTCTTGAACAGACAAAATACTTTAGAAGCTCTGATCAGACATCTTGTGTCCAACATTTCTGCAGAAAATGTCATTGAACCTCTACTGTTTCTGTTTACTACTTCTCTCAGCCACATGTTAACACCCTTATTCCCGAGGGCTTCACAATAGGCTTCAATTGAACTCAGACTTGGAAATCATCAAGACTATCACTTTGAGAGAGGATCATCATTACCATCAGGAGCAACAGCACTGTTCTCCCCTTCTACCACTGGCCAGATGTTTCTGCTGCATCCTTTCAAACAGCACTAACGATCTGGCTAACCACACTATCAGCTAGCTCATCTAACTGTTTGGGGTGGTGGGGGAAGGGGATTGTATTTCAGCCAAATCAGTTCTTTGTGTGCCCTGAAGTGCTAGAGCCAAAGAGATGACTAGAAGGCACAAATGAAAGGATGAAGCAGAAGGACCATCCTTTCAGCAAAAGTGCCAGATCAGCTTAAATTGACCATTAAACTGGATCCTGAACCCACTAAAAAGATTATACACACATTCCTCATCCATTTCAAGTAATTTTAAACTAAGCCAGTTAATTAATATGGATGAGGAACATTGACAAAATCCATTCTGCTGATTGAGCTATGGGCAGGCAAGAATACTTTAAACTACCAAAGCAGGGTTTTTTTCGATGCAACTGTCTGATCACAGGCTCACATGTAAAATCGAATTGTTTAAGTGCTTTATTGGATCAAGTCCTAAGGACAGTACCTGCTCATGCAAATAATTCTTACACCATTTTAAATAAAAGTAAAAACACATGATACTAACTTCGTAAGTTTCTAGATATTTGGCTCTCTCTTCAGGAGTCATAGATAATGAATCTTCTAGGAACTTTTTCAGTGAAGAATTAGTTTCTTAAAAAAATAAAAAGACATAATTAGAGTCACGCTTTAACTCCAGCATCATTCAAAGCTTACAGAATGCTTATATCCAAAGAAAGATTTACAGATATAATTACATTGTATCTTTAAGACACTGCAGGCTGACTGCAAGAGGAATTGCCACCTGCTGCAGTTCACAATGTTTCAAGTACTTTAGTTTGTGGATTAGTATGAAATACTGTTTTTATAATTATAGGTAGAAATGCCCTTTGAATAGAGATCATCCTTTATGATGATGGTTATATTCAGAGAAAATAGTACAAAACCTATCCTTCCCTCCTTGCCTCCCCACAGTTAAGGAAAAAGCCAACAAAAAACCCAACCAACGAACTAACAAAACTTACCAAAGTTCATTTTATCTCTGTTGTTTGCAATAGCATGAATTAGCCCAATTGTTCCACAAGCATTGTTAATGGTCTGCTTCATGAAATACACCGATGATTTGACATCTTGTCCCTTAGCTTTTATTCTCTCTTCTTCTTCTGTTCTGAAGGTTTCATACTAGAAGGAAAGTTACAGACGTTTCACAAACAGTACTGATAGATACTGGTTACATTATCCAAGCAAAAATAATTTTAAAAAGCAACAGCTACCTAATAAAAACCAAAACCCAACCTGTACTTTGAAACAATTGACACACGTGGTCCAACGAGCATATGTAAACTTACTCAACAGCTCTATATCATTTCTTAAACCAATGCCTTTTCACTAGACAAAACCCAGTCACACTTAAAACATAATTTTGAGATATGAGTTATCCAACATAATTTCAAAAATGTTCACAGTATTTCCTTGATTCAAGCACCTGTCACCATGTCTCTTCAATCCAACAAAAAGTTTTTGAGGCCATAGATCTCAAAGCTCTATCGAGCAAACCATAATACTTTAAGTGTTTAATCATCATGGAGTCTTACAAGTTGCATTTTTACATTTCATTTTTTCCAGGAATATAAAATAAGATTTATATAATGCTCACAGACTCAAAACAGGCCCTTCAAAAGCCATATTCATAAAGTAAATGTTTATTTTCCGTAGCAATAGAAAGAATTTAGTTTGAGCAGTCTAAAGTACGTGTTTTGTAAAGATCATAATTGACTAAAATCTGGTATACTGTGCAACAGTGTGTTGGTTTTGTGAGGGTTTTTTGTTGGTTGTGGTTTGTTGGGTCTTTTGGCAGGGGGGTGTTTTTGTTGTTTTTTGTTTGTTTGTTTTGGTGTTTTTTGAGGGTTTTTTTGGTTGGTTGTTGGTTTGTTTTGTTTTTTTTTTTTTTTTTTTTTTTTAAAAAAAAAGATTTTCATCTCAAAACAGAAAAAGGATGAAAGAAAACAGCAAATGTTCCAGAAAACACTGTTCTTTCTTCCTCCTTTGCCTCTTTTACTAGGTACTTTTGCAGACAAAAAAATACTGAAGTAGATGGGCTTTTTATATAAGTATGACAAAATTGAAGTTTGAATGCAGAATGTTATCAAGGAACTCTTCCTGAAAACCCATGAGAAATTTCTCTCTGACTCTCTCTGCACCGCCAGTGACAAACAGAAACAAGAAATTTTTCCAGCATCATGATTCCACGCTTGCAGCTTGTCTGAATGGTCTAAGTAATAGCAAGAGCGTTTACAAAACATTTTAATTTGACACCACTTATCTACAAGTTAACAAAAATAGCCTTAATTGAGAAACAAATTTCACAGAGCATAATCGGACAAAAGTTCAGATTAGAGAAGGTAAACAATATAGCTGCCATTCACTCCCTACCAACCAAAATAAACTCCATGGCAAAAATAAATATATAAATGTTGAGAATACTGAAAATACAATTTTGAGCAAGGGTTAGACCAGATCACCTCAAGAGGTCCCTCCTAACCTGAGCTATCCCCATGATATGCATTCATTGGACCATGTCCAAAATGCCTAATGCTCACAGTATTCACTCTGTCTAGAACCTACAACGCAAAGTAAGAAAGTCATTGACCTTTAAATTGGACAATAACCCTAAGATTATCTGTATGCTAACAAGAGTATCTTGCCCTAAAATCAAGTTCAAGCACATCGATATATAGGAAACACGAAAGAAAGGAACTTCTAGACAGAAGAACAAACACATGGTAGAAAAGTGTTTATAAAGGCAGTGAAATTAATTAAGAGGCACACTTTCATAAACATAGATGCAGCCAAGAAACATAAATAAAGTAATAAATTAAATAAAAGCAGAATATAACAAGCAGTATTGAAAGGGAGACTGAGGAGGGGAAAAGTACTCCAGAAATACAAAATAATGCTCAAGAGTCTTGTGGAGTTCACACTGAACAACCAAAGCTTCAGAACACTGCGATTTCACATGAAAGATTCAGCCTGCACCCACTCAAGCTAAACAGTTGATAGAAACACTTGTGTCCCTTATGTTTCTGAAGGATTAACATGCTGGAGAAAATTGCAAATATTTGGCTGGTGGTCAGATTTGCCTATTGATGCAACAGAGCATATGCTGTTTTGCTGGTTCCGTTTGTCGTATGCTTCTTCAGGATGAAATCAGATACACCTTCTGGAACAAAAGGAAGGTTGTTCTTTCCCATGGGATGATGTTCCCATAGCACTATCCAAGAAATGAAGTTTGCACAAGCAGGGAGGCAAAAGAAAACTGACAGTCACAGAAGGAGCTCAGACCTGTAAGCTCAAGCAGCCAGACAGAAACCACAGCACACAGAAAACAATGCCTCAAAGGTGACAGAAAGGAAGTTTCCTGAAGACAGAAGAGGACAGTTAGGAGTTTGCTTAAATTCAAAACTATCAAGGTGGCTGAAATCAGGCCTGAAAAGGACTGCCTGCCTAGATGTTTCAGAGAAACTCAGAATGCAAAGGTTTACAGGACCTAATGAGTAAGAGGACTGACCTAGTCACTCTTCTCTCTATTTAAATAGGTTTTGTTACAGAAGTTAAGCTTTAATAGCTAACAGCTTTGTCCTTATAAACTACGTGTTCTTTACACATCAAAAGGAAGAAGTTTGGGCAGATTCACCTCAAACTTTTTGGCTGACCTTATTACAATCACATAAGAATTGTATAAATTCAAAGATCAATATGAATCGCACACTTCAACCTATAACACTTGATGGAGAGATGCAAGATGGATGTCTTCTCTGTGTAGAAGCATATGATGACACAAAATAAGCAAACTTGAATATTTAACCAAATCAAGTATTTCAAAGTCTAACATAGAGGAAGAAGGGGGGAATTCTCTTTCATCTTAGATATATGCACCACCCGTCCAAGAAGAGAAAGCCATACTGGTACTGATGACTGAACTGAAAGTGAATTGAAGTTTGGTCAGTGCAACAGTATGAAAACTCAAAAAGTAGTTGTATTTGATACAGTCCTACACTCTACGTCTTATTTTGCTTATGCTATTGTAGCTTTCTGCTAAAAGTAGCAGAACTGTGCCATTTCACAGTGTGTACTTTTTAAAAAGCCTTAAATTGTCTGCAACAGAAAAATTTGAGGCGTATTTCTCTGTGCTTCTACATTAGCTTTTCCTACTTCAACTTGAAAAGAAATTGGAAATATACATGTAAGGTTAACAAAAGAAGGTTCTGAGGGAAGCATTTTGTCGCTGTTGGTTTTAATTAAGAAGTCTCTTGAATAAGGTTTGAGTCTTATCTTGATTCTATTATGACACCAAAGTACAAGATTCAAACTGTTCATTCCCATTCCCATCACAACAAAAGTGATTTGCTGATTATTAAATCAACATTTACCTTTTCGGTTATTGGAAAGAGAAGTAGCACTGCACAGACAGGTCTTGGCACCATGCTAAGCAGTTCTGGTTCCATACCATAAACATCTACAAATTGCCAGTCAGGATGTATACCTAACTGTTTGAGAAACTGGAAAAGAAAAAATAGAATAATATTAAATGAGTACGCTCATATACCTATCTTTTTAGAAGCATAACAGAGTATTTACAACGTGAAACACATTGCAACAACCCACACTTTCCAAAATTTGAGGAGAATAAACAAGATTCAAGTTTTAATAAATAAAATAAGATGCTGAATAACTTATAGTGCTAACAAAGACACACAAAATCCCCATGTTTTATTTATTTAAATAGTTTTATGAAAAGGGAACTAAAAACACTCCCAGCACTGTTTACTAAAGCATTTAGCATTTTACCAGCCCTATTTACTAAAGCATTTCAACCATTTTGAAAGTGATTTGTCACAAAACAGAAAAGTACTGAATATTCACTTTAAACAGAAATCATAGGTCAGAGCACATATGAATAAACTTATGATATTATTTGACTCCATGAATACTTCAGAGTACGTAACACCAGTGCTCATTTTGGAGCTGCTGGGTTTCAGCAACTCAGAAAAAATTGTGATCTTTGATGGCCTTTTGAGCAAAGAGACACAAGATACATATTTTAGTAGGTGTACCTTTTAAGGTGTTCTTTTACATGAAAAATCCTTTCAAACTATGATAGGGTAACATATTTTGAAGTAGACAAAGATTAAGTGTCAGACAATAATCATGAATGTTCAAGTAATCCTCAGTTGCTTCTTTACAACTTCTGAACAGCGTCTAAGCCAAAGGCTTTCTCATCATCTTTCCTATACTACAGCTATATGTCACAATACAAAAAGTGATTTTTGGATCTTTTACCTAACATTAAACCACTTAAGAAGGAAATAGAGACTGTAGCAGCTACTAAGGTTTGACAACCTTGGCCTACAATTGGGTGCTCACTTTTTAATCAGATATTCTTCTTTTACTCAGGTATTTTATGTACAAGAGCTGCAGAATTAATAACTATATATGATCTAAAACAATTTGAAGTGTTTGTGTTATCAGACTCTAGAAGAACCTAACTTAATTCAGAAAATATTGTTACTATACACACACTGACCATTCATAATTATAAGAAAAAGCTAATTGTACACTGTGGCATACACAAATCCTATTTTGAAACACTACTACTGGTAAAAGAAATACATTTTGGAGAAAAATGTAAAGATGTGGGAACCCTGTGTATTTTCCAAAAAGTAAACATTTCACAACTTACTATATGTCTGCTGGAAAAAAAAACATATTCGGTAGGAAAATCTTATCCAGTCACCTGGGGCTCTCAAGCTTAAAATAAGGAAAGTCTGCTGATAAACAGCTGCAAATTTAAATGCCTGAAAAAACATGCAGCAAGTAACATTCCTCTACCCTCTCTAATGGAAAAACAATGAACTCCTAAAGCATTTCTTTAGTCAGCTCTCAACAAAACTCAACTCTGCAGTTCCCAATACTGTTCCCAAAAGCAATACTGTTGAAGACCAGAGTAATTTGCCCATTATTTTTCTCAGAGGGAAAACATTACTTTAAAAGCTTCATCATACTTCCTGCCCAACGCTATTTGAGGAAATCTATTTGTTGATGCATTTGCAGTAAAGATGCTTAAAAATCACATAAGCCTAAATGAAAGGCATAGATGACTCCCTCTTCTTTCCATAATCCACCTAGTGAGGTTTACACATACATACAAGAATTCAGTAACAGTTATGCCATGTTTGAGTAGATTCATACCTACATAGATATAACTGTAAGAAATACCCAAAATGAGTATTTTATTAAAACACAACACAAGAACATACAATGAAATACAAGTGTCTTTGTCTAACATGAGATCCCTTCAAATACCAGTTTCAACTTGTATTAGGCAAGAGGCAAAGTGGTTGTCTTTCAAGAGACACAGCCAAGGGGCTGACTCCCAACATTTAGAAATATAAAGGAGACAGTTTCTACAAAGGCTGAATATATGGACAACAAGTATTTATAAAGAGTAAGGAAGTTTTTTTTACCAGTAACACTTATGAGTATCTTCTACAAGGGGGCAAAACAATAGAAAATATACATACCCTTAAGTTTATTAAGGGAATGTAGCTGCAGTTTGCAGCCAGTGTTTTTTGGGTGGTTTTTTTTTGGGGGGGGGGGGGGGGGGGGGGGGGAGGGGCAGGGAGCAACCCACACTTTACCATTTTAAATGCATTACTCTCTTTCCATTTTACACTGCAAGACATGACATCAAAACCAAGGGCAAGTAAAGGCAATTTAAGTGTGAAAAAAGTTTAAAGAGTATCTTAGAAAAATTAATATGGCTTTCTATGTATCTACAGTAATAACCTATACAGTTTACAGAGCTAGTTCAGTCTTTGATTCTGGCTGCATTGCAAAATACAGAGATTTTCTTTTCAAAAGGCCATGTAAACACTTTTCCCCATTTTTCTCTGTTTCTTACACTACCTACTAATAATGAAAACCATGGATTGACGATAAATTCAAAAAGGAAAAGGGGGATTAGGGGGAAAATAAAGTGTCTTTATCAAGCTCTAAGGAAATTTTGTTCCCTTATGTAGAAGTTTGTGGGACTGGGCACAAGTCATGATTAAGGCTTTGCAGAACCTACCCTTTTTGACTAGTTTAAAAAAACAAAGTAGTTTTGAAGTACAATAAGAAAATTCACTCAGAAGATTGCTTATGTAGTACACCAAGCTTTTTTGGTTCTGCACCACCTTTAAGTCTTGCCAAGACTGGGAAGAAGGCCAAATTATTACCTTTTAATGAAAGTGGGGAAAAGGGAAAGTGTTAAGTATTTACTAGCTGATGAAACAGAAGACAGTGTATTTTGAACTCCTATTCTAACCCTCTAGGTTGTGAAGATAATTACCACTTTGCGAATAACAAAAAAAATTTCCAAAGGGGAAGGGAGTACATGTATGGGTACAAATATTATTTATACTTCTCTTATGAAGCCAATGACTAATCTTTCCATCATTTTTAGTGCTGTTATTCAGAACTGTGGGAAAAGTAATGCAACTGAAAAAATACCATTTATTTTTTTGCAAGTTTACATGAAATAAGGGTAGAAACCCCCAAGAAAATAAAAACAACACTCACCTAGAAAAAGACCCCACAACCAGATGAGGCAATGCTAGGAGGATGACATTAAGCTACTGGACCAATAAGTGATTTAGGTTCTCTTATTCTGTTCTATACCACTGGGGAAAACAAAAACCCAACCAAAGAAAAACCCCAAACCACACAGAAACCCCAAATCAACAAAATGCTCCCTAAACCCAAAGAATAGCTACTCAAACTCCTGAATGAAATATTCAACATAACTAAAACTACACAGATACAGGGTGCCTTTCATTACTCATGTTACCATACTGCCTAGAAACTTTACAATCTAAGAAATTATAAGTTTCAGTTATACAATGAGAGTGATGACCAGCACTACAGAGAAACAGCAAGAGCATAGGCTTAGTATGACAGGCAGTGATCTTAACACACAAGTGGCCTAACAACTTTATCGTACAATCATCAAAAAACAAAAACAAAACAAAAATAAGGAGAGACCCAAAATAGGCAAGGGAGATATCTCTGTGTATCAAGAGGGTTTCATTCAGGCCTGGGAAAACAATGAAAGAGATATTCTTCTGAAAATTTAGTAAGTAAATGGTAAAAACTGGCAACATAAGCCCCTGTGTAACAGAGACTGACAGATGGGTAGCAGTGAACAATAGATGGCAGGATGGGAAGAACACTTAAAACAAATATATGGAGCTTATTTTTAACGCAGAGACATGCAAAGAAAAAAAGGGTTCAATGAATGACAGAGTCAGATAAATAATCTTTTGCAACTGTGTTCTGAATGGATAAAAGCAAGGCAAGACTGTATTTAGCAAGGTCAGGGAGAAACCATTTTGTAGGAATAAAAACAAGGTGTTAGGAACCAGGGAAAGTTCTTTAGAGTGACAGGAATCCATATCAGATGTGACATAGGAGGTCAGAAAAGAGATGTCACAAGCAACAGCTTCAATTTTGGCAAGTTACCTGAATACATTCGTAATAACTAAATTAAACCTCCTTTTTTTCCTCTCTCAGTCTTTTTCTAGCTCTTTCCTAGGCCAGACAAAGATGCTGGTACAAAAAGGAGTCAGTTATGCACCAGAACGTGAAGCAACCCCTTCCCCACTGACAAAAGCATTCCTATTTTAGGACAGCAGGCAGTTCTGTATGCTTTTTAGACAGTGTCATTCATAGGGAGGGACCTCTGCTGCTTTGCATTCCAATTATTCAGAGATTACTCAATTTTATTCTACACATACCTACTGGATGGAGCAGTTAGGGCACTTTACACTGTATCTGAGGGCTCACTCACTTTCAGCTGTTTACTTTCTCTTAGCTTGTTGATACTACATACTCAGGTTAACGTAAAATAGCAGCTTTATATTTCTCTAGATCTGCACAAAGGAGTATTAGATACTCTTTTTCAGTCACTGCTTATCACATTGCTGACTATTCTTAATTTATATGTCTTCAAGCATTTACCTTAGAAAAGGAAAAAAAGATACTTGGCTACATTACAGAAGTCTGCCAGGGGCTCAGGAAGAACAGCAGCAACAACAAAAAACACCACCCATCTCTGCATCTAGTTCATTAACTTTTTCAGAACTTTATTTTTACCGATTGTTGTCATATTTTCAGTTGTCTCTTTTCTTCTTGTATTAAAATACCTTCCTGAAAAACACTTCTTGGTTTTTCACTGGTCCAGCTAACCATTAGACAAAAAGTCACTTTCGAAATTACTTCCCACACACATACCCCCCTTTTCTGCACTTCTCATTAATTTCTCCTTTTTTCCCCAGTATTCCAGAAGGCCCTTCCTTCTCACCTGATTACTAGTGTTTTCAACTAGCTAAGGGAGAGTGGAGACAAGATGGAGACAGACTCATTTCAGCAGTGCACAGTAGAACAACGAGAAATCATGGACATCGGTTGGAACACAGGAAGTTTGAACTAGATAAGGAAAGAATTTAAAACTAAGTTTAAAAAATAATGATCATGGTCAAACACTAGCACAGGCTGCCCAGGATGCTGTGGAGTCTCCATCCTTTGAGGGATTCAGAACTTCACAAGTTCCTGAGCAACCTGTTTTGAACAGAACATGGTTGGACTACAGAATAGAGTTCCCTTCCAGCCTACCTGATCCTATTCTAAATCACCACAAACTGTAAATCTGTACGTCTAAATGTTAGTTAATAGCAAAAACATTACAATAAGCACATTTAGGCACGTCACCTATGTGGTAAAACCTATGCTGTTTTCATTGTCGGTACCCCTACTTTAACTTACTAACTGTTAGGCATTGAAAGAAGCACAGACCACTTATCTTTTATACATGATTCTGCTCTGAGGCACAGTGGCTACCTTTAAGGTTCATTAAATTTATTTAATTAAAAAAAAAGAGTTCATGCTTTTTTTATTTATTTTTAAAGAGCCTCAAAAGTAGAATGGAAACGCGGTGGACAAAGGCAACCTAGCAACATCTTGACCCGGGCAACTTGACTTCAGCAGTTTAAAACAGTACTTCTGCCAACACAGTTACACAGCCAGTAGGAAGACTTGATTTATGGGCTTGATGGAGATGTGGAAAGCGTAAGTGGAATAAGAAAAAGTAAGGGTACAATTTATTTTAACAGAAAACTTCTGAAGTAGTTAATTTACAATTTAAACATTGTCTGAAGAAGCAATGCTCTTTTCCACTTTGTCACTCGTATGTAAAAACAAAAAAAGTGAGGACAAACACTGAAACAAAACGGACTCTGAAACTGAGGTACAATTAAAGTTGGACAGCATTTGCAGATATTTCAAGAACGCCACATTCTAAATACTAAGACGTTATACTCAAGACTTCTGAGTTTTCCACATTTTACCATGGTATTTGTATACAAGTTGGAACCACGAAAACATAAAACTGGCAAAATGCACGAACATTTCCAAACACTCAGATGCAAAAGTCAAAGAGCTTTTGTGGAAGAACCAACCATTGTAATGCTCTTCTAAACGCAAATGCAAACCAAGAAACCAACAGAGTCTATATTTTACTGTACTTCTGCTTAGTGGATTAAAGCATCGCTGTATCACAACAAAACCACAATTAAGACTTTCTTCTGCAAAACCAAAACGTGCCTATGGCTTTAGGAAACTGGAAGGACTACATGTAAATAAACCAATTAAGACAATCAATATTTTGCAATTTTTTCATTAAAGCATAAGAATTTTTGGCACTTTGTTAAACTGAAGCTAATCTTTTTCCCTAGAAAGCAGTAAGACACTGCATAAATTATGTCTGATGGAATTATCACCAAGAAAAAAACCAAGAGAAACACACTTATATTACAATTTATATAAATCCACAAATAGATGGTTGTATTCAGCCCTCAAAGTACCCAATTCTTACTAAACTCATCTATATTACAAATATAAATGCACAATATTTTGCTTTTGATTCTTTATACATCATTTCTAGAGGCATATTACAAAAAACTGCTTGTTTCAGAAGTTAAATCCTTTATAGAAATAAGGGAACTGCCCAAACAATATTTTCTTGTTTGGGCATTATAAGAATATGTTTCTTAATTCTTTCATTATGACATTTATGGAATTAAAATGAAGGGATCATTTTTCAATACGTTTTAGAGAAGCCGTCTTTCAGACCATTAATCAAAAATGACTGACGTGACAAGATGGCAGCAGCTGTAGAAACTTTAGTTCTATACAGCAGGTCAAAAGGCATACCAGAAGCAAATATATGGCTGTAACTTACAGGAGGTGCATTATTCTTCTTTACCAACTACTCATCACTTATAGTGGCCACAGTATGGTCTTGCTCAAACAAGAGATGCTCCATTATAATAAACTTATGTGGGAAATTCAATATTTATTACAAATTCTTTAGTATCCTCAAGTATCCAACTTCAGGACCTCATAATAAAGTTCAAGGAATACAGCCCATTTATCATCACAATTTTTTTTTTTTTTTTTTCAAAATTTGCAATGAAGGAGGAAAAAAGAGAACACTTTCAACTTCATCAAAAATGTGAGAAATCTTACACCCACAAAATTCTTATCCTTCCAATTGTGTTAGTCTCTTCAGGGTGTCTAAAAGAGCAGCACTGACTTACAGTTAGTGCTCCTGATCTTCACAATGAGAGGTATATATGTTTAACATACCCATCAAGCAGTTTTGAAACTTAATACTCAGCATGCCCAGGCACTGCCATATATATTGAATCAGGGCAACACACAGGCAGCAACGCAAAGCGCACAGAAAGCTGGCCTAACCAGATGACCCAGGCTTCTTCCGAAACCGCCCCAGCCAGCGAGAGCTTTAGAATGCTCCCAACAGAGCCCTGAGGTGCAGCTACTGAGCCATTGGTTCAAAACAGGACACCACGTTATGCTGTGAAAAACACTTAGAGACCTGTTTCTGCAATATAAACAATTATTCATAATGGGCACGAGCTGGATCAATCCACTTTTCCAAATAAGCTGTTATACAAGTTATTTTTACAGTGTACTGAAACAGTAATTGGATTCTACTGATTCTGCTGGTCCTTTAAGCCAAGGAAAATGGGGAAGCAAGGAACAGCATCTTCAGTGCAACAAGATAACCTACCGCATGAACCACTATCACTTGTTTTCCACTCTGTAGCAACCCATTCACTTGGAGACAGTAAGGGTTTCCTTGTTACAATTTTTAGTTTATTTTATTGAAACAGAAATAAGAAACGGGGGGGGGGGGGGGGGGGGGGGGTGCATAATAAAAAGCCAGAAGTGGCAAGTACAGATAGAGAAATGAAATACGTGGTTTTCTTAGCTTTCAATTACTGAGTAACATACAAAGACAGATCTAAATCAATCTTTCAGCAATTCATATGAATAATGCTCTAAACCCCAAAACAAGTTGCAATTTTCCCTTTGTAACACATCTACCTATTTAAACTCAATTGGGGGGTCTATATAGCTTGAGATATTTTAAACTAGAAGAAGCCATTCAAGAAGTAATCTCACAGTGGACCTCTACAATCCCTTCATATTTGTCCTTGTGCTTATTCTTTGCTATGCTGTGCCACAGTCTCAACACTTCCCCTTTGTTGGCTCTGTGGAAGGCTTTCTGGGGCATTCTCTTTACAAAAAGACACAGAGTCCTGGTCTTCCACTTTCTAGGCTACACTCATAATAACAAGACTTTCCAAGCACACACACTATCATCTCCACTATTTCCACTTTGCTTATAACAGAAGAGTTAAACTCCACTCCTCTATCTCCCAACTAAAAACCAAAAAAGTAAGCTTAGCTAAGCATTTTCAGAAGGACATCTCTGTTTCTTCACATCTGACATGCTTTCACTCCAACACAGTAGCTCATCTACGAGTACTACCACCCAACACGCTTCAGGAATCGTGGGCACTGTCTTTTCAATGACTTTGATCAGTAAGGCTTTCTTTTGGGAAAACTTCTGTGATAGCGTTGCAGAGTTCATAAAACGGAAAGACCTTTTAGGAAGAGTAAAGTTTGTTTCCTCGAGACACCCAATATCTGTATTTGCCCAACACCCTCAAGAAATGTGTTCCATAACTGGGTGAAGACCAGCTGTCTCCAGTTTCTGCCATTTGTTCTATGTTTTGTGATCTTCATTGCCCCTGTGACTAAAGCCACAGCTGTCAAGGGCATCCATGGACTAAAATTAATTTCTTTATGTCGCTGACTCTATGGCTTTAAAAAAAAAAAAAAAAAAAAAAAGAGTAGGATCAAAGGCATGAAAATAATGCTGGAAGGTAACTAAGAACCGGCAAGTTAAGTCCTATGTGGCAAGAGAAACCCAAGCCCCAGCCAACTCTCAATAGTTTCACTCTGAACTACCTGAAGCCAGTGCTTGAGCTTCATAATCAGATGCAGTCAATTACTCCATCCTTATCTGTATATAACAAAGGCATGAATTGACATGGTACCTTATCTAGGAAGTAAAGATATTACTTAGAACGTGCAGGATGAAGAAAGGTAAGAGAGATCATGGGAGATCAAGAAAGACATCCACCAATACTACTTTTTTGTTTATCTATGCTTGCTAGGGAATCAAATGTGGATTGTAAGCCAGACTGAAGCGATGTCATGATGAAGAACAATCAGCTTGTGTCTGATCTTTTCACTCAAAAATTTGTCTGCAGTCTTTTTTTTTTTTTGGTGGTAGAAGAAATTGAGAACAAGATACACAGCCAAACATCATCTGGTAAACAGTGGGCAGATGAACCCCATTTTCTTGCTTCCTCTCTCCCATTAGTGGGGAAAGTCTCGTAAGAGGTTGAGGAAGAAGGGCAGCAGTGGTCACGTCAGGCCCCCCAGCTGAAGGTCAAAGAGAAGAAACCATTCCCTGTCATCCCTGTACACAAAGTGGAGCTTTGTAAATGCTGAATCATCAACTCTTTCTGTATCAGAGGCAGACCAACAAGCCATTCTATCGGACTGTAGAAGTGGCGGGGGGGGAGTATTGTGACAATTAAATTAGCACTGTATGGTACATTTAACTATGCTGACTTCTCTCTTAAAAAGATCACTACAGATATGTGGCTGTGGTATTCCGAGTGAGTCACTGCCATTGGAAATCTTTAAAGCCAAGAAAGAATATTCCTGTTTATCCTCACCAGCCAGTTTCTGAACCTTTAAATAATTCTAACACATATGCACAAGGAAAGATTCTATATACACTAAGGATTTAGAAATTCCTAGACTTGTATTATAACATAAATGCTTTCAGATAGAGAAAAACTTTCAAGATATTTTTGAAATATTTCACATACCCTACACCTGAGAAATACCAGTTCTTCACCACTATCATCTGAATTTCTACCACAAAGATTGAAAGAGTCTCAAATTTGCAACTTACATTTCCAAACTAGAGAGCACACAGTATGGTAATAACATGTTAAAAGCAAATGAATCTGCATTTAGTGCATTTCCTTGCTAGTTACTATTTAAAAAGGAAATAAAATGATTGCTACAATAATCAAAATAGGCTAAGCATTTGTTAAAACGTAATGATAGTTCTGACTACAATCTAATACTTAAGAATCCACATATCTTACGGATGACTGGAATTTTGGGGGCTTTTAAGAGTTCACTACCACACCTAGCAATAACATTATCACTAACAGAAGTAGTATGTTCCAAGGATAGTCTAATAAATAAAACACAATTAAAAAAAAAAAGGGGGGCAAAAAAACCCAGACACCAAGAAACACATGGCTAGATATCTGTGTAAAGAGATACATGCATTAAACTACTATTAGACACATATATTACAACCATTATGGGCAGACCATTGGGTTTTTTAAACCCTGAAGAATCCTAGAATATTTTACAGAACACAGCACAAAGTACCACAAAAAAAAGTCTGTCCTTGCAATTAACTCAACAGGATTTTTTAAAAATGTGTTCGCAACTTCATTTGAATCTCAAATTACTATTATTGTTATTTTAAGCAGGATATGAATAACTGGTGACTAACAGCCCTGTTGTTATATAGTTTACCAGTGTACTGATGAGATTAAAAGAACAATGGCTAATAATGTGAGGTGTATTCATATTCAACACTGACCATTTTTTCTCATTTTTTTTTTTAAAAAAAAATATACACCTCGCAGTCTAGATAATAACAACCACTGCTCAGATAAGACTGGCAAAATATAGTGAATGAAGAAGTCTAACTGGTCTAAAGTGGCCTTTTCTGTACAGAAATATCAACAAGAAAACTCCTAATTTCCAACATATTTCAACAATATAGTTTTAAAAATGTCATCTTACTGCTGGAAGCTTCAGAGTCTTTTGGCTTAAATACCATCCTTAACATTATCAATAGGCCTGGCTGGGATCAACATCTGACCTCTGATGCTCATTAAAGATACTCAAAATTATCACTGAGAACATGATGCAGGGTTGTAGTATGTGTGATTTCCTTTCAGCTAGAGTTTATCTAGCGCTTACATTGTTTTGTGGACTAGAACAAGCTTCCTTTCTCCAGTGTGGATTCTACTACACTAACAAAAACAGCAACAACAAATCATGCAGGTATTGTCATGAATAAGCAGCAAAGTAAAAATATGGTAAAATTATGTTATTTCTTATGGTCAGCTGAAAAAGACTGTGACACAGTGATGTAAGCAGATCTATACAAGCACACAAAGACGTCATGTACAGGTTCAGAACTGGCAGACATTATATATAAATATATAATAATGTTTTAATCATTAATTAATGAATTAAAACCCACCTTGAAACACATCACAGATTACATTACATTAATAGCCAGACCACATCGGGCTTTTTCTTTTCCTTTACTGTTTTTTTTTTTTTTCATATAGTGTCTTTACATGACACTATGTACTCAGAGGTTTCAGAAGGTCCCCGTAAGGTCCAATACTAGAAGACTGAGTGCAGACACCCGTGGGGGAGGAAAGAGTTACTCTCGTTGGAGAAGCAGGAGCCTTTACTACATGAAAACGAAATTAAATGGGCCTAAAGCTGCAGAGAGACTAAAGGTTACCTCGAATAAAAGCTGCTTACCTGATTCGTGACCTGAAAAGCAAACAGAAAACAGAGGGGAGTTAAGACCCCAGTTAGATCCGCAGGCTAAGACCCTAAGACCTCCCCCGCTCCCTGCCCCCACCAGCCATCCCTCATCCCGCGACGCTGAGCCCGGAGCGGCCCCGAGCCCTCTCCCCTCCGCCATCCTCCCTCCCTGCCTCCCTCCCGCCGGCAGCCAGGCAGCCCGCCCGCGCACCCGGCAGCTCCCCCGCCGCACCCGCCCCCGAGCCGGGCACTCACGTCGGGGTTGGCCTCCAGGGGCAGCCAGCGATGGGGCTCCATGGCGGGGCGGCTCCGGGTACCGACACTGGGCTGAACCTCGCTGCACGGCACTGACAGCGCCTCACGCCGCCTCGCCTCAGACCTGACCCGGGACCACACCACCGAGCCGCGCCGGAAAGGGGGGGGTGGAGGCGGACAAGAAACCAACCCTCCCGCCCCCCCACGCACACCTCTCCCCCGCTCCGGAGCGGCGGGCCGAGGCGACGCACAGGGCGATTAACGCCTTCCCCCTGGCTCCTCCCGGGCAACAATGGCCCCAAGGTTTCCCTCTTCCCACCTTCCTCGCTCCCCCCGGCAATGGACTCTCCCAGCGGGGCAAGGGGTGGTGCCTCGGCCGCCCCGCCCCGCGCTTGCTCCCAACCGTCGGGGCCTGCGTGGCACGCAGGAGCCGCTGGGGGGCGCCCCACCGCCCCCGCGCCCCGGCCACGGCCCCTCGTTTGCGGGGCACGCCAGAGCCCGCTGCCGGGCCCGCTGCGGCCGGCCGCCGGAGCCCCGGCGGGAACCGGGGGTGGATGGGAAGCAGGCGCTAAGCGCTCGGAACAGCCGGGCCCCTCTGAAACGGCTTCTAGCAGGTAAACCGAAGCACAGCCCTTCCCCGGCGGTGAAGTACATGCAGCGTTAGGGAAAATACACCCGTGGGAACGGGACAGACCACGGAGCGAGAGGGGACAAAGGGGCGGACAGGCGGAACCGTAAAGCAGTGGCAGTGAGCTGCCGCCACATCGCCTCACAAGACTTCAGTGCGCGTAGCAGCAAGGACACACACAGGTGGTGAGGTGCCTGTATGATCTGCTGAAAATTACTATAAATGCATTAAAATCAATTAAAAATAGCTTTTATTTTCTAAAGCTGGGAATCTGCTCATACCTTCCCATCTCAGGAGCATAAACATACCACTTATTGGCCTTTTGGCTAAGATCAAGCACAGTGTAATATATACATCTCATATACAGTGTAGTATACATTTTATATATACACATACCAGGTTTAGTGTTGCGCCTCCTTTCAAGTTAACTCAGAAAAGCTAAAATGAAGGAACCCCTCATTTCTCAGCCCCAGCCCTCCCCGACTGCTTCTGCCCACCGCTCTCCACAGGCTGCAGCTGCTGTACGCGCCCCCCTGCAGCGCTTCCATGGGGCCTTGCATTTCCTCAAGTGGACATTCGGACAAGACTTCTGTAGAAGCCCATGAGCTGGACCTCCATGCCTGCCCAGCAGGTGACCAGAAAGACCCAGGGCAGGGGGAAAGAGGTGGCTGAGCACACATGTACGTCTAGGGTGAGCAGAGAGGCTGCCTGAAAGATAGAAACTGTGCCAGTCCCCAGGGAAACTGGAGAGTCCCGTGAGAGAAGGAAGCGTTATGCTATGAGCAAATGGTGTTTCTAGGTACTGCAGAGATGGGAGTACCAAAGCGGCAGGCGGCCAGAAAGGCGGGGTGTTGGGGATACCCTACAGCTGCGGGCCCAGGCACTGGAGAAACCCCGTTAACAGATACACTTTCTCCTGTCTGCCTGCAGAGCTTTTTGAAGAACTTGCTGTAGTTCTTTAGAGAGTACTGATGCAAATTATGCCCCGTTCAGCAAGTGTTAAGTTTATGAAAGGGCCTAAATTACCCAATGATGTTTTTATTTTATTTTACCCCCTGTAATCACTTAGCAGGACTACGGTAATGCTACGTGCCTGTGCCTGAAGCTTCCGTATTGACCTATCACCAATACCGTAGCGTATCTCTTCAGCAATCCAGTCTACCTGCAGCTCATGAGATTTGTCTTCTAGTTTCTATACCAAGTGTCTCCTCGTATCAAGTTCTCAGTCCTTATCAAGCTAAAAGGTGAGCCTGTACTGTCAGATCACATCACAGTCCGCATCTACCTTCCTCTGCCACAGAAAGCTTCACAGAGCACTCTTAAAGAAGGCAGAATTTTCTAAAGATACACAGTTTAATTCTGTGGATGGGCTGATGCCGAAATCATTACATATTTCACCACTTTCTGTTCCAAATTCAAAGAACTAAACGCATGTTTACATGTTGAGGAAAATAACCCCCAAATAACTGCAAATTTCAGCAAATGATTCTGTAATTACCAAACCACCAAGATATTCAACTTCACATCTATCTCCACATCTTGGAGAAAGAATGAAAAGTAACGTAACGAACCTTAGTCATAGTGCTAAAGGCACTACTAAGAGACTTGATGAAATTGTAACGTAAAGTAATATGTAAAGTTCTCTAGATAACAAAGTATGTAATGGAGTTACCTAAGTTAAGAACAAAGAGATTGTTAAGTCGGGTCCTTGCTATCACAGACAGATCTTACCAGTATGTACATTGCAAGTGTTTTGACAATCATGAGGTCATAAAAACACATACTACTCAAAACCATTTGCACTCTTAATTAGATACTTTAAAAGGGAGAGGCCAAGATCAGACAGGTCATAAATGTATAAAGCTCATAAACACACACCATGTTCCATAATAATTACACTTTTCCTGAGATATATTCTAAATTCTTTATTGAAAATAATTTTAAACTAGCCACCACTACTGCGTGACAGGTTACGTTTTACTACTTCGTCACAGTCTTACAATAGATCTACTGAGATTGTAACATTACAATATAGAAAAAAAGCTAAAAGCAAATGTAAAACTCATTGCTAAGGAAATCAATGAACATTTGTTATTTTTAAAAGGTGAAACTGGTGAAGGATCAGTGTTGGTTTAGGGGTCCAGTCACACCTCAAACTTAATTCACTTCAGTATGAAAAGCTTACCGAATGTGGTTCTAGCTGTCGTTTTACAAAAAAATGGCTATTTTCCTGTTAAACTGAAGACCTAGTTTTGCCTACACATATCTTCCAAGAACTGCACAGTTTCTTTGTGGGTGTACAGGCCGATTCCACAATCCACCTGTACAAAGTACGGTCACCCTACCTATCTGTACTTACTTCAAAATACCGTATGTGCTGCATGCATGCAGACCAGTGCATGATTTATGTACCTGAGACTACAAAGAGCACCAAGAAAACCCTGATACCAGTTAACAATAAACCAAACCGAGCAAACAACTCGTTGCGCAAACCAGGTGTGACTTGAACATCCCCAGACGATTCTGACGCCAGCGCCATGTCCCAAGCCATCGCTAGCGCAAGCGCCAGCGCAGGGGCCTGCAGCGGGAGGGCACGGCCGGCCTGAGGCGAAGCACGCGCAGGCCCTGGCCCGCGAGGCCCTGGGCCGCCCTCCGCAGGGAACGTTTCCCACTCGCTGCTTCCAGACCCAGTGACTCTCTTAAAACGCGGGCCTGGTTTTACTTGCATCTATTTAAGACGCGAATCACTTCCAGAAGGACAAAACCCGCCTCCCGCGCCCGACGGGGCCCACACCCACTCCGCGCCGCGGCGGGATAAACCAGGCGGAGGACACAAGCCCGCTCGCGAGAGAACGCCACTCTCCCCCAGGGGAGAACAGCGCATGCTCCCTGCCCGGCCGCCAATAAGGGCGAGGCCGCTCGCTCTGGTATCGTCCGGAGCCAATCAGGGCGGCGAGCGTTGTGTGGCGGAAGTGCGGCCTCGGCGGATGCGCGGCGCCATGGCCGCCGGCTCTGCTGTGGTGTTGGCGCGCGCGCTGGAGGCGCTGGGTGAGGGGGCAGGGAGGGGACCCCCGTGTGCGAGCCGAGGGGGGGAGCCGGGGGCAGCGGGGCGAGCCGTTCCCGGTGGGTCCTGGCGAGGGCTTGTGGTGGGCCAGCGGTGGCCTTTTCGGGCTGTTCGCGGGACTGGGGGCTTCGCTGCCTGGGCGAGGCAGCGTAGCCTTAGGGAGGTCAGCGGTCCTGTGCTGCTGGGGCCGGAGGGCGGCCCTGGGCGTGCCCGGCTTCCCCGTAAGCTGAGGGACTTGGTGCGGGTACTGCTCCACAGCGTCGGGGGCGTTATTCGGGGCTGTCAAGCTGTGCGATTGCATAGACTCAGTCTGGGGCCTTATGGAGTCCCTCCTGTTAGACTGTACTTGGGATGCTGAGCAGGTTATGTTAATGCAATTCAGGACAAACTCCCTTAAAGCGTTGCTTTTAAAGTAAATGCGTGCGTGATGACCTAAGAGTTTTTCAGAGACAGATTAGATTTATTACCGTAACTCTTTAAGGATTTACTTCTGATCACTACTGCTTCTGTTTTTCAGATGTTGGTGGTGCAGCAGATAAGATTAATTTAATACCTCAAGACTTTTTTGCGGAACTGGTAAGTAGGGCAATAAATGGGATGTGGAAGGGCTTCTGGTGCTCTTTGATTCTAGGAAACCTTTTTGTTTGAGCTCTTCTGGCTTTTGTCTGTTGCAAAGGGAATCTTATGTATGTGGTATCTTAGATTTACATGACTCATAAAATGGACCAGTCCTGCTAAGAGCAATTGCTTTAAATTCATGTTTTTATCACAGAAGATTTTTAAAAATGTATTTTTGCCTTTCATCTAAACGAGATATTAAGCTAGCTTGTCTAGAAAACATTCAGCTTGTTTACTGTAGTGTGCACTTGAACAGGATGACTGTTCAGTTAGTACAAAAATGGTGTGTTAAGTAGGAATAGCTAGTGAGGTAGTAACTAAAAGTCTTGACTTGAGTTTATTTGCTTTTCTTGGATTTGATGTAATTTTAACATCAGTCATTCAATTACTTTATTATTCACTCTGCATTTAAAGCATCCTCCTGTTGTCCATTTTTGTCTTAACCTGTTTTCTTTTTTGTTATCTCCAAGTATTCAAATTAGCTTTGTCTTCTATATTAAACTATGCATTAAGAATGTTTTCAAACTTACTTTCTTTACAGTGTGAACAAATAATTCAACATTTGAACAATAAGATCCCAGGTATAAATGTAGCTGAACTGTGTCAGGTGAGTTTGGATACTAGCACTTATAAGCAAGTATATTAGCTGTATATGCTGTAAAGGATAGATTTCTCAAGTCAATTTTTTGTGTGTAGACATATAGCCAAAGAGGTTTATATTAATACATAAGTTACTATTATTTGTAATTGTTTGAACATTCTGTTTCTAGAGAATTCAAACATCTGGGATTGAGATTAATGTCGGTGACCTGGCAAAAATAACTAACATTGTTTCCTTTCTATTTAGGTAAGCACAAAATAATTTACTTTGCCTCATGTCTTTTTTCCCTCCACCCCAACTTAATAGTGGTATTAAAAAGTGACATCAAATGTGGGTATAAAATGAACTGATTTGGGAAAAGGGCAAAAGTTTGTAACTCCCAGTACACAAAAATAACTTCTGGGCTTAGTTTATGTTCTTAAAAAATGTATAGTTACTTAATATATAGTCTCACTTTTTGTAATTTAAAAAAAAAATAATAAAGAGAGGAAATTGTTCTAAGATCCTGTCTGCAAGCTTTAGAACTACTGGCAAAATAAAAGGGGAAGTTAAGATCAGTTCTAAAGCTAAGTCAGCTATGCCTTTGCCTGGAAGAAGTGTGTTCTAAAAACTTCTCATTTCTTAGAGATTAGAAACCAGCATTTGTGCCTGTTTGAAGGGCACACAGTTTTATAATGCTGAACTCTACTGTGATAAAGGTAGAGTTTTTAGGTAGTATTTTTAGCTGTTGTTTTGCTGTAAGTTTTTCTGTTTTCAGAAAGATAAAATTTTCAAGATCTCGCTTGTTCTTTTAATATATAGTATCTAAACATTTTATGTAACATTAATATGACTGAAGAAAATACACTAGTAGAAATTTAACATAGTACTTTTTCCTCTGTAAAATACAAAGCCTTAAATTATATTAAACCATGCTACTTGGAGGACCAACTCTTTTTCTCTTTTATTAATGTTTCTTTAAGAGGAGTAGATCTGCATGAACAAACCTTGAGTAGGAATTTTTTTTTACCTGTTTCTGTAGAGGAAATCAAGTGGCAATTTTCCTTTAGACTTGCTGCCTTTTCATTTGAGGGTTTATTGTGTCATTTGGCTCCTGTTAGTACCAATTATACCATTACCTAGAGGTCCTTACTTGCCTTTTGGTGATACTTAAATTACCTCTCCTAAATGTTTAATTAAACTGCCTTGTTTCTAAAGTAGTAATATTGTTTAACTGCTCTATGCACACATCTTTCACTGAATTATGCCTTTTTTCAGTTGCAACAGCACTTGGAGGCTGTGATTATTTTTGTTTTAATGTTGCGTGTTGTGCAAGCCTAGCAAAGCTTGGTCTCTGCATATTAAGACACATTAAAAGTCAAGTCATGTTGTTGTTTGCATGTCGATACAAAAGATTAGTAAAATATTCTGAAAAAAAAATCACAAGCTGCCTAATTATTGTAAAGTGCATAGACACATAAAGCATAAATAAAAAAATTGCCTATTTGGGATGAAGTGAGAAATTTTATTAAATTCTTGGAGAATGAAATTGATGTGGTGTTCCTTGGCTATACTTATAGCACAGCAGCCAGAAACAATCTCTCTACAGAAGAACTCGTCGCCACCTTGGGCAACGCAGTCAGCGCGCTGCCAAAACATGCAGTTCAAGTTATTCGTCATGTATGGAATGAGCAGGCCGAATCCATTAGTGTGTCAGAAGATGCAAGAAATACGGCCACAGTGGGGCAGGTAACAAAATGACAAAGTGCAGCTGAGCTTTGAGCTAACTACTAACTTCTCAGAAATGTCAGCGCTTCATTGTGCATGTTGTATTGTCAAGCACGTGGTGGTATCTTGACTGTTGAAAGCTTTCCTATATGTATGTTGCCAAATGTCTACCCAGATAAAGAAGCATATACAATAAAGGTTGTCTAAATGCTGAACAGTTTTCTAACACTATTGTTTGGATGATAAAGGCACATTTCATACCTTTTTAAAAACTAGTGCTTCATAGGTTAATGGTTGGACTCGATGATCTTAAAGGTCTCTTCCAACCTAAACAATTCTATGATTCTGTGATTAGGGAAGGAGAGTGGCAGTCGTGTGGCAGACAATTGTATTAGCTGTTTATGTAAATCTGTTTTAAATGTAATTTGAATTGTTCTTTAGAGTTGATAACACCAGCACTTGATTGTTTTATTCTTCGTCTCCCTTAAGTTTAAACTTTTTTTTTAAGATACTTTCTGTCAATTTCCAGCATTCCTCTCTTCTCTTCTTTGAAAAAGTAACACAGAATGTATTTGCATTTTAAGATCTTTTTTCCTAACAACATTTTAAAAGAGTATGGAATTAGGGAAAAGAAAAAAAAAAAAAAAATCTTTGTCTGAGGCTTGACAGTAAGCTTCTAAAGGCTCTTTTCACTTTTTTTATTCAACAGTTCTGCCTGTCATAAAAGGCTAAAAATGATAACTTACCTGTCTGAAATGTATTTATGATGTACTTTGATTTATCTAAAATAGTTAATGAAATGCCTTATTTTTTCATTATTGTTGTTAAAAAATTTTTATGCACTGTCTTTTTCTCATGTTTCCACTTGATCTAAAAAAAAACTTTAGACTGTACTTGACTATTGAGAGTACTTGAATAAGGAAAACAGATTAAGTGAAGTAACTTACCGAATTGCTTATTTCTTCACTATTAAAAGGAAGGGCAGATGATTTTGTATTCGCAATAATACCTGAATGTGCGTGTTTGTTTCCCATTTGGATATGAGCTCTAGATGTCCTATATTGTCTGTAAAACATCCATCCAAAGAATAGCAATGGTAGGCTAGGTCTCTCTCCTTAACACTGTTTCCAATGATTTTCTTCTTTGTAGTTTGTAGATATAAAATGGAAACTGGGAGTTGCGATGAGCTCTGACACTTGCAGGTCTCTGAAGTATCCTTACGTTACAGTGACGCTAAAAGTGGCAGACCCTTCAGGACAAATAACAGACAAATCTTTTGAAATGACGATCCCACAGTTCAAGGTCTGTAATCAGTGTTACTTGATTCAGTCTCAAAAACAACAGTGACATTGTTGCGAAGGAGCAACTGTATACCTTGATGCATATGTTTGTGTTGTTTGTTTACTCATATAGTCGTTCAAAGATGAAGCATTAAATAATTATTTAAAACACTGAAGCTAAATACTTGTTTCATAGCATTTAGTTCTACATCACTTATCAGAAAATGTTAATTTAGCAGTAATTAATCTGTTCTCTTACAAACAAGCTAACAACTCAAGACATAAAGACTTTTAGATCTTTCTTGTCAGCTGTCACTCTGCCTTACTAAAAACAGATGGAATATTCTAGATCTATGGAACTGTTCCCCAGCCTCAATCTAAAACTTGGGTTAAGCCTAACATTTCCTAATGATTAAGAATGGAGGTCAGTCTGCTTGGTCGCTACTGGCTCTTAATTGCTATGCCTTCATCTATAAACATATGTAACTTTGTTTAATTTGGCATAAATGTGGCACTTCTGTTGTCATTCCTGTTTAAAGGGCGAATACATCACTTAGAATATCGTACAAGCTTACAAATAAATAAATCCTTGGAGCTGGACCTGCAGGAATTTGAGAAGGATATTCTGAATCCTTAGGTGTTGTGAAATGTTGTATTCATTCTGGTTGAACCCTATTTAATAATTCGCTGTTCAGCTACTATAAGAAATGGATGCTATACTTGAGAAGCCTGGATTTTTTCAGCTGGTAATAGAAACATTTGCGTGCGAAGGTGTTTTGGTGGGTTTTTTGTTGTGGTGTAAGAGCTATTTTGTATTTTTCTTTCGTAGCATCTTCTCCTATTAATAGGCAAACCCATGCAAATAAAGCATCACCTGTGTATATTTAATAGTGGATGTGCCCAAATGCCAACCAGCCCACAGAAAGAAAAGCAGAAACTTTCAGTTCAAGCTGCAAATTGTAACTGGAGGAAAGAGGGAATGTGAGAAACGTGGATTGTGATTTTTGTCTAACATGCTAGTTTGAACTACAGTTTGAGCTTTTCTTCAGGCAACTGAAATTTATCTTAACTCTTGCTTTTTAGAACTTCTTCAGACAGTTCAAGGAAATGGCAGCTGTTCTTGAAACAGTTTGAAGACAACTTTTTTTTATTTACACTGAAATTTCGGACAGACTTAGATCAAGTAAACTTTCCGTTCTGCACAGGGAATAAAGTGCCATTGTTCAGCAAGGTATGTATCCTTGTCTTTTCGACAGGTATTTTGTCAGCATCATCCTTGCATTGCTGTGAAGATTTGTTTGCTTTTGAATACTTGAAGCCAACTCTGCAGTGTTTGAGAAAATGTGTTCAGCTTTGTTCATCCTGGTAGACAAAAGATCAGGATATGAATGGAGAAGCATCACTGTAGACTTTCAAATATCTAAGAGAAAAGAAGAAACTACATGTAAGAAACGACACATTTAACTCTGGAGTGCAGAAAGACCTGGAAATGTTGACTGGGAAGATACTGAGAGAAGTGTAAATCCCATGTTAACATGTCTGTAAAATTGAGATGTGCTTGGACTCAACAGTAATGTTAAGTATAAGGAGTACATGAAGTTATACATAACAAGCATACAGTTATTCTTGAAGAATAGCAATGTTAAGAAGTTAGTTAGTTGCAGGTATTTGCAGACCTGGCTTCCAGTCTTCTTTTAATAACTGGAAAATGTACTTGTCCTAACAGCTTGTTTATTTCAAATACTTATTTCCCACCACCTAGGCTTATAAAAGAACAAGTTAATGCATTAAGCTTTTCTGGAGACCCAAAATTTATTCTCTGAAATGAAGCCAAGGGGTTAATTTTAAATAAAGATAGAAAGGTGAATTTAATTCAGAAGCATTTTAATATATTTTTGCCTTTGCATTTAATCCAACTCTAATCTGTGGCACTCTGCTTGATGTTTTGATTAGCAGTCTGCTTTCTAATTAAATGAGAATATTGATGTAGCTGCCTCGGTCCAAGCTCTGAACTAGAAAAGTCAAGAGGAAACTTGAAAACTCAGGCTAGAGTGTTAGCCAAGCACATCAGAGAAAGGACCACACTAAAAGTCAGCAAGATTTCTTTGCTGCTTGTATTGTGTGTTGCACCGCTCTCAGAGAAATGTCCTAACCAGCAAGATTTTGACTTTGATTCTGAAGCATGGGAGCATTTCCATAGGGGGAGTGATAAATCCAGTGTGCTTGCATGCTCTCTTTTTTTTGTTTGTTTTTGTTTTTTCTTGAGTATTCCATAAACAAAACACAAATTGCAAATATAGTGGGATGTAATAAAAACAATACTGTTGCATTTCAAGATGTGCTAGTGATATAGTAGAGCAAGTAAATCTGAAGAGAGACAATTCATACTTACAAGCAGACTGAAGTTTATGCTGCAACTTCAGAATGGTAGAGACTTGAGAACCAGTTTTGCTGGGACAGATCCTCAAGTGATTTCAGGCCCCCTTAAGTGAGAACGTTTACCTTTCTAACCCACTTACATTTTTTTATTAACTTTTTTAGAAGCTGGCTGAAAGTCATTGATACCAATTATGTCTGCCTTTTTGTGTCATGAAAATAAACTGCAGCACATTGTGCGTGCTGCATACTGCAATCCTTTCAATAAAGAGAGATACACCCTCATTATTTGGGCATTATGCATGGTGCATAAAAACAGTACTTGGAGTTGCTTAGAAGCCCAAATAAGCGAAGTAGTGTTGGCTTTAATAAAAGATAGAAGAAGTTTTGCGCCATGCCTATTGATCTGGATGATACTTCCTTTGTGCTGCTGAAGTTTGAGGTGTTTGTGGCTGGGGAGAGCAGATTGCTCTTTTCTGGGACCCTCTCAATGGAATGTCACAAAATGGTCTTGGGAACAGAATTCCCGTGTGCCTTTTCCCTTGTCTGTCTGCAAGGGCTTGGGGTTGAACATAATGCAAAAAATCCTCTCTGTGTGTGGAAAAGTGATGTAAGCAGCTGATTATTTGTTTTTCAATTTGCAGAAGTTGGAGTGTAAGGCTGCTATAACTGGAAAACATTGTCATGCTTTGGTCTAGTGAATTAATTGGTTTACATCGATGCAAGAGTTCCAGAAAAAAAAATAGTTTTTTATTATTTAGTTAAGCTGGAGCCTTACAAATACTTCCCACCTGTTCTAATGCACTTAGGTTCTTCATATAGCTGGAAATATTTGTGCCTTCAGTGGAACTGGATGGAAAAGATGATTTCATTAATCATGTCTTCTAGAAACAACAATTTAGTAGATGCTGGAAGGCACTGAGGAAGCTTTCAGCTACCATTTTTGCTTGGTCCATCACCAAGAGGAGAAAGTTGGCAGTCTTTGAAAAGTCTAACTTAAATTTTGTCAAGTCAAATATTCTAGAAATATTAATGAATATTTTTGAAATGTCCCTGAACTCCAACATAGAATAGTCACATGTTGTAACTCTGGCTGGAAGATGCCTGGACATGTGTGCTATACCAGTTTACTGTCTGAGAATTTTCAGAGCTGTTTATGGATATCTAGGAGATGTGATTAAAAGTTGGCTATGTACTCAAGCTTCTGAGATTTGTCCTGATTGCTATCAGTAGGAATTCCTATACTGAGTAATGGAAGAATTAAGTACTTTATTAAAAAAAAAAAAAAAACACCAACTAAAAACTTAGCAGTTTGCAGGGTAGCAATATTAACATGTTCAAACAAGCTCTGGAATTGTTTGTCTATATGTGCAGAAACCAGATCTTCTCAAAGAGAATCAGGAATCCTTGTGTGTTCCTAATTCTACTTGTTGATTGATATGACATTGTATAACATGAATATTTTTGTAAGTCCACGAACAGTCATTAAACATATAGGTTAACAAAGATAAAGATGGTCTGTATTTTGTTGTAGGTCTACTGCATGAAAGTCTGTCCCATAAACACTATAATAGGTAAAGTTCAGGACTAGACTATGACTAAACTTCTTTCCTCATTAAATTAGGATGAAGTTTGGACATATGCAGTCTTCATCTGAGATGGAGTACGAAGGAGCTGAGGGATAACTGCAGGCTGCAAGGAATATTTGTATCAATTACTTCCCGTTAGACAAAATGTATTGAACTGGGAAAAGAGAAGGCATATGAGATTAATGACACTTTGCAGGAAACTGCATTCAAGTGGTTTCTTTCCTTAAGTGTATTTAGGAGACAAGTAAACAATTTTTCTTTTCAACATTTGCCTGGAACAGAGCAAGAGGAAGGAAGAGAGGAGAAAAGGGTCTTAAACAGTAAAAAAAAAGTAAGGGAGGGAATAATGAAGGAATCTGCTGGCAATGACTGACTGTCATCTCTATCACGAGATAGAGATGCATTAGTTTCAAACACACTAGCTCACTTGCAGAAAGCTATTTTGTAGAAAAATGGAGAAGGGTCCACAGAAAGAGTGCATAAATGGCTGTAGTCATGTCTGTGCACTAGTGTGTTCTATATTTAGCTTCTGCACGCTTTGGCCTAGTCATGGCCAAAGTAAAAGCATGTCTCTGTTCCTGCTTCCACAAAATTGTACTGCCTTTCTTTAACCACATTTTAAAGGTATGTTACCTTATTGTTCACTGTGAGCCCATCCCCCTTTATTTTTTACCTTCCTGTTTTTAAGACTGTGCACTCTGTTTGAACACCTGAAGATACCTTAGCTCGGACCAATTAAAAACAGAGGTAGAGAGATGATAAATTGGGGGAGAGAGGAAGAATGTTGTTTCTTCTTCCTGCTTGCCCTCTTCCCTATCGTATTTGAATGTTTTATTACCCTCTTAACTGCGGGTATAATGAGAAGGTAATTTCCACTCCTTTGCAGGGGCATGCAGAGTTGTGTTTAGCCCTTGCGTGTACTAGAATAACACACAAAAGTGCCTGAGTCATTTAATCTACCTGCAGCAAAAAATGCTCTATGTCTGAAGAACCTTTGCAACAGAGGGGGGAGGGACTTAAAATTCAGCAGCCTCTCTCCTATGTAGTACCCTGTGGTTGATCATGGTAGTGCTCATTTCCCAGGTAGAGTTTTAGTAAACGTTACATGACTGTTGGTTGGGCTGCTAGCGTACGGGGCATTTGCTCGGTTAGGAAGATGGATCTGTGCAGGTCAGTACGTGACACAATGAGTGCCTTGACCTGGGCTGAGCTTGCATGGTATGCTGCTACAGTCCTCCCTGAGGCTCGGTCACCTCATAAACAACTGGATTTGCTTGTCATCCTGCACTTTTGGCCAATGTTGCCTTTACTTTTGCTTCTACCATACTGCACTGTCTATACATACTCATCCAGTTCCACTCTTGGTGCTTGAGTGCATGAGGAAGCATGCATGTTAGAGGGATGATGCTCAGCACTCCTCATCCCTGGTCCTGGATGCTTTGAAAGACATTCCCGACTCTTGTTTCCGAGGCTTTTCTGTTGGAAGGTGGAGAAATGACCTGCCATTTGAACTGAGTTACTGGGATATGTCTGTTAATTATTTATGACTTTGTGTCATTGAGAAAGTAAGGAAGCAAGGATTGCTGATCTTCTCCGTGAAGGCTAATTTTAGTGTTTCTGGGTTTCCTCTTCCCTGTACTGCGTTTTCCTCCTATGGCTAATTACGGTCTAGCTGCCCGAACTTGAGAACCATTTCTGTTCAGTATGTGTAGGTGCCATAGTTTCCAAATACTCTGTTAGTGTTTACATTACAAATATTGTTACATTTATAAATTGCAAATTTCAGTGTCAGTTTTGTACTTCACATAGTGAGCTTTGGAATAGTAAGCTCTAACATGCATATTAAAAAAAGAAGGAAAATGCTATTATTTCATACAATAAATTTCTGTGCTGTATAGTATTTTAAGAGGAATTTGACATAGCATTGGTCACCAGGTGGCACTGCTACATACTGTCTTGATACACAGCAATCCGCTGAGAGCATGTCTGACAATGGGATAAGGACTTCTGGTTTTCTCCCCTGTGCAGCTTGTATCTGGAACTGTACGCATTCATGTCACCATAACTTCCATCCTACTTCTTACATTGTAGGGAAATACTCTAAAGTCTGTGTTAGTTATTAAAAAGATGAGTGTAAAGATTTCCAGTGATATAAACAACATTCAGCATTTTAATGATAACAGAATATATACCATACGTTGTCTATTTGCAGTAGCTTAAAACAGTAATTTAATTATACTAACATTTCTGCATTACGACTTGCTCTTTAAATGGTATCATGTTACATTTCTATTGGGGCCTATTCTCATTTTATGGTTTTTTCCCTGTTTATACATCTCAAATAGATTTTTCTAGATCTGTATCTTGTTCATAGAATAAGCATTTGCATTTCTCTATCCAAGATCTTCATGCAGTTTAACCACTTTAAAATCCTTACTCTGTATTTTGTTATGCAGCCTAGTGTCTTTATGCCACACTTAAGAATGCACTTCTCTGCCACTTAAAGTGGCCTTGTTGCTTAATTCCCCTGTGAATTACCTCTGAATCTGAAAAATAATGTTCTTAGTACTACTGAAGCTGCAAAGAATTTTTTTGTTCCCCATTAATGAGGCCAGAATGTCATCGCTACTGTGTCTTTAGGCAGGTTACAGGTGTTTTTTAAAAAAAATACTCATCTGAGAGCTTCGCCAAATCAAAGCAAGACAGGCTTCCTTCCCAGTGATGCTTCTGAACTGGCAAGTACTGGATGCTGCAACCACGCATGAAGCTTGAGAGGGGTGTTAAAGTTTGTATTTTAAATGAGTAAAGGAATGTAAGTGCGTGTCTTGCATGAATCACCCGTGTGCTGTGCAATGCTGCTTCTCACAGTTGGGAACGTGGGAAGACGAGAGATGCTCAGCAGTCGACAGAGTCAAGACAACAGATGTTGATTTACCTAGGAGAGAGTCAAGGACGATGAGAAAGAGGATTAAGGGGTTCCCATCTGTTCCTTTTTTTTGGCAGCCACGCTGGCACCATTCTCGGTATTGTGTTGGGACTACAAGCGCCCTGTTGTTCATGGTAAGCTACTCCTTCTCTTACCAGACATACAGTACTGAGTTGTGAAGTTGCAGTAACATTTTAATAGAGATACACTGTTGAAGTCTGAATGGTATTTGCATTTTCCTCTTGAACATATAATTTATGACCTTTGAAGCTGAAGTACTCTTGCCTTCTAAAGCATCTCTATTCCGTATTATTTCTGCACTCTACTACAGATCTGCTAACCTTTCTAGCCTGTGGTTCATCCTTTGTAATAATATATTTGTGGAATAATACCAAGATGTTCCTTTTAACTTTGGCAATGACAAGAAATCCTGTCTTAGTTTCCATTTGTGGAGAGCTGGAGGGGACCAGGATCCCTTCCAAATCACAAAACGAGGTAGAGGTAATGGGCACTGTCAGGGAGAGAAGTAGACTCCAGCAGCTGCGGTATTCTTTTCTTCCTCATATTTTTCTCTTCTTTTTATGTTACTGCAGTGGTGGGGGAATAGTAGGGAAGTAAATGTCTCCTTTATATAAAAGCAGAAATAATTGGGAATGTGGAAGTTTTTGTTGCAGAAGTTGCTTTGTCTCCTGCAATAACTAGCTTTGCAACTGGCCTGAGCTGCTAACAGCCACCAAACTCTGTATTACCTCAACAACGGGGATTTTAGTAACATGATCTGAGACCCTTTTTTTTTGGGGGGGGGGGAACCTTAAAAAAAAAAAAAAAAACAAAATAAAAAAAATCACCAAATTGCAAATGTTCCCACCTGGAAAGATGCTATGATCACATGTAAGCACGCAGCACTCAAGATTAAAACTCAGTTTTAAACAAAAAGTATTGTTGTTCTTCACTGGATTCAAAGTCTGCCGTGCCAGAAAGTTTCATAGGATGACTGTTACATGAAAAAATGACAACAATAAGAATCTGTTCCGCAATCAAATGCTTCTTTGAAGAGAAATACAATAATTCAATGCATTGTCTCTCTTAATCAGTGCTACGTTAAATTGAATAATGATACACTGAACACAGACATAAAATGTGGTGCGTCACCTTAAGTTCTAGAGGTGTTTATGAAATTTCTAGCTAGGGATTATTCTCTTACGGACTTTGTTCATTCCAGTTCCCCTAAATCTGTTTGGGAGCGGTTCTTATTGGCAGAACAAAATCTAATCTGTCATTACGATCAAAAAAGATTAGTGCCATTTGAGAAGGAAAAAAAAAAAAAACAAACCACCCAACCCCCATCAGATTAATTTTTCATCATTTTTACTGTGTACAAATTGCACTAAGTGTCTCCTGCTATTGACGTGTCTCCACAAGACTGATATGTCTTATTCAAACCTTTGGCATTACATTTTAAACTACAATAAACTCTATACATCCTGCAAAATATACAATTTTCATTATTTCTAGCGATGTTTTTACACACTTAATAGAGAAGGCACCAGAGTTTCTCTAGCATCTGAAGTTTAAAGCCTTGGTAATATGCCCAGTCTACTGAATTTACTTCCTAATACTTCAATTATATTTCCAAAAGTTAATTCATTAGAGTCTTCAAATAAGACTGGGTAGTTTAATGAATAAAATGTTTTCTGAAGTAAAAATGTCTGTATCTCGGACCTTACTTAGGTGATCTGAGAGTAAAATAAAATTTGGCTAGTTAAAAATAATGCCAGTATGGTAGCGGACCTTGAAATCCCAGAGAGTTAAGTGACAGCATTCTTAGAAAAGCAATAGGATGAGAAGCAATTCCAGCTACAGGGCATATTACCGAGATAAAGTACTCTAGTCCAAGGTGATTGAAGTTACGCATAAATTTATGGGATTGTAAAGTCAAGTCTACAGCTCCTCTAATAAGTTAATATTTTTTCTGCAATTAAAATTGTGGCTAGAAAGCTTAAGGGGATGGATAATTACTAGCAATTAACAGTCTGATCATGTGAGATGCTGAGGTCTCTCCACTCCTGAAGAAATTACTGAGAACGGTGGTTGCTTACCATTTTGCAGGTTTAAATCCTTTAACACTGAAGATGAAGTGATGATCCAGATATGACACATGAAATGGTTGCTGTGGTGCCATGTGCAGAAACAGTATACGTTATCAAGGTATTGTCTTAATGAACAAAACATACTTCCTTTAATAAACAGAAGGAAAATATACATCAGCATTTTATTTGGAAAAAATAATCTTTTCATGTAGTACTCCGTTGACGAGCACGTCGAATCCAAAATGTTTAGAGGCATTTACTTACGTTTAGTTGATGGCATCCATGTTTGGTCACTTCAGTAATATACCTTATTTTAAGAGATTTCGCATCTAACGTCTATTTAGTCAACAGAAATCAATGGCGGGTTATCAACAATTTAAAAAAGACTGATGGGGTATCTGGTCAGTTTTATTTGACTAACTGAACATGCATTTGCAGCACATGATGCTGCAATTATTGAGCAATTATTATCTACTTGAGATCTTTCAATATAGTTTTTACTTTGAATTTTACAATTTGTTTCAAGAAGCTTGGCCAATAACAACAATTAAAAAAAGGATTTTTAAAAAAAATTGTGGCCTCTCATCAGAGGCTTTGTCTGTCATGTCTCTGCATGGGTGCTGCATTTATACTTACTTCCATTTGTCATGGCCTGGAGTGAAACTGCTCTTGCATCAACAACAGACATGTATTTTCAAAGCTCTGTGGATAAGGGCTATGGTAAGTTGCTTTCTTCTCTATCCCAAAGTTTCTGATTCCCATTAACTGAGCTATAAGGATTATATAGTTCAGGCTAATTCCTAACTATATTGTGCAAAGAATTAGAGGATGATGCTTTTGTTACCATTATAGTTTTAAACACTAGGGGAGAAATTACATGAGGAGCACGTCAGAGGTCATGGGCAAAGGAATACTGTGGTTAGGATGAGAGAAGTTAGGTAGTTAACCTTAAAGGTGCATGAAATCTTACAACTGAAAGGAAATGAGAAAAAGGGACCAACTTCAAGAAGAAAAGTTATGTAACTAAAGGACTGAGTTTCTAATAAAACACTATTAATGAGATGGGGGATAAAAAGTGGTAGGCAGATTAAAGGATAAAGAAATGATGAAGTAAATGGATAAAGGTAATGGACAGCTGAGAGGGATTACTATGAAGAATCGATTCAGAGACATAAAAAGCTGAAGCAAGAAGAAAGCATGAAAACTTTGGATTAATATCTGAGAATTTGATTTTGAAGGTAGTTAAAATATTAGTGGTAGAGTTTATATAGATTCATTTCGTCTTAAAAGGGATTTGTATAAAGAATTCAGTAATAAAAATTAATTAGGTCAAAATAACCAGATCTCATATCATATTAAACAAATCACCCAACTGAAGGAGAAGCCAAACAGCTTTACGTAACTGGCACAATGGTGACAATTTAAGAATTACAGATTCATTTTCCACATTTTGTTCCTTGCAGTTCTACCTGATAAAGTAATTTGTAAAAACTGAAGTGCGTCCTTAGCAGCTGAAAACCTAGCTTTGTAGCATCTTCAAGCAAAGGCTTCTTGTTCCATTTGAACAATGCGAGAATGTCAATGGACCTGTGATTGCTTAAAAGAATTTCAGCCTTTTTTTCTGTTTTTTTTTAATGTATTCACATGATTGTCTTCATGTTTCCTGATTATTATTACTATTTGTATCGCCACAGCACCTAAAAGCCTAGGTGGTTGTCTGCAACCTGGTTTTGGTAGGTCGTATACAAATACAATACACAGGGATCTAATTAATAGTCTTGGAGATGGTGTTTGTAAGCAGCTGCAGCAATTCAGTATGTTGCAGCCTCCCCCTTAGGCTGCTTTGTAAAGAGCCATTTCATGATGATCCCATCTAAAATCATTGCAACTGAATGTATGAGGGGGTTTTGCCGCTGCTTTAGTGCAAGCCCAGCGTTCCGTTCACTTCCCTGGTAGTTTAAATCAGTCTTTGCGCTCAAGTGACTGAATTGCAGCTTCACGCTCCGGATGAATCATCTAACCAACAGTTCCCAAAAGGAGCAAGTATTCTTGCTGCCCTCTTCACCCCCCGAGCAGCTATTCCCGCTTCCGTTGTGCCAACAGCAGTGTCTGTACGAGCGCTGTCACTTAAATTAGAGGCGGCTCATGGAACTGGACTGGCAGAAAACGAGCAGTTCACCGTGGCATTAAACCAGTGCCAGCGCCATGGGTCGTCTTCCAGGTGCGCTGTGAGAGGAACCCAGCGGCTCCCAAACTGTCATCCCCCAGTGCTGGAGCAGAAAATCTCAAGTAACATTCTCAGCTAAAGGCTTAATGCCAACTGTGCAGACTGAGGGATAACAGGTTTTTTAGCTTTGTGATCAAAAAAATTTGGCCATTATCATTCTACCTACCTCACTTGTAAAATCTACTGTACAACACCACAGTTGGGATGTTAAGGTGTGTGAAAATGGTCAGCTTGGGAGAGCAATTCCATTCTAGCTTTAGCTTGTACCATTTTAGCAAATATTAAAGCTGGTGTCCAGCCTACGTAAGACTTTTTGCATTAGCTGCCCTGTTGTAAGAATAACTCAATTTAGGATGCTGTGGGAGGAGGTAATACTTGAGGTCTTTCCAAGTCAAAACGTTAAAACTGAAAATTACAGCTGATAAACCAAAATGCATAAACCGCATGATTGAACTGGGAAAAAGAAGAGCAAAGTACTTTGCTCAGGAAACGAGCATAATTGCTTGTAACGCTATTAAAATATTGCTAACGCGACGGTTTTTGTGTCAGTGCAGACTGTTGTGGGTTGTGACCTGCTGTGCTGCATGACCCCTCTCTGCCCAAATAATCTAGCACGCAGCCTCAAATTACACAGAGTAGCTCTTCAGATCAAGCTACAGATTTATTTTTTCTGGACAGGGTTAAAACGGTTCCCCTAATAGCATGTTACCGGGAATTATCGCCGCTGTTGCTACAGATGTAAACACAAGGACGGTCCCTGCATTTGACAATTACAAAATGGATACGGATGCTGTATGCCTGGAAAAGCTTTGTCCAGCTACTTTCTCAGGTGGAGGAGACTAGTTACTAACATTTACAGTAGGTGGCGGATTTTACGTTGTCAAAAGAGATGTTATCGCGATAGCGAGGGAAAAAACCCACAACACCTAAAAGCTCTGGCAGGAAAAAGAAACCTAGAAAAAATATTTTAAAATCAGTCTTAATTAAACTCTGACTTGACAGTGACTCGACAGGGAGACACTGCTGTAAGGCAGCCGGGGGAGAAGCGGGCGGGGGGTGGCCCGGGCCCCCGCTGGCCCCAGCGCCCCTCCGGCTCCCCCACCATCAAAACCGACTCGGAAAAAGCTCCGGAGCTTTTGCAAACGGGGCGGGGGGCGGCCCCGGCGGCTTCCCCAGCTCCTTTCCTGCGCCGCTCGGCGACCTTCCTCCCCTTGCGGACCTCCTCCTCCTCCCTCCGCGGCCGGTCACGTTCCGCGGGGAGAGGCCAGCACCCCCCGGGAGCGGCGGGGACCGGCAGCACCTGGCGGAACGGGGCGCCGAGGAGAGGCCACGTTGTATTTTTGTTGGGAGCCCGGGGCGGTGCCGTCCCGCCCCTCGGCCGGGCCGCGGAGCCCGCTCGGGGCGTAGCTTCTCCGCTCCTCCCTGGGGCGTTAAGGAGGAGGAGGAGGAGGAGTGACTCGACCGTCCTTCCCCTCCCCGCGGGCTGACCCCGCGCGGGCAGGCAGGGAGGCGGCGCGGCTCCGGGGACGTGCCCGGCGGGATGCGCGTTTAGCGGCGGCCCCGGCCGAGCGCAGGCCCCGCCGGCTGCACCTGGCGCCGGGGGAAGTGGCCGCCGAGCGCCGCGCCCTCCGTCCGGCGACCCGCCATGGAGAAGCGAGGGGAGACCGAGCCGTTTTCCCACCCCCTGGCGCCGGAGCCCGAGCCCGAGCCGCAGCCGGCGCCGCCGGGGGAGAAGCGCTTCAGGCTGTGGTACGTGGGCTCGTCGTGCCTGGACAGGCGGACCACGCTGCCCATGCTGCCCTGGCTGATGGCTGAGATCCGCCGCCGCGGGCAGCGGCAGGAGCCCGGCGGCGCCCTGGGCAGCGGGGTGCCGGCCCGCGAGGTGCTGCTGCTGCTGGGCTCGCCCACGCTGCGCTGCGTGCCCGCCGGACCCGCCAGCCCCGGCCGCCCCGCCGGCCCCGGCCCCGGCCCCGGCCGCCCCGCCAGCCCCGCGCCCGCCGTCTTCATCTTCGAGCACAAGGCGCAGCACATCACCCGCTTCATCCACAACAGCCACGACCTCACCTACTTCGCCTACCTGATCAAGGCGCAGCCCGACAACCCCGACTCCCCCATGGCCTGCCACGTCTTCCGGGCCACCGACCCCAACCAGGCGAGTGGCGGCGGGGGCAGAGGGAGGGGGCGCTGCCCGGGATCCCCCCCCCCCCCCCGCTTTGCTTCTCTCCCCCCTCGCCTGACGGCACCCCAGGCGCTGCCCTCCGCAACCGCGGAGGAGGTCGGTGAGCTCGGACGGGGCAGGGCAGCGCTTGCGGGGCGCTGCGAGAGTAACCCCTCACACGCACCCACCCACCCACCCGCGGAGCGTGGGGAGCCAGCCTGGGGCCAGCCGTGCCCGCTGGGCTCTCCCCCGGGGGCAGCCGTCCGGGGCTGCACCTGCGCTGCGCCGCGCCGAGCTGCCCGGGAGGCTGCAGCGCCCTCGGGGTGCGCGGAAAGAAGGGGGAGGAGGCACATAATCCCGCGTGGCCGTGGGGTGCTGTGCCACCCCCTGCCCCGAGTGCATGCCACACCCGCCTGCCAGGCCGGGGGTACCAGCCTCTGCGAAACACGGGTGCGCGGGGAGGTGGAACCCCTTTCTGTCTGCCCGCTCCCTCTTCCGTGGGGCCGCCTCCTGTCCCACAACGGCTCGGTGGCAACCGCGCAATTTGCTCTGTGAGTAAATTGCAGAGTTTGTGTTCAACCGGCCTTACGGTGGCGCGAGCGTTGGAATCGAGTAGCCAGGATGGTGCTTTCGGGGCTCCGCAGACCCCCGGTGGTGTGGAAGCCATCGTTGGCGACCAGTGGGCTGTATTTTGCTCACAGGTCATGTTAAGGACACCTGGCCTTGCTCAGGCACACTCAGTAGTGCTACAAACAACGCTAGGTTTGGGTGGAGACATTGTTGATAAAGTGCCAACTGGAAAAAAAAAAAGGACCTAACAGTAAGACACTATTTTCCTGACTCTTTAACAGCCTTTGGCTCACGCATCAAATGTGCAGCAGACTTCTTTCTCCTCCCTCTTTAGAGTATGTGAGAGATGGTGGTTTGACAAGTAGGTTTGATCGTTGATTTAGCGTGGTGACAGCAAGAAAAAGGCCTTTCAATAACAATCCTTTGATTGAGTAGGTTAAGACACTTTCCCCTCAATTTTCACAGACATGTATGGAGGAAAAATGTGTGCAGTTAGAAATGCTGGATTTTACAGAAACCACTTAGACTTACTAGATCTACTGAACAGTTGCTTCGGTTTCTTTTGGGCTTGTTGTTGGTTGGTTGTTTGTTTTAAGTGAAGAGGGGAGGAAGTATTAAGAAAATGACTGAAAAGTTCTCAGTATATTCATTTTTACTTGAGCCAACGTACTGCCAGAGTTTATAACATGGGAGGGATTTAGATTGCACACATAGTTGTGGCTTGAGCCATCATCAAAGATAGGACAGGAGGTATCCCAAGTGGAGGTAACTACGCTTAACTTGTTGGCAACTTCTGCTACCGTTTCACTCTGCCAGGAGAGAGCACGCAGAAGGAGCATGAAATGGAGGGGATCACGTCTGGCAAGGGAGGAGCCAAAATGTCCTTTTAAGAGTCTGGCCATATGGACTGAAGGGAACCAAGGTTCCTGCCGTTGGCAGCAGATGCTGAATCAAATTTATTTCTGGGGTAGGTCTGCTCTGGAGTCATGACTTTGTAGACAACCACAACAGTGGATCCCCGTTACTCTTACTGTGTACGTTTACATTTGGGAGGCTGTTTCTGACTAAACCTTTTATCCATATGTCCTCCTTTCTTTCCTCGTGGAGGAAAATGTCCTTATGTGCGTGGACTTAAATCAAATTGATGCTATAGGTAGAGCCTTCCTATTTAAGGAAGTTATTAGTATGAACAAGTTCCCTTTTGTAAACTCCTAGGTTGTTCTGACAATACAGTCTAAATTTTATCTGGCAAGATTTTTTATAACCTTGTTATCATTAATAAAGAATAAGTCCCTCACACAAGGGTTACTCGGCACATGATTTCCAGACAAAGAACTACAATAAAGGTAGTAGATTCACAGCCAGCGATGTGATTCACAAGTGTTGAACAGGCAGGTTTTTTAAGGTATCAAAAGGAAAAGAAGAGGGATTTTTTTTTTTCCCCCTCCTGAGTTTTGTTACCAACTGTTGAGGCTTGGTTGGCTAAGTCTGTGCAGGTCTCTCGCTGTTGATCTGTGCTTAAGCCTAGTCCTGAGCAGATGAAATCGGGCTGCAGGTTGCTAGCTCTGAAAATCTTCTTTTGAAGCTCTTAATTGTTTGTTACAAAATAGATGCTGTTCTTGCACACTTTCAAGATCTTCAAGTATGTGCTTCTGTTTTCATATTGGTTACGTGAGCTTCATGGTGCATATTAGCTTAGAAAGTATTTTTCACAGCTGTTATTTTAAGACGACCTCATTTTCCATCTTAGGCCATAGTCACTTCCAGCCAGCATAAGCTGGCACCGCTACTGAGAGAAGTGATCCTGTCCTCTTCGAGCCTCAACCCCCCGTTCCTTCCTTGGCTTTGTCCTCATGGCAGCACAACTGTTTGTGCAGCCGCACGGCAAACCGGATCAGGGAATTGACTGGCGTTAAACTTGCTTTTCCCCCAGCTTTGCTGGATTAGTTCCAAACCGCTTCCCTGATTTGCTTTACTGTGCAACCCTAATACTATTTGTGTTGACACAGGTAGGTTGGAGGCACAAGGTAGCAACGAGTGGCCAAGCAGGGGAAGGGTGGGATAGCCTTTTCAGCAGTTATACGGGCTTCAGACTAGCTGAAGATGGCCGCAAAGCCATGGTGGTGTCCGTCTTGGCTGTATTAAGTTCAGCAGCACGCTAAGTCGCCCTGGAATGAAGGAAGGGTGCAGGAGATGTCGTGCGGTCTTTGAGTTAGAAGACGGCTAGCCGTAGTTTTTAATGGTGGATGTAAATTATGAAGGTGAGAGGATAACGATTGACTTCCAAGAGATTAGCGCTAGTGCGGTAATTCAAAAAGCAGTGTATTTAAGAATGAAAGTTTTGGCTTCAAGCCCGTTGTTTTGTCCACCAGCGGTATTGCACAGTGTCTAGAATGCACGTGCATTCACTGTGACCACGAGAGGGGCTGTTATTCTCAGAAAAAAGCAATACTTTTTGCCAGTCCTTGCAAATTTCTTCAGCAGATGACCAATAAAAAGCCAAGGCAATATGTGCTCTGATAACATCAGGTGGGAAGATAACATCTTTTAATGTTATTTGCCGTGACTGATGAAAAATGAGAGTGTGAAGCGGTAGGAAACACCTTTATGTTTTACTTGAAAGCCTGCAAATTGTAGCCAGAGCTGAAAAGTAGGAGCCAGTGGGTCGACTCCTGTTCTGAGTAGTACTTTGGCACAGTGTCAAACCCAGAGCTCAGCTGTCGGTATGAGGGTGGATGCTAAGACGCTTTTATTAGGGGATCTCTCTTTCTTTTGCCCTTTAATTACAAGGGGAGAGAAGACTTCTGGAGCCATCTGACTGGTGAGGATGGAACAGAAGTGTTTTGACCTTTTTTTTTTTCCCCCTCAGAATTATTACGGTGTTTGCCGCTCCTCATAGCTTTTCAAAGCAGCAGCCAGCTGAAGTGGATGAGGGCAGTTGTCTGTTTTTGTGCTGGCTAGTAGCTTCTGAATAGCAGCCAGAGATGTGTTAGTTTTGTATTGCTGTCATTTGAGAATTATCTAGGATGCACGGAGTCTGTAGAAGTCAGATGACAGCATTGTCTCATTTTATATTTGGCAGATTTTTTTCACAACCACAGGAACAGATTTTTTTTTTTTTTAACCCAAAAGTTAGAGTTTATAAATATAGCAGGCATACCCTTCTCCCAGCCACCAAGAAAAGCCTTTTTGATTAGTGTTTTCAAGCTCAATTTCAACACATTTTTACCGTGAAGTACTGATTTTATTCTGTAAATCAGATTTTAATTGTGTGAAATGAATCAATGCTGTTTGACAATTGCCTCGAGGTCCCTCTTCTCTGGGGGAGAGGCTTACGGTCTGATCTCTTTCTGCACTTTTTTTTTTAATTATTATACTGGTCTAGACTGTGCATTTTCTTCTTGAAACATGAATAAGCCTGTTTTGGGGGATTTTTTTTTTTTTTTTTTTTTTTTAACCTGAACTGGCATCCTAAATCTAATTATACTATAATTGATTCTTATTAGTGAAGAAGTTGTCTGCTCCAGTTAAGCAAGAACTTACTTGATGCGTTTTGTATTTCTTTTAGAAACCTTATAAGCAATGATCCAAATATATTGTTACGGGGTTTCAAAACTAACCCAAGCTGGCTGTGAAAGAAGAACGTTCTGGCGCGCAGACCTCGGTAGGGTTTAGCTCTTGTGGTATGATCTGTAGCGTTCCGCTGTAACCAGGCGTTCGGGGGACCAGGCTGTCTCAAGGCGAAGCAGAAATAATGGAGCGTTTTGCTGGCAAAGTAAAGCTGTGATAAGAACCGGAGAGGTAGAGGGCCAGAGACAAGAGCCGGAGGCAGCCTGCTCCTAACCCAGATCCCTGCTCTGTAATCGCTGCACAGGCTAAAAGTCAAAAACGTTTGTCTATTCCAAGAGTGTGTTAATTGTCTGTTAGATAATGTATTTCAGTGAAGCAAGGCCGTAAGACAGTTTACTCTAAAAAACAAAGCATCAGTACGAAGTCTCTCATTTTGGCTATTCGAAGGAGGCTTTTATGCTGTAATAATGTCACGTTCTGTACGACTTCTTATTGAAGAATGTAAGTTAGAAACGTTTGAAGAAGAAAGTTTGTGCACTTTTACATTCATATTTCTTTTGTGCTTTGATTTTTGTGTGATGTAGGAGCATGAGCTGAATGGCAGCAACGTCTTGGCGTATTAAGTACATATGTACAGCATTGTTGCAGTTCATATTAAAACGTTGCACAGGTTGAGTCACCTGTTAAGCTGTGTTTTTAATAGGTATAACAGACATGATAAAAAAAAATAAGCTCTGGGTTTTGAAGGAATCTGCAGGAAATGGGAGAGATGCACAGTTTGGTTGCTAGGTAGACTTGAGCGCAGTTTGATTGCAGAGGAAAGAGGTAACACTGTTTTCCATGAGAAAGATAGGTTGTCCCAGTTTTATCAAGAAAACAAGTCTTGGAGAGACCAAAAGAAAATTTTCTCTAAGTTTGTGTGGGTCAAAACTTCATTCATGGGGTGCGAAACTAAAAAGCGATGACTCAAAACAAAACGTGGATGCTGAAGGCTTGCAATGAATGCAGAATTGTTCGGTGAGCGGCCTCATTATCTCTAGCCTACATGGGCTATACAGCCGCAGATGAAAAGTCTTGCACTCCCTTTTTTGTCAGCTTTTTTGGGTTTTTTTGGGTGGTGCTTGGGGTTGTTTTTGTTGTTGTTGGTTGGGTGTTTTTTTTGTTGTTGATGGTGGGATTTTTTGGTTTCTTTTGTTTAAACAGGGTCTGACTTAAGATCTGCGAAGTGGAACTGAAAGTTGAGAGCTTGAGGTTTCATTTTTGTTTTCCTTAATGATAGATTTGGCACTTTTTTTCTGAAAATGAGATAGCTTTACAAACCTAAAATGAGAAGCAATCTTTAAGTTCCAGTTTTGAGCATCTTGTCCATAATAATTTTCTGCCACGTCCCAAACAGAGGAAATAATAAAAACATTAAAATTGTTAACTGTTTCTAAAGGGTGATATGTAGCTGCCTTATTCTTGATTAGTGTTTGGGAGAGGAAAGACAGAATGGTTTTAAATACTCTTATCTGCTGTGTTTGTGGAAAGAATTCATTCATTTTTCCTTGTGCAGTTCCTGAAACCCACCTCATTATTTGGGGAGTAGAAGCGACATTACGGAGGATTGTATTTTCAGAAAGGCAAAATAAGATATAGAATGATAAATATATGAAATGATGTAAGCTCACCAAGAGTGGCTTAGGCTGTCTCCAGTGACCAGATACTAAGGCTATTTTATTTAAAGAAAGGAGCTTGTATGCATCTGTGCACACCAAGTCAAAGCTCCTCTTCTGTTTCTACCTTTTTTTTGTCCTGTTTTTCAAACGTAGAGACAGTTCCTTTTAAAAATAATTACATAGAAAACTGATTTCCAAAAGGTTTGGCTAGCTTATGTATGTCTTGGCAACAGGGAGAGTCTGATTTTTAGGGATGGTAAAAATCTCAGACTGAAATGCTTGAAGGTAGTGTTTATAAAAGTGAATGCTAAAAAAGATTCCATTTCTAAACAGTCATTGCAGAATAGTAGTGTGACTGACTCCTACCAATCTCTACTCTTTGCTAGAGTTCGGTGTAGCATTTGATGTGCACAGCTCACCCTTCCTTGCATCTCTTCCATCCATCTTCCCCGTTTCCCTGGAACTCCCTGACCATCTTGAGTTTCTCTGAGGTGAAGTGGTGAACACCGCGATGAATTTTGGGGGCTGATCGTGGAGATTGCTGTCTAGGCTGTAGGTCATGCAGAATTTTCAGCAGCATTGGCATAGTCCCCTCATGGCACCAGCTGTCCTCTGCCACCTGGTTTTGTTTCCTTTGTGGTTTCAGATACTATTTAAAGTTCAGAGACAAGGAAAAAAAAGAATTTATTTCCGTGTGGCTTTTATAATTTGTCCCGTATGTGAACTGTGGCATCATCTACCTTCATGTTCTGCACTGTTCTCAGGCACCTTTAGAGACCACAAGGAGATGACTGGGTAAAAAGTGGAAGTCTTGCGTAGGTCATTAACCAATGCGGTGTTTGAGGGCAGCTGGAAAGCAAACTCCAGGCAGCAAACTGACTTAATTCATAAACAGAATCTGTGTTTTTCTGTTCTGTATAGACCGTAATTTAATAGCTATCACCTTATGTTCTGACACAAATGGGTACAAGACGACCATATGCAATAATGTGGGTTCCAAAATAAATTACAGCATCACTAATGGAGGATAGTGTATGATCTTGTCACGAACAACTAAATCTGCCCTGAAGAGGTCTTCAAAGTGCAAAAAGGCGATGCAGAATATCAGAGCGGGGCTGAAGGTGCGAAGTGTGGAAGTCATTACCCCAGGGGTGCGTGAAGTATGTGACCTCCCATTTATGTGATCTGTTTTGGGTACCAGAGAACATGCATCAGTTTTGAATATGCATGTTTTCATCCATGAACATGTGTGAGTTTGTTTTTCCCTTTCCAGGTGTATTAATTAGGTGACGACTGGTAGATCAGTGAGGTGGGCAAAATAAACGTGCTTGGTGGTCCTGTAGATCTGGGAGTACTCTGATAATTCAGTCTTCTTCTCGGCATTGGTCAGAGGTAACCCTGTTTGTGCTGTAGGGGATTAGCTCTAGTAGTATATTTAGGACTACAGGGAAAAGGACATAAAAAAACCACCCAAACAAACAAGCAAACAGAAACACGAACGTTTGCCCCAAAGGGCTCATTGTAGTCCATATAAGAGTCTTAATTTTTATATTTTTGCACAAATTTTATATATCTTGAAAAATCCAGTTAGTCTTCATTCTGAACACAGTTGTGCTCTACCAGCACAAAACCTCCCATGGTCTGAAGCCTCCTTAAAGCCATCCCTCTCCTCGGTGAGATCGGCTGCTTGGTCCTCCCCCTCCTTGCTGCGGGGAATTAGGACTTCCAGTAAGAAGTTAATTACTCGGTCCTCTTCTGGAGAGGATGGTGCTGCTGGGATTTCTGTTGCTCCCTGAGCAGACCCTGCTGAGCGAAAAAAGGAATACCGTGGCAGCCGTGGGGCCTCTGGATATCATTTCACCCTCCCGAGGTGAAATGCTGTGTGTGGACTTCAGCTGCAGTGCTTCAGCATGGCTTTTCTGTCCTTCTACATGGTTTTAGTGACTTAAGTCATCTGAACAAAAACTTGAGACGTGTACTTCAAAGGCTGTCATACCATGAAGACTGTTCAGACAGAGTAGGTGGCATATAGTAAGTACACGTATAACATGTCTTAAATTTTACTTTTCTGTTCAGAGCCTCTGAAAGATGTCACGAACTAATAAGCAGTTGCCTGGATGCATTACAATTCCCTTCAGTTTGGATCATTTTTAAGAGAGGCAAAATACTTCAGTTGAACCACTGCAAAAAAGAAAAATGATACATTTTTTTTTTTAAATGGGCTCCCAATGCCATTTAAAAACTCTCCTTAGTGCTTTGGAGGAACTGTATCTGCTAAACTACGTTTCCTGACTTTATAAGTTACTTGTAATAAGCGAGTAGTCTTCATCTCCGCTCAAATCTGGTTGCTTTCTCATGGAATCCATAATTTCCTTTTTTATTGTTTTATCTCTTCAGAACTAGATAGGCTTTTAAAAATGATCTTTTCTGGAAATTTGGAAGGGCAATATGGTAAGGTTTTTCTTGTTCTGCATCTCTGGAACCACTGAAGATGTGTAGGATTCTACAGTATTGGGCATGTGGCGCTTTTCTGAAGGATTAAATTAATTTAAAATGCAAACATGAGAGAGATCCCTGTTCAAAGCCTGTGTGAAAGACTTGTAGAAGCTATTAGGTAAGATAAAACCAATACCATAGAAGCGTGGCTTTTTCCCAACTCTGCCATCTCTGGCTGTGTGGTTTTCCCCCTCCCATTACAGCTTTATTTAAAGTGTATTTCAGTCATGCAGCTCGTTTTTGCGTGTTGATGAACCTTAACAAGCAGTTTGCTCTGTTAAAATGACTGGGGCTATGTTTTGTTTCATTACTCCTCTTGGCAAGAACGTGTAGATCTGCACAGTGCTGTTTAGAGATCCTTGATGGATCGAAAAACATGTTGTAGGAATTCAGAACATTATCCTCAGGGGCACAGCAATGACTGCCTTCCAGACTGTTCATGACTTTGTTTTTCCAAGCAAGATTAATAAATATTTATTTTTTAGGATGCTGATGTTAGATATATTTCATGTACTCTGTGACGCCGATATGGGTTTCCTGTTATGTTCATTAAAAAAAAAAAAAAAAGAAAAGAAAAAAAAAAAAAGAGCAATGTCCCAGGAACTTTGGGAGTAGTCAGTGGTCTGTGGGTTCTTGAATATTTCTGGACTAGAGTAAATATTCAGTAACAGAGCAATGAAAGACTAGGACATGCAATCGTAACTCGTTGAAACGTATTTTTGTATGCCTTCTCATAGTTTGTTTCTTACTTTGGGTTGGTTATTGCTAACAACTTGATCTCAAGTTACGGTAGGATTTCTAAATAAAAATAGAAGTAGGGTAGTACATATTTAACAGAGCCGTGTTTGCCAGAGGGGAACCAGTTGCTTGCTTTAGGACCACTCAGCTGGAAGGGTGGAAAGCAAGCAGCACGTAAATTCCAGCTAAACCCCACGTTGAAAGCTGATGTGTGACCTTCAGGTTGATGTCCACGGTGGACTGCAGTACGCGTGCAAAGCTCTGCGATTCCTGCCTGCCCCAGCTCTGTCATAGCGTGTAAAATTATGGCTTCGGTAGTCGAAGGTGAAAAAATTAATTCCAGCTAGTGCGTGGATTAGAAAGAGAAGGGGTTGTGTGTACAACCTGCTGCCATACTTGGCAATGGCAGTAAATACCAAACTGCCCTCAGTGTCGTGGTACTTTTGTGGCAATCTAAGCAGTTTAGGATGCAAATTGCCAGACAAGCTATTGTAATTATGCTTTAAAAACAAACCAACCAGCCAACACCGTAATTTAAGATGCTGAAGTGTGCAAATCTAATGTGCAAATCCCATAGCATCTGATAGGAGAGCTTTCTGTGGAAAATACTGCTCTTCCTGTAACATTTGGGTTAGGCTTGTGTACAAGACTCTTTTGGTTTTTATGGAGGAAGACTTTAAACAAGTATCCCTTTTGCAGAAAATACTTCTAGCCTGACTTTGTGGTCATGCTCAATGAGTCTCCCTTAATTTTCTGTGCAGCAGAACTGCAAGCTTGAGCAGTACAAAACAGTTTGTAAAGAGGATCCATTTTTTTTGTAAACCAACTACATTATAAATAGAGGCAAGATGTTGGCTACTCTACAGCAGTGCTGCTGCTTTTTTTTTTTTTGCAGCGACCTTGCCAAAAGAGAAAATCAAGCGGGCCTTTCAGTAGGAGCAGCACATCATACTTTTATCTGAATTATTCATGAAGAAACACACCCAGAGTATCCATGGCATATGTGTGCATGTATTCAGATTTAGCCTTGAGGAAATTTGCTGACCTAAACATGGGAGCGGAGTGGGAGCAAGGCAACGTGATTAAAGCCAGTTCAGAAGGAGTGGGTTTACAGCCTGGCACCGTGCCTCAGATTCCCTGTCTGCTTAGTGCTAGGGAGAACTAAAAATAATATCTGCAGTTTAGTGGGGTGGCGTGAAGTTTACGAAGTGAATCCATTTCCTCCATAGTGACCTTCTGTCTGCAAAATCGCCAGAGAAGGCGGCGATGTAGAAAAATTGTATAGGTCACATCAGTCGATCTGTATGAATGTTGTCCTTAAAATATACAGCATCACGGCTGGGAGTGTGAGAAATGTGGAGACCAGCCCAGACTGCTAGATTAATAGCTTGGTGTTTCTTTATGTAACCAAGTATTTTGTTTCTGTGTGTTCGCCCACTGCTCTGCACTTCATCTGTTTTACTTAATATCATACGCTTGCTAGTTGTTGTTGTTGTGTGGGAATTTGAAAGGGAACTTTCTGTGTTTAGTGAAAATTATAGGTTAAAACTTCAGCAATCCTTTTTAATGATACCATCAACAGTACGCTGAACAGAAGCTTAGCCTTAATGCCATTTTATTTCTTATCTGAGTCTGAATTTTTCAGATTTGACAACCTATTTGATACGCTTCTGCTCTTGACTTCTCACATGACCACCATAAAAAGGTCAGATTTTGAGAAGATGATTAATACTTGATTTCTGTAGCACAACAGAGTGGATGCTTCAGCTGAATTCTCTTACTTCTGCAAGCGTCAACCTCAGGCAAGCCAGGGATGTATATGTATAGGTTGCCATTTATTACCTATCGGGTAATGCATCACGTTACAAACTGGAATATCATAAGTTTTCCTATTATGCTAACCTTGAAGTTTCTTTCGGATACTGTTCTTCAACATGGCAGTGCTAATTCATTGTTTGCCAACCCAGCCTATAATAATGGATGGGTTTTAGCTATTTAGTCCTACTGTTATGCTTTGCAATGGTACTATTAGATTTTATACACGTAGTACACCACCACCTGAAAAACTCCCCCAGAGTTCCACTGGCTTTCACGTTCATTTTGCAGATTTTAAAATTCTTGCTGTAGCTCTGTGGGAAGCTCAAAATACTCTGGAGTCCCACGGATTGTTGCCGTCCTTGTGGAAACACAGCACCCAGCTCGTGCGTGCCTACGCAGCCATGTACATAATAGTTAACACCTAATAAGATAAAAACACACTAATAAAATGCTCAACTCTGCTATGTATTTTAACCTTTTACATAATGATTTGAATCGTGCTCGCATCTGTATCATGCTTTTGAGTGGGATTACTGATTTCAGGTAATACCAGGTAGGGTGTAAGGTTTAAACTTAGGATCACTTGAGTTTCTTTACGGAAAGTTTAACCTTAACTTCTGTGTGATGTTCTTCTTTCCATCAGTTACAAGGTATTTAAGTCTGTTACCTATGTTACATATAGAAAATACTTCCTTTCAACCCTGTACTGGGCCAGTTTGTTGGGAATAAAGAGTAGGCTTCATGGTATCCTGTTACAGAAGTCAATTAATTCACTTGAGCGTACTGCTGCCACGTGGGCTCCCCAGCCACGTTTCAGGGAGCAGCGTACATAAATTGTAATGGATCACTGCTCCTGGAAGGGCCGTTGTTATGCACCCGCAAGAGCCCGGTGTGAAGCTATGCAGGGTCTGCTTCGTGCTTTCATCCCCGGCTTAATTGCTTTGGGTTGGTTTCAGGGGACTAGTCAGTCAACAGCTTAAGACTCTGTCCAGAGAGCCCTGCTCTTAAATAGGAACCAAGTCACACAAGTCGTTCTGCCCGGGTTGCACAGTGTCCTCCTATAGGATCACCAGCTGCTAAATGTTTTCCCGTAGGATCACCAGCTGCTTTACTGGTCTGTTGGTTTTTATACTGCTGTAAGTATCATCCTACCATCAAATGCAGCAGTCTCTTGCTATTACTATGTCATAAAAATAATAGTCTTGAAGTTTCTTGTTTCTACTAGTACTGTTCCTATTAAAATGTCAAAATATCTTTCAGCTCAATTGAATAAGCAGGTGGAGAAGGATGTGGCAGGTTTCTAACTCAGATACAGTACGTGGTGCTACTGTCATTTGGAGCCCTGCAGAGACCTAAGAAAACATAACAATTTTTATTGGCATGTAGATTTGCTGGCTCTGTATGTTGTACACACCGGGAACATTCATCCAGGGGAACGCATTTCTTACGGGGATGTTTTCTCTAGTTGATGCCTGTGAATGACCACGATGAAGTCGGGGTTAGGAACTGTGACATGAAGATAATGGGGGATCTGGTACAGAAATCAGAGCTGCCCACAAAACAGTAAAGACCACAGATCACTGCGAGATCCCTTACTGCTTGTCAACAGATGCATTAGTTCTCAAATTCACAGGCTTTTCCAATCTTTTTACCATATGTGTATACAAGGCTACTGCTTATTATGTTCTCATGTCATGTCTCTTGTTCTTCTGTTTTTCTCAGCTCCTTGAAATTGTCCTAATCCAGGATTATAACCTATTTATTGCAGGAGTTGTCTATACTGCATGCAGTACTGTTAACCATGAAAAGCCATGATTCTGACCACAGGAAAAAAAAAAAGATGATAATCCCTTACCCCAATGCTTCCCGCAAGCCTGCTGGACCCAAAATAAAACTTCAAAGAAGAAAAGCCATTCATTCTTTTGATTGTATATTGCCAGGAGCTGAGCTTTTGAGATACAGCTATCAGGATTATAAAAAATTTAACTTTATTCCTTTTCATATTGCTGGTTCCAAGTTGCACATTTTAGAAATACCACCAAGACTACTCCTATCTCCCTTTTTTTTTTTCCCCTCCTTCCATTAACCTATTTTTTTTATGTATGTTTTGGTAACAGTTTTTTATTGAACAAAAACGTGACTAGAAAATTTTATGTAAAAATAAGCATGCATGAGGATCATTTCAATTTTAATAGAGCTATTCTAATGTTTTTACTTGCTCAAAGTTCCTTTGCATTTAAAGTTTGTTTTCACCTTCACGCTCTTTCTTAAAACACATGACCTGGCACGTGTTTATTTTTAAGTCAGGACTGCGTATGGCTGATGAGAAGTGAAAGTTAGCTTCCTCGGTGATGAAGGCAGTCGTATTATGTTTCAGAAAGAAGGTATGAGTAATAAAGAAACCCCAAACAAACCAAAAAAACCCCCAAAACCCTGCAGTGGAGGGAAAGGATGCTGTGCTGTATGGTAAAAGGCTGTAATATTAGTGAAGTTACTCCCGGAGCGTGACATGAAGAGCTGAGTCATTTATAGCTGGTACCGAGACAAATTGCTGCTGCCGAAGGATGCTTGTTACTGCACGGCCGCTGCTACAGCTGGTAGATTGCCTGGTTGAGGGCAAAGTAAACCTGAGCCCGGTAAGGACTGCTGGGAAAAAGTATCCTTCAGATAAGCGTACTTTAACCACCGAAACATTTAATTGGTTCGGCAGCATTTTCTAGTGCCTGAAGTTTTCAAATGTGCAAACATATTTATGACATTGACATAATGGCCGATTTATAGTTTATTCTTCTGCATGAATCCACTAGCAATAGTAGCAGAGGACACGTTCTTTTTTACTGTTAATACAGTTATAGTTCATGTATCAAATTATAAAGCTAATAGCTGTCCTTGAAAGTGTCCTGACTGTTACTTCTCTGTGACTTAATGTAGTACAAGGCTGCTGTTGTAGGTCACGATACTGATCTTGTATGTATCTAATGAGGTTTGAATGTGTTTAATGTGAGCCTCAGCATATGCTCTCCCTGCAACTATGCGAAATTAATCTTTTCAAAAATTTATATTGAGTTTGTGGCCTTTGAAGATTATCTCTATTGGAAGATTGTTTTGACAGATTAGTTGTTGATAATGAGGTTTTTTTTAAAGCATGTTTAACTCCTTATGATAGACATTCTGGTAACTATCAGTCAAGTATTTTCATCTATTAGATACTGTTTGAAATTTGATTCGAAGACGAAGAATGTTTCCACCTTCCCTAATAATGCCTTTGCCTCCCAGCTCCCAAATGCTTTTTTCCGAGCAAGCAGGCTCAAAAGAGCGTTAAGAATAACTCGCAAGCCTCTTCCCTGGTGCGCTGTGGCAAACGGTGAGCAGGTAGTTTTTAACGAGCCCTCGGTTCTTTCACTGGTCTTAACGAAGCTGGCAAGTTCCCGGGGACTTGAAACCCTATATCACAGAATTTCAGAGAGCCATTTCCGAGACAATAGGGTAGCGTAGGTTAAAGTTAGGGGGAAAAGATGGAGCAATTCCCCTTCTCCATGAGGGAATTGTAACGCTTCCGTGGGAGTGCTTGCAGTATGCTGGAGGAACAATTAGTGGCAGCTTGGAGGAAAGGGAAGCTTGTAGTGTCCTGCGTGATAATCAGGCTCCTGAGTAATTAACCAGTGACTCTGACAGATATATTCCTTCCACTTCTTGAATCACGTTATTTCTAAAATCAAGCATGGTTAGTTGCCAGTTTGCTTACAGATACAGCATTACAACTTTACAGAGTAAATAACTATCTAAATACCTTCTTGAGCATCATACCCCCCATTAGCCATGTAACCTCCTGTCTCTTTTCCTTTTGGTGCTGTTTTCCCTCTTGGCTCTATTTTTTTAATCCATCTTGGATGGATAGTTGATCTGAAGGGTTTAACATCATGGTTATTCCTTTGTTTTTCTGCTTTACTGAAACCTGCATAGTTTGAATATAGTAACATGAAGGAAAGAAAAACCCAAAACACAATAGTAATTTATTCAAGTAAATTACTTCTAGGCACTCACAGATTTAGGTAGCGTCGAGAGCCAGACACTTGTCCGTGTCTTCTGACCTGGGGGGTCAGAGTGCTACGATAGGTCTTCATCAGCCATTTCATCACCCTGGATGATCTCAGTCTGTAGCAGCGGCATATATGACAGCATACATTAGTGCATACCTCTTACTCCAGCCCACAGAGTGTAAACTAACAGATGGCACCAGCTAAGGAAAGAGAAGATACTAACTACATCAAAAAATTGCGTATTTTAAAGAGTGCTGTTGCAGGAAAATGTGTTTGAACAGCTCAAGCGTGGAAATTCCATTCATAAAAGTATTATTTCTCTGTGCCACTCTGGGGTTTTTTGTAGATGAGAAATAGATTTATCTAATTAGACTAGATATACTCACCTCTAAAAGATTATATTTAAAAGAAAGTACTGATTGTGTGGGGATTTTTGACTTTAAGTGCAGAATGCTTATTAGGACTATAAAAAAGATCAGATATTTTTGGGAATAGATTGAGTCACTAGCAATGTTTAATAGTCCAGATTAACAAAAATGCCTCTTTTGAGCCTTTGGGGAGCTCTAATGCTTGTGTATTTCTCCAGCTTTTCTGTGAAGGATGATTTTGTCTCAGTGAAATTTCCCTGCAGCTTCTACCATTATTGTATTTTCTCAAGGATAAGTGACTTTCACTTTGCTATTTCAGATTTTGACTATCTAACTGTTTAGAGATAAAGACTAAGATCTAACTGAGATAAAGACAGTTTACTAGGACAGCAAAGGCAAAGATAATAATAATATATATTAATAATGATAGTAATAATAAAATATAATGATAATAGAATATACAAAACAAAGGATGCACGTTTTCCCGCTGCCCAACAACTGATGCAGCCCGTCCCGAGCAGCGATCACGGAGCGAAACGGAGAGTGATCTCGGCACGATCCTGAGCAGCGATCTTGGAACCGCAAGTTCCCGAGAGAGAGGGAGCTATACCCCTCCCAGCTTTTTGCACCTGCACATTAGCAAAACCTGAGAGGCTGAAAAAAGTCCTCGATCTCTTAGCAACAACTAATAACATTAGTGTATTATCAACATTCTTCACATACCAAATCCCCTACTAAATCCAAAACACAGTAGTTACTGGGAAGAAAATTAGCTCCATTCTAGCCGAAACCAGGACACTAATGTTTATATACGAGAACTGCATCTTTTGCTCTGTACCCCAAGCATTCCCCAACGCAATGGTATAAAGCAGAAACATCCATGCCTTGCAAAAAACTATACACGGGAACATCTAGACCTTGTAAAGTAATTTGGATGTGATCAAGCATAACTGAATTTTTCTAGCTGGTTCTGCAGTTTCACATAGAGGAATCTGCAAATATGATACTGATGGCCGCTTTGAACAACGCGAGTCCTGTTTCAACAAATGTCGACCTCCTGTTTGTGGGACTGATCCTCCTAAAATGTCCAGCTCTCTCTATATTATGTAAATAAGTTCCTTTCCTGTAAGCCTTTCCTTCTAGATCCCTTGCTGAGAACATGCAGCAGAGACCATATATACAATTTCTAATAAAGTAATACCTCACTTCAGGTTGTTTCCCAGCTTGCAAACAACCTTTCTCAGTGACCTTGCAGTCATGCCACCGCCTTGTGAGCCGCAGTTCCTGGTTGAACTCGGGACACGATTGCTCCGCGTTACGGCTGGGCTGGCACCGAGATGCCAGTTATTGCGCAGAACTACGTTATTCTGCTAATACCTACATGCATAAATCCTTCGAAGCGATGATTCTTTCCAAGCTTGTCTCTAAAGGTGCAGGTCTTTCAGGGGTTCTTGGACAAGCCTAGCTGATGTCAAGGAGTTGGCTCACGTGTATGAGTTTTCCAGAAATTGGCTGCGAGCCCAAAATTTGACTGGGAGGGTTACTCTGAAGAGCACTGTAGTTAGGGCTTGTTTCCACGTTCATGGAAGGCTTTTTATAAATTTTGATTTTTACCAAGACCTTTGCAAATGTTCTTTTACTTATTTGTTAGTTGCTTTGAAACGTGCTTTAAGAGGAATGTATCTAGGATTTCACCTATCCTCTTCCAGCAGGCCTACTTCACTTTACTATGAAGTATCAACTTTAAATAATTGCAAAATATTCTAAAAAGAAGCTGTTATTTGATTTGCCACAAACAAACATTTGGATCTTTCTTCCAAATACTTTTTTTTTTTTTTTTAGTAAATTGCAGTTTTATGTGACAATCTGATACTTTGGGATCTATTGGATCTGTTGGAAAAAGTAGTTTTATTAGAGGTATGCCATAGACATTAACAGTGAGGGTATCACTCTTTGACAAAGTCTCTTTTTTGATTGCAGGAGCCCCTGTAGATGGCAGAAGGTACAAAAAGTTTGTAGAAAATAACCTGGCAACAGTTTCTTGTATACTTTATTTTACTAAATGTTACTAATATTTTGTGTTATACATAGATGTACTTATTAACTGCTTCAAAGGGTTTTCTGAGCTACTTATTACCATAGCATCTGAATGTTTTACAAGAGCATTATTAAATTTATTTTCACATTTGTGAGAGAAGGGGAGAGATGTCTAAATTTGGGGGGAGGAGGGGGAAATCCCAGGAAGGGATTTTTAACTGACTAGAAATAGAAAATATCTATTACGTGAATGCTCAATTTAGGGTGTTTGGGAACTGTCTTGTCAAAGTAGTTGATGTCTTCAGGCCTCATACCAGCTTCTGTTCCAGCTGTAACTTCCCAGCCTTCCAGCTCATTGGACTTCAGGACCTTAAATCAGTCACTCGGACACCGAGAAGCGCACCAGGTGTTGGACACTAAAGCAAAGTTTAAGCACGTTGCTAAGCACCACAGGGGACCGCAGCGGTAGAAGACGACTGACAGTCTCCTTCACTGCAGTTTATCTTCTCTAACTACAAAGTTGTCTTCTCTGCTTTCTGTACGACAAACTTGCTTATAAAGGGAGCAAGTAGACTGTCTTCCACTGCAGTCCTGGTTCTTTCTGAGATCTCGTCCATTTTTGATGTGAATGAGCTGGGGGTCTCACGGAGCAAAAAGCATCAGGCTTGAACCACCGGTCACAATTGTAATATGTGTACGTTAAGTCCGAAACAGTTGCGCAATCACTGCTGTGTCTTGAATGTTGGTTTTGTAAGCTGGGTAGTTATACAGTGGTTTTGTAGGCATCACCAACCTTTCCGAAAAGGCAAATTAGAAAAAAACATCAGATCTTCATAAAAGAAAAAGCTGCTACCCACAAAAATTGTAAAAAACCTCACTGTATCCAGTCTGCCCTTTTGAGCTAATTGGATAACTGGCAGCAATAGAAGACTCTCATCCCCCATTGCTCATGGCGGGGAGGGAAAGACGTTATTTTTTTCCCAGACGTTTACTGGGAGAAAATATTTCGGTTGCTGGAGTGAGAATTGGAGTGGGTACTAAATTCTGCATTCTGCTTCCAGCTTATCTTTGCCTAATCCCATTCCTTTGCCATTGCAGCTCCTTCCCAGTTTGCAGGCTGCGGCCGCTACGCTCGTTTGCACTCAGCGTGCCTCTACCTTCTCGGGTCTTTTTCTGAGCTCTGTGGTTCTGTCAGTCTTTTTGTGTTGGCAGTCCCAGGTCTGACACAGGTCCTCATGAATCTCTCTTGCTTTTACCTCGTTCCTTCTGTCATGTGTTTGGCCACAGTCCCTGTTACTCTTTCAGCTCCCCCTGCAGTTCTCTTCCTTCTCTCAATCCTCTTTGCTCCCCGTCTGTCCTTCCTTCCCCTCCCTTTCTCGTTATCCGAACTCAGTCTTTCCTTCCCACTCCTGAATTTGTGGACTCGGGCATATTGCAAGTCTACTGTGAGCTGTATTTGCAGGCAGAAATGGCCAAAGATTGGATGAACGTACTTTCAGGGTCTGGTTAGCATCCAGGGAATGTGACTGCTCGTATATATATATTTATTACAGAACACCTGTTAGCCAACATTTTGCAGAGATTTATAATTTGGATAGATTTTGGTGGAGACAAGAATTGCAGATTATACACAGAGACCAAACTGAAGAGTTTGCATGTCCAGATGCCTTGGAAGAGTTGCTTGCGGTGATTTTTTTTTTTTTTTTTAAATAGGAGCCAAACCCTAAGGAAGAGTGTATTTCTTTCTTAGCAGTGACTGAACTATTTTGAAGATGTCAATCCAGAAAGCTTGGCAAAGTTGTGATCTAAAACCAGAGCCTTGTAGCATGAACTATTGGCTCACCTGAGCAGCCTTTCATTCCAGGACACACATGTAATTTTTATTTGAAAACTGTTGATTGGGGAAAACCAATCCAAAGTGATGATCTTCCATAGGGCAATGGGCATTATTTTACATTTTCAAATGTGTCATTGATTTTTCATACAGATCTTCTGGGATGGGGAGGAGGGTGGTGGTGTCTCTTTCTGTAAGACATTTTCAGCTCAGAAGTGATGAGAATTTTACCAAAAATGTGAGAGGAAAGAAGGAATGAAGCTGAATGTGTTATGAATTAATTTACTCTCAGACATAGGTATGTGGAAATGAGCAATTATGTACATTAAAAACACATTCAGATTTAACATAGTGAATGTTTCCATTTTGTGCTTGAAGTTGTTATAGAAGAGACAGGGTTTTGAAAGGAATTGGGAGAAATTAAAGCTCTACTAGTTCCTGTTATTACTTTGAACTTCGGACAAAGATTTCCACCTCTAACACCAAACTTGTGCTAATACTCGTTACTAAAGGGCCCCATCCTTCCCTGCCTGGTGCTTACAAGTCTATATTACAGAATGATAAATCAGTATTTGAAATTCTGCTGATCACTAAAATCAATTGAAGGCTCGACTCCTTCACAGAAGAACATCCATCCCACGGATGCAGGTTAAGTAGGGTCAGAATTTCAGCTCTTTCTAAAAGGCAAATGCTGAATGTGAGGTGGATCTCCAGAAAGAGTTGAACAGATGAGAAGATGGGTAACTCGCCTTTTTGGCCTCTCGTCAGAGCCCAGGTTTCTGACACCGGTTGTCTGAGTGGAGCAGCAGTTTGCCCTAATCCAAGCCAAGATGAGGTGTATTTTCTCAGCTGTGGGAAAGAGGCACGTGCTCACACCTTATTGAATGTTGCTAGATACGGCAGGGTTACGCTCTGCGTGTGAAAACAAGAAGGGGGGAAAATCCACCGCCTCGCTTTTTTTCACTTCAAAGACATTGTTTTTAATACTGAAATCCACAGACGCCTTTTGTATTTTGAAAATACAAACCATACAAATTATTCTTAAATGCAGTGGAGAAGGGGGTGTTTGCCTTTGAGCTCACCAGGACATGGGACCTTCGTGACCTAACAGCCGCAGACTTGGTGGGCAGCTGGTTTCGCTGCGGGGGTGTTAGTGCCCGACTTCTCAAACGTTCAGCTTTCTGCAAGCAGCGCAGTTCTACTGCTGCTGAAATTCGCCTTTTCAGAAGCATTATTTCCATTCATGTTTTACAACAAGAACGTTGTGTTTTCTGATGTATTTTAAGCACCGGAGCACTGTAGTTTCTTTCCAGATGGACTGACAGACCAGCAAGAGGAACTAGAGAGGAACTCTAGTCTTTGGAGGTAGGAGAGGCTCTAAAACTGGAGATGTCTTTTTGAGATCATCTTCAGGAAGGTTGGAAGATGGTGATGCAGTTAGCTGATCCTTTCACCCACTCTCCCCTAATCTTATTTCTGAACAAACACCAGGGGACAGCGCGTCTTCCTGGCACAGCAGTATTGGGGTTATGAAGAAGTGACCTGTTGGTCATCCCTTGTACCTTCGGAGGAGACGGTAAAGATGGAATACTCGGACTATATATTGTATGCAATCTGGAGAGCTGGTGAAACCTACACATGTGAGGTCCAGTGCTGAGCCTGCTTCCGAAACAAGGGAGCCCTAAAGAGATGCGTTTTAGGTCAGAGTAAAAGTAGGAGGTGATTGCACGGCTTAGCCATAAGCGTCTCAAGCCAGGAGTGGGATATAAATTCACCTGATGTTATGGAAAAGGTCGATGAAAATCCAATCTATTTCCATAATATTTCAAAACAGCAAAACTGGTGAATTAGAGATGCTAGGAAATACTAGAGTTAATGAATCCCCTACATGGTTCAGTAAAAGTAATTTCATTTTAAAGAGAAAGGCCTTCCAATAGCAGTAGAAGTAATTTCACAGCTTAAATGAATTCAGTCATGCCTCTGCAGTAAAGAGTGCATTACCCTTTTTATTACCATCTGTGAAAACCGCTCTTAGCTACATTTGAATTCAAGACATGATGATGGTTAGATTGGTCTGTGCCTAGTTGAACCAAAATTGTCATGAGTCTCATTTCTGGATTTTTATTTATATATATATACACATGCCCCAACTGTGGTATATGAAAAGAGGAGACATTTCATTCATTAAGACTCCTTCAAAAGATGGGGGTTTTTTTCAGACCATTAATGAGCTGATGAAGATTAGAAACCTTTGGAACAGGCGACGTGATGGGAGCAGTTGAGTGTTCAACAGTTACTTACCAGCACGTCGTTTGAGTTAGGATTGCAACAGGAAGGAAGTTTCCATGGGAGATTGCCTCACGTACCCAGCAGAATACCAGCCTGTTTTAGTTGCTCAGTGCAATTTTTATATAGCTTTAATGTAAGTTGAGCAAAATTGCTCTGTTTTGCACAAATAAGCTGCACAAATTATGCTAGTCTAGTTTTCAAATCAAAGGTGGGTGACAGATTTGTCTTTACAAGGAGCAATCCATAGGGGTTGTTTCTTGATGTCAGGAAATAAACTGGGTTCTTAGTTGGTACTTGTAATACGGGAGAAACCAGGAATGTTTTTCAGCTCATGATTCTACTTTACGCTGTACAAGGAGTAAAGTAGAACTTTACTCCTGCACAAGGTCTGGGTTCACACCGCCTCCTGCATCCTTTTATTTCATTAGACATAGAGCCCCCAGAGCGGGAGGACAGCTGTGCTGCACCCCAGAAGACACCTCAGTCTGCAGACCCAAGTCTACCTCATTGTTTGTTCAAAGGGCGTCATGGAACGAACCCACCTCGCGGAGTTAATGCTGCCGTATCGGAGCCGTTTGTTGGATGCTACGGAAAAGGGTCAGAATCTGTCTTTGGAGACCGGGCATACCAAAATAAACCCCTTTTCTCAGAAATTGGAATTGCTTTCTTATCAGAAGATATTTTTTTCTTCTGCTTTCTGCCTGTTTTTGAAAGCAGATGTTTGGCAACTGGCCGCTCCCAGATTCCCAGCGTGGAAAGATCTGAGCTACATCCCAGATCTGTTGGTTAGCTGGAGCTGACGCTGGTCCCCCAGGCACTGGTCCTGTCCTCTGAGCAATGAGTCAGGACATGAGAATTCCTGACATGCGTTTCCTTAGGCCGTCACTCATATGTTACAACTGATTTTAAAAAAAAGTCACATATATTCTCACTTCACGGTAGGTCGAGGTTGACTGTGTAGCACCTTCTGGTTTAGGCTTCCTAATCTGAATACGATACTTTAAGCCTTTATTGGGAACACCAAAATACTTTGATAGAACATAACCTCCAGGCACCATGGACAAGTATTGTGTTATGCAAGAGCTATTTCTAATGTATTAAAGATTAACGTCTATGTAGAAAGTTAATCAGGAATAAACATCCTGTGTCTGTAAGGTAAAAATCATTCTCCATTTAGTAATCACCCCTATTTTTAAGAGTTCCCAAATTAGATCTAAAGCATGTTTTTTTTAGCCAGACATTGGTCCATGGAGTCAGGAATATATTTTTTTTTAAGAATTGTGTTCTTTACAGTGACTGACAAATTTTCTTTGAATTTTCATCTTCATTATTAAATAAAAAAGGTAAATCTGGTCCTTTTCCATTGTTGCACTTTTAGTTATAAGCACAGGTAATCATTCAGGCTGATGAAAATATTGATTAATCTCAAAAATATTAAGTTAATTGAACTTGCAAATACTTATTAATGGAAGCATAATCTGCCTCACATCTACTTGTTAAAAAACACTGTTACTGATGCTTTTACTTTAAAGCATTGACTTCAAAACTATGAGCTGTGCACTCCTGGGGTTTTTTTTAGTGCATATAGCATACTTCATTTTAGGTTAAACATTTATTTTAAGCTAAAGCATGGGTTTAAATGATAAGTTTCAGTACAGACACAGGTAACTCACTGTGATAGTAACTGTAGTACTAAAGGTCTAGAATAAAAAAAAAAAACCATAAGATTACATATACAGACTAGTTTGTTCTACCAGTAACGTCAAAAAAGATGACATGGCTGCTTGGACTGTGAAAATTTCAAGAACAGTTTTTCAAAAATTAAAAAAGATTAAATGGGGAAAAATTGGACTAATAAAAAATTCCTAGGGGTGAATTGAGACACCCAATTATTAGGGAGAAAAGAACCCAGATTCTAAGGAAGCACTGACTGTAATAAATGTTCTTTGACATCTGTAGCATGTGTATAGACTAAGAAACAAAGTCATTAGTCATTTTGGAGCATTAATTTGCATTTTACAGTTCCAACTAATTGGGGTTCCTAATTTAAGTTTACATTTAACATAAAATACAATAAAAGCACGTAAACCAATAAGGAAATGATGAGGAGATGAATGACAGTGATGCATTCGGAAGGGTTTTCTCTAAATACAACTTGAAAACATGATCATAAAAGTTCCAAATGTTTTTGCAAGTGTCAAAGCTCTGAGATTCCACATAGTTTGTGGAAACTTTCCAAAAGAAAACGGTCACATACAATCAGAGGAAGCGTGGTGCAAGATGACTTGAGTCTACTGAACCTTCCTTTGGCCAGGTCTAGTATCTGATAGTACGGAAGTCACAGGTACACTTACTTCTGGAGTTTGCTCAAGCTCTCAGCATCTTTGCTTTACGATTAGCTGTTACAGGGTCTCTCATCGTCAAAATAAGCTTCTGACTCTCGGAAGTGGAATAGGAGGTTGTCATTTGTACTCCGGAGGTTTCTTGGAAGAGATTAACTGTATCCCTGCTCCTTAGCGCACATTAGAGAGGCTTTAGCGTTGGCCCGGAACGGTAGGACTTGCTTTCTCTCACGTGCAGCCTCCCTTAAATGCCAGAAAGTTTTGATTGCTTTCATCATTTTTTCATCCTCCTGGACAAACAGTCCGAACGCTTCCAGGGCCACCTTTTCCTTCACCGTTTAGATGTAAAAGAACACAACAAAAATTAGTTTGCAGAAGCACATGGGAGTAGTAGGTACTTGGAAGTGGTGGCCCTGGGGACATTTTCCCTGTCCAGTACCAGCAGGAGAAGAGAAAACCATGGCAAGCCCATGTTACAGTGCTTACTATATTTATCTATATTTAAATCTTTTCTTGTCACGAGCCATATGCTGCTTCTCCTTTGGAGAAGTGTGAAGTACTGGTAAGGATTTTATGAGGAAAATGCCTTTGGAGAGGCACTGCGTCTTCCCCTGGGGAAGGGGAAGAAAAGGGTCAAATGTAGCATCCTTGGACTCCCTTTCCGTCGGACTCTCTTCCAGCGCAAAGGCAAACTGCAGGGCTGTCCTCCTGTTTTGAAGTTCCTAGTATTTCTAGCGGTCAGCAGGCTGTTGGCCAGGGTGTTTCAGTTTGTGTGTAATTTCAGATGTCGTATTTTGAGTGAAGGGGACGGATATTTTTAAGGTTTTTAAGGTTTTCAGAAGTTAAACCTGCTTTAACAGTGATGTTAATTGCACCGATAAAACATTTGCATCTCAGCAAAAGCCTTAGCAAGCTGTTTTGGATATGTTTCTTGGACTGTTTCTCTCAGTTGCTTAACTTTGGTTTTATTTGTTCAAGGGCTGTCAGAAAGGTTTCCAAACTGGCTGAAGAAGTCACATCAGCTAAATACGTTGGAAGGTGGCTTGAAATTTTTAAGCCCAAAATCCTATAAAATGGATAAAAGTGGTGAAGATGTTTCTGCTCTAGTCATTCAGGTGAAGTTATTTATACTTCATCTGCTTCTATATTTAATTATGTTACAATTTAAGTTCCAGTTGGAATACAGCTACAAGATGACATATGATGCTTTTAAGCAGTAACACTGGGCTCTTCTTTTCTGGAAAAATTAGTAGACCGGATAAATGATGTCATAGTTGACAGGCAGGATTAATTTTGACAGTAAGCTTTAAAGCTGTGTGGTTGGAAAAAAATTTAGCAGATGTGCATATTTGCTGAAGAATCTGAATTTGCAGATTATTACATGTGTTATGAATTGCAAATTAAGACTACTCGAAAGCTTCTCCACCTCCTGTGCCTGCAACTGTGTTCTTGGTCTCCGTGATCTGAAAAGCTTTTCTCCTACTAGATTAGAAAATGCTAAATAAGTCTCAGCTTGGTTAGCTAGTTGTTTTGTAAGGCAGTTCAATAGCCATAACTGAATAACGGCAAACTACAAAAGCATGCATTTTGCTAGTTACCGTTTAAAAAAACAAAAGCCAAGAAAACATTTCTTTGAGGAAGGGAGAAAATTGTAAGTTTTTATGATGTCTGCTATAATGCTTTTATTTTAAAATAAACTGGAACGTTTCTTAGAGGGAGGCTGAACCATAGGGAGAAGCAGCACGTGCTGCAGAAGAGCTGGGCGAACGGCACCAGGAACTGCAAGAAACGGCTTGGGAACAGCTGAAGAAGGGAGACCCGTTCAAGGGCTGTTCACATCTAAGTTTGGGTATCCAATGACCGATTCACTGTGGCTCTCCACAAGAAAGCTACAGCCTAAGGGAAATACGGACCTCTATTTACAAGAGATACTGACGTTCCCTAACTTTAACCATAAGCTTTTAGGGTGGTTTATAGTTTGCTGTATTTTACCACATTATTTCACGTGTTCTTGCATTTCTGCAGGATGTCCCCCATAGATATTTTTTTAGAAACTGCTAAATGGTTAAGCACCTTCCATCCAAGCTTATTTTTCTGAATGGGACAGGACATCATCTTAACAGGTCCATAGTCTTTCCTTTGTGTTGTAACTACAGCAGTGCTTCATCTCACCCTCAGCTGAAAAGGTCATATCAGACAGGCCTTGAATAGCAGGTGCAAAAGCAAAATAATCAAACAGTGTTAATTTAAATTAACTAAGGCCTTCAACTCACAGTTGCTGAATATTTGAAAAGGCTGATTAGCATTTTCATTAGATAATGGAAACTTTGGCATAGGTTTTTCCTTGGGAGGCAGTGACTGAGAAAATTAACACCTTCATTAGCCGCTGTGTTCCTCATGCATGGTCAAAGCCCTTGTATGTTTTGCCATTAACCAGGCATGTTCACATGTTTCTAATTGAGTTGTCAGCGCAGAGCAGGTGGCCCGTAGACCTGTTCTGCCTCCCAGTTCAGCAAGGTTAGCTGCTTGCCTTCAACCTGCAGGCTCTGCCCGCAGTCACCCTCGTGAAACTCCAGACAAAATTTGCAGCTATAGGAAAACATAGTGCAATTAAGGCAGGAGTTTGTTGTTAGATTTTATTTGTCAGCAAAAAAGTGCCCCCCTACCCCCCCAAGAAAACCCAATACAGCTTGGTTTTCAAATTTTAGGCTGAATTAGCAGAACCACCAATGGAACTAAAAAAATGGTTGGATTAAAAAAGGCAGGTTGTCATTGAAGTACTGGAAAGTAAACGCGCTCTGCCATTTTTACACAGGCTTTATTTGGATTATCAGCGTGTTTTACTTCCTTCCTCCCTTCCTCATTTTAAGGAGAATCAGCTAAAACTTGAGGTGTACATTCTGGCAGTACAGACACCTACTAATGCAAAGATGGAACAGTTGTATACAGATCTTACACACAGTTGATGCAGTGGCTGAAAAGCAGCAAAATCCTTGCCAAGTAAATATCTGTAGGATGAATGGTCATAGTTGATCATTAAAAGTCCAGAGCATATTTGGCATAGCTTTTAAAGACACTGGTCAAAACAAGGTATCTCATGATTAGGCATGGGGTTATAAAGGCTCAGTAAAGCAATATACAGGACAGGCAGAAGTAATTGTGGGGTAAGGGCCTAAAATGCAAAATGTTTTGCCGTCGGATGCTTCTTGATATGATGAAGCAATCAAACACCACTCCTCCTGCGTAAATGCAGGAGAGACACATTTGAAGCTAATCGAATTAGAAACAAGCACTTTAAGCAATCACAGTATTTTTAATTGTGTGTCCAAATCCGAAGTTTGCTTTCTAGAAAAGCAGGATAGAACAAAAATTACTTTTGTTAAACATTATTATAAGGTAATGACATCTGAACTGTCTCTCATCTGAGAGAGCTCATCTGAGCTCTCATCAGAGCTGTTTGACCTTCTGTCACATCAGTACAGAAAGTTCATTTTTTCAGTGTAAATTTCCTTTCCCCCAACTCTCCCAGTTATTCGTCCTCAATTTTAAGTCTTTCTACATGAAGCTCTAGATAGCAAGACTTGGATCATCCTCAGTCTCTTGCTCAAGTGTTAGAATTAGCCTAAGGAAACAATGTTTATTTTTATAGGATTGTGGGGGTTTTTTCTGTTGTAACCCATAAATCTGTCATAGTTGTTAAATTTCAGAAGTTGACACTAGTTCGGGGGTTTTCTTTATAGAAACAGGTCCTGTCGAATCATCAGTTGTTGATCCATACCTAGCGAATAAAAATATACTAGTTGTGTCTTAAAATTAATCATCTTTTCCAAGCTAGATTTTTCTGTACACTGTATCTGTGAAATTATGAACAAGTATGTAGTAGCTCAGCGTTAAATGTTTCTCCAGGTCTACTATACCTAAGTCAGGATACTATAGTATCTATGCTATAGTAGCACAGATCAGTGGTCACAAAGTCTATTAAGAAATAAAGAATGGGACAAGAGCCTAGGGATAGAAGATTGTATATTGCTTAGTGGGAAAACTTTAAGCACCCATGTGAGAGTTTACAAGACTTAGATTTTATGGAGTAGAGAGAAATTAAGTTTTTCTAACGAGTGTGGCACGGCAACTTTTGCTGGTAATTAAACAGAAGAAACTAGCTTGATAGGCAGATTTTTAGAAAGGATTGAGATCTGGTCATTGTAATTCACGAGTTTTTGTAGCATGTTAGCCACGTGTGTCAAACAGGGCTGTAGGAGTAGCGCTAAGATTTTTTTTTCTTAAGCAAATGAACACTAGGAGTACCTGCAGGAGGAAGTTCTTCAGTCTTCTTCTAGTATAAGTAAATTCATATCTTATTGTTTAGAAGCACTTAGAAGCTCAAAAGACCAACTAAAGTAAATGAGAGCTTAGTAATACACATATTTGGCATATAATATTCTAAGAATATAAGAAGACAAGATAAGCAAACTTACCACCCTGGAAGAACATTGAGGTCCATTAGCATCACTGAACAACCAAGGCACGGTAGTTCTTACATCTTTACTCTACTAGCCAGACACGGTTGGAAACGATAGTATAGAGTAAGTCAAGAAGACCCATGAGATTATAGTGTAAAAATCAGTATTTAAAAACACGTGAAATATTATTTGGATTTAAACTCCTAAACGAGAAAGTGGTAGTATATTTAACTTCATGATGACTTAAACCAGATTCTGGTTATTATGTTAAATTTATTACTGCTTCAATTTAGGAATGTAACAGCACATTTTATATCAATAAATTTTGAGACAAACTTCAAGAGCATTACTTTCTGGCTAGTTTATAGCCACCAAACATTGAAAGTAATTTCACTTACAAAAATGAATAGTTATATTTTGTATAGCTTCTGGATCAGTGAACTAAAACATCATATGTTTTCAGAATTAATTGTAGTACCTAAAAAGCTAAATAAAAATCTTCTATTTAAGAGGAAAATACTGAAATAACTTCTTGAAGTACCACCTTAAGCAAACATCACCTGTAGTAAATATTTTATATAAGCTTTTGAATGTGGTATCAGGTGTTTTCTGTGTAAAATCTTGGCCCCACCTCCTTAGTGCTCTGTTGCCAGCATTCTTGAGGGGAAATAGAGTATATAACATGAGTATACTTGTAGGAAAAGGAACTTATCTAACTTTTTATGTGTGTTTCAATGGAAATTTGTGGTGTCCTTCGGTATGTTAATAGTTACAAAAGAACAGCTTTTGTAAAGGTAAGGGTTTTTTGTATTTGATTTTCCTTTATGTTGTAGTTAAGTGTAGGCTTTATAAAGCTGTGAAAGATAATGAAGGGACTCAAAGAAACTACTTGGTTTTAGTAGCTGTTTTAATCATGTAAGTGTTCTGCTTTAAGGTTTCTAATAGCTTATTAGAATGTTTCCAGAGCTGACTTGCATGATGCCTTGTTTCATTCCCTTGCCCTGCTCCCCCAAAAAAGGTTCTTTCATCATTGATAACGTATCAGTGTTGTATGTCTCTCTTATTCCCCCTAACTGTGTAGGGTTTTCTTTTATACAAACTGTGTATTTTTCCTTGTGAATAAGGAGCTAAATCTTGTTTTGGGGGTTTTGTTAATGGCAAAAACTCCTGTGTAGAATAAATCCACAAATATTAGTGCTTTTGTGCTTAGGATTTGTATCTAAATCATTATTGCTGCAATGAGGGACTGAAGGTACAAAAAGCGCCCATCCTAAAGCCATGGGGATGATTTGTACCTGCTGCATTGGAGTTCCTATTTTCCCATGCAAAATCTGTACTCTAGTCATAGGTTTATTATTCCTTGTTTTTCTCTACTTGCTTTTGTTTTTCTACTTACGCTGTTATGAGACTTCTGTGGTGTTGCCTTGATAGTAAAACTGTTCAGGATAATGATGGCAGGATAGGCTCTTCAGAACAGCTTGCCATGTGGGTTGTACTTAAAACGTGTTCTGGAATGGTCCCTTTGGAGAGCAATTCTAAAATAGCTTATCCTTCAATAGGAAACTCTGACTAGAATAGCTGCACTGTTGGGAAATCTGTGACTTTTGATTGGATTTTGTATTGGATAAGAGCTTGGATGGGGGTGAGGAAAAAACAAAGCAGGACTGCTAAAGTCATAGCATATGTATCTTTATAGATTTACAAGTTGCTTAAATACAGAGGCTGCTACGTGTTTGTGCAGAGTGTAGCGATGCTGTATCTGGTAGAGCTGAGATGTCAGTGCTGTGGAACTAGTGCTTCACGGTCTATGACGATGTGGGAGATAAAAGAAAGGAGGATTGCTTTGGGCAGTGGGGCCTCTTCCCTGAATATTTTGGGCTAACGTGGAGTCTAATTTTGATGTTCTTTTAGTCATGGGAGAAGACAAAAGCTGAAGCTAGGAAAAAATTCCACTGTAGTACAGAGACATAGGCTTTAGTGCAGCAAGTTATGCATCAGGCTGTTACCTTTTTGTATGCAAAGAGCAGCTACCTGGTACCTTCGCTCATTATAGCTGGGATTTCAAGTTGAGGCCTATGTGAGAGATAACAGTGAAAATCCTATGACTGTGCATTGTATTTCACAAAACACTACCTTTTTGAAGTGACACCTCCATCGGTGATGCGGGATGCATCTGTTCACCAAAACAGCGTTTTGGTGTTCAGATTGGGGCAGGGCTTAGCTCTGTTATGAACCCATTCCCATTAAACTCAGCGTGTTACGGTGAAGTGCTGTCATTCTTGGAGAACAAGACTGCCAAAACGGTAAGCGTTAAACATATTGATACTGAAAAGCATATGAAGGCATCACTAGTTGTAACATTCTTGAAGCATAACGACATCGTGAACAGCATGTGCCTTGCTGGATGTTGTAGTGTTTTGTGTGAAGTACGGTTTTGAGTGGCAGATTTAATCTAATTACCATGAAGCTGATAGCATTAATAGTTGCAGTCTCTCTTGCACAGCTGAACAGCTAGAGTCAGCCCTGCACTGCAGTGGGGGCTGTGCGACCATGAATAAAGACACGATCGTGTCCTTGAAGAGCTTCCCCCTTTGAACTGACATACATCCTGCTAAAGGCATCTGCTCTGGGAAGTGGTTCTTGACTCCAGCACCAAAGAGATGGGAGTCTTGTGTCCCAGCTTGCCCAGCTAGCTCCCTCCGGAGGGCACTGCCTGTGTCCATGCTGCCCGGCATCTGCTTGGGGTTTTACCTGGGTCTCTTGTGGAACCGTCACAGAGTCTCTGAGGATAGGTAAGGCGCTCTGTGTGGTTTAGGGCATTTCAAGCATGAGGTTGGAGTTGGCAGCCACAGAAGTGACATGATGGCGTGGTGTTGAAGAGGTCTTACCGTGTCCTGGGAGTTGGCTGAAAGGAGGGTAGGGGGTGATTGAGGGTGTAAAGCAGCACTTGAGAGTTAGCGTTGGCGGTACAAGGGGAGAGAGGCTCAAATTTGATGCAGTCTTGCTGTTTTCCCTTATTGTAAGAGTGCCCTGCAGCAGATAATGCTTGGCTTAATGCTGTAAGTTTGAGCAAACCAACTGGGTGAGGTGGTGAGAGCCAACAGGGTGCTTGGGAGTGAGTTTGTATGCGCAGTGTGGGTGAGCAGGGACGAGGCTTTGCATTGAAACTGGAAGCAAGTGGCAGGCTGAAAGGCATCCAACAGTATTTTCAAGGGATTTTATTTTGATGGCCTTAAGAGCACCAGTGAAAATACTTGGCCAGCTACTTATCCATAATGAACAAAAGAAAGCTACTAAAGGACTTGGTATGAAGAAGTAAACTGCTGAGGACATTTTTTTTAAAGGAAAGCAGGTGTGAGGAGACCTTTTTGACTGCCTGCTGCATTTCTCTAGAGGAACTTAAAGGCAGTTGTAGCCACTCAGACTTGTAGTATGAGAAGCAGATGATTGAATTGATCACAGCAAAGTTTGTGGGTGTGTGGGGAGAGCTTCAGGTGAGGTTAGCTGTTGGGAGGCTGGTCACATCTAACAGCAACTGTGTCTGCTTACCTATGCAAATGAAATAGAAACTGCCTCTTCATCAGTAAGACTTTCTTGGTGAAGAGGGAGTTCCTGTGGAGAACAAATGGGTAATGCTGGACCATCTTCCTCAGTCTGATGCATGCGGGAGTTTCGGCATCCGTTTTTATGGCTCATTTCCTTTCCGTTTACGCACGAAGTAGGACATTAAAAATTTGTTAGTTTTATTGATGCAAAATAAAACATTTGTGAATCATTGTGCTTATTTAGCAGAATGCATCTTTAGGAATAGCCAATTCATTTTACTTAAAAGTATCCATTTATAAAGTTATAACATTTCCAGTATTATTCGGGAGTATGACAAAAGTTAAGTGCTGTAAATTACTTGGGTCATTCTTTGTGTCAAATAAGGAGTTTGCCAATGTGTCTCAATTAATGACTGAACGCTTATATGACGCTTGGATTTCACTGCCTTTGTATTTAATTAATGAGAAAAACCCAGACTCTGAATTTTGGAGCCAGAAGTATTTCCTTAGTAGTCTCAGGAAATGTTTCCACAATAGAGTTGTCAAATTGCCTGCTGATTAAAAGCGTCATGATGAAAAAACATGGTCATTTTTCTACCAGGATCTGTGAAATTTCACATCACAGTTTTATATTGCTGATGAAATCATTTCTATGCCAGACTAAAAAGAAGTCTCAACCTATAGAGTCGCAACCTATCCTTGGGTACAATTATGGGATTTGGTTGCTGACAGTACTGATGTTCTCCTGTTCTGTACGGTTGCTGAGTATGTAGTGAAGCTTTTTTTTTTTTTTAAAAAAAAAAAAAAACAACTGTTAATGTCTGACTTGAAAAAAAAAAGTCATTGTCCAACAGTAGCAAACATAGGCGAGCACTGTGGTTCTGCCAGACTCTTGTCTCCTGGGTTCTCTGATGCACGTTTCCCATAGCCCGCAGGAAGGAGTGTGCACATCACTGATCATGAAATGACAGCAAATGCAAAATACTGATTTGAGATCTTCAGATCTTTAGAACTAAATTGTTTTCTAATAATTGTAGCACCTAATTGGCACTTAAGATGTTTTTAAGGGGTTTTCTGCTGGGTTATCTTGGTGTTATGACTTCTCAGGCCTATCAAAGCACATCGGTAAGTGAGGCTCAATGTGCTGCAAGAGTAACAAGGTCAACTATTGAATCCACGCTAGGGCTTAAGAACCTGTTATGCAAATATTGATGTAAACTACACTTGGTTATGAGCTACAGGCATGGATTAAGAAAATGGAGTAGTGATGGGGGGAAGAATCAGATAAACCATGCATTATTTTTTTACAACTTTTATATTTATCTTCTTTGCTTTGTTACAGTTATAAACTACTTGTCTTGCCTTGCTGCTTATTCCTCCACTTGATTGCACTGAACAGCAGGGGTGGTTCATGCCACTTAGGTGTTTAAGAGTGCGCGTAATGTTTGCGCAAACACCAACTTCCTGGACACATGCTTCTGCTCTCCATAATCTGGTACACCACAATTACAGCCACCAGCTTCCTAAGGAATGGGTATTTTAACCTAAGCTGTATCTGTTTCATTGACCGCGCTGATGAACTCCTTTCACTCTTCCAGCAATTTCCGTTTAAAGAAATGTAAATAGAAGTATTTCATTCACAGACTTAGGGTTTAAGAGGCCCAGCAGTGAAACTCGTGATAAGGTGCTTGCACTACATGCCCTAGAACAATGCTAGAGGAGATAAGGGGGAGAGAAGAATTATTATTGCAGGAGGAGTTGAAATAGTCTGGGGGGGGGGGGGGGGAATCTTGTGTGTCTATGCATCCATGTGTTTAAAGGATGATCTTTGCATTCTTCTATGTAATTTCTACAGTCTTGAAGCTATACTATAAAACCCTACCAAAACAGCAAGTCTTATTCCCTCCTTTCTTATAATCCTGTGTCAATTAATTGTGTTTTTCAATTGACTTGCAAGGATTGTATCTCCAGTAAGGCAGGAGATGGCTTTTTTTTTAGTGTTTTCATTTAAAACAATTTTATGTCCGTTCCTTTGTAATGTTCAGAGTGCCTTAAGCAATGTGCACATGAAATACCGAACTTCCACGCGTTCCCCTTTTTAGTGCTAAAGTTTAAAAAAGTACTGAAATCACTGTAGTCACGTACAAGTAAATGCTTCAGATGTAACTTGGCTACTGTAACACTTAAGTTTTACAGAATGGTAAAAACTGAAGGGTTTCAGCCCCCAATTAGGCTGTTTCATGTATCAAAAATGATAAAACCTTAGTTGAAACACATTCTGCACTTGTGCACCCCATGCTCTGAGTCCACTTTTGAGAAGCTGCTTGTATTTAGTATTTCACTGCTCAAGTGCTTGCATTTATCATTAATGCAGTAAACAGTTACGTAGCTATATATCACTTATGCAGAAAAATGTTAGTTCTTTCCTGCCTTCCTCCCTCTCCCACTTTACTCCTGAGCATCCTCCTAAAGCAGAGCTCCGATACTGTGTCCTCTCCTGCTGCAGCATCCTCGTGGCACCGCTCCTGTAAGGTGCGTCCTGTCCACTCCATCCGTGTCCGGAGCTGGATGTGCAAGACCCGGGCTCACAAGACGCTTCCCACGCCGTATGAAAGAGGTGCCTGAAGCGGCTGCTCACAGGGGTGAGCTGCGGCTGGGTATCTGCTTGTGTAGCTGCTTTCAAAACGCGAAGCTTTGAAGTGCTTCAAAGAGCCTAGTGGTATGTGTACCTTTTGATAAAAAGGATGTTCGGTACAAATAGGAGAATATACTGAAATATTAAGATAAGCAAATTTTGTGGTCGTTGAACAATGATTCCTAAAGGAGAGCTGATGGTGAGTAAAGTTTACCTAAGCCAAACTGTGCTTGCACCCGGTTCATAATGGCTGAATAAACAAACAACTTTGATTAAAAAGAAAGTGGACCAAAGCACAGTAGCGACTGTCGGTATTACTGCTCTGTACTAGAAGAGGCAGTTTATGGGTAAAGCGAAGGTTTTCACGCTACTGAATTTTTCTAAACGTCGGATCAAATGTCTCTGGGTTTAGTTTTATAGATTTTACTGCCAATACGTAACACGTAATGCGACTAGCCATATCTTTTTGAGTGGATAACCTTCCTAAAAATGTTTTTACTTATGTCAGGGTTTTTGGTTGGGGTTTTTTTTGTTGTTTTTTTCTTTTCCCCCCCTCTGGAAAAATGAGGTTAGGGTTTTGGCAGAGGGGAGCTGTCTGTAATGTAACAGAGCTTAGTTCATCTCATGCCAAACACCAGCACTTGATATCAATAATCTTTGACTCAAGTATTGCTCCTGGGTACATTTATCATTCCCATTGTTCCATAACACAGCAGGAAAAACAGTCTTTAACAATTGCTAGCAGAGAAAATCTGCACGCAGTGGGAGCTGAAACAGTTCTTGCAGTTGTGTAACAAAACCCCAAAATGTTGGCAACGCTCTGGACCTGGAAGGGGATTTTTGTTGGTGAATGCTAGCAGTGGTTTCGGGCTGGTGTGCATCCTTCCTTTTACTCTGTATGGGGTATTGAGTTACAGTGTACATGCAAAATGTAATCCCTAAAGGATGTGTGTTTTCCCTGCCGCACCCCAAAGGGAGTAACTTGTAGGGAACATATCACTGGTCAATTGTGACAGTATGAATTTGAATTTCCCTGTTGAATGACTGGCAGTATAAACCTGGGTGATACATTTGTACTGTGTAGTCAAATCAAGGTTTTCTAGCGGTCAGTGGTGCTAGTCTCTGCTTTGGAGCATGTGTACGTTTTAAGGGAAGAGAAGATACAGGATATTTCCTTTAAGTTTCTTCCTAGTAAGAGTGACTAAAGCACAGAATGTTTTCTTCCCTCCTGTACCCCTCTCCCCATTGTTTAAACCACAAACCATGCTTAGAAACAGCAAAATCACTTCCTAAGAAAAATAGTTTTAATTAAACTTCAGGGGAAGATCCTTTAAAGGATGAAGAAGATCATTTGAGAAACTAAGGTATTTCTGAGGAAAGAACAGGCTGATGTCTCCCCTGCTTCCAGTTAGAGCAACCTAGTCCTTTACATTTAGGAAGGTAAATTGAAGCTCTTTCAGGCTTAGGTACATTGTTGTTGTCTTGATGCTGTATGAAAGTGGAAGATGAGACTTTCATATTTTTAGGAAGACGTGGAAGTGAACTTCCCTTATTTCCTCCTCTGTGTGTACTGTCTTCCACGGAGGAGACCTGCCAGGTGGGAACCTTATTGCTGGCTGTGCATAGGTGGGTGCCTAGGATCCTCAGACCTAGTAAAGTAGTTCAACGCCGCCTTTGAGTACATTTCCACTAAACCCAAACTCTCATCCATTAGAGCGCAGCACCAGTGTGGAAAGCATTCAGACCAGCCCTGAGACTCTTAGAGGTGCAGGCCACAGCACGAGATGTGTTCCAGCTCTTGTTCAGACCTGTCTGCTTTGCAGCAGGGGAAAGTGCTCAAAGTGCTGGCAGCTCCGCAGTAACTTTGCCATAGCTGTGCTTTACTCAGAGTAGTAATACAGCAGGCATACAGCACCTCCCTCCCACCCTCAGCTAGGGTAAGGCGTGTCAGCACAGCCAGCCACGGGACATGCTGTATACTGAAAGAGTGTGTAAGCACACTGTGAAGCTTTGCTTGGGGACATTGATGCAGTTGCTCATCAGCTGCAAAGATGGCAGTTGCCTGAAAACTGTGCAGTGAAGATGCACGCTCTGACTTCTGATTGATCATTGAGACACTTAAAAATTTTAAGTCTCCCTTCCATTAAGATTTTGAGCCTCTTTGGTAATACAGTTTGATTCAAAGGGGCAGGAGTCAGAGTTAGAGAGGGATTTCTTTTGTCAGGTATTGATCCATAGCAAAACTCCTTACCTGATAGATGCATAAGCTTTCTAATGTGATCTCTTGAGTCTCTCAAGCATTTATTTCAAGTTAGTAATTTATTCCAGAAATTATGTCCCTTCCTCTAGAGTGTTTGCATGCTTTCTTTTGGATAGTTAGATGCATGTGTGGGTCATTTAAAAGGATTTTAAAAGGATCCACTCAATGGTGACGTACTGCTCTGACTTTATTGTTCCAAATAGTAGGATTTAGGTAAGTTGTTAGCCTGAGTCTTATGCCTGGGAATATATGCTCCACCCACAAGAATAAACTTGCCTGGTCTCAGTCCATCTGAAAACACTCTTTGTTCTGGGTGCATTCAGCTAGTTTGCATTTTGTAATGGGAGGAACTGTGTTAAATAACTTTATCAGCATGTCTACCTGGTGCACAAGACCTCTTCTGTTTATGTTGATGGTTTTGGAGAGACTGCCAGACTGAATCACTGATGTAGCAACAATATTTTATAATACTGCAAAGTAGTTGTTCCCTTGACTCATTACCATTTTCAAGAACAAAGCCCAGGTAGGGAGTTATGTGCTGCCAGGTAGTGTCTGCCTACATGTCAGAAGCAGCAGTGGTGTTCTAGCAGAGCTATAGTTTGGGAAAAAATCATGACATCTTTTGGAATATTTAATGGCATGATAGTTGGCACTTGTGACTAAAGGGATTTTCTGTTCTAGGAGGTATGGCTGACAAGGTATATTCTTAGTCTGTTTTATTGGTCCTTTTAAGTAGGAGTTGTAAAGAGTAACTTCTGCCCACTTAGCATCAGAACGGGCTCTCAGTAAAGAACGTATCTTACTACTGCTTGTGCAGCTTTCCTCAAAGAACTGGAAAAATGCTAGCTGCTGCTCTTCTTCCTTCCATTGCTGAGAACAAAATCTCTTACTAATCTTTGCAGGCTTCCTAAAAGTGTCTTTTGACTCCTGCCATAATATTTAATGAAAGGCTGTCATGTGAAAGGTCTAAATCTGTGTAAGATTTAACTCCAGAATTATTTTTCGTATTTAAAACTGAAGTTAGTTCTTCACTGTTATCCAACTGTTTCTCCTTTGCAACTGAGCTGTCTTCATAGCTATAGTAATTTCATGGATAATATCTGTCAGTTCATAGATGGGGGGCAGGAGAAAAAAAGAGGGGAGGGAACAGTTGAAGTTAGTACAGGTGGTGTTACACTTGATGAAATACTTTGATAATGGCTCTTACGGGCAAAGAGTCAACTGATAAAGTGTAGTTTGGTTTCGTGGGACTTTAGCAATACCTTATTTCCCAGATGATGGCATTGGAAGGTGTTCAGGTTGCCTTCACAATGCCATGCAACTTTGCAACTTCCAGCAAACAGGTGCTTTCCTACAGGTTACTTCATTGTTGTCATTTGCAGATGACCCTCTCTGATCTCATTTGCATCATTTCTCCTACAGACACTTAATTTTTGTTGTCAGAAGTCAAATTGCCAAAGATGATCTCTCCTACAAGCTAACTGAAACTAAGTCCTTTGTACAATTTGAAACTAGATAGAGATTTTTTTTTATTTTTTTTATTTTTTCCTCCAAGTTTAGATAAAAAAACAACTTTCCTTACTCTACTGGTTCAGACAGAATCAGTTGAAAGAGAAGTTACATGCAGTTGGCAAGAGTTTATCTTCTGCAGAACTCTTGAGTCTAAGTATTTGGGTCTCTCTCTTCAGATCTGGTATCCTTTGCTTTGTCTAAAATAAGGAAAAAAAATAAAGACAATACAAACGCAAAATGAAAAAAAAAACAACCCCAACCCAGAATAGCTGAAATAATAGAATTAAGATTCTTTGTATGTCTTCCTCAAGAAGGAGAAACTGACTTTGGGGTGCAAAAATGGCTTCTTTGTAGGCATGACTTCATCAGCACTATTAATTGAATTGAAAAGTTGACTCTCTTTCTACAAAATCGTAGGATGGTAGAAGGGTAAAGGAGGATATACTTGTACAACCGACAACTGTGTAGACAGACTTTTTTTTTCCTCCAACTTGCAAGCTAATTACTTGTATAGTAGTTTGTACTGTTTTCTGAAAGTTCACATGCTTTCATAGAAAACTGTCAATGCAAGGCACAGTTTTGGTGAAGCTGGTCCGCTAATTAGGATATGTCATAAAGAACCTTCGGCAGACTCCTTAAATTTCTTTTTTCTTAATCAGTTTTGTTGCCCAAAGTTAACCATTTGGATGTAGCAGGACCTTCCGTGCAAAAGGGAGTCTGTATCTCAGACTGATTTTAAAATATGTTTATTTGCTTTCTGTGAGCAAGGGTCATCAAGAAAACATTGATTAATGTCTAAAACTTGAGCAAGGATTTTTTGGAACCTAGATACCCCCTGCTATAAGGGAATGGCTGGAAGGGCTTTCTGCAGCTCCTGGAGCTGTCACAGTGTGATAAATTGTTCAGTAAATGCACATGAACTGATCCTGTAGCCACTCGCTAGAGCTTTGTGGTGAGACTCCCAGAGGATCCCAGGCTTGCTAGACACAATTCAGCTCAAGCCTCCTTAGGATTTATCCTGCTAACCATAAATTCTGATTGGAAAGGATCCGGAGCTGGTAGCAGGGTGACTGTTCCCTCTGAAATCAGTGCCTCTTTTCAGGCTTATGCATTAAGAAGGAAACTAGCTCTTAATGACCATGTGTGTCACTAAGAGTGTAGGTGGTAGGGCAGAAAGTTGTTACGCTTACTGTGGTATAGATGTGTGACCTTCTTTCTATTAGACTGTACTTATTACCAGAGACTGAAGTGGAAGCCTTTGAAATGCAGCTGTCAGGTAATGCTGAATGCAGTAGGACATGTCCTGTCTTCCCTGATGTGTATCCTTTGGATGGTAACAAGTAGTACCACTGGTTAATAAGCAGCTCGGATGACAGTTGCTCATTTAGCCGTGCTAGAGGGTTAAAGAACCTTTTGGCTAATAGTGCAATATAAAGGGAAGATGTGAAGGCCTTTTTTTTTTTTTTTTTTTTTTTTTTTAAATGCAAATGATTGTCTTCCCTGGAGAAGAAGGTTAAATTCTGGATAGAAACCAAAATTAAAGTACATAAGTTCTCATAGTTAAGTAGTTGGATATTAGGAAATGCCCCTGTTGCCTTAACCCATTTTTCAAAATGGTATAACTGAGGAGTTTATGAAGGATCGGCTTTAGGAGGAGTAAGTTTATGAAGGATTTGCTTTAGGAGGAATAAGTTTCTTAAAAGTAGGAATTTTTGACTTGCACAAGGCAGCGACAGAAAGGTAATAGGAAGTAACTAGGAAGAGAATGGTAAGTAAATAACCAAGAGGAAGTCAAAAAAGCTTTAATCTGTTCACTATCATTTGAAATGACATACTGGGTTCAGTAAACTTGGTTCTGATGTGATGCTCACTAAAAATGAGTCTTTCCAATGACTTCAGTAGAAGACAGATGGGATTTTTTTTCTTATTGTTAGATATTTAAATAAACTGGAAAATGGAAGATGACAGAAGAAGATAAGCTGTGTTACTTGTCTTCAAAAGGACACTTGCCTAGTTTGGGATACTTAGATAGTAACCTTGCGGTCGGTATATGGAGAGATGATAAAAAATTGAGCTCTGTGTTAGTGGATTCTAGCTCTGTTGCTGTTTCACAGTCTTGAGTTTATTCACCCACAGGCACCTAAATCTGGGCTTAACAGATTTTCAAGTTGCCATTATAGTTGGTGATGGTCTAGCAAATTCGGTCTGTGGAGTCTGGAGTGCTTGTGCCTGACCAGATGTCGGCGAGATGAAAGGCACTCTGCGATCTAACTGTGTTTCTGCTGTCTGCAGTGGGAGTTCAAATTCTTCAGTCCGACTCATTTCAAAGGGGAAAAATGGAAAGCTGTTTGGGGATGGGACAGGACAGGATTCAGCTACAGGTTAAAGTTCAATTTCCTACATCAGACAGTTACCATATCTCATTCACGTGTAGTAATAAAATTCCTCTCCATCTCTTATTTACCACTCACTAAATTATTAATCCAGTCTGTTTAGTCATAATAAATAGTCTCGTCTAAAGTATGAGAAAGTTGTGTTTTGATCAGCAGTTCCAGAAACATTGTATGCATTAATGGCTCTAGCTCATTTTGTCAAAAATAATCAGCATGAGACCCAGACTAAGTTTTTAAATAGTACATAGCCATCTAGGATTTGAAGATCCCTGACTAGCCAAACACAGTACTTCTACATCAGCATCTTATGTGCTATTTAGTGTCCATCTTTCTGTTGAAAACACATATGCCAAAAAGTCAGCTTTACTAATTTTTTAATACTGAACTTGATTGTAGCTTAAGTAGCTGTGGTATTGTCTTACAGAATAGCAAAATCCTTGCTGTCTCTGCCAAGGTTTAAGAATTGTTTCTGTGCATGAGGATTGTGTAACGCTCCTTGAATTCAACCACTTAATCATTTGAGTCCTTGAAGACACACAACAGATATTCCAGGTTGGTAGTATAACACCCTTGAAAATCCTCTGTGGGAGGAGGTGAGGGATAGTTCTTACGTATTTGGAAAACGTGAAGCCTTTATGTCTAGAAGCTGTGGATGTGCACCGTGAGACAAGCTAATGGAGATGTTAGGGTCACTGCTGTCCTGCTGGGGATGCAGCTCCATCTTGTTGCTCTTGCAAAGCCAGCTGTTAAGTCTCTGATTTGGCTTCAGAGGGGAATGTTGTCCAATGATTTCAGTATTCTTAAATAGTGGATGGTGTTGAGTAACATCCTGCAAAGTGTAAATATGAACAGGTCAAGCTTAAACACACTAAATTGGTATAGCGTTGGTGATAATGAATAATGTAGTCTTTGTGTGATCTTATCAGCTGTTTGAATCATTTGGGTTAATGCTCTAGAGCTATCACTGTAACCAATGAAATAGCACAATGTGTGTGCGGCTAAGAGGGAGTAGGAAGAAGGTATTGAACTTGTGAAGCAAAGTGGTCTTCACCGTGCCTGAAATGACTTAACACTGTGTTAGCGTTCATGTAAAATTGTAATACAGCTTCTCATTCAGTAATGGGAAAAGTCTAGATTGCTGCAGAACAAACACTCCTGCCATTTCATGAGTTACTCGTTTTGATCCACTTCCTTCTGTTTTAAAGAGATAAGAAAGTTGTATTGTAATCTGCTGGATAGCTCAGAAGATTCTGCTAGGCCTTCAGCATTTCCTGGAAAATGAACGTGAAATCATCCAGTGAGATGAAGCAGAAATAAGAGGGAAGGGAAAACACACAAATAAAATACACAGCAAGAATTTCTTTCATATAAAGCAATTCAGCGAGTTCGTGGTTTCTTTTTTTTTAAACAGTCTTTTTGTTTTCCAGCATATCCTATGTTCTCAGCTAGTTGCTGGGCAAGGAACAGCATGTTATGCCAGCTGCAGCTGATGTTTGCTGTGCACACACTTCTGTGTGTATTGGCCAGCTGAACAGAACAGATGCCTTCAGCACATGCTTGACAGTTCTCCTCTGTGCGGGCGTCTCTGCTTTACATAGCCACTTGCTCAATTTCTCTTCTCCACTCCCCCCTCACCCTTCCCCAAGAAAGGTCGCTCTTACGGTGGTGAGATCGTGGTCAAATTCGGTGGAAGACATAGGCCTTAGATGCTTATGAGAACGGGGAAGACAAGAAGGAACTGAAGATGCAATTTCAGAAACCCCTTTTTTTAGCCAGGAAATAAGGCTTACGGGGTGCCTGTAGATGCTCCTTGAAGTTTCACATGGGACCTGTGATTAGTCCTTCCAGTCCCACGGCTTGGGCATGCAACTCTTCCATTGTGAGAAGCCTGCCAGCACACTATGATCCCTTACAAAGGCAGATGGGGCACCTACAAATTAGCTGTGGAGATCCCAGTAAGGTCTTTCACTCCGTTTTCTAAACAAGTAGGTATTTCCTTCCAAACCTTCTCTCCTTTTGCTATCTAGGAGCTGAGGAGCTCTCTTTTCCCCTGAGAGGATCAAATATCTGAAGCGAGGAGTGAAGTTTAAGCGCTGCACATCAGGTAGCTTCCAGCAAAAGGCGGCCACTGAATATATGTTCTCTCTGTTTGTGCTTGAGGATTTAATTTCTCCATGCTATCCTTCCATCCCTTGCGATGCTGGGGATGGGACACAACTGCTCGTGTGTGAACAGCGTTCTGTATATTCCTAGCTGTCTCCCAGAAAATGACTTCAGATGCTACCTGTTAGCAGCAACTGAGACAAACACTTACCTCTGTGAGTGACAAGGCTTGTCTAAAACCAGAACTAAGTCAGGCATTGCAGAATTCCAGTCCAAGTTGTTTCTGAACACTAGTTTATGCAAAAAGAAAAAAAATGAACATTGTTATGTTCTGTTACGCTGCACCTTTCTTTTAATAGTTTCATTCTGTGAAATGATAAATGATAATGCTCTGTAAACAGAAATCAGCCTTGTTTCCCACCCTGGAATTTAATAGGAACCTAAGGGTGTATAAAAATAAATTTATCAAGTCCTGGTTGTTGTTACAAATACATGTTTATCAGAATATAAATAGTAGGAACACTACTGTGAATGGTTAAGTTGCCTGTGCTTTCATCAAAAGTTAAGATGTGCAGATGCAGCCTACTGTGTTGCCTGGTTTCTGAATCCTCAAAACAAGCTTTTGAGAAGAACTGAATCTCTTCCCAGCCCTGTTGAGTTGGACTGAAGAACCATAGTTAGGCAAATAACTTCCTTCCTAACAGATGAAGCTTTTTTTAAGTTCCTGAAGAGCCTGTTATTAAACAGGAGCTGTGGAGAGTTTATTTTGGCCTTGCAGAAGCATTGGAGAAAGGCTTTGTCTTGGCTTTTTGCAAGATGAGATGAGCAGGCTTTCTTGGCATTCTGCTCTGTATTTATGAGGCCATTCCATTAAGTGGCAGCATATATAAATGGGCTGATGTCCTGTCTGTTCATCAGCCACTACAGATCAGATTGCATGCTTTGTGCTACTTATGTGCTATCGACTTTACTAGGGAATGAAGTATCTGAATCTGAAATCTCATTTTTTGAAGTATGAAGAAACAGAACTGGATGCCTAAAAATAAACTTGGATATAAACTGAGTCTGACTTCAGAAAATTGGAGCTTTTAAATTTTTTTATGCAATTCTCACCAAATTTTTGATAGTGCTTGCCAATGCTTTCAAGTGTTCCCAGGCAGAATTCACTGTAAAGCACCTGTATATCTTATCTCTCCAAGTTCACCTTCAAGTTGCATGGATGCAATGTTTTCAATTGCTTGGTGCATAAAAACTCAGTACTGTATTGAAAAAAAAAAAAGTATTTCATGGTGGCTTTTCCCTGTTGCTGAAATTTGAGGGGGTGGCATTTTCCAAACCATATCGGATTCCTCGAATGTGTAGGAAAATGATGCTAGTATGAAGGACTTCAAAAAGACTAACAGAGATACTAAGTGGACACTGCTGGCTCCCCTTCTGTGAAAGGGAGCTGATTTGGGAAATGTCAGCATGCAGCTGAATGTATGAATGCCACAAGTGAAATGGAAGGAAAGCTTTATCTTCTGTTGTCTTCCTCTTGGGAAAGATGGACTTGGTTATTTGGTTCAAGTTTTAAGAAGAGAGAGTTTTCCCTCCTCCTCTCTGGAGGAACAGAGGGGAAAAATGTGCAAGTTTAACTTACTCGTTATAGGCTACAAGACTGGTAACAATGGATGAGCAGAAGGCTGAGGTACTCAACGACTTTTTTGCCTCAGTCTTCACCAGCAACCTCCCTTCCCACACCTCTCAAGTGGATGGACTGCAAGGCAGGGACTGGGGGAGCAAACTCCCTCCCACTGTGACAGAAGATCAGGTTTGTGACCACCTGAGGAACCTGAACGTACATAAGTCTATGGGACCTGATGAGATGCATCCCAGAGTCCTGAGGGAATTGGCTGATGTAGTTGCCAAGCCACTCTCCATGATATTTGAAAAGTCATGGCGGTCAGGTGAAGTCCCTGGGGACTGGAAAAAGGGAAACCTTGCACCCATTTTTAAGAAGGGTACAAAGGAGGACCCTGGGAACTATTGATCTGTCAGCCTCACCTCTGTGCCTGGGAAGATCTTGGAACAGATCCTCCTAGAAGCTAGGCTGAGGCACACGGAGGACAGGGAGGTGACTGGAGACAGCCAGCATGGCTTCACCAAGGGCCAGTCCTGCCTGACCAGCCTAGTGGCCTTCTAGGATGGAGTCACTATATCAGTGGACAAGGGAAGAGCTACGGATGTCACCTATCTGGACTTCTGTAAGGCTTTTGACACAGTTCCCCACAACATCCTTCTCTCTGAATTGCAGAAATATGGATTTGATGGGTGGACTATTCGGTGGATGAGGAATTGGTTGCACGGTCGCATTCAGAGGGTAGTGGTCAATGGCTCAATGTCTGGGTGGACATCGGTGACAAGTGGTGGCCCTTGGGGGTCTGTATTGGGACCAGTACTCTTTAATATCTTCATCAATGACATAGACAGTGGGATCGAGTGCGCTCTCAGCAAGTTTGCAGATGACATCAAGCTGAGTCGTGTGGTTGACATGCCTGAGGACAGGATACCATCCAGAGGGACCTGGACAAGCTCCAGAAGTGGGTCCGTGTGAACCTCATGAGGTTCCACAAGGACAAGTGTAGGGTCCTGCATCTGGGTTGGGGCAACCCCTGGTATCAATACAGGCTGGGGGATGAAGGGATTGAGAGCAGCCCTGCCAAGGACTTGGGGGTGCTGGTGGATTAAAAGCTGGACATGAGCCAGCAATGTGCACTCTCAGCCCAGAAGGCCAGCCGTATCCTGGGCTGCATCAAAAGCAGCGTGGCCAGAAGGTTGAGGGAGGTGATTCTGCCCCTCTCCTCTGCTCTGGTGAGACCCCACCTGGAGTCCTGCATCCAGCTCTGGAGCCCCCAACACAAGAAGGACATGGACCTGCTGGAGTGGGTCCAGAGGAGGGCCACAAAGATGATCAGAGGGGTGGAGCACCTCTCCTATGAAGACAGGCTGAGAGAGTTGGGGTTGTTCAGCCTGGAGAAGAGAAGGCTCCAGGGAGACCTTATTGCAGCCTTTCAGTACTTAAAGGGGGCTTATAAGAAAGATGAGGACAAAGTTTTTAGCACGGCCAGTTGTGATAAGAACAAGGGGTAATGGTTTTAAACTAAAAGAGGGTAGATTTAGACTAGATATAAGGAAGAAATTTTTTACATTGAGGGTGGTGAAGCACTGGAACAGGTTGCCCAGAGAGGTGGTACATGCCCCATCCTTGGAAGTGTTCAAGGTCAGACTGGATGGCGCTCTGAGCAACTTGATGTAGTTAATGTCCCTGCTTATTGCGGGGGAGGTTGGACTACATGACCTTTAAGGGTCCCTTCCAACCCAAACTATTCTGTGGTTCCATCCTATGATTCTATAATAAAGACTTGGCCTTTTTTTTTTTTTAAAAAAAAGTTGGAGGGAAGTAGAGAAGCTTTTAAACTTAGACAGACTATAACAAACTGCAGAATACTTGCACTCCATTTTTCTGTCACATTATAGCAAAGACTTTTTTTTGTTTAAAGGATAAACTAGTGGGAGAGTCCAGCATTTGAGCACACCCTCTTCTATTTGTGCCTCCCCTCCACTGCTAGCAAGTAAAACGAAGAGTGTTTCCTCTCTAGCTTCCTAGTCAAACATGTAGGACAGAAGAACCAAAAAAAAAAAGTCATCTTTCCAAAGAACAAAAGAGCTACTTCAGCTGTCGCAGCTTAGGTGAGAGAAAGTAACTCACTTAAAAGCAGAAAACAAACCACAACATCCTCCCCAAAACAAACCCCTACAGACCCTGGGACCTCACAGCTAAGCTGCTGTTGTTTAAACATTCTGATACAGAAAAAGCTTTAACATAAGTGGTACTAACTCTCATGCAAAACTTTTCTTTTTTTTTTTTTTTCTTTTTTTCACTGCTTAGCTTTTTGCAGTTACTTTATAGAAATCTTACTGCATACATCAAATCAGATGAACGTATGTAGGTATTTAAAACTCTGATCTTGCAGGTGGATTTGAGAGGAAGACCCTCTGTTCCTTCATAAAGACCTGCTGACTAGAAATGGTTGATCAGTCTATCTGGACTCTTCTGGGCATGGCCTTGAAAGAAGAGAGCTTAAAGCCTGCATCTTTACAGTAATGGAGAAACACACTGCTGGGGCAGGGGAGAGTTTACTGCCAGAAAGAGCAGAGGTCTCCCATTTTCCATCTCATTCTTGAGTGTCTCACAAAAGCAAGTTCTTCTTTTTCCCTGAAGCAGTTAGACTCTAACGAATTCAATATTGTAACCTTAACCTTTTACTGCCAAACTTACTTGAGAGATCTGCCAAAGAAATGAAATTGCACTTGTAAATATAATGAACACTGTAGTAACCATTCTATTCTTTTTTTTTTTCCCTTCAGAATAAAATGAGGAATACTTTAGTAGCTTCTGCTTTTAAAATTAAAAGTACTCGCAGCGGGTCCTTACTGAATCCTGAGAATATAGCAAAACAACAGGAGTGAGGATGGGCATTGTAGCCTCTCGGCCACACCTCTGTTTCTTTGCCAAGCACTAGAAAGCCCACTGTGCATGTTGCAAGGTTTATTTACTGCACCTTTGCATGTGGGTGTTTCTTGGCCCCTTCCTTGATGGCTGCAGGACCGCATTTAAAAAAACCCAGAAGTCTGGCTGTCTAAATGGGAAGCACTTAGCCGAGACACTCAACTGAATGTGTCCATTGATGTGAAAATGTAAAGGTTAAGATGCAAAAATCTTAAGTTAGAATAAAAATAAAGCAGTAGTGTCCACCTTGAGGCATGAGAACAGGCCTGGAACTGAGATGCTGCTCTAATCAGCAAGCGTGGAGGCAGCATTAGCGGTTGCCAAGTGTTAATTTTCTGCATTAATGTTTGAAGTCTGCCCCCTCGGTGTGTCTGTTGGTTGGCCACCAGTAGCAAAGGCACACCGTAGGACGTGTATTAGCTTTTCAGTTCAGTGACTGTTACTGTGACAGTAGGTAAAGACAAAATCTAACATATCTTCTTCCACACCCCCCCCCCCCCTTCCTGGGCTTAACTTCACTCCCTCATTTCTGACTCCTCTACCTTCTCCCCCACCCCCAACCCTGAGCAGCGCAGGGGAGTGGGGGTTGGAGTCAGTCCATAACGGCTCCTCTCTGCTGCTCCTTCCTCCTCATACTGTTCCCCTGCTTCAGCGTGGGTCCCCCACGGGCTGCAGCTCCTGTCAGGAGAGCCTGATCCAGCGTGGTCTCCTCCAGGGCCTGCAGGGGAATCGCTGCTCCGCGATGGAGCACCCCCTCCCCTCCTTCTCACCTCGGTGTCTGCAGGGCTGTTTCTCACGCTTTCTTCCTTGCTCTGCTGCTGTGGCATTTCTTTGCCTTTACTTAAACCTATTTTCCCCAAGGTGCCCCCATCTTGGCTGCGGGGCTCGGCCGTGCCCTGCGGTGGGTGGGTTGGAGCCGGCTGGAACCGGCTGTGTCCGGCCCCGGGCAGCCCCAGCCTCTCCTCACAGAGGCCTGCCCTGCTACCAAAACTTTGCCACCTACACCCAATACATTGTCCAATTTTTAATTAGCTGAGAGGGGCTCCTAAACCTCAGTGTGGCTTTTTGGAGAGGGAAGAGTAGTTAGAAGTATCTACTTTGAAAGGTAAACTTGAGGTCTTAATCATTTTGACGTGTCCCTTGTCCCTCTATGCAGGATGCAGGGTGTCTTTCAGCCCTGTAGACTAACTTTGTAGGTCCTCTGATAGCTCTAGTGGACCACAGCTGGCACTAGGTTGCAATCTTGGGAAGTATGAAAGTTGAGGAAATTTAACTCTTGGGGGGAAAACATGAAAGGTTTGCACTCATTCTTCAATTTTCATTCAGAAGCGGGGGGGGGGGGGGGGGGGGGCAAACAAACCTTAACCGTGCATTGGATCCCTTATTTCTTCTCAGGCTGTCTCTGCTATCATCACATCTGTTTTGTTCTCCCTTGTCATCTTAGGCTATCAAAGTAAATGCAGGATTTAAACACAGTGCATAATTTGATTAATTTTGTATTAATACGCAATGCAAGCAGCATCCATCTAAAAACATTTGGCTCCTCAGCTAACGCTCTTTCAGACTTGGGGGTGTGCAGAGGCTTTACTGAGTGGCTGCTGATTAAATCCCCCCCCCTCCCCGGCATGGTAAATCAAAACCCTGAAAAAACAAAACTAAGAAGAACATGAATAAAAAGCAGTGGGTTATTGCTTCCTCTATCAAGTATCTACTTCTGTTGTCCATAGGTTTTTTTTTTCCATGCAAAGAATCTTGTAAGTTCTGAAGCTGATGCATCATAACTACAAAGCAAATAAAGGTGCTCTTTTTAAATCCTTCTATAGTACATAAATATTCTTCCAACTATCTTTATGGCTTTTTTGCAGGATGAAACTGTAGGGTATTCCATAAATTGGGCAAAACTATGCAAATATTTTTTTTTTTTTCTTAGAAGAATAAATGACAGCTGTTGTACTGTAAATTTCTAGACTATGAAATAAGACATAATTTAAAGTTTGGGGAGAATCCTGATTTCTGAGTGGCAAGCGTGCATCCCTCAGGTTTTATTGAGGTGGGGCTATTTGTGGAGCTTGTGCATCATGAACAGTTCTTAACTGCTTGGGAATTCACAGCAAGCAGTCGGTGTAGCTATATATTAACAATACAGAACTCTTGGCAAAAGTTGCTTGCAAAGGTGACTCTGCCTTGTTTATTTCTGGTAAAATTCTTATTACGGTCAACATATATTGCAGCAGCATGACCTCCATTTGATCTTGATTTCCTGCCTATGTTCATAGGTACAGAAAAAACGAATAAAATAGTCGCACTGCCAATTGTTCCTCACCGGTATCTGAATCTTACTGTATTTAGATATTTGCCATTGGAAGTAAACCTTGTATGTCTTAAATCCTATCTTTCACTTTCATGTCACTTAAGAACACTCAGTATAATACCAGGATGTTATTACATGACGTGTATCTGTTATTACCTAACGTGTCTCTTTGAAGTGCTGCCTTAAAATTAGCCTCCTACTTACCTATTTATCCACTTAAACCAGTGACTGATTTCCAGATGTGACAAACAGTCAGCTTTGACACTTGGGATAATTTTTTTTTTAAACTTGAAAGACTATCATTCCTTGGTTGTACCTAAAAATTTCAGACCTGTCAATCTGGCAACTTACAATGGCTTTGTTCTGTGTCCCCATAACTACCTGAATTTGTAGGTAACAGTCTTTTTTCTTTTTTTTCCTTTGGTTAGCTCTTATTTCCGTATGTCCTTAACATGGATTGATTTCTAATGGGTGCTCGAAGTGCTTTCCTCTTGTAACCTCTTTTTGTATTAAAAATACAAGTTTTAAATTTGCTATTCAGTAGCGTCTTTTACCATACATATAAAAAATGCTATTGAGCCTTACAATTTCCTTGCAGCAACTCTACTTTGTGTCCTTCTAGAATCCCTATCCACTATGGTCAGCTTCAGAGCAGGCATCATCTAGATAAATTAGGCTAACAATCATTATGAAGCTGCTGCTAATGGAAAGTAATGCGGTTTCTCAAATGTTACATGCTGGTGAGCAATTCCAAATTGTTTAATTCCAAGACTAGTGTTTATATGTGATGCATCTTTGAAGCAGTCAAACAGGCTGAACAAGGCTTGTGATAAGCATAAGGACCTTGGCATAAAATGAGTCCTCTCATACTTCCTTGCTGCTTGGGAAGAGGAAGCATGTTGAAAAACTAAGATCAGAGATCGAATTCAGAAAAATGAAAATCTGCTCTGCACAGCATGAAATGCAAGTCAGCTGTCTTATGTAGTAGAGTCGGGAGAAGCTCCTTTTACGTCACCCGGTAGACTTTTCAGAAGTGCAATACTTTTAGTATGATATTAAGTTGAACATCTAAGTTTGAGCTAGTCATTCCCAGTGTTCCCATGAAAGAAAATAGGATATAAAAATGTCTTTATGGGATGTAAGTTCAAGCGTCTGTGGAGAGCACCCTTAGCTAGGCAGGTTGCAACACTGTAGAAAGCTGCTCTCATATGCCACTTTGAAATTATTTACATACCAAGTACTGGATTTGGGAGCAAACATGTTTGTTCTTATGTTTTTCTACTGCTTTTACTTATAATTTTGTCATTGCTTGCTTCAATGCATCGTAAGCCTCTTATAGTGGTCCCCCACTTCAACAACAGCAACAAAAACCCAAACAAAAGAACATTTCTACTTGGGTCAACTTGGCTTCTGTTCATCTAAAATATGGAAATGTTAATATATTCAGTTTTACTCACTTCTGTTCGTGTAAATCCCTATGAATTAAACTCCGTGTTGGTCTATGAATTTCATTGGGCTTCTCAAATGAATTGTGTGTTTTTCAGATTTTGCTGCTAGCTGACTGTCCATATTAATTAATGAACTTTTATAGTTCTAATAAAAATTCTCATGATAAACTATGTATCTGTTACATCTCCTTCATTGTATCCTAACTCTGTTTTGAAGTTACCTAATTTTTGCAAGATGTTAAGTTCTTCTGAGAGCAAAACCACAGAAATGTGCCAACTTGTATCCTATGCTAGCTTCAGCTCCCTGAGAGCTCCATGAACAAACAGATACTACAGCACCTGGGACTATGCCAAATGGTTTAGAAACTCCCTAGAGAACAATAAATCTAACTAGTGTTGTATATTTCTGTCACGTTTGGAATAACACTTGAAGTTGAGATATCTGTTGTTCCTCCCTGAAGTGTACTGGTATCTACCATATAGAAATGTATGGAATTGTTTTGGAAGCCCTTGTGGGTGCCACAGCTGAAATTGGAAGGCATACTTATGAATCCCACCGCACAAAAGACTGAGGCTTGGTGAGTAAGATCTATCTTGTCTTCCTAGATACGATGCTGGGAAGCACAGAACGGATATACTATGGAAATGTGCTCGCTCTTACGATACAACTGACATGTTTCCTTGCTGGCTTTGCAAAACAAGTTTCAGCCGTGACTTCAGTGAGAACAGGACATCCAGACGTGACCAACAATAAATTCCTAGTGTAGATAATTCCCAGATAGGCTAAGCTCCCCCAGGGGAGCGGGTGGGAGGAATGAAGTTCATTCCTCAGGGGAGCTTATTTTCTGATTTCTGTTAATAGTTAGATGTTCGCTGCTAACTCTCATCAGCAAACTGACTTTCAGTTGCAGAAAGAAATATTTCATAATCTGGGTTATTGTAAGTAAAAAATAGCTTCAGCTGTAGAATGATGAAATTATGGATAAACTGAGTTTTAAGTTAATCAGTCCAGATAAAAATATCTTCTTTTATGAAAGAAGGACTTGCATACTTATTTCTGAAACTTTAAGCTACTTGAAGCCATCTCTTGCTTTGATTGCAGCTGAGCATGACAGTAATACCTTAGCTGAAATGATTTAAGAAACTGCTGTGGTAATCTGAAGTGAATGGGATTTATATTATCCCTCAAAATAACTTATTTAAATGTCATGAGAACACTGTTGTGTCAGTGGCAAAGCCACTCTTCCCTTCCCATCCCTCCCCCCATCAGTCCAGAAATGGGAGTTTAGTTTCCAGGCCAGACAGGAGCCACGTGACAGGGATTGCCATGTCATATCTAAGCCTACTTTTGCCAAGCCCTAGACATTGAGGCTGTGCTGCTCTTCTCCGCTACGTGCAGGGAATGTACCTTGACAGATAGATACCCAAGTAAGATGTGCTAGTAGTACTAGTAAGATGAAGATGCTGCCACAGAAGGTGAAGCAGTGTGGGCTTTGATGTGTTTTAATAATGAACATAAATTCCAGAAATCCTGGGTATATTTGTGATCGTATTGCTAGGACATGATAAAGCCTGTGATGCTCTTCCTATGAACGTTAACAACGTTAGCTCTAGTTAGTTAATGCAACCTACCTATTCTGTTTACCTGTGTAGACTCAAGCCAATTCCAAAAGCTGGTTCCCTAAATTGTATTGTTTATGCTGTCAGGTAGTGCTGTGCAACTGCTGGCTCAGAAATACTATCATGTACCAGGCATACTAAATAGAGAAAATAAAGGTTAGCAGTACTGAAACAAGTAGTATCTACCAGTAGCAATTAGTGAAGCACTGCAAAAGTTACTTTACCTGTGGTATATGAAAATGTTGCCTAAAAAACGAGCAGAAACTCCCCATGTACCCTCAGAAACAACTCTTTCCCATCCATCTCGATTCTCTGTATTCATCACCTATTGTGTTTTCTTCCTTGCACAGTAACTGAGTGCCTTTATGCTTCCCTTTCCCTACAGTTTTATAGAACCCAGATTCATAACCAGTACAAAATACTTTCTCACAAGCTTTTTGGGAATATGTGCAAATGGTCTCATGGGTCTTTATCAAATGCTTAGATTATTCATCATGTATATTGCTGTTGGTGCAAGAGACTTGCCTTATGAAGCTGCTCCTCTGAAAGGACCTTACTGTCTCTTTACTTCATTGACTCACTTGTCTCAAAGCTTTCTGGGAAAGCGTTTCCTTTTCTGTTGCCCCTGGGTCTTGTGAGTTGGGGTTTTTTATTATTATTAACAGTAACTCTGTAGCTCTTTTGGAATTCCTCTGCATGAAAAAGTAAAACAACCATGCACTTAATTGCTTTCAGCTATTAAATCTGACATACTTACCCATTCAACTGCATCTGTACGGATTTACTTTAGAACACCATAACTATCTTAACTGTATTTAATTCTTTTCACAGCTAACATAAGCAGGTGATGAAATCTTAGTATTTTAATAGTTAGCGATTGACAAGATTAGACTATTGTGACTCCCAGCGAGGGTAGCACTCGGTGTTTTGTGGTGTGCTAGCTCTGCCTTCAGGTGTGGTATTCATTATTCTTCTGCCTCAGTCAGGCAAAGTGGTGATTCAAGGCTTCAGTGCTGGAGAAGTCTAGTTAGGTGGAAGCTCCCTGCTCTGCCTGGCACCTGATCTCCAGGCGGTTGGGAATTCAGCATCTGGATCAATATGACTTTGAAATCCTCTTTCGCTGTGTTTTATGCTAGGCTTGTTTGCTGGTTGTTACCTGGGAAAAGTTAATTGTACTACTGGTTGTTTAGGCATTTGATACTGTTGCAAGATAATACAGTTACTCTTGTGAACTATGAGATTACCAGACAAGCTGGAACTTGTACAGGTGTGTATTTCCAAAGTACTAGAAAACCAATGAACGTTACTTGGCAGGGGCAGAGAAGCTGTTGAAAGGCTAGTAGGTTGCAATCCATTTTTTCCTACTCTGTGCACACTGTCTGATAAATCGTGCACATTTGTCTTTCACAGTTTCTTAGTGAATGTCCTTTTGAGAAAAGGAGTCTTGAACCCAGTAGTAACTTTTTTTGTGTCTCTACTGCAGTGTCACCTGCTGCTTGATACTGTTTTTGGTGTCTACCTTTCTATAAGCAGAGAATTTTAGAGGAAAGTTTGTAGTCTGAAACCTCAATACTGCAGTCAAGAGTTTCTGGGAGAATGTCAAATAGGAAAAGACTTAACTCCTTGGTTTCACATAATTGAGGAACTTCTAGCCTCATTAGAGGGGCTGTAAGTTATTACAGTGCCTGACTGTTTCTGGACCAAATATATAGATACCTACTAGATCTCTTGGACTGAACAAAGTCTGTAATTTATCCCATTTCCCGAAGTGAGTGCTGAATTACTAACTACTTACCATCTTCTCCTTCAGTGATAGAAGAAGGTGGTTATTGTAGCAAATAAGTTATAAAGGTGGTGGCATCCATGGAAATAAGATGCAGGTGGTCTTCAACCAAATCTGGGCTGATACTCACTTTAGGAGTCATCATGGTCTGCCACGCAGAAGTCCTGAAACCTTGATCTCTTGACTAGGCAAAACCAGACTTTCCAAGATGTGTTCGTTTCATAGTGAATCACATGTTAGTTCATATTTTTAAATTAAAATCTTGAGGGTGTCTATCTAACACTACTGAGTTAAAACTCTGCCACTTTCTTAAACATGGTGCATGAAGCACTTATTTCAGTCTTAGCACTTGCACCTTAAATCTGCTAAAATGAAGTTCACTATCTTCTGATCTGTATTTGAGAAGTGGATAGTGACCATAAATGGGCAAAATACTTCAATGAGCTCTCCAACTGTAGCTTGCTTGCTTTTTTTTTTTTCCTCCCCCCTTTCTCTTCCCAAAAGGAAATGAATGCAGAGAATGTATTAATTGTTTGGGACTGTCCATGTGACAGCCTTATCTTCTCAGGCAAGCCCTTTTAAAAATAGACTATGTGTTAAATATGATGGAGTTCATAAAAACAACATCATCTTAATAAATTTCTTACTAGAAATCAAGTTAGGCATTTCCTCCTGAAGTTAATTTTTAGTTAATATCTGAATTTGTGCTTTTATAGTTTGGGAAAACTTGGGTTAAAGCAGTTGGAAAGTTTAAGATGAACTAATGTTACAAGCAAGCTGCACTTTGCAAAATCTTTCACTGGGACCTATGACCCAAACTTGGAAACAAACTTGAGAGTACTTGCCTATGCTCAAAGTATATAACTGGTAGGTGAATTGAGACTTGCTATTCTACGTATTTGAAGAACATAAGGTTTGTCATGACAGCTCTGTACTGACACTTCTATGGGTTGCAGAGCAGTCAAGCAGAGTGAGTGTGAGCTGTATGGAAAAGCATCAATCTGCCTGGGCCAAACATAGGAGTGAAATACTGAATGCAAGAACCTTCTTTACTTAGCGCAACAGGAACATTGCTTTATGCTGTCGCTGTCATCTATGAAGTTCTCTGATATACCGCTGTAGAGTGCTTGCGTGCAAGTGTAAAAAAAGGCATCTGTTGCCTGCCCAGGCATCCAAACAATCTTGTAAACTCTTACACATTCTTTCCTGTTAAGTATCTTGATCCACCTTCTGTCATTATACTACTTATTTAAATTTGGATACTTGGCAAAGCAGCATCTTGTATGCGTGTGTAGCACACAGAATGTGTTAGGTGATCCACAAGTTTCCAGAAGCAAATTAGGTAATGTGCTGGGTTTTCTAAGCGTAAGCTGTGCAACTGTGGTAGACTTTTTTCTGCTTGTTCACTGTATCAGAACTAAACAGCACAAGTAATTCCTGGGTTGATCTCAAATAAGAACTATTCTGAGAACCAAATTTCATTTTATTTTATTTTAACTTACCTATCTAAAAATATCTCTCTCTTTAGGCTGGTTTAGTGGTAATCTTCAGCTTTGCCTTCAGCAAATCTCCCCAATATATGGCATGAGCTTGAACGTCAGAGTAAAATAAATGCTTTGCTCTTTAGTAGTTCTTTAGAAACAAACTAAATTGGGTCTTGACCAGTCACCTGGAAAAAAATATGCACCAGGCAAGTAGGAGGAAGACTCTGTCTCCTGAAAACAACACTTTACTATATGCAGTTCTTTAATGGGTTTTTGGCTTGTTCCTCACGTGTTTTCTGTTGCCGTAAGCTTTGGCTACACTCATGAACCTGTAGAGAACAGCAGAAACCTGGAAGCCCTAGCTGCCAGGGGTGACAGTCAGCTTGACGCTCCAAAAGCTGCTTTCACTGGGTCTTTCTTTGCCAGCCCCTGTGTTCCAGCTTTCCTGCTACTAGGCTTGTGCTGGGTTAGCCCAGACTTGCAGCAGAATGAATTGGAGTTGATGGCAGATGCTTATTACTGCCTGCTAAGAACGTGACTTTGTTTTCTAAACTGTACTTTTAGAAGTATACTAAGTGCAGGTGGGTTATAGAAATACTTAGCAATTTGGCTGTTATTCTTTTCCTTTTGTGATAGCATTTCTCTTGGCTACAAATCCTCCTTGTTTCTGTAAAACCAAAGATGGTCGGTATTCCTTCAGCACTAAGTCAGCTGATGGAGACAAATTCTGCTGTTCTAGTTTCTAAATATCTCTAGCATAAACAAATTCAACAAATCGCTTGTGTAACTGCATAAATTGAACCACTCTGAGCTGGTCTTTTATCTCTTTATCGGAAAGATGCATTTTTAATGGTGAAAACTGATATGTGGAGCACTGTCACTAGCGTGTGAAGCAGCAGACTGCTGTAGATTTAGAAGTACAAAAGGTCTGGATGATTAGTGCTGTACTAACTGGATGGCAGTAAAAACATTTATAGTGGTTAGAAGAAAACAATTTTTTTTCCCTCTCCCACCCTTCTTTCTGGTTGAGAATAGTTATTGATATCTGCACTTTGGCTGGCGTCTGGGTGTCTTCTTGTGTGAGATAAGAACTTTGCCTCAGCATCAAATGCTTGATACGTAGCAGGATGTGATATGTGGCTTATTTTGTCTCTGTTCACGTTTCACTGCTGTGGCTGGGTTCTCCTATCTTGTGGATATGCAACTTAACACTAACTGAAAGGAGAGTCGTGTCTGATTGCTCTTAATTTTTTCTCTTTGCACTGGTTTCTAATTGATAGATGCAAAACTCTTTAAGTAATTAGCAAAACACAAGGTGTTGGTTTCTGGACGGTATCCTGTTTCTCTTTTGTTTTTAAGTATACCTAGCTAGATCATGAGTGGGGCTCGTTATTCAAATCCGAGGCAGCGCGGGTGCTTCCAGCCCAAAGTCAGAAAATACTTGGGTTTTGAAGCATAACGGTTGCTGCGCGGAGCTCTGGCTGTGCTGTGCTATCACAAACTGAGCCTGGGGAAATGCTGCGACAGCATTGCCAGCCCTTTGAGAGGGGGATCTTTCTGCACCCACTTATCCCAGGAATCTGCTCCTGAGTCCTCGTGTTCATGACACTGGAGTTCGGTGACAGTTTTGCTTGGACATGCCTGTGCTTCTGAACTGGAGCCCACACCAGAAGGTACTGACTGCTCCTAACGTGTGTGTGAAGTTCATTCATCTCAAGTCTCTTTGTATGGTGGAAGGGATCTGACACTGCACCTTGTGTGGTCAGGGAGTGAGAGGGGCTGAGCTGCTTCCTTGCTTTGAAAATAATCGCCTTGCCAGAACTACTGTCATCAAGTAGCCAGATTTGTTAGGCATGTTTGTTAGATTAGTACTTCACAGTCATGCTAATGTTTATAAGCCTTATGGTATGAAGAGGGGCTTTGCTTTGTTAATAAATTCCAAACTGAAATTTTCCATGTAGAAGCTAGAAACAAACTACCATGAGCTGCAGCTTCTCTGCACAATGAAATTCTGTCCAGCTGTGGAAATAATGATATACAACACGTGAATTTTGCTGCTCTTTACAATATCCATAGCGTTAAAGTTCTAAGTTTGGGTTAAAATTGAAAGCACTGCTTGGTAATTACTGTGGGATGCATTTGAATGTTATCCCTCCAGCAACAAGGGGAGTTCCACCTTTGTTCACTGGAGGCAGTTGTAAATTCAAAGGGAGTATTTTTTTTTTTTTTTTTAATGCTTCAACTTCTGTCACTGCTATTCAAGAAAGTGTGCAGTATCACCATGGAGATACTCTGCCTATTCTAGAGTTGTGACAAACTGTTCCAGTGTTATGCTGCAGCATGCATGATTTAGTAGGCTTGATAGCCTCTCTGTTTTGCAACTTCAAGATATCGGTGATAAGCACCTCATAACTGAAGTTTTATGGGAGGGGGTTAAGGCAGGACTGATAAAGTTGGAATTAATTTTAACAAAAACCTAGTTGCATGACATGAGAAGATGTGCAAAGAAAGTTTTAATTTGATGTTAATTATTTTCCTGTAGTCTTCTCTTTTGGTTTTAGTTGAGTCAGATGAAAGAGCTTGCATTAATTACATCAGTTAAACTGATGTTTCCAACATAAAAACACGTTTCTGTGTTGAACACAGTGAAGTTTCTTGATATATAGTAAAATAGTGCTTGGCAGTACTATTCACATGCACTCTGAACAGCATACTACTTGTGCATGAGGAAGGTGTTTGCTCTTCATGAAGTATTGACCCTGTTGTAGGTCTAGTCACAAGGGACAGAAGTGGATGGAGCCCATGAACTGCAGAGCTGGAATTAGCAGATCTAGGGTATTAGTAGTCCTGACTAGAAGACAGATGTAAGTGCTGCAGCCTTACTGTACACTAGCTGGCCAAATGGATGATGTACTGCAGTCGCTCGTAAGGTCTGTAACCAGGGTCCTAGGGGAGGTGGGGTGAAGGGGGTGTAAAGTGCAAATGAAATAGACTGGGGGATGATTTGGCTAAAATTGATGTTGTCATTAGTTTCAGCTTACTAAAACTCTACTGTCTGTAGTAAACAGAGTTTGTGACAGTATAACACCTATCGCGCTTTACTTCTCATGTTGTATGTTCAGAGATGAATCTTATTGTAGGTGACGCAGAACTCGACCAGTGCCATCTGTTCTGATTTGAGTACAGCTAACTTTGCTTATTCAATCGCCACATATTGAATCAGATCTAATTCAGTGAAGAGTGATTCATGCAATCTTAGGCTACTCAAATATGAATAATAACAAATTTAATTTGGATTCCCAAGTGTTTGGTTTTTTTCCTTAATTAAACTTCTTAGATCGATCATGTTTCCCTGGAGTGAAATACTGCCTCTTTAATGTCACTATGGAGCTCTTCTTGTTTACCTCTTAACTCAGTCTTGTTTTGATGGTTTGGTATTCTTGTTGTTTTTTTTTTTTCTCCTCAACCAAGTTTTGGAGTGTTCCTCACACTGAGGAGCAGAACTAGTATTACAAGTCTAGGCTGGTACTTACGGTGCCCACTGTCCGTCCTTGGCTTTTTGGCCTCTTGCATTTGTGGGAGTTTTGGTACAGGCCCTGAAGAAGGATCTCTGCTCTTCTGGGTTCTCTTGACTCTATTCAGAGATTTAGGAGTTACTGTGAGCACTGTTTCAAGTGTCTTAAAGTTCATGTGCCACTGTTGTCTCCCGACAGGCGTGTGCAGCTGTTGATGTCCTGAAGGGGAGGAAAGCTCATCTGAAGCTCTCGCATCCATTTTGTTTGGTATCAATTTATTAGTACCTGACAGAGTTCAGTGTGCCTATAGCTGTTTAAGCATGAGGTCACTGCTGTACTAGAGAAAGCTTTGTGTACTGTTCCAACATATTTGAGTAAGCCTGTTGTTTAGTCCCTTCGTCTAGGTAATATACCATATCTATCTAGTTCTTCATGAAGCTTGTCAGGATTTTTGATTAGTTTTTCTGACAACTTTTTGGTTTTTTGCCTGGTGATGTGTGTGCTCCTGGGTTTTAGCTCTTCAGGACCTTGCAGCTTCTGTTTTGGGAGCTCATCCTCTTCTTCTCTTCATCATTTAAAGCGAGAAGTTAATAGTCTTCTTACATTCTGTGGTCAATAAATACAATATATTGGACAATTAACATTTAGAATGTCAGTTTAAGATGCTTATAATGTTAATTTATATAGACTGGGAATATGTCTAACAAGCTTGTATTGTCCTATCACTGTACTTTTTTAAAAAAAAATATTTTTTTTTTTGGTAACTGCCTTGTTCCACTTCATGTAATAGTCTGCTACTCTTCAACAGTTTAGGGAAACTTCATGAATAATACCTATAGACATCGCCTGCATTATGCTTTTGCTTTCTCCTTCCAGTTTGAGAACTGCTGTCCTGGCACGGCACCATCAGCTCGTACCTTTCTGCCTGAGCAGCCCTCTGCAACTCCCTTTGGGACGTAATCATCTGTTCTTTCTCTGCCCAGTAATATTTGGAAAAAGGCGATAGGCCCCTAGATCATGGGACTTGGGACAGGCAAAGCATGGGAGAACTAACTCTTCTTGTGTTGTCCCAGCACTAGTACCACTGGGTTTGTTCGGGCTGGAAGCGTGCCCCTCTCACCCTGCAAATACACTGCCTATCCCCCTCTACTCCAGTCTCCCTCTTTGACATCACTATCTTCAAGGCTTGACGACAAAAATTCTGAGTACGTTAAATAGATTAATTGCTTAAATATTTTAAGGATTTATTTTTTTATAGACAGATGAATGCTGAAAAACTATGAGCTAACTCATTTAACCTTTTTGTTTTGCTCTGCTGTAACAGCTGGTAGTATATGTCCAGGAAGATCTGCAATGGCCCTGTGGGTTTCGGGAATAGGAATCCCATTTCTCCCCTTTGGCTGCTTAATTTCATCAGACTGCTGCAGGGAAATACTAGAACTTAGAAACACATTAATAAATTTTGAATGTTTCAAGAGTTGGTCTTAATATTACTAAACTGATTTCTAAAAATAGTTAAGCAGTTTCATCCTGTTAATTCAGTATTTTCAAATCACCATTCTGCTTACTGTCTTGTCTAACTTTGCCCTGCAATTTCAACATTAACAGCTAATAAGCTAGTACCCAAATCCGAAAACGTTACAAAACTTTGATGGCGAAACTTTTGTGACTGGGGCTTCTTGATATACAGAGGAGCAAAATGTTAAAAAGCAATGATATATGCCAAAGAAATGTGTAAAAAGCCACATTGGGGTGGTTGCTATGCTTGATAATTGTGTAACTTTTCCTGTACCGTACATTTCAGGAAAATATAGATGCAGACTCTTGTTTAGACTCCACTTGATCCCAGTTATGGTTTTTGCCCGAAGTCAAAACATTAAATGAAAATATTGTAATCTGATCAGATATGTCTCAGATGGCAGTGGCGCTTGATTCTTGATACGGTAGTATCGCTCTGAAAGTGAAGAGGGTCAGGTCTGACAGTATAAGCTGGCACATCATCCATCATTGGACACATCGTCATCAGTATACAGTTATTCCTGTACGCTAAAGACCAATAAAATCCGTATGTATAACTAATTGCCTAGCAATGTTAGTATCTGTCTTGTATCTTATACTCGAAGCCGTTTTTCACACCATACTATCTAGAGAATGCATGAAATGACCAATGAGTATCTGGAAGTGGTTCTGGACCGTCTGACAGATATTTCTTATCCATTGTGATATCCCTGTATTATGTTGTTTTCCTTTTCATCTGTATATAAGAAAACTCTTCATAACTATGGAGATTAAATGGGTCTTAATTTTTCACCTTGATTTATCACTTTAATTCTGTGGATAGGAAGAAAAATAGGAAAAAAAATGAATACTGATGATGATATACTCTAAAAATAACATAACTTGTAAAAAAGCTTATCTAAACAAAGCAGGGAATAAGGATTGGTTGGGCAGTATGAGCTGAAACCTCTGCTCTAATGCTAGAATCGCTCTATGCTGAAATGAAAATACTGTAGCAATACATGTGGTAGGTAGAAGCAAAAGCTATACAGGGAGCAAGGACTGTGAAATAGTAATTGTGACTTGAATGCTAGTGGCTGAAGAGTATGCGTGATCTGGAAAGGATGGAAATAAAAGCGAGTGATAAATAGCAGGATGGTAGGGTGTTTTTTTAAATAGCAGTTACTTAAAACACCATGTGTATGCTTGTTCAGGAGATCTCCGAGACAGGAGGGGATGGATGGGGAACCCTCTTGCAGTAGAGTTGGTAGTTTCTTATCCCCAGCCTAAGTGGACATTCGCTGGCAGAGGAGGGTGGGGGATAGGATGTGTTAGGAGGCTATTGGGTATTACTAGAAAGACTTCAGAATTTCTTCTCCAGTCTTTCATCTCCAAAGAGGTGAGCAAGTGGCAGAACCCAGTTATTGGAGTGGAAGTGATGCTACATTTTTTTAAAAATCCAAATTGCCAATTAAACAACTGACATTATTTATTCTAGTTGATTGTGTGTAGACTTTATGCATTTTGAATAGAATTATCATTTGTCACTGTACTTTGAAGAGAAATATAAGTGAATTGTCCTGTAACAGGTTCTGGATTCTAAAAAGGGAAATGTTAATTAAAAGGCAGCTAGCTTGTGAATTTTGCTGAAATAGAGAGCTAAGGGATTTAAACTCTAGAGCTTCTTTAAGCACAGGCCATAGAAAGAACAAGAGGACTGATCAGCGGGAAAAGAGCTGCATCTTGGAATATGAACCGGCACGTATAAAATGAGAATTGTCCACGTCCAGCTGAGCTGGCATGGCTGGGAGGAAGCACACCTTGGGCGATGGTAAAGCAGCCTGGTAGTGAGAATGGGTGAAGATTAAATACCCTCTAGTATCTGTGTCATATCAAGACTAACTTTTGGCCTCACTGAAAACTGAGATGATGATGACATCTGTAGGGATGAAAGCCAGATAGTCAGTAGAGCTTAGGGTAATTGAACTTCATTTTACAGTAAATGAACTGGAAGCAGATTTGGGTTGAATGCCCAATGGAGGAGGAGGGTGTAATGGGAGAAGGGGATTAAGACAAGGTAATTTTCCACTGTGACTTGCAAAAGTATTGGCATAGGAGATTATCACCTCATTAGCAAGTTTCAACTGGTATCATGTGACTGAAAGAAAGATACTGTAGAGAGCATTGATTATTAAAAAGGTGTGACTTCAAAGTTACCTTTTTTTTCATAGAAAAAATACTTTGAAACAAATTATCAAATATTATAGATATTGTGGGAAGCTGTATGGAATACAAAAGCTGTTGATTGATTGCATTGGATTAGGTGAGTGTTGAGAACCCATTTCTCTTGCAAAGAAAATCGGATAGATATCCTCTCTTGATCTCATTGCCACTAGTGACTTCCCCAATGCATGTAACGTGATGCCATTCATTATCCTTCCAGAGAAGATGAGACCTGGTGAGAAAGACGTTTGGTTAAGTAGATGTAGGTGCTGTCAAAAGAGCAACTAGAATCACTCTGATCTGTGGTCAGTAGAGTTGGACAAGTCTTTGTTTTGTTTAGTGAAGGCAAAATGAAAAGGGAACTTGCATATTAAGTACTCTAATACCGAAGGCAGACATCCTCCCAAGGCGATTGGGATAAAATGGAGGAAGAACCAGGTGGCCTTAAAAGACTGGGTGATACAGGGCTGAAACAGAGAGTTTCTACTGAAGGTGTGTAGTTTGGCCTTACAGGTCTAGGGTGAGGTTTTTGTAGTAGATAATAAACAAGAGCTAATGCAATTGTACATGGTACTCTGGTAAAATTTCCATACACTTGCTGCCTATATTCCAAAACCATCAGTTGAAACTGATGGGGATTGCTGGTATCTTTTTCATTCACAAAACTGTTTCCGCAACTGTCCTAAGAATGGAATATCTGGCTCTGCAAAATAAAAATAGAGAAACAGTGATGGCCCTTTGCAAAATACATCAGCAAGAGATGCTGATGTGGGAAGAGGGCTACAGAAAAGAGAAGGCAGTCTCAGTTAAAAAAAAAAAAGAGAAGAAAAACAAAGATGTGAACACTTGTCAGTAGACCTTCTGGTAATTTAAAACCTTATGTTCTGAAACAGCTTCCAGTAGAAAATTTACAAATTATTTGCTTTACTTCCACTGCATAAACTGTCTACACAGAATTTAGAATTTGCTATTTTTATATTGTCTGCCAAGAAGTTAGTGGCACTCTACTGAAGAAATAACTTGTGTAAATACTTACATTAACAAATGTTTGACGTATCACTGTCTGTGCTATCTCATTTGTGGCTACTAAACAGACCTTTCAAACTGTCCCTTAGGTTCCTGATGTCATCAGCAGCATAAGACAAGTCTCCAAAGCAGCACTGAAAGAAGATGCTAAACCAAGTAAGGATAGTGAAGATGCCTTCTATGACTCTCAAAAATTTGAGGTCTTGTACTGTGGAAAGGTGACGGTGTCTCACAAGAAAGCTCCCTCCACACTAATTGATGATTGCATTGAGAAGTTCAGCCTTCATGAGCGCCAGCGCCTGAAACTATTAAATGAGCAGCGGAATAACGAGTCGAGTTTGGATTTACCCCTGTGTGAAGGAAATGTGCCAGCTTCTCCATCAGATAGCCCATTTGAGGAGCTGGACAGCCCAGATAACACCGCAGGACATGCTGCAATGTTTACAGTCGGCAGCCAGACCAACTTGACCAACCTGGCCAGCACTCGTGGCTCCTTTCCAGAGCGAATTTTAGAGGACTCTGGTTTTGATGAGCAGCAAGAGTTTCGCTCCCGGTGCAGCAGTGTCACTGCAGTAATGCAAAGAAGGGTTCATGACACAAACCTGAAAATACAGCCACGCAGAAGACATGCAAGTGCACCCAGTCATGTTCAGCCCTCCGATTCTGAGAAGAACAGGACCATGTTGTTCCAGGTGTGTGCTAGGATGAGCAATTTCATGTTGGTTTTGCACCATATCTTCCACTGTGCAGTTTGAAGCTGAGGCAAGTTTTGCAAGATGAGTAGTATGGATCCAGTATGGTTTCATGATTTGTCATAAATATTTATGTATCTGTTCATAAATAATTGGAACACAAGTAGCTGAACTTTCTTAAGGAAGTCACCTCAACTCATGAGCTTAGGTAAATTTTAAGGAAAAGGAGTTACTTACGGAGTAATTACTTAGAGGAGCAGAGTTTCTAGGGAAATAATTATTTTATATACAGTTCTAGTTCGTCTGTATTGGTGAGATCTAGGACCTGGCTGAAAAAAGTGAGTATTCTTTTAGAATGAGAATTGATGAAGACTTCCACGTGAACTAATCCTTTTTCATGCAATTAAAAAGCAGCTCACAACTTCACATAAGGCTTTCACAGCCTTATGTTTGAGCCAGCCCCTTTATGATAACTTGTACTGACGTTCAGCTTGTCTTTCCCAGATGAGTACTCAAACATCTCTGCTTGCCCTGAAGGCGTCTCTCTTCAGACCTCACAGTTATTTCTTCTCTTGCCTGAAGTGCATTTGACATCTTCAGAGCTTGTATTGAGAAAACAAAAGGACACTTAAAGGAGGTGACCCATAAAAGGAAAGATCTTTGGACCTTAAAATAACAGGGGGCTAAATGCCTGGGTTTTGTCTTTCCATTTGCTTTAAAGATCACTCTTGCCTTTTATTCTCTTGGCGAAATGCTAACTGAAGTGAGAATGCATTGCCCTTTAGAAAGCCACAGCTATCACTGCTAATGAAAAGGACTTAGCTGAAAAACTCTCCAAGCTCTATGGAATAAGTTCCATACGCTTGAGAAGCAGTTTGGGAAAGCTGAAAAATAGCTTGCTGCCGAACCCACTCTTTCTCATGCAGAATTATGACAAAACCAAAAAGTATCAGCTTAAGATCAACATAGTTTCTCAGCTGATCTACAGTATAGTTAAAAAAAAATAAATCCACAAATTCTGTTTTTTATTGCGGCTTTTAATTTAGCCACATTGTTTACTAAAGGTTTTAGTATTGTCTGTCAAACGTGATCTTTGGACCAAAATAACTCGAAAAGAAAAGAGAGGGGGAAAAAAAAAAGCCGTCTTCTTTCCAAGTCTTTTTCCTATTCAACTGAATGTATTGTTCTTGCTGAAATATTCTTACTCAACATAGGCTGAATTATGGCACCCTTGTTCCTGCTGAGTAAGCTGTTGTGCCAAAGGTACTCTATGTGAACAAGAAAGGGCTAGATTGTGATGTTTTTGTTACTGTTAATATTGTGCCTCCAAGACAGTCATAAACTAGACTTATTTTTCTCCCCCCGCCCCAAGGTTGGAAGGTTTGAAGTTAACCTCATCAGTCCGGACACCAAATCTGTTGTGCTTGAAAAGAATTTTAAAGATATCTCCTCATGTTCTCAGGTAAGCATTAATAAGAAGCAACATGTGGATCATCAGGAGAAAAGGAGTTTATTGGTTCTTCAGCTGGGTTGCCTTACTGGTCTATAGGCAGCAGAAAAAAAGAAATGTAGAATTCTTTTTCAGCATTCTGTGCTGTTTTCCTTTATTCAGTCTCAAAGGCCATTTTTAAACAGTTTAGCCTATCTAAATTACCCTGAATGAAAGTAAATTGGTGGTTTACCCCATTGGCTCCTTAATTTAAAAAAAAAAAAAAAGAGGGAGGGAGGGATTTTGAGCAATTGTGGCTAACATTTGTATGTACAAATCCTGCATGAAGTATGATGCATCAACTTCTTTGGGGAGCACAGCTGAAGAAATTGAATATGAAACTGCGATTGCTTCATGAACACTTGCAGCAGACTTGAAGTACTGATTTGCCTTTACAAGAATGAGAGCTGTTATTCAAATCCGGGCTTTCATTCGTCTGGTAGCAGCTTCGAGTAGATACTACACAAAAATAATGCCATGTCATTCCCAAAGAGCTTAAGTACAGAAAAGATGAGTGCAAAATAACCAGTCTAAGCTCTGGTAGTGGCAACTACCAGATCAATGGTCAGAAAACAAAGTATAAACTGTTCTGCTTTGGGGAGAGCATTAGATATACTTTTGGAAGTAGCTTAATCTGCATTTAGGATGCTCTGAGTGTGCTTTCTCTGAGCACCTGAGCTCCTGAAAGCCTCTGGAATGAAAGGAGGAGAGCATCAGATCAGCCCTCCAGAAAAACAGCAATTCACCTGCATCATTTCTTCTGGGCAAAATGGCAGTAGATGAACCTCGCTATGTCCAGTAATAAATGTGTCTTACAAAGTTAAACGTCAGGGCTGAGGGATTCACCTTTCTATCTCGCTGTTGTTCAGCAGCTGTTACTTCTGGCACTTTCTGTTTTGAGGTCTTGTTTTATTATGTTATCCTTTCATTTGTCATGCGCATGCATCACTTCAGGCCGCCTTAAACATTATTATTCTGGTTTAAAGTACGCTTCCTGGCATGCTCTAAACCTGTATTTCACCCCCAAGTGCTTTCATTTTAATGCTAATAACAAATCTGCTCTTGCATGACTGTGCTACCAATGCTAATACAAATTAAGAACTGTTCAGTACTTGTAACTCAAGTGGAGTCTTGAGCTACCGACTAAAGGTCCAGGCCCTTAAGTCGTGTCGTCTGTTTAACTACAGTTTGTATTGCTCATGGTAGAGAAAAAAGACAAGTGCAAATATAGAATGGGACAGTATAATCAAACAATGATGTATTAATAGCTTTATAATAAACACAGATAAAAGAGATTCTTAAAGCAGTGGTATGGAAAGCAAAATTTGCAGGTGGCTTGAGTCTTCTCCCACTTTGTGGGTGTACTGAGCTGAATAAAAGTGACACTTCAGCTCTATGTACTGGGCCTCCTGGGTTGCATGTACGTATTGATAACAGTCAAACAAAACAGTTCTAAGCGGGGACAACCTTTGTTCCACTGACTTTAAAGTGTGGTGGAGGCCAGCAAGACCATGGCAGACCTTCAACGCCTAGCTTTCCTTCACTAAAATAACTGTGTACAATAGTGTTAGGTGATGCTGTGTGTTGGGCTTTGGAGTTAGTTTTTCACTCCGCCTCTTCACTTTCGTTTGGAGCATAGCTTTTTGTTATTTTGCATGCTTGAATAACTCACAGACACTAACAATACTGTGGGGTTTTTGGTTTGTGTGTGTTTTGGGTTTTTTTGGCTTTTTTGTTTTTTAATGCAAAACGGCTACTACTTTAGAGAAGTCGAGTTTTTTTTCTATGTTCAATAGAAATGAAACATTAATTTGTTCAAGACTAAGGATTTGGTTGCATAAACCTCATCAGTACTTCTTTAAAGAACTCTGTGCTAGCCACAGGGCTTCTCTGTTGTGGATTTATAGGGCAGTGATTTACTGCACATTGTGAGACTGCAGCTTAGGAATGTTTGCTCTTCTAAGCTTTACAAATGATGAAAAGGAGATGTTCTCTTCAGCTTGTATTCTGGATTCTTTCAGTCTGGTCTAATAAAGGTATTTTTATTCTATAGCTTAAGTATGGTTGATCTGCTGCATTCAATTAATTATCCGCACTCCATATAATTGTCAAGGCAGCAAATATAATTGATGATAAACCCCTGTATGTGCTGTCAAAGCTCAGGTGTCAGACAGCTGTACAAGTTTTCTTGTTGCAGCCTTGCTGACCTTGAGGGAACTCAGAACAGCAAAAAACTTTGCTCTTTTGGTGTGACAAGTCTGGCCACCCTCTTGAAGAAATGTGATGTAGGTACTGTTAGTTGAGGAACGTACTGTGCTATTTACGCTTCAGTGGTGCAAGTGTCACGTCCCTCTCCCCAACAAATGTTCTCCTGTGGAGACTGAGAAATGAGACAGCAGTAGACTTGTTCGGGCACTGTCGGCAGGGAGGAAACTGGCCTCTTACCGAACCACCTTAAGTAAATATGGTTTCCTTGCAAAACAGAGGGCAGCACTTTGCTGTTACATAGATCAACATATATGTATACATCTGTTCTTTTTCATTTTATGCCCTTGAAGACTTCACGTGTCACAGGAAAATGTGTTCAATTAAGCAGCATTAGCGTGGACTATGGTAAACTAATGCCATTTGTGCCATCTTAGATGCCCTCTGCACCTTTGTCAAGTTTTGCTTAAGTAGCACAAAGGTAACTTTTGGATTTTTTTTTTTTTTTTTTTAAATTACAGTGTGTAGTGACAATATGTTCAGTCTGTCACGTAGTGCATTACCAATTTTGTCTAGAGTGTTTTCTGTAGTGACAAGCAAGTTGTTTTGCCTGCTCCCCTCTCTTACGATATAGATGTTTTCTTTGGAGATGGATCCAAGCAACTGAGTTCTACTTTCTGCTGTATTTGCACTTGAGGGATTAGGCTTTCTTTTGGAGAAAATCTACTATTGCCATACTCAGATGATAAAAACATTGGCAAAAGCTTTAACAATAGTGAATCGTTCCATGAATTGAGGCTGGGAATATAGTGCTTCTTAGGAAGCAGGTCTCTTTGATCTTCTCAGTGCTGTTTTTAGCAAGGCAACGTTCCCTGTCAAGCAGTTAGGCTAGGATCTTGAAAGAAAACATCAGTAGTAATGTGTAGTAAGTCTTGAAACTTCCGGTATGTAACCCAATCTCAAAGAATTTATTTAAGAATTTGGTTGGAATTCTGCATGTCACCACTCATTCCCTGCTTTTTTTGGTGTAGTCCTAACTTGTATTACAGGAGATTGAAGATCTGTTGCTACTTCGATGCTACTCCAGTCCCATGTTTTAGCATGGGATCATTACATCAAGTTTTCACTGCAGAGGCAATTCCAAATACAACCTAGGACTCTAGTTTGCTTCCCTGAAAATCCAGTTTTCCTAATGGAAGAAATTCATGTCCAAGTCTATTGCTGTATAACTTTTGTTTTGATTGTGTAAAGAGCTTTACACTTTCGAATGCAAAAAGCAATTTAAAAGATAACTATTGTAGTTGTAAAATTGATCATTAGAAGTATGCATGTATAGTTTCTTGAATTTTTGTACTGGCAAGTGTTGGAGTCTGGTAACTCTTTTTAGGAACACTTAGGAAACTAATTCTGTTTATAAAATAGTACACTAATGCTGTTTTTAAACTCTTTTAGGGTATAAAACACATTGATCACTTTGGTTTCATTTGCCGGGAATCTGTTGAACCTGGGTTAAGCCAGTATGTTTGCTATGTGTTCCAGTGTGCGAGTGAGTCTCTGGTGAGTATTTATTAATGATCCTAACCTTTCCATCAGAGGATGTCCGAGGCATTTCGTAAACCATGGAAGTCTTTGTTACTCTACTGTGTCAGCTGAGGCTCAGTGGTCACAGCTTCTCAAGTGTGAGACCTCAGTTGTGAATATGAAAATATGCAATAGGAAATGCATACATTTTGTTCATATATAGCCATATCCTGCTACTCTGCTGATGCATATATCAGTAACAAATAGAAAAAATCCAGATGGATGAGTTCACACATGCAGACTGTGAGCATATTTGGGCTCTGTATTTGATTGTAGCTCTTGCGTTTCTAATTGTTGAGACACTTGGTTCCTCATTAAACATGTAATTACATGTATTGAATCTGTAACAAAGCTGATGACAAAACCCAAACATACTTTTCAGGGTAGAATTTAAGCTACTGGCTGAGCCTGCACGTGTCTTTAGCCTGCATGTGGTTTTAGCATTTTCCCTGTAGTCTATTTTGTTCCTCGGGAGAAGAAAATAGCAGCATCTGATCAGAGAAGAAGAAAACCATAATAGGTGTGGATGTGTGTAACTATAAAAACGTCCATTGGACATCTGATAAAGTATGCATCAATAAATTGAAGTTCCAGGTGCCAGTGATTTAACTGATACAGGTAGCTTAATAATGTGAGATGCGTACAGGAAATCATTTTGGCCACTACATTTTTATTTTAAAGCTCTGACGCTTTAGAAGAAGTTGGTTTCTGTTCTGAAACATGTTAGTTCCTGATGGCTGTGCTAACAGCTGGTAACTCTTTTTCAGCTAAAGTTAAAAATCACTCTTCTAGCTAGCTGAAAATGTAATTTGTTAATCCATTGACAAGCTTGAGAGTGAATAGATTCATGTCAATAAAACTTCAAATAGCTAACAGCCATAGATGTACAATGGTAGCTGAGGCTGCACTTTTATTAAAAATGGGAGCTTGTTACAAAATCAGCTTTATCTTTCTACTAACAGAAAATGTTATATCTGACCTATTGATAAATCTGACCATGCATAATTCAAAGGCTTAAAATGTGATATATAAAGAAACTACGTATTTATGAACCTCTTTACATATTCTAGTACTGATATGTGTGGGTATGCCCGCATTGCAATATGAAATGAACGTTCCTGAGCTACTTTCAGATGCAGTCGCTTGGACCCCGGTGGCAGTTTGACTGTGGCAGGGCAGAGCTGCAAAACTTAATGCTTTCTGGATCCTGTGCTGCCAGGCAGGCTATGCTGATAGGCTTGTGTATATTTGCTCTAAACCTAGCTACAGTCTGTGCTACAGTTGTCATGATCTTAGTGTAGGCATAATCCATATGCTTAGCACTGTTCTGTGGATCTTTCATTTGAGAGGCATTGCTGCCAACTTTAAAAAATTATCAGTCTGTATTGCAAGATGGATATTCGCTATTCAATGCTCTGCTTTATTGCCAAGAAGAGAGAGCACCCAGAAATTACTGGTAGTGCTTAAAACTGAGTGTTTAAAAAAATAAATAAATAAAACCGAAACATATCAGGACACAAACAAATTCAAATTTCCACATTCAAGTACCTATTTTTATTTTTTCCAAGTAACAGACCCTCAAAAAATTATGTATGTTTCAATGTTGGACTGCATGATTTTGGTCTCAAATATTTCAGCTTTCTTCCTGCTTATAAAAAAAGCAACAGGTAAGAGCAAGGACCTGATTCTGAAGTAGAATACTGATTTCTTTCCTCTAAGATAGTCGTCAAGCTGTTGTTTCCTTTCCATGCTAATGCAAAGACTCAAGTAAACAGCTTTTAATAAGCATTGTATTCCCCTAAAATACAGACACTCCAAGTGCTTTGTATATAAGGTCTGGGAGCGTATTTGAGTGTGGAGAAACACTGTCACCTCGACCTTTCCTACAAAGAAGTTAAGCTTTTCCAGTGCTGGTGCGTGGGAACATAGCACTGCTGTATTTGTGGTAGTGGCAGAGGAAAGATCAGGGCAGACTGCAAGGCAGGCCGGCAGTACTTAAAGATAAGTTGGTGGTTGTAATGAAGCTGGTAGCCAGTCTAGTAGCCTGGAGAAAAGTGAACTGCTGTGGGAAGCTCCTGTCTGCCAGCAGGATGTAGGGTTTTGTGCTAAAATGGTACAGTGGTGGGAGGAAAATCGTTGAGAGGGAGCATATGCAGTTTACAGGAGAAACCTGAAGCTAAAGAAAAAGAAATTAATGCTTTTTATTTAGCCAGCATATATTCAAGCCAAAAATTCCCCCTTACAGCTTCTTAAAAAAGCGTCTGCCTGCCCACTAAGCTTGAGTAGCTGCAGTTAGATACTCAAAATTACACCGTGTGGCTGAACTTGAAGGTGGTGAGCATGCACAGAAAATGCAGAAAGCTGGGAATACAACCTTGATCTCTTTAGAAGACAGCAAACGAGGCTTTTTTTGATTGTAAAGCAACTGTCTGATGTGATTTACAAATCTAATTTGATGTATATGGCATACATTTTTGTTTATATACTGTTTTTTCCCTCCTTCCCCTATAGGTTGATGAGGTAATGCTTACCCTGAAACAAGCCTTTAGCACTGCTGCAGCTCTGCAAAATGCCAAGACGCAGATTAAACTGTGTGAGGCCTGCCCTATGCATTCATTGCACAAACTTTGTGAAAGAATTGAAGGTAGCAGCTGAGTTTATTTTCTGATTGTGTGTTTCTGATTATTCTAGAAGAATTTTAATTATGTTAACCATGTGCTTTCGATTTAAACAATGTAAGAACAGAGGGAAAAGTTTCCCAATAAGCAATTCTTACCATCACTTTGCACTCTCTGTAATCAAGTGGAGGTGATGGCAGTAATGATATTGCAACTGAATATAGTATAGCTGCTGTTATAGATACATACTCTTTCATCGTCATACCTCTCTTAAATGTTAAGCAGAGCAGAAAAACCTACCAGTTCACCTTCCGTTTGTTTTTTTTTTTCTGAAGATGCATGCTTTTAAAATGGGTCATAAAAAGACAGTTGTGATCAAAAAGGGTCTTGCTTTCTTGTGTGTTCGTTCTTTCCTGTGTGGGGTTATTTTTTCCTTCCTTGTGTTTATTCTCTTACACACTTCAAAACCTAGTTCTGTTATGGGAAATAAATGATTAAGTTAGGAGATTAATATCTAATAAAATGAAGGGGACGACCTGGCTTCAAATAGAATAGACAAACCTTTGTAGTTTCTTTGGAATTGAGGTATGCCAGAACACATGCAAAATTCTTAAAAGATGAAATTTAAAAAAAATCAAAAAGTTAGTAGCAGGATCCTATTTTTATAGTCACTCAGCTATGTCTCCTTGCAAAGTGTTATATGCAAAAAAAGCAAGTATGTTACAGTAGTCTTGTATCTTCTGGTCTGGTGATGATGGTGCTGACAATTGCCAGTTCTCCCATTCATTAAAAGTCACTATTGCTACTTACCTCCCTCTGGTGGATGAAAAGCAAAGTATAAAATCTTGGTGGAGTGAAATTTTGTTAGGTTGACTGGTATTTTCCAAGTTTAACAACAGATATTCAGAAGTGATAAGGCGTAGCTGGGAAAATCTTCTGTAAACGAAAAACTATAGAGGCTGCTGTATAAGGCAGTGTAAGTATCTTGAACACGGGTACTTGAAAGCCTGGGATAAGTATCCAGTATCAACATAAAATCTCTTCTAGGGCAACAACTTGAGTACCATAATAGTAGTTTCATAAACTTTGTACTTAGTGACTGAAAGACTTATTTTAGTGTCCCTTACTCTTTATCTGTCTGCTTTGTTTAGAGTCTAGAAGTTTATTGTAATCAAACCTAGAGCTTCATGACTTTTGGAAAAATCTTTTATCTGTTGTCATTGCAATTTTCTATAAATGATATCTACCTTGGATGGAAAAAAAAATCTATCTTCATGTGATTCAGGGGTTTTGTTTCCCCCTCCAGTTTTTCTAGCTTCCTGGAACAAGCTCTGTGAGCAAATGCGCACTTTATTGAACATCAGAAACTTTCCTTAATTCTTAGAGCTTTTGTGCTGTTCTTGCTTTTAAAAGTGTCTTCAGTTCTCTGGTATGACCTGTACCTTACCCTTTCTTTGTGTAGAAACGCATCTAAATTTTTCAATTAAAAGCATCTGAAAACTTCTGAGTATCCTGTGCATTTAATATCTCTCCAGTTATATCCCTGATCTGTTCTACTCTTCCTCCTCTCCCATACAGTTGTCAGGCTTCCATCTTATGATCTCTTGGTACTAGGACAGAAGACCTCAGTGAAGTAGGGAGCACCTCCTTTTACGCAGGAGCCAGCCACTTAGCTGCTGCTAGTTCTGTTTTTACTGCTAAAGAAAGGAGACAAAACCATGTGGTTTAGCCAATCCTGAAGTATTTTGTATCATGTATACTGCAGATACACAACTGTCATACATTAAACTTGTATAAACTCAAATGCAGGTTTATATCTTCTACTATGATTTTTTTGGAAAAGTTTTTTAAGAGGTCATATGAGCATGTAGAAGCTTTAATGTTCCTTTCTTTTCTCAGGACTCTATCCACCAAGAGCCAAACTTGTAATTCAGAGACACCTGTCATCACTAACAGATAATGAGCAAGCAGACATTTTTGAACGTGTTCAGGTAATACATTAGAAGCTCTTGTTTCAAATTTCAAGGAGACCATGATAAAATGGACTAGACACTTTTGCTTTTGATAATGTTTTGTTATGTAGTTGATCTAGAATTCACTATTTTTCCACCAAACATCATACTGAAACAGCATGCTTCAGCCTAACCTCATGTGTGATACACTGCTATTGGAAGAGTTGATTCCCAAGTCTGCTGAGATGTTCTGTGTTCATACCCACAGTATTTTTTTTCTGAGCTTAGTTCTTCATCTGTAAACACATTTTCCTACTTGAAAGTGATGTGGGAGTGAGTTGAGAGCAGGTGAGACACGCAGGTATCAGGAATATGTCTGGCATTTTCAGAAGTTGTCTTTTTTTGACTTATTCTGAGGCAGGATCCTGGTGTAAGCAAGTGTACTCAAGTGGATGAAGTGTGCAATAATTTCGGCTTCCAAAGGCTATGCTCCTCTCTAACTGGCTGAAGAAGAGAGTGGGTGTCTTGGTTTTCCTGGGTTCCTTATTCCATTTATAAGGCTATACAATGGCAGACAAGCTTAGAAGACAAAATGTGTGGGCATCAGGCTCTCTCCTCTCCTCAGCCTGTAACATTTTTCCATATGGAAAGGTTTGGTCTATTTTGCTCAGGAGTGTGAAGGCACACAGGCAGTAGTGCAATTTGACATACTAATATTGCACTCTGGTATCTGGCATATCAGTATATTAATTTCAAAGAGTACATACATATGGAAGGGAAAATAAGCAAAACGACTTGAAAGACAACTTTTTTCTTTTCTTTGCTGTTACTGACAGAAAATGAAGCCTGACAATGACCAGGAAGAAAATGAACTTGTGATCTTACATCTACGCCAACTCTGTGAAACTAAGCAGAAAACACATGTTCACATTGGTGAAGCACCATCGGTAAAGCTTATTTTTGTATTATTCCTCTCTCTCCTCCCACCCTATTAAAATGCAACCTTAGAATCATAGAATTGTTCTGGTTGGAAGAGACCTCCAAGATCATCGGGTCCAACCATTAACCTATCACTACCAAGTCCCCCACTAAATCATATCCCTTAGGGCCTCATCTAAACGCCTTTTGAATACCCCCAGAGATGGGGACTCCACCACCTCCCTGGGCAGCCTGTTCCAATGCCTGACAACCCTTTCGGTAAAGAAGTTTTTACGAATGTCCAATCTAAACCTCCCCTGGCGCAACTTGAGGCCATTTCCTCTTGTTTTGTCGTCTGTTACTAGGGAGAAGAGACCAACCCCCGTCTCTCTACAACCTCCTTTCAGGGAGTTGTAGAGAGCAATAAGGTCTCCCCTCAGCCTCCTTTTCTCCAGGCTAAACATCCCCAGTTCCCTCAGCCGCTCCTCATAGGACTTGTGTTCCAGACCCTTCACCAGCCTCGTTGCCCGTCTCTGGACACGCTCCAGCACCTCAATGTCTTTCTTGTAGTGAGGGGCCCAAAACTGAACACAGTACTCGAGGTGCGGCCTCACCAGGGCCGAGTACAGGGGGACAATCACCTCCCTACTCCTGCTGGCCACACTATTTCTGATACAGGCCAGGATGCCGTTGGCCTTCTTGGCCACCTGGGCACACTGATGGCTTATATTCAGCCGGCCGTCAACCAACACCCCCAGGTCCTTTTCCGCCGGGCAGCTTTCCAGCCACTCCCCCCCAAGCCTGTAGCGTTGCCTGGGGTTGTTGTGACCCAAGTGCAGGACCCGGCACTTGGCCTTGTTGAACCTCATACAATTGGCCTCGGCCCATCGATCCAGCCTGTCCAGGTCCCGCTGTAGCGCCTGCCTGCCCTCCAGCAGATCAACACTCCCTCCCAACTTGGTGTCATCTGCAAACTTACTGAGGGTGCACTCGATCCCCTCATCCAGATCATTGATAAAGATATTGAACAGAACTGGCCCCAGTACTGAGCCCTGGGCAACACCACTTGTGACCGGCCTCCAACCGGATTTAACTCCATTCACCACAACTCTTTGGGCCCGGCCATCCAGCCAGTTTCCTACCCAGCGCAGAGTATGCCCATCCAAGCCATGGGTAGCCAACTTCTCCAAGAGAATGCTATTCTCCTTGAATACTAGCAGGGCCACTGCTAGAGTTTATCAGGGATAGCTGAAGCTGGGTATTGTAATTAAGAAAGGACTGTGAAAGAGAAGTAATTTGATTTGATTTATAGTGGCATGCTTGGGGTTTTTTTAAGTTTGGGGGACAGGAAGGGAGGGAAGAAAGACAACCAATTATTTTTAGGTCTAGATTTCCTTACAGTGTGAGGATACTTCTTCTGTCCTTCTCCTTCCTCCCTGATCCCCACTCCCAAACAGTTATTTCTAGGGAGAATAGGGATGAAAGAGGGCAGTGGTTTTGGTTTAAACTATGAACTTGTCTAGCAAAGGAAATGGATAACAGTATTGTTAAATTGATATGCTTTTATAAGATAGTCTTTAGGGATGGAATGTGCCTTTAACTGTGGTTTTTTGTGGGCTTGTTTTTTGGGGGGGTGTGGGATTTTTTTTGTGGTGTTTTTTTAATGAAGGCCAGGGGTGTATTGTTTATTATGTAACTTGGTTCAGCTCTAGTCTTTGGAGGGCTGTAATTGCAAAAAGAATTGTCAAAGCTGAATGTGTCCCTGCTCATTTCAACAGACCATTTCCAACAGTGCGATTCCAGAAAGCACCACCAGTGGTGGCAGGTTTAAACTTGACATTCTGAAAAACAAGGCCAAGAAATCCTTGACTAGCTCTCTGGAAAATATCTTCTCAAGGGTAAGATTAACAACTCATTGTCAGCAGCTCTCCCAGATATCCTTGACAGTAAAGACCTATCAGATTTTTTGTTTTGTTTTTGGCCTCAGTCTGATAAATACTTAATGAAGCGATATCCCTATTGTGAAATCTGAGGGTTACAGCTGGGTTGATTGCGACTTAACTGTGCTAGAAAGTTCATGGTAAGGCCACACATACAGAGGGGGGGAAAAAGGCAACTTTCTGAATAATGAATGCTTGTTGTAGGTGGCAAGTGAGTCAGCTGAGCATTATCAGATGTGTTGCTTCAGAATAAAAAAATTTAATGAGGATGGTTGCATGATTCCATAAAGAGACGTTATCTTTTTTTGAAAGTGTGAATAAATGTGCCTGCATAAACTGGAAATCTTTCTGTTCTGAGAGGTAATGCCTTACCTCTCATAGCTAAAATTGCTCATATTGGTCACTAAGAATCTTTAGAAAGTAGTAACAAAGTTGTCCTTTTGCAGGAAAAAAACCCAATAGGCTTAAAAAGTGAGTTATTCTTCATTTCACTGTTGCTAAATATGATGTGGAATTGCAGGTAATTACTGGAACTTCCTTATATTAAATAACCTTTTAAAGAAGTCTGAATTGCAAGTTTTGCTTAGTGTCCCCTGCTCAGCAGGGAGAGTCCTGGAAGCAGAGAAGAGGCATGTAGAGGGGTAACTGAAGAAGGCTGGGTGCCTGGGATCCAGTACGTCACTACAGACAGCGCTGTGATGAGCTGTGAATACTGCATGGCCAGGTCCAAATATAATTTGGAGCAGTGAAATTAAGTTCTTTCTGCTAGTAATTTTAAAAGTACCATGCTAAATCAAGGCCTAAATTGCACTTGTCCTGCAGCTTATATGGGCATGTCATAAAGTAACCTACAAACATAGGATGCAACAGATGCTCCCTGTAAAGGAGGGAAAATATTATTTGCCGGGGAGAATCCTTAGAACTTAAGGTTAGGCATGAATTTGATCTAGGACTGAAGCTAGCATTAGAACTCTGCTGATCAAATCTGACCTATGTTGTGTAGCAAGTTTTACACACTAGGGACTTGGTCTGAATATGGAGAGAGCGCACACGCAAAAGAAAGCGATGACGGTCAGAAGATCTGGATAATTTCAGCAGTCTGGAGTATCATCAAATAGTCATGCCTGTGCTGAGTCTGATTTCTTTTCCACATCTCAAGGACATGTGACTGGAAAGTAATCTAGCTCTGACGGTGGGTCACGAACCCTGCGGTGGTTGTGGAACAGGCGTACATCACTGGGAATAACCTAGTAAAGCAGCACTGCCATATACAGACATACTAACACTCCGATCATGTCAAGGAAAAATCATTTAGACAAAATGCACTGATTAAGTTGAAGAATCTTGGAAGAGAAATTGCTTATATATTGTTGTTCTTGATATAGTATATTCCTTCTCACCAGGGCCACTGTGACATGCTGCATGTTATAGTATAAGGATCTACACAGTCCATGATTGAGGGAAGTGGACACCAGAATCTGGATTAGGGCCATTTTTAGTTTGCTATTTATGAAGCAGAGTTGCTGTTGTGAGGAAGGTTGTCTCATCTTTAACTTGAAACTGCAATAGATCAGGAACAGCGGTATGTTGTAGTGAATCATGATACACATAGGGGTTCATCCTTGCAGATCTATTTAAAGGTTACACAATGCAAGACTGAGAAAAATAATTTACAGTGCAACTTAACCACTAATTATTTGGTTAAAGTAGGTATATACGATGAGTATCTCTGTGTATGTATACTGTGTGTTACAATGACTGTTTTGATAGTTCTTGTTCTACATCAGGCTATTACAACAAGCCTAATGGATCGTGGCTAATTTCTAAAGGTATTTAGGCACCAAATATGTATTGGTGTGGTGGGTTTTCCCCTCCTTAAACCAGCTGTAAATCACATGGTATTGATGTAATGGGATGCTAATTATGCATGACTTACCTTTATTTTAAAGTACATTTAGTAACAAAGAGACCAGGAAACAACTTCAGTTTGTTGTTGTTTGGTTGGTTGGTTTTTTTTTTTTAGTTGATGTTCAGCATCTTTTTGTAGATAAAAAGATTTAAGTAAAAAGTAAAAGCCAGTGTATGTGGGGGAGAGACTTCCACAGTCTCAATCTTACCAGAATTAGAAAAGTGTGTAGTAACCAGATATCTGGGAAGACTTTAAGTGGGATGGCTTCTTAGCTAGATAAATAGCATCAAGTTACATTTTAAGCTACTTGAAGGAGTAGCTGCTCACTACTCACCACAGGGAAATATGCTGGGTTCTGTGCTCTGGCTTCGCTTAGTCCCAGAGGAATGTCACCTTTTCACTTGTTTGTTTTGCTGGACTGATCTTATTTTTGTCAGGTTTGGACTGAAAACAGGCTGTGGCTTCCTAATGAGGAACCTCAGAAAAATAAACATAACCTCTGTTTGACCTCATGAACAGATTTCTTCTAGCCCATGCTGCACTAACCTCTTCTGTTGTTTTTTTCTGAACTAAAAAGCCCTTCTTACAGTGCCAAAAGTGTGTGTTTTTAAAGCTAGTGAGAAACTTCCAAGTTATTCTTTGCTCTTGTTTTATCCTGAGGGTCAGTGAAGAGATGCTTCAGGCAGAGTATTCATTGGTGATGAGCTTAAATGGGATAATGTTCTTAAAGGGCACTCTTTAAGTCTTGAAAATAAACCTTACCAGGAAAAAGTAGGCTAAGTAAATGCTGCTGATGTTGACAAAACTTCCCCTGGAGTTGCAAGCGTACCAAGAGGACCTCTGTCTATAGTTTTCTAAAACTTAGACTATTTTTCCCCTGATAAAGTACTGAAAGCAACTTACTTCAGCAGTCAGAAGTGTCCAACAGCATACATCACTAGTGTTTCATGGGAGTTGAAGTTAGGAATGGAAGGTAGTCAAAAGTATTGCGGCTCTGTCACCTCTTCCTGTGAAACCAGATGACTCCTGGGAGCAAGGGGGGAGAAGATACAGGTTTGCCAGCTAAAGATGTCACTGCTTGTAAAATCCAGTGCTTGCCCCATGATCGGTGGTCTTATTTCAGACATGTCATGTGCCTGAACTGTCCTGTGTTCATCTACACAGCTGTTGCCATCTCTGCTTAACCTTCAGAAGAAGAGGAAAAAGACCGGATTAAATTACTCACCTTTTTTTCTCGCAGGGAGCCAACAGAATGCGAGGCCGCCTGGGAAGCGTGGACAGCTTTGAGCGCTGCAACAGCCTTGCTTCTGACAAAGTACGTAAGGAGCTTAGTTAAAATTGGCACGTTTTCATGCATGGGTGTTAATGAAGCATAAATATGGCACTCTGCTTCAAATTGAAGCAAAGTAGCGCAAAGCACATCAATTTACAAAACTCAAATCAGACTTTCCACTGGGAGGCGGAGGGTGTAGGAAAGCTGGCATATATGTTGACTTGAAGCTTCAGCTTTAATCTATTGTTTAATTGCCGGTCCTTTTTTTGTACAACTCCTTTGCTTTTACAAAAAGGGAATTTCTGGTCAGCTTCTGCCTTGTTTCACTTGAAGTAATTAAAAAAGGTCATATCTTAACAAAAGCAAATGCTCTGAAGGTGAAGAATCCTTTCTAAGTCATAGATGCTTTAGGGAAGTAAGAATTTTTAACCTAAAACCAGCTGTTGGATGCTGTATGGGGGTGAGCAGGCAGAACTCTGTTCACTTTCTTTTTATTTCCTGTTTTTAAAGTTTTACCTCACGTGAGGATTGGTTGCTGGTTTTCCCAGGAGATGAAGATTCTGTTATGGTTTTCCTGCTACAGTTAGTCATAAACTGGTGTGTAATAACAGTCTGTCTTCCAGGATGTCACTATGACGGTACAGGAAGTATGCTCGCGATATGTCGAGGAAACTAGCTAAAAGCAGTTTCCCTAGTCTTTTCAATTCCTGTGTTTTCCCGAAAGAGCCAGAAGTCTAGTAGCTGGAATGCCGATCCCTGTGAGAGGATGCCCGGAGTAATTAGTGTGTTGCTTGCGTTGCATATACATTTTTATTCCTCCCTCCTCTTTCTTTTTTTTTTTTTTTTTTTTTTTTTGAAGAAGGACGCTGCTGGTTTGGAGTAAATTATCAAAGGATGTCTGGTTTTGGTGATAATTAGCATACAATAGGCCATGACCAAGAAGAGGGAGAGGCTTTGGTGCCCCGATGCGGCGCATGACCCGTGGGGTTAGGCGAGAGCTCTCGTAGGGCGCAGAGCGGCAGGCCTCACTCTGCCAGCACTTCCTTTCAGGACGCTTCACCGGGTGATTCCCCACCAGCTACTCCTCCGGCGTCCCCCGTGTCCTCGGCCTGGCAGCCGTTTCCCGAGGAAGACTCAGACTCCCCCCAGTTCAGGAGGCGCGCGCACACCTTCAGCCACCCCCCCTCCAGCGCCAGGCGGAGGATAACCTTCCAGAACGGGAGGTCCCAGAGCGTCCGGTCCCCACTGCTGCGGCAGAGCTGCATCGAGACGACAAGGTGAGTCAGGGCATGCTGCGCCACACGCCCGCTGTCTCCTGCGGTTTCAGTACACGAGCCTCACTCGTGTTGCTTCTTACAGAAGCTATTTCTGCACTGCTCGGGGCGGGGTTTGGTTTATTTATTTATTTTCAGTCTGTCTTCTGTGCCTCGGAGTAGTTTGGTGCTTTGCAGTAACTCGCTAATCTCTGAATTAGTGGTTCAGGGGAAGCGTCAATCCAGCGAATTGATCATCAGGCTGGATGTCGGCGACGATCTGTTTGTTCATTTGTCACTTCTGAGCTCAGCCTTTTTGGCAGTGTCGGTAGTCAGGCCCTTTGGAGAAGAGATCCTCGCTGCTTTTAACTGCAGATACGATAGCCTGACAGTTTTATGCCAGGATGAAAAAGGCACTGACAGCTTCAAGTGTCAGTCACTGTGTTAGCCAAGCTCCCAGAGAGTATGTCCAGAATTAAAACTGGTGAGGAGTGTCACAAAAGGACTTAAGGATTAAACACGTCCACTGAACAGTGAGGCATGCGGTTTCCCTGTTTGCCTTTTTCCGGAGCTTCCCTCTGTAACTTCTTTCCCCTTCCTTTTTGGAGACTCTCCAGCTATTAACATGTGGAATACTTTTGCTTCAGGAGTTCCTTCAGTCAGTCAGAAGAGGTCCCCACAGTTCATTGTGGGCCTCTTGGGTTGTACTTTCTTTCTCTGCCTCCATCCTGGCTATCTGCAGTAAGTGACTGTGCAAACTCCAAAACCTTTACAAGATTCAGGCCCAAATGAGCTGATTTTTTTCTATTGTACGAGCACTTTCTCCAAACTACTTATCTGTTTCAATGCTTGGCTGCAATTATGCTTTTTGTGGGCTCTTTCTAAAAATGGCTTTAAACAATAATTTCTCACCTGTTTGATGTCTAGATTTAAAATACCAGTGTGAATGCTACACCAGCTTGTAGAGAAAGGCAAAAAAGTTTATTCTGTTTAAGAGAATGGAAGGGGGTGAAGGGTAGGAAACTAGCCTTGAAGTAGCTTTGTTACATTGTGTTTCTGAAGAGATAAATAATGTGTTTTTTACTGAGATAAACTTTTTTTTTCCCACTGACCATGTTGTATGCAAACAGGAAACCCTGACAGTTCAAACTGAAGGACTTGCTGACTTCACTTCTTTGTAATAACTTTTAAGAAGTCACTGATTAAGTGGCATCATCAGCAGATTTTCAGTCAAAACAGTTTGTGACAACTTGGTTCTAGGCTGGGATTTTTCCTTCTCTCCTTTCCTGTTGAGGATTAATCAAAAATGTTACGTAAAAGAAACTGAATTAATTTTATGTCCCCCCAACACTTGTTACTATTATTTAGTAATGTTTAACTATATAGTAGGACTATATTTCTTGATTTAAACACTTCACAAAAATTTATCCAAAAATACTGCATTTAAATAATCTCTACTTTCTAGTGTGTTCTAGCAATACATGTTATTTACAAGAGCAAGAGAAAACTGAAGGGAAGAAACAAGGTGGTTAATGTTATTGGAAGCAGGTTTCTAAGAATGTTTTCTGAATGTTTCAGAGATTCTTTTTCTGAATTTGCTTTGAGAATAAAGAAGGCTAAAGGAATAAGGTGGTCTGCCTGCTCTGCAATGCCGTTGAAATGTTTCAAAAATCAGCAAAATCAGTATCATCAGGGAAACTGCCCAGTAGTGCACTTGGTACATTTTATCTTCTGGGAAACAAAGTTACTGTAAGCCAAGATGAGGTACTTGGCTGGTATCTTTAATCTGGATGTTTTGTTGTTGTATCAAATCCATGCTGACCCATCTCCTATGTTCTCTTGTTGCCTGCACAGTCCTATTGTCGGGGTTCAGCACGCTCTCAGTGAGAGTGAATCTGCGTCACCTGGTCTCCCCTCCTCTGTCTCTGCCCCTTCTTTCCTGAAAAGTTTTTACCAGGGCTCAGGAAGGTTGCTCCAGCACTCAGAAAGTGACCTCTCCAAGAGGTGAGAGCGTTGTCTCCTGCCTGGTTCTTCAGTGCCACCAGCTTAACAACAGGATTCCTAGTGCAATGCAGCGCATGGGATCTCTCCCACTCTGCCTTGTGCTCCTGCATCTCTAACAGACTTCTGAAGTACTTGATGGAAATGGGCAAACAGGCTTTTGGCCAAAAAAGCCTGTTAAAAATAAAGGCTTTTCTGCTGACACCTAGTAACTGTGACCTATTTCTGTTGCAGCGTTGCAAATCTGTTGCATTGGTTTGTCACTTGAAATGCGATGGTTTTTAGGAGCTTCACACCAATTTAATGCTTTCTCTGCTGAATGCAAACCAGCACGTGTTGCTGTGACCACTGGCATGTGAAAATAAGAACAGAGCAATGTGAAGAGTGCACAGTACTAACATGGGATGCCTGTGCATGAGGAAGGGGGAAATGCCAAGTTAGCTGGGTGATACTAGCTCTGAGCTGGTTAGAGAGTACAGGACAATAACTTCCAATTGGAGAGGAGTGGGGAAGAAACAAAGATACAAGAAGGACTTTGTGACATCAGTGTGAAAGACTGAGTATCTGAATGGAAGTCACACTTACTTTTACTGAAAGAATAGACTCTCCTTCAGGAGGGTGCTTGAGGAAACTGCGTGTGGGTTATTTTTCTGAAGTAGGCCTGGCGTGAATAACGTGGAGCCGTAGTTTTGAACTTCATGATGGTTTTATGCCAGTTGCTGGCCTTTTTTTCTTTTCTGTCAATGACAACTCCTTTTTCCTCCTTCAGTCTGTCCTTGTTCACTGAGCTGTACTTGTGTTTCTGGTACCCTTCATTTCTGAGTGAGTCTCTCCCCTAATCATGCCCAACAGAAGGCTGTGGAGTTGTAGAAGACGCTTTTGTGACTGTTTCTCCCTGGAAAAATAACAGTAGATTGCATTCTTACCAAAGCCAAGTGTTGATGAGATCTGGATTCCGGGTGTGTTAGGACTCTAATACATGGGGATTTCAGTTCTATGAGATGAGTGTGGAAGTTTTTAGAGGTGTCTAAAGAAATTTTTTCACCTTGTGGAGTGCAGTTTCATTAAATACAGATTAGTTTGTCATCTCCATTTTAGGGTAGACTGTAAGAAATTACGTAGATACACAAACTAATGTGAGAGGCAGATGACCTAAAGGTGGTTTTAAGGTACAGTTTGGGTTAGTCATCTGTAATAATATCTAGGTTAGAACAAATACAAAGTACGTATCATCTCCTTAAGCACTTGATTTCACTGACATGTAAAGTGTCTCTTTCTGACCTCTAACCTGTAATTGGTCTACAGCATGCAGCCAAAAACTGTAACGTAGACACAATTACAAAACACCTAGTGGGAAATTTCTACAGTTTAGGTCCTTCCAGCAGAATAAACTTGTGTATAAATGGAATAAGGTGAGACATCCTTACAGGAAGATAGCCTTAGTGGCAGGACCCCTGGTCCCCACCCCAAGTCCCACAGCTTTTAAGAAGTAAATGTTAAGTTGTCTAGATTCACTTTCTAATAGAGCGATAATGTAAACTAATCATTAATTAATTTTAGGAAGTCTTTCCAAAACCAGCCTTAGAAATATTTCACAGTTTTGAAGAGGGAGTCACTTTAAGGTGACCCCATCTTTCTACCCAAGCACAAATGAGTAAGGAATAAGCAGTGTATGGTTTGGAAATTTGAGAGGAGAGATTGATATCTTGTCCAGTGTAGAAGTGGACTTTTAATATCACCTGTTCTAAACCTTGTGTCCAGTAATAGTTATTTTATAAGTGAATTGAATGCCTAGATTTTCCATTCCCTACCACACTGCAGTAACACTAGACTAAGTAGCAGGTCAGTTATTAAAGTTGAAATTAAAGAAACTGGTGAGTGCACGCCAGGGTGTGCAGACAAATGACAAAAAAATAACCTGTCTCTTACAGACTACATCTTACTTGGGTTCCAGTCCAACTTTGTTTCTGTGTTCCCTTCAAGTAGTAGACTCGGTCCAAGCTGAACCAATGCCTAGGTCAGGTCGTACAGGCAGCTGGATCCCATTAAACCTAGCTTTCTGGATTTGGGGAATGTAGGTATTGAGTATTGTACGGAAACTGTCCTTTAATGCCAGCTGATTCCAAGCTGAAATGTCTGAGATATTACTCTTTCTGGATTTGGTTATGCACGCTAGTCAAGATACTGTGTTTCATTATAATGGGGTTTGAACTGTAAGGTGGGAAGATCTCGAAATTAGGAGTAATTCCCAGAAGACCGCCCTTTTTCTACTTAGATTTCATAGTATACAAGTTTCTAATATCCCTTAATCTTGAATTTGTGCGAAAACTCTTGTGAAAATGGGATCTCATTAGCTATAGATCTTGATGGGAGCAACTGGGCCTGAACTGTCGTGGTAAGGAAATTGCAGTAGCAAGGCTGAAGTGTTGGCATCAAGTTGGGTTCATGAAGTGAATACAGGAAATAGAGTCAGAAAGAAATGCCAAATGAATAATGCTGATGTGATAAGAGTGACTGAGGTAATCCAGCTGTCACTTGAACTGGCTAATAGAGAATGAAATATATTGTCCAACTGATGGTGACTGAAACTCTTTAAACTTTACCTGATGTAGCTTGCAAATGTGAGTTGTGTCATCGGGTTTATGAATGAGAGGAAGTTCAAATCTTTTACAATGTGTTTTGTCGTGTGCGTTGGTTTGTTGTTTTGGTGTGGGTTAGTAGTTGCTTTTTTTTTTCCTTTGGCTGTTTTTCACAGAGAGGACCATCTTCTATCCCTGATAGGCTCAACATGAGGTGTTCTTAGCATTCTCATGTGAGTGTATGTTAGGTTGGAATTGGGCACAGTGTGGCAGTCCTTTACAATCTGAAGACTATAAGATGTTTAGCTGTTAGGAACTCTAATTAAAATGTCAGTGTATTTTCCTCTCTAAGAATAATCATGGCCACTACACATTCATGAAGTGTATCCTAGCCACATTGCACCGGAGAAAAATTCTTTATAGTCTGACTTCCCATATCATGTGGCTTTGAGATTACACGTGATGCAACAGGCAGCTTTTCTTGGTGTTCTGGTGAACTTCAATGTGCAGGAGCAGAGCCAGTTTCAGTCAGAATTCATTTTACAAAGATGTTTGATTTGTAGCAGTCAAATGGGCTTATGCAAACAACACCAAGCCAGGGTCAGCTGGGGAGCTGTGCGTTAAAAAGCAACTCTGCTTTTTATATATGTGTCTTTAAGTATTGGCCACTGTATAGAAGATGATTCTGATCCATGTTTATATCACACTTGGCATGTGGTCACAAATTCAGAAACTGATACTAGGGTGTTGGACATACAGGGTACAGTGGCTCTCACCTGATTGTAGACATCTTCATCTCAGCTAATCGATGGAGGAGAGAACTTGGTGTTTCTGCAGCATGGTTGCTCCCATCCTAATGTGTTTGTCTTTAATATTCTGACATTTACAGAGCTGATCCTGCCTATTTATCTACCTTCCTTCCTGAACACTAATACAGCCAGTTGTGCCTGTCACGGGGAACATCTTCATTTAGAAAACATGAAACATGCCCTAAAAGTATCTTCACCTTCATTAAAAAGGAAGCCTCAGTTGACTAGCTAGTATTTAAATGGCTGTGTTGGAGATACCTAAAGCCAGGAGAAAAAAAAAAATTATTCTCCAGATAAGTTCGCTATGGTGAAATAGACATCTTTTTTTTTCCTAATGTTTGTGGGGAGGCTCAGCTTTTTGGGGTTAATTCTAATGATCACTACTGTGATGCTTTATGTGGAAGAGAGAAAACACCGGTATGTTTTCTGCTTTAAGAAATGAACAGTATAGTAAAGCTGGGTATCAACACAATATTAATAGGTGCCTTCAGAATGTTTTTACTGCATTGTCGATTCATTTGTCTAGAGAGAAGTCTAGGGTGGAAATGGTCTGCATAATCTTGACTTTTGACAAGTGTGTTATGCAGCGTATCATAGAATTGTTCTGGTTGGAAGAGACCTCCAAGATCATCGGGTCCAACCATTGAATTTAATATTGAAAACAAGCACACATAAAGATTAAAAAAAATATCCTGCCAACATAGAGGTAAACAAACAGGAATTTGAGAGCATAATCTGTTTTTAAACTTTAATTTCTATAACTTCTGGAATTTCTGGCTTTTATTCAACAGCTACTCCTGAAAGCTAGGCTATTGGAAGATTCTGTTTCATTTTTTAATATATAAAAAAAAAGCAGCACTTTTAAAAATGGGACAACCTTCAGCATAGGTGTAACTAGCCCACACTGTCTCTGTTCGTTGCATTGTTATGCAAGGATAGTTTAAGATGACTTATCGCCACTTGAATTTGAACAGATTGCTTTTTTAAAACAGTTTCATTACTCATGAAGAAAGTAAAATACTTGAAAAGGTTCTTCAAAGAAAATAGCAGAAAGTAATTATTCAGAATAAAAATATATGACAGAAGTGAGAACCAATAGAGAGGTGTAAACTGATCAGAACTAGTTTCTCTTCCTCCCAGTGGGGAGGAATAGTTCATTTATTAGCCTTACATGTAGGCTTCTGCCAGCTTAAGTCCTGGGAGCTGAAATATTAGCTGTCTTTCTGTACTTGATCTGGGGGATTTTGTACCATCTCACCCTCAAAACTGCAAAGTAGGTCGAGCTGATTCAATTGTTACTTAGAGCAATCAAGAGAAGAAGTTGAAATGAAAGCAAACTGGGGAAAAACGCAAACTTTGGCATGAGTAGCAACAGTATTTATTCTCAAGTCAGTTGGCTTGCATGGACCTAAGTGCAAAATAATTCAGATAAGTGTTGTGTAAAGAGTTCACAAGAAATGGAGTAGCATTGTGGTTTTTTTGAATATCAGTCTTTGGGAGAATTTTAAAGAACAATTTTGGGAAGAGATTTGGGTAATTGAAACCAAGCAATAGCATGTTTGTAATTGGAACAAGTTTTGAGGGTTCCTTCACCTCCCCCCCCCCCCCCCCCCCCCCCCCCGTCTCATCTTCATACTATGCATTATCTGATAGAAAGTGAATGCGGTGATACTTTGGTGAAACTGAGTTGCGGTTACCTGAGATAAAAAGTTTAGATGATCAGTACTCTGTGCTCTTGAGTACTTGGGTTATTGCTTGTAGCAGCTTAAGGATGAATGTACAGACTGAAATATGTGAGGCATTATATGGAATTTATAGCACTTCACTTTTTATTGCATACAAGGTGATGAATGCATTTTGGTTTCTGTGTTGGGTCAGGAGCATAGGCTAAGTAGCCTTATGGAGAACCATTTTTCTTCAAACTGAACTGTGATGCATTTGTCCTAAATATAGAGTATTGCATTGTTATCGTTTTCTAGAGCTGCATGGGAGGTGCATTAAGTGATTAAAACAGGAACAGTAAGTAAAATAAATTGTAAATACTCCATTTTGTGGAATTTCTCTATTGAACTGTTTGGCTTTGCCCTTTCATATGTCTCTTTTAACAAACTGAAATATTCTGATGTAGAAGCTGTACTCCCCACGTGGAGTACTGTATTCAGCTCCGGGATCCCCAACACAAGAAGGACATGGAACTGTTGGAGTGAGTCCAGAGGAGGGCCACAAAGATGATGAGAGGGCTGGAGCACCTCTCCTATGGAGACAGGCTCAGAGAGTTGGGGTTGTTCAGCCTGGAGAAGAGAAGGCTCCAGCGAGACCTTAGAGGAGCCTTCCAGTGCCTAAAGGGGGCCTACAAGAAAGCTGGAGAGGGATGTTTTACAAGGGCAGGTAGCGATAGGACAAGGGGGGTAATGGCTTTAAACTGAAAGAGGGTAGATTTAGATGAGATCTAAGGAAGAAATTCTTCACTGTGAGGGTGGTGAGGCACTGGCACAGGTTGCCCAGAGAAGTTGTGGCTGTCCCATCCCTGGAAGTGTTCAAGGCCAGGTTGGATGGGGCTTTGAGCACCCTGATCTAGTGGAAGGTGTCCCTGCCCATGGCAGGGGGGTTGGAACTAGATGATCTTTAAGGTCCCTTCCAACCCAAACAATCCTATGATCTAGTTGTCATTTTCTTAAAATAAATACATAAAAGTAAAGTAAAAAACCCCAAACAATTTTTGCAATCATGTCCTAGTTTGCAGTTCAATTCTTAAATACCTCTTCTGTAGTTTAAGATTTTATATACTGCCATCTCTTAAATTGCAGTGCATTGACTCTGGTGCATTTCATCTTGCTCAGTTGTTGGTAGGTTGCAGCAGGACAGGAACTTATAGAAAGTAGTTGTGTTGTTTTCTTCTTAGTGGCTATGTCACTGTATAACCCAAGAAATATTCATCCTCTGCCTTGCCCCAGTGTCTAGGCTCTATAATCCATAGTTAATAGAGCAGTTATAAATTTCTGGAGTTTGAGATGGCAACTTTTTCTTTAAGTGGAAAAAGTTATTAAAAACTGAAATCAGTGATTGGACTATTTCTGCTAGTTGACCTTGCAACACATTTCCCATGTAGATTTTTAAGCCTATGTGTTGTCAGAACTGGGTCTTTTCTTAAGAATTTTTCCTGGGAGTGTTTGAGGGTCGGTATTGGTGCCCTGACAGGAAAGTTGTGAAAGTCTCCATTTCCCCAGGTTGGGAGGTAGTGAAAACTCTGCTCTGCTTTTCCATAGCAATGACTGAACTCCATTTAAGAAGTTGTTGTTGTTTTGGAGCTGCTTTTGCTCTTAGTCTCTCCGCTTACATTAATGCAGGGGGGGGTGGACTAGATGACCTTTAAAGGTCCCTTCCAACCCAAACTATTCTATGATTCTATGATTTATAAACGTCTTAATTTTGTAGGGAGCTGATAGCTAATGGTCAGATATGCTTTTTTTTTCTTTACCCTCACCCTGTTTAGAGGAACTGTATGAGGTGTTGCTGGCCTGTCTGAGCAGAGCACCTACCTGCCTGGCTGTTAAAATCCATGGCTACCTTAAAACCTGAAGTAATCTTGCAAATATGACCAGGAGCGAAGCCAGCCAGTTAAGTTTAGGTATAAGAGGTGGTAAAGTATAGGGAATAAGTATTGTGCAACTCTTGTTTCAAGGTGAGGAATATGTAGTTAACTCATCCATTTTTTGCACCAACCTTCCGAGTCATTTCATCACAGGATAGGACACGCTACCATTTTACTCTGACTTCTTCCTGCTTTTACTCTATAGGGTATTGTTTCACACCTTCAGATCTGATGTTAAGCTAGGAGTTGTCTGTCTGTCTTGAAAAGAGGAAACTTTCTTTGCTCCCTTTCTAGCCTCCCTTTCCTAAATCTTGATGTTCTCACAGGTGCCCTTGCCTTCCATTGAATATATCAAGGTGTGCGCATGAGACTTTCAAAGGTTTTCCTCTAATCGCTCATCAGACAGCCCTTTGAAAAAGGAGGTGGTTAATGTTAGTTGCTTAAAATGCCAGGGGAATTTTGGAAGGGAGGGTTTAACAACAGAAATATAGGTCCTCAGAACTGTATGATTTGCACACTTCACGAGGTAGCACGTGTGACTAATCCATCCCACTGTAAACTCTGTGACTCAAATGACATAAACAGTTTTGTTTCTTAGCCTAAAATAGCCACCCTCTTATTCTGACTTTCCTGTAAATTTTACTACTGTAAATTGAACACTATTCCTAGGACTAACTGCACGTCTAGAGGCACAGTAGCTGAATGTAGATTTTTGTACATAGCAGTAGAAAGGAAATTTTCATTCCCATGTTATGTAGCTTCTATTTAGTAAGCCCTGGAATGACTCAGTTTTTGTGTTCTAACATGTGATATGTAAGACTTGAAATAGCGACAAGTAGTTTTGTCACAGTTATTTATAGAAACATGAGTTATAATGATTAATATATCCAAACTCAATACCTTATTTCCAAGAGCTGTTGGACTGAAATACCTTTGGGAAACAGCACCTCTAGATTCAAAATTGGTTTTGTAGTCTATGTTTAGCTAGCACAAGCAGTGGTTACCCCATCACCGAAGAGCGTGTAAGAGTTAGCCAAAGATGATTGTCACAGGGTTTTCTGTTGCTGTTCTGGTTAGTGCAACACGGGGCTCTACGGAGACCACCTACTAATAGTATGACACATAGGGAACTGAGGCACTGTAGAAACTAAATCAGGAGTAGAGAATAATTCAGACTGTTATCCAGGGCTCCCCGCCCATAGTGCTGTTCTTACAGGAGAGCAGGGATGGTGCCTAATGCTGGGTAGGTGAACTTGAAGACACGCTTATTTCTCTGCCAGGATATGGAAGAAGGGTCTGATACCTGTGTATGATGGTGAGTCCAGTTTGCTCACTGAGGCTTACAGATGTCAGGGAGCTGTTTTAGATCATTAGCACAGGGACAGCTTTGATCATCAAAAAGGCCAGTTCTAGCTTGGTGGATTACCAATCAGCACAGAGTATTTGATATGAAAAGTGCTAATTGAGATGGTGTAGCTGGTAGACTGGTGTAGCTGAAAATTCAATAAGACGTAGTCTGCCTCCCTTGCTGATTTCTTCTTTTGTGCAAGCCAAATGTGGGGAGACCAACTGCAGCTGGCAAGCTGCGATCATCTGTGACTAACCACTACAAACATAGTGAACACTTAGCCTGCTGGGCTTTCCTTTCATCTAACTCTTTTCAGGGACTTTGTACTGTAGCATGGAAATTCTTCACAGGATGAAGATTTGAGTGTAGCTACTGCTGTGTTGATATAGCAGTTTTCCCTGTGATGACGATGAAGCTGCAGACACAGCTCCCCGTATTTGATGCTGTCTTCCCAAGAAGCCTGTAGTTGTGTGTCACACTGTTGACGTTGCATGGAAGGATTTGTGACAGATAATCAATGCACCCATTGCTATGCAAGATCTGTGCACCTACTTTACTACCACAAATGCAAAATGCTGAAATATTTCTGAAAGTGGCTCAAGTACTTCTGAAAGCTAAATGTCCTTTCCTCTGGCAATAGTCAGTAGAGAGGTCTGCTTGGTGTCCTCTTAAAATGACCTCTCAGCAAAGCTTCCCTGTCTCCTCTCCTTGCCTCTTCTAGCAACATAAGCTACTATTAAAATTACTGTGTAAATGTATTTCTACATGGCGACTGGGGAAGAGATCAGCTCCTTTCAGGTCATTGTGGTAGAAGCTGAGCCTGCACTCTGTTTGCAAAGGCTCTGTTCCTTCAGCTGGGAGATGCTGATGAAACATGAGGACGTTTGGCCCCATTTGTGCAAGTGAAGTGTCCACTTCTTGAAGCATAGGAAAGAGGCTGCATAAGAAGGCCAGAACATTGCCTCTGATGAAATATTCACCTGTGAGCTCATCATGCCATTTAAAATGGCACTAAATGGAGCATTGTGCTCTGCTAAAGCAACATTTGTGCTTTTAGGGGTATTACATCAGATCACCCCTGTAAGACTAATGTATGGCAAAGCAAAACCCATTGCTGTCTATTTTAAAGGCTAAATATTACTACATTTTCTCTTAGCTTTTCAGAAAGTTTAGCTTTTATGCTGAGCTTCCAGCTGAGCACTTTATGAACGCTATGAATTCTTCCTGGTGGTATATAGTGCAAACTTCACAGTACTGTGTTACAGGAAAACAACTGGGCACTTCTGTATTCAAGGTGAAGTTTCCACACCGCATGCTTTGCCTTCTAAAGCTTCCCAGCAAATGCTCCTGCAGGTTTGGTTGTACATTAGACAGACTTAATAAAGATTTTTTTCTTTTTTTCCTCCAAAGATGACTGACTTCTATCACGCCATCTGCTTTTTCTTTCCTTCAGTGATGGGGAGGGAAAGAAAAGAACATCAACCGTCTGCAGCAGTGAATCTCTAAATGCTGTGGGGGCCACGCTCACACCTCGCCGCATCTCCTGGCGGCGGAGAATATTCCTGCAGGTAGCTTCACCTATGAATAAATCTCCTTCCAAGATGCAGCATCCAGGTCTGTGTGTGCTTTTAAAGAAAATAAACAAGCAGTTGTTACTGAGTAGTTATTACTATAGTGAACTGCAACTTGTGAAAATGTGAAAGGGAGAAGGGAGTCAGTTTGACACAGTATTCTTGCTAGAACCTCACTAGAGAACAGTTGTGCTCAGTTAGCTTTAGGCCTTTGTTGCTTTGAACAGAGGATTCTGTCATCAGAGTCAAATGAATTGCAATGTGCTGTGACTGCACTGGTAGCAAGGAAACGAAGAACTGCCTCTTGTTGACAAAGATATCCTCTTTAACAGTTAGCAAATTTTTACCCTAGCCCGCTTACCTAATAGCAGTGTTTGCAGAAAATGGTAAATTTTCTGCCTTGTCCTTGAACTGTGCATAGCACCTGTTGAGTGTGTTAATAATTTTTATAGCTTTAGGTCATTTAAGGTAGAAACCTGTGAAATATCTGAAATCCTGCTATGTTGATATAGTCCTGTTGGCAGAATTCACAACTATAAGCAAATGACAAACTCCATTTGCTATAGCACTGCCTATAGTGGAGCTTAGCAGATGGAAAAAGTTGCTTTTAGTATAGAGCCTGTGGTAAATCACAGCAGTAAACAAGCTCATCTGTAAAGGAGATTTTATGGATAAATGCCTCTTTGTAACTCTAGAAGGAGCTAGCAGGGGAAAGGGTTGAAATACTGGGTGACCCTTTATTTAGCTTTACTTCATTTAAATATAACTTTATTTAATTTAAATAAAACACTTTATTTAAAAATCATTATCTACTGTTGAACTGCATTTTCTCTGTCTTTGAAATCAGCACGTCACTGCTGAACGTGGAAGACAGCTATTTTTGTTCTGCTGTGACGTAGATTTTCGTGATATGTCAAACAATCTGAGTTTCTTGTAATAGCTTTCTGATTCTTTGCAGATGGTCATGATGGGAGTGAATTGTTACCATTATCTCCTCTTGCTCCACCCTTGGAGGAGGACCCTCTTGTTCTAGTACTGCAAAATGACGATGGTCCAGATAAAACTGGAGAGAGGAAAAACTCAGAAGAACTACAAAGTCTGTGGAGAAAAGCCATCCATCAACAAATTCTGTTACTTCGAATGGAAAAAGAAAACCAGAAGCTGGAAGGTTAGCTATTTAGAAAATACCCCTAAAAACAATTACAAATTCTGGCCTGAAGCTGAAAACTGTACTGGTGCTGGGCACCTGAACAGAGATGTGGTTCTGTAACTTTTTGGTTAACGGTGCTAGAAAAAAATGTGTTTGCCCAGTCTTATCTCACAGTCTACCAGGTTCTCTGTCCACCTGCCAACTCTTAATGAGTTGCCTTAGTTAAAGAAGAAAGCGGTAACTTTTTTCCTTTTTTAGTGCATGTTAGACAAAAGTACAGTCTGTGTTTTAGCTGACTAAGTCTAGGAATTGTAATGTGAAGTCAGCAGATGCCGTGTGAACACATAGGTATGGTAAACTTTACCTTCTATATCTCGTTTCAGTTCTTTGCAGCACATGGCATTTCTTTCCAGGCTTTCTGTCCTTCATTAACCACATCACAGTGGTAATTTATAAATATTTGAATCCCAATATGATTTTTGAGGTATATCTGTTCTTTTTTTGGAAGATGAGCACTGTACACTGAAAATTGAGTGCTGTTACTGAGGGATGTGAAGTTGGCCATGCTGACTTGTCAGCTGTCTGAGCTTCGGGCCAAGATATTTTATTATGACTGGTCAAGACTCACACAAATAAAAGATAGGATGCAATGTCTATCCTAGCATATGGAAGTTCTTCATTATAATAGACGAATAGCTTTCAGTGCAAGTTGAAAATTTCAAATCTCCTCTCTGCAATTGCTGCCCTCACCTTCTCCTGTATGGTGTATAACTTCATTTTATGGTAGTCTGATTCTTCAAACAAAATATAATGATCTTGTTAAGGTCAGTTAACTCTTTTTCCTTCTTTAGTGGTGCTTACTGAGAAGGCAGGGAAAAGAAAAAAACCAGCAGGCCAGAAGTCTTTCCATGTCCCTACAAGCGTACATCCTTGAATGTATTTCATATACATGTAGTGCATTTCTCTGTGCACTCTCTCTACAGTTTGTCTCCCTGTTGGCACACACTTCTGTTGGAAACCCCTAGATTCATAGGGAACATCTACAAAGAAGTCTGTTTTAACTTCAGCCAAAATCTTTGTTTATTGTTTTAGCAAACGGTTAGTCTGCTGTTGTGGGGTGGGGAAGCTGGATGTCTGCTGTAGTGACTAATTTCATGTTATTTCCACTGGTAGTATGAGCTGCTGAGGGACCAACTCTTTTCTGTACCCGCCCTGCGTGGCTGGAGATACTGAAAACTGTTAAATCAGTCCAATTCCTTAAGATTCAGTTGTAAGTTATTTCCATTCTGTAACATATATGTAGAAAATAAGTTCTGCCTGCCTGATCATTCGTGGTTAAAACAGGAGCGTCAGCAGTGGAGACCCCAAACTGGCACTCATCTGCCAGCCCACATCTTGTTTTGTGCTCCAAGGAGCATGTCTCCATTCCTGTATGCAAGTTCATAAGTACTGCTAGTGAAACCGGTGCTCTGGCTAGCTGAAATTCATCATCTTATTTTCAAAGGGTGAATAGTAAACTGCCTTAACGCCTATCTCTAGACTTCCTTCCTGTGGCCTACTATAACATGGGCCATTTTATGGACAGGACGTATGCAGAATTGATACATTCCAAACAAGCACTGGTTTGGGCAGTGGTTGGCATTCTAGCCTACAATTAAATGTAGATCTCGGGAATGGGAAATGTAATAACAGAAATGCAGCTATTTCTCTACTTGAAGTCAGGTTCCTACCTGTGAATTTATTCAGCTGTGTATGACTGGTTTAAAACTGGAATTGCTGTGGAATTGTTTTCAGTGGTTTTCTGTTAATGTTTTGTTGATTTTTTTTTACTTACAAAATATTAATAGAACCTCTTTTCCTGTTCCTTTTGCTGTCGAGGAGACTTGAATACTATTAGCTCTTTGTTTTACAGAAGGTAAGTTCTGTGAATTGCACAAACTTGCTTATTTTTTTTTTCCTGAGCAGCTAAAAGCTCCTTTTTCCAGTAGATTACCTAAAAATATAAGAACTACAAAAAGTAGCAGGCCATCTAGCAATGATTAGGAAGAACGTTAACAAGGATGGTTGCAAGCAACCAAGGTTGGCATAGGAGGTAGGGCAAGTACAATCAACAGGCAAGCTTGCTGACATTCGCTAGGGTTAACTGCAGAGCCAAAGTACCGTTCAGTGAATGATAACCCGTGCACTTAATTCTGGAGTTCATTGTCACACTGAAATACGTTACTGTTGTCCTGAATCTGTCACATACTGCTTATGAGAATGAGCATTCTCAAATGAAATCATACAGCAATAGGATAGCATTTAAAATTCCCCCAATTGGACTGCAAATTCTTGTGCTGAGATCACATTCCCATTTTTATGGAAGTGTACTGCACCTAGCATAATAGTTGCTTCTACAAGGCCCCCTGTAGCCTTGAATAGATATGATCTCACTGGTGTAACATGCAGCTTTTGGAAATAAAAAATGTCACCCACATTTTTGGAGTGGGCTAGGTAATGATCTTACAGATTCATCCAATATTGGCTGTATCCAAAGTGTGCTGATTAGGCAAAGGAACTGATTGTCTTGTTTTGCAGGTTGTATAATAACATGAGTGAGAGTTTGCTTTCACCTAGAGATGATGGTGGGGAGGGTGGTACATTTGTTAGAGGAAGGTGTCTCCTGCAAGGAGCAAGTACTGCACGCAGATTGAGGCAAATTTGGGATAAACTCAATTGCAGCTTTCAGAGGTCATATTGTGAAATGTACAATTCAGTCCAATGATAATTAAACCTATCTCTGTAAGCTAAGACACATTCAGGACTTGATTCCAGCTTTTTTACACCAATAGTACGAGGAATTTGAGTGTTCTTCTGCATGCATTATCATGTATAATAAAATAATGACAGTTAATTTCTCAGTAATGGAAATGAAAGCTGCTCCTCCATGAAATTCCAGAGTAACTCTGCAGCTTTATTTCAGAAATAGTGAGTCATCTAGAATAAATATCTTGTGCCAGGTGGTCCTATGCAGCAAATCTGTTAAGTATACAGCAGCACGAGTTCTGTGCTTCAGCACAGATGTGCCTTTCTGGATATGGTTCATGTTGGTTCATTCTATTTACTTCTAGTCAGGCTGATGATGCCAAGTAGCAGTGCCAAGAGCTCTTATGACTGTCTTAAGGGACATGTGAAAACTGGGACCAGTGTGACAGACTTCAGTTTAGAAGACTTGCCTAGCTTGCTTACCTAAACCTCTGATATAAACATTCATATGTTTGGGACTGTCCATACTAAAGCAATTGTAATGTTTAATATAAACAAGAGAAAAATGATCAAAGGTGGTTTTGCAGCTGAAAGAAGCAGCAGATGTGGTGAAGTTGACTGTGTTGAGTGGGTTTTTCTTCTTGCCCCAAGCCTTAAAAAATGTTTTCATGTACTTCATGAATTATTAATGTTCATGGGCCAGTAATAGAAGTTAAATTGTTACCTGCAGCATCTTATGACAAAAGACTGGCCCCATCTCAGCTATTAACTGATGAATTGTAGAAGGTGTATTTATCCCTAGTCAGATTATGAGATAGATATATCTAACTTGAATGGGTTTTGCATATTTGATGTTTCTTGTAATTTTCTGATGTTCTGGTTTTTCGTGTGCTTTTCCTTTGTGTTCTGTGCTCTAGCAAGCAGAGATGAGCTTCAATCAAGAAAAGTCAAACTGGACTATGATGAAGTTGGTACATGTCAGAAAGATGTCATAAATGTTTGGGATAAGAAGCTACTAAACTGCAGAGCCAAAATCCGATGTGACATGGAAGATATTCATTCCACTTTGAAAGAAGGTATTTATGTAGGATGGCTTTTAACTATGAAGTCTGAAGATTTGGGTTTTTTTTCGTGCTGCCTTTTGATACTGAAGGAAATCTGCCAGCAATACACTTTTTCCAGTAGCACAAAATCATGAAAGAATTGCCTTCTTTTTGCCGCCACCTCCTGCTGCCAAACAGAAAATAGGTTCTGCTGTGTCTACAGCTTACAGTGTCAGCAATGCAGAAACATGTATAGTCATACTCCTGAAAGTAGCATCTTGTGCCCGTGTATTATTACATCAAAGACTGAACTTGGAGCTTCTGCAGCTAACGCTGTGACCTTCTGGTTTCTGGTCTGTGGCTCCTATCCAGTTGCCTCTGAGTTTCAGATACTCCGATTTTGCTTACTGAGAAGGCAGGACCGTAACGTCTAATGTGGATGTTGCCCAAAACCTAGGGGATAAACAGCCAAGCTTCAGAGAGTCAGAAGGACCACACTTTGTGGAGTCTGGACTATGGTCTTTTAGTATTTTGTTTCCTTGAGTGAAAGGCTGGGGGTTTTGGCTTGAAGTGGGTCTTCCTGTGGCCTAGCCGTAGGCCAGAAGGGGAGCCAGAGGGTCTTGTTAGTATAATGCGGATGTAGAGTCTGATTGCATCACTGTGCCCTCCTCCACAGAATCTCATGTCTGTATTACAGATGCTGAAAAATAATATTTCCGTGTAATCTGGGTGTGGTACAGAAGGGAAGTTTAAATTGCTACCAAAGAAAATCATGGTAGAAATAAGGCTGTTCCTGTTAGTGACCTGCAGAAGACTTCCAACAGACAACTTTGCTGCCTTATCTTCTGCTGCTGGACTGTAGTTCAGAGTTGGGAACAAGGATGTGCTTTTTCGAACGTGTATTCTTGTTAAATAATTATTTGCCTGGAAAGTATTAGCAGAGTTGACAATTCATTTTGACTTTCAAAGGTTGGTTTACAGAGTCAGATATTGAAGGGGGATATATGTGAAAGACCAAAAGTAGTATTTTTATCTACTTTATGCTTTCACAGGTGGTTGGCTGACTTGAGGGAAATGCTGTCTTTCAGTATGAGTGGTCTGTGTCCTTCCTTTGGTATGCAGCATTAATGCTTTTCGTTTTGTACTGAGCATTTTGTAATCTGCATCTCTTTCTCCAAGCCTATGGACTGACATGAGCAGTCCTTTGGGAAGGGGAAGAGGAGGTGGACCTCCATATATTTTACACCTGTGAATTTAGTTCAGCCTTTCTAAACAGGCCGGTCTGCATTCTGCGTGTAGTCGTGCATCTTTTCCTGCTGGAGGCTAACAGCTCGGAGGTGGCAAAACAAGTGTTGTGTGTATCTCAGTTGCCCAGTGTACTGCTCAGTGTAATTACTGTAAGTTTGTAGATAATGTTTAGTTAGTGGGACTGAACTGTGGCTACTGAGTGAATACATTGCAGAGTGGACAACTTCTGAAGCTGACTGACTGTAAGGGATCCTCCAGAGTGGTTCAGCCAAGATTATGGTAGACAAGATTATGACAGAGCAAATTTTTGTGTTACAGCACTAAAAATATGCCCCTGCTTAGGCCTCTTGTTTTTTGACTGATTGCAGGTGTACCAAAAAGTCGTCGGGGAGAAATTTGGCAGTTTTTGGCTGTGCAACATCGAGTCAGACACAGACTACCAAACAAGCAGCAGCCTCCCGACATCTCTTACAAAGAACTTCTGAAACAACTGACTGCTCAACAGCATGCCATCCTTGTAGATCTAGGTACGTCTGTTTGTAGCTGGGAGATTTTTCTGACTTGCTTCGTGTGTCTTTGAGTGAAGACACACCAGTCTTAATGGAAGCTGTTGCTGGAGATAGATGCTGCTGTATCAGCACCACTTTCTATGCTGTCAGGATGCATTCTGTGTATGTCACTTGGTGTCCTCTAAGCAGATGATTTCTTAGGTTATGCTGTTTGTATTTATTCTCTTCTACATCTGCCTGAAAAGAGAAATCACGCAGTTGCTTCTGCAAGTTCTATTCAGATGAGAATTGAAATGAGCTCAATGGATACAGTCTAAAATCAGTGGTAAAATACGGATTGATCTGACTAAAATCAACGAGCATATGAAAGCAAAGAGAAGAGGTCTATGGGAAGAGAGAAATGCTGGTTGTCAGACACATCTGAGTGGGTTTTTTTATGAGAAGAATTGAATATCAACTACTCTTCTCTCTTTACATCAGGACGGACATTCCCGACACATCCCTACTTTTCTGCCCACCTGGGAGCAGGACAGCTATCACTCTTTAATCTCCTGAAAGCGTACTCTTTGCTGGACAAAGAAGTGGGTTATTGTCAAGGTATAAGCTTTGTAGCTGGAGTGCTGCTTCTACATATGAGTGAGGAACAGGCCTTTGAAATGCTGAAATTCCTCATGTATGACCTTGGCTTCCGTAAACAGTACAGGCCAGACATGATGTCACTACAGGTAAGTCAGTCCTCCTCCTAAAGCAAACCAGAGTTTTAAATGAATTTTGAGCTCTCGGAGGTTGCTTGTGTTCTCCAGGGCCTCAAGAAGCTTCTTTATGCTGTTTTGGAGGTTGTGAGGTGCATGAAAAAGTTATTGTTGAACTCCTCCCCAACTCTGAATTTGCAAACAAAGAAGTTCAGAACTTGCAGACTTTTCCTGTCACACATCCCCATCATCTGCCGTTTGGAAACTGCTTTCTCTGCTATTTTGCTCTTCCTTTTCTTTTCCTCACTTCTCACTCTTCCTTGTGCCAAAAACCCAATATGCTTGCATCTGTATAGACGGAGTTTAAAAATAATTTTGATTTTGTTTCTTTTCTATAAGAGAAGAGTCTATAAGCACTTAGATTTTTCGCTTGTAACTCCAAGTCAAATTAATAGTGACACCCAGTGGCCTGTCAATGTACTTCCGCCAGCATTTGTACTTCGGGCTCCTCTGTCTTGCCTCATCATTTGCACCTCTTCTCTCATCATCCTCTACCCCACCACACCCAACACAAAGAGAAAACAGACAAATTTTTAATCATTTAGTATGCTTATGAAATGATGCATGCTCTGTAATGTTAGTCTTTAATAGCTAGCTATAGATGCTCAAGGCTGCTTAGCAAGGAGGCAGAAAATCTTTCAGATTTGTATAAACTTCAGGGTTTAAAGTTTGAGGAATCTTTCACCTTGACATGCAACTGTCCATTGAATTAAACAACTGTATTGTGTAAGTTCCTAATATTATACAGGGATATACCACTGCTGAGTTAAAGCTTGTAATTCACAGTGGAGAAAGAGAAAACTAAGAGACAGATATAAAAGTCTCGGGTTTTTTTCATGCTCCCTGCATGGCAAACACTTATAATTAAGTAAAAACTGAGTTAAGTAAACTAAGTACAATTAAGTAAAAATTAAGTAAGGGGAGTTTGAGTCCACTTTTCATGACCAGTCAATTTTGGTGCTTATTTGGCAAATGTCCAGAACAGTAGAATAGATTGTAATTAAAGAAATTGTGTGTGCTAATTCTAAAAATGAAGAAGAGTAGTGTTTTACTATGGATATAAATGTGCTATAACAAGTTTGTTGTGACGAATTAAGGGTGAACAGCCATAAAGAGCATCATTCTGCCTCTTCCCTGTCCCATTTCCCACCCTACCCCACCACGCCCCCCCAATATATTTTGAACCAGTGGGGATCAAAGTGTGATAAATGCATCGTTGTGGGGTTTTTTTTCTCCAAGAAGATGTTCTCTTAGTGTTTGTATGTTATACTGCAGTTGTAGACTTTCAATAACTTCTGATGGCTTGAGAGCATTTAGATGTCCAGGATTTCACCTTTTGATTTAAATGAGTCTGAAACTTTCATCGTCAGAAGCTCTTAGGGAAAACGCTTTTTAAGTTTGAGAAGGTTTACCACTTGTAGTGCTGCTTACCCTTTAAATGAGATGACCTCTCTTTCCCCACAGTTTGCTCCTAGGCAGTTATCCTGACTAGATGAAAGTACAAGTTTTGTCTGCTTAAGACAAACTAGACTATTGAAGATGAGTTAGACGATCTCACTAAAGCTTTAACGCTTTGTTTTGGTTTTTAACAGGAGTAGAGCACTTGCAAATTCTTCTGCATTTACAATACTGAAACACGAAGTAAACTTATATGCAGAATTAGCTTCTGTCCTGTAGAAGAAATTGTTCAGTGTTTCATTAGGATAATGAAAACTTATTTGACTTACATTTTTAAATTGTTAAGTTGTCTGGAAAAAGTAGTAATCTAGATCCTTAGTTCATAATGAACTGATCCAATTGGTTTACTGCCTCTGTAATACTATTCTAATTTCGCATGTAATTGTATTTTGTGTCAACACTGTCCAAACTGTGCTTAATTAGTATCTTAGGCAATTAAAGCAAGGACTCAAATGCATGCACAAATTTAGCTAATTTTGCCTGAATGAGAAGTGATCTGTCTGCTTGCAGACACTGTTCGCTGATAGATAGTTTCAAGTGCAGTCAGTTTGTGGTAGGGAAAAATCATGACCACTACAAGTAGGAAAGTAGCTGGATCCACTAAATCATTTTCTTACTGAGGAATGGATTCACCTTAAGCATAAGGAACTGTTGACAGCAAAATTGGACCTGACAGCTAATCAATATATGTCTGCTTCTCATCTTCTGCTTTCTGAGAGAAGCATCACACTCTGCTATGAGCAACTTACTGTGGAATATAAACTATCAAAATTGCAAGGAAATAGTTTGCCACAGAGTGGTATCTTTAGCAGTGAATATCAACGTTTAACCGCTTTGCTTTGCAACCTTTTGCAGGTTGTATAGCAGCACTTTCTGCATCAGTATCTTAAATTTCTCTGGACTGCTGGCATGTGGGAGGTGTGCTGGGAAATATGTATGTGCTACACCTCTATTGACCCACTGTATCTAATGTGCTATGTGGGTACAGAAGCTGTCTAAAGTGATGACTGTAGCATAGGAGTTTTAAATGCAGCAAAAATGTGGGCAAGATTTAAAGGATGAAAGCTGAAATGTGTTAATTCAGCCAGAAATAGTTCAGCCCTGTAATGGAGAGTTTTGGCATCTTGGAAAAGGTACTTTTACTTTCATTGCTGCAAGACTGAAAGTTCTGGTTTGTTGACCAGACCAATATATTCTCTTCTTACCTTAAGCCTGTGAATGTGAAATGATACTTCATTAATAATCAGCTTCAAACTGTTCTTTGTTATTGACTACTGTGTTGGTTTTAATTCATAAGGGGTGGGTTGTTTATATGTGAGTAGATACCACTGGAGGCCCTAGGCAACAATTAAGCTTCATTTTTACAGTGTGCCATCTGTACTGGAATTAATTTCCCTCAAGTGAAATGTGAATGGTTTGGAAAACTGAGTAAAGCTGAACTTTTCTTTCTCTACTTCCTTCCCCCCCACCCCCCTCATGCACTGTAGATTCAGATGTATCAGCTCTCAAGGCTTCTTCATGATTATCACAGAGACTTGTATAATCATCTTGAAGAAAATGAAATCAGTCCCAGTCTTTATGCTGCACCATGGTTTCTTACGCTTTTCGCATCTCAGTTTCCATTAGGATTTGTAGCCAGAGTATTTGGTAAGAAAGTTTATTCTATTGCAATAATAAACAGAACAATGTTGTCCGTTGTGTTTTGAAACTCTCAGGGAGTAGCTTTCTACATACTAGGGACATTTGGGGTGGCTATTGTGGGTGGCAAGTAGCAACGCTCTTCATGGTGGGATGTCAGCTCCTTTTCAAAGAGCAAAACCGAAACGTATTCTTTGAAACATCAGACTTGAGCAATTACGTATGTCTGCTGTTATTAGCCAAGAGACTTCTGAAGTGTGAACAGCAGGAAGTTTATTGTTGCAAATGTATTGTATGCATCAAGCATTCTGTCTGTGTCTATAGAAAAGTTTATCTAAGTTGTTGAACTTACAAATGGAAAAAAGAGAATGCACTGGTTTTCAAGAAAGTGTTTCTGAATAACTGATTCTAAGGTGCTTTCTAATAAAAATTAAAGTAAACTTGAACTTAAAGGCTGTTTCAGATATCCATGTATATATTGAACAGTTTCCCAGTCTTATGCCTCTTATTCCATTTAGATAGTTTTTTTTCATTGTACTCTCCTCTTCAGATAATGTCTGGTACAGAAGCTTAAATATTGATTGGACTTGTAGTGTTTACAGTATCAGCATGTCAATTACTTGGTTTGTGTTCCTTTATTGTCAATAAGAACTGCCAGCTTAATCAAATCTCTAGTAATGCAGCTTTTTTAAAAATGTATTTATTTATTAATGTAAAACTCACTGCTTTCAGATATGCTTCTAGCTCCTTGGTGCATATGTCATGTACTTCCCCTTAAAGCAAACGGGTTTTTTCCCATTAGATTTTTCTGTTTTCATGTGGCACCTTTTATATTTTCTTAAATTCAGTCTGTCTTTTGTCTCATGTTTTGCTGCTGGAGGGTGTTGGGTTTTTAATTTGTTTGGTGTGGTAGTCTGGGGGGAAGAGGGGCTTGTTTGGTTGGTTTTGGGTTTTTTGGCCTAGTGATTTCTCCATTACAGAGTTCTTTCCTTTTACAGCAAACTTTTCCTGACTGTTCTTTGGGTGAACAAACGACTGGTGTATCTGTTTTTCAGTGGTATTCGTGTGATCAGTACATCTCTTTCCCAGTGGGATTATTCAATTCCAGGATATTCAAGCATTTGGGTTTTGTCTTTTTTATTTGTTTTTCAAGGATAAAGTGCTTTTCTTTCTCTCTCTCTCTTTTTTTTGTGTCTTTGTTTTTAACTTCAGTAGGCTTTGAGTTTGGAAAACTAATTTTTTTAAGGGTGGGGAGGGTCAATGTTCATTTTTCTGTAAATGAGCTGAGCAAGGCGCATTCATTTTAAAATTGAAAAGTCACTGTGCTGTTTTACTTCCTAATGCTTTGGATTCTTGCATCTTCAGTGTCTTATGGGCCATTGTCACATACCAGGAACAGGTGGTTAGTGGCTACCCGTCATAAATCACATATTTATGCTGCTTGAATGTATATCATAGACTTGAGAAGAGAAACTTTTAGGAGCTGTGTATGCGTGAGATGGCTGCCCCACCAGTGTCCTGGTGCTACCCTGTGATACTGGATTAGGGCCAAGGTTGACCTCTCAGTATCAGGATCAGAAATTGAGGTTGTTAAGTTGCGTAGCCCTGCTCTTGGTGGTGTGACAGGGCCGACAGCACAGGAAGCTTACTTGAACTGCTCATGTGCTGTGCTCATCTTAGTAACTCAAAGTCCACCGCTGCTACCGAGATGGAGTTTCTAGTCATTGTGATCAAGTTTCCAGTTTCTGTGCAGTCTGTATCTACTGACTTCTGCAGAGTCTGGACTTTCCCCTCACATCCACATAGTTATACCTCAAAGTAAGGGTTTCGGGCTTGAATTATAGACAATGTGGTCACTACTATGGATTTTGAAACTAATATGATTGGTTATGGAATCTACATGATTGTTTTTGAAGGACTAGCTTCTGCCTGTAGAAAATGGTAAAACGTCAATACGTCGTGTTGTGATCCACTTTCCAATTGCTTTTCAGTCACAGATGCACTTAAAAACAGTTAGCAATCAGTTAACAGTCTATAGTTTTCAGTAGGCAGTAATGAAATGCTTATTGCAGATAACTGTTACAGACATAACACGCATGTGATATTTTCTTTAATGCTCTCTCACATCTGTAAGATGACAGAGAACGCTTTTATATGCTTTAACCTCATGTTAAAATCAGACAGATTGCACTTCTGAACTGAGTAAATCTGCAGTATGATTGATTAAAAAGAAAAACATCTCAGCAAATATATATATTTATCCAATGACTTAAGCTCTCGTTTTCAAGATATTTTAATGATCTTCTTTTTTAGACATTATTTTTCTTCAAGGAACGGAAGTCATATTTAAAGTAGCACTGAGCTTACTTAGCAGTCAAGAAACATCTATAATGGGATGTGAGAGTTTTGAGAATATTGTTGATTTTCTGAAAACCACTATTCCAGATATGACTCAGCCTCAAATGGAAAAAATTATTACCCAGGTAAGGTTGTTCCCCCCCCCCCCCGCCTTAGTTTACTTTTAAAAGATCATGCCTAAGGTATATGTAAAAGTCTTCTCAGGATGTTCGTTTTGGTTTGAAATGCAAAGGAGTCATCTTCCCAGTAACTTGTATAGAAATAGGATATAAGCTAATTTCAGTGGGTTTCGAACTGCAATTTTAGCAAGACTTTAGTTGCTACCTCAAGGTTTAGTACAAAGATTCTTCTGTGCCCCAGCTATTGGGAAAACATGACTTTGCTTATAAATTTCATGTCACTATTATTTTTGATACTACTAGAAATTAAATCTGTCCTGTGGTCTGTGCGGGTTGCAGAGCAATCCTGCTATGGTGAGCATGGTAGAAGTGACTTTGTGCAGAGCCATGTCTGATTGAGTAAAGAACGGGTTCTGTAGCCTGAGCGGAGGTGGATGTGGTTATACCCAGGTCAGCTCAGCTCTGAGAGGAAGGTCACCTGCTTGCCTGTGCTGTGGTCTCATGCTGAGCAGCCTTCTGGATCTGCATTCACATGTAGACTGCCTATATCATATTGCTCCTATGTAGGCTGGCTGTAGGTGGAGTCATTTGGCTGTCTCAGTGTTGTAATTCCCAGGACTGTGCTCTTATAGCAGATAATGAAAGAAAAATGTAGACATTATGCAGGACTATAATACACAGATAAAGAATTGACTGGGTAGCTACATATAGGAAAATGGCACTTGCCCTGCTTGAACACCGTATGTAATTTAAAGTTTTGCCTCATTTGAATTACCTGAAGAACAGTGAATGTAATGCAGAGCTTGTTTTGTTGTGGGTTCTGTGTGTGTCTTCTGTTGGTGTGATGTTTGTGATCTCTAGAACTAGGAACAGAATTAATGTCACTGTAGACATCCTTCCCTTCATAGTCTAAACTATTTGGTAACTTTCAGAAGCTGAGAGGCTGTGACTAGATGTATAAACAGATAAGGGTCATATGGTCCCATCACTGCTAGATGCTCAGTTCCGTAGTCTTCACAATGCTTTGTCACCAAAGCATCCCAATAAGAAAATAGTGTATCTTCACGCACAAACAGAACACAGGGAAACTGTAACCATGAAGAGTGTTTTTTATAAAAGTCTATAAATGGGCACTTGGAGTCAAGAGCTTCAGTTTTGAGGGTGGAGATTTGACGACTCCTGGATTATTCTTCCTCACTGTGTGATCCTGCTCCCATCACAAGCTGGTGAGACTTGAATTTAAAAATTTCTTCTTGAACTTCTTAATATTCCTGAGCAAGAGATGATAAGACTTGGTCATATTATAAAATTCTTGGATTAAATAAGACTTTTCTGCTGATACATCTCATAGTAAGAGATGGCATTTGGTAATTGTAAAAGTGATGATCTAATTTATTCTAAAGTCTATGATTTTTTTATGGCTATAATAAGAACTCTGGATGCTAAAATGCTCTTACTGTAGACTTCCCCCTAAAATACTTTTTTTGAGAGGAACAGGAAAAAACATTAAGTTAATCAAGCAGAGTTGCCTCTTAGCCAAACATTCATGTGGAATAAGTGCTCTCTATTGTAGTTAAAAATTGCTTTTTTCTCTCATGGCAGGTGTTTGAGATGGATATTTCAAAACAGCTCCATGCCTATGAAGTGGAGTACCACGTTCTTCAGGATGAGCTGCAGGAAAATGTGAATCCCTGTGATGAAGGTGAACCCCTGGAGAAGCTGGAGAGGGCAAACAGTCATCTGAAGAGACAAAACATGGATTTGTTGGAGAAGCTACAGGTAAATTAGTTAAGACTACAAACTCGTAGAGAGGTCATTTCTGCGATTCAGAGTAAGTGTCTTTTTTAAATGCACATGAGAAGTCTCCTAACTGCAAGACCTTATGCAGCTGAGCAGTTCTCTCAGGTACAGTGATTTATTTCTGTTAGACATATCTTTAACTCCTTTGTCATTCCTTGGACTTTTCCTTCTTGATTTAGATTTCTTCTCCTCAAAATATCTCTACCCTTAGCTCCCATAAAATCTGTTGGCAAAACTCGTGTATCTTGCTGAAAAATAAGTTCTCTGTCCCTTCATCTCTTTGCTTCCCTATTGGAAAGTTTTAAGAAATAATCCATAGTGCAGTAGGCTTGCATTCTCTAGACCTTTATAGGCAGTATCGTTCTGTTTCCTTCTGCTGAAGCTCATAGTCCTGCTTTTGAAAGGTGGTCTCTCCTAGCAGACTTGAATACAGCCGAGTGCCCACCAGACTTTGCCCAGTAAAGTCATGCTTTAAAAAAGTCTTCTCTTCGTCCTTCACTATTCACCCTTTCTCCCATAGCCTGGCCAAGACTTACTTCAGGTTTCAATATGTAATGTCATGCATTTTCCTGAAGGACAAGCTCTTCTTTTTGCATCACCAGGCCAGTTCTTGTTATATTTCTTAATTTAACCAAGCACTGGGAAGAGCTCAGAGATCACCTTCAGCTTCTGAAACCTGAAAATAGAAGCAAGGAAAAAAGGAAGGATCAAGTCCTCATTATTTTTGTGCTTATTATTATTTTCTTTCTTATATTTACTTATTATTTACTGCTACCTGGGCTTTTACCTCTGTTCTGTAAATACACCAAGGGCATAGAATAAATATGAGTGACTGATTTGAAAGGCTCTGTCAAAGCTCTTCTGTTCTTCTGGAGTGCTGTACTGTAATGCATCTTCCTCAGTTCCTTAACCTCTTCATCTCTTTCTTTGTGTAGCTTCTTCATTCCTCTGCCTGGACCTTTTCCTAGGAACTGTAAGAATTCACCCACTTCCCACAGAGACATTTGCTACTGCTGAGGCCCAGGTTTTCTGATTACTAGTCAGTGGTGGTTTTCCCAGAGGAAGCTGTAGATCTTTTATTGGAGAACAGGGAAAACTATCTGCTTCTAGACTTAACATTGAGGTTCTCTTTCCCTCTAGCCTCTCCATCTTGCTAATGTACTTTATTGGATAGGCTTCCCATTGCTCCATCACTGTCAGACAAGTCGTCTCTTCCAGTGCTACTCTAGCTGCTGGTTTCCTTTTTCTCCCTGCAGCTCCAGTTCCTTGTTACTCTCAGCTGTCCCTTGCTTGCTGCAATTTGCATGTCTTCTTCCCTCTGCAAAGCTTTCAGAAATCCTTCAGATTGATCTGCCCACTATAAGGAGATTCTGTGTGTGGTACACGGTAGGCATTCCTTGTATCATCTGCCTACACAGATGTCTTCTAGAAACATCTATGTAATTACGTTCTTTCCTTACCATACAGCATATCATAATATAAAAAAAGTTTTTCAGAACATCTCAATTTATTATAAAGATAATGTTATTGTTTACAGGTTGCTCATGCTAAAATTCAGAGTCTGGAATCCAGCCTGGAGACTATTTTGACTCGAGAGAACAAAATGAAGACTGTAATTCAGTCCCTGGAGCAGGAGAAGATAACATATCAAAAGACTCTTGAGCAGATAATGAAGTATTTGCCAGAAGAAGCGTTGTCTGACTGTGAACTACTCCTGAAGGAAGTAAACTACAATCCAAATAATAAAATAAAATAAGGAGTAAGCCATAAACCAGGGTTTTCTAGACAGCATTTCTTCAAAAAAAAAAAAAAAAAGGGGGAAAGAAAAGATGAGTATGCTGCTTTCAAAGGACTTAGCAATAGGCAACGATATTATCCAAAACTAGTGCTGGGACACTCATAGCTACAGATGGGCCTTCAAAAGTCAGTATGCAAATTCAGCTATTAATTTTTTTTTATGATTGTGTAAATAAATCACAAGGGGGAAATAAAGGATTCTCACGTGTAATTATGATGAGTAGATGTATATTTAGAGCTGACCTAAAGGAAAAGAGAAATTTCAGTAGTCAAAGCCAAGATAATGGTGATCTACAAATTCACTCTGGATGTGCTTGTCTTGTAGTGAAATGAGGATAGCGTGTCTTTATATATATGTATGTTGAATAATACTTGAAGAAAAAAAAAGAATGTAATTTTCCCTCCAAAGAGCAGCATGTTTCACATCTGTGGAAAATCCGTGTGAACACATGCGTGCCTCTCTTTTAATTCTACTGACATTGTGTGCACAGACCAATAAGCAGAATAAGTATCATGACTTGGTTTGTACAGAAAGAGCTCTAGTGCCATCCGCTGCCTGGGCTATACTGGTCAGCAGTGTAACTCCACATGCATGTTGGAACTGGAAACAAAAAGCATCACATCATAGCTCTGCCGCCGTAACTCAGAGCTAAGAAATAGTTATCTGCACACACTCACAGAACGTGTAAAGGCAAGAGTGACTGGTGACTGCTACTTCCTTCCCGGCCTGCTTGCTTCCACCTGTCCTGGGGTTGGTCATGACGACAGGAGGAAGGAAGCAAGGCTGTAGGGTGGTATTTATTCTGATGTTAATTTTCCGCAGGAGACTTGCTGTCATAAGAATTAGGCGTGTAAGAGGTTCTCATTTAACCAAAGAAATACTGTAAGAAGCCTTGTCTTATCATAGTGGGAGCCAGAAAGCTGTTCTTAAATTTTATTTGAAAAGAAGAGTGAGGCAGGTTGAAGGAAGTTCAGCGTAAGTGCACAAGAGAGGACCAAGCAAGCAAGTTTCAAATATTATATACCTTGCAGTTTTCACATACACAGTGGATATACGTCTCAAAGGGGATTCTGAAGTACAGGTGCAGTTTTAATAATGCTTTCCAGGTTATTCCTGTTTTAATACTGCTTTGTGGTGGTCTTTTTAAAACAGAAGTCATGAATTTGTGTGTTCTGGGCAGAAGGTGAGGTAAGCTCTGATCATTTCAAGGGAGAAAATATGTTTATAAAGATATAAAAAGATGCATATAGATTTGAAAATGTTTTTGAGTGGAATTTTTGAGAAGGCTTAGACAAATGTGTAATAGACATGTGTTTTGGAGTGCATGTCTGAACCGTTAATTGAGTGTTACAGTGGCTCATGTTATCTCTTACCATTTATACTGTATTTCAGGAAACACTTATTCTTTTTAGTAAGAAAAACAATTAAGCAAAGTGCCAAATCCAGCAGTGTCTTTATGCATAAGATTGTCCAATTCAGAAAGCAAGGACTGAATATCACTGCTTTCTAAGTATTATGCTTTACGTTAACATAAAAGTGAGGGACAACAATGCTGATTTGCTGCACGCTGCTGTGGAACTTAGGGGCTTGGGGTCTCCTGGGTTGTTTTTGTTGTTGTTGTTTTTTACTTCCATGGTATTTTATTTTATTGAAGATATTGATTTACTTAACAGTCTTTCTTTTTACAGTTGGGGTGAAAGGTCTTAACACTGTGTATAAAATTATGTGGAATCTGTCTAGATATTTCAAGAATACTGTATTGTACTATGTGGGAAAATGCCAAATGAAAAGGCAGTTCTTTGGAGTTTTGTTCAGAGTAAGTTTTAGCTGGTGTGTACATACAAAACCAATCCCAGGAACTGCAGTAGTGTGTATTACAAAGAATCAAGGTTATTCAGATAAATCTTTTTATCTTTTTTTTTTTTTTTTTTATTTTTTTTTTTTTTTTTTAAGATGCACTGAATGTGCTTTATCCTCTGTTTCACCTACAAAATTTTTCATGTAATGCCTGGAGAAATTCCAATAAATGTCATTGCTGCATTTCCCATGGCCTCTGGCTAGTTTTATTTTTCTACACTTCAAGTACTAATCTCATTCTCAATAGTACTGTTTACATGAAAGATGAAAAGGATCTCTTTAGTTTCTAGTTGTGGGGAAAAAACCCACAGGATTTGTAGAAGGATATGGGGAGGATAGAAATTCTTATTGGGGAAAATAGTCTTGCATTGTTCCTAACTGAAGATGAAATGATTAAAAGGTATTTTTCTTCTGTAGCAGTTAATTTAGTACGTGTATGCATGTTGAGAATAGTAATGTGATGAACTCTACACTGTCCGTCTAGCTTAGGAGGAGGACACCATATCAACAAGTAGGAATAAACTACAGAAGTAAAACCACAATGAGGTAAGTGCCTCATGACATTAGGACATTTGTGATAGCGTTTGTATCCTGACACAAGCGTGGCTTGTAACGGGTTATCTCTAGGGTGTGTAGCTTGAAGTCTGCTCTCAAGCAGGTATGCTCCAGACCATCTTCAGATGAATAATGAGCAAGATTATCTAGAAGACTGTGAATGGTGTGTCTGTGTTTGTGTCCATCTGTTTGTCTCTCCCTGTCTATTGTATAGAAAGCTTTACAGCTGTTCTGTTCTGGTTGCAGTTGTGTGACTGTGAAGAGGGAAATCTGAGGTGCAGTGGGCCAGACACAGCTGCAAGGATATTTTCTTGGGAGAAGGGACGTTTCCTGGGTTTGGACAAATTGGTCATTTATTCCTATATCTTGTTTTTCTGTTTGGAAAAAAAGTTTTCAGAATAAAGCTATTGGTCTGTCTGAGCTAAGCACGACAGCGTGCTCAGTTTTTGCAGTCAATTTGCAGAGAAGTAACTTGGGAGAAAAAAGTATCTGCTGTTTTCAGGAACAGCTAACTTAGACTGGTTTCTGCTGGCAGAGGGCTTTTTAAAAGTCTGGGAAGAGATCCATCCTTTTAGCTAGCAAACTAGCTTGTAAATCAAGAGTACTGCTTGCCAGGGATACATTTGAAATAGGTCAGTCTGGTAAGTAGGGCTAACATACTCTCTGGTATTTGCATCTTTTATGGATGGAAAACCTGGCCAGAAAGTTGTTGGGTTTTTTCCCTCTCCTAAAAAGGAGAATATTTATTTCTCTTCTAAAAAGAGGACTATTTATTTAAAGTGCCTTTAAGTTGCATTTTGTTCACTTTTCTCTAAAAAAGCATTAGATTTTACTGAAAAATCAGTCTCTTGATAAATGGTATGTTCCAGTTGAAGACCTGACTTGAAATCACATATTGAGCTAATCTTAAGTGGTTTGATTATGCCCTCTTCAGTATGACACTGCTTTGCTTAATACCGCTGCAAGAAAGCCAAACAATTTGTAACATAGGAAAGAATTTCAGCAGTTTAGTCCAAGAATTTGTATTACTAGTATGATCCAGGTGGTCTACATTTGGACACTTAATCTAAACCTAAAACCACATAGGTATTAGCGTGAATAGCCTTTTGTGTGTTGAGGTGAATAACCCCAGGCGCTGTTAATAGTGATTATCCATGCAGTCTTTGTAGTTGTAGATGGGTGTTGACAGGCGTGTGCAGGCCGTAACATTTCTAGCTTTATGCCAGGATACACCATCCATTTGAAGAATTGTAATTGATTCTACATTTCTGCAGTTCAGCTTTTACTGTCAGTGTTAGATATTGAATGCATTTAACGTATGCTTTCCCTTCCTTGGTCTTTCTAATGACTAGAAAGAACAAAATTTGACTTTCTTTTCCAAAAAGGCATATTGAATGCTTAGCTATATCCTTCCTCCAGACATCTGGTGTGCAAGGGATAGAGTTTATATGCTTAAAGTTTAATATGTTAGCTCACTCTGTCTGAAAGCATATTAAACTCAGCAGTGACAATAAATAGCTGGGGAGTAAAGCAGAGATTACTGTGTGCCTTGAGCAGCTAATGAGTTGTGTGCTGACTGGTTTGCAATGAAGTGGAATCTGGATGGATTGGTACTTGGTGTGTTGTTTGGTTTTATTTTAATGTTGACCTTAATTCTGGACCAAAGGAAGGAGCTGGTGGTGCTCCTTTACCAAAATGTTGTGTTGGAGTTTCCTTTGAGTTGAGAAGGTTTTCCTCTCCTTTACTATTCTCTTCAGAACTCTTGCTCAGCAACCACTTTTTAACAAGGGAATTGGGAATTGTTGTTCGTAGTCTTACCATTAGACAAACTTCTCCTGCAGCTTATCCAAACTGTTCCTGTACTCAAATTACAACTTATTCAAGTCTTTACTCTGATAAAAGAGTTAGATGGTTTTAATATGTTGGTTTTATTTCTGGTTAGAGTGTGTGCTGAGAGATGACATAAATGCCATACGTCGTGTCCTGCTGGAACATACATGGGGAGAAGTATCAAGTGAGCTTGTGCTTGTAAAACACTAAACTAAGAGATGCCACTTCTTAGTGTGGGAAATAGGTCTTTCTGACTTCAAAATAGAGACCTAGTTGCACTGACTGTGTGTACTCTATGCTGTTATCTGTCTGAATGACTACTTCAGTTGCCTGCACACGCTCAGTATTTGGAGTTGCAGATATTTAGATGTATATGGCCATTTTTGGCTAAAATGTTTAAACTGTTTGTACCATCCAATTTTGAGCATGAATGAAGCATTCTGTATAGTATAAGCGTTCTCTTCCTGTCCAGAGTAGCCATCCAGCTGAAAACCTTGTTTCAGAACAGAAGAAACACACAGTGCAGAAAGAGCTGGTTTGAGCCTATAGTTACTTTTCCCTTGGCTGGGCAAGTGGGCTACCCAAAATAGAATCATAGAATATCTCAAGTTGGAAGGGACCCATAAGGATCATCGAGTCCAGCTCCCTGCTCCTTGCAGGACTACCTAAAACTAAACCATATAACTAAGAGCATCGTCCAGACGCTCCTTGAACTCTTGACAGGCTTAGTGCCATGTCCCAGGTGGAGAATCTGGCACTTGCTCTTGTTAAATTTCATATGGTTGGTGATTGCCCAGCTCTCTAGTCTATCCAGATCTCTCTGTAAGGCCTCTCTACCCTTGAGGGAGTCCACAGTTCCTCCTAGTTTATCATCATCGGCACTCCTGGGGAATAGAGTTACTCAAGGACACAGTGTGAAGCGAAGAGTAGACCCAGGCTAGCCAGAGCCTGGAAGCAGCCACAATAACACCATGCAAAGCCTGGCTAGCTAAACATCCAGGAATGCAGTCTGTGCGTGGCTCTGGGAGGACTGGACATCACCGCTGTGCTGCATCTCAGGGCTCCTTGCTTCAGATGAGGTCAAGTCTGGTCCTGTGGATTGAGTGCCTGTTTGTCCCGTGTAGTTTGTGCTCCTGAAAGATGTCTTCCATTTTAGTTTTATGTGCTGAGATGGCACTATGATGCAAACTAAATCAGAGTAAGTGGGGATGAGTGGGAGATTTCCTTCAAAGTGTATGCCTGATTCTAACTAAAACCCTGCTGTAGGCCCCCAAAGCCAGTCAGCATCCCACCAGCGCTTTTCCAGGAGGACACAAGACTAGTTTTATATGACGCTGCTGGGCTGTCTGCTCTGTCCTCTCCAGCACTCAGTAAAGGGTGATTTTGTTTTTTTCCAGTGAGACAAAAATGTTTGCCTTAATTTTTTGGTGATTAGTCTGCTAAAGTTGAAGCTTCAGAAGAAGTCATAGTTATTAAATTGGTGCCTGAATATTGTCCACGAGGTGTCACTGTTGCTTTTGTACGTGCAGCTCATATGTGCGTGACGGTGCTGTGGTTGCACGGCTCCTGTGCTATGCACAGTGTGCGAGTAGCACACTGTGGCTCTTATTTTAGAGAGGAGAATTAACTTATTCTCCTGCCTGATGAAGCATGATGCTCTATTTGCGCACAATTTGTAATAATGTGATGTTGGTGGTCAAAGAATTTGTTGTAACGAGAGGACTTACTAAATGACAGATACAGCCTTCTCTGAAACAGATGCCTCAGTTGCAGTGTTTAGCCTCTGTTCTTGTAAGAGAGAACTATGGAAGCACTTTTACACCCTACAACAGGCATATTGTCTCCAGCAATCTGATCCTGGATGTCTCCTTTTGTACCATTCTGGTCGAGCAGGATTTATTTTTATGTCTCTTAAAACCAGCATTGAGCTGATCTGGTCTAACTGCAGTCCGACTCTGCACTTATTCATTTATATTTTTTTTTAAATAAGGTTTCCTTGCAACTAGGTTCCCTATGCCCACTAAGTCTCAAGGAACCAGTCCTTCTTCCTAGGCTTTCTTTTAATAAATCTTACTGGATTTTCGGTGATCAGAACAAAAATAAAGGATTTGCTCCTATTTTTCCCAGAGCTACAGAGAAAACAGGATTTGCTACTTCCATTTTCCAGTTAACACTTTTCCCTCCAACAACATTGCTTTCAGATGTCACACTTGCTCTGAAATGCGGAGGACACATTCAAGATAACACGCTGTTCCTACCACCAAGACACAGCTGTTCTCAAATACGTCTGGACAACAAGCGCAAGGCGCGTTTACCTCCCGACCAGAGCCTAATGTTCAAACCATACTCAGGTAATTATGGCATCAGCATTTCCCTGGGGACTTCTAGGCATAAACAAAGAGACGACATCTCTTCTACAATGTGTTTGCATTTCTAAAAGCACCAAATTATAGATGGGCCTAATGGGTTGAAGGTGCTTAAAGCAGGGCCAGTGCACTTCATGTGCAATATACCATCATTTGAAAAGCTATCACGTTGTGGAAACATCATTCAAGTGCTAATTTAAATAATACTAACATCTAAAATGAAGGCATGCTTTGACATTTATAGGCTTAATGTCTATTTCTGCACTCTACCAAAATAGATGGGCTGTGGGTGTATCTATGATTATTGCTGTGCATTAGCAAGACAAAAATTGTGTAGGCAGCTGGTATTATGCCTGGGTAAATATAGATGAGGGAGAATCTACAGAGGAATTTTTTGATGTCACATGTTTATTTAAGAAACAATTAGAAACAGCATTAACTTCAGCAGTGCTTAAGGCTTTGGAGAGGGAGAGAGGATCTTAAAAATTTGGTGACCAGGCACATCTCCATCCTGCATAGCCTGTGGTCCTGGTAGCAGGGATGGGGTTGCGCAGCCCAAGGTCCAGTGATTTCCTGCCGTCCTTTGCCTACTGAACAATCACGGCTGTTGGAGCTGGATGCGTTGCCAAGCCATCATCCGGACCAGAATTTGTGATGTTTGTTCCTCTGCCCTTGTGGTAATCCTAAAAACTTCAGAGGGCTTTGGGCTGAAATGGGTATTTTTTTTTTCACTGACTCCTGGTATTGCATATTGTGGAAGGAGCAAAGGTAGCAGTCTTTTTGGAAGAACATCAATTTATCACTTTCTGTCTAAAACAAGTAAAAGCTGTGTGGTCCTTCCTTGTCCAAATGGACCAGTGAAGGGAAGCGAGGTATGCCGAACCACTGAATTGCTCACAGTGGCGTAACGGCTTTCACAGTAATGTGTACTTGTGCGTAACTATAATAATGTCAGTTGCAGGGTAACTTCTAACAGTTTTCTAATGGAGACTCATAGGTGAAGTTCTCCTCAAAGCTTTTGGTTCCCCTTTTCTGTGTAAGAACAAACTTGACACAGTGCTGCAGTGAACTTCTACTTTGTAGGAAAGAGTTGGGTGATATAGTTATGTCAATGGATGGAGGGAAATGTAAGGGTGCAGTGGAGGGTAGCCCAGCTCTGGCACTTGGTACCAGCTCTTTTTACAGCCTGACCTAGGCAGGTCCCCATTGACTTTCTCCTCAGAACTAAATTTGCAAACTAGTATTAAACTGGGGGGGAGGGGTGTCTTTTCCTCATATTTTTCTAACTTTTTATCCTCTGCAGGAGGACAGGATCCTGCTGCGTGTCTTATTTTCCTTTCGGGCCAGCTGGTCCCCACTCATTTAGTCTTTTCCCTCCTGCTCATATTCTTCACAAAGGGTGAGACCAATGACCACTTCCTTGGTTTGTGGGCAATGTGCTCACCAACTCCAGCCTGCTGGAGAAATATAGCATCAAAACTCTGTGTTTTTTCTGAGAAACGCATTTCCATCAGCCTGATGGGCAGTAGTGTTGCTGCCCATCTCTTGTGAAAAGGCAGAGCGCCTCGTCTGGCAGTTTCTTGGGGTTAGTTGGCATGTTCCTGCAGAGGTTACGCACAAGCAACGCAATGCTTCATATGCCTGCCACAGCTGGCTCCCTGTTAAAGGTCCAGGGTTTGGCTGACTGTAACACCCCTAGCACATGAAGGTGTTGGGATTTTTTTTAACTGTCTCTCAGGGGACGTAAGCCTGATGCAGTTAAACAGCCCTGGAGGAAACTTTAGTTTAGTTGAGGAGGCTGGGGATGTGTAAAGTGGTTGTGTGTAGGTACGCAGGAAGAAATGGAATTATGGCAGGAAACAATAAAGTAGATGTGACGAACACTTCTGCTCTTACAGCAGCTTATTTATACCAAAGCACATGATAACATGCCAATTTTTGAGGATTTCTGGCTTCTTGACATTTGTCCTACTTACTCTTTAGAAAAAGTATGTATCTTTCCCAGCACCACCTGAAATGATCATAGCACCCTAGAGAGCCAAAGCACTAAAATGATGCAAAGTTGCGAAGTGGAGAACCCTGCATTTTGGAAGCTATATTTATTTGTGATGTAACAGGACCTAGAGAGATGGTATAACATAAATCTGGTAAGACAGCAAAAGATGTACAATGTCCTAAGAAATTTACCATTAAATCAAAGAGGTGGGAAGAAGGATGAGAGTGAGGTGGGAAGAGCAGCAGCGTGGGCCCAAGGCAGTTATGATCAGTTTAGGCGGATGTACAACTACATTGAAGATGCCTGTTTTTAGAAGTGGGAAGGTTTGATTTAGTCTTTATCAAACTTTCTGGCTCAGCCCTGACTTTATAGAGAGACCTCCAAAGAGTAAATCTCGTTCATATAATTTTCATATCCACCTTTTTCTGGCTATGGTGGGTCCTAAAACATTTGCCTATACCTTTCTTCTCTGCCACCCGCCCTAAATACCAGCAAGAAAAGCAGAGGTGTGGCACCTCCTTTCTCTCCCTCTATATAATAACCTAATGGTTAGCACAATTGTTAAGGAAGCTGAAGGCCCGATTTCTGGTCAGAAATGCATCCTGGAAAAAATACAAATGGAAATATGTAACACAGACAGCCTCCACAGCCTGTTTGTTTATTCTTATACTTAGAGATTCAAATAATGAGTGTGATTAGATCCTCAAAGGATCTCAATTACTGACTGTCTCTCCCGTTTATGGCATGCTTTGCGGGAAATTATAATGAACATGCTATTAAACAAAACATGAACCCTCGGGCTATCTGGGCTATGGCAGATCCTCTGCTCCTTGGAGTGTGCATAAGTGTCTCTCCCTGCTCCCCTGTGTGAGGCAGGATCCTGACAGGACTTGCTGGCCCTTCCTTGCTCCCGGACCCCAGAGTCGGGGTCTCTAGCCACCATGTCAGGGAGGGCAGGAAAGGGAGGAGAGGAGCATGAGATGCTCTCGCTGTCTCTCCACGCATGCCGAGACCTGAGGCACTGCTGTTCTCCAACTGTGGTGTCATCCAAGCTAGTAGTCTTTTTTTTGGTTTGTGTTTGGTTTGGTTTTTTTCGAGTTTCTTTTTCTTCCTTTTCTTTCCCTTCATCCCAGGGGAGTCAGAGTCTGAAGAGAGTCTCATTGTAAACCTCTGAACACAGAAATAAACTGTAGTCCATCCTGTGTGTGATAGGAAAATGAATAGCAAAGAAACTTTGCCTGGAGCTGCAGGGAGAGGTGGAGGAGAAGGATTTGCTGCTGCAGATGCCTTAAGTAGATAGAGTGTGCTGGATTTTAGGGCCTAGTTCAATATATCTATGATAAAATAAATGTGCACTCCACCACCATCTGTACTGTGTGCACAGCAGCAAACCATTCTAGACGCAGCTGAAAGTGTAATGGCCCAAAGGTGGGGAAGGAAAAGGAGAAACAGAAGGGAAGGAGGAAACAGGTATTGCAGGAGAGAACAAGGACTGGGGTTGCATTGGGCATGCGAGGAGAAACCCATGCCACTTTTCTTTGCATGCTGGAGGTGCCTGTCACCATGAGGTCTAAAGTCACAAATCAGGTTGGTGGTATCTCTCTTGGGCTCTGCCAGCAACCCTCTCTAAGCTGTAAACGTTTCAAGATATAATGGTTACCTCCCTTTCACTATAACAAAGTAGAGAGGAGAAAGCACCTACAACCAAATCCTTGGTAGCCCCCAAAACACCCTGATGGCCCCCACAATCACTGCTCCCCACAAACAGCGTTCCTTTTCCCACATGAAACAAGCCACATGCTAGGTTTTGCCACAAAACCAAAGGCACTTTAGCACTGAAGCGAGCAAAACTTTACCCCTGTCTAAAATAGCAAGTTCAGCACCATTTGAACTTCTGAAATCCAGGAAAGGAAGAAGCGAACTTCTGAATGAAGATCAATTGCACTAAAACCCCACATCTATTGGCTTGGCCTCTGAACTGCGGGTGAAGAGGAACCCTTCTTTTCAGAAAAATCCAAATACCAAGCCAGGCAGTTAGAGCACGCGACCTCCTTGGGGTTAGCGTTTTGTGACTCTCCAAATACAACAGCATCCCTCTGATCTGCTTGTTCCTTTTTTCTTTTTTTTCAATGGTAATTTTAAAATATACATTGCTCTGTGCATGTAAATGATAAATACAATTTCAGTACAGAGGGCTCAAGGGCGTGTAGCATATTTCTTTGATTTTGTAGGGCCACTAAGACTTGTGTACCAAAAGTGGCTTCCTTTGGGCATCTTTTTTACAGAAGCTTTTAAGGCTTCCTTTCCCTCCACATGAAAAGCCACACACAGTCACGGCTATTATACCATGTAGGATTAACTTAAAGTCCAGCGCTGAGCTTGCAAAGGTTTGCAGTGCTGAGCTTTCTGCAAAGTCTGCTACCTAAGTATTTAAGTACTCTTCTCATTTACATAACCTAATTGTTACATTCGTTAACAGTTATCTTCTCTTCTGAATCCTACATCTGATCTCCACTAGGCAAATGTTGTCAGAGCAATTAAATAGAAATGCATTAGATGTAGATGGGAAGAAAAAGAAAGCAAAAAGATGATCACCGGTTTCTCAGCAGGGTTTGCAGCCCTTTAACCACCGTTCAGAGCTGATGTCGTTGCTGATTCTACCTCCTTATTCAGTTTTGTCCCTAATAGCCATGGAAACAAAGAAATGTCAGTAAAAGTAACTGTTTCACTCAGTTCCTTTCTGACCACAGCCTGCACTAAAAGCTTTGTTATTTGCTCTCCGCTCTGCGTGCTGGAGGGAAAGGAAGGCGAAAGCAAGGTAGCTCACAGGGCACGGATCGCTGCAGATGTAGCAGGGAGGGATAGAGCAGCAGGGCGCCAGGCTGAGATGGCGATGACCCAGGCAACTGAAAAGTGATGTAATCTTCAGAGAAAACCAGACCATCTCAACATGCTCATTCTCCACCCCCTTAGCAAGCCCCTGATGAAGGCTGAGATAGGGCTGGGAAGCAGGAGTGGGTGGCTCTAAGCACAAGGAGCGTAGGGACCCCGAGGGCTGAGGGAGGAGAAGACTTGGGGGGGTATTTGTCATCAGTATGGGAAACAGGCAGGAGGCAGTTGGGGACATTAAGCTGTGAGAAAGGAGAACAACTTTTCTGTAAGAGAATGGATGGAGGAGGCAAAAAAGCAGAATTGGGGAAGTGTACATGTGGGTTGCAGGTGTCAAACAGAACACCAGTGTTCCCCAGATGAAGGCTGTGCAATGCCCTGGTTCGAGTGTGAGGTTCAGCAGGCTATACTAATAATAAAAGTAAAAATTAAAAAAAAAGAAGAAAGAAAAAGATGGTTATATCTAATGATAGCCACCAGTAGCATCAGGCTATGAATAGGAGTACTTGAAGGTGGTGATTAAAATGTCTCCTGCTCTTTTTGCAAAACCCTCGACTGTGAGGGAACTCAGTAGAAAACAGTCAAAGCTGTTAGTCATTCTCTATTTCGTTTCTATCACCCAAATAGAAAAATAGCACCAAAAAAATTCAATCTGCAGAATTTTATTCATTTCTCTAACAAAGAGAGTTATGGGTACTTGCTGCTAGGTTTGGGGAGACTGAAAAGACTAATGAATCTGAAACTCAGGCTTTGTGTAAGTTTGCAAAATATAAACAATGATAAACTTTTATAGAACTTTTCTTTTTTAATCTATGAAGATCAGATTAACCACAGCGCTGTTGGCTGCAGTGTCTATTGTTATCATTTTGATTTCCGGATCAATTCTTTCCAGAGACTCCCGCTGAATGGAGATACCCGCGCAAACCTGGGTTTACCCTGCATGGTTGTGAGCTGTCGCCTCAATAGTGCCACTGAGGTTATTCACTAGAAACTGATGACTGGGAGCTAACGGTAATGAGGATTATTTTAGAGTATTGAGCCGTGACTCAAGTCTCTTAAATCCCAGGGAGACTGGGTGTATGTGAAGAATGATTGCTGCGGGAAGCAGGATTGCAAGGGAAATACTGTATTAAATATATACTTAAATGCTTCACAAAATACTTAATAGAATATATACTTATACTTACTCAAGTATATACTGGAAGAGGATAGTCTCCCTCTGGAATAGTTAGGTAGGGCTAGAAATCTTGGCTGTGTCTCGGATGTCCTTCAAACCACTGCGAAAGAGCAAGTCTCATCTCAAAGCTAAGGGAAAGTGGTGGGTCAGAGGACAGTTACTGTCCAGATTTACCCCACAACGTGAGGCACTTATTTGAGTGTTTCTGTGCCCTCTCTGCAGGAGGGGAGGAGTGGGAGACCTCCAGAGGGTAATCCAGACCTTATGCTAATTTTCAAGTAATTTAGTCTGTCTAAGACTGGAATTACTCTCTGGAGGGACCTTTCTTGTTTCACTGACTTTTGGGGAAGTGTTAAATTAATTGGGTGCACCTAACTTAGTCGGGTAAACCTAAGCCTAAATGATGGGATTTCCCTTTTGTTGAAATTGTGCTATCGTTGCATGCTGTGTCCTGGCTGGTGAACACCTCTCATGTCACATAGTACCCAAAAGGGTAAAACGTCTGCCTATAACCCACCTTACTTGGTGTCCTGGTTTCGGCCAGGACGGAGCTAGTTTTGTCTTCAGCAGCTACCATGTTTTGGATTTAGTGTGAGAAGAATGGTGACAGCACACTGATGTTGTTGGTTGCTGCTGAACGACCCAGGACATTTTGCAGTTTCCCAGGTTTTGCTAATATGCAGGTGCAAAAACTTGGGAGGGGCAGAGCCAGAATAGTTGATCCAAACTGGCCAAAGAGAGTATTCCATACCATAGACGTCATGCCCGGTATAAGTGAGGGTCGGCCGGTGGGCCACGTCCCTTAACCCTTATTCCTTAAGCTTCCCTTCGGGTTGCTTTTTGTTTCCCTGTTTTTCTTTTTTTTTTTTTTTCCCATTCGTTCGGGCCTTTTCATTCGTTCGTTCGGCTGTTTGTTCCCTCGCCTGCTCTCTCTGGAACTTGCTGTTCTGGGATAGCTGGGGGGGGGGCGGATACCCCTGCTCCCTGCCTGCTGCTTGGGATGGGCTGTATCGGTCGTCGGGTGGTGAGAAATTGTGTATCATTTGTTTTATATGTTCTATTATCCTTTATATATATTATTATCATTATTAATATATTTTTATATTTTTCTTTTGCTGTCCTGGTGAACTGCTTTTATCTCAACCCACGAGTTTTCCTTTCTCTCCAATTCTGCTCCCCACCCCACCGGGGAGGGGGGGAGTGAATGAGTGGCTGCGTGGTATTCGGTTAAACCACGACACTTGGACCTGCAGAGCACAGGCAGGTGGCAGACGTATTAGGCCAGGGACCTCCTGCTTTTCAGAGCAGACCCTGAACATGGAGGAACTTGAATGTTCAAGGGACTATCACTAAAATGGCCAGACGTGTAAGACCAGGTTGCAGCCAGCCCAGCATGAGCATTGCAGGTTGTTTCAATGTGGAGTCCTACTGCAGACGAGAAGGTCCAACCCCGGCCAGGACTAATGCTGGTAACGTGGCTGCGCTGGGAAATGGCGATGAAACACCCGCGTGCTCTTGCCATGTGTCGGCAGCAGGTGACAGCAACAGAGATCTGATCTACTGTACCTGCTCAGCGGTGGTTACCGCGACGTAGGTTTTGCGTATGTATGGATGCCATTGGGTCAAATTTGGTGACAGTCTTACAAGTCTCTCTCATAACCCTGGCTGCGCGTGATGCCTCCGTGTTGAAAGCTTTCTGGAGATCTTGGTTCTCCTCAGTTCTCCTTGCTGATGGCGGGGTTTGGTTCTGGGTAGTTTTAGTCCAGGGGAAGCTAACAGTTCTCGCCAAACTTCTTCTTAGGTTTCTAAATGAAAGGATATGAGTGCAAGAAGAAGTATTAGCAAAACCCTACTTGTCAGAGTTAAATCTCTGCTTCTGTCACAGAATTTCTGTTGGATCTGAATAGCAGCACTTACCTGTGCTGTTCAACGCAGCTGGAGACAACAGGGTAAATATTACACTGAGGATGAATGCCAATATGTTACACATGCATTTTTAAAGGTATACTGTAGGTTACTTAAACAAGATTTTCTTGATCTGGAGCCTGAAAACAGCATAGCAAAATGTTAATGTTGTGGGGGTTTTTTACTTTTCCTTTTTTTTTTTTTTTTTTTTTTCTGGTAACTTTAATCATCTTTCTGTATTTCAGGGCTGGAACGTACTCATAAAAGTTAACATGGCTCTTCAGATTGTTCTTCTTTCTGTAAGCATGGCTTCATAATGGAGATTTAGTGGGCTGTAAACAGGATGTCGTATGGTGCTCTCTGTCAAAAATTAATGATGGCAATGAAGATTAAATTATTCTTCCGTGAAAATACAGCACATACACAGGGAGATGTTTGCAAGCAGGCTTAAAATAGGCCATTCCCTGAGGACAGCCTGGGGAGTTTACTGGCTGCCCCCTGTTCCTGGTAAGAGTCTGGGTCTGCCACAAAGGGGAGCTGTGTTTAATTCCTGCAAAACCCGGGGACACAAAGGGAGGCTTTTGTTTCTTTTCCTTCCAGGTGGAGGCTGTAGGCTGTGGTGCCTGGATAATCTGATATTCGGCTACCTGCGGTGTACTCCCATTGCTCCAATTTGCACCGCTGGCCTCCTTTCGCTGCCCTCCGCTGTCAGAACTCAGAGCGTTTCAGTCTGTGGGGATTCATTGTGAATTCCACTGTGTATGTTGAAGGGGGTGGAGGGAGAGGGAGAAGGGATTTTCCGCAAATGGAAGCCGAAAACCTGCAGCATATCTATATGGAAAAGGCTTCTACTCCATCATCTGCGTCTGATTTTTTTCCCCTAGATGCAGCACGAACATGTCAGCAGGAGAAAAAAATATTATGTTTCCTGAGACAGGTTTGTCCTGATGCTGGCTAGTATGGATTGCCTGGTGTGCCAAGCAAAGCTGTTTCATGTGAGGCATGGTTTTCTGTAATGCAGCTCTCAGGAAGCCTGTGTGGCTGCTTTCTATTTCATTTTTTGGCAGTAGGTGGCTGTCTGCCTCTGCAGAGGCTCAGCCCTGGCCAGAGTATTCCCCAAGCTGCCTGCTTCTACATTTCCCCAAACCTGTTTTCCATATTACCGCTCGGTAAAGATGTAAATATTAAGCAGAAGATTTCACGCCTTCCACAAGGGCACGGCTTTTTCAGTGAATTCATTCCTGGTACTGGGAAGAAAATTAGGAAACTACATCTTGGAGGGAAGACGTCATTGTGACCTTTTATTCCCCTGTGGAAGAACTACTACCAGTATTCCAGCTCAATGATCTTTGTCTTCTCACAGCTTCAGCGATTACTGGTTAGGATCCTGAAAAGCATCAGATTTGGGGACTTTTACATTTTTGAACACCTTTTTTTCTTAGTCTCATGAGCTGCCTTGATTTTTTTTTTTTTTATTTTATTTTTTTTTTTATTCCCCCCATCATATCCTGTGTGTCTTCTCATGTGAATCCCCTTGTGGGTACATCTTTGTAGCTGTATAATCCTTTGAGCCATCTAGACCTGGAAAAACACATCTTTCCCCCTTGTTTTTGAAGACTGTTGTCTAAGAAAACAACACGTTTGTGTATGCTTAGAATATATGAGCTGATAGAAGCGAAAGGGGAAAAAAGAGGTGACTACAGTACTGACTCCATCCTCATGCACGGGGAGCACAGTCCTTTGGGGTGGAACGCAGCTCATTTCAAACGCTGACTTTTGGCACATGCGGATGTATAAAATGAATCACACCTGACATTTTAACTCTCCTTTGAAGCTCCGTCACAATAGTGAAGCTAAAATGTATGCGATATGTAGAAACTGACTATTCCTGTCTCTTCGCAAAGATCTCTGCTCCTTCAATTACTTGCATATTTCATGGGGAAAATTACTACCCTGATAGAGTTAGCCTTTCAGTGAGCAGTGAATATTGTTGTTGTTGTTGCTCAGAAATTAGCTGAATAACATAAATTACTCTGGTAAAGTTAACCAAACCAGTGTGCAAGCATGTCTTTCTGTTTCGACCCATCAGTGGGACATTGCCAGCACTGGCTCCTGCTTTGGGGCAGAGATGACCTCTTCTGCCGTAGGCAAGGGAACCTGGCAGGGCTTCTCAGGTTTGCCTTTCAAATATGCCCTCTATAACTGGGTAGGTGCGTGGCATTTTTGATGTTGCTGTTCTTTGGTATGGGGAATGGTGTCTTTAATGATTTTTTTTTTTTTTTCCCCTCAGAAAAGTGGATTTTACTTTGCATGCTAACACGTGATCCCTGCTCTTCCAGTTGCACTGGGGAGAACTGCTAACTGGGAAGTAGCCACCTAGCATGGGCTGTCTAGAAGATAGAGTGAGGACAAAATAACCCCCTGTGCCCCTGTGACCATTGCCCAATACACTGCATACTTCTGTGCTATGTGATGGGCAGCTGCCTGCACCGATTTTCATCCTCTGCCACACACTTACTTTCACATTTTCCTATTCTAGTCACTGTATCGAGATCTCTGCCATGCCTCCAAAGCATGCGTTTTGCATCTCTGGATTCAGAGCAGCAGGTCTGATTAAGTCCTGTAAGCTGTGTAGCCTCTTCTATCTCTGCAGGATGGATGCAGGTAAGGTCTAAAACACCTTAACAATAAAGTCCTCTCAGCCCTTGCACAGATCGGGGATTTGCCACCTGCTCGGTATATCCAAGCAATTTGCAGCTGCTGTTGCAGCCCAGTGATAAGTATCTGTGGGCCAGGGACAGAGACCAGACTGTGGGCAGGCTGCGGAGAGAGGATGGCAACGTGCTCCACGCGGCAGAGTGAGCTGGAGAAGTCTCCCGTGGGTTTCCGCCAGGCTGCCTCCGAATGTTGCTTCAGTCTGGTGTGGGAAAGGAAAAGAGATGAGGAAAGGTGTCGTTTGTGGATCACACCTACTATCCAGACCCTCTGTTTCCAGCTGTGAGATATCTTTTTAAAAAAAAACTTCTGTAGAGGGATGCCTGGGGGACTGCGGGAGGACCTTTTGGTTTAAATCTCACTCACACATAAGTGCCTGTCCAAGCATTCCTTTAATGTAGCTGCCTACTTCTGAGTAAAAAATCCAAATGGCATGGACTGTTTGAGCAATGTATTGGCACTTTTTGTAATGCCTGTCACTCACATTAAGAGCAGATAGTGACAGCAATAGAAAGGGAACACTTTTCAGATAACTCATCTGTGTTTCTTCACCCATCCGCTGAACTGACTTGAGGATTCTTGCCACCGAATCCCCAAGAATGGTCTTTAAGCCTCAAAATACAAGACCAGCTGAAGTTTTATAAATACTGCCTAGTTTTTCTCTACCTACAAACTGTTCAAGAAGCACAATTTAAGGGGCACTATAGCTACTGCTCACACTGGCCTCAGGATGCGGGTGTTTACATTGCCTCCTGGATTTTCCAGATCATCAATAGAGAAGTCAGTTCTGAAACATGATTAAATCAAATAACATTCTATTTAATAAGTCATCTTCCTTCTGGCATAAGTCTATTAAGTGGTCATGTCTAGACTTGTAATGAAATCCCTTCGGAATTTGGCCAAGGAAAGGTATTAGCCATACTGAAAGGCAAAGACTTTGCACCTAAAAGCAATGTGCAGCTCAGCTGAATCTACAAACACAGAGTTGTAGACTCCTTAACTGAACAAGTTAAGGTATTGTTTTCAGATAAACCATGTTGTTCTTTTCATTTCTTGGACATGGCTATCAGTGAAACAGAATCCTAACCACTGCTCCAAACCTGACCTACCCTGAAGGCAGAGTAGCAGAAAATATGAAATTAATGGCTAGTAACTTAACAAAGGGGATTGCAACAGAAGCAGCTCTGGAGAGACTGATGTCCTTCACCTATCATGTGGTAGAACAGAGGTGAAAACAGTCAAGAATGAATGGCCTTCATTAAATTTCTGTTAAAAAAAAAAAAAAAAAAGTGCGCTGCAAATGATAGCAATGAGCATAAATAAGGAATAAGGATGTCTCGCTGTAGAAAGTCTGCCCAGACATGACAAGAATGAGTCTTGAAATTATTGGGGGTTTTGTGTATATTGCAGGAATTTTTCAGATATTATCCTGTGTATTTCAAACAAGCCAGAAAAAATATGGATGGTTATCTGAATAAAGCATCCAACTTTTGTCTTCTATTCATCACTAATATTTGATTTTTCTAGCCATATGATGCTGAACTTCAAGTAAGCTAGTCAACATCAGAGTCTATCTCAAGCCTAGGAGAAAGTAGTTGAGAGGAGATACTCTCTTTCTCCACTGATTGTTACCTCAGAGGAAAAGACCATGAATAATTTTACAAGGTTCTAATACATTGGACTGAAAAGACATACAGTGGAAAACATCTTGTTGCTTCTTATTATTTTCAAAGATTTTTTTTTTTAAGTTCTCCATTGAATAAAAGTCAAAATCTCTGTTGCTTTAGTCTAATCTCTTTCCCCAGTTCAGTGAAGGAATCTTTTTCTGGGTTCCTGTGTTCAGTAATGCAAATCTAGTCAATAAATTCAACTCCATGCATTCAGCTGCACTACAGAAAGGTTAATACAGCTGGGACATCACTCTTAATAACCTCTACTCTTTGTATCTGTGGTGGTCTTAGAGGAGTACAAAGGGAGATAAATATATCTCTTCTCATCAGTACAGGCTATATTTGGAAGATCTCATGTGATGTAAATTTCCATTGTTAAATCATTGCAGGGAAAAAAACCACCACAAAACCCACCAAAAAACTTTCCGAGTTCTCAATCCCTGCAACACTGATGGAAGATCATGGTGTCCTGCAGAGGCCTGTGGCTCAATGTGTACTTCAGGAAATTACAGATACCTTTGCGTGCAGCATTTGCAACACTACTGTGAAACTAAAGGAGGGCTCTCTTTCACATTTGAGTCGCTCTTGAACCTCAACGAACCCGATAAAATAAGCAGGTCTACATATAGGGCAGCACAGGCTGTCAAATGAACTGGCAAGGACGTGCTGCAGTAATGGAAAATGTGTAACAGAAAATGTCAAAGGGAAACGGACCATAAGAATGGTGCCTCCAACATAACTGGCTGGTCTTGCTTGGTCCATTTCTCAGGTTTTACCACAGAAAGGGAAGCTGTGAGCTTTTTTTTTTTTTTTTTTAAAATAAAGCTTGCTCATAAAAGGGGCAACTCCTCGTAGTGGAGGGACTCTAAAATCTCCTCTTTATTCTGTAGCTGACAGGCAGCACGGCTGGTATATCTATGTCTTTGTTCTTTCTTTTAAATGCTGCGGTTTCATTCACCCTCTCTTCCCCTGGAAAGACCTAGATAAAGTGTGATTGATTACCTGCTTGGATCTACAGCAAATTCTCTCATTTAAAATGTTAATTCGGACCCATTCAGGCTCAGGTGAGAGAGTACAATTTAAAAGGCTTTTTAAAAAGCGTCTTTCAGCTCCTATTTCATTAAGAGCATTGAGGGACTTTATTAAGGTTGAGGTTTTTCCCCGAGCATCGTATTGTCCCACCTTGTCAGGTCCATAAGATACACCATGGGTGGCTGCGACAAGGACAGTCATCTGAAAGACATGTTCGTACTTGTATAAGGCCTGATGTGGACGTGGCACTGTGGTTCATCGTAGACCCAATCCAAAGTCCACAAAACTCCATGTCACTATGAGTCCTGAATTTTAATTTTTGTTGAAGTTTGACTCAGAGAAGAAGCACACAGTAACAAAAAACATCTCACTGGAGAAACAGGTGTCACCATAACAGCTATATGGATGGTCTTGCTTTATTTTGGGGTCACATGTAAGACTTCTTCATTAGTGTATGGAATATAAGCCTGGACAAACTGGCTTCATTACATATTTCTTTGAGGGACCAGAGTGTTTCACTTCATAGTTTCAAGATTTCAATTCCTGAGAATTCAACAGCTGCTTCAAAAAGTGATTCTAAATGTAGTTCATATTCAAGACTGCATTTATGTTTGGTGATTGGATTGAGTCCCGTAAACGTTGCGCACAAACACAAAAGAGAACGCTAACTTCTAAATGACTGTAAGGATGATCTTAGGGTTGGCATGAAAGAGTTAAGAATATTTTAAACATCTGAATTCAAGCAAATTAATCCCACCCTAGTGATGTGATTGCCAATCATTATAATGACATCCAGATTTTTGTGGACTGAGAAGCTCTTTATAGAGGAGGTCGGTATTGTTAGCCCTGTTTAAGCTGAGGAAACCGGGGTGTAGCAAAGGAACTGGCCCAGCATCAATCACCCTGTGATGGAAGTGACAAGAACAGAGTCCAGATCCCCTTCGTCCCAACCCAGTGAACTTGACATAGGTCGCTAAACGCCACTGTCCTTATTTTGTGAAGGGCAAAAACTGACCCTAAGCATAATGGAAAGGTGCGAGACCTGTGTCCTAGCTGCCATCCCAAAACTGCGTCTCTCACCTGGGGCATCACCACCCCCGCTCAGAGACTCTGGGGACTCTTCCGTTCCTTCTGTTTTTATTCCTCCTGATTTTTACATTTTCTGTTCTGGTGTTTGTGAAAAAAAGGAAAAAAAAAACAAACCCCACTTGGTTTTCCTTTTCTGAATTCCAACCAGACCATTATGCTGAGCTGAGCATTTCTGAGTTGAAGCAAATCCAACTGCCGTGGCCTTGCCATAGGCACACCCTAATTAACAGCAAAAAATTCCATATGTTCCACCCTTCACGCAGGCATGGCTGTTCTGTGACCTGAATGCTCTGATCTGTCTCGTGTAGGAGAGTTTTCACACTGGGGGCAACTTTGACTTGTGTCATTGCCCACACCTGCTTACCTTTCACGTGTTTTGTCTTCTTTTTCCCTCGAGCCGCTGTGGCTACTTTTCAAAGGCATTTGTTTGCTTTTTAATCCCACGGCCTGTTTTCTCTTTCTTCATCTCACAGGGAAGTTATAATGCTGAAGTTATGACACGACAATTATTTTCATGGCAACAGACTGTGACATCATAAAACAGGATTATGAAGACTTCACTGCAGGATCAAGCAGAAACAGGCAGGTTCTGGGTAGGGAAAGCTCTTTTTTAACAAAACGTTAATATCTTCAGAAACAATAGGAGGAAAATTGTTGTTAAAGTCAAATCGCTGGTTGTATAAAGAAGCTTTGTTGTCTTTCTCCCGGTGAGCAAAGCCTTCCAGTGACTCACAGTAAATCTGTGAGAAACATTCAAATCCTGGAAACTCTTTTAGTGCTTGTTTGTAGTTTACTCTGATGTATTTGGACTTCTTCTTTTTAACTGGGTAGGGATGGGTCTTGAAGTCTCCAAAGAGCAAACTTTCACAAGAGCTTTCCGTTGCTGCCGTTATAACTATTAGTATTCTGTTGTATATATGGGGCAAGAGGTGTGCATGGTACTTTACAGATGAATAAAATGACAAGTCATTACCTCCAGCTGCCTTAAACCATCTAAACAAAGGAGAAAGTGGAGCTTGAGTTAGGCTGGAAATAAAATCTCTTGTGGTAGTTCTGTACTTTGAACTCCTAAATGCGGGCAGTTAATGATTTTTACTATTTGCTCCAGGTTTTTAGCCAGTTTCTCAAAACACTCGTGCCCTTTTTTGAGGCTTGTCAAATTTCAGGCCACTCATGATGTGAATCCTACTCTTACCAGAATTGATTATTTCATCTTTTCTGCATTTCTTCTCTTCGGAATTTATCTCTGGGCGGTTATTACGGCTTCATCAGGGCAATCAATGCACTCAGATGGGTTGAGCCTGGTGCTAAGACTGCAAGCACAGGCGGGAGCGAGCAGTGAACCACTGCAGGCAGTGGGCAGCCATAGCAGAGCTGAAGCAAAGTCATCGGGCTAAATGAGGGGGTGTTTGAAGTATTGTAAGGCATCTCAATTCAGTAGAAACCTTCTTTGACCGAAGCACCACATGCCTCTCTCTAGTGTGGGAACAGGCTGGGGCAGGTGGGGGGGGAGCTTGGAAAATGTCCTCCTCCCCTTTTTTTTTTGTGCAGCAATCGTACACATGGGCAGTCTCTGAGAGGCCCAGGCTTTTGACAAGATGTGATAGGTAGACTATCATAAAGAAATAACTGACAGGAAAGCATAAGGCCTGATAATGTTGTTTTTGTGAAGGTACGAATGTGCAGTGAACAAATCGCACAAAAGTGGAGGATTCTTGTAACCGGACTTCTAGTGCAGAAATTCATCGCTTCTATAGCTCTTGTATTCCTGACCAATAACAGCTGTTCCTGTGTAGGAGAAAATTGCTATGATATCTCTATCTATCTCTATCTCCCCTTCCAAGTTTTAGTGACAGCTGCATCTTAGGTACTTGAGGATGGTATTAGGGTATGCTGACACCGCATTGTATCTTTTTGGACGTCAGTTGGAAAGGCTGTGGACATCCAAGCCAGATATTGCTCTTTTTTAATGGGGATATTTTTTCTGTGCAAAGGGTCTACCTTAGCTGTGGAGCTATCAGGGTTTAATGGAGTCTTTCATGGGACTCAAGCTAGCCCCCTGCACGGGGCTGAATTTCACTCTGATCCCATTTATGTTAAACCCTATGCAAATACAGCATTCAACATTTTCCTCCTCCCAGCTCCATACCACCTATCTTTATTTTTCGCTAACTCCCCAAAGCCCTAATTTGCAGTACTAGTATGAAAAATCTGACAGGAACATATGACAGCTCTGGCCAATCTCTCCCCTTAGATGTAAGTAAGACAGTTAATAACCTTTTTAGAAGGATGAGGCAGAAAGCCCGTATATATCATCTCTCTGTATTAATAGGCTACATATGTGGCCCATCCACAGCATCCGTCTGGGGAAAATACAGGTTTCTGATGTTGCTATAGGCTGCTATTTTCACGGTGCAGCTGAAGAAGATGTCAGTGCCATCTTAGCTGGTTATGTCAATCAGTCACCTGAAGCACCTCTGCAACCCACGCCATTCAGCCATCCCAGCGAAGAGGAGCTCACCCACTACGATTGTCAGAATTTGGATTTTAAAAAGGGGATATAAAGAGGTTCTTCATATTGCAGATGTTCTTCATTTTCTGCATATTTGGGGGGGGGGGGGGAACTTTTAATATTTAAAATAGCTATCATTTTTTTTTTTTCTTAAAATTCGAATTTGCTGCAGATGTGTCATAGGTATGTTCTAAGGCATTTTAATGGACTATGTATTCAGTGATTAATCCTGAAAGACCTTTGTAAGACTGCAGAGCTGTACAGGGCTTTGTGTGCACCAGCCAAAGGAAAGGCAGATTCTTGGGAATGTAGATCCAGAGGCATTTGACACTGGTCTCTCCCTGGAAAAAATAAGGTAAGACGCCTGTCTCTCAGCCTCCCTTTAGGGTAATACAGCAGTCAGAGACAACCTGGACGCAGCGCAGAGGTTTAGCATCAGCCCCTGAACTGCTGCAGCCTCAGCAAGGCAGGGCTATGTGCTGGTGCTAAGTTCCTGTCAAACTCCGCTGTCTTTCTTCCTTCCAAGGATCCAGCAAGGAGTGCCACAGAGTGAAACAAAAAGTGTTTCATTCAAAGAACACAAAGCCAAACTGCAACTCAGATTTAGCTGGATATCAAAAAATATTAGCTCACAAATGAGGACGGAAACTCTCCCCGAACAGAGTTCAAAATTTGTTGGCAGCCTGGCTTGCTCCGGGGCTGCCGAAACCACAAATTAACAGAAGTCAGTGCGAAGGCTCGTATCTGCGTGTGCTTGCTGTCTGTGGACCGAACGGTCCACGGCTGACAGGTTTGCTGCAAATCCACGGAGGGCTCAGCTGCCGTGCCACGGGGCCACGGCGTGCAAATCAGCTGCTGGGGCTCCGCTGGCAAGCAGAGAGCAAGCGATGTGCAATCTGTTATCCTGTCTCAATATCTGTGGCATCAACAACTGCTTTAAAATGATTGCAGTTATTTGATCCCCCGATTTAATTGTGTTACAAGAATCTATTTATTACGTGGATGCCTGGTTTATGAGGGTGGTGCAACAGAAGACTTGGCATGGCCGGAGCCTCTGTGTTTGTCAGTAATTTGCGAGGCTCGCCTACCGAGTGCTAATTTCGGTGGGGTGCGAGAGGACCGCCAGCGGACAGTATCTTTGTTAAGTGAGCGACATCAGCAGCGCGAGGGTGTCTGCGGCGAGCGCGCCAGCGATGGCTCGAAAGAAGGGAACAAAGGGAGGCAGAAACGCACGTCCTAATCCGAGGGCGCCGGGGAAACCGCTCGCCTGCCCATTCGCCGCGTGATGGAGGCAGGAGCAGAAGGGAGACTTTCAATCCGGCTCGGCTGCCTCCTCCCGGGGCTGGACACCGGTTGCCATGGATATCTGCTGATGGGAGGGCCCCGGCAGCGCCGCGGCCGGGGGGGGCTGTCTGGGGTGAAGGATGAAGTGGAGGATGCCCGTGGGTGGGGTGGGCAGCAGCGGGGATGTTTCCAGCGACAGAGAAGCCAAAGGGGTTTTGGGGCTGGGCAAGGCCTTCCCGAGAGTGGGGCATCCCCCCCCCCAGCAGCTGTCACAGCACCAAGCCTTGGGATGAATTAGTTGTGCCCCAAGAGTTCAGAGTGTTATTTCTGAGCCGTACCTTCAACATTTCTCTCTGTGTATGTGAACAAAATTTGGCTGGGTTGTGCTTTGAAGCCTCTGGTTCTGCTCTCCAGCCGTGAGGCAGATGCAGAATCAGCATTGGCAATAAAATTGGCATTGCAGGAGTGTGTCTGCGTACGTGTGTGTGTGTGTGCAGCGCCATGCTGGAGGTTATGGTGTGGGGGGTGGTTGTTGTTGGCTTTTTTCTCTCTTAAACAAAGAACCCGTTTCTACACCTTTATTTTTGAGACCCTGGCTGCTGATTTCAACAGAGTGTATTTGGGTAGATAAAACTATTTCTTGTATGCATGAAAACATTGTGTTTGCCCAAACTTGTGTATTTCTTGCTCTGCTGCTCACGTGCTGCAGTCCTGATCCTCTCCTGTTTTACTGATCCTCTGAAATGGTAAATGCCCATGTGAAAAGTAATAAACTGCAGTTATTCTTCTGTTTTGCTGAATTAGCAGGAATGAACTCTAAGTATGCTTTTCTGCAATGATATTTAATAATGATATTTGACTAATGTTTTTTTGCAGCCCTGATACTTTCAAGCCCTGCACTCATTGGGTCATCCGCTGCCACAGTTTGAGCTCCATCCCAGTATGGGCCTGTAAAAATAGCATGGAATTTACCTGAAATATATAAAACACATAGATATGAACTTGTAGTCGTGTCCTCCACTAAGTCAGTCCTGACAAGGTACTGTTAAAAGCTGTATTTTCTGTGGGTAGAAACCAGCATGGGACACAGAGGTGAGGTCTGAGGAGGCAAGACTGGCCTTAGCTGACTTGTGACTCATTTAGCTGTGATGTACTGGTGATAAACTAGTCTCACTGAGGACACAGGCTGGATTTATTTTCATTAAAAGAAAAGAAATACATACATCATTGATTCTTTATACACTGTGCATGGAAGCACAATGAAAATTTATTCCCAGAGGTATACTCATCTCTAGGCAATGTTCCTGTTTCAAGATGCTTAGGAGCTAAGGAGTGATCCGGTGGGCATGAATATGCTTAACCTTAGAAATGTGAGTAATAGCCACATTCAAGTGTCATCGAAGCCAAGCGTTTGCAGAATCAGGAACTTAAGGGGTGCAGTCTTGTAGAAACACTCCACGCATTCTGCTTTTGATGAATAGAAGTATTTGCAAATGGCAATATTTTATGGCTAAGGACATTTTATGATATAAAACACTAATGCAGCTAATATGTGAAATACTGACAGCAGAAACTGCCCAGAGTGTATTTTTTATGATTGTTTTCTACAGAGGTGATTATGGGTACTGGTGGATTTTCACTGAAGGACTTTGAGCTAGTCAAAGGTATGATTGTCAGGTTACATTAATGGGTACCCACGTATACCCTTGGTAAGTGCAACATGTACCCTAATTGTCACAAGACAAATTAATCTCTGGTGTAATATTGTTAATTGGTAGGGTTGTGCAAACAATTAGTCCATTATGAATCACTATAAATCCATTCTAGCAATCGGACAGATTTTCTTGTTTATAGGAATAAAAGGAAGGAGTAATCATGTTTCCAGTCTGCTTTCATGGTCTAAGTAATAAGGTTAGTACTGAATCCTGATTTTCTGTTTTTAATAGGAAAGGGTTCTATACAAAGGCCAAGAAAAAGGGAGATAATCTAATATGCTATTTCCTAAAACTAGGGACACCAAAGCTATCATTAAAACAATTCAAACCCAGAAGTAGCTACAAATAGATTCAACTGAATATCAAGAGTGGGAAACTATGTGTTTTGAAAGAGTAACATATTTGTATTGACGTAACTGAACAGAATTTTGGTTATTAAATGCAATGTCCCTACTGAAGAGAAAATTCTATCAAAAGGGGAATGAATACACAGCTAGTCTAATTACTTAAAATCAAAAATATGTTGCAGCTACTAGAAAGCAAGGAATTCCGGGTAACATATAAAATTAAGGGGGTTTAAAGGTAGCATGTGAGTCCTTGGCAGGCACCATCCCACTATAACTTGTCAGGATGGGAAGGCGCCTGACTTTGAGAAGAAGGGGAGGCCCACAGCTAAGATCTGCTGAACATTGGAACCCATCTCATAGCTGGAGTCTCTTTCACGTGTTAATGTGCTACCTGTCATCGCACATGGAAAAGCAGGTAACGGTCATGGGAAAACTGATTATCTACACCGTAATTCACTTAAGATAAACTTATCAGTGTTTTGGGAAATGTGCTTAATCTGGTCATTAGACACTTGTCTGTAGGAAAATGACATATTCATCACAACTGTCTGCAGTAAGACTTTCCTCAGTGTAACTTACTTGCCAAATTAGTCCACAGCCTCTTGTCCTGCTGCATTGCTCATCGTGATGTCATTACCCTGCCTATCTTTGCCATGTTCTAGCTCTGTGTTCTGCCCATCTGCCATTTGCAGTATTATACCTTACTACCCACAGACCAGCACACACAAAACAGTTCTACAGTGATTTAAGCATTTTACATAATTCTTAATCTGCAAGGAAATTTAATACGAAGTGTGGATAGCTGAAGTGGACGTTTAACTCATAAGCAGTAGTGTCCTTTCTCAACAGCAAGGGCAAGTTAATGAGCCAAAGAAGCAAATCATTTAGGTTTTCATTGCAGAAGCATAGTTTAAGAAGCATAACATTCCTTGTCCAAGAGAATAGACTTATCTAATACAGAAATCAAGAGAGACAGCGCTAGCTGACAAGTAATCCTCCAGTCTACAAAAGATACAGGGCAATCAAAATACTGAAATGACGTTGGTGTTTCTCTGTATTTTGACCGGATAACGTCGAAAGATGTGGAAAGCAGCTGGACAGAATGACTCAAACTCTTCTCACAGTACCTACAGAACAGACTTCGTCAGTGTCAGCTCTGTGCACTGTCCTGCCATATCCATAGAGCCAACTTCTGCAGTAAAGGGAGTATTCAGCCATTAGCTGTGTGCTGTATTCAGCCATTAGCTGTGTGCTGAAACCACCAGGAGCGTCACCTGGGGTGTTTTTTGAAATGGAGGCCAGTCCGCTTTGGTCTGGAATCAGAGTGGTGGGACATTGCACTGGAGAATTAACTCCTCTTGAGCTTGATGAAGGTGAAAATTTTCCCGCTATCCCAGTGTAACGCCATTGCATAGGTGTTACACTGAAGGCAACAAAGCTGCAGACAAACAACAGCAGCTGTGTAACGGTTGGAAGTGCACCCAAGGGCTCCTTCCTCAGTTCTGGTCTTCACAGTGAGGCTGGTCTTGCGACGGTAAGTCAGTCCTGTGCTTTGCTGGGGAAATGTGGCTGCTACGAATTTTACAGTAGACGATGTCAGCATGAAACAGTAGCGGTATTTTCCTATTTTTTTCATTGCATTTTGTGGTGACGTGCTGTTGCATGCTCTGATGCGAGTGTTGTGACACTATGGTGCAGGTAGCTGCGAAGTCACACAGGGATGTGTCTCACAAGACAACTACACGGGAGTCATTGCCTTACTAGAGGCTTGCACATGAAAGGTAGAGTTTCGATAAACTGAACACTCACATGCATAATTAAGCAGCTACATGGTGTTGTGTGATGTACCAATTTGATGATCAAGATGGAGTGCAATAATTTTCAAAAGTATTAAGGAAAATACAAAGCAGCAAGAATATAACTATGTACAGCAGGAACAAGACAGAACTGGCATTAGTCTTTGTTAGAACAAGGGAATGTCTTTGTAGATCCACAAACAATATGATCTCAATAATTTCTGAACTTGGAAACAGATGTACAGTATATTCCCTCCAGCAGTAAGATTTTGATTTTCAGCTCATCTGCCAGAGAAATTACAAACAATGAGAAAGTGGGTGGGAGGGGAAGGAAATGAAGAAATCCCCATATCTCCAAGTGTCTTGCTGTGGTAGTATGTTTTCAAAAGCCACATTAGCTGAGTCACTCAGTACTCTGAGACAATCCCCATTAAAACAAAACAAACCAAAAATCTTGCCTTGTATCACAACTGCTTTAATACCACAAGCTACATAGAACATATAAGGAATTTAAGCAGAAGGAGGAATTGGGAACCTATTATACATCCAGCTTTAGGGAATCCTTTGTCATAAGCAATAAAACAGCCCTCTACTTGCCAAGACAAACTTGCAATTCATTACGGGGTAGTTTTTGAGGACTTATTATCACTACTGAGCACTGGTAAATATCTGGCCCATGGTAGGAATGGCCCATGGTGGACTTGAAACTAGTGAAAAATGACATGCCAAGTGCATGGGGAGTGTAGGACAGTGTATTTACTTGTGTCACTGAAGTGGCAGAAGAGACAGAGAGTGAGAAAGAGAAAGATGTGCCGGTAGGCTGGACTCCTGCATCACCTGAAACCTGAAGGATAGAACGCTGCAGGAAAATCATCTGGAAATGCACAGGTGGTGCATTTCAAAGGCAAAACATCCTCTTTTCAGAAAGACAGAGTCCTTCTTTATAAGAACAGCTCCCTACCAGAGCAGTGAGGGAGCGTCCCTGAGGCAGGGAATCTATACTCCTCTTTAGGCCTAGGCCTCCCGTCAAGCATGCATATGCTGCAAAGTACAGTTACTCGCAATGAATAGGTCTGTTGCAGATGACAGGGTCTCAGGAAAGGGAGCAGAGTGCGTGTGATGCTCTGCTTTGCCAACCTCATCCTTTCCCTGGAGAAACAACCAGCCAAGGCAGGAACCATGCAGAGAATGGCCAGTATGTCTCTATTTCAGTCACTTCAAGTAAGTCCAAGGTCAGCCTGCTGAATACTGTTGAGACTTGTTTCTATACTAGGGACAACCAGGCGATCAGGCCCAGTCAGCATGGCTTTATGAAAGGCAGGTCCTGCTTGACCAACCTGTTATCCTTCTAAGACAAGGTGACCCGTTTAGTAGATGAGGGAAAGGCTGTGGACGTTGTCTACCTGGACTTTAATAACGCCTTTGACACCGGTTCCCACAGCATCCTCCTGGAGAAACTGGCTGCTCATGGCTTGGATGGGTGTAGTCTGCGCTGGGTAAAAAACTGGCTGGATGGCTGGGCCCAAAGAGTTGTGGTGAATGGAGTCAACTCCAGTTGGTGGCCAGTCACAAGTGGTGTTCCCCAGGGCTCAGTACTGGGGCCAGTTCTGTTTAACATCTTTATCAATGATCTGGACGAGGGGATCGAGTGCACCCTCAGTAAGTTTGCAGATGACACCAAGTTGTGCGGGAGTGTTGATCTGCTTGAGGGAAGGAAGGCTCTACAGCGGGACCTGGACAGGCTGGATCGATGGGCCAAGGCCAATTGTATGAGGTTCAACAAGGCCAAGTGCCGGGTCCTGCACTTGGGTCACAACAACCCCAGGCAACGCTACAGGCTTGGGGGGGAGTGGCTGGAAAGCTGCCCGGTGGAAAAGGACCTGGGGGTGTTGGTTGACGGCCGGCTGAATATGAGCCAGCAGTGTGCCCAGGTGGCCAAGAAGGCCAACGGCATCCTGGCTTGTATCAGAAATAGTGTGGCCAGCAGGAGTAGGGAAGCAATCGTCCCCCTGTACTCGGCCCTGGTGAGGCCGCACCTTGAGTACTGTGTTTAGTTTTGGGCCCCTCACTACAAGAAAGACATTGAGGTGCTGGAGCGTGTCCAGAGAAGGGCAATGAAGCTGGTGAAGGGTCTAGAGCACAAGTCCTATGAGGAGCGGCTGAGGGAACTGGGGAAGTTTAGCCTGGAGAAAAGGAGGCTGAGGGGAGACCTTATCACTCTCTACAGCTACCTGAAAGGAGGTTGTAGAGAAATGGGTGTCGGTCTCTTCTCCCAAGTAGCAGGCGATAGGACATGAGGAAACAGCCTCAAATTGCGCCAGGGGAGGTGTAGAGTGGATATTAGGAAAAATGTCTTCACTGAAAGGGTTGTCGGGCATTGGAACAGGCTCCCAGGGAAGTGGTGGAGTCACCATCCCTGGAGGTGTTTACAAGACATGTAGATGTGGTGCTTAGGGACATGGTTTAGTGGTGGACTTGGCAGTGCTAGGTTAACGTTTGGACTCGATGGTCTTAATGGTCTTCCAACCTAAATGATTCTATGATTCTATGATTCTATACAGTTCTTGCTGGTGGGTTGCTCATGTTTCCTGCTAAACCAGAGCAAACTACGTTTTTATACTGGTACATAAAATATGGATAACGACTGGAAGACCATACCACTGTTGAAATACATGGAAATGTGTTGAAATATGAAATACCTTTCATATTTCCAGGCACCTGGCAGAGTAGGGCCACATCAGGAAACTCTTGTAGCCACTTTCAGCCGTCCAGCTCCTCTGCTTTGACTTGGCTCATTTTTCTCCCCTCCTTGGAGTGCTGGCATCAGCCATGAGCCAGTCCAGACCCTTCAGACAGAGGATATATGTTGGGAGGAGTGTGCTGGTACTAAAGGATTTCAGATTATTGTCTGTTGAATGCCTGCAGTGTGTCTTACCACAGGTGAAGCTGTTCCCCACGTGGACACCGAATGAGTTTTCCTCCAGGTGAGACTGGCAGGGACCACTGAAGGTTATTTCTGACCATAGCATGGTAGCTTGGACAACTTTTTAAGAACTTCTGTGGGTTTTCTTTTTAACACATGCCCTTTTATTGTAGGGATCTAGACCACTTCTGATGTTCCTGAGCTCTCTCACTTTTGACCATGGTTCATTATAGCTGTGGTTTTAGTCTTCTACTGTAGACTTAAAGCTTGGTACCAGATATTAAAGATATTCTGTGATCTGAGGCGGAACTTGGAGAAGACTTTCTATCAACTCTTATGGATTCATCTGCCCTAAGCTGGGCATCTAACATAGCACCAAAAGCCTGAGCTAGTCCCGCCATAGCTCCTTTAGGAGTAGGGATCCTCAGAGGACAATTCATCTCACTCTAATGCAGCTGTCTAGATAGGTTAGATGTAATGCCTACACTCTCTGCTAAATATAAAATGACCTTATGGGACCTGGGCAAACTGAGATGGCCAGTGATTCCTATCCCGAATGCCTATGACCTGATTTTCTATGAATGTGACTGTGGCGGCTATTTCCATCCGTATGTCCCATTTTTAAGCAGTTGCCAGGTTATCCTACGTGAAGCGATTTTAGTGGACATTTGGCTGTGGCTGTTTCGTGCACTGCACGTGCAGCAGGAGAAGGAAAAGAGGGCAGTGGTGGCTCGGGGAGGGCACAGGATCCAGCTACAACCCAAGGGGAGAATCTCCTTTTCACCAACTTGTTACACTGAGCAGTGAAAATGGGTGAGAAGGTCTAGCTCGGGAAGAGCTAAAACACCAGGAGATACTCGGCGTGGATGGAGGGAAGGTTTATATCTTCTTATTTAGAGAATTTTTCTTCCTGTTGCATAATGAATATTTATCTTGTGCCTTGCAGGGCTTGCTGCTCCACCTTCCTTTTCAATACTTTGCATTACCAAGAAGGACAAAGGAAATTAATTTTACCAAGTTTGAAACACTATTCTATTTGGATTTTTCAAATACTGCAGCTATAGTTTCTGACCCACAGTACTCAGGAACAGGAATGAGTGAAAGGAGGAAATTTTGCCCACTGACAAATCCTAGTTTTTGCTTACTCAGAAGTTTGTGGGAAGAGGCAAGCAAAGGTGTAGTTTGCAAGGAGGACGTTAACAAACAGCACAGGCGTTCACGCTTCTGTGTCTGAAAATTCATTTCCCATGGGTTAGCACCAACTTTCTTGTGGTTCAAGTGTTGCTGGATTGCTGATTCTCTTCTCTGCCCGCAGATGCAACGCATCAAGTGCTGACAGTGAGCTGTACCGATGCTGATATTCAGTGGATAAACCCTGAAAGCTGGCCAGAAGCGTTTCAGTCATGTGTGTCTCCCAGTTCTGTAGTTTCTTTCCAAATAGTTTGTCAAAGCAGTTCTGAGTCTGATCAGGAGAGATGTCCACCCACATGCCTGCGTGACTTAGGCTCCTATCAATGTTCATTAGCACTCTCTAACACAAGTCTAGCCTATGAAACATGTCTTTCCTATAAAAAAAAATTCCCTATGGCCTGCCAATAATAATAATTCAGCACTTGATGGGCTAGTCTAAGGCCACACTTCATGTTTAGCAAGCTTTTCTTTCTGTCTCTCGTTTGGTGGGGGTTTTTTGGTTGGGTTTTTTATTTGGTGGGTTTTTTGTTGTTGTTTGCTTTTTTTGTGGTTTTGTTTGGGGTTTTTTTTCGTGTTTTTTGTTTGTTTTTTGTTTTTTCTCTTTTTATTATCAGTCAGGGAATGTGAGGCAATTGAGAAGCACTTGGAGCTTTATGATTTTGTCCAGCGCTTGCTGTTAAATAATGCAGTCCTGTGTCCAAGGAATGGATAGATGTGTAAAGCCATAAAAGTGAAAAACCTGATTACCTGGTATTTATAGCCTTTCGCTCCTTTATATAATAGTGCATTGAGCTTTCCTACGTTGTGTGTATCATCTGTGCCCCTGACAGGCACTTGGGCAAATCTTTTATTTACTTCAGCTTCCCAGTCTTCAGCTACTACAAAGAGAAACATTTTCCCTCACTCCATCACCTTGAAGGCAATGCCCAGGTAAGGAATTATAAGATAATTCAAGTCAGAGACAAAAAAATACCGCTTACATCATCTGGTCTGTCATACTAGCTAAGTATTTTTCAATGAATTTCCAGTCTAATTTTAAGCAGTAGGAACTTCAAATATGGTTTAAAATCATAGAATCATAGAATAGTTTGGGTTGGAAGGGACCTTTAAAGGTCATCTAGTCCAACCCCCCTGCAATGAGCAGGGACATCCTCAACTAGATCAGGTTGCCCAGAGCCCCGTCCAGCCTGACCTTGAATGTTTCCAGGGATGGGGCATCCACCACCTCTCTGGGCAACCTCTTCCAGTGTTTCACCACCCTTATTGTAAAAACCTTTTTCCTTATGTCTAGCCTATACTTCCCCTCCTTTAGTTTAAAACCATTGCCCCTTGTCCTATCACAGCAGGCCCTGCTAAAAATATCCCACTGATTTCTCAAACCACCAGCCCCAGCTATATGGAAATAATTCTCTACCACTTTTGATGATGATCAGCTTTTATGTAAATGGCCCCATCCTCATGAGCACAAGGAATAGCGAGTATTGCTGTCTTGCCAGGAGACCCGTACCTGCAAAGGTAGTTCTCAGCCGTGTTTAAGATATATGGAGAGTGCAATAATAACTAAGCAAGGATTTTCGTCCATGAACCCCAAGCCAGCATCAGGGATCGTACTTCAGAGTCATGTTATTACAACAGTAGATGATCTATTGCCAGCTACCTAACTACAAAAACTTGCCGCAGCCAGGAAGTGCCCACTGGAGACCAACGCTTCCCTGCAGCACTTCATCTTTTTTAAACAAGGGATAAATACATTTCTTTAAGTTCTCACTCACAGTCTTTCCTTTTCATAATTCTCCCCATGGGAGGTGGCTCCTGCTAAAAAAATTTGTCTGGAGGTTCAGCTCCCAGAATACTTGTATTCTCCGAGATGTAGTGAAGGTTGTAGGCGACCTTGCAGAAGCTCTGGTATATCCAAACTGTAGCTCGTGCTCCTTCTGCTCCCTTCACTGGCGGTTGCTTCCAGCATAGCCCACCCTGGGTCACAGTACAAGGACACACTAGCTGTTACTAACGCTGCTTCAGAGCCAGAGATGGATAGGAAGTGATTTTCATGTCTGAAAGAGAACCTGTGAGGCTTTTCCTAGCCTTAATCAGGACGAAAAGATGAAAACCTAGGGGGTGGAGGGATCCACTTGAAAGGAAAAAAAGACACAAAAATTCGACTGGGCCATTTGGAAATTTTTGTTCTAGATTTTTAGGCTTTGTTACTATAAATGAATTACTTTAAAGAATAGTTATTTTGATCTCCAAATAGAAGCTGTATCTCCTATAAAAGTTCAAACTTGCACATATTAATAATTAAAAACTCATCATTTCTAATCATAGAGAACAGTCCAATACTCAACAATCTAACACTTCCCAAGAAAAAAAAAAATCAGAGAAAAATTATTGATTAGAAATACTCAGTACCGCTGCACAAAGATTTCTGAGCCCATTGTTTCGCAAACACGCCTGCTGGTGTAACTAAGAGAGCCCCTGGGAGAAGCAGTCCCCCTCTCCCATCCCCACCTCCTCACTCCCGCACTGCGCCCACCCTTTCCGCTGGGGCTGTGTAGCGTAGGCGAGGAGGAGGAGGAGGATGCTCCAGAGTAAGGTTAAGGAGCGTGCGTGGTGGCTGGGCGCGGGGTGCAATTATCGGTGTGCTGATGAACTGCACCGCCAGCTGCTCCCCCAGGGAAAGATCTTGCTTTTTCCCAGCTTCCCATCGCACTGCTCCCTTGCACCGGCACAGAAAGATTTGCTGATCTTGTGGCATGACAGTTCAGGGAGTTCATCTGGCAGCAAAGCAACTACTAAAATAACAGGAGGAATATTTTCCTGATGGTTTAGGTCCCCTTGCCTAGAGACATGGCGGCCCAGTGGAGGAGGACGGACGGTGTGCCTTGGATGGTGAGAGTCAGGACTAGCCATGCAGCAGCTGCTTGGGTCAGCTCAGCTGTTTCCCAAAATCACACTTTGAATTTGGTCTGGAGCAGTTCCTCCGTCTGATTCATTGTTTGGCCACGCAGATGTTTGTGCTGGGCTCAGGGAGCCAGCGCGACTGTGGGAATTAAGGGCTCAGGGCATGGAGAGGAGGACAGAAGGGGACAGGGTGAGTCCCCCAGCGATGCTGGTGTGAACTGCCTGTGAAACTGCAACCAGCTCAGCTGCTGGAGACTTCTGCAGAAGCACCAAGCTCGCAGGGGCACAGGAGCTTTAACTTGCTTATTGAAACCATTGTTAGGACTCAAACGAGGTGACAAGAGCTCCCGCAGCTTCGGCTACATCAAAATCTTGCCCCTTCCAGCACATCCCACCACTCAGCACCAGCAATGTCTGTGCTGAGCACTTCCAGCTCAGGACATAGAAGCAGCACTACGGTAGGAATAGGTAGAGGGTATAATCCTTTGATGGATGTGGGCAGGGAGCTGAGGAGATTGCTTCGAGAGACATGAGTATATATGTGCCGTGGGGAGGTGGGGGTGGTGCTCAAGAGTTTCAGCTCATTGGGAGTGGGTCTTTTGGGGGAGTAGAAATAAGGGGACAGAGACATTTTTGCGGCTTTTCAGTACTTGAAGGGGACCTATAAGAAAGACGGGGAAAAACTTTTTAGCAGGGCCTGTTGTGATAGAACAAGGGGTAATGGTTTTAAACTAAAGGAGGGGAGATTTAGGCTAGATATAAGGAAGAAGTTTGTCACAATGAGGGTGGTGAAACACTGGCACAGGTTGCCCAGAGAGGTGGTAGATGCCCCATCCCTGGAAACATTCAAGGTCAGGCTGGACGGGGCTCTGGCCAACCTGATCTCATTGAGGATGTCCCTGCTCATTGCAGGGGGTTGGACTAGATGACCTTTGAAAGTCCCTTCCAACCCAAACTATTCTATGATTCTATGACATTTCTCCTGGAAAAGAAAGAAATTGGAAGAGCCCCCTATTACATATGTTTCACATTCTTTCTCGCACTGCCAGGACCCCCAGCTCTCAGGTCCCCAGGCGATGGGGTATGCATCCCTGCTGGGAGCCCTGCACCCTCCAGCAGAAGCCCAGGAGGCTGGGTCCTGGTCCTGCACCAGCACTGACCCACCAGCTCTGCGCTGGCCAGATGTGGGTTTGCACCTTAAATGCTCCATGGAGAGAGGCAGGAATGAATCCTTGAAGAGCTATTTGTGAGAGGATGGAGAGGAAGGAGCAGCCTAAAGTTGAGCACCTGTGTCAGCTGTATGGAGTCTGTAGAATGAGAGTGCAGATGTTTTCTTAAAGTCTTCATTGCCTAAGGTCCAGCTAGAAATGTTTTCACTCACCTTTGTAGAAGTGAGAAGTCAGAGCTGATGCTAAACATAGGGGAAACAAAGGACACAGTGGAGAACAACCGTACTTTAGCTTCCTGAACCAAGACGTGTGATAGCATCTTGTACCACTCTGTGTATTTGTATAATATTTGGGGGTTTCCTGCCTACTGTAACACGAATTAGGTATAATTCATCATGTCCTATGGCCCAAAATATACTTTTACTGTGAGAACTAATAGTATGAATAACACTAGAGCGATCCATGGGTTTGTCTCATTAGTTTTCAAGGAAAATGTGTGTGTTTGGGTTTCCCAGCTGCCAAAATTACAATCTCAGCCTGAGATTTCAAAGATAGACTGTACTCTGTATTTGCATATCAGCACTGATCTTTTTTCTTTAAGTACATGACAGGCAAATTTTTCCACTGGTGACTTTTGTCCAACCTGGTTGTCTTCAACGGATTCTTATGGTAAAGACAAAATGGAGGTATTTCGTCAGTGTTTTTTCAAACACTTTACAAATTAGGCTACTGGGGAAACTAAAAGGAATGAAGAGATGATATTATTTGTTTCACAGGCACACAGCAGATGAATAGAAGAGGTCTCTCTTGTGTCCTACCTTGGTACTGTCTCAGCTAGACAATACTATCAAATGTTATTTTTTGGAAGACAATGAATGATTTTTTGATAACCAATAAAAAACAGGTTCAGCTCTTTCTCCCTCTGATAAATTCACTACAGAAGAAACAAAAAAAAAAAGGCAGTTATCACCAGAAGGAAAAAACTGGTACTACAGAGTCAGCAGATTTATTAACATTGTGCCCTCTTTACTGTAACACCTTTGCAAAATGGAGCTCAACTTCATCAAAGCAAAAATAAAACAAAAAAATGAAACACCAAAAGATGCATTTAGCTGCTTTTGCTCACTTCATGTTCTAGTTGGTTTTGTATCTGTCTGCCTTAGTTCATCTAATAAAAAAAAAAATAATCTAAGACTGTTCATAAGAGTTGACCCTAGTTTATATTGATTTAGAAACAGTTTAGTTTAAATGGTGCAATCCTGAACTGCTAAACAACCTGAGAAATAATCACTTTCACTGTTTCTTGGAAGGAAAAAAAATGACCCATCTTCTTTCATTTTTTTTGTGTCCTCTTTGTTCCCCTCCCTTCCGTTAAATATGCATCCCCAAGCATGCAAAAAACATCTCTGGCAAGAATTTTAATAGCTGTTGTTAGCAGTTCTGGCACTAATTAATAATTTCAAAGGCTTCTCTACTTCCCTGTCAGCGGCTGAGCAAGGAGTGGAAGCAGCTGCCTCCTTCTGCAGCCCCACCAGCGAGAGACGATGTAGCAGTCCTGGGCTGCGTCCGCATGGACCAGAGCAGACAGACACCAGCTTGGTCTGTCCAAACTGAAGCACAACCCCAGCTCCAGCCCAGGAGCTATACGTCCCATGGAGTAAAACACTACGCTATACGCTCCCGTATGCAGTACTAAGCCACCTGTAGTGCTTTGGGATTGCAGCCAGTACTTTCTGTATGTTGATGTTGCATTGCAACAGTATAGATATAATATTATTAGTGCAGTGGGGAAAAAGGAGATGCTAAGACTGGCTGTACCTACGCTGCTTCCCTAAAAGCCAGGGCCGGGTGGTGAGCTAAAGCCTGGCATTGTCCCCGACTCTCGCGTGCCTAGATGCTCTGCCACTCAGCAGTTCCTGGTGCCTCTGTGTGGGGCAACGCGGGCACCCTCCTGGGAAGGGACCCACGAGGACGCGATCTTGCTGCCCGGCGTGCGGCTGGCGGATGAGCAGCGCTGTGCTCAGCCCATTGCCAGTGCAGGTAGCTCTGTGGCTGAGCTACTGCAAACCTGTAGCCCATGTCTGAGTTTTCTTATGTGAGCGCAGGATTTGAAGGGAAATCGGAACTCGAGGCTGGTCTCAGACCTTTGTTTTAAATACACTGCAGATGTGCCTACTGAGACAAAAAGAGTCAATCATCATCACTGTGACCAAAACCCAACTCCCCAGAGGAATATTGGCAAAAAATGGTTACTAGAAAGTTGTACTAAAGAGTGTAAGCTTATAAACTATGGTGAACATTGGATATCTCCTTATTTGTAGATCAATTGTAGTGTAGAAGAGGATTAAATAAGATTATTTGTCTGTCAAAAGGCATAACCTACTAGGAACAATTCAATGAATAAAAAATTTAATTTTCTGCCTTAATATGGATTCAGACATGATGGAGTACTATCCTTCCAGTACATGAGACATGTTCCAGGTTTGACACATTTGCCACAATCATTTTGCTCTGTAGGATCCTGTGATCAACTGTTTGTGGCTTTAACATTACTCAGGGCGGCAGGAAGAAAATGACACTGTAGCCTTTTGTTTTGAGACTCCACGAAACAAAGCCTCAGGAAAACAGAGTCATTATAATGTTGATGCTAAGGATTAGTTACTTTTTAGCTGAAAATCTATTATACAAATAATATTTGAGTTAAATTAAATTGGCCTTCTTTCCCTCCCCCACTCCTACAGTTTTTCCAGTGTTAGGCTTTCAGTTGTGTTATTACACCGTGCTTAAAACTTTATCAACTGTACTGTGTAAGCTAAAAAGATAACCAGCTATGCCTGCATACAGACAGAATGAATAGAATTATATCAAACAAATTTTTCTCTGTAAACCATTTAAAATGCAGACCTTTTCATTATTTTAAGCTAGTTTGGATCAAAAGAAGTCTTAAGACCATATTTTTGTGTACATAATATGTGTGTGTATGCAGTATATATGAATTTATTAAATGAGATGTTAAATTCTCCTCTTCCCTGTATTGTCTGTTGTCTGCAAACTTTTGTGTAATACCATTAAAAGTCTAGTGTCCCAAAACTGAAACGAGAGGTATCTATTTAGGCACACATACCTATACAGAGCTTGAGAACCTAAAGATACCTCTATTGAGCTACCCTTCCCTGCTTCACCTCACTTCAGAAGGTTTCAATACACCTGTCTTCCGTATTTATAGCCTGACTAGTGGTATGCGTCCCTCAGGTAGAGGTGGTAGACACTTAGAGGTTTACCAGTCTCAGCTATATACCATCCATGAACTCCTCACCACCGGCTCTTCCTCTAAACTTCTGAGTAGCTTCAGACTGTAATCTGCCATTACAACTACAACAAAATAAATGAGTCTACCATGAGAGAGTTTCATTCATCCATCTAAATATAGACATATAATGACTCAGGGTTGAAGGCTGGGCAAAAGTCAGCTTTTGATCAGCAGTTGATTTCTATTTGCAGTCTCAATAAAGCTGAACTAGGAGCTTTATCCCACTGGAAAGGGTAATTACTCAGCCCTCCTGTGGACTGCGAGGAGCTACAGAAGTGCTGCATAAAAGAAAGCTCTACGAATATAGAACTGTTGTGCATAAAAACAAACAGTAAAATTTCACTAAAATGATTTAAATTCCTAAAATCAAGAACCTGAAAGTTAGGAAACGCCCCTTATCCTGCTTATATTTGATTACTCTCCGATTTGTGGTTCAGTGTGAGCTTAAGCCAATGTGACAGGGGAGGTATGGTATGACAAACTATTTATCTGACTGAGATGGGCCCTAAACCAGTGATTCATCACTTTCCATCACCTGCTCTAGCCATTGCATTAGCCATTAGATTAACTGTTAACCTGTATTTCATTAGTCCTACAGGTGGAAATACCAACGCACTTAACAGAAAGGCAAATTTTAAGTACTTTGATGCTAAGTGAAGTTCTTTCAAACCATAGAGACGTGAACCGTTGACTGAGTACCAACACCTTGGCCTTAGGTCAGTTTGATTCAACTTGTTATATATTGATATAAATTGGAAGAAACTTTGCTAATGCTAAAAACCCTGTGCTAGCATAAACTGGATTGAGATCAGACCTGGACCTCATGGGACTGGGATGGTGGTGAGTGCTTTTAACAGACTATTCAATACATTACCCAGATCATCTCTGAGATATATATGGATAATTGAATTGGTTGAATCTGGACGTGAGAGGGAAACTTCACAGATTTCACCTTTGTTTGCATGGGTTGAAAGCGATTCTCCAGGGTGCATCCACTGCTTATAACTGCTCGGCTGTAAATCTGAATGAAGGCTGGAGAAACAAAAAAGCTGCCTATGTAGACAAACCACTTGGCTCGATGCCCTCATCAGTGTTTACCCAGGCTGCAGACTGTTTTAGCAAAAGAAATCAAAGAATAAATATGCTCTAAGGTCTAAAGATTCTCTCAACTATGTAAAATCCAAAATAGGGACTGGGAAGGGCAGCTGCTCATTTGCATTCCTGGCGTCTGGTGCTAACCACCGGAAGAAACCGTAAGAAATGCCAGTTTTGAGATGCATTAATGTTTAAAGGAAAAACACACAGCAGAATAGCAGAACACCACCCTTTTTTTTTTTTCATTTTTGCACTTTCCATGCTCTTTAGACACATAGTTGAGATGCCCTCATACCAGACATTTTTTATACAGCATATGTGCTTGTTTTTGTTACTATGCTGAGCCCTCCAGAGACTCTTTTTTAGGCTGAGCTCTGCTTTCCCACTTGTCCCACCGCAGCTTCCTTCAGACGTCTCTCCTGCAAGGCTGACTCTTCCTTTGGCCCAGGGTTTTCCTCTCTCAGACACAGGTGACTTGCCCTGGAGGTTGCCCTCTTATTTTATTTCCTAGTTTATGATGACTATTCTTCTCTCCTTTCTTTCTTAAAACTGGAAAACATGTAAATTACAAAGATTTCCTTGCAGTAAAACATACCTATTGAACTTTCTACCACAGCAATTTTCCTTTTCAGATTTGCAAAGCTTCTGAAAGAATCTGGGCTGTAAATGCTGATACTTTGAGACCATTCATGTTTACCAGAGGAAGTTTGGTTTGGGGAACTGAGGGCAGAATTGGAAGCATGAGTTGCTGAGCTTTCCCCATCTCTGCCTGTGATGATTTCTAAACATATTTTGCCCTAACAGGACTTGCTAATGTTTATAATATCTTGCTAATGTTTATAATACCTTCCAGCGTTCAGATGGGTAGAAGACAATGGTACGCAGCTCATTTTTTGGGCTGGTCGCCAGTTAGATCACTGAGAAAAATGGAAAGATGAACAGCCTTTTGGCTGCGATGGCTAAAGAGAGCCAGTGCCACACGTACACCAATGGCTTTGCTCTAATAGCTGCTCCACATCACAAGGTACAATCCCTCCTGTACGCCGCACTAGGGCAACAAGATGGACATTCCCATTCTCCGCTACTTCAGCGGAAAGTGAGAGGCTCTGGTCTTGTATTAAGAAATCATTACTCTTGTCTTCTATACTGAGGTGCTATTGAAATAAAATGAAAAAATCAGAGAAAAATTGTGCTTTCATTTTCCCTGCCATTTGTGCATTTATTGGCAGCGCCTGAACCTATATAGACTAGGTGTTTGAGTTACCGCCTGATGCAGCTCTGCTTACGTATAGTTCCTTTTCTGTATTGTTTTTGCGGTGGTGTTCTTGTGGCCCTATTTCCTCCAGCAAGCCTCTATCTCTGGTAGCAAGACCAAGGAGATGAAATCCCAACCCACTTGAAGTTAATGGCAAAACAATCATTGACTTTAACAGGGCCATAATTTCAGCGCGTAACACCATAAAGAAGCAGTCGGTACAATTGATTTCCTGAATTGCATTCACTGAATATATGGTTTATTCTAAGGGTTTCCAAATGTTGTTTGTTCAGAAAGTACCCACAGTGGCTTCTGGCTTCTCTTTTCTTTCCTCTGTAACAAAAAATTTCATTGTTATAATTTTAAAAATTAATTTAAGGGTTTACCTGAATAAAGGATGGGTAATAATCTGTCTAAACTCACAATGGCACAAAATCACCAGCTCTAAGGTCCCATAGGATTCTCAGCACATTAGCAGCTGAAATTTCACAATCATAAAGAAACCCGCCCCACGCCCCAAAAGCAGGGCACAGAACTCTCTTCCTCAGTAGAAGTGGGTTTTAAGATCAAGGAGCTGAGCCAATGCCAAGCTAAAAACCCTTACCAACTGCTTCAGGCATCGGGACTGACCCTGAACCTGAGCCTTTTATTTCTGAAGTTTCATTGAACTTGAACTGGAATTGAATCAGGACAAGCTCAGTCTCAGCTGGCCCCACATCTGAACTCAGTAACACATTTTGCTGGTTTGATTTCCTCCATGAAAGTCAGACAGATGCATCTCAAGTTATTTTATCAGCAACACCTCAAGCTGGAGGTGCTGTGGTTCGCGTGAAGACAGGAAGCTGATTTATGGTTAGAGTGAGGGAGGACAGAGAAAATTAAGACTTCTTTAGAGTAAGATTAGAAGAGACCATTTTTGCATGTAGTGAGTGGGAAGGATGGCACAGAGAGATGAGCAACGTGAGGCAGAGATGGCCTGACCATGGTGTTCAGGAGCATGTAGTAAGTGACTAGGACTAAGCTGCACCTAAATGGATTTCCAGCTACAGCTATGATCCTCCAGATCCTGCCCCTTACCCAAGAACACTTCATCCGATAACACTGGCTTTTTTAGCAGTCTCACAATGGTACCTATTTAGCATGTTATTGCATACTTACATATCGCAACGTGTAATTGCATATTGCAATATGTAATGCTGCGTATTACATAGGATGCAGTTATCCTGTGTAGTGTATAATTCATCTAAGTAGCAAGAAAATGTGTTTAAGAGCCGATAGTTTCTATGTGGAATGTACATTCCTCTAATATGAATCAGTAGTAAAATCAGCATGACATATATTCGGAGGAAAATGGGTTTGACAAACAAGGTCAATAAAATTTTTATCTGTAAATCACCCAGAGTAGAACAAATATTGTTGTTTGGGTCTGTGCAGTCGAAGAAGGAATCAGAGTAACCATTGAAAATCAATTAGCATCCTGGCTGAAAGCACTAATGGAGTAAACACAGATTTTTTTTCTGAATCATAAAAACATATGAAAGAGAAACATCTCACCTGATGTCCACAAAGCTGTCTAGAAATGAAATGTAATGTTGCTGTTAGTAAATGCATGTACCCCTTAATCAAACTACTGCAGGGAGAAACCCACAATTTTGTAAGAAAACATCAAATAAAATTACAGTGCAGTTTATCAACAGGCATTCTCTGTGTATCTTTGATTATATTTATTGCAGGCTTATTCTGCTGAGCTGAATCCTGCTATATAGTATTAGGGGAAATATCTATTTGCTTGATTTGTGATAGTAGTCATTTTTATTTGAGTTCCAGCTTCTCAATTGCAGTTGAAGCTTTATTCAATGAAACGTAATAAAAGCACAGAAAGAGACCTCTTCCCCGCCTGACAGCACGCTGTAGTTTTGTCTCACCCACACGGTGATGTACAGCACAGGTATGTACAGACAGGGTTGTGTAGGCCGATTGATTTGGTGGCTTATGTGCATTAGAGACAAGGGTTTATAATCTTATGTTTTCAATTCCAGGCGCTGACCAGCTTTCTAGAAAGCAGATTGGAAGTAAACTGTGCTCTAAGCCGAGCTACACAAGGTTTCACGCGAACAGGTTAGGAGCTTGTGCCAGATCTAAAGTTGCTAGCTGATTTATCCATCTTGTTGGTAGGCTATTAGAAGAGAACATATGTTTATTAGACCCCTGGCTGAGCTAAACACTGTAGTTTCTGGAATACACGATGCGGTTATTCTTAAAAGAACTGAATGAAATGAAACTAGCTGAATTGCAATTAATTTGGTTTCTTCTGGTCTTACTTCATAGCGTGTAAAACCAGGTAAAAAAGAAGAGGCAGTTGCAGAGAGCTCACGATCCAGTCTCAGCTCTGGCAACCAGTCAAGCATCGCCACGTGACGGAAATCAAGTGTTTCCTGAAGCCCCCCTGAAGCTTTAACAAAGCACACCCGTGGCTAAGGTGGCATTTACACGGAGAATCGGCGTGGCCGTTAAAACCATGCCCGGACCTGTGCTTCTTCACGGCTAGCCTTGGGAGTAGCCCACCCTTGGCACGAGGCCATGGGGCTCTGCCGACCTGGCGGCCGCCCTGAGCAGAGGTGGCACATCCAGCTCTGGAAACGGCCCTGGTGCAGGCTGCTGAAGTGTAAGATGTTTATAGTCTGGGGGAGCGTTATGATGACGTGTTTGTAATTTACGAGGGTTTTTTTCTTTCCTTTTTTTTTTTTTTTTTTTTTTTTTTTCTCCCACTAGCCACATTTTAAATCATTGATGTGATTCTCAGTCATTCTCGTGCCAGGATATAAATCACTCACCTCCCAACAGCTATTCATGTGTCTGCAGCAAAGTGCTTTCTGTGTGGTAATTTGAAAGGCAATGAGGGAAAACTGGTGCAGATCAATAATGTAGGATTTTTGGGGTGTTTAGCGCAGAAAATGGAATGAAGGATATTCTTTGAGGATAAAACATCTGTTACAGCCCATTACAAGTAGGAGAACTGGGATTTAATGGTAAGCCTGGCACGTGGCACTGTTATTGTCCTAACCAAATAAAGAATATGTGTTTACAAGGAATACATTAATGCTTGATGAGGCATGGATAGCACCATAAAATATCAGTTGCTTCATGTATTTATGAGGTGAACAGTGACTATTACTGATTTTGTAGAAAAGTCTATCTTGCATTAAAAGGCTCATGATAAGGAATTTTATAGCCACAAACACCAATGACATTAAAGAAGACAGTGCTAGATGCTGCAGAGCGCACAAGGAAATACGTTATCTGAAAAAAAAGCTCTTATTGCTGTGCTGTGCTTTGAACTTTTTATTTTTCCCCCATGGGGCTGAGGTGAGCAGACATAAATTTGGCCTTCCTAGGAGAGCCGAGCAGAGCAGCAACGCCCTCTCCTTCGCCGCAGTCATGACCCTTTCTATCTCTGAACCCTGCGATCTGTCCCCTTGCAGCTCGAGCCGTGGTACCCCTACTGCCACTGCCACCGCCCTACTTAAAGCCAACCAACATCTTCCTGGTTCCCTTCTGCAAGAGGTGGCCCCTGAGATGCCTCCTGGGAGCACTACCGGAAAAGGTAGTGTGGTTTACGGGATGCTTTTAGAAGAAATAACCCACATTCAGAACATCTGTGCACTAGTGCAAAGGTTATTTCTGCTTTTAGGGTGTAATGTTATTCAATTTTTAAAAAGCACTAAGGAGAAAGCTTTCTTACTTATGACAACATTGCTTAAATGGACTACCAGGGAGCATCAGATGGCACCTCCATCTCACCTGCAAAGAGGAGCCCTTTAGGTAATTACATCTATTTTTTGTGGGTTTTTTGGGTGGCAGGGGTGTGGAGGTGTTAGCAGTAGAAGATGGAATTTGAAAAGAATAATTTTGGCAGTTCTGTGCTGTGCAAACTCTCAGCTTTCTGCTTCCACAACAGTCTAACAGCAGAGTGCCCCGTGTTTGCTTTTTTTGGTGGAAGTACAGTGTGTTATTGTAAGCCTTTTCTTACTCTAAGAAATGGGTCCCCTAAGCTGGTGTGGCATGTAGTTTCTAGAAGACTGTTGAATAAGGGATACAAAATATTTTACTTGACACTTCGTATTGCTCCTGATTGCCAACTTGAAAATTACAACAGCAGTGACAAAAGCTGAACGACCCATTCTGCTGGCCTGATTCGTAGGAAAACAATGTATTTTTGTGCAAGCTGTCACGGCGAAATCCCCTTGAAACGTTACTCAACATGACTGGATTGCAGAGTCAGGTCCTCTTTGAATAAAAGTCTTTAACTTTCAGAAGAACTGAAGGAGTATGGTTTCATCATTATAGCAAAAATAGATGCCAATGAAGAAAAGATTAATTTTCCTGTCTCTTGCTGAATCCTTGAAGACTTTTATATGATTCAGTGTGTTTTATGAGCTGTGTTTCCAGGAATGCTGGCAGAAAACAGGGTAATCACTATTTCACCATCATGTCAGCTTTATTTTAACCGGCCTCCACTGACTTTTGGAAAAATGAGGAGCAATAGGAGCCATCAACCCGCTCTGTTTGTGTATACCTCTGTCTGGTTACCCGACCTCGCCAGCCCACCTGCTTTATCGAATTTACAGCACTCATGGGCCCCGTGAAATTACTCTGGGAGGGAGGAGCAGGGCAAAGCGTGGAACAACTTAGTCCTCTGAGCAGAGGAGGTGGGAGCCCTCCCAGCAGCCCGGCCAGCAAAACGAGCCGTTCCCAAATCCGCAGCTCGCTGCATTTTCTGGCAAGCTGCTGTGCAGTATCGCCGCAAAGGCGGCTGTCTGGATCGTAGGCTGGGAGTGAAATCCTGCCCCTTCCTCTCCCTCCCCTCCTGCACCTGCCCTGTTTTATATGGGTTTATAGGATGGTGAGATAAAATACATATTTTTTAGGCTGGCCAAGCCAGCATTTGCTATCCAGCTCATCCCAAAGGAGCGCTGCATATGTGTACTCCGTGCATATATATCCCATGTTCTTTGGGAGGGATGCAGGCGCACAAATATAAATCTCCAGTGCCCTCTTAAATGCCTTATACAGCCAAGCTGTCCCCAGAGGGTTGGCAGAAAGGACCAAGAGCTTAAAAGAGGCCTCTGCCCTTCAGGGTGGCTGCTGCGTTATTCTTCCCTCTGCGTTCAGACACTTTACAGCAAAATAATCTCACCAGTGTTCAAGAGAATATACATTCTGAGTCTTAAACACTACTGTTTGGGTCAGTGTAGAAATCTCTCCTGCCATCTCTAATCACAGCCTGTGGCAGATGCTGAGGAAAAGGGTGACAGGAGAAGGATGTGAACAGAGTGACCTCGAATTCGCTGTACTTCTCAGCTCCCAGAAATCATCTGCTTTGGGGTTTTGGAGATGAGGGTTGCATGTAGATGGTCATACTGAGGTGCCACCTATCCGCTGCTCACTGAGTCAATCGTTTTCTAAACCCTTTTGCCTGTGAGTGGCTCTCACCACAGGATGTTGGTGAATACCATGATACTACTCCATGCCATATAAAAAAAGGACCTCCTTCTACGTGCTTTTAAAATGGCTTTGGATAAATTCACTGGGAACTCTTTAGTTCTTATATTTTGAGAAATAGTAAGAATCACGACCCATTTCATCTGCTCCATAGTACTTCGGATTTTGCAGACCTTTGTCATATCCTCCCGGATATGCTTCTCCAGGGTAATCAATAGTCTACAGGGGTGTCCCTTAATGTAGGAGCTACTTCATCCTTCCAACGATCCCTATTGCCCTTCTCCCTTCCACAGGTCTGTTTGTTAGACTGATCTGGAAATGGGGTGACGAGAGCTGCATGAGGTATCTGGAGTGTGATTGCCCTATGAAATTTCACAGCGACATAATGATACTTTTCCACGCTCTTCTCTTTTTGACCACTACCGAATGTTGCAATGCAGACTTGCTTAGTATCAGGTATCCAGCCAAACAGGTTTCAAAGACTTTCTAGTAATCATTAAATGATGCTAGTTTTTCCATACGAAATAGAATCTGATTTTTTATATTCTTTATCTTATACCTAAAATATAGCACTGAGAAGAGGAAAAAAAATGCTTAGATGTTTTCTAATTGTGATTTCTGGTTTTCTGGTGGGACAGAGTTTGCATTTGCAGCCTGGATGAGTTGTGCTGTGTTGGATTTTATACCTGCAACTGTTCCAGAACTAAATATTACTCATCCCAAACCTCAGGAAAGTGTAATTATATGGAATAAAGCCCACATTTGAAGGGGGAGCTGGAAAACTTGTTCTTAAGCCATTTGTTGAAAGCTGGGTAGGGTTTGAAACATTAAGAGGTAATCCCAGGGAAGATGGATTAGTGACCAGAATTCAAGAAAAGCAGTCAGATGTGAATAGTAAATCGCATTTGTTACAAGGCTCTGTGGTTTCTCACATGGGCACTTACATGGTACATATAAAACTATACATATGAGGTGTAGTTTCCAGACCCTTTTTCTTTACTTTTTGTAACTCTATTTTACAGGCAGAATTATTGTCATGTGTTTTGTCCACCTGAGCACATCTATATATCACAGCACAGCTCCAAGCATCACGGACAATTTATATTGTAATATTTATAGCCAATATGCAAAACATTAATGCAACGGCCATCGACTCTGACTGGGCCCATGGGCAGCAAGGCTGAGCAAGTAACCACACTGACAGTGACATTGCACTCCGCTCTGCCTGTCAGTCTGGGCAGTAGCACGGCAGATCCATGTTTTACTTTTTAAATTGTTCGTTGCCAGGAGCAACATCACAGGGCATTGCTGCCTGCAGCCTGCGTGGGGACCATAAGTCAGGGAGCTATAATCTTCGCGCTTACGAATAATAAGGTGTGTGCCTGCACACTGACAAAGATCACATTCACAAAATATGTTTTTCTTCCCTTTTCCATGCCACCGAGGACTAAAGGGATACATTGCAGTGGTCCCAGGAATGAAGGCTTGCAGACTGTATATGATCCAGATGTTTCACGTGGCTGGATTCTGGGGTCTTCCTGCTTAGAAAGAGCATCAGGTCTGCCCCTGGGATGTGTACTTTTGGGATCCGGAGATAAGACACCAGACCCAAACCTAGAGAGTTTGAAAACATATGGGATTTGAAAATTGGATACAAAGCAACAGCAATTCAAACAAATCCACTTACATTTTTTTTTTTCTGTGAAAATTATAGGCACTTTCAATAGACATTTGTTTTTGGATAAAACTTTAATGAAAAATGTATATTTCCCATGGAAAACATTGATATTTTATTTTAAATAACCCCTGTGCCTGAAATTCCTGAAGGTTTTGGGGAAGAGAAAGGTATTTTTAAAAGGTTTTTCAAAGAAAGAGGAAAATAATCCAACAACCAGTCCAGTTTTCTGACCAGCACTAATCCATGTATTTGGATGGCACTGGTGGGCTCTTTGAGAATACTCCACATATTTTCTCCTGTTTTTCTGTTGCTCCTATGTAGGATTAGGACTGTTTTGTTTGAAGTCTCCCCTTGTAGTAGGTGACATTTTTTTATGTATCCTTGACATGAATTCAGGCAAACAGAGACCAAAGCTCTGGTTTCATTAATCGGTACGGATAGCAATTCTTTGTTAATTTCAGCTGTTCTAACACAAGGATTGATAGAAAATTCTGCAGATTATCTTTATCTTATGTTCCTGGGGATATTTCTGTTCACCTTGGTTGAAGATAGAGCACTGCAATTTCTGTGGCTATGTCACTATAGAGCGCATCACTGAATACACCATTAATCTTTGTAAGACTTTGACGTTTTGCATGAAGTATCCTAATATTTTGGCCATTCTGTTTCTCTCTGTTTCCCTTCCCTCTAGATAGGACTAAAATATGTCAGATAAAAAGTTGTAAAGACAACACTAAAGGATTGTGTACTGATAAAGAGAGAAAATGGGTTTTGTCTCTCCGGTTTTCTTACTCAAACAGTATCTATGTCTCTCTTCCTGAGTGCCATGAAATGTTAATAATGCCAAAAGTCTTGCTGTGATAACTTGATTTGAAATCTCTCTATATTTTGGCCCTGGCTGTGATCTGAAGCTCTGAACTCTTTAGATTAGTAAAATCCAGAGGTGGAGTGCATGTGGAGATAACATCTGTTGCAAACGATGTTGTCTTTTAGAGGGTAATCTCTTATGCATGGAGCTGAGTGGGGCTGTATTTCACTGCATCCCTTGCTGTGATTGCTGATCATGTAGACAGACCTCAGGCTAACTTTAAATGTCTCATTTGGGCAGGGATACCAGTAAAGCAGAAAACACTTGGGGTTCAGCACAGGCTGAACTACCTGAATGTTTTCCTCAGTTTCTGGGTGGATTTTACTACCAGACAGAGCTAGTTTAAAACAAGGTTGAGCGTGTCTGTATGTGTTTCAGTTATGGCTTTGACCACTGCAAATAAGGATCCTGACTAGCACAAAAGTAAATTAAAAAACTCCGTAAATATAAAACTTGTCTTTATATAGGCTCTTGTGGAAATACTATATTACTACACTGATGTCCAAAATACCACTTTTACTGCCTGTCTCCCAGCAGTACATTAAGGACCTTCATTCCTTTATACCACTTAGTGGAGTTTCTCATTATTTACTTTTACATACAGGAGGTAAGAACCAGGCATCAGCCCTTTTGGCTTGTGGCTGCATAGGGTGTCCCGGGATGCCATCTTTTTCTAACTGGTCTTTTCCAACTGACCTTGAAAGAAAGCTCGTTTTAACGAGTGCAGCAAAATACACATGAAGGAGCTGAGTGGCTTTTCTTGACAAATTTGTGCCACATAATTTCACTAGATGTAAAATAGTATTTTGTTCCTCCTCTCTGCCCCACCCCCCAAATCTTTTTTTTCTCCAGAATGATCTTTAACCAAAAACGCTTGCTGAGGAGCCAGGGAAGCTTCATGCCTTTTTACTGGCCTTCAGGCCACATTTCTTTTGCTGCTTACAGTGCCTCCTCTGGAGCTGGTTGTTTCAGGACTGCCTCCTTCCTTTGCCACATTATCTTTGTAGAAAAATGAAGGGGCAACTTCCATCTTGCTGCCCTGTCAATGCTCTTGCCAGAACTTGTGTTTGTCGACTTGTGTCTATCGACTCTCCTTCCTGCCCACAGGGTCAGGATTGTAGAGGAGAGGAAATGAGCTGAGGGGAAGATTGCTTCTCCTTCCCCCATGTAGGTAGGGGTAGCTCTGCACGCATGGGTTCTCTCTCTGTCTTTGGCTTCATATAGCAGAATCACAGGAAAAAAGAATAACTCAGGTTGGAAGGGACATCCGCCACTAGTCCAGCCTTTTGCTCAAAGCAGGGTCAACTTCAAAAACCACCTTCAAAGATCTCTGTGCTCTCCCACGAGGTAGCTGCAGACAGCACCAATCTCTTTTTCTTAAAGCCAAGCAGTCTCAAGTCTCACAGCCTGTCCTTGTGCACCACGTGCTCCAGCCCCTTAGCCAGGCTGGTGGCCCCCACTCTGCTCGCTCTAGTATGTCCTTGTCTCCCTTGCACTAGGGAGCCCAGAACTGGACCCAGCACTCCAGATGTGTCTCGCCTGAGCTGAGTAGAGGGGAGGGATCACCTCCTGAGAGATGCTGGCCAGGCTCCCACTAATGGAGCCCAAGATGATGCTGGCCTTTTTTGCCACAGAGTATATTAGTGGTGTGTGGACAATGTGGTGTCCGAAAAGATTCCCCTGTCCTTCTCTGCAAATTGCTTTCCAGCTGGTGGGTCCCCAATGTGTACTGATGCATGGGGTTATTTCTCCCCAGTGTACAACTTTGTGTTTCTCTCTGTTGAATTTCATGAGGTTCCTGCCTGACCCCTTTTCCAACTTGCTGAGGTCCCTCTGAATGGCAGCCCTGCCTCGTAGTATACTGACCGCTTCCCCAAGTCCCCAGCTTTGGTGTCGTCTGTGAACTCCTGACTTTTCCTTTGGGTTATTATTATTATTTTTTTTTTAATTTGGGGAAGGATTCAAAGACTTTGGCCACATCTACGCTACTAAATTAGACATGGACTTTACTGTTCTAAAGCATGGTGGTCAGCTGACACAGAGAGGGCTCCTAAAAAGGGTGGCTGTGTTTGTGTACAGCAGTCATTCTTGGACCAGATTACACCTTAAGTTATGCCTGGGAATTGTCTGGGAGTATTTTAGCTGGCCTGGGCCAAAGTCACACCAAAGAATCCTCCAACGATTTAGCAGTGTAGGTGACCGAGCTCGAGTGCCCAGAGATACTGCCTGGAGATGTTTAGTTCACTAGTACAGGCACAACATCCAAGTTCAGTCACATTTATCAACTGTTAGCAAGAAGAGAACCTTGTCCTCTTTAAAGTTAATTAGCTGTAAAGTGGCAACAAAATAATAACTTAGATGCATCCTCGTCTGAGTGCAGCAAGGTCAGATGAAGGGTTTAGTGTTTTCAGGCCTGTTGTTAGGGCCATGAAAGAGAACGTTTTATGTGTTTCTTCTCCCACTCTTAGGCAAAGCACGGAACAGCGAGTACTTTGTGATACGCTGTAGTTATGGCTGGTCTAGACTTAGTTCTTGATGAACCAGCCAAGTGAGCTCACTACACGCTAAATCTGAAGGCTTGCTTCGCTAAGAACCAATTGCTGCTGTAGATTTTCTCTCCATTCTGACTTTCTTCTCTTTCCCATCCTTTCCTTTTCCCTCCCAAATGGCCTGGGAACTCCTCCCAACACCACACACCCCAGGCCCATGCTCTCCCACCACACATAAACAAACGCTTTCTCTCCTACTGCAGGTGACTTAGGACATCCTCAGTTTCCTCCAGAGATGACCCCAAGCTTTACAGCCTTAATCTCTTCTTTGCTGCCCTTGCTTTAGTTTATGGTCTGTCTCATGTTTTCCAGTAGAGATGCATGTGATATCTTTCTAGCGTTAGCCAAAACAAGGCAATTTCCTTCCAGGAGAACTGGCGCAGTACTTCTCTTGGAGCCTGGCATCAATTTGATGGAAACAGTTAAGGAAATAAAACTGAAAGTAGATCTGCAGCCAGATAGGAGGGAACAGTAACTCTTGATTGGTGGGGATGGGAAGAGGAAATAGCCTGGAAAACAGAGGAAAACGGGGTTGGGGATAGTAACCTCTTTGGCTGGCAAAATTCCAGAAGAAGGGTCTGTGGATCTTTGTCTACAGCCTCATTAGTTCTGTGATTGCCTTACAGCTCTGAGGCAAACAAGAAGCATCCCCCCAGTTCCATCACTCCCCCAGTGCCTGCTGTCCTGCTTCCCTTCAGTAAAAGTGACCTTCTCTGTCCTCATGTGTTGTGCTTCTAACTTTTTCAGCTCTTTGTCCACAGCAAGCGTTAAATGAAATTAAAAATAAAAAAGAGGCATAAGCTAAACTGCACCCTGTTGCATTACAACCATGTGTCCTATAACCACAATAAAATACTACTGTGATAAATCTTTAAGTAGGGGTCAATAAAGCAATAATACTGTACAGTGGAAACTGATCATTTAACATAATGACTGATTTATTACACCATTAACTTGTCCTTAGCTTTGTCTTAGGGCAGTTTACTAAGTGAGTGCTTGTTAACTACTGTAATAAACTGTTTCTTAGGGAAATACTTAAATAAGAGTCTGTAAGTTATTGACAGGTGTAAGATTGGTCCTTCAGTCTACTAGTACAGGGAAGTCTGTATCGCAAAAGAAAAACACATATAATTTGATCCTTTTCAGTCATAATGTTATCAAATATAGCATTCAAATGTATGAAAGTAAATACAACGAGTAAATAATAGGCTACAGTAGCTGATGTTAAAAAAATTAAGCCTTTGGGAGATGGATTATTTTTGTTCTGTTTGCCTGCAGCAGGTAGGAAGTTAATATGAGTGGCAAAATCCTGTCAGACAATGCCTTTGGCCAGTGGAGACCTGTCATGGCACTCCTTCTCATTGTGTCACTGGAGATGTGTTGCGGGAGGGGAGAGGATGGGGCGTATCAAGGGTGCGAAGAACTTGAAAGCTTTATGAAATGAGGCAATATGATTGTGGTAGCAGAGCAGCACAGGACTTAGAGACCCAGCAGGTGCTGTCCCAGCGTCCCAGTTTCCTCTGGGTGGTCAGGAGGAACCAGTCCCTGATTCTTGCTCTCCCCAGCTGGAAAGCGGTGCCTTCACCAGTACCTATCCTGTCTTTGTCACTGACATTGGAGTGCTTCAAAAGGTTCATAGGATCATAGAATAGTTTGGGTTGGAAGGGACCTTTTAAAGGTCATCTAGTTCAACCCCCTTGCAATGAACAGGGACATCTTCAACTAGATCAGGTTGCCCAGAGCCCCATCCACCTCTCTGGGAAACCTGTGGCAGTGCTTCACCACCCTCATTGTGAAAAACTTCTTCCTTATGTCTAGTCTATGTTCTTTGGCTGAAGAATTGTGGGCTAGCCCATACTCAGGACTGGACCTAGACCTCGGAGTGGATTATCCTGCACTGAGATGTGCTTACCAAGACAGCTATTTATTTGCTCCAGAGTGGAGTCTTGGTGAACTAGCATATGTGCAATGGAGATAGGACCTTAGTGTGGAACAGTGGGCTGACTGTAGGGATGCATCTTTAAGAACATATATGCAAGGGAATCAAATGTGTTTGTGACAGCTTTCTGACATGGAGGCCAGCTGGCGTGGAATGGCCTTTGACCATGCAATTAAACCTTTTACCTTCCAAACCAGGTGTCAGCACTCAAAATAAGCATGGTCCCTGGCTTGTGCTCAGGAGAGAACTATTTTGGGAGAGTGTTATTTTGTATTGAAACCATGCCAGGGTCTGCTCCAACAGTACTGGGAGATGATTGAATTCTATTGCCCTGAAACATTTCCTGACACAAACTAATTTATTTTATGTATGTAATTTTAGAGCTTTAGAGGGCTGAGGTAAGTTATCTGGGATCTGTACAAGCATCGTGATATTTTTATTTCATGCTAGTGTAGCTCCAACTGACTTCAGTGAGCTTACTCTAGATTCACCCTGGTGTGATCAAGGTAAAAATTTTTCTCACATGTTTTTCGAAGTAAAAACGTCCACTTTCTCCTGCTTATAACTCTGTCTTCTAAAATTGAATGCATGGGTGAAGCCCAGCTTGCTAATAAGCTGGTTAAATGATGAACATATCCCTACAGAGAAAAACTATCTATAACTTGGACATCAGCAGAAAGGGGCTTGTTACAGAGAAAGTTTATAGGAAAGATGGGAAAAAAACTTTTTAGCGGGGCCTGTTGTGATAGAACAAGGGGTAATGGTTTTAAACTAAAAGAGGGGAGATTTAGGCTAGATATAAGGAAGAAGTTTGTCACAATGAGGGTGGTGAGGCACTGGCACAGGTTGCCCAGAGAGGTGGGAGATGCCCCATCCCTGGAAACATTCAAGGTCAGGCTGGATGGGGCTCTGGGCAACCTGATCTAGTTGAAGATGTCCCTGCTTATTGCAGGGGGATTGGACTAGATGACCTTTAAAGGTCCCTTCCAACCCAAACTGTTCTATGATTCTGTGGTTCTATGATGATTCTATGATGTGGAAATCAGCAAAGAAGAATATGGGAGAGGAAATATGAGAAAGAGTAAGAGAATAAGTATCTCGTGAGGGAGATATGTGTGGAGAGATAGGAAAGAGCAGAAATGTGTGGAACAGGAAATAGTGATACTGGAAGTAGAAACACACATGGAAAGAGTCAAGATCGAGTAGAAATAAAACAAAGATTGAGACAGCATAGGCATTACTACAGGTGACAGATAGGAGAGCTGGAAATACAGAAATGTTGATGGCCAGGGAGATAAAGTAAGCGAGCCTATTAGGTAGTGATGGGATAAGCTGGGGTGGTAGGCGAAGGAGTGAGGTGTGTGCCCGGTTTGAAGCAGGCACTTGAGGCTTAGGAGTGGGGAGACAGAGAGGAAATCTGGATCCAGCGAGGGGAATGGAGAGGCTGAGATGTGGGGCTCAGATGAGGTACTGGAGGGGTCACAGTACTTGGGAAACACGAAGGAAAGGGGAAGGAGACCTTGGCGCTGGAGAAAAGGTTGCCAGAAAAAGCCCTGGCATGAGAATAATGGAGCATTGATGGAAGCTCTGGTATATGCATGAGTTGGCCATGTTGGCGGGAGAGGAAGATGGATCATCTGCCATTGCAGAGCACGTGAGAGGGTGCTCTGAAATAGCAAGAGAGGGGATGGTGGCAGGTAGGGTCTGCTGGAGGGGAGAAGGAGAGGAAACTTAGAGTCCTAGCTGGATGCAATGAAGTGTGTGACGTACTAGGCTTTAAAACCCTTGTAAATTAGTGTCAGGAACAAGTCTGCCAACAAATGCAGGATGAGCAAAATAGAAACTGAAAACCTCACTATCATCCCAGGAAAACCCACGTTTTTAAATGCTGCCTGCCTCCCACATGAAGCTGAATACATCTGAAAATATCCCCTAATTTGCATACAAATAGCTACATAAATTGGACTTGATCTTGCTTTTGGTTGTAAACAGAGGCATGGGAACAGGAGGCAGCACAGTGCGGTGAGCGTTGTGCTGGACTCGGTTTGCAGCTCTGCTCCAGCCTCGCTTTTGACCTTGGGTGGGAGGCCCCTTCGACAAAAAATGGCAGAAAGAATCTTTCATGTTCAAGAGGAGTGTAGGAGCAGCTAATGGGGACAGGGAGACCATATCCTTGAGAGATCTGAGTCTTTCTGGGATATTTAGAGTAGGACTGTCTTCCTTAATTTTGGATACTGAAAAGTTGTGAGCCTAAGTCTGAGACAATTACCTTAGGCTTGATTGATACCGAATGGAGGAAGATAGGTGGAAAGCCATTCTTCTGACCTATTATAAATGCCTGTCTTAACATAAGATGAATTGCCCTTGGGAGATGGGATCCATTAACAGCCCTAAAGGCAACATAGTGTAAACGCATTGGATTCAAACGTCCAAATGGTAGGCGGCCGAATTACAGCAGATGACTCCAACCTAAATTGTCTCTCTTTCAGGAATTTGTATGACAATACATACTGGCAATACTTAACATTCCCTGTAAACGTTTTTGAGAGCTTGAAATGTGACATGTAAACACACATACTATTATTAGTAAAAATATCCCCAAATGTCACAGTTTTAGCACTTGAAAGATCAGATTTTGTGACAACTAAAGCATTGAAATCTCAACATTTCAAAGTGTTTTTCTCACTCCCTTTTTTCCTCCAACTTTAATAATTGAAAACAAAAATGTTTATGTGTAACTTTTATGCAGGCCAAGTGACACCGGATGCAGATGATGAAGTTTTCTTCTAGGAATATTAAGTCTATTATTAGAAAGTAGCTTCTTTGGCACGGTTATTCAAATTCTCAAAGAGAAATAAGATCTTTTTATAATATAAGCTCTCACATATACTGGAAATGAACATTTTTTGGATTAAGTTATTTCCCAGCCACCACTTGGAAATGGTTTTGCTGAAAGATGACATCATGTGTGGGATCCATGTCAGTTTTGTTTAGCCATCTACAATTTCTTGTCTAAATCTAAACCATTTACTTCCATCTACAGATAATACAGAGGTTTCTCTGAAAAGGCAGCTCATCCCATACTAAAACGGGCACCCAAGGCAGATGAGACAAATCATTCTTTGTAGGTGCATCTTCTCCCCATTGACCAGAGTTTAGACTAAGAGGACATTTACATGGCTACAGTGAAGACAAAACGTCTCATGCAGCATGCTCTACTTGAAAAGTCATTGCCACTGATTTCAAAAGCCCCTGGGACCACCAGTGTTACTCCTGCCTCCACGGCATCTTTTCCAGGAATATGGAAGTGGTGAGACTGCCTGTATCACTGAATCCGCTCCTGCGTCACAAGCAGTGATAACAAAAAACATGTTTTCAGACCCCTCCTCAAATGCAGCCAGGCTCTGTATCGCCTCATTCCTGTAGCACACTGCCCCTTTTGGGAGACTGGTCTAGAGCATCAGTTTTAACTGGTTTTAATTTTGCCAGTATTGCTTGTTCCAGGATGAAGAATGATCAGGAGATCTTTTCTGTTCCTTTCCTGGTCCTTTTCTGCTTGAGGCCCACGTTACGTACCTGTCCTCTTGGCAGACTGCACAGCCCTCTGTGCTCTGGATGTGCTCGGCTGACAAACCTGACGGATCTCCTTAGCAAGAGCCTACAACCATGTTCAGGCTCCTTTTTTTCTGACGCTGATATGCATGTGCTGTCCTTTCTCTTCCTCTCTGCCTTTTGGCTGTACATTTGCCTAGCTTCTGTTTTGATGCTGAATAGTCTGGATTTCAGTTCATATTCTTCTCCAGCTTCTGGTTCTCAAACATCTCAATCATCTCCCATTGCTTTAACACAGGGCTAGTTTCTCTCATACACATTGTCATCTCGCCTCCTTGTTTTGGCCTATTTATCCTTTGTATTCTCCAGCATAGCGAACGTGTTCCTCAGCGCTATCTCTCTGTATAGCATGTTGCTTTTTCTGGATTGTTATCATGCTCATGCTCTCATTTGTGGGTAACAGTCTTCATGTAAATTATGCCTGTGTCTTCGTGTCCTCCTGGACTTTTCCTGCTTCTCAAACACAGATACCTCTGCTAAAACATGTCTAAAGGCCTCTTTCCCTAGGCAAATATCTGAATAACCTGTCAGTGCAGTGATTGTGAGGAGGTCTCTGATGTCTGAGTATAACAGTTCCATAAACCGCCATAACAGTTTCTTGAATTATCTCCATTGAAGGGTGGTTGTTACACCCATCAGTTTCCAGGAGGTCCGGCCCTACCCATAACAATAAATAATTCCCTCGCTAGAACTCATATGTTGTTATCCCTTTGTTAGAGCTGAGCTGTACCAGAGCCACAGGAAGTCAAAGCCTTTTAACTGTGCTCAACATTAAACTGTTGCATGTGGTTAAATGTTTTGCCCAGATAGTGTCACAGACTTGGAATCAGCTAGCAGAAATACAACCTCGTCGTCAGCTGTAGGCACAGAGAGCTAGGCCACTTCCATGCCTTTGATGTTCACACCATAATACACATAGATATTCACGTCACGTGTCAAAAACCAGGAACAGACCAGGAAGCACACAGGAAAGCCCGTGCTGAAAAAAATCAGGGAGAAATACCGAAAGGAGTTGGGCAGAAATCACCCTTGCTATGTTCATTTGAGAATGTTGGGTCTTTCCTACAGGACCTCTCTGATGGGCTGGATGTTGTGCTGCCCCTTTCCCCGGCAGCAGACACTGACTCTGAGGATTGCCTCAGCCTCGTGGAGATTTCTTCTGGTATTGCAGAGCCTGCAGGGCTGTGGCAGCAGAGCAACCTTCTTTGCTCACTTCATGAGGTGCCTTCGGGTTGAGAGTTAAGGGCGTTTGTAAACAAGGGCCTCAAGACTATGAGTGCAAGCTTTTACAGAACTTCATGGGAAATTTGCCAAAAGGTTAGCAGCTTTAGACTAAATTAATTTTCCTTAACCTCCCATTGTGAGATGAAATCAGGTTTCTGATAGTGGCAGCCACTGAAATAAGATATAGATCTGTGGCTCTAGCAGAGTAGTAGGAGATATTGGTATGGAGAGTAAATGAGCAGGGAGTGTTTGGTCTGAGAGGCACAGGTACTCTGAGACCAGTGCTGACTGCAGCTAGCCACTTTCTTTTTCTAGCAAGCAATTTATGACTTGAAAACAATTCAAAATTCAAATTGAAACCAGTGGCAAATTCAGGTCAAATTGAAGGAACAGCTCTGACTGAAGAAAAGCAAGCAAAGGAAAAAAAAAAAGTGTTGGTAATGTCAAAAAGATTCATTTTGGCATTCTCCAAAACACAGTGCTTCATTTTTTTTTCAAGCTGGACTCAAAAAGAGCATCTGCTGAAGGAGTTCCAGCTCTCATAATCCTGGTGATTAGGGCACTAGCCCAACATGCTGAAGACCCCAAAGCCCATCCCTGTCTGATTCTTAAAGGGAGTTTGGATATCTACTTTCTTCTTCTAAGGAGACCTTTCCCACTGAGCAATCAAGTATTGCATCTTTAGGCTTTCTTTCTCTCTGTTGGACCTGTTCCACTTTGAAATCAGATTGTTATAAACAAATATTCAGCAGGAAGGAGAGGCTCCGTAGGCTGGGAGCCTAGAGGAGGGAAACCTGAGCTCAACTCTTTCGTCCAAGTCGCACAGCAAGGGGGAGTTGGACCCAGATGAGCGCTTTAATCAGCTCACTCTGGAGAGAGGCGACAAATGCTGCCACATCCTTTTTGTGGTTTTGTGAATGGCTCCACAGACGAGCTTTTCATGTACGCTAGGTTTTTTCTTTTCTTTACTGTGTTTTGGTTTTTTGGGGTTTTTTTTATTTTTTTATTTTTTTTTTTTTTAAATGCTGCAATATCTGGAAATGAAAAGAAACCTATCATTTCCAACTGAATGAAATTTTCATGTTATGTTCAATCCAAACACTGGTTTAGTCATGTTTTTTCCTCCAAATTTTCATTTTGCTTCCTCAACTTTTGAGTTCGCACGCTGAACCAAATAATAAGTCATTCTTGTGGCACATATTCAGCTTCCTAGTGGACTTCCAATCCAGTGGAAATTTATAAAGGAGAAACTTATATTTTACTTTGTCTTTTCTCCATAGGAGTGGGTGACTGAATCTTCCTTTTATTTAGGTCCTTGTTTAATAGCACTCCACTGATTTTTTAAAATCATCATTTCTGCATCAGAAATAATGACCTCATGGTCTGGCCCATTAAAAATAACTCATGGAAGGCACAAACTCCACAGATTATATTTCTCTGCCATTATCCCGTTTTTCTGGGAACTTTTTCTTTCTGTCATGCTTTATTGTACAAGACAAAGAACAAAATAGTTTTGCAATAATTTCTAGGCTGTTTTGCATAGTGTGCTGTGCATAGTTTTTTAATGTTTCAAATCCTTTAATCCTTCAAGTAAGAAACATATTCTAACTTTACAGCATTGGCCTTCCAGGAACTTGTAGGAATGAAGGATTTATAAAGTCTATGGTAAAGGGATTGCTACACGTTACTGTTGCTTAATGATTATTACTATGTGCAAATTCAGATGCCAGTGTGAAATCAACACATTCAGCAAGTAGTAGGGGAGATATCATAGAGAGGAGAAATTAGGGTCAGTAAATTTTTTAACTAGGAGCCAGGCTATTTGCAGGAATATATAATTTATTAACATGTGGCAACTCAGATCTCAGTCATGACGAATCTTCTTCTGGATGCACCAAACTCTTTGATGACTACCAATGGAGGGAAAAGAGCAACTTGGGTACTTAGTTGGCTAAATACAGACCACATCATTGCCTATTGCCTGTTATCTGCATGCTTAATCTGGAGAAGATTTACAGCGAAGAAGGCTGAGCATGCCCTGCTGCTCATCTAGGGCCTTCCTTATTGCCATGGTGGTTCTCACCAGTGGACTAAGATACAGGAGCCCAGGGACTGAGGCAGAACTTTCCAGGCAGCTGTGTACAGTGTCTCTTGCTACCAGGGCAGCTGCCAACTGTGATGCAGAACCATGGCTCAAAACAGAGGAATAATGACGGAGATGAGCAAGAAAGACTCTTGAGCTCTGGCTTGCTGCATGCTCTCGCTTTCCCGTGTTTCACATTTTCTCATCTATTCAAATAAAGATGATGGTAATTAACTGCCTACCTTGCATAGGTGGTGTGAAGTTTAATTAGCACATGTACTATTCAGCTGCAAGATAGCTTAGTGCTGTGCTGCTGTAGTGCCACTTTTTAATCTTGTGTGAGAAACAAGGCACATTACTCAGGAGCTGCTTGTATCTGAGAAGTGGGAGAGGCAGAGGAGGATGAAGTAAGGGAGCTCTTGCTGGCATGGCTTTCAGTGTGTTAATAGTAATGATCTGGAATGAAAAGGCTAATCAGTAAAAACATCCTTGTTAAATCTGTCCATTAGGAATAAAATCATTTTGAACCATTACCAGATGTACACAGATGTACTTTCATGTCTGCTGACCTATTGGATGTACTACAGTAAGACTACCTCAATAGCAATAACATTTTTGACAAGAAATGTAACTCTAAAATCTTCTGCTTTTGGTGTAAACAGCGCATTTATAGTCTGCTTGGCGGTGAAGGTAATTATCTCTTAATGAGCAGAGAATTGTGGTTAGGGAAAAATCATGATAGAGGAAGAGAAGTAACTAATTTTTTTAATGGAATTATACATGTCTTGCTCTTATTATCATAATTAGCTTTTCTCCTGTTATGTTTTTTTTTTTCTGTATTCCAGTAGACTATTAAATCAATAACAGTCTCTACAGTGTCTGAAAAAAAGTTCAAGGCAAATGAACTTTCCCATATGGATGTAATATTTGCAGCCATAAATAAATTCTTAAGGTTTTTGTCAGGCTTTTCACACACCCACAGATTCTGCTATCAGCCAGTAAATCTTTGTTTAAGACACTATGAGATCAGATTTCCCTGGACGAAGTGTTGGCCAAAATGGGAAGAAAATAACATTGCAGAGAAACTAGTATTTCCAAGTTCTGCCTTCCCTTCCACCCCAAACAGAATATTCTCTTCCCCTCTGCTTTTCTTCAGGTTTTCTTACCATGGTGTCTACTTGGAGTTCAGCTATACAGTTGGGAAGGAGAAGCAGATAGCGTCCTCAGTGTGCATTTTTTCTAATAGCAGAGAGGATCTTACTGTTGGACGAATGGGATTTGAAAAGTCAGAAGTGCAGCAGGTCATCTGGAATCGTTGCTGTCTTTTCCTCTTCTAGCAGGACATCTGTCAGCCAGCTCACTTGCGTAGCTCGGTCCCTGTGCAATAGCATGAAAAAAGCCTCCCTGATTTCTCCAGCGATGTTTGAGAGTATCATCTCTTGAGATTCCTCTGCAACGTACACCGGGGTCCTATGAATGCTTTCAAAAAAGGTTTGCTTGCAGCTATTCACATAATACTTCATATAATACTGTAATTTCCTACAGACCATAGCTCTTCACCTCTAAAAACTCTCCCTGGGAGTCAGATATGCAGATACTGAAGCAGTGTGGTTGCAGAGAATACTATGGTCTCATCGGTGACCCTGTTAGACATAATAAAACAGTATTATTTTTATCAGAGAGGAAGAATATAAAGTATAGAACCTCATTGTCTTCCTGGAAGTCAGAGCAATGCTCTGTATGGTGTTTAATCCTGAATAACAAGTTTATTTTTGCATCTAGGGATGTTAGTAATTTCTTACTTTGGGGGAGTTGCTTCTTTTCCACAAAATACTTCCTTTAGACTTCTTTCCTTTTGAAGTCATGGCAACTGTAGCCATGGCATTTACCACCTATAAGAATTATTAATGCTCCACAGTTGAGCTGGCTTTAGTAATTAACAGATGAAAAGCAATGGCTCAATAACAATAGTACCTCTAATCAGCAGGATGTATCTTATATGTGCGCTGGACTTTCGTACACAAGAAGAATCTGATGATGTCAGCTACAGATCAGTTCCTACAATCACAGAAAAATAAATACCACTGAGGGACTCTGTAAAGTCCCTACTCACCCTCCTGCCCTGAAGCGGGATAAGTGACAGGATTAGTTATCGCTCTGCTGACGTCCTCACTGAATTTTGCACAATCTGTTCTTACAATGTTCCTGTGGTGGAGATTCCCCCACCTACATAGGCGGGTTTGACAGTCTCATTCCAGTGCTCTGTTATCCTCACTGTTTACCCTTTTCATCCTGATGTTCAACTGGCGTCGCACGGGAGTTTGCACCCCTTACTTCTTGTCCTATCCAACACAGACATGGAGAACAGCTTCGACACCCTTGCCTTAAGGCAATCTTCTATGAAGTTGAATGCCTTTCTGGGAAAACAGTAAAAATGAGAGGCACACGCCTGCAAATCCTCTTTCGTATGAATGGTTTATCAGTCTCAATGAGCCAACTTAAGTGATTCAAGGTCTTGCTCACAAGTAGCGTTTTGCAGCCTGACTAGCACTGCCTAGCTAAATCTCTAGCTGGTGGTTTCTGTGGGCCCTGTATGCCGCTAGTTGCAGTAACTCGTGGTGGAATTAAGAAGCACCAAGTGGTGCACAGGATATAACTCCTACACCAAACACTGATGGGACTTTTACCTTACCTGAATAAACATAAATCATGGTAGGCCTATTTCCAGAGGAAATCTTATACGGGCTATTTTTCAGTGATTTTTAATAAAACTTCTAATGCATCTTTTGCAGCAGTTCCTAGCACTTAGGAATTTGGGCATTATTGAAATTTACCTTTGAAATTTACTTTAATTGAATAAAATATGCCAGTAAGTCTGGAAAGAGATGGTATAAATATGTTTACTGAATGCCCTTCTGCTCACCTTTTGATCATCATGCTTAGTCTTGATAGAATCACACTCAAGTGAATCACTCACAGCAGCAGGATGGACTTTTACTTCTCTGACCTTTCATGTGATGCCGAGTAAATTGTTAATAAAGAAATTCCCCCCCTCCCCCAAAAAATGTGTTTGCTTTTGAATTCTCAAAACTTGAACCCAATCAAGTCAAATTTTAATAACTGCTAAACAAATTTACATGCAAGATATTTGTGTGTGTGAATAACCCCAAAAGACTGACTAATCACACACAGAAGTTCAGAAAAAGGAATTCAGAATCAGGAGATGGAGGATTTCCACTAGGAGCATGTAATCCCCCAAAATTCACTGGCTCATATTAAAGTTCACATCAAAGTACTTTTAGTTGTAACACGTAGGTGTTCCTAAGCATCATTTTGCTTAGGAAGAAAACTGAGTCTCTTGAAGTTTAAGCAATGTATACATGGGGATGCATCAAGTTCTTTTCAGAACTAGGATTCAAGACACCAGACCTGTACATTCAACACAGGGTAAATTAATAATTGTCTCAGATATGGTTTTATACATCTGAGCTCACCACCTAACCCCTTGTTCTGTGTTTATACACTAAACAGTAGGGCCTAAATTCTGTCCCTCCTTTCTCAGTCACATAAAAGTCAGGACTTGACACTTTCCAAGGCAGCAATGGCTGGAGACATCTGGCATCCCTGTTTATGTTCAGATCTTGCCTATGAAAAGCGTCATGACAGATTTGAAAACAGGCAGTGTAACTGGGCATTACCTGGATAATGTGCCAGATGTGCAATTAAGTTTGATGCAATATTAAACTCCCTATTCATTAATTAACAAATTTGGATATCTCAGCTATATCCTGCTGAAGAATTAGCCAATGAATGCCCCAAAGTGCAGTGCATGTTTTGAAACTGTCTATTAGCAAAAGCCATTAACAGACATACATTAAGAGACCTGTCATGGGACTAAGCATCCAAATACCTCTCATAGCCCTATCGCAGTATGGATAAGGCTGTATCTACACAGCAGAATTAAGACAGGATTATAGCCTGATCTGGAGTACCTGTACTGCTCTAATTTCAACAGCTTCAGTAACAACCACGACAAGTGGCCACGTTGTCAAGTTTGTACAGTGGTGCAGCCATAAAAGTCTGTAATGCTGCATCTTGCTACTGTTTTTTTATCTGTTCTAGCAAAATCAAGGTAGGAAAGATGCGCCAGCTTCTGCTGCAAACACACATCCACTTAAGTGTGAGGTATGCACTGAAACATCGATTTCAATGCTGAAAAAAAGCTTCAGGCTGGAGTGAGCTGTGTAATTCAGGAAGAGGGAAGAGGCCAGGTGGCAACTAATTTCCTGCTGCCTTTATTACTCTAAAAACTAAATCAATTTTTGTGTCTGGATGAGGTTGCTGAAAAACACAACCTTTTTAAAAGCTAGTTTTCTCCCCCTTTCAAACTCCTGAATCTGAACAAGTTCCACACACTTCTCTCTGGAAGCACAGCTTTAGAAAAACAAATGGATTGAAGTAGCCCAAGCCAGCATAAGAGTGAGAATTTCCATTTGGTGAATACTACTCAGACAAAAATAACTTGTTTAATGGGGAAAAAAAGTGGGAGGAAAACGATTCCTTAACAGAAAAAGAGCCGATATACTTTATTTCTCATTAATGGTAGAGCTTTGTAAGCAGAGCGGTACATTATAGCTCTGCATTCTCTCTCTCTCTGTAAACCATAGAACCATGAAATAAATTAGGTGTATTTGCCTCCTTGAACATCCTCCTCAGTTGCACTTTGCTCACTAGTCTCTGCTGGAATTACTTCTAATATTCCAAACCTCTGTCAAGATGTCAAACAGCCTCTTCTTCTCCCGGTAGAAAAGAAAGAACTACCACAAAAATGTTTCCTTCTTTTCCTCCAAAAACTTATTTTTTGCATATGGGGTTTGGAAATGACAGTTCACTTTGGGGTTTATCTTTGACATGAATGGGTTCTAGATTTATAGTATTTTTAAGATCTAGTAATTTGGGAAACAAAAGAACTAATTGAAATTGGTGCCTTGTTAAGATACGGATCTGAAAGCATCTTAAGCTGGGGATGTGGAATTGATTTTTTTTAGCTGGAGAAAAAAAGCCTGTGCCTGTATAATTTTTACAGTGTTGTTTTTTTCTGTGTTTTTGCCAAATGGGACCGGTGGCATGGAAAAAAAACCTCTGTGTGTGTGTCTGTTGAGGAAAAGCAGAGTCGGTCTGTCATTAGATCCATCAGTATTCCCACGGGAGATTCCTACAGCAGATTCCTGTAGGAATGGTGACCAGTCAGGCCATGAAAAACCCTAACGGGCTCTTTTAAAGGAAGTGCCAGACTGTCACGGAGAATTCCCTTGGCCACATGTAAATATGATGTGGGGCAAATTATTTCTGTATCTAGTCGCTGGAATAGGCATGTGAATATGAGGTGTGGTGTCCCAGGAGAACCATGTGCACAAAGTCCTCCCACAGCACGGTGTTTCCTTTGCAGGCACCTTGCCTTCCACCTCTTGTTTCTGTTAACAGCATCGGGCCTCCTAGAAGTAGTCTGAGTCATATGGTGGCTCTTCCGTAACAGGGCAGATGTGCCTGATGGGTCTAACTTCTCAGAAAATTTAATGATCTTCAAAAACCAACAGAAAACAAACACATAAACCCCAGGAAAACAAAAAAAGCTCAAAGATACAAAGAATACTTTAATAGAGATCAGTAAGCCAGAGACTAATTGTCACATGCAAGTTGTGGCAGCTTTTGAGAAAGAAAAAAAAAAAAGAAACCACAAAAGGAGTAGCATTTTCTGTCGAAGATACTAGAGAAACCTGAGAAATAAGATGAGGCTAAATTCAAGGGCTCTGAGTCATTCAGAAGAATGCAAAGATAACACTGTACCATAACTGTATGGAAGCGGTGGTTTAGATAAGATTTAACCATGAAAGTAGGCTAGTTTGTTGCTTTAATGTGCCCCTTGCACCTCTTGTGTCTAAATGCTTTCTTATAAATATGAAGTAAACTACACCTAGGTTTTGAAATACCATTGGTCATAGTATGTCTGGTTGCAGATTCTCAAAATGAAGCAATAAAAGCACTTGAAGCTGCTTGGATTTACCTGGGGAAACAAAGGAGGGGTACTCAGCAGCCAGACCCCAGTCTCAGAGCAGTGTGAAGGCTTTGGAAAGGCTGTCACAAAGCGACCAGAGGAAGAAAGAAGTACTGGAGCTCCGTAAATGTGGCACAAATGCTCTGATACAGAAATAGCTAAGATACCTCACCCGTTTTAAAGTATTATAGATCGAATGCCTTTTTTAACTTCTTCAGGCTTAAAGAGATTTACTGAAGACTAAGTGTAAATCAGCCTTGCACAATCCCTATGGATGAAGGCGAGAAGCTTTTTTTTGATGAGTACTGTATTGGGATGAGCATGTGAATTATCTTTTAGGTTTTTTTTCATTGTCCCCAGGCCTCAGAGAAAGAGCTGAATGAGCGAAATTTGCATAAGAATTTTGAAATGTTGCCCTATTGTTTTCTTAGAGGCTCAGTTTAATGTAGAAAACATCTGCCTGCCTTTGAGTGCTCTGTGGATCATTTGGTTGTTTGAGAAATCCCATTTCACTCCTTCCTCCATTGCCTGGCTGGGAAGTCCTTGCTCTTGGTACTTGTCAGCCAAGAGAAAGAAGCAAGAGGGAAAAAAAAGAAAAGAAAGAAAACCCCCCACTATTTTATGCACTTATCAACATACTTTTCCCCCAGGCACGGGAGTAACCAGAACTTGGCACATTCTGCGTCAGAGCAGTCCTAAGCACTCATGACAGTATTCAAGGCCAAATGTAACAGAGATAATAATAGATACTAATTAGAGTCTTCAGAAAAACTATTTTGATTTCAATGGTGCTATTAGTAATATAAATAGTAGCATAGATCTGCTAGGCCTCATATTAAGGGTTGCATCCTTAGTTGAACACTGTGGTTTGGAGCGAGGTTCTTCCTCCCCAGGATTTTCTTCCCCTCTGAGGAATTCATTCCTCTTTCTGCCTTCCAGTACTTAAGTCTAACAACCCTTTAGGGCTTACGGAATACGCACTAGGTTTTTTTAACATTTGCTTAGCGGCTTTTGCATCATTACTTTTCTGTAATTAAAACACCTAGTGGTTATGATGATAGACACTATGCAAGTTAGTGATATAGACAAGTAATTTCCTTTTCACACTCCTAAAAGGACAATATCTTTGCTTTGTTACTTTATGCTGGCTGTTTTACTGCGCTTCTGAACATACTTTTCCCCATACCTTGTTTTTTTTAAAAAAGGGAATAATTTTTCCTTATTCTATTAATTGGTTTTTCATTATTCCCCAAAGGGTACACTTGAAACTAAGATATTCTGCTTTCTGTGGTGATGTTTTCTCTTTTCTATATCTTCCACAAAGGTGTATAAGAAAAATGTTACTATACTTTTCCTTATAAGCAGAAGAAGAATATTCACATTTATTTGACTGTGTTGCAGAAGCTACACTTTCCTTCCCAAATTTTGCACAGGAAAAGGCTGCATTAGCAACTTTCCTCCAGGTTAAAAGGATGGGATTCGGTTACTTTGGTACCTAATGCTTTAAGATATTCAAGGGAGTCCTGCCTACTCAGACAGCTGCAGGTCTTCTGGGATTCCCATGTTGTGTCTTAGATAACCAACAGGATTTCAAATTGCATGACACATGAAAGTTTAGGTAGGGGAATCACTTCCAGATCTGGGAGTCATCCTATTACTTTTCTATGATTACATCATCTAGATCTCATGATGAGAGACACAATAATCACCTAAACATAGGCATCTATTGCCATCTGGGGCACCATGGGGTCTCTGAGGCACCCGTGTAGGTATATAGACATGACCTAGGATCTATAGGACACTGTGCCCTCCAGGGCTGGCAGCTGACGACAACGTGAGAGACCATATGGTATTTAGAACCACAATAGGCACCTATATTTAGGCACTGTGTCCCACCCTTGGTGTCTCTTTTGCTTCTTTGTGATCTGTAATTATCCTGGTTGGGATAGAGTTAATTTTTTTCCTAGTAGCTGGTATAGTGCTGGGTTTTGGGTTTAGTATGAGAATAATGTTGATAATACACTGATGTTTTAGTTGTTGCTAAGTAGTGCTTAAACTAAGTCAAGGACTTTTCAGCTTCCCATGCTCTACCATCAGGGAGGTGCACAAGAAGCTGGGAGGGGGCACAGCCAGGACAGCTGACCCAGACTGGCCATATTCCATACCATATGACGTCATGCTCAGCACATAAACTTGGGGGAAGCTGGCTGGGGGACTGTTGCCCGGGGACTGGCTGGGCGTCAGTCAGTGGGTGGTGAACAATTGCATTATGCATTACTTGTTTTGTGTATTCTTTTACCATTATTATTATTTTCCCTTCATTTTCTGTCCTATTAAACTGTCTTTATCTCAACCTGTGAGTTTTACCTTTTTTTTCTGATTCTCTCCCCCATCCCATTGAGGGGCTGCAAGTGAGTAGCTGTCGGCTGCTTAGTTGCCAGCTGGGGTTAGACCATGACAGTAATAAGTCTTGAAACTCTGTGGATGTGCTATGTGGCCAGAGGGGCTTTGTAATATTTTTTCTACTTAATCTGTTAATTTTAGATCGTCATATTTCTTGCAATGCCTTTTTCTCTCTCTCATTCCCCCCCCTCCCTGCCAGTCATTGCAAAGCATTTCATGAGGGATTCCCCAAAGGGAAAGGTGTTGAATCTTTGACATATAGACTTTTTTTTTCTTCTGTGTTTATTAGGCATTGAAATTAAATATGTGTTAATAAAGAATAAACATTTCTGTAGAGTTTTATAACTTTAAAACATTTTCTTTTGCTGTCAGCACTCTCTGCTCATTTCATGCCATAATTCTAAGCTTTTTTACAATCACAGATGCACTTTTATGATAAGCATGGTCTTTCTTTTAACCTACCACATGTACTGTATTTTATACAACACGAAGAAATGCAGTGAGAAGGGGACTGTCACAGTGACACAGCGCAACTGAGCTACTTGATGTCTCCCATCGGGTCCCTGTGAGGCTCCTTGGGCTTCCACTCTCCCCTGCTTGCTAGCTAATAAGCAAACACAGCGTTGAGGTTGAAGTACAGGGCTTTAACTCATCTTAAAAGATCTGAGTGCTGAGTGTTAAGAGATCTGCTGTTGAGGGTGTGAAGAGTGCTGCTTTCTTCTCTGCCATACGCTTCCCCTGTGACCTTGGAAAAGTCACTCACTTTGAATTTCAGAAAAGGCTGTAGGAACTCAAGGTTCAGCTGAAAGCAGAAGGCAGCGAAGCCCCTGCTGAACTGCCGGCAGCAGACGAGTCCCTGAGATCCCAGATGCAGAGGGGGTCATTGACATTGACAAATCTTCAGGTGGCCTTGTGTACCCAGAAAAGGACTAGCCAAGGTGAAGGAAATAATACATTTTAACGGTGTCCCATTTGCTTGGGGCACTAGAGCCATTGGGACCATCTCTGTGGTAGGGTAGCACAAGAAATAGTATTCTGGCTTCCCAGGCTTGAATTAGTCTTCATGGTGTGGTCTCACATGCCTTGTGTCATCTGTACCAAAAAAAAAGGGGCTGTTGGGAAAGTGTCCTTAATGAATATTGTGCATTTTAGACCACTCAAATATCCAGAGACAAAAAGCCACTCGAGCACAGCAAAGTGTTATCTAAATATGGCCAGGATTATGTGGCATGATGTGGAAGATAGTGTCGCACTTCTGGTTTCTGTTGTAAAGGACTACATATATTTTTATTCTTACAAATATTCACATTTGTTATATTATCCTAGAAATGTACTTTTCATTGCTTTTTTTCTGGAAGCTTGGCTAACACACAGTCCCAAAAGATAAAATTTATACTATCCCTTCACCCAGAAAATAGCTTCCCTGGCTTGCAACTCAGGAGAAAATTCTTACCCACTTATTTTTCTAGTAAATTCAAGTTGGTGCCCTGTTTAGGTTTGCTGCCCCATGTATGAGCCACAAGAGCATGGCCTGTTATCAAATTGGTACAAACCATATACAGCGTAGAGGGAGACAGAATTTAATACGTTAGGAGGAAGAGTGCTCTTTTCTACCTTCATGCTGAAAAATTTGAGGTTGTGCACTCGCATTTTAATAAACCACAAAAAGATCATCCAGCCAATGTTTTTTATGTGGCCTTGACAGTCTTCAGAAATGTGCTGGTGGCCTGGGGCCCGAGGGAAAAGAGCAGCATCCTTCAGAAGACACAGGGGGTTGGATGCCCAAAGGGACTGAAAAACTCTGCTGTGAGAGAAAGTTGATGGCACATGTCAGCAAGCAGAACATCTTTTTACGTGTGTATTTATCAATATCTTGGAAGTTGTGGGTTGTTTTGCCAAAAGCTGTAGGAGCCGTGGATGTTATTGTGTGGAATATTGGGGCAACAAGGCTTGGCTGCAGGTAGCAGCTCACCCCAAACTAACCGATCTACCTGGCTGCCCCGGGGGCAGATGACTGGGATGAAGAGGCACCTGAGAGCTCTAGGAAAAGAAGGAAAGATATCTCCTTTTTGACATCCTTCTCTTCTTCGGAGGTTTTATAAAGGCCCAGCACATGCTGGGGTGAGACCTTCAGCCTGGCTGCCAGACCAGACCAGAGCAGCGAAGGTGTCCCAGGAGGCTGCACGCTTTGCTAATGCTGCCTCCTGCGAATGATGGGTGACAGCGTTGCAGCTGAGCGGGGTGACCATGAAGATCAGCAGCGGCTGTACTGAAGCCTCTTTGTGCAGCAGCCTAACCATAGCACAGTTTGTTGAGTCCCAGAAGCTTGACACACCCCATAGGGACAAGAGACCGTGAATGAGGTGCAACTGAAGAGGAAGACAGTGACAAGCTGTGCCAGTAGTCACTGGTAGTTAACAGGAGGAGGATTTGATTTAAACAATAGATTTGGGGCCAACTCATAACATGTATTGCATTTTCCTTTCCTCTCTCTCCCTTGCTTCACCCCCAGCAATTCCTTTGGGTTAAACAATTTAACTCACAGCTTGTGAGCTAGGAAGTATTGCTCACGGTTCAGTTGAGTTTCCCAGATTTCAACCAGTGTCGGTGGGTTTTTTTTGTAAGTCCTGTTCATGACTGAAACTAGGCATGTTGCCTGGCGAAGGAGGTAGAGGCATTTTTAGCAAGATGGGAATTAATAGAATGAATGACCCCCCTTCTTCTGGCATCTGGGCATTTTCTACAGTGATTGAAATGAAAACTGTGAGCCTTGGTTGTGAAATGCATTGCTTTTACTGTGAAATGTAATGACCTAATCTACACTGTGCTTGGTGTATATTCCAGTCTATACTTTGATGTTGATGCTTTTCTGCGCCTGACATGGGACACAGGTGAGCTTGTTAGGGGTGATGTGTTCGCATGACATTCCCTGGATTCATCTAACTGCTTGCCTTTCCAATCTTACTTACCAGCTGGTATAATTATTATTCCTTCAGCTGGGCAATCAGTGATATTTTCTATATTTTTTCTGTATTTTTCTGATTTTTGTGTATTTTCCAGTACAACAAACATATAAAAAGGGCCAAACAGTTTTGAATTTAAAATCACTGTTGCCCGTCACAGAAGGAGCTTGCAGCTACATAACCAACTTTGTTCTTCTGCTGGAGATGTTACTGGGGGAGGATCCAGTCTGCTACCTAGATCACACCCTCACTTTAGGTGCTTGGTTAACCAGTCCACCTAAAAGAAGATCCTTACAAAGCCGGTGAAGGAAGACAAATGTATTTAATGCCTCCAGGGAAAAATCCTGTCCACATAACTTAGGTGCCTAAAGTAGGTGGACAGGATTTCTTGAATGTTGGAGGACTTTGAAGGCACTAGGAGTCGAATTTATTTGACTACATTTCAAATGTATAAGAACTAAATGTATATTGTATGCATCAGAGAGAGATCCTCACGTTTCCTATGCAGTGACTGGAGAGAATTAAACGTTCCTATGACACAATTCTCCTGAAGGTATTTTAACATTATGTGATCTGTGTTACAGAGGTAACCATTTCTTTTCATTTACTAAGGTAGGGGGACTAGTTTGGGTTAGGTGTTCTGGACCCTGCCCATATTATGGGCATAATGGATTTTTTGGTTTGATTTCTAACATATGAAAAATAATTTGAAAGGTTAAAATAAGGAGCGGAGAGGAAAGAGAACATACCAACTCTGGACAATTGAAAACACTTTTCTCAATCCCAGGCAGATTTTTTTCCGTATTTTTGTCAATTGATCTTTTCTTCAACCTCTCTTTAAAAATCTAAATAAATGTTGAAAGTAAAATGTTTTGAAATAAAAAATCTTGGCACTCAGGGAACTAACTATCCTGCCAAAAATAGGGTTGTTCAGTGATTTTGGTGTCTGCAGAGCTGAGAATTGCTGGAGAGTAGCCAGTTTCCAAATTGCTAGGCACATCACTGGGTTTTCCATGCTGAAATCCTAATTTAGGCAACCTGGTTTTTGCTTTCAGTTTTCGGTGTTGGATTTTTCCAAACTTTGAATTTTCTTGGTTTCTTCTTTCATTGGCTTCTTTTACAATTACCCCCTTTCCCCTCCCCTCTTACTCAGTGAAAGAAGATTAAGATGAAAAGACAGAAAGTACCCCCAAAACCCCCCTCATGTCTTTTGCATGTTTTCATGTCTTACTTGTTTCAGTCTAAAATACTGGAAAAAGATAAAAAGTCAAAGCAAGTCAAAGCATGTGGTAGTGGGGGAACAGACATACACATCTTTAAGTTCTTCACAGTTGAAAAATTAAGAAAAGTAGAAAATATTTAAAAAGAAACAGAAATTGGTTGGTTCAAAGCTGCTTGTTGAAACTTGTCCCTAGGAATGAATGCCCCCTGAAAAGAGACAGTTTTTAAAGTGTGTCTATTGCTATTCCAACAAGAAATTAGATTTTTTTAACTGATAATTTACAAATGGAGAGAATGGTCTAGAATCAATACAAGTATCATCCTCTGCAAGTAGCTTAACTGACTTTGCTTGCCCAGCTGTGTGCTTGACTAGTGGCTGTTGTCTCACCTTAGGTAGCTCTGTACTTAGATGGCTATACAGTTAACTTACTGCACTAGGTTTTGAACATTTTAATTTACGTTAATGTGATGTTTTAGTCACTTTAAAGTTGAGAGTGGGCTGTCCATTTTTTATTTTCCTGTCTTTTCAGGGGGTAAAATCTACAGCTTGTTAGTACAATTTGTCAGTTCTAATGCCTTATCTCTATACAATAACACAGTGACTGCTTTTCAGCTTAAGTGTTATTTCACAGCGTGGTGACTCTTACTGAGCTAGGTCTACCTGACTATGGATAACCTGAGTTAACTCTGTTGTAAATGCAGCCTGAGGTACAATAGACACTCTGCAAAATTAGCTCAAGGTTTCATGTGTAATCAGAGTCCATACTTTCCTCAGAAAGCCAAAAATGAGGAGTTCACGGAATGATTTTCAGGGGAAAAAGCCATTATTCTCAAAGGAAGTGGCAAGAGGAAACTGGGCCACGGAGTGTATCCTGGTCATAGGAACAGTGCTTGGATTTGAGGGTGCCGGGAGCAACCCCTCGAGCAGATCTAGGTGCACCCCCAAGCTGCAGCCCAGCTCCGGGAGTGGATGTGTAACTCAAACATGGCTGGGAGCGAGCTTCAGCCCTGTATCTCTACCCACACGGCTTCAGTTGTTAGCCCACTTTTGGTCTCGTCTCTTGGGTTAGTCCAACCAGACCTCTCTAAGACAAGCCTGTTGTAGAGGGCCCAGTCCTTGGCGGTGGGGACGTTAGTCAGATGGTGACACTTGGACTCAAGGGCAAGATTGGTCCCTGGCTTTTTTTGGTTAGCCTGAGAGACATAGCATGGGCTGTGCTGGCCACATTTCTCACTTGGACAATCAGGAGATCAGGATTATGGGAATATAACTACAAATAGGAAGACTTAATGATGTCTGAATTTGCTTTCTTGCTAGTTCAGTTTCTTTCACAGCCAAAGACCCAGTCAACCCAGTGAGGCCTAATTTTAGACATCTAAGGGAAATCTTTAATTGTTTTTTATAGATAATGCAGACAATACACAGAAAACTGATGGTGACTTAGATGTACTGAATTACTCACTGGAAATACCTTTCTCTCACCAATGAACTTACGTAGGCCCTAAAGGAGAAGCACCACCGATGGCCTCCTACGGCTTGGTGGGATGAATTTAAGGTGCATACTGTCAGGGTCAGAAGAATGGCAGCCCTGGGTCTGGGTTTCTCCTTCCATTTCTTAGAAGACAGGGCGCAGTGCCAGAAGCAGGATGGAAGAGAGGCCAGAGGTGTCTCGTACCTCCCAGGTTAGCCAGCTAATGTGGCAGGCTAAAACCCTGCGGTGGGAAGGAGCCGTGGTTCAGGATTCACCAGCAGACAGCTGTGGACCAGCATTGCTCTATATTGACACTCAGTGTTGTCTCTTCTTAAACAGTATGACCAAAACCTTATCTAGCTCACATTCAGGGGGGAAAGTCGTGTAATAGGGAGTTCTGGAGGTGAAGAATAAAGAAGAGATGAAAGCCTCAGGTGCAAGGGCAGAAAGCCCCAGATAAACATGGCCCTGATTCCCCCTATCTGGGCAGTCCTCCCTGGGGAGAGCTGAACCGCTTGTCAGTGGATCCCTCTTTTACACCAGTGACTCTTAGGTGGGTTGGGCTGCTGGCTTTGTAAGAAACAACAGCTTTAATTGTTTCTTAATATAGACATCCCTTCAGTGCTTCAAAACGAAACAAAAAGACCCCATTTAATCCCACCAAGCTTTTTGTGTCATGACCTTTGTGCAGTGCTCGAGTTACAAGGTAGGGAAAAGGTGTCCCTTTCTTGCATCTCAGACTCATGAATTTTTAAACTCACAGTATGGGGCAGCCGCTGCCAAGTAACAATGGAAAACTGGTATTCTGTCCAGCGGTGCATAAATCCCAAGAGAGCAGTGAGGAAGCAGTAGGACCTGAAATGAAAGGTGCATCTCCGATGCTACAAAAAAAAGGAGAGAATCTTCCCTCTTTCTTACCCTTCCCTATTTCTTGTCTCACCGCTTTTACCTCATTAGCTTTGTATATCTAAATATTGCTTGCGTCCAACAGAAGTGACAGGAAGCACTTGTGTTAATTAACAAAAACAAATTAGCATCAATGTGAATCTATTGGCTGAAACGCCTCCAGCAGGGGAACATGTTGAAACATAAAACCATAAAAGCTGGGAGCTCTGTTGCATCTTCAACAACAACCTTTCTAAAATATCTGCCAGAATTAATTTCTTATACTAGTTATAATACTAGTTATAAGCAAATAAAATCTCTCCAGTCACCAAAGTCTGGTAAGCACATCTGTGTCTCCACCAATATTTTTCTTCGTAACTGAGAAGAGCAATAATTCAGGATACTTCCCCTTATAATTGCAGGACTTTCTTTTGCCTACTTTGTGCATCTTAATTGTGGGCTTTTGTAGGTATGAGGCATTTCCAGCACTGGGTGGACAGTGCCACCTTTCCTGCTTCCAGCAGAGGCTTCATCTTGCTAAACCAAGGTACGAGGATCACAGTGAAGGACCAGTGTGGAGCTGATGGAAAATCTAACACCAGAATACCTCTACTGAGCCCAGTTATCCCAGGGGAGTTGCAGTTAATTTCCCACTGCCTTTTTGAGCTCAAACTCAGGATCACTGTGTCTAAATATACTTTGTTAGATTGATTACGGAAGGCAGTAACCTCTCTAGGGCTATAGCCTTAAGCAGAAAATTTTGACAATTAATGAAATGTTATGAATCTTTCTTATCTTTCAGTGATTTGTAATCCTGTGAGCTGTTATACTGTAATCATAAAAGATTCTAGAAAGAAAGTTGCACATTCAAGGGACCGTGATATTAATGAAGCTAGCAAAAAATAATTTGCTAGTGTCATTTTTTTACAGCAATTAATAAAATTCATGTTTTGATTTTAGCTACGTTTTGAAAAATACTTCTTCTTAGTTTCCTGATATAAAACAAAGATGAGCACTTGAAAATATTTGATTTTCTTTTTAGAAATATTTTACAGAAAATGTTAAATTTGCTGTTTTTTCTCAGCAGAGTCCTTTTTCTGTTAGAAGGCAGTAACCTGAAAATGTATTTTGATAATGATTTTTTTTTTTCTGTAAAGATATATACAGTGCATATACAGTAGAGCTTGACTATACACAGAGAAGAGAGCTGAGGGAAAAAGTTTGTTTCCTAGTGACTACAGGTAAAACCAAGTGAAAGTGAAGAAATCCTAATCCCTTGGTTTATTACTTACAAGCTTTCAGCTTTCTCTGTATTAAGATGACAACATCTCTTTATCCTTTCAAATCACATTCCCTCTTTAATATTCTGGCACAATGTAAATTAACGTAAAATACTAGTTGTTTTTAAGCGTTTGCAACAACTTACAGGGAAGACTGGGCATCACTGGGGACAACTGGTAAAGAAAGGGAAGATGTTATTCTGTTTGCTGAGCATCTGGAGGGTAACATCTTCTAATAATGTTGGAAGGAAAATAAAATCCTGTTAACTTCTTTTAAAGTTTTAGGGAACTGGCACACATATTTGTTGCTTCCACTCTGCCCTCAAAGACTCAACACTAGAAAAAACAACTATTTACCTCTGAAGCGGATTTGTCCTTCTCAGTATAGTAAGAAAAAGGAAACGAATATTTATATCTAATAGTGAATGTGTACACACGGGATGAGCACTGCTTTCAGTGGATTGCATCCTTCTAAGTCTCACTTTTCCCTTTCAAGGGGCTTTCACATCAACTCCTTTTATCATTCACAAATAAGATAACTGATGATCTGGACACTTTCTTCCAACTCTTTTCTTTCTTTCTTTTTTTTTTTTTTTTTTTAACTGCAGGGAAATTTTCTAACGAATGCAATTAATTATGATCTTGCAATTTTTTTCAGTACCATTCCCTGACTTTTTATTTCTGTTGATGAAACCATGGTAAAAACAGGGTAAGAAACTAGTAATGGCACCAGAGCAAAACGCTTCGAGGAAAGAAACTACAGGTAAAGGAAAGGACTGGACAGGAACAAAAGCAGTGTCTAGTTTCCGGTTGAGTTTTGGAGTTCGTGCTGCTGCAATGACTTGCTCTGAAAAGGAACCTGAAGTGTTACTAGGTCTTTTTACTTAGACTGAGTAAAAATTTCTGTTCATCACCTATACTGCTGAGGCTATTTAACTGTTCTACAGAATTTTGTGTGTGTGTGAATGGACTTGCAGTTAATGGACAAAGGATTTTGGGTGTATTTCTTTAATGCTCAAGGTTGAAATTTTAACATATGTTTATTTCCTGGGAAATGAATGAAATGAAGTTGTATAATGGTAATACATTCTAGATTCATCCAGTCAATATTTCAATAGGAAATCAGCTTTTTGAATCTGAGTGTACTACTGCATCGACTCTTGAGTGGCTCTTTAAATCTGTATGCCTTAATAACGTAGCTAAGCTGAAGGAGTTGGAACTTGTACCAAGTGCCCTTCTGAAAAAAATTGTCAGGATTTACCTAATGATTTCAGTCCTTTGTAGACTTGGGAAGAAATGTTCTGTCATTTTTGAAAGATGAGACTATTAGAAGTAACTACTTCTCTGGGTAAACTTGTGCATTACCTAGAGTTTTCCAGCCTTCTTTGGCCATGTACAAAAGAAAGTACCAGACATTGTCAATCTTGGACTCAAATTATGAAAGGGAGATGATAGAGATGAGATAGATAGGATGTTGTATGGGGAGTTCTGCAGCTGCCAACCAGGGGTTCTGGTAACTTACAGTTACCATAGTTATTACACAGGAATCCTGTCCCACAAAATGTGCATATCAGCATAGAGAAGACAAACCTTGCCCAATTATAGCTATAGCCTGCATCATACCATAATATTGCCCAAAATCAGAGTATTCTTATTAAATGCCTAGAGCTCCCACATTATTCTTGCTTTAAGATGCTAGTGATTTGAGTGAAAGTTTGCCTTTTAGATACATTTTGCAGTCCTGTTTGCTAAGAGTAACATACTCAGAGGTTTATAGCACTGAATTTTGAGGATTATTTGCAGTGACTACTCATACCTTTTTAATAGTTGTGGGTCAAGAAAGAATTTTTCATCTGATCCAGACGAAGGTGTTAATTCTGATCAACTGTTGTGTTTTCCAAGTCCTGTGCGAAAGGTGTTTATGCAGCCAGACGCAGAGGGAGGGATGAGCTTACTGAGGTTAACGGCCGTGGAGAACATGGGAAGCGGGGATGAACGAGTTGCTGATCTGCTTCCCCTTACGAAGGGAGAACAGGGTTGCTTGGAGGGAGGATGTCCCTTGGCTGATGGAAGGAGAATTTACGAGGTGTATCTCTTGAGCACAGAGTATCCTGAAGTCTCTGGACTGTGCAGGAAAGTTGATTTCTGAGACGTTTGGGACCGTGTTGTTTGGATGTAATATCTGAAACGTCTCCAGTATTGACATGAGGAAAGATATAAAATAAACAACTAGGAGTTGTTTTAGATCACAAAGCACACCATAGCAGTTAAGGGTGAGTGCAACACCAGCCTTGCTGGAGCAGCAAGAGGCAGGATCCTGCACAGACCACCAAGGGCCACTGAGAAAGGCTGATGTCCTTCTAACTTTCCATAGAAAATCTATGCTTGCTAGAGATCTTCTCAAGGGATAACTGGCAATCATGCTGCCTTAGTGCGAACAAATCATAAACAGAAAATGTCTGACCTTGAAGGCAGTGGGGAAAGAAATAAAAATTCTGAAAAGGTCTTAAATGTGATTAACTGATTAACTTTCATTCTGGGATTAATCATGCTTATGGTGTGATCCATTGTCCAATGAGGTCAATGAAAACACATTTACTTCTATGGATCTTCCATCAGGTAATCTATTCGTGAAGTGTACTCTTTATTTGGCTTCTGTCATCCCAAGATAGGCAAACCACTTATATACAGGCATATCCCAGCTATTGTAGTGCAATGAACCAGGTCTATAATATAAATGCATTAAAAGTCAGAAATTGTAGAACAGTAGGATTCTTGAAAACAAGTTCTTTTGATAGTCTTGTATGTTGCATCCAAAATCAGAGCTTCCCCTGCAGCCTCTCCTTTTCGCAATTGTGGGCAATATCCTCCAGATAACATGCTATCTTTTTCTTGCCGTCCTCTGAGCTCAACACATTTTAAATGGTACAACGATATATAGCAAACATTTCCCCCAATGCACTAAACGTTTGCTGAGAAAGTTTCAAAACCCTGCTACTCCTCTTTGTTTCGAATGTGCCTGGTACAACGTTGCTTTGCGAGTGGGACATGCATAGTGGCATAAAGCTTACCTGAAAAATATCTAAAGATAAGCCTGGGAAGAATGTGTACTCATTTACATGTATAAGAAGTCGCAGCAGCTTCTGGTGTTCAGACACAATTATTTCTGGTGAAAATGTTTGCAAACAGGTTTCTTTTTTTTTAGTGTAATCAGCCCAAGGTGTTACAGCTGGGAAAGATTTGTCGCTATTGAAAGTAGACATCAAAAGGGGCATAAGAAATACAGTTCTCTAAGCGGAAATCAGTTGCATTAATATGACTCTACCTACAGGTGAATGGATGCTGCCTCCTCTGGTCCATCACGCTGAGAGGGCGGCTGCTATATATGAATCTGGGAGGTATTTGTTTTCTATATATATGTCATCTCGTCTCCCTAGGGACATCCGTGGAATTAAAGGGTTGGACCTAGGTTTAATTTCACAGCCTAGATAGTATTGTTCTCAGAGTAGATCTGTGAAAAATTCAAACTGTGCGCCATGCTGGTTCGTAGAAGAATCTGCTATTCCACCTAACTTGAATAAAAGATTAACTGAAAACCCCTGAAGGGATAGGAAAATCTTCAGAACACTCATTCATCCTCAGTCAATTATCATAAAGGATCTGACTATTGAAACACACTTTGCACAGCCTTCGCATTGTAGGCTGGGATCGTCTCAGAGGCATTCACTCAGTTTAACGTTAGTTAAAGGTAAGCATTGTCAAGTTTCTATTAGCAGATAAAAGAGATTCAAACCAAATTCAGCACTACTGAGATCTTCGCAAATACTAAACATAAAGCTTTAATCTCTACAGTTTCAATCTTGATTTAAGCCTAAATGTACATGTAATATACCTGCATTGTTGAATGAATATTTATAGCAGTAGAGAGCATTGCCTGGTCTGCTGAAAAACTTGATCACCTACCTGCCTACACTAGTTTCACCGTGAAATACGGTGTTTCTGAAATGATATGTGTGATTAGAGACATGCTGTCAGGTTTGGAATTGAGACCGGGCTGCAGTAGGGAGTGTGGAAGAACTCCAGCTTACAGCTTTATGCTTAAACTGAGCTTTGCATTCTGGGCAAAAGCAAAAAACCTTGATGTAAAGCTGAAGTTCATTTCACCTTCATCAGAGCTGAAGCGTGCTCAAGGTAGGGAAGATGCACACAGGCTGCAGATGCAGCTTCGACGCCTTCAGCGCATGGGACCACGAAGAGAAGTCGCAGCACAGTCCCTTCTCTGCCTTTTCTGGGCGTTACTGTTTTAGCTCTAGCATTGGTTCCAACAGCTCCTTTTTGCCAAGTGTGTGATGTGTCATGGCCATGAATATGTGTTATATCCATGGAGCCTATCCTCTTGTCCTCCTTTGGCTTACCTCCACTTTCCTTTCCCACCCCGTCGCCTGCAGAGCTCCTTCCGATTTGGCAGGGCATCCTTTGGTCTCTCACTGCTCCAACCTCAGCAGATCCTAAGTGTTACAGTTGGAGAGAGATTTTAGTTGGCCTTCAGCTCTGCAGTTAAATTTCTCAGGATGTGGTTACAAAAAGAAAGCACCCTGGAAAATATGAGAAGACAAACCTGACAACGTGCTTGAGTATACCACCATCTGTAGCGTATGTTAGACAGGAGCAGCATGCAGTAAATTCTGTCACCTTGCTCTCCACCCCTTTTCAAGATCACTTTTGAATATGTAGAAGTCTTATTCATGAACACATGAACTGGGAGTGCTTAATGAGGCAGTGTTACGTGTTGAGAAACTAATATAAATTTCTGCCTTTTCAGTTTATTTCCGTGTCTGAGACTCACCCTTACTTGGTTTGCAATCCTTTCCTGCAAAATCTGGAGGAAAAAAAAAAGAATAAAATTGAACCCGATACTTAATGTATTTGAGAAAAAGAGACTTCATATTTTTTGAAAGAAATAATTACTCATTTCACTTTGTACCTTAAGCATTTTGATGTATTGGACTGGTCTAGTGATATAAGTAGAAATGTGCTTAAGTTCATAAAACCTTCTTGTTCTTACTCTCTCTGTGTTGCTTCCCAGAGCACACTATAATTTACTTCTTTCTGCTGCAGCTGAAAAGTCATATTACCATCCTCTCTGACTTGGCTCAATGTTCTTCAGCGTTATAGTAGTCCAAGTACTAGAAAAACTGATTTGGAACATCTTGGAGACTTCATAGGATAACCACTTGTAGGAGCTTTGTTTTCAGACAATGTCGTCTACAGGACTGATACTTAACAAGCAATTAAAACAGAACTGAGAGGGTTTTGTTTTTTACCATGGCACCATGGGGATAATTTCATGTCTTCAGTCAAATAATTCAGATTCATGGTTTGAGGCAGAAAATGATAGCAGCTTGCTAGAAGCAGAGCATTATTTATCCCTTTAATAATCTGTGAGGCTTTAGTTTCTGGGTGTTTTTTTAATACAATGCTGATTCTTTTCTCATGTCAGTCATGATACAACTAATACAAGCAACTCATTCACATAAAATCCTTGTCGTTTTCATCCTGAGCCTATGTTTCGCAAGGGTCATTATAACTATTTATGCTCATGTGAACAACATGGGCCTGAAAGTTCACCTAGTATTCAGCAGTTTTCAAATGTTGGCCTCAAATTCATTCTGATGGGAAAAATACTATTTTTTAAAAAGACACATTTATTTACTTACTTGTTTTTCATCAGGAAAAGTTACTCATCTCATGATGCAAACCTCTTGGGAAACCTATCTTGTTCCACAAATATTTCTGCTGTCATTAGAAATGCTGATGGAATCTGTGTAAGTCATAAAATGTTTAGTTAGTGCTCTGTGAAAGGGAAATCTGTATTTCATTACAGCAGTCCCATTTTTTTTTAAAAAAAAGTATTTATCTTGAAGAGAAGTCTTGCAAATGGTACTTGATTCAGCTCATCAAACTTCCAGTTTCTCTGAAAAATACCAGTTATAACAGCACAATCCCAGCTTTGATCCATTAGCTGTTAGAGGAGTTCTTATTTCTGATTGCAGAATGAGCTGTGTTATTTATATTCCTGAAAGGTTGGCTGTGGTGAACAAAAGCAAGGGATTTTTATAATGATCTAAGTAGCTAAGGCCAAACTTTTTCTCAACTGGCACAGATTAGCATTGTGTAGAAAAACGGCTGATATTGCAGAAAGGCATGATAAATGAAACTTGGGAGCATTCCACTGTGTACGCAAGCAGTCCTGAAGAATTTCAAGCTGAGACTCCTACCTGCATCACACTTGGGTCGATTGAGCTCCTGTTTCTCCCCTTTTTTATTTTTCATTTTTTAAGTCATCACAGTATATAATTTACTCAGACCACACTGGCATACTATAACAGTTATTAAAGTTTAGCCAGTGGTTTTGTATTAGAAATGTTCTATTTTTAGAAGTTTCTAACTAGACTATAAAAATAACTTTGGGCAGACTTTGAGTTAGAAAGCCTCTGCACAGGCATTGTGTTAAAAAATGTAATTAAAAATAGCAGGCTGTGTGTGGAAACAAGTAAACGCACCTAATTTATGTAAAAGCACTCTAGTCACCCTCTGTGTACTGTGACTTCCCTATCAAAGTACTATCTCAATAAGATTTTGCTCGTACATTTATTACACTGCTTTACCAGCTTTACACATGGTTCTTCTGTACATCTGCTGTATTCCTAGCCTTTTTTTTTTCTTTCAATTTATCTTCTCGAGTACCTTGATCCACATCCAGCTCCCTTTACCCTGAAAGAACTGCATGGTTAAAGATGTGCGGGTTAGGTGAGTGGTGGGTGATGCACACACAACCACGGAAGCTGGGAGCTTAGTCTTCAGAGCAGATAGTTGGAGGGGTTTTCCATTCCTCTGTATCTTTCCAGTTGCATTCATGAGTGTCTGCAGAAGCTGTGAAGAAGTCGTGAGGGACTGTTGTGAAGGCCCTTTGCCATCCCTTTCTTCTGCCGCAGGGATGTTGGCAGGAGGGATGGGGCCTGAGTGGAGCGGTGCCAGCACTTGGGCACTGTGCAAAGATGAGAGCACCATTAGCCTTTACTAAGCCAATACGGTATCTACAGAGTGTGGAGGGGAAAAGAGAGAAGAAGGAGCCCTGTGATCTAAATTTTCCATGTCTAAATAAATCTAAGTGAGTTGTGCTTGTGGGGCTTTTTATCTTTTTTAGAAGGAGGCCATGGAGAGTGGGGCGTGAATTGTGAGTGTCGTGTCTGTGTTGTTAAAAAGCTGCCAGCTCTGTTTTGGTTAGGTCGGTTTTTATCTTTTCTGCCGTCTTTGCTTGCATGTTGGCCTGATTCTTCACATCATGGAGGCACAGACAACAGAGGAATGGATGTGGTTCCTGGATCACTGAAGCATAATTGCTTTGAGCAATGAGCTAGCTCGTGTTACTCAGATTTGGTACAATAGGCAGCAGGTCACTCAAGCAACAAAGTCACCTACCTAGGGTCTGGTTTTTTTCAGATCAGCCTGCAAAAGATGTCACCTGGCAGAGGAACTGGAAGGTTATAAAAAAGGATAATGGACTATTTTTAGCAGCTCAAGCTGAAGAAGAGATATCTGCTCCAGAAGTTCAGCGAGGTGGAAACGAAACTGAATACAAACAGACCCAGAGGGAAGAACGAAGTAAAACGAAGAGCACGGTTTTCAGGTGTTAGGGGTGGATTCAGCCCACCTGACTTAGGTGCTTAAATTTCTGGTGGCTATTGAAGCAGCCCTAAAGGAGACACTTTAGATCCCTCTCCAGTCACTGGGGGAGGCAGCTGCTTGTAGAGATTTCCAGAGACAGATCACGTCTGTGTGAGGTGCTGCACACTGGGTGGGTGGGATCCTACCCTTGGCAGAGTAATAACCTTAGGTAACAATTTATAATTTGTCCTTTAAGTAAAAGAAACTGTGTTTCAACTCCTTGCAAAGCTTCCATATACATGCATACACGTCTACTAAAGAGCTAACACGCAAAGATGGAAGGCTCCTATTTCTGGCATGCAAGAGGAGTCTGAGAAGTTGGTACTTTACCCTGGGATGTGTAACTGCATTTTGAGTTCTTGGTCTCAGGGGATTCGCAAGACAGAGGATGTGCTCTTTGGGAATATGCCACAGAGATTTAGGGGCTTCTAGATACAGCTGAGGCTCCAGAGGCTTGCAAGTGCTTATATGCAAAGTTTGGGTTCCCAGTAGACCATCTGAGCTTTCAACAGAGGGTGTGTGATTAGGTTTTGTCCCTTGGGATAGTGAGAGTCTCCATTTCCTCCATGCATATTCAACATTTACGTTCTTCTAGGCTTGATTGCTGTTTTCTTTTTATATGGAGAGGAGAAATATAAGGTCCTCATTATTAACTTGAGTTAGAGAGTCTGAGAGTCTCTGGAATCTGGCTTTAAAATACATATTTTTCTAGGTTCTTTAAAATATTACTTTGTAGCATGTAAGGGTGTAGTTACATGAATATTTTCTTCAGCAGCAAAGCAAGTTTAAACTACACCCTCAGGCAAATAAAACATCTGTAATGACACTGCTGGAAATTTCATAAACAGTTTCAGTTGCATATTTACAAGGAATACACTCATTTTAAGACAAAGGAGAGGTTAGTACTGAGTTATGTATGGAAGTATCTATTAATCAAAACAGCAATAGATGATCTCAAAGCAAAACACTTTTTCAACCTTGCCAAAGAAAGCCTGGCAGACAAAACCAGCAGATCTCTTTGAACATTTATGTTTTGGTGTTTCAGGTTGTTAAGCACTTTGTGCCATTCTGAATTGAATGCTCTTTCATATTAGAAGAAGGGAGAAGTTGCCAATGTTTAGGACTAGGAAGGTATATTTCCGAGGTGTACTAGGGCTATCATTCAGCTACATCCTGATGAAATGCCTGTATTTTCTTCATTCACAGAATTAAATCTGCACTAACTGTGGCCAAGAATCTCCTCCTCCCTTTTAAAAACTAGCAGGCTTCTGCTTCTAACACTTGTGGACAGGTTTTAAAAATATGAACCAAAGGTAAACTCATACAATGTTGCTTTCCTGAGTTAGCTGGCAGCCTGAAATTATAAGGCTTGACCAATTTCTTTAATAAAGGGCTTGACTGAGAAACCCTGGAAACTGCTGAAATACCAACACAGACTCTTGCTGCAGAAATACATAGTTAATGTATGCCTCCTAGAATCCAAATATATATCTGTGCCTTGTGAGTTTCCAGCAAATCTCAGCTTGAATGTACTCAGCTGCCAAGATCTTCATCTTCCTGTTCCCCACCCTGTCCCACATTCTGCGGGCACAGGAGAATGGCAGGCTAGGTAAGAGTCGAAAATGTCTTTTTCTCCATCCCAATAATGATCACGGAAAATGTACTTGCACTACCTCTGGTAGCAGGCTGTCTGATCTTTTTCTGAAAGACCTCTACTGCAGAGGATGAGTAATTTCCAGTGTAAAAGAAACCCCGAACTCCTTAAAAAATAAAAATTCTGCTATATCAGTGTGGGATCCTACTACTCTTACTGTAGCATTTAGCTGTGCTTGTTAAGGACAAACTAGGGATGAGATTACGGTAATTCTGTTTTAACCCTTTAGTCTCCTCAGATAAAACTGTAGTCTGACTCAGGAAGGCAGTTCTTATGCTCCTTTATTGCTAACATTTTAGTTATACCACAATGAGTGCATTCACTAATACTGTGTGACCATGGAAAGATTGGTCACGAATAAGGGTAAAATTAGAAAATAAGCAAAAAGCCATGGGTCCACTTAAAGCGGCACTGGAACTATAAAATTTGGGTTTGTTTAAGTTTCTTGAACTCCCGTTTCCTGTTTCTCTATGAAACCGAACCACATAATATTTTTGTTTGGGGGAAGAGGGAAGAAAATAAAGAAAAAGACCCAGCCTGTCCAGATAATTTCTAAGTTATATTCTGCAAGTGGGTTTAAATAGAGTCAAGCGTTTCAGCGCCGCTGCTGCTGAAGCTCTCAGCGCCTTGGCTGTCGCTCAGCTGACCAGGCAGGATGCTGCAAACACGGGGTGCAAACCGGGAGGCGACGGGGCTGGCAGGTGCCCCCAGCCCCTCCCCAGCCCTGCCGGAGACTGCAGAAAGGGAGCGCCTCTCTGGAGGCGGCCCGCAGGGAATTTCTGAGCACCTCCAATAATTAGTCCTGCGCGTTTGGCAGCAGTCAAAGAGATGAAAAAGTAATTGCTCCGTCTCAAAGCCATTTTCTGTTGCTAATGATCTGGTTTTGTCACATGTGTAACAGGACTAGGAAGCAGCATAGCTTTCTTATTAACTCATATGTCTTGACCTCTTATTTTTTTCTTAGAATTGAACCTTATTCAGCTTAATCCGTTTCCACCATTTCCCTGGGTATTTATTGTGAATAATCTTTGAATGTTTCAGTTCTTAGCACCTTATTTCTACCCCCGTGCACAACTCTAATGAGGTTTGTTGTAAGTTTTTTAACTGAATCCTTTTTTTTCCCCAGCAAAACCCACAGCTGGCTAAGAACTGTGTCATCTTATGACATTATTTTTTTCTATTATGTAGTTTCAGAGTTGATAGCTCCATCATAAAGTTAATTGGAAGGTTGATACCTACTTCTGGACAAACCAGGTCTCTGCATGGGAAGGGTTTCTTCCCTCTTCCACCCTCAAGGCGGTTAGAAGTTAAACAAGTTTACATAAAGATCAAATTATGTTTAAACAGCATTAAGTCATGCAAAGAATATTACTGTTAGCTGATGCCTCCACAACTCACGCCTCTCACTTATGAAGGACGAGGATGTGGCTTAGACCAGCCAATAAAAAAAAAAAAAAAGCAAAATTTAACACTTGGAAAGGAGCATTGTATAAATAGCATAAATCTATAAAGCTTATTGTCTTTGTTTCTAGATCATTACGCTTTATGCTGTACTACAGCATATATCCTTTGCTTCCATCTAGTTTACTAGGAGGTTCAGGTTGCTCTGTGTCTCTGACCTTTCCTCTTCATTATTTCTCAGTCCACCAATCTTTGTGTCATCTGCAAATTTGATCAGCAATGATTTTTGGTTGTTTTCTTTTTTTTTTTTTCTGCCAGGTTCCTGAAAGGTCCAAAACGCAATCTGTGCAGGACTCCATCAGCAACACTCCCATATAGTAGTGAGTCCCTGTTTACAATTACATTTTGAAACCTATCAGTTAGCCAGCTCTTAATTCATTTAATGTTGCGTCTGCTATATTGATTTTACATCATTTGAGTTTCCTGATCGAAATATTATGTGGTACTAAGTCAAATGCCTTACAGAAATCTAAGTATATTACATTATCACTATTACTTTTATGAATCAGATTTGTAACCTTATCAAAAAAGATAGGAAATTTTCTCTGACACAGTCTATTTTCCATAAATCCAGAGTGATTGACATTAATTGCATTATTCTCCTTTAATGCTGTATTAATCAAGTTCTCTCTCTTTTCCTGTTTCATTTTACCATAGACTGCAGTCCTGCTGACAGCCTTATTGTGGACCCAGGCCTCATTAATCCTTTTAAGATATTGCCACAGCATAATTTTTCCTTTCAGCCACCTGGAACTTTCCCAATATTCCAAGAATTACTGAAAATTTGCTTTAGCATACAGATAGATGTGGAGGAAAGGACACATAAAACACTATTTTAATTCCTTTCTTTCTTGGAAAAGGTACCAGGACTGTTGCCATTTCCCTAAACCTGCTGTGTCCAGCGTGAAGTCACAGCACAAGAGATGATAGAAGGAGCCCTTTTTTTTTCCAAAAAAAAAATCACTTCTCTGGCAGCCTGCCCACTGCTCCTGGCCAGAGGGCTGAAAAGCCAGATGAAATCATATGCCTGTCTTTGCAGAACTCCTCGCAGCTGCCCATGCCCAAGGATCACGGTTGCTACTGGGATTGCCTGGGAGGAATAGAGAGATTTCTTGGACTGAGAGCAGGAGGATTGCATTAGAAATCACAAAAAATCTGAATTTGCACGGGATTGATCCCATTTTTCAGGTTGCTTTGTAGGATTTTTTGATTCAAGCTGAGCAGGCTGATTAAATAATATATTGACTTAAGTAAAATTAAGTGGCTGAAAAGGATGTCACTGTACCAGTGGATGCGACACAGGCTATGACTTCTTTTGGGGAAAAAGAATCGGATAGATTGTCAGTTATCTGCAAAGAGGCAGAAAAGAAAGCAGGTAGTCCTGAAGCACTTGGATTTTTTAAATCTTTGAGTTGAAAATTCCTTTTTGCTAGCTGAAATGTTATTTCTGGCACTCCTTCCTGCAAGGAAATGGAGTGAGTGGGAGCTGCAGAGCCTCAGAGCGTTACACAGGCTGCTTGTTGAACGGCAGCCTTAGCTACTGATGTGTGAACCAGAGGCTGCTGGGCAGCCAAAGGCTCCGTAGTCCTCATGTGGGCAGAGCATTTGGTGTCTTTCACACCACTTGGGCTTTTCTAGATTAAAAATTATCAGACAAGGCAGGAAAACACGTTATGTTGAAGTGCTGGGAGGCAAATGGCAGCCACCCTGATGCACTGCTCAAGGGTCTGTATGGAAGAACTGGACAGCTGAAGTGACATTAATATGGCAGATGTTGTGCAAAGTGAACTTCATGGAAACTTTCCCATTTCCATAGATTTCATTTCATACATCGAGATTGCCCATCCCATTCCCCACTCTGTGTTTTGAGAGATCAGTAGCGCATTGGTGCAACCTCCTAGAGCGCTGCAGAGTTCTGCAGAAGACACTCCAAATTGGATTTACATGGCGTTTTGTAGGCAAAGGCAAGCAAATTCAGGCCATGCTCTGGAAGAGAGAAGTATAAATCACCTCAAAGCCATAGAGCACTAGTTAGACTGGTGCAGAGCTTGAATCAATAAACTTTACAGAGAGGCAGTCTTGTCTCACTCTTGGATCTCTACCACTGACAATTGAGTGGTTTATAAGGTGCATTAACCTTAAAAGCTATTGCAGCCATTATAAAGAATCAAGCCAAGGACTCTCTAGAGTGTTTTAATCAGATGAATTTGAACTGGTTAACTTTTTAATGAAGAAATGTAGCTTTCAGAATGCTAGACTATTCCATTTTGTTAGTTTAAAGGATGAAATGAAAAAAATTCTTTTGATTTAGCATAGTTTTACACAGAAAGGTCTGATCATGAAACAGTTGCAATTTATTGGAAAAAAAACGATGTGAACAGCAAATTTCATATGCTCCAAAATCATTTTAGAATCATAGAATCGTTTAGGTTGGAAAAGACCTTTAAGATCATCAACTCCAACTGTTAACCTAGCACTGCCGAGTCCCCCACTAAACCATGTCCCTCAGCACCACATCTACATGTCTTTTAAATACCTCCAGGGATGGTGACTCAACCGCTTCCCTGGGCAGCCTGTTCCAATGCTTGACAACCCTTTCAGTGAAGAAATTTTTCCTAATATCCAATCTAAACCTCCCCTGGTGCAACTTGAGGCTATTTCCTCTTGTCCTATTGCTTGTTACTTGGGAGAAGAGACCTCAGGTAGCTGTAGAGAGTGATAAGGTCTCCCTGGAGCCTCCTTTTCTGCAGGCTAAACAACCCCAGTTCCCTCAGTCGCTCCTCATAAGACTTGTGCTCTAGACCCTTCACCAACCTCACTACCCTTTTTTGAACACGGTCCAGCACCTCAATGTCTTTCTTGTAGTGAGGGGCCCAAAACTAAACACAGTACTCGAGGTGCAGCCTCACTAGTGCTACGTCCAGGGGGACGATCACTTTCCTACTCCTGCTGGCCACACTATTTCTGATACAGGCCAGGATGCCGTTGGCCTTCTTGGCCACCTGGGCACACTGATGGCTCAGATTCAGCTGGCTGTCGACCAACACCCCCAGGTCCTTTTCTGCCGGGCAGCTTTCCAGCCACTCCCCCCAAGCCTATAGTGTTGCCTGGGGTTGTTGTGACCCAAGTGCAGGACCCGGCACTTGGCCTCGTTGAACCTCATACAATTGGCCTCAGCCCATTGGTCCAGCTTGTCCAAATCCCTCTGTAGAGCCTTCCTACCCTCAAGCAGATCAACACTCCCTCCCAACTTGGTGTCATCTGCAAACTTACTGAGGGTGCACTCAATCCCCTCATCCAAATCATTGATAAAGATATTAAACAGAATTGGCCCCAAAACTGAGCCCTGGGGAGCACCACTTGTGACTGGCCACCAACTGGATTTAACTCCATTCACCACAACTCTTTGGGCCTGGCCATCCAGCCAGTTTTTTACCCAGCGCAGAGTACACCCATCCAGGCCATGAGCAGCCAGTTTCTCCAGCAGGATGCTGTGGGAACCGGTGTCAAAGGCGTTATTAAAGTCCAGGTAGACAACGTCCACAGCCTTTCCCTCATCCACTAAACAGGTCACCTTGTCATAGAAGGAGAACAGGTTGGTCAAGCAGGACCTGCCTTTCATAAACCCATGCTGACTGGGCCTGATCGCCTGGTTGTCCCGTACGTGCTGCATGATGGCACTCAAGATGATCTGCTCCATAACCTTCCCTGGCACGAAAGTCAGGCTGACAGGCCTGTAGTTCCCCGGATCCTCCTTCCGGCCCTTCTTGTAGATGGGTGTCACATTTTCTAACTTCCAGTCAACTGGGACCTCCCCGCTTAGCCAGGACTGCTGGTAAGTGATTGAAAGTGGCTTGGTGATCACATCCACCGGCTCCATCAGTACCCTTGGGTGGATCCCATCTGGCCCCATAGACTTGTGTGTGTCTAAGTGGTGCAGCAGGTAGTCAACCATTTCCCCTTGGATTATGGGGGCTTCATTCTGCTCCCCATCTCCCAGCTCAGGGGGCTGGGTACCCAGAGAACAACTGGTCTTACTGTTGAAGACTGAGGCAAAGAAGGCATTAAGTACCTCAGACTTTTCCTCATCCTTTGTCACTATGTTTCCCCCTGCATCCAGTAAAGGATGGAGATTCTCCTTAGCCCTACTCTTGTTGCTAATGTATTTATAGAAACATTTTTTATTGTCTTTTAGGGCAGTAGCCAGATTAAGTTCTAGTTGGGCTTTGGCCCTTCTAATTTTCTCCCTGCATAACCTCACGACATCCCTGTAGTCCTCCTGAGTTGCCTGCCCCTTCTTCCAAAGGTCATAAACTCCTTTTTTTCCTGAGTTCCAGCCAAAGCTCTCTGATGAGCCAGGCTGATGTTCTTCCCCGCCAGCTCGTCTTTTGGCACAAAGGCTCCTGTGCCTTTAAGATTTCCTTCTTGAAGAATGTCCAGCCTTCCTGGACTGCCTCCTAAGGGATTCTCTCAACCAGTCTCCTAAACAGGCCAAAGTCTGTCCTCCAGAAGTCCAAGGTGGCAGTTCTGCTGACCTCTCTCCTTATTTCTCTGAGAATCAAAAACTAACATTTTGTGATCACTATGCCCAAGACAGCCTCCAACCATCATATCACTCACAAGTCCTTCTCTGTTCCCAAACAACAGGTCTAGTGGGGCACCTTTCCTAGTTGGCTCCCTCACCAGCTGTGTCAGGAAGGTCTCTTCCACACACTCCAGGAACCTCCTAGACTGGTTCCTCTCTGCTATATTGTATTTCCAGCAGACATCTGGTAAGTGATTTTCTGTGCAAGCTTTCATAAGGCTGCTTTTTAATGATTCAAAGTGAATTTTTTTGCCAGACCCACAAAATTTGTTCCTATTTGCCGATCAGTCAAGTTGAAATATACTCTTACTGACATGTAATTTCTATGATCTTAGCAATAGTAGACTTCTTGGGTAGAGAGCAAAAACTAGCCAGACAAAAAGGTATGTGTCTGAAAGGAATGGGTAGGGTGTGACGCCAAAATGCATGCATTACCCATTTTTCAAGGCTTACTTTGAAATTCACAAATACTAGGAGGCTTCAACCCATGCTGAGTCTAAAAAAGTTAGAGAAAATTGTGATTGCTTCACATATCTTCCATCAAGATGCAAGATTGCAATGGGAGAGACAGTTCACATTGACACTAAGGCATTCCCATGGATTTCTTGGTATGTGGTCTTTACCATTTGGCAAAAAACCTAAGGTGAAAGCAAGCTGCATAACATTCTTGCTGTGCAGTCCCTGAATAGAGACAATCAGTCATCACAGCAAAGTTTGTGTAGAGAAATAATGCTTAAACAGCAGTCCTAGAAATTCAGCTTTTGAAATTGCTACACATTTAGAGAAAACTGACCAGCATGTTCTCATGAATGAAACAAAAAGCTTTCCAAAGTGCTGGCTATGATTTTATACGGCTTGTCTAGTCGTACTGAAGAAAAATCTAAAAAATGCCTCCACTGACAATAGTATAACTATTCCTTACTGCTTGCTACAATGTAGAGTTGGGTCAAACTCTAAAATTTTCATCTGGTTATTTTAACAGAAATGTTTTTAGCTGCTATTATTTCATAGCCAGGCTGGTGGGACTGAATGGATATCTAAAACTGCAAAGACAATGCAAAAACTTGAGGTTCACTTTTCTTGTTGTGGAAGACATAATTGGCTCTCATTAGAGGCATCTTCCGTAAAGGCAAATGTTGCCATCCCTCTAGCAACATATCTAGAGAGACCTTCTGTTAGTGAGGAATGCAGCCTTAGGGAAAGCTGTTTGCATACTATTCTGCCAATATCTACAAGGTTTTTCTTCTGGACTGTCCCTCAAGTACTGGAAGGGACAGAGCTAAGGCATCCACCAGCATGTATCCATTAGTCATTTCTCCCACGGAAATGCTCAATAATGAAGTTGAAAATGAAGCCTGAAATTCAAGTCAGTGCTCTGCTGCTAGGTGCATGTATTCCTGCTCCTAGTCTCCAAAGACTTGCCTATTATGCAGCTCACTTGTTTAGGAGTCAAAAGAAGAGATTTAAAATATGGGGGAGGGGTGTGAAGTTTTTTTTTATATTAATAGTAAACAAATGCCATCACTTGAAAGACTCTGTTTCTGATTTTTCTTTAGTAGCTGCCTTTCTTCTCAAAACATACTCCTTGCTTTATTACCCAAACTCTGATTTATAGACCTGTAGGAAGTAGACCTGTGCATGAGTGAACTCCTCCCCCCAATCTGAACAGTGTTCATGTTTGAAAAAACTGTAGTTAGCAATGTTCTTTCACAGAATCATAGAATGGTAGGGGTTGGAAGGGACCTCTGGAGATCATCTAGTCCAACCCCCCGGCCAGAGCAGGGTCACTGAGAGTAGGTTGCACAGGACTACATCCAGGTGGAGTTTGAATATCTCCAGAGAAGGAGACTCCACGACCTCCATGGGCAGCCTGTGCCAGTGCTCTGTCACCCTCACAGGGAAGAAGTTTTTCCTCGTATTTAGATGGAACTTCCTGTGTTCCAGTTTGTGCCCGTTGCCCCTTGTCCTGTCACTGAGCACCACTAAAAAGAGTCTGGCCCCGTCCTCTTGACACCAGCCCTTGAGATATTTATAAGCAGTGATGAGGTCCCCTCTCAGTCTTCTCTTCCTCAGGCTAAACAGCCCCAGCTCCCTCAGCCTTTGCCCATAGGGGAGATGCTCCGGTCCCCTCATCATCTTTGTAGCCCTCCGCTGGACTCTCTCCAGTAGTTCCTCATCTTTCTTGAACCGGGGAGCCCAGAACTGGACACAGCACTCCAGACGGGGCCTCACTAGGGCAGAGTAGAGGGGGACGATAAGCTCCCTCGGCCTGCTGGCCCCACTCTTCTTAATGCACCCCAGGATGCCGTTGGCCTTCCTGGCTGCAAGGGCACATTGCTGGCTCATGGTGAATTTGTCATCTACCAGGACTCCCAGGTCCTTCTCCGTAGAGCTGCTTTCCAGGAGGTCAACCCCTAAGCTGTACCGGTGCATGGGGTTGTTCCTCCCCAGGTGCAGGACCCTGCACTTGCCCATGTTGAACCTCATGAGGTTCCTCTCTGCCCAACACTCCAGCCTGTCCAGGTCTCGCTGAATGGCAGCACAGCCTTCTGGAGTATCAGCCAGTCCTCCCAGTTTTGTGTCATCAGCAAACTTGCTGAGGGTGCACTCTGTCCCTTCATCCAGGTCACTGATGAATAAATTGTACAGGACTGGCCCCAGTACCGAGCCCTGGGCAGCACCACTAGCTACAGGCCTCCAACCAGACTCTGCGCCGCTGATCACCACCCTCTGAGCTCGGCCATTCAGCCAGTTCTCAATCTACCTCACCGTCCACTCATCTAGCCCACACTTCCTGAGCTTCTCTATGAGGATGTTGTGGGAGACAGTGTCAAACGCCTTGCTGAAGTCCAGGTAAACAACATCCACCGTGCTCCCCTCATCCACCCAGCCAGTCATGCCATCGTAGAAGGCTATCGGATTGGTCAAGCATGATTTCCCCCGGGTGAATCCATGTTGACTGCTCCTGATCACCTTTCAGAACATGTATTGAAAATGTTGCAAGAAACCACTTTGGTGTGGTAGTATTCATCTGTGTGATCTGATAGTAGAATGCCTGAGAGTATGGATTTGTATCGCTCATCTTTGACCATTTGAAATGCAGCTTGAATACGGAGCCATTGAAATTCTCTCCATACAGGCAGACAGACTGGTACCTTCAAAGGATGTTTCGTCTCAGCCTAGAATAGCAGTGGAGGAAAGCTGGATTGCCCTCGATGCGGCCCTCTTTCACCATTGATCATAACGAGAGTCTGGACGACGGGCTTAGGTGTGAACAATTAATTTTTTGGGAGTGCAAGCCAGGTGATATGAACCTCGTTCTCTGAGTCAGGAGGAAATAGCCCTGGGTTGTGTCTCATGTTGGGAGCCACGTGGACAATTAGTTGCATTACTTGTCATCTGTAATCTCCGCCCTGCTTAAGGAGAGTGTTACTTCTGTTGGAATAGACATAATTATTTGAAAAGAGAGAGAAAGAGAGAGAAAGAGAGAGAAAGAGAGAGAGAAGGAAAGACAGACAGCCAGCAAGGAAGGCTCACTTTCCCTTGCATGAGTGAAGTCAGGCAGCAACGGAGTGTCACTGCTATCGGAGTCTCCATTCAGAACTCTTATGCTGTCTGTAACCAACTCCTGACGGCACCTCTAATAGCAAAACAATGCTTGGTCATCCTCTGCCGCCTGCTTTTCTAGCAGAAGGCCTGCCGATAACTTCCGTAGCTTTCCCCCTAGAAGCCCGAATGGCTGCGCTCCCAGGTATTAGAAGGAGAAAGGCAACTTTCCTCCAGTTCCTCTGACACCTTGAACACGGAAGCCAACACAGTTTAATATGAAGAATCTCACCTTTTCACATAAACAACCTTTTACAGTACATATTTTCATTCTATCATAAAGCATGTACCTCTATATTACATACATATTTATACACCAAAACTGCCAATGTAATACAAGGTTTTTCTATGTAACTGTCGTATTTATGTCAACTGCATTACGGACCCTTCCCGGCCTCCATTCCGCTTGTTCTTATCCTCCATTAAAACCTGCACAAGTTTACCTTGGAGGCTCTTTGGCACTTCAGCTTTTACGATTTTGATTGTTGGTGGTGGTTTTGTTTTTTCATAGGGCTCAAAGCAAATTGCTCTTGAGCGCTGTCAGGCTAAGGAGAGCTATGGCAACATAGTGACCACGTAATAGGTGTATCGTCATTCCAGAATCCCTGTCCGGTCAAAGAGGGAAAAACCCACAGCTTGCCTGTGGGACGTAGCTAGACGTACACATCCTTTCTGCTACGGTAAGACAAGCACAAGGGACCAGCATTCCCATAGCGCTATATGCCCCCATCCATGTGCTTGTACGTTAATGCAGTATGGAAATCATCTTAGTGGTTGCTCTCAGTTTCCTCCAACCTGGAGAAAATGACTTCAAATGAATGCAGCCCAGTTGACTCCCTCCGCACTTAGAGGAAATTCTTGCAACTAAGGAGGTGTCTTCTACAGCGTGTGTTACTGGGAATAGTGAAAGCGCAGCGACAGGAGCCTTTTCAATGCTGTTACGCTCCGGTTCGCGAGAGCACCCCGGGGTTTGGAAGAAACCATTTGCAGCTGGCTGACAGCTTGGGAAAAGGTGTGTTTGCAGAGTGTCACATCATGCGGCTGGCATAATCCTTGCCCATGATGGTGAGCGTAACTACAGCAGCACCGCTTCTTCCAGCTTGGTGGATCACAAGCCGCTTGATGCGCAGCTTGAAAGTGCCACGTGGCTCTCAAGTAGTTTTCATGTCAAATGAGAAAGGAGAATCCCAAGAGAGCCAGAACATGGAAGGACTGCTTTTGAAAGCATGTCCGCAAACTATCTTACCACTATCTCTACCACTACTTGTCCGTACAGTAACTTGTGAACACGAAATGGATTCTAAGCTTTTGGGGGAAAGTATCTCAGCTTCCTACAGGCTATGTGTTTACTCCAGTTTAAAAGGAAAAGGGAAACATCTTGGAGAAATGTCAGTCTCTAACTGACAGCACAACGGCTGCCAACTACAAACGCTACATCATATTGACCTCCTCTCTTCAGTACCTAACTACTTACAGTAAAACTCACTCGTGGGCCCTATTGGCTGAAAAACCTACGGTAAATTTTTGAACGTTGAAAACTGGTGTGTGAAAAACATGCATTAAACCCCCTCCAGTGTGCTGTGTTCAGTTACTTGGACAGTTACAGCACATATTAACATTAGACTTCATATTGTGCTGGTGAATGTCGTGGAAAAATCAGGAGCTGTGATCTTGTTTCTCTGAAGCTCCTCTAGACCATCCAGCTGAGGAAAAAGGGTGACAACATGAAGGTGCGTAGGTTTTCACTTAGCAGAGCGCTTCTTCCTCAGAAGAATAGTCTGGGGAGGCATGAAGGTACACAGGAGCCAGGTCCAACAGGCAACAGTTCTTCAGTAATCTCTTCAACCTGCCTTGAGAAGGATGGGGGGAAAAAAGAGAGAAATTAGGGACAAGGGCGAGAGAGAACAAGCAACTTGTGCTTTGACGTGAAATCCAATACCCATGCATGGTACTCCTCTGCAGGCTTCCCTATAGCTGGGCGTAGGGATTGGTGTTATGCTAATCATTTGGATTGTGGAAGTTTGGAGAGGCTTCAGTGAACACAAGGGCTTTTGACTCAACTGCTGTAGAAATCTATGCTGCAATGGCCATGCCTGCATACAGCTGCAATAAGAATGGAGGGTAAAACTGAACAGGAGTAAAGCAAAGGACAGAATAGCAATAGAAGTCACCAGGTGTGTAGAAATCGCAGCAACCATTTCTTCCTGACAATGGTAAAGTTTTAATAATATGCCAAAAGTTTCCTTAATGTCAAGAGACATACCAACACCAAAAATGACATTCCCATTTACGTACAGCTCCTTCCAGGTGTTTCCAAGTGTGTTCAGGAAGTCTTCATTTTCGTGTTTCACGTTATGCCTTCTGAAATAGGCATACTAACCAAAAATAATGCACTTGGCTAGACACATCTTGAGGGGACCAAAATTCACTGTAGTTGCTTTTGTTCCCCTGTCGTCACCAGTTCTCTGAATATTCTAGCAAACGTATTTCATGGCAGGAACATCCAGTGTCCATCAGAAGACTAATATATATGTATTAGAGGAGATATTGCTTCACGGTGTTCTAGTGTGGCAGCGACAGCCTCTGTTCGTGAATCCAGTGAGAAGAGGAGAGGAGAGGAGAGGAGAGGAGGAGGAGTGAAAAATGAAAGCATATTCTTAAAGGCATTGTCCAAATACCTCTTAAACATTGACAAGCATGGGGTATTGACCACTTCTCTAGGAAGCCTGTTCAAGTGTTCAACCACCCTCTCAGTAAAGAAATGGTTCCTAATATCCAGTCTTGAAAGATGGACAGCAGGGTCTGTTACACACCTGGGCTCCTTGCTGGTCTCGCCCTGCCCAGGTTCTCTCAGTTGCCCATTCCTGAGATCTCCATTTCCAGCTTTGGCCTTTTCTTGCCCGGCTCCTCATCGCAGCTTAGTTTTCTCTTTCTGCTGGAGAGTTTTACCTTGTCCTGTGCAGAGCCTGGCAACCTTTCCGTTCAAGAGTAGTGTTAGGTAAAGCCACGCTAAACATGAATGAATTCTCCTCTTAATCAAAGCTAGCTCATTTTACCTTCTCTCCTCAGGCGAGCTCGTCAGGTGTTCGCTCTCCAGCATGCCTGGAGGCAGCTGCAATGGAAATGAAGAAGTTAACAGGTGGCAAGGACCTACCTGCCCAATTGCTGCCTTAGCTCAGAAAGGCAGATCCCTGGCATGGCTTTGCTCAGCTCAGCTGAGCCTGTTCTGGTGGGATCAGCACCCAAAGTGCGATGGCCAACCTGCATCAGCCTTACTCTGCACTTTTGCAGAGCTGCAGGCTGGTGAATGACCTTGCTTGTCCCTGCGGCAGCAGTCCCCCCTTCTGAGGGGGGGGCTTTTGTTGTCACGCTGTTTGTGGCCCTGACATACCTCTGCGGTTGCCGCTTCTGCCCCTGGTGCTGGCAACTCCTCGGCCGACGTGCCCGCAAGCCCAGCCACCTCCTCCTCAAAGAGTTCCCCTCGGTGTTCGATGACGTCTTCTGCAAACTCTCCAGCTGCGTGGCCACGGTCACCTTGGCTGCCAGAGGGGACGGGAGGTGGCCGCTGCTTGGGACCAGCCTGCAAGAAACACACTGTGCTCACCGAGCAGCCCTGCAGCAGAAAGGGCCCCTGGCGAGCTGCATCGGCCCCTGGCCTGTGTGAGAGGTGGGGAGGGCTGAGATTGCACCCCGAGCTATTCTCACCCGTGCCTGGCCCTCGAGCAGCCTCTCCAGGCTGCTGGCGTGTAGTGTCGTCCCCTGGCAAGGGCAAAAGAGCAGAAGGTGAGAAGCGCCGCACGTGAGGCTGGGCTGGAGCAGCCTCTGGGGGCAGAGCGGAGACAGGAGTGACACTCACAGCTTTGCGGCTGCTCAGCTCCTTCAGCAGCGGCTTGATGGAGGGCAGCTGGGTCACGCGGGCTCCCTCCACTCCTTCTGGTGGCCTGTGCATGGGGAAGGGGCAGAGAAAGAGCTGTGTGAAACCCAAGCTGCCTTTTCCCCCTCCTGCTAGCCCAGGGAGCACTTCCAAGCTGCCCCGAAGTGGCTGGGTACCGGCCAGCAATGGAGCGGAGAGCAGCGGCAGTGGTGAGGATGGGGCTGGGCAGATGTTGGCTGGACACAGCTGGGGGAAGCAGCTCCGCCAGCTCTGCCCGCTCAAGAGCTGCCCACAGCCGTGGGGGCACCTCTTCCCAGCTCAGGAGCGGGGTTTCTGCACCGTACGGCTACGCCTGGAGCCTCCCCCCGTGATGTGAGCAGGGCCCCCCAGGCTGCTGCCAGGCAGGGCTTACCCAAGGAGCGCGCTGACCCAGAGCTCCTTCAGCGCCCGGGAGCTGCAGAAAGAGAGGACAAAGAGCCTGAGTGCCCGCTGCTCCCCAGCGTGCGGGCAGAGGCGGGCGCCGGCACAGCCCTGCCCCGTGGGGACGGCCACAGGGCCAGGACGGAGCCCCGTGGGGCAGGACAGAGGCGCTGCCCACGCCTCCGGTGGGACGTGGCACCGAGACTCACCGGAAGGTGACGACACAGGAGCCGCAGGGCCAGACAAGGACAAGCGAGTTGGTGTGCTTGCCTTCCTCCTCCTCGGCGGCATCCCCGGCTGCCCCCTTCCCGCTGCACAGCACCTGCAGCTGGCCCAGGGCCAGGCAGAGCTGCGGGCGCGGGGCGCTGCCACGTCTGCAGAGAGGAGCGGCAGGGAGTGACGTGGAGGTGGCCGAGCCCGGGGGCTCCCCTCTAGCGTCCTCCTGCCACGGGCATGGCCAGGGGTGCATCCAGCAGCAGGGTGCCGGGAGCCTGGGGCTGCTGCGTGGGTGTCCCTGGCCTGGTGCCAGGGCCAGGGCTTGGGAGGAAAGGCAGCTGGGGTGTGCGAGTCTTACTTGGGCTTGGCGATGACCAAGGCATCGCCGAAGAGGAGGAGGTTCCTCTTCCTTGTCCGTCGGCCCTGGGTCACCCTCACGCGCTGGCGGAGCAGCAGCTCGGGTGATGCCGGGATGGGCGCGCACTGCTGCACGGGGCCAGGGTCGTCCCTGCAGAGCAGACGGTGTCGGGCAGGAGAAAGGCGGCTGCTGCGGGGCCCGGCTGTGCCGGCGTGTCCCCGAGCGGCGAGGGGAGCCTACCTGCAGCCGCGGCAGCAGTTCAGCTGGCCCATCCTGCCGAGGCCAGGAGACACCTCACGTTGGGCACAGTGGTGGAGCTCCGGACAGTGCCCAGCTGGTCCGCGCGAGGCTGCCAAAGGGGGTCCCAGTGCCGAGCAGTGCGTCTGGGCACGAGCTCGACTCTCTGCAGTGCTGCTCCGTGTGGGCACGGCGCCGTCCCTGCAGGCACTGGGGCGTTGCCGGGCCAGCGCCAGGTCAACACAGCACGGAATTCTGACCCCAACGGTCGCAGTGGGGGGCAGCAGTGGGGAAGGGGCCCTGGGGGGCTCTCCCCGGGATGCCCATGTGTCTCTCGTACTAGGGAGCCCAGACCTGGGCACAGCGCTGCAGCCATGGCCTCACCAGCCCGGAGCAGCAGGGAAGGGTCCCCTCCCTCCAGCTGCTGGCAAGGCTTTGCCCACTGCAGCCCAGGCTACCACGCCCTGCCTTTGGGCAAGGCCACCTTGCTGGCTTCTCTCACCTTGCTGTCCACCAGGACCAGCTTTGCTAATCTGCTTTGGCTCGCCAGTGTGGGTGGATGTGTCCTGGGATGCTTCGTGCCCGTACCGGTGCCATGCGCAGTCAGTCCCACCCTCTTTCTGCAGGTCTCCCGCTGCCACTGCTCTGAGGCTGAGAAGGGCACGTTTCCTCCAGCCAAAGCAGTGGAAAGGCTCTCTCTTGTTACGGGACAGGGAGAAAGAGGATGCACCCTGGCAAAAAAGTCCAGAGAGAGAGTTTCCTTAACTCCAGCATTTTAATGCCAACTTTAGTCTTCTTCACGTAATGTCCAGGTCGAAGTTGGTGTTGGCACTCTCCTGGAAAGCTGGAGAGGAGTTTGGCTTTGCCGGCTGCAATAGAAACCGCAGCTGCACAGCTGCCTCCTTGAGCGAGCAGCTGAATGCAGAACCCCAGCATCTCAGGGACGGGGAGGAGGAAAACTCCAGAAGCAGAGCAGACGCGGGTAGTGCAGCCCAGGGGGTTGCAGGCACGTCCTGCCCACTTCCCACTCTTCCTGGGATGCTTTAGCTGGTTGGCAGAGGGAAGCAAGCCGTCCTTCTGCCTGCTCGAGCCAGACCTGGTGTCTCTTTGGCTCCAAATCTATGAAGCAGAGTAAGGAGAATCTAAAAACTGACCCCCAAGCTGTTGTGTGAGCCTGCCGTGACTTTTTGTGGAAAGACCAGAAGGAAATGGAGGAGGAAGGGAGGAAGGAAGGGGAAGGGAGGAGGAAGGAAGGAAGGAAGGAAGGAAGGAAGGAAGGAAGGAAGGAAGGAAGGAAGGAAATGCGCAGGGAGGGATGGGAGGAAGAAAGTCAAGAAAGGTAGAAAAGTTGTAAAAGACAGGCAGGGGAAAGAAAGAAAGAGAGAATGAAATAGAGGAAGAAAGAAAGGAAGAAAGAGAGATAGAGAGATAACAAGAGAGAGAGGAAGAAAAGCGTGAGCAGCACTCTGTAAGCCCTGTAGGAGCAGTGGTAGGAAAGAGTTTC